>OX387299.1:8522500-10015833 GCA_947562105.1 Shargacucullia verbasci
CACACACACACACACACACACACACACACACACACACACACACACACACACACACACACACACACACACACACACACACACACACACACACACACACACACACACACACACACACACACACACACACACACACACATACGATAATAACACATTATTCTGTGAGAAGTATGGAGGCAGATGTGAGAGAGTATTAAGTTGTTATTCGTACATTAACCGTAGGTACCACAGATAATTAATACCATCTCAACGGGGCCTTGTTATAATCGGATTTCGCGCTTGTGGGCCATATTGGAATTAATTCTACAGGGTGTAGTTAATATTTTTATAGGATTAGAGAATATTGTATGTTAGGTATACATAAGTGCCAAAACATACAATCATCTCCGTGCCCGATGGGTGGAAATATGCTCGCCACCGACGAAATGGCGAACGACGGCATCGACGAAATGTGTGTGTATGATATTACTCTTCTGCCTAGGGGAATACATACATAATGCTATTTTATGTTACTTAGATCTTCTTCATTGACATTTATTAATTTAGATCCCGGTCTTATTGAAATATATAATGTACTAGCGACACGCAACAGGTGCAATTTTCGTTTATTTTTATTCAGGTTTTCATACAAAAATACTATCCAAATTTCCAATATTTACGGTGGATTTTCCAAAAAAATATTTCAATAAAGCCTTGCCCTGACAATTGCAAATACAACAAAAAAATACTGTCTGATCGGCCGAGCCTTTTTCAACTGATACTCCGTCATACATGTGGCAATTGATTTTTATTTATATAGATTTGTTACCTCGTATTTAGTTAAACACAGCTACTTTTCTGTATCTTGGTGTTGCTCTCAATACCCTACTTAATGCTCTATTGAAAAACATTGAAAAATTAATAAAATCTTACTCTATTAGATTAAACAACTTAATTATTAATATTAGAGAAACAAGGACGTACCTATTATAATTAATGTTTCAGTATCGTTTCTGATTAACTCATATATTCATAGCTGTATTAATAAGGCTTTATGTTTGAGTTCACCAGGGTAAATAAAGCCTTAAACCATATATACAGACATAAACAAAAGAAGTATTATTACTTTTTGTTATTAATATTATACAATAGCGTTAATAAAAGGAGCGGCTCGTAGCTATATAGTTACCGCGCAGATCCGTTGATCGACGAGGTTAAGCAACACTTGACGCGGTCAGTCCTTGGATAGGTGACCAATTTTCACATATCGAGACCCCTCCGTGCCTCGGAAAGCACGTTAAGCAGTTGGTACCGGGTGTCATACAAAGACCTATGACAATCGTTACGAGTGTCAGTAGCCCAAAAAGTCTGACAACCAGTTACTGGATGGCGGAGGTCAGAAGGCAGTCGCTCCATGTAAAATACTAATATTCAGCCGCAACCGCTTAGATTGGAAGCCGACCGCAACGTAGTTGGGAAAAGGCTAGGCAGATGATGAATAGCGTTACTATGTAAATACTTCTACTTCTACTCTATTTGACTGCATCATAAGTCTAGTGGTCCCGTGGCTGCTTAGCGTGAGGTCCACGGTTCGTTCACTAGCTCGAGCGATGTGTTATTGTTAGAAAAAATCTCATTACCAGGAATTAAAAATTGTACCCGGAAGATATTAGATGTGCTCGCTCCCTATTTCATTGTACTCAGTAAAGATATCGGCGAAATATGGGTTTACAAGTAGGTACACCTCTACTTAATACTTCAGGGAATACAAGCGTGATGCTATGTTTTTAAACAAAACGGCTTATGAAGAGGTAACCACAAATGATAAGTCCTCTGACAAATTGGTCCTTGTGAAATAGATTAAAATAATGTACCCCTCTTTTAATTTTTTATTTATCATTGGTCTAATAGTCGCAAGCGCGATTGCTAAGCGTGAGGTCCTGGGTTCGATTCCCGGGTCGGGTAAAGTGTTATTGGGTTTTTCTGTATCACAATTCTCAGCTCTGGAACTATGCCCGGTAGATGGCACTAGGCTCGCCCGAAATTACATGGGACTCAATAACAGCATCGGCGAAATGTGGGTATATATAGTACACCTCTGTCTAACCCTTCGGGGTATACGGGCGTGATGCTATGCTATGCTGCTATGCTTTTAATTACGTGAAAGAAAAGTTAGGTATTATTAAATAAACGGAACGAAGAAATATATAAAAAAAACAATCTCTTAGTTTTCCAAATATATCACAATACTGGCACGCGTAGGTGTGTGAATTTGAATGATATTACGTGGAATGGTTCTAATATACTTATACACTATCAATCTAGAAAAAATACGGTATTTCGTTGTGCTGCGACCATTTAGCTTAATTTATTAGTAACACTATTACGAATAATTGATATTTAAGATTTCATCTACGTGTTAGGGAAACCATTTTATATAAACCCTTAAAATTATTCTGGTAATTAAAACTGTGTGGTGTATTATTAGAAAATAAGGCCTTTGCCCACCAGTGCGACAAAACAGGCTAAATTATTAATAACATATGTATATCTATAATTAATTATTTTTTTTTTTCATATATAAAAATCATTGTTTTTCGGATTTTATAAAATTTTGAAAAAATACACTCTGTATAATTGACTTACATCATCCGACAGTGTCGCTAATAAGGATCAAATTATGGAAAGTAATGACATATGGCAAACTCAACGGGTTCGATTCCTAGCTAAAAATATTGATTTTTCAAAAATCCACGATTCCTAGCTAAAAATATTGATTTTTCAAAAATCCAATGATGCAGTTTTAGTTTTCATTAAAATCAAGACTCCTTTGAGTATTTTTCGCTATTACTTCTAGTTTCGGATTTGGCCATCCGCGCGTACTTGAAAAATTCACCCTGTATACTCAAATCTGCCAAGATCTTTGATTCTATTCTCTATGTTCATTTTATTATGACTTAGTTAATAACAAAAATGGCATTGTTGTCTCGGTAAATAATTTTCAAGGGTACTATCGGGATATATAAGAAAACCAAAATGATGAAGACATTAATTCTAGAAATAGGCACTCACAATAAGTACGACATGACGTCATCACTGTTATCAGGCACCTATAAACATCCACATTATCCCGTATTTATTCTCGATTGAATAACAATCACCGTCAATACATTATCATAATCTAAACTAAACATGCTATAAATACTACAACCTACGGTGGGTAGTTCAATGGCAAGTATTATGAACACCATGACGTCACCATGGTACAGCTAAGGTTATCCTAAGTGACAAGTTGTTTACCAATCTATAGGTGCTACCCACGTGTCCCTTTAAAATCCCACGAATGAGACCATGAGGTGTGGGAGTAACCTATATCATCACTACATATTATAAAACAAAGTCCCCCGCCATGTCTGCCTGTTTGTTCGCGATAAACTCAAAAACTACTGAACAGATTTTCATGTGGTTTTCACCAATAGACAGAGTGATTCATGAGGAAGGTTAAGATGTATAATTCGTTAAGGTTTTGTGTAAATTGGCTGAAATATGATGATGATAGTTGAAGCTGTCGGAAAAAATCATGCTGACTGGGAGCTTTACTGGCGTACGCCGAGTAAATGCTCGACGTAACAGGCAGATACGATCCTACGACAGAAAAAAAATTAAGACGTATTTACTCTGCTACCCCCGTGCAAAGCCGTGGCGGGTCGCTAGTATTAATTAATTTTGAGAACACCTGTAGAATTTGATCAGAAGTGGGTGCCAAAATGCCACTCATCCATTGTAGAAACTAGTGGCAATTTTTTATAACAAAAAATTAGATACTTAATATTTAGTATTATGAATATCATGACGTCAGCATGGTAAAATTAAGGTTATTTTAACTGACAAGTTGTTTACTAATCTATAGAGCTTCTACCCACATGTCCCATTAAAATCACCATGTATAATCATACAGGGTGGCAATGTAACCCATATATCAGTTATTTTTGATAGATACTTTTGATAGTAGGCGAGACGCAAATATGACAGTACTTACCTACTCTTTTTCTAGACAAGCCCACGTCCTTAACGGGTTTAAAAAGTATCTATATGTACGGTCTGAGATCTATTCTGAAGCCGGCCATCGTCGTGCCTTTGTGGGTGTCGATCGCGTTAGAGATTGTCTGAAGTAAAGACAGCTGCTTCTGATAAGGGTAAAAAAAAACGTTAGAAAAATGAAGTAAAATAATTGCTTAAACTATAAAAAGAAAAATACTTTTTGAATCAACGTTTAGATTTCAGGCCTATTAATCTTTAATAACTAATTATAAAAATGCTTTTTTTTCGTAAAGAAATGTTACTTTCACAATAATACTTAGTCTAAGCCAGACAGAACACAAAATGAAGGGTCTGTTAAAATATTCATGACTTAAAATACTCGGCCATCTTGGGTCCGACGCCTACAAAACTAATTTTAACGTCGGATACCTCCGGTGAAAGTATGCTTGAGCATTACCTTTGTGTTTAAAAAACAGTATATTACGCATAAAATACTACAGATATGACGACACGGTTGGCGCAGTGGTTGAGAGATCGACTGTCGAGCTACGTGCCGCGGCTTCAATTCCCGCACGGAACAAATATTTTTATGATCTACAGATAGTTGTTTCGGGTCTGGGTCTTTGTATATGTGAATACACACCGTGCCTCGGAAAGCACGTAAAGCCGTTGGTCCTGCGCATGAATTCTCTCCGGTCGTGTCGGATTGCCGTCCCATCGGACTATGAGAGTGAAGGAATAGAGAGAGCACCTGTGTTTGCGCACACACTTGTGCTCTATAATATCTCCTCCGTAGTTGGCTAATCTCCGGTGAGATTGGCCGCCGTGACCGAAACCTGTCAGGAGGACATTATTATTACTACAGATATGGACTTATAAGTATTTTGCTTAACTTTTATTTTGTTGAACAGCACCTATTTCGATGTAGGTATATTTTTTTAATTAACACTTCGTAGACATTGCCGTAGACTCGTAGTTTCGTAGACACACAAATCGCTACGGTACTACGAAATCTTGGCACCATAAATCACGGTAAATGATCGTAGTTTGACGCCATTAGAAGTGTGAATACCTATTAATTCTCTTTATTACTCAATTCGGCTTGATACTGTTCAATGCTAGACTGTATCAGTATAAGGTCTTTGACAGGAGAATAACTGTGTTGAACGCACTATAAAAAAATAGATGGCCTCATTCAAGATGGCGGCAGTTTTTTTTTTTCAAACCTGACCAGCCAGTATTTCTTAACAGCAACAGAAATAATGCTAAGAAACGTGATTAATTGAAGGTCGCCATCACAGTTACGAAAAACGTAATAAAACACGCACTGTCACACATCCACTCGACTTTTTCTTAACGAATCTAATAAGAAAGCTTTTTTGCTACATATCGAATATATATTTGAGTTTGAAAATGAGAGACTCTTAAGATGGAACAGACGAGATTTATTATTATATTCGAAGAACTGTCATAATTGAGACAATTCTACGAATTTCATAAATACAGACATTCTCCTAAGATCATAGAACACTTCTCTAGAAAATAATTTGTAAGTTGCACTCTCACTAGCGCCCCATTTGACAGATATTGAGCGGATATTTATCGAACTAAAATAATTTGTAATAACATGAGCTATCTTGCAGAGTAAAGGGCAGCAGCACCAACAAATATAAATTTTCCTTTCATCTTCACCATGATTTCATTTTAAATTACGTAAATGCATGACTGGTTTTAATCAGCACAATTTTCAAAGGAATATCTCTCCACTGAAATTACAGAGTACGTCCAAACGCAAACGTCCCAAATGAAAAGCAAATATAAGCGATGGAGCATGAGAAGCGTTGAAGTGGACGCCGACTAATTCAGGACTTTAGCTCTAAAATAACTAAAGGGCTGCCCAGTAGGCTGCCCACAAAATGTCAAATACCAAAACAGGGTTTTCTGCTTCATGTATTATTATTATGGAATACCTTTCTTTATTTTAGACTTTTTTGAAGTTATACTTATTTTAGCGCGCTTGATGAGAGTGAATTCATACGATGCGCGCGCACACCGACAGATAAAAGCGACACCATGATGTATATAGAATATAAAAATATTTGTGCATCTGTAACACGTGTTTCATATCAGTGGAAATAAAAAAACAAATAAGAAGTATAACTTCTTACGTGCGTACATACCTAAGTACACACACAATCATTTTTTTTTCTTTTGTAACTTTTTGTTGAAACAAAATATTTACCCTCACCATTATTTATATGTTAGTGAACTTTTAGAAATCGTTTGTGTTTTGTTCTATATAATTATTTTGATACTTTCAATGATACGGACAATATGGTACGTGTTATTGTGCCCTGACTACCCTGTTTCCTTCAGTGTGGAGGATCTAATGGAAGCCAATCAAGTAACTATTGCGCTGGACATTTGGCTGGTTTTGGGCCGAATAAATTTAAAATAGACACCAGCCCGAAAATAAAATTCGAATTTCAATGGTACCTATTGCAGTACCTACCTCTTGTATTAGACTATACATTCATAAAATGTCTTCTTCTACTTTAAACGTGATCTAAAAATCCACAACGGACTTATAAGGTATTAGGTATCCTAGTTTATTGAAAATTCGCAGATGTTTTATATTATTATATTTGAAATTTATTTTAAGCAGTCTAAATAATATATTACCTTCGAGAATTTCTGATACAGACATTTTCGAAAGGAGCCTATTTCGCCTCTAATAATGCCACTAGCAGATACATAAACCATCAAAATATTGGTAAAACCTAATGCACTTAAATAAATCACTAGAATAAATCTCCTAGCTGCCTACCAAAAAATCTTATAGGAATCAATTTATTCAGGTATAGATAAAAGATAAATATACATATATGTAAAGAGATATTAAATAATCCTACTAATCCTACTAATATTATAAATGTGAAAGTTTGTGAGGATGGATGGATGGATGGATGGATGGATGGATCTTTGTTAGTCTTTCACGCCAGAACGGCTGAACTGATCTGGATGAAATTTGGCACAGAGATAGATTATAGTCTGGAATAGTACATAGGCTTATAGGCTTCTGCCCGCGGCTTCGCCCGCGTGGATTACGAATCCGTGCATTTTCCCGGGATAAAAAGTAGCCTATGTGCTATTCCAGACTATAATCTATCTTTGTGCCAAATTTCATACAGATCTGTTCTGGCGTGATTGAGTAACAAATATCCATATATCCAACGTAACAAACTTTTTTTAAATTCAAATTCAAATATATTTTTATTCATATAAACCATTTACAGGCACTTATGAATAGTCAGGCTCTAGTTGCCACGTTCTAAAGTGTTGATTCATCATTCGATGATTGATTCATCATTCACATTTATAATATTAGTAGGATAGTAGGATTGTATTTATGACTATTTGTTGAGGTTTTTTTTGTATTTTCAATATCTAAACGTGATTTTATTTTCTCATGCGTTATTCATAACGTTTTCGTAAATATAAAACTGTTATTTTAGAACATTATTCGTGGAGTTTCTTGCCAGTCATTTTTGGAACCGTGGAACTACAGCAACGAAATTTTAAAGCGCATGCAAGGCCCAGTTGAAATAAAATTGATAAACTTTGACTTTAAAACAATCCAAAGACCAATCACAACATTATTAATACGGTTTGTCTTTATCAATCACTTTATCCTTATAGATATCATCCAGCTAATGGACCTATTATTAATTTGGGGATCGCCAATGATGGCGTTCATTAATTACCCTTGACCATTTATGTCGTATTTGACATTAAATTAATTGGGTACGTAGACGAGTTAACATCAAAGGGGCTCGTAGCTACATAGCTACCGCTTGACGCGATCAGTCCTTGGATGGGTGACCATTTTTCGCATATCGAGACCTATCCGTGCCTCGAAAAGCACGTTAAGCAGTTGGTCCCGGGTGTCATACGAAGACCTATGACAGTCATTACGGGTGTCAGTAGCCCAAAAAGTCTGACAACCAGTCTAATCTTACAGTATCAGTGTCTCCAGAAATTGGGTGGCGGAGGTCAGAAGGCAGTCGCTTCGTGTAAAATACTGATATTCAACCACAACCGGTTAAATTGACGACCCAAATGTATTTGGGAAAAGGCTAGGCAGATGATGTAGACGAGTTCACATCACAAAAGATAACAGTAAAAATAATAAATAAAACTACTAGCTGTTGCCCGCAACTTGGTGTGCGTGTATTTTGTTTAATCTCGACAACAGCGCCACCTACCGGGTGCAATAACAACTAAAAACCATCCACATGAATCCATAAGTACAAAAAAACATCAAAATCAGTCAAGCCGTTTAGGAGAGGAATTACGAACACATGCACACCAGAATTGTATATATAAATATGTATGTAGCATCACGCTTGCTACTGAAGGGTTAGACAGAGGAGTAATATGCACCCACATGTAATACGGGCCAGAATATGGTCATTTACCGGACACAATTGTTCTAACAGAAAACCCCAATCACACATTGCCCAACTCAGGGATGAACCCAGAATCGTAGGCGTGCTTTCTACCACTAGACTAATGAAAAAGACAAAGAGAAAATTAAGGCACATCCTTCGCTTTTAACTTAGCTTAGGTAAATATACAAAATGTACACCTCTATCTAATCTTTCGGGGAATAAAGGCGTGAAGCTATGCTCAAATATAAACATATTTTGGGAACGTATTCATTTCGTAGCCGAGTCTTACAATAGTTACAATAGACCCATTGCTGCTACGACGTAGTCCGTAACCCGTAGCAACTGTCTACTACGCTTGGCCGAATATGTTTTACGTAGAGCACCCTAATTTGTTATAAGCATAGCTATCGGCCGGCGCCTACGCGATGATATTATTACTTGTATACGGGTATCTTTTGTAATACACACAAAAGTCTCTAAGCTATGTAATGTTGTAACAATGAGTATTTTGCCTACAATTTTGAATGGAGATTAATGTTGAAGAGAGTAAATTAAAATAGAGAGAGTAAATGAGATTAATGTTTATATGAGCAGATTTTTATTTTTATGATACTATAAAAACGTTCGTGTTTGGAACGATAGAATGTTATTATATGTACTACAATGAGGTTCTAGTGTAAAATAGAGTTTTCATTACTGTACATAAAATAAAGTACAAAGTGAAAGTATAAAAGATGTTTTTTTTTTTCGATTTTACACATATACTGCGTTCTGTGTGCCCGCTCCGGGCTCTTCACTAACAAGAGTTGCAAACGACAGAAAACGCGACGAAAAACGTGTTCGTAAATATTTGTATAAAAACACTAAGGATACCGAAAATGTCTCATTTAAGCTAATTCCTGCGAAGATCCTATCGCCTTTCTATCACGAGTTTGTATGACTTAACAACAATTGCCTTTTCCAGATAAACGTCCATACAAGGAAACCATACAATACATGTTCAACAATTTAACAGGATATACCTTTGAACGGAGAACAGTCGAAGGGGCTTTTGCTCTTCAGTAGGACATTTTTTATTGACGACACGATTTGTGCATTGGCTATGCGATTAGCTTTCTGCGCTACGTGTCGCTGGTACGATCCCCGCACGGAACAAATATTTGTATGATCTACAGACAGTTGTTTCGGGTCTGGTTGTGTGTGCATGTGACATGTATGTTTGTAAATTGTACCCACGATACAAGAGAAATCTTAGTGTGGGGCAACGTTTATTTTAAATGAATGAATGATTACGGATAACAATAAAACAATATATAACAGAATAGTCAGTTCCTAATGCTACACCAATCCAATGATTCTGAAAGGGACAGTGAAATTGTTTAAGATTGTTATTGCTACTGTCATGTAAAATAGTTAGTACCATCGCAATACGGTAGATGACTACTAGTCATCTGAGATACTTTTTATGAACTCTCAAAAACGATATTTTGTTCTAAAAATGTTTGGAATACTAAGGTGTGACATCATAGTTTTTCGTTGCCATTGACATATTTATTGTGAGATTTTGATAAATTAAAAATTCAAAACGCCAAAGATAAGCAAGAGATTAAGTTTTACTGAGTTTTTAGAAGGAAAACTATTTACCAAACATGATTTCAGAAATTATTTTTGATGCAGTCATCTAGCCTGTTTGGACGGTACGCTGACGGTACAATTAGTACTATTTTTCCATCACGGTTTGGGCAATTTCCACTTGAGAGCTCATGACACAACAGAAGAATGGACTTAACTATCTAAAATACTCTTTCAACTCGAATTAAAGTGACAAACTTTACTAGAATAACGTTATGTACGTGTTACATGCTCACTTGCTACTAAGAGTGCGCTTGAATCAATCCAATTTGAACTTTATATCAATGAAATAAAGCCACACGATGCGCGCTCGTGAATTGCCAGAACTATAGTACATTGAACTTACCCGTATAACATTAGGTGATACTAATCTTTATGCCAATCGGTCAACTTTGTACCCATTTAAAAACGTTTATATTATCTCGTAGTTCATCAAATTATATTAAATCCATTTAAAATTTATGAGAAATCACTTCGTACATAATACATATTATATTAATACTGTTCTCATTTGGATTTGCTTCGCACATCGGTTTGTATTGTTCTCTCATAGTATTTGCTGATGGAAATTGTTCCATAAAACTTTTATATTAAAAGAGTATCCATAGAATTTCTTGCCGGTATATCCTCGCTGCGCCTGCCAAGGTCCATATGTGCATTTTTGACGGAAAAAATCTCTGTAAGAATCTGTAAAAATCTCTGTAATAAGTAGTTTTTATAATTTGATATAACTTTACAGAGTTGTGTATCTAATGAATGTCTTCAATACTACATTGTAAGTTTTATTTTATTTATTATATTGTTTAAAAAATAATTAGTTTTATGTTGTTTCCCGAAACCTATCAAAAATCACAAATGGAACTTGGCAGGCGCAGCGACGATATTCTCCATATATACCCCCATTTTGAAGCACGACTCAATCACGACGTTTTTAACTTTTCGTTGACTTGAGATGGAGAGTGGTTACTTAGTGGATAAATAGTTACAGGTTAAGTAATCGATGAGGCTATATTACCTGGTCGAGATATTGGATGGGTGGTCACTGAGTACTGTATGATGCGTCAGGATAGAAAATTTAACTTAAAAAAGTCTTTAATTAATTAAAAACCTGCCTGAAACTTATATGGATCCGCGGAGCGTAAGATATCACGAGACCGAATTCATAAAAACGTAGTGAAATAAAACATCTTCGGATTACATTGTAATTTTTTGATCTTTTTAGATTTCCTACAGCATCGGCATTTTATGTGGCGCTTGTGGTTCCATATAGCTGGGGTCATTTTAAATATGGTGTTAATTCCAGTTTTATTCATTTTAAAACAATATTTCTGAACACGTCTATTTGTCCCGTATAATCTGGAAGTTCTTCGGTAGGATTTTGGGCAGTTTTTAACACCGCTTCGAGCATTTTCCAATGAAAAATTCGGTCATTTCATGCTCTATAGATATGTATAAATACATAACTGCTAACATAACATAATTAATAAAATTAAAATATTTATAAAATAGGGCGCAACGAAACCTGATATCGTCTGACATACCCTGGGCTGCCAGCTTCAATACACGATTGCTTATTGGATATTATTTCCAGTAGTACAGAGCGATTACCACGTGATATCTCGTTTTGACTACGACAGCAGTAGACCAGCAAATCATATGCGAGAATCCTCAAGCGTAATAAGTAATACATACCCTAATAACGTAAAGAAAAACCTGAATTAAGGGAAATAGTAATATGAAACAGTTATGTCCCGAGTGTATAGATCGAGTCTCTATTCCATTTTTGTGCCAAATTTCGGTATTGCGAGCTGCGGCACAAATAATATTTTGCAGCATATGTAATGTACATTCATATTATGTAAATCATTTACATAATATAACACACCTGCTCTCGTTGCGGCGGTGTGATGGGTCCATACGGTTGCCATATTTTGTTTGTTTAAATTGAGATAATGTGATTGCAAAATTTTTAAATGTTAACTATAATATTTGACGACACGGTTATCGCAGTGGCGGTAGAAAGCGATTAGCTTTCTGCGCTTCGTGTCGCCAGTTCGCTTCCCGCACGAAACAAATATTTGTATGTTCTACAGATAATTGTTTCGGGTCTGGTTGTGTGTGTATGTGACATGTTTGTTTGTAAACTGTACCCACGGTACAGGAGAAATCCTAGTGTGAGCCGAGTTTTTAAAAAACAAATAAAAGTATGGTGGATTTAAATAGGACTTTCACTGGAATAATTCTTAAACTCCAAATTAAAGTAAAACATATTTTTATCCTGTTGAAAATACGCTATTGAAACTGCGATCAACAGCTAGTCCTAAACAAACTATAACAGAAACTCGTAATAATTGCACCCATCAGCTGTGTGGCGCCATGTTTATTACCCCATAACAATAAGCTTATATTAGTAGGCCATTTAATCTGAATGCAGTATGGGAAATGAACTCGTTTATTTAAAGACATGCCCTACCCTAAGAATAGGAACAAAAGCCTGGCATGACATAGCATTTTGTCTCATATGGGTCTATTAAACCGGTTGTTCTATAAGGCTTTGTGGAAAGGTTGACTTACAATATGAAGAAATAGTATTTAAATATGTGTTCATTTAACTTAAGTGCTAAAAACGATTAGTAGAATATATATATAAATATATCGCTTTTTTAATTAATTTAGGTTTAATCTATGGCGTTTTGAGACATTAACAAGAACATATAAGTATATAAATATAAAAACTGTTAAAATAAGTTGTTTAATAATTCAGAATTTACAGTCTACCTACATATTTTCTTAATTTGGTAATGTGAAATGAGAAATTCAATTTAATTAAACTTGAGGCAGTTATTCGCATTTGTTTATACTGAATTTATACTGCTCGTTAAGATCATCTTTCAAACTTCTACGCCCTTTTCTTTAAGCCTACAAATACACAAAGTTTCAACGAACCCAAAGAACTTATGTAAAAGACCAAGAGATAGAACAAATCTATAGAACGAATCTATAAGGCTGTGACTTTTGACATTTCGTGTCTCCATCCGAAATGAAATGTGGTTTATGTACTCGATAAGGTTTCGTTTGCTCTTCAGAATACCTTAGATTTGCCTAAAAGTTCAATACGTCTAATTCCGTGGTAGAATGAGCGATGAAATTATATTAAAGATGGTAGATCTTATAAAAAAAGTAAAATTATGCTTACTGAAAATGAACATAATATTTCTCCTTTGTTTCCAAATTCTGTATGAAATTTTCGTTCAATAAATTCAAAGGAACTCACAGCTGACCCTCTCAAAAACATAGACAGTATTATAAACCAAAAATGTACCCACAAATCCCTATTTTCCCATTATATTCAAACCTAAAACTATCTCCCGGAAAACTACACAAAACAGGCGGTAACAATGTTTACATAGAGAGCAATTGGCGCGCGCCGCCGGTAGAAACAAACAAATCAACAGAGTTAGCTAGTGTCCAACAACTGAACTTGTTTAGCCAACAACAACCCTAACTTGCTAACTGGTTTAAATTATACGTCCACATAGAAGAACTGAAACATTTCTACGTGAATAGCGCGCCAATCTATCACGTAGGTATAGGCTTATTCTAATGTTAATGAAAAGTACTTAAAATATCTATATGCGATTAAAAATAACGAAGGACATAAATAAATGTCCAAACTTCTCCAATTAACCAAGCCTCCACGATCCCCAAAGCCATAATAATCAACACAGCATGCAACCTCTTCATGATAGTTATTACTCAGTATCAATTTACGAAAAGCTGAAGCACGACAAAATTCTCTCGATTTGGGAAATGTGGGGTATTCCTCTCAACATAAATCAAGTTATACTGGCGCAAATATGAGCGCTCTATGGCTATGTTTACGTATAATCACGTGGTCGTCACTCACCGGTCCGAGGCTGTCGAAGCCGTGGCGCAGCGCCAGCTGGTGAGCCTCGTCGTGCTGCACGGAGCGCTTGAAGCGCACCAGGAAGGTGTTGGTGAAGACCTCGCGGGACGCGGCAGCGGCGATGAGCAACGTTGCAGCCAAGCATTGCAGCCACATGTTCGCGCGATGGCCGACGGCGGCTGACTGAGGCCCGACTGCCGCTGACGTCACCACATATCGACCCGAGCCCAGCGCATGCGCCACCCCAACCATTCAAGCACAGGCTCGCCTCCACTCGGCGACGTGCAGCCTTTTCACAGATTATGAAAGGACGCCTCACGCCGCCACACTACCATTGTTTTGGATGAAACAACCTAGATTCATGCTGTTCCGTTTAGCGCGACCTTATCTTCGAACCGACCTTGTTCATGGTAATAAGGCTTCGAACTGTAATTTACATTTCGTCTCCTGTTGCGATAAGTGTTACCTAAAAGCTTTTTTGACACAGTCTGAAAGCCGTGGAAATAAGCTTGTAGAATAAGAACATTAGGTATTAGGTACTTTAAGTGCTTAACCAAGTAAACTTGACACATTTTGAGACTGATATTTCAGAGGTTTCAAATTGTTGACACATGGGAAAACTCGCCTTTGCAAACTTAAATTAAAGTTTCCTAATCTCGGCGCAACTCCGTCAGTTAATTAACTTGATGGACGGGCCGTTATGGAATCATGCCTCACGAGGCTGTGGCTCGAGATTTGGCAAAATATTTAACGTTTTTTATAATTTATAGGCAAATGAATAACTTTTATTTTTAATTATGTTAATTGGTAGGTATTACTTTTTACTATGTAGAATTATCTAAGATACGATGATGAATGGAATCGACTGCTCAAAACTCAAAAACACACCCACGAAGCACAGAAGAATATCAGATCAATAATACCTACAACTCGATAATGACTTGTTTTTGGCTACAAGCACCGTTATAATTATCCCCTTATTCCTCAAAAAATAATGTATTTTTGTTTTGAGTTACAATCCTAATTGAACACAGTCTAGCAGATGTTATTTTTTGGCAGTGCGCCAAGGGCGACCCATCTGCTTACCCGGACGATCTGGCTAGACGAAGCCTCCAGCCAGACATGAGCTAATGAAATATGACAGCACGGTTGGCATAGTAGCTAAGCGGCTTTCTGCGCTACATCTCGCGGGTTCGATTTCCACACGGAACAATTAGATTTGCATGGCCATACAAATAGTTTTTCCGAGTCTGGGTATATGTGATGTATATATTTTTGAAAACTGTAACCATGATACATGGGAAATCCAGCTAGGGTAGCTCCAGTCCTCAACTTGGCATTGCTTGGAAAAGACCTAGGAAGATGGACTAAAAATAAAGACATATTCCGGTTATTAACACACGATACTGTATGACGAGCGGAGCGCGGAGGACTATTACTCACTTTAATTCGCGTATGATTCCGGAAGAGTTGGAACTCTTCTGGTGACCGATCGACTGCTGCGTTACGTGTCGCGGATCCCGCACGAAACATAATTATATTTGTATGGTCTACAGATAGTTGCTCCGGGTCGGGGTATTTGTGTTTGAAAACGAACCCACGATACAAGAAATACTCATATCTAGTGTCAACAACGTTTAAAAAAAGGCCATTAGAGTTTTACTTACGATATTCTATTATTTTATTTTTGGGCAACATAATGCCAAGACATGGACATAAACCGGCTCTTCGTGTTACTTATATCCTCTGAACATGACACATTTGTGTCACGCAGTGAAGCCTTGAACAGCTAGTAATAAAAATCCAATCCAATCGGATGCAGAACTTTGATATGCCACTAATGAGGAGACGTCAGCTAACTGCGATCGTAAACGAAAATTAAAAGCAATAAACTTTATAACCCACCCCACATTAAATCTAGTAGTAATGAAATTTGTACAAAATTCACTTTTAGTTATTTCACTCGCGTGTTCGTTTAGAAGATGCAAGTCGGAAATGGAGCCTTTTGTCGTTGGTGGCATTTACGCGACTATAGAAGACTACCCACATTGTGTTTACTTAGCAATAGACTGCTCGAAACAGTGGATCTGTGGTGCTTCGATCTTGAACCAGAATATACTTATAACGGCAGCACATTGCATATCCGTTTGTAACACATATAACAAAGATCATTTGGTGGAAGCTTTCGCAGGTCATGAAAATCTAGAAAAGGTCAGCGAGTTTTCTAATTATCTTTCTAAACTTAAGATTGCTTCCACAGATTGCCACGTGATTGCTTCTTTAAATTGGATTAAGTAAAATACTGTTCAAAGTGTGACTTCCTTTGGACCTAGATGGGTAAAAGAAACATGTTTATCAACTTACGTGCCCAATACAACCATATGAAGTTTTTTTTTTTTAATTTCGTGTTGGTTTGTTTGGTACTTAGTTGACAAACAGGGTGATGATCCCAGAAGATTATTCAAGTAGGTAAATTGTTTTTAGCGTATAGGAAGAATGGTACTGCCAACCCCAAGTACTGATACCAAACCATTCTAGACACCCCGAGGAAAGAGGCGGAAGGTATCTACATTAAGTTTCTGGAATGTAGGCGCAGTTGAGGTAGGTAGGAGTATAAAGCTACTCATTGAATCCTATTTTATTTCAGGTAAGATCAAAAAGAGAGGTGGGAGAAATAAAAATCCACGAAAACTACGACGAGCACACGGCTGCTAACGATATTGGGTTAGCTGCGCTCAAAAGAAGTTTGTATTTAGGACATAATATCAAAAGAATTGTGATCAGTCCCCGTTTTCCGGACGTGCATCGCGGAGAAGTGGCTGGTTGGGGAATTGTGGACGTAAGTTGAAGTGGATTATTGTGTACGAAAATGTCACTAGGAATGCGTCTATCTTCTATTGTCTACTATCTTCATCATGGTCCTCCTTCATGGGCGCACTAAGAGGAGGAAAGAACTGCATCGCTACCTTTGGACATGTCAAATAAATAGCCATTTTTAATAGATAAAATGAAAATCGATACTGACAGAAGTGCTTTCACTCATAATCATCATATTAGCGGGTTGTATTAATTTATTAAGCCGCCTGCCAAGCGTGGGGATTATGGCAAACCCCCCCTTGAGTGAGGCATTCGTTCAGCAGTGGACGTCTTCTGGCTGATGATGATTAATTTATTATCAAATTATGTGCATGAACGTGCATTTCAAACTTACCTACTGACTAATCAAAATATTTTTTGGAGCGTTCTTTGTTGTGCTGTGGACTGCGATGCGATAGGCTGAACAGAAGGTAGTCGGTGTCCGTTATACAGTTAACTTTACATTTTCTAGGACGAATTAGAAGACACGACGACGATTCTAAAGGCTGTGGTACAAAAGATTAGATCAAAAAGAGTGTGTGCGCAGGTAGGATTATTAGAACCTGGTATGTTCTGCGCTGGAAGCACGAAAGATGAAGGCCATCATCCAGCTGAGTAAGTGACCTTTACCTTTAATGGATAAATGAGGCATGGTATTCCTCCATTAAAAAGGGGGATCCTTCGACCAAAGCCAAACAATTGAACTCGGAAGTCCGTTAATGGAATCGCTGTAAACTTCTGTAGTGCGATTTAAGATTTTTTGCTATAAGCTTATACCTAGCCTAAAAGTAATTCCTCAGGAGAAAAGTGAAGCCCTATCAACTATTTCATTTGTTTAAGTTTGTGAATATTGGAGTTGGTGCTGCAATGTTCTACGTCCCGTAACAGCTTTCCTAGCACCATGCATATGGGCTGTTACACCCTAGAAAACATTACTAGCTTTACGCATGGCCAAGCTACATTTGCCAATATCATACTATACTTGTCAACTTGTAGAAGAGTGTACCTCAGAACAATAACCAAGCTTGGTTATTGTTCTGAGGAGTGTACAATCTATAATAGCTACTATTGGCTAGGTAGACAATAAAAACACCATCAAAATCAAAATGTACTGAATTGACAGCTGTCAAATAGTCACGTTCGTAAATGTCAATACAATGCCTTTCTACTCTATGCTCTAGTGTTAATGCTCCGTTTTTTTGCAGTGGTGACTCGGGAAGCGCACTCATTACAAAAGACTTCAGACAACTGGGTCTGGTTTCCTTCAGATCCCGAAAACTACCGGCTTTGATGGTGTATACAAATATCAGCTACTATTACAAATGGATCAGAAAAAATGCAAGGACTCTGTATTGTCAGGTTTTCTTAAGGAATATAGACACTGGAAAACTTCGTAGTAAAATTTGTAGGTAATAAAATATTAATGAAGTAACAGATATTTTATTTCTTCCATCATATTCGCCTTTCTTCCTACAAAACAGATAATAATCTTACAAGTATTTTGAGAATGTTACCATCAACATTCTCGAGGACCTAAACCCTAGTTTACCATAATATATATTTTTTTATTTATATTTTTTTTTTTAGGTAACAATTATAAGATTCAACAGAAAGTAAGTTGCATGTAAAATATTCTGGAAGAATGAAATCACTGTGGCAAATGTAGAATATTGTTACTTTACTTTCAGTGTTGGACTGAATAATTAATATTTCAAGGTATTCTTACACCTACAACTACATAATTATGTTCAATGATGGAAATAAATAAAAAAAACAATCATAGAAAAAAGAAATTGCTATCTAATAAAAATACAATTTACTATAATAACAATCAATAATCTATAATTATCACAAGAGTTTAGCACTGTAATCATCAACATCATCAGAGCAATATATTACAGTACATTGTAGAAACAGTCGTCCGCAGTCTCTGCTTTCAGGCCGAAGCAGGGCTTGGTGTTCCTCCTGCTGCACACTGCTGCTCCATAGCATGTGATGGAGGATGCTCCAGAACATTGTCAATTAGCCCAAAACCTTTTGCTTCAGTTGGAGACATAAAGTAATCTCGCTCCATTGAAGTCTGTACTTTCTCAATAGGTAACCCTGTATGTCTAACATACAGAGTATTGATCTGTGCTTTGAGTTTCAAAATCTCCTCCGCTTGAATCTGTATGTCTGTGGCTTGACCCCTCACACCACCAGATGGCTGATGGATCATGATGCGGGAATTTGGAAGTGCGTGCCTCATTCCAGAAGCTCCGGCAGCTAAGAGTAATGATGCCATACTGCAAGCTTGACCAACACACCATGTCGCTACAGGGGGCGTAATGTACTGCATTGTATCGTAAATACCAAGTCCAGCGGTAACATTACCGCCAGGGGAGTTTATATAAAGGTGAACAGGCTTTTTACTAGACTCTGACTGCAGGAAGAGTAGCTGAGCAACTATTAATGAACTTATCTCGTCATTTATAGGTCCCATGAGACAAATGATTCTTTCGCGAAGAAGTCTCGAGTAAATATCGTAGGCGCGCTCACCTCTGCCTGTTTGTTCCACAACAATCGGTATCATACCGAGTCTTAGAGGCCCACTGGTACTGATCAGTCTCTGGATATTGCTAGGTCTTTTAAATCCAATAGAGGATGCAGCTCTAGCGATTCTTTGGACGTAATTCAGTGCCATTTTTGGCTTTTGATGATCAAGCACTCTGTTACACTTTATTAATGGTCGTGTTAACTGGTTAATTTCGTCGTTCGTGTATTTAATTCGTCGTCGTTATATCCTATTTAGTTTTTGTCAACTATGTTTTTAATTTAATGAATAAAGATAATAATTTATTTATTTTGCATTCGATTTCACAACCTACAAAAATATATTTTGTTTGACACTTCAACAATGACATATATGACAGTACATTTTTCAATAATGACATTGATATTTTTTACTCATATTATGTACCTTGAAACAAAGCATTCTCGTCTATAAATTCAAAAACTTCATAACAATCTGAAAATAAATCATACAGATGCAAAGATCTAAGTTTGCCTAACAATGACATAAATATTCTATAGGTACATATAAACAGATATAAACCATCACACAATACCGAGTTGTTAGTGCCCGACGTCGGTCATTCTCATAGATTAATATCCACAACTATTCATACTCTGGTATAGAACATTGGCAGAAGGATTATTACTTTGATCTAGGATTATTAGACGTAATATTTATTATTCTGATTATTCTCAACGAGTAAAAAAAGGAATAAGCAGATTCGTACACCCTATGTACATAGACTTATATGATTGACTGACTATCAATGCTCACACCAAATGGCTTGAGCTTGAACCAGAAAAATCTAAGTCTACTATAGAAGAATCATATTTTTCATTTACCACATGGCCGAAAGCTAGGTATGTTGTACAATAAGAATAAAAATACGAAATAAATCTAAAACGGATTGATTAATCATATATTTATGTGGTTATCACGTGGCAATATTTCAAATCACAAAATAAGCACTAATTTGTCTTATTTCATAAATGTAAATCAAACAAAACATAATTTTAATTTAATATAAGTTACAAACATAATATTAAAATCATTTGCTCTGAATTTGTCGGCGTCTCAATTTCATCAGAGCTTCTTGCCTTTTCTTTTCAATTATTGTCTTTAAGTCTACAGAATTACTGTTTGTTTTCTGTTGAAAATGTTCACTGGAGGGTTTATTTAGGAGACTTTTTGTTGTACTGGCAACCTTAGGTTGAAACAGGGCCTTTTTGGAAACAATTGTTTCTGCCATCTTTTTAGGTATGGTTGTTTCTTCAATTATCTTTGGATTAAGTTGTTGGGTCATTTGTGAGTACAATGAAGGTTGTGTTTTTTGTGATGACGTAAATGGTAGAAGCCTCTTAGCTAACAATTTTTCTCTGGCAAGTTGATGTTTCTTTTTTATTTCGTCAGGAGTGCACCTGATGGGAGAATCTCCAGGAACTGAAATAAAATTAAAGGATTAACCTAAGTCAATCAAGAATTTATCTCATAAATAGCATCAAAACATTTACAAATGTATTTTTCCTCATCCACCAACATTCCTAATATTTTTAAAAATACATCAGCAATCAAATTTAGTATAGTATCCATTCAAAATATTATACCGTATTATCTTATGTGTAGTACAAAACAGTTTAGTAGCTTTTGGAACTACAATAATACATATTTTAAATTATTTAGATAATATCTTAAACATACCTGTTTCTTGTGCCTCTTTTCCAAAAGGCATTGAATTATATCGTCCAAAAACCATACCACTACTAGATGGTTTATATGGATCAGTTACGGAAGGCGATACGGGCATAGAATTATGACGACTGAATATCGATTTTGAGGACGGACTACTCTCATGGACGATTAATTCTTTAATTGTCCAATTGTTCCCATCTTTGGGAGAATTTAATTTATTTTTTCTCTTCGATGTGTCCATATTCACTGGCATCTGTGTTAATCGGTCCAGGGCGCTATCATTGAGGTTACCAACTAAGCTATCAAAAGAATCATTATTCAACTGTGGAGAAGCACATTTTTTTACATTATTTATAATTGGGGAGTCTAATTTTATACTGTTCAGTATTGCATCCATTGAGTCATGATCCATTTTGAAGTTTAGGTCTGAATTGAAAACTTTGTTTTTGATACTAGTTTCATAGCAGGGCCTTTTAACAGCAGGTGCGTCATTGAGGATATTTTCTTCTACCACCTGGCTGGCTTTTAATAAGCACTCATTCATAGAATCATCTGATTCTAATGCTGTTTCTGGATCCGGTTTCACAAAATTAGAGCTCAAAACATTTCTTCGTAAACATCGAGAGTTGCTCCTTACTCTACTTTTAGGAGAGTATTCCGGTGACTCATTGAAGATGTCATCTTCACTTCCGGAATTCAATTTTTCTGAACAAGTATTTTGTGATTTCTTAGCCATCAATTCATGTAAATTTTGATTAAGTTCTATCAGTTCTTGAAATAATTCAGTCTTTTTCTGTGAGGCTTTAAGTGCTCTTCGCTTAGGAGGTTGTTTTTCAATTATTTTAGGTTTAATTGTTCTTTTTGATCTTCGACTGACTGGCGTTGAATTTTTGATGCGTGATTTTGCTGTATGCTCCGATTTTGGTGTATAAAAGTTCCATACGACATCTGTTTCTCCTTCTGCGCCATCCTGTGTGCAATAAAATGGCACTGGGCTGGCTGCCTCTGAGTCACAAATGGAGTCACTATCCCTTGACGGAGATTCTGACCGATGTTCGGGTGTCGAACAGGATATCACTGAAATAATGAAATCATAAGTCTATAAATATACAATCTCTTCAATTATTATAAAGTAATACCGTGGCTTATCATATAGTGACTGAATAGCAAACATAATAAATATTTACAAAGCATAAAATATGATAATATTATGACGATCACAAAATTACCTTTATTTTTATTTTTCGTCGCTACCATTTCTTTTGGGATTCTATTATCTCTGTTCATAAGGATAGCTGGTCTTGACAGTATTAATTTTCATATGGAATCACATGCGAACTTAGAACTACAAGTTACAATCAATAAAATCACTTATATTGATACATATACACTATACATCACAAAAAATGTAAGACAGACAGGCAGACCAGACGTGAGACGTCAGTTAGTTGTGTCACAAACGGATGTCAAAACTTAAATGTCAATCGACCTAAAGAGCAAGGTTACCAAGACATGAAATTTTAATTCTACTTACTAACTAAACAAAGCGGGGTCTTATTAGTGAGCCTGATCTCAGCCGATCGTTTCGTTTTTTCACTTGTGAGTCGTGAACAACTTTTTTAAAATTTAGGTTCTCATGATTACATAAAAATCAAATTACAAATAAATATCATAGTAACGATACTTGCGATATTATCTTTTTTCATGTTGAAATCGAGATATATCGAAAACCGTTGCGGATATTGCTCTCGTCATATTTTCATGTGTCTTAATGCTTGGCATGCACCTAATTTTCTAATCCAGTCAACACTTTAGTGACTTTTAACACTGACTCTTCTATTCGGTGAGACACTATTTTTTTTAGAGATTTATGTCGAAGCACACGGCAGTTGTCCCCTAGGAGCCCCAGTTATCAGCCTTTAAAATGTAAACACTATTTAATTTTTAAAGATTTGACAATCGTAGACTTGTAATAAAATAATTCGATTGGAGTCTACTACGAGTTTTCCTCGACCTCAACCGTCGTTAACGATAAGTATGAATAAATCGTACACGCGCATTTGAGAGAATTCATTTCGTAGACGCGCGCCTATTATTTTTATATATTTGTGGCTTACGTTAACTATAGTGGAGATCGATGATAACTCTTACTAGACCACAACATTTAGAACTATAATAAACCCGTGAATCGAGTTGAAACTACACGACACGATACCTACAATGATTAATTTAGTGATCGGAAATCTTATCCATTTTACAGGAATTACTAATATTTTTATACTCTTTGGATTTGTCTAACAATGAACTACTACAAACCTTCTTACCTTTGAAAGCCGTGGTAGGCAAGAGGGTTTCTAATCAATATAAAAATACCTTGATCAGAATATTCTCTTAGACAAGTTGCAATTTACATAAGAGCATTTGTATACTATGGATACTTACAATATCAAGTATCTCATTGGTTAGGTGGTCCCGAGCCCGACTGCTGAGCTTATGGTCTTGTGTTTTTCTGTATAGAAATTCTCAGTAGTAGCACGGAGTTTGGAACTGTCTAATATGCTCGCCCCCTATCTCTCATGTCTATATGCTCGGCTTAATAACAGCTTCGGTGAAATGTGGCTTCATAGTAGTACACCTCTGCCTAACCCTTTGGGAATACAGGCGTGATGCTGAATTATTTTCATATTTATCAATTGTAAATAAAGCTACGTATGATGCTATTTTCACTGCTAAAACCAGATTTTGACCATCAAAAATATTTTCACAGAAACGTTACAATATACTCCAACATTTACAAAATTGTGCACGTCTTTGTTTTCTACGAATTACTCATCTCCAGTAGCGATCTATATCTACCAATTTTACAGATTGAGGCACAGCCAGCAACATTGCCGTTTTCACCGACTGACGGGCAATGGTGAGTGGCAAGACTGGCATGTCTGCTGGTCTGATACCTAGCTGGTAACACTGCTTTTAGTTGAATGAAGTCTGGCGGGTTCGTTGGACGTACATCAATAAATTGTTCAACTGTGTGGTCGCGACTCGCGATGCTCCTTCGGAAGTGACATTTATATTGTGAAGTGAAAAAGAACTTGTGAAAATGTTGGCGGACGGTGAAGTCGTCGGGGATGGGTCGTGGAATCTCACGATCTATGTGACGGACTTGAACGAGAAACGGACTATGGTCGTGAAAGGAGACATGCATATTGGAGGGGTTATGCTAAAACTGACGGAAAGCTTCGGTTAGTAAACGAGTTGTTTATATAAACAATAATCTACTTGCCAGTACTAACTAACCTAACCTAACGTAGTTTGTGGAAGTTTATTTTAAATTTCGAACGAAGGAACTATTTTTACGTAGTTTATATTGGACGTTGACTCATCTGTTTTTTACAGTCGGCCTTGAGTTTTGGTGGCACACGGTACAATTTGTTTATCTTTGGTATTAAGAAAAATAAAGTAAGTATTAGTTTGTCTCTGTATCACTGCAAAAAAGTTGGAATTTATTGTTAATTATAGGTAAACAATAAATTCCAATTTTATTTGCAGTGATCATTTTTAGATATCTTTTTAAAATTTCTATTTACACTTTGAGCAATGTACGAGGGAAACAAAGTTTGGGTCAATTGCTGTTAACTGCTGTGACTTAAATTAATTGAACTTTGGCCATGATCATAGAACTAAGCTGAATACTGTTCAGTTTCAATTCAGAAGTCTGACAAGATTGCTGGTGTCCATTGCTGGAACAAATTGATTATGGATATGTTGCCAACATAAGACTCAAATTCAAATAAGCAAACACTATAGCTTCACTTCTACCAAACTGAAAATTGATAAATATAAATATAATAAAATGAAATAATAGATGATAATAACATTATTATTAAATCAAAATATGCACATGGTACACATGCACTACAAATCTGACTGTGTTCTTCATCTCATGACTTGAAAGGAACAAATAAATGGAACTCACAATTAAACTGTTCAGCCGAAAATGAATATTTTAATATAATGGGTGGAAAAAATTAACAAGAACCATTAACCAAGAACCTTAAATTTTAGAGATGGCAAATTTTACAAAAAAAAATATTTAGATTTGAATTACATCCTCTGGTCTGCTTCATTCGTTTTTTCCACCCTATATATAAATTCTTACCCATCGTTGAACACCAAACTAATATTCAGTACACCATGAAATGACCAATGTTACAAACACTTGAACTGCTATAAAGTACATGAAACTCATTTCAATATTATCTTGCATACCAATGGTGCAATTGATATTGAAGTCCCACATGAATTTATTGTAGGGCCTCTACATACTGAATAAAACATTATTCTGCACACATTCTATTTTCCATAAATATTGGTCTATGAAGGTCTTTTTGAGGCACCAATGTGTAATAGAGGGCAGAATAACATATATTCAATTCTATTTCACTTAATATTTCATTACATGCCGGTTTCTACCTATTGATGTTCTATTTATATCAGTGTTATCATACATTGCATTGTATGTATCATAAATTTTTACATCCATACTCAACTCTCATACATAGAGAGTAATGCTTAGTTAACTGGCAAATTTATCATCTCTTTAATATTCATCATTCTTCAGAAGCCAGTTTTACTTGCTGACTGGTCCAGATAGTAATAAAAGCAATACCCGTTTGATTAAAGAGCGAAGTGACAAAGATAGCGCTATATGTGCAAGTGAGATGAAGGATGCGCGTACGCAAGCACGCGTCCTTCGCGGCCGATTATGTCGTGTGGACCCCGGTTTTTTGCCCACACTTGTGCAGGTGAACTACCGAGCAGTTATGTTTGAGAATATTGAAAATGAAGACGTTAAGATGCGAGAGATCAGACAAATAGGCGTAAGGATACTCATTAATATAGGTACCTACATTTTATTCAAAGAGCTACGTAAACTTAATTATATCCCGATGATTGGCTCCAAACAATGCAGGAAAAACCAAGGAGGAAAAAATCGGGATAACCCAGAAAAACATGGATAACCCAGACCAGTCTCTCGGCACTCGAGGCACATTCTTATAACAAGCAACATTTTTATAACAAAACATCAACTAGGTAAATCCTCAACTTGTAAAAATTAAACCAAAAAATCGAAATAGGTAGTACTTGGATATTTTCCTGCTTGTTTTAATAATTATCATATCTTTACTTCTCTCGCCTAATTCCCTTACTTAACTTCTCACTAACTTCAGCGTTGAACAAAATAAGCAAACATTGTTGTAACAAGTCGCGTAAACAATTTAAAATTCTCACCTACGCCAAATAGCTGTGATAACTTTCAAAATGGCCGCTATTCGCCCACTTGACTCTAAAACTCGAATTATATTAAGCCAATCTTGCCCCTGTATCTATTGCGTCGTAATAAAACAGCTGTTTTGCTAAATATTTATAATAAATATATGGATTGTTTACTAAAAGACAATAGCTTCGTATGTAATAACGGTTTAGGGACAATACATACAAACAAAATCTTAAACAAATATTAGACACGAAACGAAACCCAAATCAATTAATCGTGAATCAAATAATTTAGAATAGTTTACCGAAAGAAATATTTGACTATGGATTAATACCAGTAAATAACAGCAGGCAGCAATGCCAATAGAAGTTAGAATATGACGACACGGTTGGCGCAGTGGCTAAGCGATTAGCTTTCTGCGCTACGTGCCGCGGGTTCGATCCCCGCACGGGACAAATATTTGTATGATCTACAGATAGTGGTTTCGGGTCTGGTTGTTTGCGCATGTGACATGTGTGTTTGTGAACTGTACCCACGATACAGGAGAAATCATAGAGAAGGGCAACATAAAAAAAAACGAAGTAGACAAATTCATAACACTATGCAATATTGTCTCTCAAGTTGCCAATATTGATAAATCCGTCCACTCAACGTATCTCAAAGGAAGAAAACTAAATAATCAAAGCAACTTTGTATACAAATCCAGTTTCAACGTCGCAACATGATTGCACCAGCTACCTAATTTATAAAGGCGCCAATAACTGCTGTCATTTCCAAGAAAATCAAAACAGCTTGTACGATTATTATAGGCAAACATATTGAATGGCTTCCTGTTTGTCGATGAGACAACAACAATAATTTACTATTACTATACTATTTAAAGAATTTGTTGCCAAAAACTTGTTCATGGATGAAAGGAGTTCAGGAGCTAAATAAAAACTTGTCTATGGATTTGATTACCATCTTGGTAAACTCGAAAAAGCCACCAAGTGACTGCGTTCATAGATAAAGAATAATTAATGTATGCCAAAGAAAACATCACGACGTCGGCTGGCACCAATAATAGAGTCTCATTAGTCAGTCGCCAAGAGACAGACATGAATGGAAGACGGGCAATGCAGATATGAGATAATAATACTCCTTTGTGTAGAAAGTCACCTTTCTTGTGAGAGATAAAAAACCTCAAAGATAAGTTAGTAGTTAGGTACATTTTGCTAACCAAATTCCACATATACGTGGGTGAATCAAATCTACGAGATAATGTTATCGGTAAATCAAATATTGTATGTAAGAATAAGTCAAAACATTTCATCACAGCCTTAAGTAATTGGCCAAATAGTCTCGAAGTTAATAATATCGCGGATTGTGCAAGTTATTCAAGGCTTGCTTTGATTGTATCATTGCCCAATTCTATTACGATATTTGCTTTATTTGACACTTTAAATTACGCGAAATAATTATCGGCTTCTGTCTCATTATTATCGTTCTAAAGTTTTGTAATCTCACCTTGAAAAGTCGGTATTATAACTTAATAATAACGGTCTTGAGGTGCGTGATCAGATCAACAATCGATGGCATGAGTATCATGCAAATTATTTCATTACAGATAACAGCTAACGTAGTCGGCGTAATCTGGATTGTCTATAGTTACTTGTAGTACCGATAAGATTGTTATATCGATTGCATAATGCTGACACCTATCACGATTCGCGATCAATAATATGTATACTTAAAAGTTCATACAACAATTATTTAATAATTAAAATTTGATACCATTGCAAATTTGTATTAGGTCATCAGACTACAACGTAGTTTTCTTCACTTAGACGGATGCGCGTACGCACGTTCCGAGAAGCCGCCATGTTGAGTCGTTGTATTTCCGGCGCCTCCGTCCCCCTCCCCGGCTGGCGTAGATAACGCGTTATCATCCGCTCATTGTTCCTCCATGCTGATGAGGTACTCGACCAATCGCACAGTAGCGCAGGGCGTTGACTTGCTTGATATTTTTAGCGTGCCAAGTAAATATTTTGAAGGGCCACACGATATATGGCATCAACTTCGAGTCAATTCGAGACGAAATGTACAATTGTAGCCAAATAAACAAGATATTCACAGAGCTTTGTATGGTGTTCCAATAGTAATTGCAGTTAAACTCTGCATTCTCCCTAAGTTAACTTCCCTCGACTTAGCATACATAAAACAGGAAACGCAAAGCTTCATCCTTTCTAAAATGGAACGTTTACTAATTTGGAAAACTTAAAGCCATTGTGTTAAACCCTTTCAGGAAACTAATTGCATTGTATTAATTCTTATCTGTGAACACTGTTTGTATATACATATATCCTGGTAAAATTCCACAGTGTTCATTAGCGATGAGGTTTGTACATAATTATTGTTATCAGGATGTGTCGATGGAGGGGACCAGGGAACGTGGCCTATCAACCGTGAGGTGATAAATATGACATCCAGCTTTTAACAATGAAAGCCTTGTGTCAATATGACACTGATAGGCATATGCTAAGGCCAGAACATTAAAAACATTTTTTTTTTATACCTTACTTCCTTTGTAAATACTTCCATTGTAAAAAAATTAAAATGCGATCGAAATAAGTTGCAGAAAAAAATATTTTGTTGTTAAATTATAATATTTTATTTTAGCTCTTTTAGATTATATACAGAGTGAATTTTTCAAGTTGGCGTGGATGGCCAAATCCTAAACTATAAGGAATAGCGAAAAATACTCAAAGGAGTCTCGAGCACGATTTTGATGAAAACTAAAAATGAATCATTGGATTTTTGAAAAAACAATATCCCTATCCAGGAGGCGGAAACGTTGATTTTGAAAAAAAAAACATGCTGTATTATTACACCATCTGATAGTGTCTCTAACAAGGATCAATTTCTGGGAAGTAACGACCGATGGCAAACTAAAGGAAAGAGCTTATTTTTAACAAAATACTATTTATTCTTCTTACGTTACCTACCTATAAAATCCTTACTGATTAATTGTTTAAAATGATGGCCATTGTTTTCAATACATAGCTGGATTTGACGTCTCACGTATTGTAGGGCATTTCGCAAGCGCTGAGGGTGTGTTGAAAAAGAAAATTGATTATTTCTAACAAAGTACGGGTAATGTATGAATCAAAGTCATTCCTTGAAAATATGAATCAGTTTATGAAAATTCAACGTTTTCCTTTATCGTATACCATTACTTCCCAGAATTTGATCCTTATTAGCGACACTATTGGATAGTGTAATAATAGGGGTTTTTTTTTTTCGAAACCTTTTCGATTCCTCGCTAGAATATTGTTTTAAAAAAATTCAATGATGCTGTTTTAGTTTTCATCAAAATTGGGTTCGAGACTCCTTTAAGTATTTTTCGCTATTCCGTATAGTTTAAGATTTGACTATCCACGCCCACGTGGAAAATTCACCCTGTATATATGTATATCATGTTAACACACAAAACTTTAAAACTTATTTTAAATGGATAAGGTTTATTTTTCCAACTGTTACGATAATATGAACATTGGATGGCACGGAAAATCCACTTGTGCCACTATATTTGAATACTTTTGCAGAGCCCCCAATAGTGAGTGCTTGCGATTTTTCGATCTATTTGGACCTAGCAATTCCAAATTATCTTACCCTGACTGTATCATAGAGAAACATGACAGATTACTGCATAAGTCCACAACAACAAAGATAAAAAGGAAACAATTTATGCAACTATAAAATATAAAAATGAAACAATGGAATGACGTAACTTTATTCCAATGATAACAGCCTCGCCCACAATATGTGGTGTAGAAGATTATAAAGACAGTTGTAGGTCCATACATCGCTGGTTCCTAGGAGTGCCAACTACGGCAGACACAAGCGGACGCTAACGGTCGTGCGCATTCTTGTCTCCTACAGTCTGATGGCTAATTGCCGTGATCTTACGGCAACAGTATTCGCATTGAATAATATCCATTATGCTCGTTTCAATATAAACTAGCGTGTGGTAAGAATCCTAATCCGGAATTTTATGGGGAATGTGAGAGCCTTGTTTACTCAAGGAAATACTTGTGTCGTGTACTGGAGATATAAGCCAGTCAGCAGTGATGGTGGACGCAAACGGCCGAGAGTGCGTCAAACGATCTCGGGTTTTGGCAACCAAACAACTGTGAGCATGAGCACTGTAGGAAATAGAGGATGGGAGAACACTACCACCAACACAACTTTAAAACTATAAACTAGGTAGGATGGGAACTACACTTGATGTTGCTGACAAACAACAATATCACTAAGCTAAATTCTGTGTGAAGAAGGTCAGCAAAGTAGTACCAAAACTGTCCGTAGAAGGTAACTGCCTTATTGATCTGATGGTACTAAGCGCGGCTGCTGGACATGAGGGCTTCAATTCCGGATCGGGCATTGTCATTGTGGTTTTTATTTATAGAAATTCTCAGTAGTAGTTAAATGTTCGGTAGATGAAGGCATCATTCAATAACGGCATTGACGAAAGGTGAGTGTTCAATAGTACACCTTTGCCCAACCTGTATGTAAAAATTCTACAGTAAATACACAAGATATATACGTACTTTATAAATGGTAATCAATATCCTTATAAAGATATGTCCTAAATAATATAACTATAATCATTTGCTGAGTTCATGTAATTGTCATGTACGATCTACCTCGTATTGCTTCACAGCTCGTTTGCTTATTTGCAATTTAAAATAGCTTGCATAAATTATATTCAATGAGTGTAACTAAATGTGTATAATAAATTCATGCGAACGATTCATTCTATGCAGTCGTTGTTTTTACACATAATCATTTCATTCATTCCAAACAACTGGTATCGTTTCCCTGTGAGTATTTCGGACGTGATATTGCTCTGTTGTTAATGAACAGTCATCGAGTTGCTAGCACGTAATGTATGTCACAACAGATGAAGACCGTTAGCAGTAAACACCGGCCTATGACTATTAAAAACCAGGCTTCACTTACAATTAAACTCGTAAACCCAAACGCGCGATATATTTTAGTCTCGTACAAGATTGCGATCTAGAGTGGTCAAGTAACTCGTGATTGGTGGCCTTAAACGGTATCTTCCTGCGTATCAATGGTTCTCAGTGTACTGACTATAACTTTTGCTACTTGTACAGCTGTTTCCAATGGTTTTGTTGAGATCGGCCCTTGTTCGGATCTCGATCAAATGGGGTATTGACAGATCGGAAGCTTAGTTCAAAAAATTTGGCGGGGTTAAATGCTTCTCTCTGAATTTTGGACGGGTGGTCTTGTCATGCGAGCAAACCTCTTATTGTGAAAATTGTCCAAAGCAAATCCGGAGGCTCAGAGTGACTCCGTTATTCTAATTTAAAGTAGTTATATAATATTCTTAAGTTATTCGGTGAAATTCTATTTTCGTTTTCAATTCCGCACTAGAGATTTTCCGCCATGCGCCTACGCACTGGCAAAACGGAACAAGGTACGCATTGTTCACAATTGTTATGCAAAACTGACACGCGCTCGGTAGTTTACTCGTCAATTCAATATGACACATAATATAAACCATTGACTACGCCTCCTGAACTATAAGCAAACTGTGGACAAAGAAAGCTTTCCTTAGCTTGGCAGAGTACGTTCGCTGAACTTTTGGAGTATGTCAAAATATTTTAAGTACGGTCATTAAAGTTGTTGAAGAAATACGCTTGCGCAAGGCAAATGGAATATGACATACTCGTACAAGTCAAACCGCAGCATAGTCAACGTGATTCAAGATAGCGGATGACTCCACAGCGGTCATGCATGACTCCGACCGGTTTTTCTGCAGCGTTGCCTCGTGACGTCAGCCCAAGAAACAGAACAAGCGATACTTATAAGGCAAAAAACCCAAATAAAAGAGCTGCTTAATTTCTTAATATCTTCTCGGAAAAATATAAAATATCATTTACCGAAGTGGTTGTTTAAGGAGCGCTTTGATATGAAGACTTGAATAATGATAAATACTACTAGATGGCCTCTATATTATTTTACTTAAACGCCTCAGAAAGTTTGCAGATATATTAATAAATTCTTGTCTGTAGTTGTGTATAATTTAACTAGGTACCTAAAATACGACTCATTAGTTACGAGAGGTTACGTAGTGCAAATTAATTTATATAACCAGTAGGTAAGTAAATAACAGGCTTTATTTGCATATTCAGAAAACTAATTTGTCAAACATTTACGGTTAATACCCACGTAATATAGTCTCCAGTTCGACGATAAACATTCGATTTTGTTAACAGTTTTCAATTTGTGGTAACTTTATTGTTCTTTTTATTTCTCAACGCGCCGATTTCTCTTGTACCTTTTGTATTTGGGGCTTGTTGGCAATAAATCGTGAATCGAGGCGTAAAAATTATACTCCGATACTCGTTTCGATTCCCTATTTATAAATGTCTGACTTCATTTAATATGAGGTTCGTTTAAGTAATATAATACGGACTGTTCGATCCGTTTAGCACCGTGTACCATTGAGATCTTGCCAAATGGTCATAAATAATAGTCACAGGTAATGATTGTAATGAACGAGTTACAGTATACATAATTTTAGTGTATGTAACATGGATGGATGGACTGAGTCATTCGTTCAAATCGTTACTCACCCCAAACTGCAATCTCCCTTACAGACACGCGAGAGTAATTCTTAATTGAATGAAATTGTTCAATTATATATTACTGTTAATTATTGTTCGTTACTTTTTGTCTGCCTCCTTGTAAAACATAGTTTGTTAATTATTGTCTAATTACTGTTTTGGAATTCTTAGTTTATCTTTATTAATATTAACATCGCATCGTTATGAAATGTTCATAAACAATTTCTTATCGCGATTCTAACATAGATCTCAAGTAGTATTCAGGTCAAGCTATCTGAAAGAGGTATTCATTATTGTTACGCACACATTATAAAGGTATCAAGGCCGCTTCTACCTTAGTTTAAATTGCCTTCTCCATAGTTATTATAATTTTGTGAAAAAATAACATAGTCAACCTTAACCTGCGCATATGTGACATTGTTTTGTTCTTCATTATTATTTATTTATAGCCCATTTTGTTCCATGTTGTTAACAAATTATAATCCTTTATGTCGTGATCCAGTTGTTGTTTTCTCTTTAGGCCAAGGTCTGCCGGGTGTGACAACGCGCCTTTATTTACCCACCCATTAAACGCAACTGCTCACTCTACTGCTTTGTTTGTTCTGTTTTTTATTTTAAATTGTCCTCTCGACAGTTTTGTTAGATTGTACGGCCTCTGAAGTTATCAAGTGCATCTGTATTCATTTATGTGGATGTGAAATGTTCTTTACTAACAGAGTTGTTTAGTCTCGACACACCATAACCATCAAAGCCTGTTCGCGAAGTATTTCTCGTTGTATCTAAACATTCGTTTACACATGCTTGTGGTTTCTTATCGTTAAATAATTTACTTTACGTCCCTTCACTACGTACCAAGTTGTTATTTTTGTGTTTATTTATACATGCACATTTACATGTATTATTGTTTAATTTGAGCTTTCCTTGTATGTTGCGGTAAGTGTCGTCATCGGCACATACGGTGTCTCTTAATAACAATTTTCTACGTAATCCATTATAATAAAACGTGGCATCATGTCGTGTTGAACATTAGCTGTTCTGTGCCAAGGTTACAGTAATACTGCATATCTGTCACGCTGTTTTCGTACTGTCAGTTGTTGTATTATATGTTTATGAGTCAATCTCCAAAACTGATAAACCTGTACCTATTGACCTGAGGTTACTTTTTGTTTAAAAAACTTTGTTGTATTTATTCTTCCTTCTATATCTTGGATACAGTTAACAGATATAAATCTCACATACAAGTACACTTTGGTTTTAACCCATTATTTATTACGTATTGGGATGTTAGGATCGAACCTACTACTGTACCAACAGTGCCGTACAAAGATCATATTTCAAGATTTAGGGTAGAATTATTATTAAATAGACCTCAATGACAAAAGAATGGATGACCTTACTTCTTGGCTAATAGCTATATTTGGTCGAGACAATCTCTATATTTCGTATCAATTCGATGCTTTTACAAGCAATGTGGCCTTTACAAACGTTAAGCTGACATTTCCTTTGGAAAAAAATCGTCCATTTGCAGACATGACTGATGGACTCTTTGTCCGAATTAATTTTCTTGACTGCCAGTGCTGGCTATATTTTATTATTTTGTTTTCTAATGTCGAAAAAGACTACGTACTACAATAAAATAGCTAATACTAATAGATTTTATTTGTTCATTATAATGATAGAAACTTTTTAAATAATTGTTTTTCAACTTAAAATAAAATTATGTCAGATACCATAATTTAAAAGTAATAATTTTGAAGTAACTACTTCAAAATTAAAGTTATTGTCGTGGTATGTTAAATAAATGAGAATTCATCCTGTTTGTCTACTCAGTAATCAGTTTTAAGGAAAACCACTAATAAAATATTTTACTTATGTTACGTTTACCGTTTTAAGCGGTAAACGCTTACGATTCAACGCGTTATTAAATACATAACATCACGCTCTTTCCCATTCGGGTAGGGAGAGTGGACGCCACGTGCTACGATCCTGCACACGATATATTATTTTATACCCCTTTATTTCAATATATTAAATAAACATTTCCAAACTACTATATAACCATCCATTAATTAATAACTTTTTGTATTCAAATTAAAATATTAGGAAACAGAACCGGTATTATTTCTCGGTAAATGTAACTGTTGAATATTATAACATGAACTTCTTGCACTGATTCAATGAGCCTCTATTAGTATTTGACAGCCAGTTTACCGAAATTGTAAAATGCGTGGGAGTTGATAACCATTCCGTAGAAACTGTATTACTGTAAAAGCCTTATTTGGTTATTTCAATAAAATTAAATAGCTAGCCGCTAGCAATTTTCTAAATATGGTCATGGATCTCGTAAAAAATCCTTGTCTTGAACGAACTGTTCTTAATTTAACAGATATATTTGTTGTGTGGTCAGACACCTCTCTGGAATATCGAAATATATGTATAATAGAAGGATGAGACCACATCTTCGATAACCCACTTCAAATAATACTAATTCATATCCAAAGCGATGCCAACTTTTCTCTACAAATGTTAACTATTTTGTATTCTATAAGGAAAGAGAAGAAAAGAAGGAAAGATTACCCAGTCAGCAATGGTGTTATCGAGGCTGACTGCCCAGAGTGCGGTTTCTGGTTTCGTTACTCGTGGAAGCTCCTTTCTTGCACCCCAAAGAAAAGAAACAAGATAATAATGAAAATCACTTAATAAGATCTACTGGAATGTACGAGACAAAAGATTAGGTTAGGTGTTAAGTTATTGGTAAGTATTGATACGAGTGTCCATATCAGATACTTTAAGATAAGCACATGTATATAACCATACGAAAATAGAAACCACTTGAAAACATATAATTTCGACATCATAATGTTTTTGTTTTGAACCTTGACGTTAAGTATTCCAGATCCAAATTATATTTCTCCAGCTAAAACCGTCAGACATTTGCAAATAATATTAAAGCTATTTCATAACAGCCAGAACTTATAGCTGAACGAATTATAGCCTCAAATGAAACTGGAGCATTGGGCAATAGTTCCTAGTTTCCAGATGTTACTCATTGCTTTTGAACGGCAGTTGCCGAAATATTTACGGACGCTAATGGTCTCACCTATCGTGTTTCAGCAGGTTTGTTTTAAATGTCTCCTTCAACATTTATTAAATCTAGACGTTTCATTATTGGCATTATGTTGATGAAAAGATTTTCAAATGCATTTGCCTTGGTGGTTTAAAATATTTTGTAGATTCTGTCCTTATTGAAGTCAAAATTTCCGGTGTTCAAGCAAAAATCATTGAAGTTTAGTTTTATTCTCTCTTGTGATATTAAATTAATGTGTTTTGTTGAAAATCTGGTTCATAGGCAAAACGTTTCATCGATTATATTATACACCAATGTTATTTCGGTCGATTTCATGTTTTCCTTTCATATCCTGTCGAATGTTTATTCGCTGACCACGTTGTAGGCATATACTTAACGCAAACATCCATCTTGAATATCGTTATGTTTGACTATAATTAAATCAGAAGCCAACTCGGTTTATGTTATTGTTGTAAATGTATTTTCAGCTGTACTAGACTAGAAACAGTCACTGTTATCTCGTTTTACTACAGAGAAGTGGCTGTAGCTGTGTACTTATGCACATTTTACATCTGCGTACATCGTTAGTCGGATCGTTCTAAGTCGTTGCTTCATAAGTTTGTTCACTGAAATGCAATTCTTACTTGAATTGTTTATATCACTATAACCAATTCAGTTTTACTGTCTAAAATAATAGCATAGAGATTATTTATCTCAGATATCATTAAAGAATAAGCATCAGAATTTGCTCCGTTAGCGTTGTCAGCATTTTCAACTGAATTATGATTTGATGCATACCCTTTACTGCAAGCAATTTAAAAGGGCATTGGCATTTTAAAGGGCGACTTCAAAGGCGCCGCCCGCCCTGACCAGACACCATATATTTCGTTCATAATCATTAGGGCTATATATTGACCTGTTTGCGTTGCTACGCGACTGAAATATTTAACTCTGTAATAGTCTGGATTCCTATAAATATTACTCATTGATCTGATCTGACTTAGCAACCGTTATGAGATGTTTTATAGGTTGTCTTAACATTCCACATCTATAAATCGACGGCTATTTTATCGGAATTAACAGCGTTAAAGTATCACTAAACGTAATACATATACATAACAAGATTTAATGTAACTGTGCTAAATTAGAATTTGACTTCGTTTTTAGGAATGTTTTAGATTATGACTTAATTACGTCTAGATTTCTCAGAAAAATTGAAAATAAATGAGTGGCAATTGCAATGATAAACAAACCTCAAGAAGTTTTGTTAGATACTCAAACTTATTGTTAAAAATCTACATATTTATTAAAGACTGTGTTTTGAAAATCTCGATTAGATCTTTAATTTATTGCAATAAGCTTATTTCATTCAATACGAGTACGTGTACCTATTGGATTTCTTTTTACGGCTCCATCACTATTTCCTTTTGTTTTTTTTTTAATCCGCGATGATGACCTTTGGTCCCCTCTAAGAGGTCGTTGGCAGGCGGATCGGCATACCATAGGTGTTGAACGGTCGATACAGGTCTTGCTAAGCCGATTTTTTTTCTTAAGTATAGACCTATTTTGTTCTTACTTTAATATAAACTGATTTCTACTAAAATGGTCTAACTTATTGATCTTATGAGTTTTATAGCTTATTAGATCGTTAAAATGTAATATGATTTCGTTACAATTTACTCAAAAGGAGTTTCGTTGACTGGTTTCGAAAAGTTCTCTTTTTGCAGTCAGTTTTAAACTAAATAATAAAAATATTAGGAATATCTTTTAATTTCTACCGGTAGTGTTTTTATTACTTTTCCAATTCTAAAACAATTTTTATAGAGCATAGAAACGTTTAGATAAAGATCTACTGGAGTTATTGATACTACGTATTTTCCATGAACATTAGAATCATGTTGCTAATATTTTAGCATGCCATCAGTAACACAATAGCTTTAAGATCGTAATAGCGCAAGTAGTGACGGTCTTAGATACGGATACTATTACACCCACACGCAGTTAACTATTACAGTTGATGAACACCCATCATGTTATTACGATACTAATGTTTTCAGGCGTGCCTGAAACGGATGGCGAAGTATTTGCTTATTTTGTTTCGGTGACCACATGTGAAGTGAAAATGTGGTCAAAATAAGACAAAAAAAATTAACTTACGAAGCATGACTTCGTTAAAGGGCTGTACACCGACTGGACATGACTAAGTAAAATTTTTTAATGGACCAAAAAGCACGAATCATTCCACTGTGACTTAGGACTTCATTGTCGAAATTGAATCAAGATTAACCCTATTATGAGACCACCCGCATACGTCAGAAAAACCATTGTTACAATGATCAATATGTACCACTAAAGTAAGCTATAGAATCTACAGTCACTCACAAATTACCTTCATTAAACAATTACCCACGAGCTGTTTTCCATCCCAGTCAAATATTGAATGAGTTTTTAAGCAAATGATGCATGTCGTACTTTTCGCTTTATGGGTGGTCTCTTCGTTTCCATTCATGTGTTCTAAGACAAAGCCAGTTTATGTTTTCTCAAGCAACTAGACATTTTATTTCTAACACTTATTGAGATTCCTCGTATAGAAAAGTTGTCAAACCACTTGTGGCAGACATGCTAAAATTCGACTCTGGGAAAGAAGCCTGACATGTCGCACATCATCCATCTTTACAAATATCTTAAAAGATGCAACATTTTAAATTCGTTCAAATTTAGACTCTCTAGCACTGGAATAAAGAAGTTGTTTAAGGATTTTTATTTCTTCATTAGCGTGTTTGAGGGAGTATGTTCCCACGCGAAAAGTGCTCATTGGTGGCGAGTGGGGAGATAAATATTTGTATACTACACTTAGCACTCGGATCCCTGACCTTGGCAAAGATCAGAAACTGTGTAAACTTTATAAATTAACGTTTTTATAAACGCACACAATTGTTTATAAACATGACGATTGTATTTATCTACATAAGACAAGCCTTTTTGCGTCCTGTGATATCATCGTCAGAATAATTTGAAGTTTTTACACGCTCTTCACAATTTGGTAGTCATAGAATTTGTCATCAATTTAATATTTCAACATTTTTCCTAGATCTCGCGGCGTGAACTTAGCAGTGTGAATGTCCCTCCGGCCCTTATCGAATGTGATTCAGTATGTTAAGAATTCAATTAATTTCAACGGCAGTGGAGTCCCAGACGACGGCGTCAGGCACATGGCGGGCGCCTGGGTGCTGTGTCCCGACCAAAATAGATGGCGGCTATTTATACGAGCCGCGTATCCGCCTGGCGCACGCGCAGCACCGTATCCGCGCATTCAACACACCGCGTGAATATTCCGCTATCACCAGCAAAGCTCTATGAATTAGGTATCTTCGAAAATAGGTAAACGACGATAATAAATCAAGCAGCTTTCAACGAAACCGGTAATAGCTCATCAATCATGTAGCAAAATGGCGATAAAAAGGGGTGGGACGTTGAGGCAATGAAAGGTTGCCGATTCACGGTTAATGCAGTAGATGGGATAAGTAAGTAAAGTTATAGTTCTGAGAAATAGTTGATAGCATCAAGACTACACGCAGGAGCCTTTTAAGGTTGAAGTTCCACTGCCAGTGAATAACGTTGTATACTTGTAACTCAAGGTGATGTTTATATTTCCAACTGTTATGGCAGAATATACGTAAACAGGTCGCGCCCAATCAGTGATGTAACTACGGTGATGCTATCTGTTGTTGCTATTTATAAATTGGTCGAAAAATTCAATTCAATTTGTGAGGTAATGAGTGATGACATTGACGCTATTTAACGCGATGCTGGAAGTGTTGATGTTCGCTTTACAGATGTAAATTTCGCGGCCAAATATTTATTTGAAATTATATTTGAATATTTAATAGCTTCTCCGATATACAATGTACAAGACAATCGAAAAACTAAAGAATTATATCTATCAGTTAAACTTTTATACAGCGAATTCCAAACAAACAAATTAAGTTGATAACACAAATTGAAAGACCGGTTAATGACATTGTGTAATTGTTGAAACGGATAAACCAGTTGGGATCCGACCTTCGGTAATTGAATAGGTGAAGAAGATTACTAACACACTAACTTTACATATAACACACAAACACAGCTGTACGAATGCCAATTCAAGAAGAGAGATGATCAAATCTGTGTACCTATTAATTTTCGTATGAACGTTATTCTTGTCCACATGATTCGCGTCTTCAAATAAAACGTAATTTAGGTCATGGTTTCCCGCAAACCTCGTTTGATTTGGTACCCTACATAAGTATTGACCTTAAAGTCTTGATTTTCCTTACGTATGATATCATTGGATTTGTCTGTAGCGTTTAGTTGTTTATGTTTGAAGAGAATTCAAGCTTACTCATCATTATTTTACGTTTTTCTATTGGTATATAGTACGTTCTGCCATAGAACTCTCAAAACAACTTTTATTAAACTGATCCCAGTACTCACAACCCTGACAAAGCAGATTTTCGTAACATCAGGCTATAAAGTTATAAACCCATTTGCTTAAATGTTTGCATTGGCATGTACACTGCGAACAGTATAAAGACTAATAACTCTAGTCGAGATAAGGTTAAGTGGCACAATCGTCGTAAATTACTAGACGCTGTCTTAGAGATGAAATCGGCCAATTTTGTGCGAGCTTCTTGTGTTTAGAAATAATGTTCAATGCTTCTTAACTTAACATCACTCTGTCTAGCCTAATCATTTTCAATCGTAGTACGGCCTTTATTTTCATATGACAATAACAATCGATTTATTATACATTCGTTGTCTTCACAAAGATAATGCGCTTGCCACGGTTCAATTGATGCTTTGCTTTCAATGAAATTGTCTTCGGTAATACCATCCGATGATATATGATTATCGAGATGTACCATAGGGGTCGAAGCTCTTAGTATGTTCGTGACTTCGGGTCGTAAAGTTTAGATCCCGTGGTAAATGGACAATTACAGTGTAGCATGGCACATCAATCTTCTCACAGTGTTTGTAAGAGGGTTGAGAGCTCGACATTTATAAACGACTGTATTTTATTCCATAAAGCTGTTAGACTAGAATCTAGAAACTTGATCAATTAAACAACATAGTGAAAATTATATTCCGCATTAGGTATGACCGTAGGCGCAGAACCATTTATGTGCTTATATGGAATATGTTGGAGAGAGTGAACATTGATGGCAATTATGTTATCCACATCTTGATTGCCGTTATTTATTTAATTGCTGTGATATGTAGCCTCATGTACAACATTTTATCCACAGTATTTAAGTAATGCATTAAAAGTTCTACACGTATCTGCAAATCACCGTCTCTCTATATCGGTCAATTGTCGTAAATTACCGACCATTGATAGTCAAAGAGAACATTCAATACATAACAGAAGTTTAAAAGTCACATTTGATTTGGTCGGCGCCTGCATTGCACGCATAATTAATTTGCGCAAGCGCAGGGAATCACAATAGCAGATGTTTGAACAGCTGGTAGCCATATTGGATTTTATATACGTAAGTACTCGTAACTTCAGAGTACTTTGAAGTGCATGTGACATGCTTGACACATGTTAATGCAATTCACAAATAAAACCGTGATGCACTGTTAATAATAAAACTAAAGGAATTCACGAAATTTAGTAATGTAAAATTTTAATACATTTAGGATGTATTTCGCGGCTCTCGGAAGTCTAGATGAGTGTACAGCACTCTGAACAAGTGTCCAGTCAGGGGTTAACGACTTGATTGGCCAAGATGGCGATTGGCGAACGTGCTAAGTGGATGATGACGGCTCGCTAAACCTATTTTAGTAACAGGTCCAATGAATTATTGGACGCTACTTCCAAGAAACTAACAGAGAAAAAGTGGCTACTTATTGAATGCTTTGTAAGCAAACTAGTGTAAGTTCATTGACTTATTTGGATAAAACAAACGGCGCGAGAAAAACTGTCTCAGTGCAGTCCGAAGATAAGATACATTTTATCAGCAGTAACAAGTTACTCAGTGTGCCAGTTTCTACCTACGCTGTCCTAAGCATTATCAACTGTCAAACATTTACGTAGCCGAGATTTCTTATTGCATACTCAATAATACTGCGCAAACGAATTATAAAGTCTGCAGTTCATTGAACTTTCTGAGTAGCAAAATTTTATGGATGCTCGAATGTAGATTTCTTTTAAGTCAATTTGGTTGTATCTTTGGTCTATTATGATCGATACTGTAATTATTTAGCAAGCGTTCGCTAATGGCGCGGCCAGAATCTAGCCAGTAATTGTTCCAGTAACGTTAATTGCTGTTCTGTCGGTATCTAATTCGTGCCATGGTCCGACCTGCCCAGATACGTTGATGGGGATATTTATTGACTGAAACACGGTTACCGGTAGCCAGCACAGAATTCTACAGATAATGATAGGGTATCACATTGACGGATTGTTTCTATTGCAGCTACCTTAGGTATACAGCTCCACGGCTTTGCTAGGAGTTTTTCTTGTTCGAATTTATCAACGACGTGGACACCAGAGCTACCTAACCCGTTCTAGCTATTTATAACGTAGGATAAGTGGTGCATTTAACGTATTAAAATTCATAGTATTTGAATTTTATCGTCTTATTTTGCATGTTGATTTCGCTCCTAATAATTGTGTAATTTGTCTGTCATTTGACAGCATATGTTTTAACAAAAGTCGTGCTGATTCAGTTGGCGTTTGTTCAACAAATGAATGATTAGCCAATAGTGAGAAGTTGCTTTTATGCAACTGCATCACAATGCCGTTTCACAAGTAACTAATGTGTACTGACAGCTATTTATCAGGAGGACCACTTTCACTGGTCGCCCACTGGTTTTTCTGGAGTGGGCGACAGGGAAAGCGATATGCTAATACGACTCATCTGGATGACACTTGAATCGAATGCTTTAGATGTGTTAATCGTCTCCATAAATCGTTTAATGAAATTCTTAACAAGTTTATTTCTCTTTACAGGTAAAGGTGAGCAATCAACAGAACTAGTTCGCTATCATAAGTTCTTGTCGAAGGTAAGCTCGGTCACAGTTTTGGTGGAACATTAATCGTTAAAGTCATTGACGTGATAACACGGGCGGTTGATTTCCATGCACTAATTGACGTTGTAAACAATACAGAACTAATTTGTGAAGCGAATGTTGCTGATTATAATGACATAAAAGTAGCAACTGGAGATTTTATCGCAGGCATTGAGTTACTTTATGGGGGAACTGTACTGTAAACAAATAAGAGTGAAAGTAAGGCCAATACAGTGCTACAATAACAAGACAATTTTCTCATTTCATGCGTGAAATATCGCATTCGACATGCTGAACCGAACCGAGGTAAATCCCGTTGTATATCTTGTTAAAATCAACTTTAACTTCAACCAGAAATTGATGAAATTCTGTTTAATATTGTCGATATATTTTCATACAGTCATTTTCATTCGTATCTTATTAATATCAGTTGCCCTCTTGATCTACTTTGGCACAAAAGAAAGCTCTAATATCGACAGCTTCCGCATCCCACGCGCTTCAAATTGCGTTTAATATAATCTGCCTACGATATGGCGCATATTTTAATAGTTTAGAATCAACGCCTTTGACTCAATATTATAACTGTTCATGTATTTGCCGGTGAACTTAGAACTCGACCATAAACAGCTACAGCGAACTATACTGATTTCGGTCCGTTTAAATTTGTCAGGCCCTGTCATAAAGTTTCATCTTTGATAGCTCTCGTATCATTAATATGAACAGTGGTAATCCTAACACCTATTTAGCAGTCAGAACCCCTATTGCCGTGTCTCCCACATATATACATTTCTGTAAATATTTGAAATCAAGTGCAATACTTGATTGGGTTTCGAAGATATGAGCTTGAGTATTGTTAGCTCCCAACTATGTGATATAACTATTCACTCTCACGTGATTTGTCTTCAATAATATTCTTTGTAACAATGAAGCTCTATAAAATCTATTTGATGTTCTATGAGTATACAGAGTTTCTTTTATGAAGCAATAACAATTACCAAATCTCCGCCGTTCCAATTCTAATAAAAACAAATGAGAGCTACTGTTACTAGGACCAGCTGTGACTTGTCAATAAAAAATATTTTATCAATGAACATAGATACCTCATGAGCTCGGCCCTTTGATTTCTAATTCCGTGTGGGCGTTGAATTAATTCTACCGTTTTCCCTTCTTAAATTTATAATCATTACAACATCATTAATCAAATTGTAGTTTTGCTACGATAATAGTGTTTTAAATGCCATGTTTGAACATCATTACCATTTTGATGTGAGCATGACATGTCATTCTTGCGTTACAGTGCGTAATAATGAGTATTGCACGATTTTAGTTTGCATGTCAAATGTTTGTCGTCACGCAAGACTTTGAAGACATTCGACCTGTTATTTCAGATGTGCTTCCTGTACAAGATGAGCGACTAGATTTGTCATGCCGGTGTCGTTTCGCTAACGGTGCGTCCCCCACGTGTTCCATTGTTCTACGGCTTCTCATGATTTCGTAATACGCTGTGGCGTTTCACGCTTTCTTCCTTCCATGTCATCAAACAATCATGTTTGTTTATGCGTGTCTTTGCTTTTTGATGCTTTTTGCCGAAAATGTTTTTCATAATAAGCTCTGTCTCTTGCGTCTTTGTGTTCTTAAATATTTTGATCAGATCAATGTTTAACGATTTTGTTTCTATTTACAATCATTTTCCACATTATCTTAAAATTTTGCGTGTGCGGCCTATTGGCGTGGGACGAAATTGACCATGTTAAGTTTTATTGAAAATAGGTCAATTTAACCCATTAAACTGAATCGTTTACGATCTTTACGTAGATACTGATACTATAGATGTATATAATACTATAGTGATTGTATGGACCGGTTACTGCTAAGCAACCTTCAGTGGAAACCTTAAGTGCGACACCGGACATTTGCTCTTGAAGCCCGAGCAATAAAATCCCTAACTTATTACTTCCATTTCGAGTAAGTAGTTCGATTGTACGCTCGTATCAATATGAATCCAACCGCCTAGAGATAAGATCTGTTCTCACGTGCCGAGCATTTATACTGTGATTATACTGTTCAATAGTATTGTGGTTTATTGATGTCGCTTTTCGATTTGTCATTTATTTATTTTTCTTATCTTGATTGTATTAAGCACAGCGTAGGCTCGCGTACTTCTCTGTTTTTGTTGCATGTTGTTGACTTTGCTAATCAATCTGTTTCAACATCGTCTCTTATAGAAACTAGAAGGTCTTACAAGTAATTTTCATAATTATATTTACCGATATAGATTTAATTTACACTAACTACAACAGCTATGAACGTTAAGATTCTAGTTATATCAAGGCTCCATGAAGTTTATTTCTGATCTTAACGTTTTATACAACTGCACGTAGTGGACACAACCATTGAGACCGACGTTGGAATTCTAATAGGATCGTCCGTTAGATTGGCAAATTAGACTTGGAACAAGAACTTCCTCATGCGTTTACATAGATTAGAAAACGAGGAAAACAACGAACAATCTTAAAAGGCAACCAAGTTTATTTTCAATTATTTGCAATGAATTATAATTAATTGTAAAGTGTTAGAATCATAGCTGGCTAAGGTTAGTCAAGCTTATCTAAAAGCAACAATGACTAATGCCACTGATTATATGGAAACTATTCGAATCATGCATCAATTAACTATGGGTGATGAGTGACGTTAACATAGTTACTAAGAGCTCATTACGTCAATTGTAATAACAACTAACGTCAATATACTGCACTGAGATTATAACATTAAGTATCATTTCATTCTCAATAGCTGTCATAAGATGTAGACAGGTTTCCGCCTAATAACAGGCTTCCTCGTCGAAAGATGTAAGATATTTCATTACAAAAGTGGAAATAGAATGCATTAGAGTTGCCTGTGCTCGTTGTACACACCCACGTGTAAGTCTGTTTCATCAATCAATCAGTAACCAACAATCATTGTCTGTATCAATGGTGCTTTGCGCGTTTTATACGTTGATACCTTCCAGTTCCAGTTACCCTTGAATTTTAATTATAGCGCCAGTCTTGAGGCTGTCGTCCTTTGATTAATTACGCGGGTTCACTTTAGTTCATCTTGTTACGAACGGTTTCCTTTGTGATGACTTTGGCATCAATTACTGATGGATCGATCATTAGGCCTATTGTATGAGTAATGCTTGTCGTTCAACATGAAACCATATTGGCAATACTAACGCTATTTATACAATGTAGTAAAATTGTGAATAGCTTGTCTACCTAGATAAACTTTACCCTGTGATTGCTACACAATAATCAGGTGCTGTAACACCGCCTCTGCGACGGAAGCGGTGGGCGGCGACCGGGGCGTGCGCCTACGCCGCTGCGGGTCCGATTATGTCACCTATACCTTCTCATCATATAAGGACTGCTGTGCGGAATCTTACGACCACTCATTATAGTAACACACCTATAGTTATTTTATCACCCAATAGTTCCTCATTGCTTAAATTCCACATTCTATGAAAGATATTCATCCTTCTTGTTAGGTGCTATTTACGTTTACAACCACCAGTTAGCTCACATTATGCGTTCCAAGAATAGTCAAAAACATTTGTAATGGTCGTTAATTTAATCTCGGTTCTAGTTTTCAGTGATTTACTACGTAATAATCGTCAAACGAAATCTGGTATTGCTACACCTGACGATAGTATACTGGGCACGTGTTTACCATGGGGAATAGTACGAATAACTAAACTATTTATATTCATCAAGCAAATAGATATGCGCATCATCCATTAAGCAACAGTAGCGGGGTATGGTAAACAAACAACAGTAGCATCTTCGGACGTACAGAAAGCCATATACATTGTTAATTAGAACCCTTTCACTCAAGAAATACGGTTTAAAATTGAAATTGTCTTTCAAAACTTAAGCCGGTTTATTTGTAAGTTGTTTACGGTCGCTGCCATAATCTCAAAGCGGATCTCTGTATGTCTTGTGTAAACCCGACCTGTAGATCATAAGGTATACCGCAAGGAGTGTACCTGGGACCTTTACTAATGAAACCAACCTGACTAGGATATATTTTATAATGTCACCAAATTTATGAACATCATGCGTCTAACTTCGCATTCCTTTTGAATACAGAACTACGTGCTATTTTATAATGTCGTACAACATGCAAAAAGGTTGATTTAGTGCTCGTAGACAATGAGTTACCTTACCAAACTGACACTAAGAGTTTATGGCACCATGCAAATACACGCACTCAAATTTATACTGTACCATACTTACCTACATTGGTTACTCCTATTTGTTTTACGAGACTCTAAGATTTATTTACTATTAGTAAAGATAACGGTTAGTTTAATTACTTTGCCTGGTTTATGTTTATCCTACTTACTGTTTTCTTTACTTAAGCTACTTGCTAAGTCGTGGCTAAACCTACTTCGTACTTCTAACTTCAGTGTAGATAAATACTAGTTTAATGCATTTTCTGTTTTATCTATCTAGTGTGTTCATCCAGTGCCCTAGTTTGATTGGGTGCACTAACTTCCTGTTAGATTAGCTTCAACTCAATGCTAAATGGTACAGCCTACACATGTTTGTCTCTTTATTAATCACTTATTCAATTGAATATGTATGACTAGAGTAAACATATATGTAAACTGTCAACATAATAATAATAGAAAATCAAAATATATTGATCTACAATAGTAAACGCAGCAGTGGATCCATTAATAAAGTTTGCTGTGCACAAAGGCTTCAAAGAATTTTGCAACATAATCAAGCGTATCATGAGCGTAATAAAATTGGCGAGACGCCCTACATTCATAATTTAGTAGAAGCGATCGCTCTAGTTTCTGGATCGTATAAACCTATTTATTAAATTAGCATCGCATACAATAAAATACATGTCTACGTGTACTCATTACGAAGATTGAACTGGATTGAAATACCGAACATTAATGTTAAGTAATGTGGGCCATGAATAAAAAAATCCATTTTTAAAGACATCATTTGGCTTAGTTGCAGCTTTAACACCTGCCCTAGCGTCTAAAACAACGAACGGTATATCTTCAAATACTACCGAATATGACTCTCAGTAATGTTCCATTAATAATCTTAGACAAATTAATCTCAACCACAACCACAAAAACGCTTTGATTGTGACTTTTTACACACATATCTTTTGAATACTTTTACCTTTAAAATACAGTACCTTCTTCAGTCATTTAGAATACTGAATACCTTTCACAAGATCTGTTTTCGCTATGTCTGTGTTATTTAATATTATCTTATCTCCTTTCTTCGTACGCGTGGTGCACACGTTAATATTTTGTTACGCTGAGCTGTCAACACATTATATTGTCGAGACGGGGCGGAGCAGAAACTGTCTGCGACCAGAAATAAACTATCTTGTCCCACATAACTGTCGATAACGTCGAAAATAACTATCCAATTAGCAGGAGAAACTTACGAAACAATGTTGTCATAAAGAACTGCGTTAATATTACAAAACGTATAGGTATATATACGCTTATTGTTTGTGTGAACAGTTGTCTTTCCACATACATACATAAGCTTATGTTTTTATTCCTACGATCATTTATTCGTTTCTTCTAGATAAATAGAAAAAGGAGTTTCTGAACGAGCAAAATATGTTTTAAGACGTTTAATATCCTGTTATCCTCCTGATCCTAGAACGTATTTTCTTATCGATGCATCGGAAAAAATCGATTTACAGTCGTCATACGCATTAAGATTTATATCGAGTAAGGTTCTCTACTATAAAAGTATGGTATCGGCGCCTCAACATTGGCCACAATCGCCCATATAAGGAGCAACGCGAGTAACCGCAGGAATAATTAATTGATCTTTAAGATCCTTGAGCATGAATACGATTAAATAAGTGATCGTTAAAATATTTTGAAATAATTACAAGATAACTTAACTTGTGCTTTTAACCACTTTACCTTGTACATAAAATCAGTTATTCTTATCTTCGCGCGAATTATCTCAACTTATAAACATGCAAATTGCAGATATCCGATTCTACTTAGTTTACGAAGTATTTGCGCAAATTCTCCTTATTTGAGTATATCTTGGCGATTATCCGCTTCTCTTTTGGGTACAACAACATTTTAACCAAGCATCTTCGCGTTAGGAAACATGTTTCCAACAAAGGAATTTTAGAATCCCAAAGTATTTCTTGGGCAAGAAATCACTACGTGATCCGGGTGGTAAAATCGCGAAAGCGGTGGATGCCAAACACGTCTATCCAACTTATCCGAGAGCAAATATGGTCATAGACTCCGCAGGAATAGAACCAGCTATCTATGTGCATTGTTACTAGTAATGTGTTTACACACCGATAATGATGAAGGATGTTTATAAGTCGTAGCTATGCGTTGAATAATACATAAATTAAAATTCTAATTGGGAACTGGCTGTATCGATATCCTAGAAACATGAGATGATAATGATGTTGGAATTTTTCTAAGAAAAAATATACTTTAGTTCTTGTTCAAGAGGCATTCCAAACAAAAAGTCGAAATTAAATAAACACACAGCTACTGAATTATAACTGCAACGCTTCTCTTTGCAGATGCACAGCATTTTGACACTATGACTCATACAACGAGCACGGGTTATGCGGGCCATGGTATACCTACTCATACAATAAATTATCGATGAGGTGACGTCATCGTCATTGGCTCATTATAGAAAAACGTGATTACCGTCTGTCACGTTTTTCTAGAAATAAAATATTTTATGATGAATCAGAAACTGTAACATTTGTTATTATTTCGATTTGTATTCTTTTTCCTCAGAATCATTGACCAGCTTATTCAAACGTGGCACAAAAGTTATAGTTGCCTGTTTAATTTTGTTACTTTTTTCTGAATTTGGCATTCATTGTTACTGTCTGACATCATGTCTGCACTTAAACCTTGACACAAACTGGTCAATATTACCAATTTATTCTTGGCTTGTCTTTCTCAAGTTTTATTTATAGCAACTGCAACACTATTCATCACGTTTATAAATATCTGTTCTACATTCTAAACAATATTGTTGACGCACTTTCTTTTATATAAAAACAAATCAACAGACACAATGGCTGTACATGTGGTCATGGATGCGCCTCACATTTTACGAGTGCCAGTAAAGATGGTCATTATAAAGTCATGAACGCGTTCTGATCGCTCGGGAATGAGATGGGTTGAAAGTTCATTGGTGGTCGTTAATTTTTTATAATATTGCTGACGTAATGGTTTATGCCCCCTACACACAATGGCCCATGTTTTATGCTTCGAAGAATATTGATGGATACTAAATGTTTTAAATCTCTTGTTCAAGGCGCAATAAAATAGCCAAATAAACCACAGACGGTCTGTATTCATTGTTGTGTAGATGGAATTCTAAGATATTATAATAGGTCAGTGTAGGTCAGGTCATGTTTACGAAATAGTATGAACTTTATATTTAAAATCAAGTGGACAAAGCTTCTGCTTCAGACGAATTAATTAATTTAAAGCCAGTATTGTACAATCACACAACAATACATCATACAATAAACGTAACAAAACAATATGAATCGGTCCAATGAACTTCAAATCACAGTACGCACCTTAAAAGTGTAACAATTTATAAAGTTTTTCTAGCAATGAGTCAGAGCAATTAGATGCTATGGCTTGTTCGCCTATCCTCGAACCAGCTTAGACGTGACTCACGGTTCAACGGAAGCGAAACAAAATCTACACGACACCGAAAACCAGTATGTCTGAACCTCCCCTGTACTTTCAACCGGTTGACTAAGGGGTTCAAGAAGCTCTACAATGTTTTACAGTTCATCCTACGATGTTATGTGTGACGTCATTTCTCCGATAGCTTTTTTTCTCATCGATGAGTTCGTTCGCCAGATGATAAGATATATTCTTTTTAGTTGTAATTACAGCCATGTGTACTTCGAGTGCAGGGTTAACTCTCTTGCCTCGTTCATTCATTAGTTTTCTTGCTAGTGAAATACCATGATAATCAAGTTTAGTATCCACTTCGTTATTTTAACTGTTACTTTAACAACGTTTTCTCTATTTTATTTTATTACATTCGGTGTACGGCCATGGTGTGTAATGAAGAAACTTGTCATTTCATGTATGTGTTTGCGAACTCTCACAACGGACAATTAATCTTCCCTACCTTACTCGTATGTCGCATATCCCGTTGCATACTCTTTACATGTTATTCGCAATAAAACGAAATGTGTTTTTATAATTCTGAAAATGCAAAAAATAATTCCTCGATGAAATTACCTCGTTTCCTTGGCGACTGCTTAAAGTGTAACATAGTTGGGGTCGTACGATAATAAAACTGTATACCTAGATAGATATCTCCTACAAACTCAATTATTTGATATGTTCAATGACATAATTTCACTAAATCGCCGCTTATACTAGATTATCTTTCGTCCGCGCGTAGCTTATACATAAAATCATGTAAGTGGCCGATATTTTGGTCGGCCAAAGTAATAAACTTCCCATAGTTTGGCGTAATGGACGTTTGTATTTATATTCCACGTTGCATCACGCCTGTATTCCCCGAAGGGTTAAGCAGACGTCTGGTGTACTACACACACATTGGCGAAATGTGGGTGTCCAATACACCGACATTTCGCCAATGATTGAGTCCCATGTAATATGGGGGCGAAACTATTGCCATCAACCGGGCATAATTCCAGACTCCGTGCTGCTACTCAGAATTTCCATACAGTAAAACCCAATAACACTGCCTGATACAGGAATCTGTCCCTGAACCTGACGTTCAGCAGTCGCGCTTGCGACCTCAAGACAATGAGGCAGTCGCAGTTATGTTATGTATTTATATTCATAATTTCTTTTTTCCAGAATTCAAAAAGGACTGGTCAGACCACGCTCTTTGGTGGCCTACTCGCAACAAATGGCTCTCCCGGCCAAAGCACACCCTGGACCAGTACGGCGTCCACGCGGACGCGGCTCTTCACTTCACTCCGATGCACAAACCGCTCAGGATCCAGCTCCCAGACCTCAGATTCATTGACTGCAAGATCGACTTCTCTATAGACACCTTCAGTGCTGTTATGCAACTTTGTAAAAGCCTTGGTAAGTTTAATTTTAGTGTTTTTATCACCAGAATATATAATATCTCTTTCGCATGTACGTACCAAAATTCTTAAAAATCTCTTTCTAAAGATTGGATCATATATTTTTTCTATTCAAGATTAGTTTGCTTGTTATTGTTACCACGTATCAACGCTTGTAGCTTCATTTAGCTAATTATTACAAGACCTCTTTTGGTCCTCAAGGGCAACTATAAAATTTAAAAGATCTTATCGTACCATTAATTTTCTACCACCAAAGCAAAAAAATCTAATTTCTGCTTCCCTCGGCATAAGATCGTAAAGGTCATATTTATTTTTATAGCGTAACTTTTATCTTTTAACACTTTGTAACGGTTTGTCGATTTACGAGCTGACTTTTATGCCGTATACGGCATTACATGTTCTAACTCCAACATCAATGTATTTTATCTCGTCCAAATGTTAATGCTCGTAAAGTCAATCGAATCGTAAAAGTTGAATGTTTATTCGGGATGGCGATGGTGCTCTTGGTATCATAATATCTCTACTTGATATAGTAGTTCTTATTCATGGATAGTAACTGCCCCCTGGCGTTTTAAAACGGAAACAGAAGCTTCTGAGTTGGTTGTATCTAATTCAGTAGTTCAATCTCGTTTTATTTTATTATAATAATCGCTTTTTATTTTTGAACAAAGTTACACCGTTTTCTCAGGACGTTAAAGATTCCAAAGATTTCCTTATAAGTAAAATTCTAATAAAATGAAATCGAGGACCTCAAACCTCGAGGCTAAACCGATACCAAAGATAGAACCAGATTATAATAAACCTCCTTAATACATATAATATAACCAAATACTATTTGACCACTCACTTTTATTATGAGACTCGATAGAATAACATAGAACAAAGGATCTAACACAACAATATTTCCACCTACTCCTGCAGGTATACGACATCCTGAAGAGCTGTCCCTCTGCTATCCCCTAGAGGCGTCTCACCTCAAACAGAACTACCAGAACTTGAAGGAGGCCAAGAGGATAAAGTCCTCGCAGCCCCCTGACACCAACACGTTCATAGCAGCCACTCGCGGCTCCTCAAACAGCTTGGACAGATCCAACGGGCCATGTCCCGCAACTCCGCCCCCACCGCGGTCGCTCTCCGCAACTCCGGTGGCTTCACAACAAGTAAGTGACAACTGCAGCATATTGAGGTTACTCAGGGTTCTTGTGCGAAAAAGTCGAGTTTCTGAAAACAGGTACCGGTTTGAATCGTTTGATAAAAGAATGAGTCCCAGAACAGCGCCTTGCGGAAATCAAGATTATAAGTTTTGGTTAGCCAAATATCGACGTAAATTAAAATACCTGGTTCGAATTTTGTGTATTACATATACATACATACATAACGTCATGCCTTTTTCCATGAGTATACGCAGAAACGACGGAACGCCCCGCCACGCCTTTGTATATGAGGATAATGTTTATAATACATTAGATGCAGTAAATTCAGCAGCTATTTTTAACATATTTGTTAGTCAGCCCAACAAGAGGTGCAGGAAAATGCATATGTTTTATATCATGTAAGACTGTGTATGTAAGTTTAGCTTGAAAATTATATTTACGCTCTTGGCCGTTTTCACAATAACTTTTGGCATACTGACTGAGAAAATTTAAACTCTGTTTCTTGGCAAATAAGGCCCATTTTAGCTATAAAATATATAGAGATAAATAACGTGTTAGATTCCAAGAATGGCCCATTTAACAACAATTGAATCCTCTCAGCCGATCACCAATAATTATGGACTGGAAACACACCCGCCTAACACACCTTAGCGGGGGGCCTTAGGGGTCGCGAGCGCGCAGAGTGGGGACTCTGCGCGCTCACTTAGCGACCCCCGAGAAGACGGCGACACGCTGTGGTCCGTGTCGCCGTGCACACAGCACCAGCGAGGGTAACGGGGTGACCTCTTTACAGTCTCCCCCGGGACGTGCACGAGGGGGTGGCCTCTTTACAGTCACCCCCTCCGGGAAGTGCCGTTTGGCATGGCACCGTGGTGGGCCTCGGTGCGGTCTTCTAAGAGTTCCCGAGGCCCACCATATGGTGTCGAGGCGGACCACCGTGGTGAGTTTAGCCGGTAGGAGTCCGGCACACCCCTCCGCCCCCCCCAGGCGGAGGATAGCCCATGATGGGCTCTCACCACGCAAAACAAAAAAAAAAAAAAAAAGGTGTATTTTAGCCAAATGGGGTTATTTCAACCAGACTCAAACGTGACTATAGAGTCTACAAACGATACCTCACTAGGTCCTGCGCCTGCCCATTAATTACAACACGTGCACTTTTAAAGACCTGTACAAAGGCACTGAAAGTGGCCAAAATCTGGTCAAATCTAAATCTTAACGAAGAAGAAGAGACGTGAAGTGACCGATTCATCATTTAATTTTCTTCTTTCAGAACGGCACACTTCGTCGGTACGGTGGCGTGTACAGCACACAGAGCGATGGCTCGAGCGACGGTGGCTACTGCGGGACTCCGCCCCGCGCTGCCTCCTTGGACGCTCTAGATTCTTTGGCGGAGCTGTCTTTGGCAGACTCGCCCCTGGAGCCCGACAGTCAGTCGCGAGAGTCCCTCCTCACACCCAAATCACTCATGGAACGCGCTAGAATGAATGTGGGGTATGTAAGACTGAAAGCACCAGTTAAATCTAGGTTCTCAAAGGAAACTAATCACTATCACTACATGTTATAAAACAAAGTCGCACCGAGTCTGTCTGTGTGCCTGTTCGCGATAAACTCAAAAATTATTGAACGGCTTTCATACGGTTTTCACCAATGGACGGAGTGATCCATGAGGAAGGTTAAGATGTATAATTCATTAAGGTTTTGTGTAAATAGGCTGAAGATGACGATTATTGAAGAAGATGTAAAAATCATGCCGACTGGGAGCTTTACTGGCGTGCGCCGCGTAAATGGTCGACGCAACAGGCTGATAGGACAATACGACAGAAAAAAAATATAGGCGTATATACTTTGCTACCCGTGTGAAGCCGGGGCGGGTCGCTCGTTTAATATACGAAAATCTTAAAAGTCGTGACATAGCCACAGTATAACTACACATTCGAGTTGGCTTATGTTAAACGAAAAAAAAAGTTTCAGCTAGCGTGTACTCAAACCGACAATTGAATTGCCGACAATGCCCGAGGGCTTCTTATTAGTTGTCATCATGATTTAACAATCACAGCAGACCGATTATAATGATGTTAATAGCTTTTTAATGATCACTTGACATATTTTTTCTTGTTACCGTCCGCTTGATCGCCCTTGATAAACGTTAACTAACAATTATTCTTGCCCGCGATTTGGAGAATACCATCTTTTTGCATAATTCAAATGATTTTGCGGCAATTATGGTGATTTGCGCGCAAATATGCGTGAATAGAGCCACATACAAAGAAATATCAGACTCAATTTATCACGATTTATGGACATCTAACCATATCCTTCCTTTACTTCCAGTTGGCTAGACTCGTCCCTTTCCATAATGGAGCAGTATGTCCGCGAGTGGGACACCCTACAGCTGCGGTTCAAGTTCTACTCGTTCTTCGACCTGACGGCGCGTGCGCAGGACGCGTCGCGACTTAACCAGCTGTACCAACAGGCACGCTGGCAGATCCTCAATCAGGAGGTGCAATGCACGGAGGAAGAGATGCTGCTGTTTGCTGCGTTACAGGTACTTGTTCTAGATATAACGGATATATTGACGGTATTATTTATCCTGCAGGGTTAAACTTGTTAACTAACTCTGTGTCATGATTATCGTCAGTTTTGCTTAAATTAAATGGTGGTTTTCAATAATACTTTATTTTAGCTCCAAATCGAGCTGCAAACGCTCGCAGGCGGCAGCGTAGACGCAGCTGACGGCGCAGGCGCAGCACCAGCGAGTGCACCAGAAGACGAGATCGACGCCGCACTGTGCGAGCTGCAGGCGCAGTTGGAGGGCGGGCCCGCGCCGCACACGGACATCACACACGTGCCCGAGCTCGCCTCCTACCTCAAGTACCTTAGGTGAGAAACCCTTACTAATACAAGATACAAATTAATACCTGCAACACCCCAAATGAGAAACTATTTATGAAGGAATTATAATAATGTTAATGTTATGACACAATAGAGTACCTATGATAATGTTAGGACACAATTAAGCAGAATTACGAGAGTTAAGAGTACCTATATATTTTTAATAAATAACGAAATATAAAATTTGTTTAATTTTTGTTTTTCATATTTATCTTTCAAATTGTGAAAGATGTTATTCGTTTCTTATTATATTATCATATATCATATTATATATATAACTATTTTTCACTTCAAACATATTTTCTATAACTATATATATGTACATCTATTAATTATCGACTAATTATTTGCGACTGAACTACTTTTTTTATATTTCAAATTTCATTTGGAACGTCTACGCTGACGTTTGATAGCAAATAGACAATATATTCATTAATTATTATTATTTAATATTTTATTGATATTATTTCTAAGTATTTACAATATTATTCTGTTTCTTCCATCATCTGTCGTCGGCCAGCAAGTGTAACAACGATTACTGTGCTTTCGCGTAAGATATTTATCATTCCCCCTCATTACACAAAAAATACTAATTGTATATATTAATGTTATCTATTTGTAACTTACAAATCACTTTATTGATAAAACCTACTTATACTCGTTTTGTTTAGGTATTTAAATAAAGGTAAACAATCTTGATGTGAATTTTTACACAAACACATATTAAACAAATAAACCACTGCTTAAACTAGTGGTTCAATTGATTTGGTAATCGTTATTGTTGTTTTACATTGGTTTTTTGTCGCGTTTTATTTTTAAACTGAGTTTTTATTCAAACAATTTTGAAAAGACACATCAAGACTGTTTACCTTTAGTTAAATACCTAAACAAAACGCGTATAGTTAAAATTATTGTAACTGCCTCATAGGTTTAGTGGTCACAAGCACGTCTGCTGAGCGTGAGGTCGCGGTTTCGATTCCCAGATCGGGCAGTTATTAATTGTTCTGTTGGAATAAAATTGCAGTATCAACCTGGTAAATGGCGATAGCCTTGCCATATTAACTCGTAACCTCCAAAAAATAAAAGTATGTATTTAGAAAACAATAATTTTAACAGCATTCATAGGTTCTTGTAATCTCTCCTTTGTAACGTTTTGTACCTAAAACAATTTCCAAAATGTATCAATAACATCTTTGTACAGTAAAATAATATCTAAATCTTAGTATTAATATAAAAAAATAGCAAAATGTCTCCTAATTTCTAAAATTCTTAATCATCGTAAGGGACTGTATAAACAAACAAAAAAAAAGAGTTTTTGCTCTCAGTTTTATCCACCAGAATATATTGCTGGCTTCTTTGTCTGACCGGTTTGTCTATAATGATGCAACAATAGTCCCTTCTTCTGTTGTCTCGACACGAGGTATCACATCGGAATCGCCCATGCCGTCTCGTCACTCGTAGAGGCTTTTTCCTTGCAATAGTTCCAACAATTGACAGATTCAATTGTCATCATAAATCCCTATTAAATAATATGATGATATTTTTAGACCCGAAGCGGCTCTACACAATAAATTTAGAGTATTTTCATTAAAAACATAAGATTCAAAATCAGTTACGCGACTGCTTTGCAACATACCGAGCATTTCTTTTTTTTTTATATTCCTTGCCCCGCACAATTATTCCTGTATCGTGGGTGTGTTTACAAACACAAATACACCCAGACCATGTACACACCTAGACCCGAAACAACTATCTGTAGATCATACAAATATTTATTCCATGCGGGAAACGAAGCCACGACATGTATAGGCCGACCGTTTAACTCGCGTATCGCCTGCGCGGTAAGAAGGGAGCGGGGACGGGTAACGCTACACACGGAGTCAATAATCCAAAGATTTATCTCGAGATAGACGTTGTTGGTAAAGAATAAAATAATAAGTATCTTTTTTTTATTAAGCGTTACCCGCCCCCGCTCCCTTCTTACCGCGCAGGCGATACGCGAGTTATACGGTCGGCCTATAGCGCAGCAGTCGATCGCTCAACAACTGCGTCAACCGTGACGTTATACATATTGTTTGTAAACGTATCTCGATACAGAAATAATTAGTGCAGTTATTTTTTTTAATAAAGTCCTCGGTTGAAATTTGCACCTTGCTAACATATTCCTCATCGATTTTTCCGTATAATATTTGTTTATTTTGGTTTGTAGGCCGAAACGCTTTACCCTGAAGGCATACAAGCGCGGCTGGGTGTCGTGTCGCGACGGCGTGCTGCGCATCCACTCGTCCCGCGAGGCTGCCACTAAGGGCGAGCCTCCGTCCTACGCGGTCGAACTGCGCGGCGCTGAGGTGAGCAGAACTTGGAGTTATCATATTAGAAACTGTTGATCATGATTGAAGTCTAGTATGTCTAGTGGTCGCAAACGCGGCTGCTGATCGTGAGGGATTCGATTCCCAGGTCAGACAAAGTGTTATTGGGTTTTACTGAAGTTCTCAATAGCAGCCCTGAATTGAATATTACGCTTGGTAAATGCCAATATACTCGCCCGATAGTCAATGAGAGTTTATAACGGCATCGACGATTAATACGTATTACACCTCTGCCTAAGCCTTAGACAAATACAAGCGTGATGTTACGCTATCTCATGCTGCAATCTCGCGTGCGCGCTTTACCTCTACCTCTATGTACGGTCCTCGGAATTCATTTTAACTGAGTGTTTTAAATACAGGTAACTCCGGATGCTCACCCCGCGACCAGCCGCTACAGCATCAAGCTGGAGGTGCCCGCAGAAGACGCCATGCACGAGATGTGGTTCAAATGCGAGAATGTAAGTATTTTTGTGTTTTTTCAATAGATTCTAGTTTGTGGGTACAGTTTACAAACATACGTGTTACGGAACAAATACGATACGATACATCATAAAAATATTTGTTCTGTGTGAGAATCGAACCCGCGACACGTAGCATAGAAAGCTAACTGCTTAGCGACTGTGTCAATTTTACCGTCAATATTTAAAACTTATTTTAAAAAAGGGAGTTTTTGTTCATCATCTGCCTTGCATTTTCCCATCTATTGGAGGTGGTTCTTAACAACAGATGCGTCAAATGGTGATACATATTTGTCTAAGTGAAACGGTTGGTAAAAGACCCAAACCTATCATCATTATCATCATCAGCCAGAAGACGTCCACTGCTGAACGAAGGCCTCCCCCAAGGAGGGGTTTGCCATAATCCCCACGCTTGGCAGGCGGCTTGGGGATCGCAGTGGCTCACCGATTAATGAGAGGACGCTGCTGCCCGCCCTCCGGTGTCTGGCCGCAGTCCCAAACCTATAAGCGCTTCTAAACCATTTCTATTGTTTTCGTGAAATCACTAGAGTGATACTAATGAATATCAAGAATGATACTAATGAATAAAGCCGTAACCTACTGAAATTACATATATTTTTTTGGCATTACCTTTGTTACACCCAATATGTGTGTGTCAGGAGGAGCAGTACGCGGAGTGGGTGGCGGCGTGCCGGCTGGGGTCGCGCGGGCGCTCGCTGGCGGACGCGGCGTTCGGCGCCGAGGCGGGCGCCGTGCGCGCGCTGCTCGCGCTGCAGCGCCCGCAGCCCAGCGCCGCGCTGCACCAGCACTCGCTGCCGCACCTCGACCATCTGCAGCCAGACAACTACCTCGCGCCTAGGTTCCTCAAGAAGCTCAAAGGAAAGGTTCGACACTGCCTTGTTTGCTAAACCACTACAAATATTCATTTCATTGTGATTTTTGAATGATAATAATTTAACCCGTTTATGTCCTACACTTCACGGTCCTCTTCTCAGAATGAGAAGGGTTAAGCCTTAGTCCATTACGCTGGCCAAATGTGGATTGGTAGACTACAATTACCATCAATCACTTTTCATAGAACCCTCTTAAACTATGCACACACTTTCCTCACACAGTTTTCTTCATGCAGACCGGTTTTCAACTCAAACCCTTGACGTGCAAACCCTAGGCTATCGTTGATTTTTGTAAAAACCAATATTCAAACAACACATTACCTATTTCAGTTCACTCAGCGCGTGCTGGAAAGCCACGCGAATGTCAAAGAGCTGCCGCTCCTGGAAGCCAAGCTGCAGTACATCAAGACCTGGCAGAACCTGCGCGACTACGGGCAGACCATGTTCGTGGTACGCTTCATGGGCCATAAGCGAGACGAAATCATCAGTATTGCCAATAATAGGATCATGCGGCTTGACCCCAACACTGGAGACCATATTAAGACTTGGCGATTTAGTACTATGAAGGTGAGTTAGATTATTTATTGTAAATTGTATTTTTTTTTTCTCGTTATTAGATTTTTCAACATGGGATAGGCAGAATTAAGTCAAGGTAAATAGAATTCGACTCGCGCCCAATTTCTAAAAGCCTATGTAGAAATTAAGTTTATAGATTAATCTTATAGATTCTGAAACTTATTCTAAAATATTGTCATGATATTTTTAGGTATTAAATACCTACAGAATGATTTTTGAACTGAGAAAGCATCGAACGTCCGTTTTACGCTCTCCACCAATCGGAACGCCTTTCGATGCGTTAAATCGAGTTTGTCAAAAGAAACTTACACTAGGGCCGCATGGTACAAAAAAATAACAGAATGCTATAAAATTGAAGTATTCACACGAAGGCGCGCATAGACTAAAAACATGTTTACTTAATTTCAGGCATGGAACGTGAACTGGGAGATAAAACACATGATGGTACAATTCGAGGAAGGCAACATCATCTTCTCGGTGCAGTCAGCTGACTGCAAAGTGGTGCACGAGTTCATCGGAGGCTACATATTCCTCTCAATGCGCTCCAAGGATGCCAACCAGACCTTGAACGAAGAACTGTTCCACAAACTCACCGGCGGTTGGACGTAAACACACGTACAACGCCAGGTGTTAGTGAGATAAGCCATAAAATTCTTATTAATTATGAAACTGACAACCCTATTACTGATCACATTGGTTGTAGGCGTTAATAACAGAATTTTACCGTGCAAGTTTTCTAATAAAAATCTATTATTTTAATGTCTGTACGACATTGTGAAATATCTTTTATTTAATGTTAAGGCGACAAACGGGGACTTGTATTAGTGCCTTGAAAACGTGCTGTAGTTGAATAATTGAAATCCAGATGAAGAGTATGATAGTTGATATTTTTGTACCAAGAGAATGCATTCATAATATTCTATTCTACACGAAACATTTACTCTAGATCTTAATATGTAGTGCTTCCAATAACTTCGTATGTAGCGTATCTTGTAAACGCCAAATACATTTTGGATGCAGAAACTTGATTAATAAACATGCTTCCGTACATTTAACATCACTATTGTTTATATTTAATTGTAGTTATAAGAAATATGCGATGGATATGAGCTTTTAAATATTATAAGTACGTTTTTATATTCATGTTCAATGGAATGTAATGTCGGATCCTCTGTGAAGTGCCATTATTTGACATAATAACAACTTGAATGTATGACTTCGATCCATTTGGTGCTTTATCATTCATGAGATGTATGTTTTCATACATAATAATTGAGTGGCCTTAACATACTAGATTTATCGTATTTTTTTTTTCTTTATTCATTGTAAATAACATCGATTTAGACACTTATTTAATATAAGTTATTTTAAAACCAGTGACAAAATAATTTTAGATTAAAATTTTTGGCTTCACGTTGTATACCTATTAATTGCAAAGATTATTTTATTATTGTTGACTACTAGTCTCATTGAGATCGCATATAATGCTGTCACTTTTATTTAAATTAGGTATTTAGAATAATATTATATGAGTATTAACATTAATTATCTGCCTTATTTTACTATGGAGTTTGTACAAATTGTATGTACTTTAATTAATAATTTTGAGCATGTTTGTAAATGGATGACGTAATAAATGTAAATTAATAACAAATTGAGTTTATTTGTGTGGAAAAAGGTTGTAAGTGTTGAGGAGTTTTTTGTGGTATGGTGAGACAGGTGGGTAGGCTGGGGGCATCGTTAGGACGACTGCGCAGGAGCCTGCGACGTGGTTTACTTTGATGTCACTGTTCTTCTGTGACCATATCACTTTTGGGTTGGTGTCAGGCTCCGTGTTCCTCGTTTCCCTGTACTCTTCTACGGCTACTACATCTAACGGTCCGTAGCCTGCATTTGTACAGAATAGTAGCTTATGTCCTGCAACAAAATTTTTCTTTCACAGTCATTTGGTTCAATCGTCAGCGGAATTGGGCGGCTCAAGTACCCATCCCGACCGATACTTAAATGTCTTAACACGATGAGTACCTGAGGATTGACGATAGCAAAACAATTCAATAAGCGAGGCTCAATAAACTTTTAACGTAATAAGTTTTAAAATTAGTATGTTTTAACGTTATATAACAGTGTTAAAATGGTCCTTACGTGAACGGAATAAGGTTTATTTCTCATTAATACTTTGATTGGAATAGATAATTTTACTACCATACTTGTTCCATTATTTTTGTCATGTGATGGGATGTTTTATCAATAAAATGTTATAGAACTCACCGACATTACATACAGCGACAGGTGGATAAGTAAAAAGCGCAATTTGTTCCAACTTTGAGTCCACACCAGGCCTGAACCTATACAGATGGTTGAAGTAGCTCTGAGTCACATATATGTATCCTCTATATGAGATCATGCAGCCTGGTCTTATGTCCGTTAATAGGACTGTCATCCATCTATCGTAGTCCCCAAAGTCCTCGTACTTATAGATGTTTTTATGTCCTCCAACGTACACTACGTTTTCGTGAACACATACTGCCGGGCTCTGTACTGCGTCAGGTAACTTCGCTATCGTTCTGAATGTTCTCTCTTCTAAGTTGTAAATAAGCGCTGAATCCAACACTACCCTAGAACAAGTCATATCAATCTCAAAAGACTATCGCTTGAAAGTTTGATTCTGATTTTAAATGCGACCGAGCCGTTTAGTTTCAGACAGACACTAATGGTTTTATTACCATCATACAAGTTTTGTTCCTTACAGTGGTACTTACAAGTTAGTCCGATACTAAGTTCACGCTTTTAGATTAAGAACTCTATCGCGACTAAAGTGAGGTTGTTTATAGAAGAAAAACTAGCTCAATAGTTACAAATAAATGGAATAAGGGGTAAGGCTTCTTTCTTCTCATGAATGTCATAATCTACGAAGATTACTGATTAGTGTGTCAGTGGGAAAGGCTTGTATATAGCAGTGGCTAGACACGGACCTCTTCTCATTTTGAAAAGGGCACAAGCCTTAGTCCTTCAAAATTCACTAGCGACTTCTCACGATATCTTCTGGCAAGTATTCACGTAAAATATAAGTTTTTAAGGCAATTGCTACGAAATTGGGAGTGGTGGACTATTCATACTTCTAAAAATATGCAACAAAAATTTGTGTATTTCGTTCATAGGGCTCGGGCACGGGCGGCGAACAGTACAGAACCCAAGGAGAGGAGAAAGCACGCGGGGTCCGCACAAAATTTGAGGAGTAAGATTACAATTTTCCGATTTATTAAAATTACACCTTCAAATTTATATTTAACTGCCTTCTACAATACCCATTGGATCTTATATTGGTTTTCTGAACATATTACATGTGTTCAAGAACAATACGAGGGTTCTAAAAGAGGACGATAAAATAAGGCACTAAATCTCAGTTCGAAGAGCATCGGCGCGGTTCAATGACGTAACATGCTTATGGTATAGTCTGTGCCTTACATTATCTGACCCCCCTAGACATTCTATGATACATTCTAGGGGGGTCAGGTAATGTTGGGCACTGACTGTACTATAATTATGCTAGTCTTTCACAAAAAAATTATAAGCTTGATAATTGATTACATATACCTACATAAGTATTGCAATAAAAGCCCAGAATTAAACGGCTGTATAAAATACTTTATTATGAATTGTCACTTACAATATTTTGACTTCAATTATATTTTGTTTACATTACTAGATACATTCATTTTAATTATTTGTTTCCATTTTTTCGGCTTCCGATGGTTCCTCTTTAGTGTATACTTGTTGTATTGACAAATTTGATCTTACCAAATTTTTGATCTGCCAAAACTTAGTGTCATTCACATACACTTCAAGTGTACTGCTTGATATATTAAACAATCTGGTTGACCTTTCATAACTTTGTCCCGTTTTTAATTTAACCATACATATACTCAGCGCTTTTTTCGGACTATGCACTTTTCTCCGTAACATTGACGCAAATTTTATTAATTTCAGGAACTGTACATAATTAATACCGTAAAAATGATCACAGAAATTAGAAGGTAATGTATCCAAATTCGTTAAATCCAATCTATGGTTATCCAATATACTAAACATGTCATCTATTTGGTGATGCGTAAATTCCGGTAGCGTGTATATTATTTTATTCCAATAACTTTTTCGTAAATTGTATTTGCAAACACGACCACATCGGGGGATGTAAATTTTGTGTTTTCTTAACAGCATACTCTTTATAGATGTAGGAATTAACAACCTAGCAGGATTTCCACTTTCTTGAAATATACAATGACAAGATGTTGATGCAGCGCGTTTGTATGATCCAAAAATAATATATTGGACTGTTTTATATTGTACTAATGCTAGATTGTCTGGAGGCAAGGGAGGGGGTACTGGCACAGAATTGCCTAATTTAACCGGTACAGGTAGTCCTGGCATTGGAAAGTCTGGTAAAAATGATGCTGGATCTCCAGGTAAGGGAGGTAATTCAGGTAATTTTGGCATTGGAAATTCAGGGACAATTGGAATCGCCACATCTGGGAAGCCGGGTACTGGGAACCCTGGTAAGGGGTCTTCTGGCACACCTGGAACTGGTATTTCTGGCACCTCTGGTTTTAACTTAGGTTTAGGTGCAGGTATCATATCATTTGCCTGTATATAGTGGATAGCTTTTTGAGTGGTTTCTGAGAATTCAGAAGATACATTGCTTATTTTAATCTTCCTCTTTGAAGTTATCCAACATGCTGCACACACTCTTTTTAGGTATTTGACCTGAAATGTATTGAATTATATAGTAATATGCACCTAGGGTTTCGATTTTTTAAAAGTGTCTGCAAAGGCCCAATTAAAATAAAATGTTGGTTAGCTAAAAAATACTTCAGTTTTTAATTAGTAGCAACTATTTAGTTCAGCAAAGTTCAGCAGTTGGTGGCAAATCATTGTTTTACTACAGAAGTTGGATAAATCAGATTAAAAGGGATATTTAAATTATGATGACAATGTTTTTATTCCATACCAAATGAGGAAGTGAGCACGACAGAATGACACTTTCTGGACACTCCAGGGGAACTGGATGTGTTTTAGAAATCTTTGTAGAAGTTCCACAAGCATGACATACATGTTTGTGTCCAAATTCTAAAACTGGTACTACATTAGTGTTAGTATCATTTTCGGATATTCCTTGATGGTTTGTATAGCATCTGAGACACAGGTAATCTTTCCGTGACAGCTATAATAAAAATAAATAACATAATTATTATTAACACACCAAATATACAGGGTAAAATAATCTTAATCCAAAGGACATACAGGACAGATTATTAGGATAAAGTTAATTAGTAACTTTTTTGATTAAAATACACATAGTACAATTAAGCTCTTTTAGTTTAAGATTTACCCATAATCTGGTTAAATGAACAACACATTCTTATTGTTCTAGTGGTCACAAAGTGGCTGAAGTGCCAGCAGCTCATGGGTTCAATTAGAATTTTAAATAACGAAAACTAAATTAAGCAATACTTACCAGTGTTGGGTGTATAGAATAATAAAATATTTTTAACATAGATTCACTTGCTTCTAGCAGTGAGTGTGGTTTTGTACGAGCGAAATTCGAGGCACAATAAATGCATATTTTGGACATTTTTCATAGATGTCTGAATTTACCATTTTACACCAGAACAATCGTAAATTTCAGTTTGTAGTAAAATTATTGAATAGGTCCGATGAATTCATTGTTCTAAACATTGTTTTAAATTAGTTTATTTCATTTTATCATTATTTATAACATTTTTTTGACATAAATTCACAACAACAAAAACAGGTTTGTGAAGTTTTGTGTTTTTGACAATTTGTAATTTGATTGACATTTAATTGACATAATTATATATAGGGGTGCCAATGTTGAATCATTTTTAATTTTTGGACTAAATGGGTCGCGCACTGCCGCTGGTACCGCATGCCGCTATCGCACATAAACGATCCCAGTCCCAGTAGTGTTTTATTGTTATCGAATTAGAGTGGAATTTATTAAATCACATTTTATTTTACCGGGCCAAGGAGATGCTGAATTTCCAGTTTATTCTTTGGGATGTTCAGTTTATTCTTTCCAGTTCGTTCTTAGTAAGGTTTTTAAGTTAAGTCTCCAACTACTTGAAATAAAAAATAAAACTTACCTAAACCCACCTACACCACCAACAATAAATAATGAATTATCAACAACAGCAACACTACCATGTCTTCGACTTGGCAACCGCACTCCATGTCGTATCCACTCCTTTTTAAGAGTATCATATACTTTCACATCCTTCATATATGTTCCTCCACCTCTTCCATATTCACCACCAACCACAACTATTTTTGTAGGACCCCAAGCAGTAACATTCCAACCCCATAAGTTCTTTTCAACAACTTCCAACCAAGGCTGGTAACCTGTATCTTTCGAGAATGTAAACAAGTTATTCGGTGTTGTTTCTGGTTTTGTATCCTGACCAGACGACAATGGTACCATTGCTGTAAACTTTAGTTGCCGTTTAATACTTTCTTTCACTAGATTTAACACTTCAGTAAAGACTTTTTCAGTATATAATTCACAGAGAACAGTTTTCTTTTCTCTTATTGCTGTGAGTGACAATTCAAAGTCAACTGATAATTTGTATAGGCAATCAAGTACTTTTTCAGCAAGACTGTTCACATAATCTTTAATGAGATCTTTCATTTCTTTTAATTCTTCAGTTGTTAGTCTATTCATATCTAAACAGCTGAGTAGAATAAGTAAAGCGTCAGCACCCAAATCTGCATGTATCATCCATTGAAGACCAAATTGAAAGACTTGTAATTCAGATTCTGTGTTTAAATATGGATGAGATAAATACCAGAATAACGATTGTATTGTTGTAAAGGTTGGAAAAGGTTTTATCAACTTAAATGAAAAGAGTCCAAATGCCACTGAAGTTTGTTCTAATGTTACAGAACATGCATTTTGTGCTATTTGTATCATGTCCATCCAGTTAGAGATTGATAATTGTTGTTCTAAACAGTATTCAATTTGCTTAATTAGTTCCGTGATTTGAAGGAAATTAGCAGCTAGAGCAAGATCAGAAATAGTAGGTAAGTTATATTCTGATAGGTCTAACAGCCCGAGTTCCATATATCTTATAATTATGGCCATTGAACTGGCGTCAATCACCTGGAATGAGCAAATTGTAAGAAATAAAAATATTTAATTAAACATTTACATTTTCTAAGTATGATTTAAAAATATAAGTTTATACTTATACTAGTTTCTTATTTATGTGTATAAACATACATCAATACTAATTTCTTGTTTCTCCTTTTCGACATAATTTCCACTAAACATAGCGCGAAAATAATCACTATATTCACACAGCATATCCTTTTTTACATTGAAAACCTGATCATCGATTAATAAAGTAATATCCTGCGTATTCGCCATTCTGATATTTTGGTTAAAAAGAACTTATTAGAACTTATAAAGAAGCACTTGTTGTTTTTGTAATCAATCGATCAAGTAATGAAACAACATTGCTTTGAAATTGACATCTAAATCGGAATTAATGTCAGTTTGACAAAATTGACAGTTTATTTTTATTGATTCAATTATCCTATTCACGGCCATACAGGCTTACTAGTGTATGCCTGTATGGCCGTGAATGGGGTACATATGACATAATAAAATTTTCTGCACACAGGCCAAATCTAAAATATACTCCAGGTCAAAGAAGAGTTGAAAATTATTTTAGAAAAACTAATACTATTTCCAGCCGAACTTTTCATGACCTCTGTGTGAATGGTGCGCTTTATTTCGAAAAATAAAAAGGCAAACTCGGATAAAAAAACAAAATTGGAGGGAAAGTTTGACATTTTGTAATATGACATTTACATGTAAGATATTTCTGATTTCGAAAACAAAAAACTTTTGCGTGGTAGGACTGATATAATAAAATCCAGATTATTTATTAATAAAAACTATTTTGGAACTGAAGTTGTACTATAACTATATAATAACGGCCAGTCAAATAATAACGAAAATAAATGTATTGATGTTGAAACCAATTAAAATACTGTCCAACTAAGGACAAGTTTCGAACTAATTCATATTATTATAAATGTTTCGGTGATAGTAAATAATAACTGTCGGGGCAAAATGACAGCCACTGCATCGGCGGCCACAGCATCAGCAGCGACTGCTTCTGTGGATGAAGACTTGGATGAGTGTGGGCCACAACTTATTACTAAATTAGAGGTACATTTTAATATAAACTTGTCATTGTCGAACTCTTTAGTCATATTGGTCTCCGATAAAGCATCCTAGCTGGATGAATATCTGCAGGCTGGGGATGCATTGATGTCAAATGCCTCAAACCATTTGTTTTAACCATCTATGGCAGAAGCATAGGTCCAGGATTGGATGCCTTATTACTTATATGATAGTGAAAGAGTAAGTAAAGGGTCAGACGGCCCCTAAGGCGACCCTCTGACCCAGCTATGGCTCCAATCAAGACTGCTAGCACCAAGGCTTAAGTGAAGGTCACATGGTCACAACATGTTTATACCTGACTCCAAAATTGTTACAGATGTAACACAAAGTTATTGTCAATAAATATTGTTGTTTTCTGTGTAACTTTTAAATTACCACATCAATCTAAAACAAGTGGTTGGCAAATTTTGGATTATTGTTATATTGTCCTGCTTAGTAGCAGGACAATTTAATACTGTAGGAAATGATATATGTGGCCTAATAACAGTGTTATAATGGATTTCTATAGTTGTTATGTGACCAGTGTTATCTTTTATCTTAAATTTTTCTGTAATAATATGTTATGATCTTTTCTCAGGGAAATGGCATAACATCAGGGGATATCAAAAAGTTAGAAGAAGCTGGTTACCATACAGTTGAATCTGTTGCTTATGCCCCCAAGAAATGGCTGATTACTATAAAAGGTATATCAGAAGCAAAAGCAGACAAAATCCTGGCAGAAGCATCTAAATTGGTGCCAATGGGCTTCACTACTGCCACGGAGTTTCATCAGAAACGGTAATTAACCAATTTAAGTTATTACAATGTAAATATTTTTTCTAGTTTCTTTTGAGCTGTATACCCATGTCTTTATATTAGCTCCACTGACCCATGGCCACCAACGCTGGTCACTAAGGCGGGAATATCTTTCTTGAAGCCTGAAACCCACAAATGAAAATGATTACTAGACATTTAATATTATCTTTTCATCTTTTGAAACTTTTCATACTATGAAATTAATAATACAAAAAAAAAATGTTCTAGATCTGAAATAATTCAACTAACAACAGGCTCTAAAGAGCTTGACAGACTACTAGGCGGAGGCATAGAGACTGGATCCATCACAGAAATATTTGGAGAGTTCAGAACTGGCAAGACTCAAATCTGCCATACTTTAGCTGTGACATGCCAGGTAAAGTTGCATATATAGTTCAAATTCAATAATCCTTTTCTGCTGCTTAGACTTAGGCTTTAAGGTTGAGCTAGTTTGTTGATTAGGTGTTATGTCACGGCGACACGGTGTGGTCCCGTGTCGCCATGCACACAGCACCCAGTGAGGGTAACGGGGGGACCTCTACAGTCTCCCCTGGGTTGCACTAGGGGGTGGCCTCTTTACAGTCACCCCCTTCGGGAAGTGCCGTTCAGCATGACACCGTGGTGGGCTTTGCTGCGGTCTTTTAAGAGTTCCCGAAGCCCACCATATGGTGTCAAGATGGAACACCATGGTGAGTTTAGCCAGTAGGAGTCAAACTGCGTGTGAACAGAATGTGTGACCTTTTAGTACAGTACATCAGCCACTTTAGCTTCTAAACTCCACTAACTCTAGAATCTTTCTTCCATGTGAGACTAGAGCTGATGTACAAAACCAGAACGTCGCATATTTGATCCCTGCTCGCAGTCGTATTTTTCTTTCCTCAATTTACAACTTTAGAGTGTTGTATATTTATGTATATATTTTGTCTCTAAACTCACCCCATACTTCTGTACCTTCAGTGAAAAGTGATGTAACTCAAAAATCATGATTTTGAGAAAATTTAAGTTGAAGTTTTAAAAAATTCTGAAACTTTTTCTACTTCACTAAAGTAAGAACTGATTACTGTCAATGATAAATAATATCTTAGTGCATGTCTTAGTATAAAAAGAAACAGATTAATTTATTTAGTTTTTTTATAATTTAAAAAGAAATCCAGTTGTATCACTTAACACAACAGATTAATAACGTTGTTTTATGTGTCAGTTAATTTAAAATTACTTGAACCACTTTACACATTGTTTATTGGCTTGGTGTTAAATGATTTATGCTTCGTATTTTGAAGGTTTTTACATTAATAAGTCATGAAAACAAAAAGTTGTAAAATAAATTTTGTTAATTTTTATATTAAAAAATGTAATTTATATTGTAACCAGGAATTGGTAAAACAAATTTAATTTAAATCGTTATACACCTGGATCGTTTTTAAGATAAAATGTGAATAATGATACAAATTGATGTTAATTTCGATACATTTTAAAAATATAATGTGTTTATTGATACAAGTGCAAAACAGACAAAATAAAACAGTAATAATTTGATCAAGTAGAAGGATTTGTGTGATAGAAATATAACCAACTTTAAATGAACATAACAAAATTTCTTTATTTTTATTAATCATATTTATTTAAACAAAACTTAAAAACTTTCATATAAAATTAAACTAATCAAATTGACCTTTAAATAATCGATCAAATAAGTCCTTTCTTTACTTATACAGGTGTCCTCGAAGTCGAGGTCAAGCCGGAAACGGGTGATAGGCCAAGTCATAATAGTTATTTTAAAAATACATAACTTAGATTTTTATATATTTTTCTGATAACTTTTATGACAGCCTACTATAACCCGTTTCCAGCTTAATATCGACTTCGGGGATACCTTGTATGTATCAATAATAGGGTAGCATGTTCTTTACACTAATCAATCAGTGCTTATTTGTCATGCTTAAACTTATTACCATCAAGATCAGTGAAATACGTTATTCATATTTATATATTACTTGTTTACCGTAAGTTTTAACTTTCATTCATGTTCTGAAAGGATATCTGGATCGACGTCACGTACATTGTTAGTAAGTTATGATACAATTCGTGGAGAATTAATTTCTTCTTCACTTTATGTACACGACCGTACTTTTTTATTCTGTCGCAAACAGTTTGAAGAAATCTATTGCTCTCACCTAGTGTTTTCAAAAGACAATATTTACATATTTTATATTCCTCAGTGAAATGAATAAGTTTGTATGTATTACTGTATTCTCATTTAGATTTTCCTCCCATAATTTGCATTTTCTTTTTATTTATTTTATTTACCGTGTTCGTTCATCATATGAACCCAAAAGCCAGTACTCTTTAAAAACAAAATTTCTCTGATGATTCTTATGAGGTATACGACTGTTGTAATTCATACGACAATCTGTCAGAGGATCTAAATTTCTGTCTGGTTTTAATTTACTTAGTTTTATGACATAACTTTCCCTGCGATTATTTTTATAAACTTGTTTTTCTGTCTTCTCTTTTGTCTTTTATTTTGCCTCTAACTTACTCGTCTTCCTCCATGTTTAATATTTCGTCCATATGATTATTCTTTCTTCTATTTTCTGATTATTACGATCCTCTTCCTCTGTAACATTCATTAATTCTTCCACCTTCTCTCCATCGTGGCATTCTTCCTGTAGCAAGTTCATCTCATTTTCATCTTGATTTAATTTCTTCACACTATCTTTGTGCTCTTTTTTCTGAAGACCCTCCATAATCTTATTAATTCGAGTTCACACTGGTTTTTGGAAAAAAAAAATCAAATCGAAAATCACATTAAATTATTGTTATTGTCCATATGTTCTGGATAGTAATAGAAGTGTAAGTAAACTTAGGTCTATAGGAGTTTAGTCGTTTATGAAGTCACCAATACCCGATCACTGATAAACCCTCGTTTGTTTGCACTATAAGAATATTGCGAATAAATACAATACAAAATAAATAATTTATTTTTTATTGTATTTATTCGCAATAAAAAGAAAAAGAAAATATAATAATTTATAGAATCAAATAACATACTAATAAAATAAAATTATACAACTAGATTCTGGCATTGTGTTAAATAAAAAATACGAATACGAAATACGAATTTTTTAGCTACACCATCCATGGAGTTTCTTGCCGGTTTCTTCTCTATAGGACCTACCCCCACTTTCGAACCGAGCACCTAGAATCACAGCGTTTTGAAAGAGCCTGTAAAGGCCTACTCGAAATAAAAATATTTGACTTTGGCTTTGACTTTGAAATATAAGCACTCTCAAGATCAAAGTTTTGCCACTGACGACTGTATAACAAGAACGTTATGCTTGCAATTTATTTATTAGAATTCGGTTATGTAATAAAGTTACATAATATAGTTAATATTGTTTGTAATTTGTATGGTACGATACATACCTCCTAGAAATGTATAACAATTTAAATTATGTATGATTAAACAATATTACATGTAATTTGTGTAAAATGATATAACTGTTACCTTACGCATCGTTTTGCTATAGAAAGCACGACGCTCTAGCTAGAATATAGTTGCAAAACCAACTTCTTCGACGCTCATTCGTTCTAATTTCCAGTATATGCATTTCACTCTTCGAGAGGAGGTAGGGTGCGAGTGGCGAGCGCGATTCACTGACTTCTGCGTCGCCGAGAACTTATATCACAATACACTTATCATAAGGTGTATGTAAGATGTATTTAAATGGATAATTTTTGATTTAAATGTATTCATATCATTATTCACTTATTCCAAAATTATGCTATTATTGATACAAATCAAATAAGAATCAGATATCACATCAAATTTGATTTGAAAAAAGAATATAAATTGATATATAAAGAGTTGTATCATTATATACATTTTTTTTTCATAAAAATATCTACCTTTATTATGATTTAAATATAATTATTCCGGTTTTCACAAAGATGAATAGAGGTAATGATAGAATGTTTATTAATACGAGTGTAGTTATATCAGTTTGTACTAACTTATATCTAAATATTAAGATCGTGTAATAGGGGTTACTTGCATTCGTATTAATATACATTAATGAACTTAAAATATTTGTTCAGTTCATTTTGATATTACTTTAAGTGTATTTTTGTACACATTGGTAAATATAAAAAATGCTTAGTTAAATCACTTTGCACCAAAATCGGCTCGCTCAATTTTTACCTTAGAAAGACATCAATTAGACCAAAAAATAGCTAATTTTTTACTGTTTAACATAATGTGAAAATATTAAAACTGATATAAGTCAAGTTGTATCACTTTTCACTGAAGGTACAGACTTGTGTTTCACAAAACTAATATGGACTATATTTCAGCTTCCCATAGAGCAGTCGGGGGGAGAAGGTAAATGCATGTACATCGACACAGAGGGCACGTTTCGCCCGGAGCGGTTGCTGGCGGTCGCTCAGCGGTACGGCATGGATGGCGCCGCCGTGCTCGATAACGTGGCGTATGCACGAGCGTACAACACCGACCATCAGACGCAACTGCTGGTACAAGCGTGTGCTATGATGGCAGAATCCAGGTAATTTTGAAAGGTGTTTTGCTACCAGCTCCTCAGGATCTTCAAGTCTTCAGTCCATCTGGCTGGATGATGGCTCATACTGTATTTATCAATTAACAATCATCAGTCAAGGACTGTTTTGCTCGATCAGCCAATCTTGCGATTGATAAAGCTACTGCACTTCGGCTTGCTGACTCATGTATGTTAGTCACTCGGATTCTTCTCTATTTCTCTATGTATAAATTAAAAATTGTTTTTCAGGTATTCTCTGATAATAGTCGATAGTGCAACAGCTCTATACAGAACAGACTATTCAGGTCGAGGGGAGCTTAATTCTCGGCAGCTACATTTGGGACGTTTCATGAGAATGCTACTAAGACTAGCAGATGAGGTATGTATTTATTTTTATATCACACCTGTATATACCAACGAGGAAAGTTAAGGAGACCTTACAGATCGCCTTAGACAAGCCTGTTGCTATTATGTTTGGCTTTTAAAAAATTATTATTGAGAACAATGTATTTTTGACATCAGGGCAATAAGTAAGAATCTCTTTTTTGCATGTTTGACAGTTCGGCGTAGCCGTGCTGATAACGAACCAAGTGGTCGCGCAAGTTGACTCGGTGGGCGTGTTCAACGCAGACACCAAGAAGCCGATTGGCGGGCACATTATTGCGCACGCGTCGACAACACGCCTCTATCTCCGAAAGGGGAGGGGCGACAATCGTGTGTGCAAGATCTACGACAGTCCTTGCTTGCCGGAAACGGAGGCCATGTTTGCTATTAGTACTGAGGGTATTACTGATGCTAAGGAATAGGGTAAATGATGTGTGATGACTACTTTTGAAATGCTGTATATAGAAAAAACAATATAATTCAGACTATTATAAATGGGAAAACCTCATCACAACTAAACCACTGAAGCAATCATTATGATAATTCACAAAGAGGTAGCCTGGGTCCTGGACAAGGATATAGGCCTATTTTTACAGCAAATATTGGTAGCAACATTCTAGCTGGACAATAAATATAAAATATACGCAGACGAAATCGCGCAGTTAGTAAAAAATATGAGGGAACGTTCTCAAAAATATTGCCTACCGTTTTGTGCTCCTTTCTCGTGCTTATAAATAACTTTCTTATTTAAGATTTTTTGGTATTTATTACTATAAACCGCTTACTTAATTAAAAATGTGTCAAGTCCCCTATTTTTATTGGAAGTTGTGATTCACGGTATATCAAAATAAGATGATTTCCTAATGTGCCTTGCTATATAACTTAAGTTTATATTTCTTTGATTTATTATATCTCATTGTAAATAAGTAATCATTCACTCTGTATGAATTAAATAAAACAACATATTTATAATAAATATTATGCGTTTATTTCCTCAATATGGCTTACAACAATTTATATAAATTGTAAATATCAACAGTTAAAATAATTATATAACATGTATATTCGTACAATTATCTGGGGGTCTAGTACAATAATTACTTGATCTCTATCGTATTTACCGTTAGGCCAAAAATGTATTTAAAAAAAAACTAGGGATGTAACCTCAGCAGCAAAAAATCGATGTTTTAATAATCGATTTTTCTTAGCTCGATTAATTTGGAAAAAAATATCGATATTAAAAAAAAACGATTATTATTTATGTGCGCGCGCATTATTTTCATACACTTTTACGTTAATTACGGTCGGGATCTAGGAAAAGTCATACTAGACCGCCCGATTGCACAGCCATATTCCATATTTGATAGCAACTATTGTTATGATTGCCGCGGATACTAGCTAATAAGCCTGTTAACCTTTTGAACGCTAACATCGGCAATATACTACAAAAAACATACGGGTTTTTCGTAAGGCGCGCATTGCGTAGCGGTCAAAAGATTAATAAACTATTGTTATACAAACGCTTGTTTTCCGGAACTAATCTTAATAAAAACAATGCAATTTTTTATTTATAAAATTACAATTTATATAAAGTTTGCATCCAACAGCGAACATTATTTTTCAAAATCATTGAACGGTTTACAATATTCAAAATAGCTGATATAATAAGGCTTCATACTATATTGCTTGAGAATAAATATACTACGCGTAGTCCATTTAATTTAACCAGTAACTGTATAATATGTACATCGTGTGGATTTAAAATAAGGCCATTTTTGTATTATATTTTCAGTTCGAACAAGTGCTTTATCAATTAATTACCTACATTATACAGTGAATAATATTTTAGTAAATTGGGACAATATAATGTTAGCTTGTAGCTCTAAAAAACTTGAGTTAAGTACTAACATTTTGTAAAATATATCATTCCTATGTTTCTGAACAGACTACGTTGAATTTACACTTATTTATTACATATCAGAATGTCTAACTGATATTTAGTAAATAAGTATAGCTTTTAGCATAAAGTATTATTTTTCCTATAAGAATAGACCACACTATGGCGGAAGGAACTACATGTTTATTTCAACCCTGGAGTATCGTCGCATGCGCAAATTCCACTGAAAAACTAATTCTACACACCCCTTATAAAAATAATCATTATATAGCTAAGAAAATTTATATATGTACTGAATTTATTAGCACGCAGTTATAGCTACATATATGTATCTGTATCATAAGACATGTTATTATACTACTAGCTATAGGAATTTTAAAATTTCTACAATTCAACAAAACAATATGGAAAATTTGAGGCAGGAATCGTAAATAAGAAATGCAAATATCTGTTATAAATACATAAATAGAGGCAAAAGAATGATCACATAACGAATTATTATAAAAATAAAAAGGCCTATAATGTATTGAAATAAAATATTGATATATTGGTCATGCATTAATTCTATGAATTATTTTAAGAATTTCTTGGATATCTACCATACCTAAATCGCTAACAAATCGCAATGTTGACTAGTCGACGACGGCCTTATTACGAATACGCTTTACAATATTTCACACTACACTTCCCTTGTCGTCACACGTTGGCCAATATGCGAATTAAAACAAAAAGGCGGAAGGTAAGACATGGATACATAATACGGATAATGTTTAAAACGCGCGTTTTTGCGACATCAACGCTCGTTCGTCCATTTCAAATGGCCAACGCGTAAAGTAGTGTTAGAATGAAGACAACGCATTTGTTTCAGGAAAATTAAATTTTTCCAATTAAACATTAGATTTTTTTTAACCCCTTTCTCTACTACTATTTGTTGACTTAATTTTTAGTTTTTATCTTGTTTTCGGTGCCCCAAAAAACCCTATCTAAATCTTTCAGGAGTGATCAGTGCTACAATTTTTGGAAAGTAGTCGAGTATACCAGTTATAAAGTTAGATGTTGTGATCACCTTTGAAAGATTTCTTTTCAAGTAATAGTGATGGACCCCTAACAGTATTTCTTTGCAATATTTTTAAATCACAAAAAAGTTTATAATAAGGAGCAATGATGGCCGCCGAGAAAAAAAATTACCCACAATATTCAGTCGGGTAACCATCCCTTGGTAACTCATTGTCGTAACTAGACAACACGCAAAGTTAATAAATAAAACGTAACTGATTTAATGAATAATTGTTTGAAACGATAAATAACCTCATCTTTACCGCAATAAATAAAATAAATTATAAAAAAATCATAATATTACTTTATGAGGCACAAATAACATTTATAAGGTCTTGTTGCCTACTTTGTTATATTTTAATCGATCTGGAATACAGGTATTAAAATATTAATAAATTAAAAATATAGATCCTTATTTGATTTCGATCACAATCTTTTGCTGTCGTGTAAGTACCAAATTTTCTGGATCTAAGAAATAAGGTTTCTTCCATGATAAATTGTATTTTTATTATTTAATTTTTTTTATCACATTTAACCCCTTACATATAATTTTTTAAACACTTATTAAATCATACCTACCCTTGTCATTTGTATGCTAATGAAAAGAGATGGCAATACACTTAACAGCTATTTTGATTAAATAAAGTTTAACCATCGTTTATAAGTAAGGGGCCAAGCTTTTCGAATTTCTTTGCTATTTTTATAATTTATCAGACTGTTAACATTTTAAAATAAATTATTAATTGTTTGTGTATGAACAGTTGGATTTTCCCTAGAATCCAGATACCCATCGGCCTGCTTCACCCTTTACTGATCAAGTTACGGGTCTGATAGAAACATAATCATTAATTCGCCACAATCTGCATGACACAAAATGTCTTGTAGCATCAGCAGTAACCACTAAAGCAACTTTGACGCTTTTTTAATTGAAAGTGGCCTATTACCTCAAAGGCAAACCAAATATAAAATTCTTTCCTTGTATCCAATGATCTGAACTTTTGTAATCGTTCCATGATTTTAGCTAATTAATTTGCCGTAGGGTTAGGCAGAAATGTGACATTATATATACACCATATTTCGCTGATGCCGTTATTGAGTTCAATTTTTTTTAAATTATCCTCTTATATATAGGTACATGGAGTAAATTAAATATAATAATCAGGCAAAGGCGAAGCAGGCCGAGTTATTAAATAAAATAAATATGGTTATGGTTAGTGTGTGCTTGTGCTCATAGTTTGGGGTCCTGCGGCGGCAGATGCACGGGCGGCGCGGGCGGCATGCCCGACGCATGCGCGGTAGGCGCCGCGCTCAACAGATCCATGCGCGCGTGCTCGCTCGCCACCATCGCACGGAGCTCGTCCTACACAATCGTAAAAGTGAAAATATAAGTTCTGAGTTAATCACAAAGGATTTTATACAGTCTAGCTTACCATGTTTTGAACTACTGCATACTGTTAAGGATCTTTCCTCAAACGGCAATTCAGGTATTACCCTACATTGTCAGATCTTTTTTGAGCTGCTGTATTTGTGTGACACTCGGGACCAACTGCATAATATGCTTTGAGGGATCTTGATCTCCATTCAAGGAATGACCGGACCAAGTGCTGCTTAAAGTTGTAGTTCGAATGATCTGTGCCCCTACAAGTAGTGAGATAGTAACGGTATAAATTATAATAATATTTTTCTTTGTGTGTTATGTGTGACTTACACCCCAGCCGAGCCTGTCTGCGAGGTCCTGGCAGCCATCATCGCAGTCTCCCAGCCGCGCCACATCCCGCACGGCATCCTCGTCCAACTGCAGACCTCCGCTCATGACGCCCCACAGGCGCAGCAGTGGCGACCGCATGCCCGCCTTCTCACGGTTTATCAGGAGCCGTGGACACCATTCAGGAACCCTATTTTTTTATTAATTTAATTTTTAATAATACAATATAAGCTTATGAACTACACACAATATCTGACGAAAGTACACAAATAATTTGACCGTGGGTTTTAGAATATAATAAGAGTATAAGAGATAGATAGAGTTGCAAAGAGTTGACTGCTAACCTCCAACGATTGAGTGGCCCTCTAATATGAAAAAATGTATCAGATTACAGTATTCACACTAATGTTAAAAGTTATAATGTGCAAGATTGATTGCAGCTCAGTCTTTTTCTACCTCGCATACCTCGTTTACCCAGCATTGCATAGGCGCCATGGGAATCATTTAGCTTTACCTTTAACAGCCCCATGCTTATACAATATGTCAACATAACAGGTACATCCATAAGCCATATAAATGTGGCATTGCTGTACTTACATATCAATAAGTGATGCGAAAGGCTGCACTTCGAGCGAGGATCCCATAATTATGAGCATATCACAGTGTTGGAAGTCTTCTTGAAGGCACCGTTGGAAGCGGTCAGGGAGGCTTTCACCAAAGAACACTATATCTGGCTTCACCACACCCGGACATTCTGTACATATTGGGATTTGGTCCGCAAAAATACGCTCTGAAATTAATAATAATGTGTTTCTTTTTATAATTGGTAACCACATAACAAAGAAAACTTGAACGATTGGGAACTCACGAACGCTAGCGTACCGTGCAAAATGCCAGACGGCGTGTGAAATAAGTTTAGACAACATGGCCACACATGTTTATGAAACCAATTTATTATTTGCTACCCAGGCTATAGATACTATAAACAGGGTGAATTTGGCCATCCACACCCACTTGAAAAATTCATCCTGTGTTCCTCATAAACTCGAATTTTGAACAGATTGTTATACTGGACTTCATTATAGCCTGCAGTTAACAGACATACAAAATATAAGTTTTTTGTCTTTAGTGCACATGAGATGTCTCTACATATTTTTTAAAAATAATTCCTTATTTGATGACACACAGGATATCAGGCGGACTATTTTCTGAAGGACACCACATTGTATGTTCTAATACACATTAACTGAAGATGTCTTTATACTTTTAAAGATATATAGAGTACATTTTATTGCACTATAAGAAAATAAACATACATGAGAAAACGACAACTAGAACAGTACAATACAATAAAAGAAATACCTTTAACATATTCAAGCGTGTACTGCTTGCGACAGTCGAGGCAATGAGAGGTGTAGAATGTGCCGTGTGCCTCTACTAGCTTCTCCTCAGGGATGCCGGCGCCTCGCTCTAAAGTGTCTATGTTCTGGGTGTAGTGGCGGAGCAGCAGACCTGGATATGAGAAAATTAAGTGAATGTGATATGTAACATTGGTTGTGGTGACTCAAATAGAGTATAGTAAGGGCAGTTTGCAAACGGCAGACCGCGCTACACTGCAGTACAATCGCGCCACACCGTTTTTCGCTTATCGACGCGACGGCCAACAATTGACTGATTTTATTTTTATATGGACATCGAGTCAGGTTAATTCACTCTGTAAATTCACATACACAAATATTTAGCAATCCAATCAAACCATTTGCTAATTATAATACCAAGTAAACTGGCAATTTTGTTTTGTTTTATGTCACTTAAGATCTGTAATTTTTTATTTATTTTTCTTCCCAATTATGCAAGTCTCTAAAACTACAATAACAATTATTATTCAAAATATTAATAACAATATTACCTTTTTCATGTAACAGCTTGATGAAATAATGTGAAATAGTAGGTTTGAAGCTTCCTGGGTATAGTTCCTTTGCTAGCATAAAGAATGGCTTTGGGTTCTGTCGAAAGAAGTTGATCTCAAAAATAGCTTGTGGTTCCGGAAGGTTATACTTCTGTAAATTGTGATAAAGACCAGTTTCTGGGCTACGGAAGTCAGGGATGCCTGCAGCTGTAAACAAAATATAACACATGCTAATTGAAATTGTAATTGGATTTATTATCCAAGCAAAATTTGCTTTCTTTATTAGTATAAATCTGTCATTTTACAATATCTCCTTATAATATCAATAGCATTGCTAAATTATTAAATTATAAGAGTACAGAAGGAACGGGTTACAGAAGAGGAAACATTAATGACTTCTATCCACAGAAATTTCAACAATTTCATACAAAATATTTATGAAAGAAACTTTTTTAAACATTGCATCTCTCATTTCTGTATTGCAGGTGCCTTTACAAACACAAATATTCACATGCCCAAAGACCCAAACCCGGAACAACTATCAGTACATAGATCTGTTCCATATGGGGATCAAACCCAAAACCCATAGCGCAGCAGTTGTTAGCTCCATTGTGTCAACTATACCATCAACATGTTACATGGTGTGCAATGAATTGTTTCAATATGTCAGTTTCAATGCATATAGACAAAACAGAAACACCTATATGTAGACTATAGTTTATGATAAAACTATTCCATAACAGCAATAAAGCTAATGAATTAATGACTAAACTGTAAAATTTCCACCAAAACATTAGGCTTATGACCTTGATGCTATAAACACTGATAATATTAATTATCCATTATAAATATTTTGTTTAAAATTCCATAGGCATTTTCCTATACTGAACCTATGGTACCAGTGTTTAAACAGGTTAAGTTGGAAAATGTTAAGAGACGAGCAACTGAAATTATCATGATACAGTATATAAATAAATAAACAAAACAATTGCAGAGTTACAATGAAAACCTTACAATAAAACTACTGTTTTCTTGTTACATGAATTTAATCATAGAAGTTATTAAAATGGGAGAGTATTTCTCTGTTATAAGTGTATTATAGTATAACTTTGTGATGTTTTATATTTGTCTAAGTTTAAATAATGTTTTGATATGAAATTGTTTAATAAATAAATCATATAAACAAACCATAACAATTCTATTAATTCTCATGCAATAAAAGATAGTTATAAAATTATTTTAGCTCTACTTACAAGTCGAAATACCAGCTCCAGCGAGAGTGATAATATTTTTACACCGTTCGCTTTTTATCCATTTCACTATGCCATCCAAGTTAACTTCATCTAAGACTTGGTCGACCGGCACTGTAGCTGGCTCGGTGGGCTCGTAGAATCCAAGCTTCTGAGCCAAATAACGGCGAATGGAATCAACATCCAAGTCCCTTATACGAGCACCTAAGCTCTCTATAGGATTTGGCGGGACGCTCGGCACAGGCCTATCAACAGGGTCATCACCTACAATCATACCAAAATATATCAATATAATCACGATATAAATATCTCACAACGTTCTATAAGCAATAATAGCTCACCATCACTCTTTCCCGGCGGAGAATTTGCTGACATTTTTCGTAAATAAATGGAATTGCGACTTGAAACCTTTGTCCACTTTTGCCACGGTTTATTTGACAGATAATGAACGCGCATTCTCAAATACAGCTAGGGCTCAAATGATAGTATGATGAAATGGAATCATTGGTTTATTTATAATATTTTAGTTATTTATAAGTTGTACTTTGCCCAGTGTGCGTTTCTAATCTGGTGATTTTATATAATTCAAGTATTATTTACATAAATAATCAGGTATTAATAACGTTAATGCTATTTTGATAAAAAATTGACTATTAAATTAATGGAAGCCTACACAGCTTTTATCCAGTTGCTAACTTCGTAAACTTAAAAAATTAGGGATGTGACACTAAAACACGATGGATAATAAATAATATTTTAATTAATTTTTGACAAAAATCTTATTTTCACTATGCATATTTTAAGTAATTGGAGTAAATTTTTATTGCAAATCGAATGAACATAAAATAAATCATTTCAATGATGGTGTAGATTCCGATTCCCATAAGCATGCCAGAAAATCCACCAATATTACCTGAAACCATTGTTGCGTAATTATAATAAATACGCATTCTTTCAATAATTTCAAAGAAAAATGTAATGAAATATTTACTTACTCAATATCTCGAACCAGTAGGCCACCACATCAAGGCGATGCAAAATACTTCCAGTGTTTGACCGATAAATGTTTAAAACGCATTTATTCGTGAGATTCACACCATGGCTGTTACAAAAAAAAAACAATATAATATTATAAATATAAAAATGTTACCATAAGAATTAGTACACTTAAAACTGCACTTGCATTTGCATGTCACGAAGTTAAGCATAACAACGTATCTATAGACTGCAGTCACCAAACCATTTGTCAAATGTAGGTATGCTAGTCTTGTCGACGATGTCTATAATTTATTTATTGTGTCAAGTTCAAATTAACATCCGTAACACTTCACTACCAAAGGTGCAGTTGAAAACCAGCGTCAGGCACTAGTTTTCTGGCATTTTACTAAACTGGACCTATTTGGCGCAGCTGTGGAGGCACACAATGCAGTTCTAAAGCTGAGTAGGTATTATTATTATAATTTTCCTTTTTTCTTTGTTCTCTTTTACCTATTTATTATTATTGAGTGCCTTTAGTTTGGGCCCAATAAACGTATTTTCTTTCTTTCTTTCAATGTAGCCATATAAAGCGCCAGAATCCAGCCTGAAGTACAATTAAAGTCTAATTGGATAATTTAACTAACATAAAATCATTCTGGTATCCTCGGCTTTCTTTCGGTCCCACAGGTAACGATATTGTGTAGGATTTAGTAAAGTGCTGTGTCAGCTCACAGTCTGGTAAACAGTCGGGACAGAACAGTGAATCAGCAATCTCTTGTTCCAAACCTTCCGTATCTTCTGTGTCCAAAGGATACAAATACTGTAGCTTTTCTGAAAAAATATAATTGTTTTGATACGATAGAAGTTTGCAAAAATGCGCACGCACGATTTTTTAAATACATCTTTGGCTTAACAGTAGCGACAATCGGTGTCTGGAGGAAACCTCATACTAGAACCCCAGGCCTTAAGACGATTAAGGTATAGTGTTCGGTAGCGAAGTGTTATGCCTGACGAGCTGACATCCAACCGTTGACGACTTCCATGATACAGGATTTCAGCTGTTGCTTAATTGACGACAGTGGCGTAGATTTTGGTTGGTAGCTTGTAGTCGCTTAACTGTTATCACTTGATCACCAGAGACTGGCTGAACTGTACGAGAGCTTTTTTTTTTAGTTTGGCATCATTATTGTAGTCTTGTAGTTTAATTTTAGAAAATACTAGTACGGTAAAAGCATTCAAGTCAGCAGACAGACAGCAGAGCCAAATCTCTTGCACTGATGCTAATGAGTCAGGATTAGATGTTTTATTAGCATTACCACCATATTACTTCCAGGTTGGCAAACCGTTGTAAAACCGTTGGCAAACCGTCGGTTGCCAGAGTTCAGTTGTGGTAAAAAAATCTCATTTGATCTAACTTACGTATATCTGGCAAATACTAGAAGTAATCACTACACACCTTTGTATTTATTCAGGCATTTCAAGTTTTTCAACGTACATATCCCTGTGGATGTGGAGGCCTTAGTGGGCAAGAAGTATGGAGTACATTTGCAGAGTGACTGCACGGACTGGATCCGGCACTTGACCAGGCAAGCACTGTATGAGTACATATTCATGAATTCCTTGCCGTATTCGTCGCGAAACAGGCATTTTCTCTGTACATAAGGAAGACATTTTATGTTAGTACAAATAGCAAGGTTATGAGGTTAAACGCAACACTCACTTTTCGAACTTATTTGCAGATAAGAATTTGATTATTATCAGTTGCATTAACGGTAAAGGAAAACACCGTGAGGAAACCTTTACACCTGAGAAAAGTCCATAAAGTTCTTGATCGTGAGTGTCACCAGGCCAGTCTGGTGGACGAAATTGTCACTTGCCTTCCTGTTTTCAGGTCATCTTTCGATCCATTTGGACCACTTGGCTTGGCTTGGCTGTCCCACGCAACGCAAAACAACAATGGTTACCAATCAAAGAATTATGTGCTCCTAAGGTCATTGGTTTTCCGAGAGATATGAGCCCATGATCGTTATGTCTAGCTAAGTACCTACATAACTAGTCATAATAATAATGTCCTCCTGACCGAATTTCGGTCACGACGGCCAATATCACCGAAGATTAGTCAACTACGCAGGAGATATTATAGAGCTCAACTATGTGCGCCAACACAGGGGCACTCTCTATTCCTTCACTTTCATAGTCCGATGACCAACGGCTTTACGTGCTTTTCTAAGCACGGCGTGTATTCACATACACAAAGATCCAGACCCGAAACAACTATCTGTAGATGATACAAATATTTGTTTCGTGCGGGAATCCACCCCTGGCACGTAACGTAGCAATCGATCTCTCAAACACTGCGCCAACCGTGCCGTCACATAACTAGTGATACTACTTATATTGAAAACAAAAATCACCGTTTTCAATGGATATTTGCGGACTTCAGGCGCAGCAATTTGTTTAATGGATTCTATTTTAAAGAACCTCGCCTGGTTTGGTTGAATTCTACGCTGTATCACTCTGCCGCCGGTCATATCAGCGAAATGGATCGGGTCATATATCAGGACCTGGAAAAAATATTTTCAAATTATCTACGAAGATGTACTAAGGATATCAAGGGCACTATTTATTATAGCCGAATTTTGAGAGGTCAAAAATTAGTTGCTGAAGCCAAATGTCCTCAATCAGCCTCTAGAACAACGTACGCTTCAACATACCGTACCTCTGCTACAAAGATTGGTAATCCTATTGTAGTACTTTATTGTTGGAGCACAAGTAGCATTTAGTAATCTGTGACATAGACAAATACTGTCCGTGTTCTTGTCACCTTAGTCACCTTTGATGCGAGCCCCACGAACTCTCAAAAATTAGGTGTTGTCGTCTGTGCATTCTGCACTTCTGCAGACAATATATTCACGTGCATTTGTTTATTGGGAAGTAGTAATACAAGATATAATACAGTCCCTCTTCAACCTCACTGCGGCAACTTTTACTTCATTGACATGAAACGACGGCAACATAAACGACGTCTCTGTTTCCGGATAGTCTCAGTCACATTTACCAATAAACTAAAATATCTTACTTCAAACCCAATCATGTGGGTCAAAGGGTACGCGTAATCGTCTACCATGGTATCTAAGATCACCCGCAGGCCGTTTTGCACACCTGGCACTATTTGACTCTTCACCGCCTCTATAGTTGCATGGGGCCTGTTGACCAAATTGATAGGTTACAAATAATGGTTTGGGGTGGTAAAGATGTGTCTATCACTATTTTGAATCCTAAGCTGCTTTGAAAATTTCTCTATTTCCTATTCTTTATGAGACATCACGATAACCAACCGATCTGCCCGCAGGACGTTAACGAAATTATGGTCCTGTTTTCAGACCTCATTATGAGGAGGAGGGAGGTAGATCATCGCTCCTTCGGCTAAGTAAAAACTACTATGGTTTCGTACTGCTGTGGAATAAGCAATATATGTGTAATATTTATGAAGAAAAAATGGAAAGTAGGAGGTAGTAACAACAGTCTGTTGCTCGATCCATAAGGGAGACGTTTTTTGACTTTAATGACAGCTCTTTATAATCATACACACATGCAATAGTTACCTGCCCGCTGATTCATAGTCTAACACGTAATTGAAAGCGCAGCAGTGACCGAGAACTGTCCTTCGTACGTGGAAGATACTTTTACAATCCACCACTTTACCGGCCCACTCGCATTTGATCAGCATCTCTTCGCAGCTTGGCGCCAACTGTCACAATATTTTCAAATTTGGTACAAGCTCACTCGCGCCAATTTGTCCACGTGAACGGAGTATTTACTACAGAGAATTAGTTTCGCATTATAACCCAAATCCAACCCGCTCTATTACTGGCAGTGGGTATGATCTTTTAATCTCATTTTTACAAATAGCATAGAGAAATTGATCCCGTGATGTGAAATTGGAGACGTGTTGAGGTATGCTGTACACCGATCTGAATCGGTTGTCCCGTAGCCGGTAGCCAACGCATTTGTTCAGGTAGGCAACAGTGCAGATAGGCAACTCCCTTTCCTAGAAGAAAGACCGATACTCATCTGTAGCTGTAATGGCTTGAACAGAGAATATTTATGAAACAAACCGCTTTCATCAATTCTACAGTGTGATCGCTAAATTCGTTCATAGAGAAACCCTCCATCAGTTTGACATACGGCCGTTGTTCATCGTAGTTGAAATCTATCAGTCTGCCCATATCCTGGTAGAAAAACTCCAAGTTTGTCAGCGTCATATTAAACCTTGCTAGTTTGGGATACCTGGAAAAAAGGCGCCTTATGTACACTTCCTGTACTGAATAAAGATTGTAGGGACCCCGTTCTTTCTACTCGAAATAGAAGTCTATGAAACAGAAAAGGTAAAATATTTTTTGACTCTGTGACGGACGACCACTTTGACATGACGACCGAAAAGCTTGCGCAAGCGTAGACGGCGAACTTTATAAAGATTAAATGGTGTAATGAAAGGTATCTTGTTCCTCCGTTGAATAGAATCGGACGATGGAAAACCTTATAGTGTGATGTAAAATTGCAGTTGTCGCAACTCCAAAAGATGGCGCTAGAGTACTTATTACTATGTAGCTGTTAATCGCAACATCACTTAAATAATAACTTACGTTTCAACAGTACATTTCTTCAAAGCTTTTCTACTGATTCTGTTGATGTTACATAAGGCAACTGCTGGAAAGTCTATGTCCTTTATGGGGTACGTGAACGACTCGCTCGTGACCACCAGTGGCTTCGTCAGTGTTGATACCCAGGTGTATTGAAGAAAATAGATCACTATGCCGAGTGACGAACACACTGTAACCATCCAAAAAAATCTGGAACAAGACACCATATTATATACTATATACTATATTATATACATATTTATGAATAGATGTAGTGGAATATAAAAAAGGATCATTTACTAACTCTTAAACTAGACCTAAACCAGGGTCAACGACTATGTCAACGAATTTGGTTAGTTAGTTTCTGGCAAGTATCCCAAAATTGTGCAACAGCTTAGTCTTCAAGGCATCTGGTTCTACTGGGTACGCCGTTTTTGAACCCTGAGACTGTGTCTATTTAAATAAATTTGTAATTTTGTAGTTTCTGTCATTTCAACAGTAACCTACAAGACAGCACTATTCGGCAGTGCTCGTTCTGGGTCGGCCGGTACACATTTTCGCTTTGAAATAAGTTCATTCGAGTTTTGCTATGCAGTTAGTAAAGCCCACATTAGTTTGAGGAAGGGGATTCGGTCTGATATAATTCTGTCCTAAGCGCTAACATGCCAAAAACCACAAACGCAAAAAATCTCAGTATTAGTATCGTTACTACATCGAGTTACTCATATATTACTACGAGGTACTATACTAGTCAGCAATGGTGATATCGAGATTCTGGCTGATGGCCCAAAACGATTGGCGGGGCGCAAAACGATTTCAAGTTCGTCAATCATGGAAGCTCTTTCTTTGTGAAGTAACTATAACTACTTGGATACTTATTATGTACTTATTGTGTACCGCTGTAATAGCGAACTTTCCGGATCAGAAATCCTCTTAACTCCAGCAATTGAAGACGAAGCGATGTATTCTCTAAGAGTCTCCACAAAACTCCTCCGTATAATCATTTCCATGGTGAGGGAGTTCCGGGGCCTGTACCTCCTTTTCCTGTACTGACTCCACCATGGTGTTTTGAAGTCCATGGTTAATGTCAGGTTGTGAGGGTTGGCAATGACATAGTGGATTTATCGTGTTTAGTTTTGTGAATTGCTAATGATGGTTAATGTTGAGTAGTGCGAGGCCTTGTCACGACATGTTGATCTGAATGGCGATGGCGGTGTGTCGGCGTAGTGTAAAAGTGATTCGCTTTCTATACTGCAGGTCACGGGTTTATTAGCCGCACGGAATAAATGTTTGAATGACTTATATATCGTTGTTGAGTGTCTTGGTGGTGTGTGCTTGTGAGACGTGTGTAAACATACTTACAATACAGGATTAAAATGCTAGAGAATTAACATAAAATGAAATAACTTTCAACACGTCGAGATTCTAGGTACAGGATTCCAGAACTAGGTAGGTACGTCTGGGTAGGTATCTTGTTTTTGACGATGCCCCATAGCAACTGACACGAACAATTATCTGTTGACCTAATATTTGATCTATGCTAGAATCATATTACTGACAAAAAGAGCAGAAGGCCAAACGTTTAGCTACTGGGTCAATCGTGCCGCCATAGTAAGAATTCATTAAAATCCACACTATTATAAATGCGAAAGTACCTAAGTCTGATTGTTACCTCATCACGACTACACCACTGAACCGATCGTTATGAAGTTTTACACGGGTTATGATTTAAAGGTTACCTGTGTTCTGGACATAGGCTTATTTAAACACTTATTAGATATCAAATACAAAACACACGAACGGTACAAATATCATTTTCTCTATTCACTTTTACAAAAAAAGAAGAGAAAAATGTACACTAAAAGGCATAAACAGTAAATTATAAGAGAGTTTCAATCATTTGTCTCTCTCGGAGTATTTCATACATCTCACAAAAAAATCTCCTGTCACTCGCAAATATATCACACTCTGGATTAGAATCCAGGAATCTGTTCAATATATTAAGACCGCGAGGCAATGGAGATTTGGTTCTGGCTACCATTCGACATGATGATATTGCAAATAATGCATCAACTTGTTATTAATATTATCATTGTCAAATTGTGGCAAAACACATCACTATGGGTGCATGTCATCGAACAATTTTATTTAAATAAATATTTAAGCGTGGTGCTAATAGCTGCGAGTGAAAATATTCACTATCTTTTGAACTATCAATTAAAATGTTGATGTGATTAGTCGGTGTCATTGTGGGGTTGATTAATAGATCTAGATCAGATAAAATGTTTTTTATTTTTACGGCAAGTATTTCCGTGACATCATTCTTACCTACCGTTGGGTTTCTTCAACTTAATTCGCTGTTTACGATATATAATTGTATATTACATTATATAATATTACAGCAGCACGGTTGGCGCGATAGTTCTGTGTATGGTCACGTCGCGGGTTCGATTTTATATGACACCTTGGAGTGTGACTGAAAAATTATCAGAGGCCCTAGTGTAAGTTTCTTTTGACAAACTCGATGCAATGCATCGAACGCGTTCGGCGCTCCGATTGGTCCGTTTCATGCTCTCCACTAATCAGAGCGCCGCACGCGTACGATGCGTCAAATTGAGTTTGTCAAAAGTAACTTACACTAGGGCCTCAGTATTCACGGCCCACAGGAATCCGAAAGAAAAATTCCACTGGTCCCACATTTCTAAAAGTTCAGAGATATTTCTCAAGGCCAACCACAGATAGCAATTTAAAATCAAAATTCAGTCTCGTCAAAAAACTTTATTGATTTTATTCGTATTTCACCAGTTAATTTGTCATCATGTGAATTGTTTTTTTGTACGCAAACACCCATGTTTCGTTTTGAAGGAATAAAATAATACACAGGGATGACCATATTTTAGGAATTCGCCAAGGGACACTAATATATATTCATTAATATTCTGAATAAATTACGGAGAAATTGGGAAATGAATTAAATAAACAGCCTAAAAAAACTAAAGATAGAGATTTGAAATCGGAAATATAATAATCTATATTATAATACATAAGTGAATAGTAATAATAAATAGTACATGTTGGTCAGTTTGATAATAGTAGTTATTGTTCGTATTAAACTGGGAGAGATTAAGATATTGCAGATAATCTTTTCTCCCGTAATACAGAAATATTTTTGCATACTTAGTATCCATTTCGTATAAAAAGAACATAAAAAAATAGCAGAGCATAAAATAAAAAAAAATTATGTGCTCCATAAGAATTAGGTAAAAGTGTCATACAGATCTCTACAATGTGTGGTTGTGTGTTTGCACATTTACTCATAATAGATGCTGTACCAAAGTTTTTCACGAGATTTTTCCGATCTCGCGACAGCCGCAACCGACTCTACTGGAGGACTAAAGTCCATCCTTTTAAATAAACACAGGCATCCTACAAATCGAATACACTTACAATATTTTTTGTGTCACAAAGACCTCTCGACGTGCTCTCTTGTCACCATTTTCGTATTAACAGAAATTGTTTTATAAACTGTACTGCATAAGAAACATCGGCAGTCTTTGACATAAACTCGCTCGGTGCAAAATTGTCGATCAGTTTTTATCGATACCTACATCGATTGTTTTCGATGTTAATCGAATAACGATTGTGGTAACACGATTTATCGATTCGAAGTTTGAATAAAAAATACGAAGTATGGATCGAAGCTATGTTGCAAACGTATTGTAGTGGTAGGAATGTTTTTGATTGTTTTTAAGTATGTGAAATTCTAAATCTAATTGTTTAATAAAGTTTATTTATCTATTAAGTACTAGATACTTAGATAGTCTAATTTGACAGGCTCATAATCAAACTGAGCTGCAGCTCATAGCTGAGCACACGAGCACTAAAAATAGTAAATAAAAGAAAAAAATCCATACTATTGCTTGACTTGTGAAAACAGAATTAAATTTAAGTGTAATGACGATAACAGCCGCCGAATTAGTCCTCCATATTTACATCGTACCCATAGGGCGGCGCGGGCGCACAAAGCTTTCGCCTCTCCTCGACATCTGTGTCATCTCGTGATCTATTTCAAAGAGGCATTTTGTATCATAATCAACCAATTTGTAATTGTCTCCGGCATGGCGCGGCGGGGACTTCCAATCCATTAGTTATACTAAAAGATAGAAGATACTCTAGATAGCATGGTCCAGATGTCTACACTGTATTAGGGTTAAAAATAAGCTATTTGTTTGCATTTTGTCGTTGAACTTCTAACACCACGTACTTTTTAGCCGTCAAGGTCAGCAATAATCAATGCTGTGATCCTGTGAACCTTTAGTGAACCTTAAGCATAGGATAATAAGAGTTATTTATGGATGACGTAATGTGAGAATATACGCGAGTCACGCGGATGTCAAAAATAGCAACTTTTCAGGAGAGTAAAAAAACTGCATAATTTTACATTATAGACCCGATTATCTAGCAAATGTCATCAAAATGTCAAAACGTGGTGTTAGAACTTCAACGACGATTTGATTGTTATTGTAGCATTCGTATGTTATAAAGTTTTCCTTTTGGGAAAGTCTGGTAGCACTGTATTTAATTTCAAGTTAACACTGTATTTTGCTATTTGTCGTACAACCATGCAAGGAGAGAAAATAAGCTGCGTTTTCATTACAACGTTAACGGCTGGTTTTTTTTATTAAAACTGATCTTGATAGCATTTATAAGGAAAAGCGAAATTTCGAGGTGTATATTTTTTTTTTTAAATAGTCCATATTTTTAAGGTTCCTATTACTTAATACCCAATTAATAATTTAGTCTCCAACATCTATATTGTAGTGTATTATGAATGTTCTTTCTCAAATAAATCTTTTTCAAATAAATCAATAAATATTTTTCATTAAAATTCCATCTACTTATGAGTTATGTCGCTGAGTGTAATGCTGCGTACCTACCCATACCATTGTAGATATTTTTCAGTTTGCTTTTTCAGGTGACATACTTTGAGTTTGATGAACGTGTTTTATATTCTGCATAAAACCACGATTTTTTTTTAACTCTTTATAACCAGCCTTGATTTCATGAATATGCTCATCCAAAGATGTCAGTTAAACTGGTCTCAATCACCTATGCAAAATCATAGGCTGAATGGTTACGGCAGATTTGAATATCGAACGTTTATTACGGGGTGGAAGCACCAATTATCGGAACATTTGAATAATTATTAATTTATTTTATCATTCATCGCATCGGTCTGTGGTTGATAACTTTTTAAATAGTAAGGTATAAAAAGTATAAAAGTGGGATTTCTATTTGAAAATTGAGAGTTCGGGTTGCGAACTATTATTCTGTTATTTTCACGCGAGACTTAGATATACTGTTTTTGGGTAAAATATGACTGTGTGACAGTCGAAAAGAAACTTTTAGTATCATGTACTTACTTCGGTTAACTCAAGAATGTGTCTGGTTAGTACTTACCATTACCAAGGGTTCGCACGTAGCATCGAAAAAATAATTTATAGTATTATAGTAGTTATGCCCTTATTAACTCAAGTAAAACCAAGCAAGTATTAAAATGTATCGAAGTATCTCATAAATGTACCAAAAAAGCTGTTCCACAGGGTCCAAAAGATGTCCTCGTGTCTGATACCCATATCTCGATGTACGCTTACAAAAGTTTTTAGCCGAAGCAAAAATATTGTTACAGCCATTAATTGGGTGCGTCTCCTATCGATGGCACGTTAAGGGGGATGTGTGATGCGCATGCACTGACAATATTAAAAGATGGCGGCTCGTAAAATTTGAATAGCCTCCTTTTTGCATTGTACGAGACACATTTTTTACTATTACATCGGTTATACGTATTTATATGTAGGTATCATCACGTCCCTTGAAGAGAGAAAGAGAAATTGGTACGGCTACTTCTATACACTAGATTTTGTATTTATACCAAATAAGATTTTGTATTTGAAAGAGAGATGTAATAGTTTAAAAAATGTTTGATTCCTAATCAAAGACAAAATAAAATATTTATAATAAATAATTATTTCATTTTTTTTTCTACGAATGGTATTGAAAGGTTAAATTAAAAAAAAAAACACGGAATTTGACAGTTATTTTAAACGGCGTATCATGATTTTTTCGCTTTCTTTATTACACATAGTAATAACTCCAGGATAACTGGAATGGCTCAAATATAAGTTAGTACTTAATGTTAACAGGCCTAGAAATGACTCTTGGATATAAGCTCGTAGATATCACAAAATGACGGAAGTTGTCGAATATACTCCATTCCCTAATAAGGTCAGCTAAAACGATTCTATTTCATTTTTAGTTGATTATTTTCTTGAGTAATATCTTATAAAGCTTCAGTTGATAAGGTTCCCTGGTTTCGTCAGTTCCTTCTAGGCTACAACGAAGATATTTAGGGGATAGTGCATTTGAAATTAGCACGAAAAAAGCCGATCCAAGTGACGTGACCATACCTTTATAGGTACCACACCTACCTACGTCCAGGGCGCACCCTAACTAGGCAGCTCGCTACAACCTTACTGACTGGCTAATCCTTCCACCACGCATGAGCAACACAGAGGTGAAGGCAGCGAGACAGAAGACGGTTGCAGTTCATTGACCTGATACTATACTTGACCTTGGTAGCCTTTTACGATAGGTACCTGTGATAAGATAATGTAGGTGGCGTGGCCTATCCGTAATCGAGAGCTACATGACCTTCACAAAATCATCCTAGAACACAGGAGGCTCACGTTTATTGGTAGTCTGTATGTTTTTTTTTCAGTTTACTTTTTATTGTCTGGTATGGTAGCAGGTAGAGTCGATTCTATCAGATAACACTTCTGTGCAATTAATCATACATTTTAGACTCATGCAAATATAAATTACCTAGCAATAAATTTGTTTAATTTGATGAAACCTATATTTCCGAAACTTTAGTGACGTAACAACGCACAACAAACACACATACAATTTCACGTGTAAAAATCGCGCAAGGAACACACAAGCACAAATTTTTATACACACATTCAAAGATTGGATGTGTAATTATAGATGTGCAAATGTGTGCGCGACGTTGTTGCACGCGATCGTAGAAGTGCAGCCACACGCAGTTCGGGGCCTTTATTCGTGTGCACTTTTGCATAATAATCGGTGATAAATAAATCTCTGGTATTTTTTTTTTTTCAATAGACACTGCCCTTTATATTATTCAGTTATGTACAAATGAACATTCGATAACTGTATTGTAAATAGATCGTAAATGTAATTTCGCTGCAATACTGTTAATTTATTAGTGTAAAAATGTGTCACTGATATTTGTGCAAAACTTTATGTTTTATGTACAAACTATACCAGACTACTACTCACTAAAAACACTTTGGTTTGTACACCAAAGTGTTTTTAGTGAGTAGTAGTTGAAAAACTACCTAACTAACGTTAACGCAGTATCAGTGTAGCATATTATTACCTATATATTCTAGGGAAGTTATTTATATGAATAGCACATGAACTTCTCCTGATCACGAAACTGAAGCGGTCTTATTGAGTGACGACGGCATTTTTATTATTATTAGGGAAGTATTGCCTGATTATGTCTTGTGCACCCACTGGAAGGTTAATCTTTCCAATCTGGCAAGAGTACATAATGCGGCAGAAGACGACGAGAAGTGACCTCATTCTACTCGGTAATAGTAGAAATCCAGTGTTACAGGTAGATCACGATCGCCTACCATTTACTACTGATCCTAAGAAACTTCATAGAGACGGTTGATTATTTGCTCTACACTCAAAAAATTACATTGGTTTAAAAATATGGAAAAAGTTAAGTGTAAATCACAATTTATTTAAAAAGATTCATAAAATAAAGAAATTGTTTGTGCAACAAACATTCATAGACGATTGGTAAATATGGTCTAATTCGCACCCGAATTCCTGAAAGATAGGATGTTTTCTGTGAATTCAGTAATGTATGTGCAAGGAATTGCATAGTTGCATAGGGGCACGGCAATAAATGCAGTAGCGGGCGGGGTGGGGCGCGGGGCGGGGCAGAGCGTGCCGGCGGCGGGGCAAGCAGTCGCATCGTGACCGCGCGTCGCACCGCGTGTGCGTTCGTTTCGCGCCCATCGAGTTCGCCGCGAACACGGCCGACAACGAGGGCCAAGCCATGGTGTCCGTGGGCGCGTGGAGGCGCCGCACGCCCGACGACTGTGAGGAGCGCTCCGAGCCTGGCGCCTCCAGTTCGGCGGTCCCGCGTGCGCCGCCGAACTGCGCGCGTTGCCGTAATCACCGGCTCAAGATAGAGCTGAAGGGCCACAAGCGGTACTGCAAGTACCGCTACTGTACCTGCGAGAAGTGTAGGCTGACGGCAGATCGGCAGCGGGTGATGGCACTACAGACTGCACTAAGGCGAGCCCAGGCGCAGGACGAGGCGCGTGCGCGGGCGCTGGACCAGGGGCTGCAGCCGCCCGGTGTAGAGCTGGACCGGCCGGAGCCGCCTGTGGTGAAGGCGCCGCGCAGCCCAGCCATACCGCCGCCGCCACCACGTTCGCTGGGCTCTGCTAGTTGCGATTCGGTGCCGGGCTCGCCAGGGGTGTCGCCCTTTGCGCCGGCGCCGCCGTCCGCACCCCCGCCGCCGGCGATGCCGCCGCTGCTGCCGCCACAACAACCGGGTTAGTGGATTTTTTGCTCAAGTGAAGTTTTAAGCTTAGTTTCTGTCAGGATTTGCCCATGCGTCCGCGCATTACGTTCTTTATGAGGACTCTATATTTGATTTAGAATATTTTTCTATCGCCGGTTTGTAAAATGTATTTATACACACATAATACTGACCTCTAAATATAAAAACGCGCTTGTGAATTTTTGAAATGTAGTGACAATTCAGGGCGAAAGCCCCAAACCTTCTAGCATACAAAACAAACTTAATTTTCTTTGGAACGAGACAGTCTCTTCATCTTCTTACCAAGTCAAGTTGCCAGAAGTCAAAACGTTTAATACAATAACTTTAAACAAGGTTTAAAGTTATTAAATTATTACTTTACTTTTTCGTTGTCACTTGCCTAAACAAAATGAAATAATGTTCGGAGTTTTTGAAAGAAAGTCTTTCACAAATGTATCCTCCAACGTTATTACCTAAAAAGTAAATGAGCTGACATTTCAATAACAGGAGTACACTTTGCATGGGTGTACTTTCAAAGCAGTGTTATTGCGAAATTTAAATAACTACATATAGTTCCCGGACGAACATAGCCGGGTGCCTTAGGCCTACATTGGCTCACTTACACGTGGAACGACACACGTGACATACCTGTTTAATTAGATTGCATTCACTACTGTAATAGATAAGTGCAGTGTCTAATATGCGTATGATTTAACACTTTAAGTACCTACTTGAGATGTCATAACTAACTAATAAATCCTTGACGTTTATCGGACAAATCTGATAGGTCAGTGTTCATTTTTTTTAAACTATTTTCATCAGAACTTGGTGTTACTCTATTAGGCCTATTTGAATATTGATTGGAGTTAGTTACTTAGGTATAGCATATTCTTGCTGAATCAAATGAGTTTTAAAATAAGTCTTGTAAGTAAAAATATAAAATATGAAGTACTACAGTGTAAATGTTATTTAATAAATATCATTATTTATGGAATTTTGGCCTGTATTTACTTAAAACGTGTGATGGGTAAAAATAAACAAATATCTAACCATTTACAAATCCTAAGGTTCAATTCTATTAAGCATTTACAAGCTCTAAACTTATTATATATAAAATCTAGAGCACACGGTTACAAAGCAAAGCATTATATGATGAAGTCGGTTAAAAAGCGATTTGATTCTAACTATTCATTAGATGAGACAAAATGATTGATTGTTACGACGTGCATCCTCGAAATTACATTCTACAGTATCTAAGCGATTAGCCGTGAACTTTATTTTTCAAGATAACATACTGTTGAATTGTTTAAGGGTTGATATTTGAAACAAACAATATAACCTAGACTATACAATAGGGACTTCGACCTAGGTTTAATTTAGGGGCTCATTGGATTTCTGTTCGTTGGTAGAGTCGTCTTTAATTGTAGTGATTATGTATAAAGAAACAAGTAATTTGCTGGAAATATTCTTCCCTGGATGCATTACAGTATTCTTTGGTGAAAGCAAATACATTTCTCGGGAATCTGCTGGCTTTAACAAAAACACCGAACTACCCAGTTGATGTTTGTGGACTAATTTTTTTTCTACATAAATACGTTATATATTTATTGAAAAACTAACAGTAGACAGGCCGTCGCTCTGCAAAATGTACGTGTAGGTTAAATCGTATCAAAATCGGGTAGACTTATTGATTTAAACAGCAAGGATACGGCCATGCCAACATTCGCGGTGACGTTATCGTACTGTGAAAACTGAAATATTTACTGATGATAAACAACACTATTATAATTTTTATTTAGTGTCGTAGATTTTCAATAACAAAGACGTATATGTGTATAAAATAAACACGCTGCACAGACCACGGACCGTACAATTATCACCGCGATATTTTTTGGCATTATACACATATCTTACTTGGGTATAATACTCGAGGAAGTGTAGCTTATAATTATTAGATTAGGCATTTTTGATCCATGGTTAATAGGTAACTATTAGTTACTGTGGCTTATGTGTGTGGCTATGAAACGGTAGGTAACTTGCTGTTACTTGCGTTTGTGTTTTTTCAGTTGTCAGATAACTTTTATCTAAAGAATGAATATGTCAGTTTGATATATTTTTCACACAATAGCTTCTATAAAATCGCAAAATTTACTCCTCAGACAAAAATATATTTGATGACTGAAAAATCAGGCCTCAATCTTTGCCTTTAAATGTAACTAAAAGTTACTTTTTGATGTAGCAACAAAACTTAACCGTGTCCCATCTCAGTAAGTAACATAATTAATGTAAGGAATCAAAATGTAATTGTCATCAGAAACTCATCCGCAATTTGCGAACGAATTAATACAGGTACAGAATTTGAATTTACCTGTAGACTTGAGTTTACCTTTACAAGAGTTAATAAGGCAGTGTGGCATTGATGAAAAATCAAGCGGAATCTTAATAATAATAAAAAACGCTTTTATGTGGCGTTAATTGCGGCCAATAATACAAATACAATGGGTACTTTTAGAAGCCAAAAGTTAGAAATCCCGTCCTTTTTGTACAATCTTTGTAAGAACTTGGTTTCTGAATCTCTAGTAATATCACTGATCAGTTATATTATATATCAGCTCTACTGCATGCATATTGTTGGAGACATACACCCAAGATATATGAGGACACGTAAATAAGAAAGTCTAATCGATTTTGATTTGATTGGAGCACATATCTCGAATACTGATCGTGTATTTACAAAGTTCGAAGTATTTTATCGTATTGATTGCAATCACTTCGGAATGTTTCGGGGATAATCGGAGGTTTTTAAAAATGGAATTATCCTCGGCCTGCGCTTTCTTTTGTTCAAAAGTTTATGGGTTCCTGCGACTTGCAAAGGTGAAGTCTCCAATTAAAAGCGATGGAGTCTCCTTGGATAATATGCGATTCGTTTGCAACTGTTGTCGGTAGGGCTTCGTAAATTTTAAAGTTCGTTCTCTGTTATTTATTCATCTCAAATTCTATATTCGAAAACCGTGACAGTTTCTGATTTCCTTGTCTTTAACCGTCAATTAAATACAATACCGTATAACATTTTGGATGGATAGCTACTTATAATGAATAAAACAAGCCACAATTAAAAAATTATTCATCTGCCGTACCTATTTATTTGACTAAAACCTTAAACAAACATCTAGATCTGCGTTCAAACAGGTTCACACATCAAGATCGTACCCACTGAAGTGTCTTGTCTAACACTCAAATAATATTATCAAGATATTCGTATATAACGTATGTTCGTTGCAATTCAGTAATCAAAGTTGCATGTGATAACAGTCGCTGTGTCAATAGTGGTGATAATGATAACATTAGCATGTTTACAGTTAATCAAATTGGATTATTATGGTGATTACCAATATGTATATGTATCGGGAACTGTCTTGAAGAGGAGCTCGTGCTACTAAATACAGATCAAATCCTGGCAAGTGATGCGAATGAGACACGGGGGAAATCTTATGTATCGGTGCCGAGCGCCCCGTGTGCATTAATGAGTTATTAACAATACTAAACTCCACATAACTCGTACGTTAGGATCATCACGAAGTGGGTGTCTAACGAAGGACCGGCGTTCAAAACAAGCCTAGGAAACGCTAGTGTGACGACTTAGATGCATTCACAGAGAACTAGCTAGAGAAGTATACAGAGGGGAACCCTAGGACAAACAGGTTATTAAAAAAAAGTAATTTCCGTGATAATAAACAGCTTAATCTCCCGATAGGCCGATAATAAGTTAACAACTTTAGCGAAATTGATTTTATTAAAACGTATCCAAAATCAAAATATATGTACTCCGATGAAAACTGTCAATTTCATAGACTTAGAATTTCGCTTACTAAATCTATGGTCAATTTTACATTTTGACAGATTTACTTACACCTCGTGTTCTTGGACCTTCCTTCCGTAGCTTTTGTATCCCTAATGGTACCGTAGAGGTTTTATGCAAACAGTTCCGTCCGCAAACTCCGTGGTAAAGGCCGATCAAAAAGGCAAGAATATGAATATTTTTTAAGTAAGAAGATTTATTGAAATTTATTTTGTCCTCTAGGGCAAAAACTGGGTATGAATACTTTATCATAATTTGTATGACTCCGACAACTTGTACGACTAGTTCACGATACCAGTCTATTCTATGCATTTAGAAGGCCCTAAGTTCAGCGTTGATCGTTTATTTATTTGTGTTTTGTTACAATCTTATCTTTCGTTTTTTAACCTATACATAAGCGGATAACATACTTATTTGTCAGTAGATACATAAACAGATGTTTTTGTCCGACCTTGCCGTGCCTGATAAGTATTTTTAGTTTGTGCTGAAAAGTATTAGCTTCTTAGTGAGGAATTACATGAAAGTGGTGGGAAGGACCGCTAGTAAAACTGTCACAAGTCAAAAACCACGAATAAGTTAACTATACTTTTTAGTGATCACCACACCGTTATTCCTCTTTCAATCAACCGAAACCGCTAAGTCCAGAAACATGAAATTTTCGACATGTAGGAAAGGAATTAAACAGTTTTTTCGAAGTTTTTATAGAAATAAGCGAACTGACTCACGGACAAAAGTTAGTCATCTATCAAAACTCAAAATTAGAGGTTACGAAAGGAGCAAGTTAAGATTAGGTAGACATTCATTTGTTTCTGAAAAAATTAAATTAGGCCAAAAATATTACCACAAATAATTCTCGATTGAATGAACACCGTTGTAAATGTTTATTTTTTATGTCCACTATATTCTGAAGCAGTAGGTATTGAACGTAAGCAGATAACATACATAATATCATAGGTAGGTGACCTGTGGACACGATAACTCAAATTGTTGCATTCATTTTTAATCATCCTGATAATACAATATAATTGAATAAGGAAGATTATTGTTGACTCTGTGTACTACTCGTAACTCATCATCTTATAGCCATAAGTCTCATAAAGCTTCGTCCATACGAAGCGAGATGCTCAAAGCGATGTTCTCGCGTCAAATGAAACTTAAAATATTATCCCACTGACCTCTATTTTACTGAAATACGCTAAAGTACGTTCAATATTTACATTATACGCATAAGCGACGTTATAATTCAGCACAAAAAATAGCTGTCATTTTATTACATACTTGCGACCCGCCCCGGCTTCGCACGGGTGCAATTCACTTTTTATTGAGATTTTCAAACAAAAATACCATCAAAATTTCCGAAGTTTGGAATTTCCAAAAAAAATCTTTCATATAAACCTTGTACTGACAATTACGAACACAAAAAAAAAAAAGAATTAGCCAAATAGCAGCCGTTCTGAAGTTACGCTTACATTACATTTTTGGCAATAGATTTTTATTTATATAGATATAGTCAGGCCAACGTATTTGTTTATTAGAGATCAGTGAGTTATGGGGGGTAGTTGCAGCGAGTAGCTTATCACAACGAGCGAGTTTCTTGCCTGTATTCGCTCCGTGTGGACGAGGCTTTATGGACTGCTACAATGACCGCAAAAGATTAGGCTTGGTGAACTGATGGATGATCGCAGTGTTTCGCCCAGCCCGTCCGACATTAGTCGCCTTTTGCGATCACCTCTGGAAAAGAAGGAGAGTTAACTATTTGCTGGGAACTACACAAATAATTCCTTTGCGAACGGTCTAAGTGGGCGATGAAAGGTTGCCAAAGGGTGTACTACAATATATGAAATGTTAAGATAAACAGAAAATGTATTTGAAACTAAACGAACATATTTTGTATATGTGATTCATAACAATCAAAATAACCAACGTGGAATCCATTTCACACCTTGCTGTTGTAGAGAAAAAAGAAATGTACGCACATATTCATCATAGACAACATTATTTCACTTCTTGCTCATTGTTTATATCTGTTGCATTTTATAAAGTTTTCCATTGTAAATTATGACAGCAATAAGATATTTCAATTCTCGCAACTGCTTACATTTGACAACACCTCTCATTATAAAGAAATGTGGCCAATTGTCTTACAACAATAAAATCTATTAACAATAAAATTATTATTTACATAAATATGAAATTCAATATGGTTCTCACAATAAATATGTAGAAAAAGTTACCGCCCATTGGTGTATTTCTTTCTTTTTCTTTTATAGCTTTTATGTGGCTGTCTCGTTCTCGCCTTGAGTTTGTACCCCATTGCGAGGGGTGAGACATTCCGATAGGTCGTCCAAGCAAGGGTGGTTGGGGAGGGGTGGCAATAAAAACTTAAGCCTATGGGCGGGGCGGGCCTATGCTTATGTAACTTTTATGTGTTTATTTCCGGACCTTTTGCAGTTGCGTTATAATCATCACGAAACTGGTCCGGTGGTTGTCTGTAAAGACTTAACAAGATCAATAGAACATAAAACATAAATGTAGTAAAACCTTATTACTTTGAATTTTACCTCGAGTAAAACAAAAAGCAGTGATAGCCTAGCGGTTGAACGCTTGCCTTCCATGCAGGACGGTCTGAGTTCGAACCCGCCCGCACCTCTGACTTCTCGGAATCATGTGCGGATCAGAATTTGATTATCACTTGCGTTTACGGTGAACGAAAACATCGTGAGGAAACTTGCACACCTGAGAGGGCTCCATAAAGTTCTTGACGGTGTGTGTAGTCCGCCAACCCGCACCGGGCCAGCGTGATGGACTAAGGCCTAACCCTTCTCGTTCTGAGAAGAGACCCTTGCCCAGCAGTGGGACAGTACAAAAATACGTATTAAGACTTGAAAAATCGCTCCGCAGTCGTGATTGCGACCACTACACTAATGAGGAATGAATCGATACTTATCATAAAGAATATTTGACCTTACATATGCTTTTTCGCCAGATCAAATCAAATTGAAATCTACGACACGAAACCTCCCCGAAGTTTGATTTGAGAAACTTCTAAAATCATCCTTTCGTAGAATTCGATGTTCTATTGTAGAGTTTCAGATGAGTCTGAACGAATGAGCATAGTTGGAGTATTCGAAGGGTAAGTCGGAAAACAAGGTTGCGTTTCCGTCAATATTGTCTACAGGGATACACCTAGATACCTAGTTTGTTTTTGTTCGGCGGGGTGTAGGTCGCAAGTTCAGGGTTGGTAATAACAAAAAAGTTGCATTGTTATTTTTTTTTTTTTTACTTTTTTTTACATCTATGCCATAATTGTGACAATGGTGTTGGTTTTGACGATGGGGACGATTAATATAATTAATGATGACGACCTGTAACTTTATTTTTTTCTTATGTGTTTATGAAGTTACAACTCAACCCTAAAACTGTAGAAATACACTTGAAGAAATTGTTCAAAAGGTGGTCTCGATGGCCATTTTTGTTTATTGTTTTAATAAATATACAATTAATATCCTTTTAAACAGTTAATTTAATCAATATCCATCGAGATGTCTGCAGAATTAAAACTTTTCTAAATTGGCACATCCCATGGTTCTTTATTGGATATTCAGTCTATCCTACTTAACTAGTTTTGATTTAGCTATCTTCTACACCCACAAGTCTCGCCCAAATCCTAAGAGTTCCCACACAGTTGACAGATCCAGTTTCTCCATAAATAAATTAATATTAATTGTAGTACGTTCAGTTTTAAAGGCTACTGCGACAAGCAGTTACTATACATTACTTTCATCTTCACATAACATAAAATAATATCCATTTCTACAAACATGACACTAACTCTAACTAAGCTATATTCGTCAACCATTTCTCTGTAACTACTTAACATTTAATTTATTTTCACTTGCAATAAAGTTAGCAAAGAGAGTATTAGGTAGTCGACACCCCTGGCGCAAACGTTTGATGTTTTACGATCGCACCGCTCGTCATTAAACTTCCCTATTTCGGACGGATCCTGTAGGGCTGTCGCGCGGGACTTGGGGTGAATAAATACTTGAAATGACATTCATGCATGCATCCACTATGATATTCATGCCTGGCTTTTTAATGGGAGTTCTAGACGGTACTCCTTATAAGTATCAAATATCGGATTGTATATAGGAGTGAGGGAACTTTTTTTATTTTTGTTAAATTGTATTGTCTTTTCTACCACGTAGGTACCGTCCCTATACACAGTTGTAACTTGTACTTCCTAACTTTTAATGATCTTCTGCAAATATGCAAAACGATTCATGTTTTATATTTTTAAAACCTTGGATAATTTATTCCTCTGATAAGTCCATACAAAAGCTATTATAATTATATTATCTACTAATTAACAGCTAGATAACGTTTATTTGGACATTGAAAAATCGGGCATTAGACAGATAAATTATTTTAAAGGTAACTTTAAGGCTCCTACCAAAAAAAAAAAACCACAAGCCAGGGGTAGACAACCCTACGAGTAAGGGTTAAAATTTTACGTGCCCTCGTATTTCGGGCAGTAGCGCGGGCGGGCAAGGTCGGCACCGGGAACATAACAAGTATAAATATATTTGTGCAGCTAGTGTAGAGACGCCTCGCGTTTTCTTTGTGTATCTCCTCCTATTGTACCCGCAAAATAACTTTCAGCTTAAAGTACATATATACTGAGAGTCTTTTTTTATGTGCGAAACGCTATAATATGTATTAGTTGTACAAAGAGATTAGTAAATGGGGTCACTTGATAAAAAAATAAATGAAGTTTAATAACGATTGATTTGCCTTTTTAATAAATATTGTTCAAATACACATACGTATATATATTGTATATTTTTCTACTACGTGTATTAATTAAATGATTAAATGATATTTATATAATTGACTATTGAGATATGATTTTTTCTGTTAAAAAAGAACTCGGTAGCAATGTCGAGTTTGGAAATGTGACCGGTAGATGGCAATAGACTCGTCCCCTTATTACAACAGAATCAATAATTGTTTTCACGTAACGTGAGCTTACAGACATACGCTTAAAAACACCCTATTATCTAGTAGAACAAAGTCAGTCGTTCAGTTCGGTCTCATTTCGCCAGAGGGCGATAGTGTCTTTGTCCCATTTGTGCGTTTTTCTGTCAATATTGGCGCGACAAAATCTCAATGCCTCTAGAGAAAAATTGAAAAACATGCAATTGTGCCCTTGTCTCTGCGAGGGTGCGATATTATTTTCTTTGAAAAACCTATTAAATAGGTCAACAAATTAAAATCCTACTTTTGTAAAACATTTTACACTTGTAAAGTAAACAGCTGTCAACAAAACCGTTTCCAATAGTAACACGTGCTTACTAAACGCACTAACAACGGTCAACAGACGGGCTGATTAGTGTATTAGTAACAAAGTACGATGGTTTAGTTCACGGCAGCTTAACTTAGGTCAAGTCCAATGTTCATTTGTTTTACATGTTAAGTCACAAAATGCATAGCGCGGCAGTGAGTTAAAAGTTGTAAAAAAAAAAAAATATTGTTCTGAACTAAAATCCTACTAATATTATAAATGTGAAAGTTTGTGAGGATGGATGGATATTTGTTACTCTTTCACGCCAGAACGGCTGAACGGATCTGGATAAAATTTGGCACAGAGATAGATTATAGTCTGGAATAGCATAGGGATACTTTTTATCCTGGAAAATGTACGGGTTCGTAAACCACGCGGGCGAAGCTGTTAGTTATTCATAAAAAAAGTTAGTTTGTCTTTGAAAACTGATTAACATTTTATTAACTACTTATGCTAATGTATTAATTAAATCTTATAGAAAACAAAAATTAAAACCTATCCTAAACGAATACTTAGCCGTCAAAGTACTCCTCCACGTTGCTGTCAACTGGTAGCGTGCCCAGAAGACTGGCAGCGTTACCACGTTGAATGGCAATAAATAAAAAATATATAAAATTTATTCAATGATCAGCTACTTTTGTCCCTGATTGTACCTACTACCTAGTCACAAGAAGTAAGAGCAACATATTAAGTGAATATTTAACATTTTAGGTATAGCTTATTCACACGGTTGTGTTTAAAACAATAATACACACGTCATCACTGCATCAGTATAAGATGTTTCGCACTTTTGGAGCACTTTCTTCCTCTAGCGCTGACTGTAGTACTCAATGCCAAAGATATACCGAGACGTTCAATTTCCTTAGCAAAGTACTAATGACAATGAGTATTAATTAAATACTGTTGCATCAGTAAATAAGATCTTATATCTATATACCTTTAGATCCACAATAAGTGAATAAAACGTCTTGAAAAAATAAGCACCTAAATCGATTTTTTATCTGAGTTTTGTTACGACGTGTGTCAGTGTTCGTACTAGCAGAGCAATGAAAGCATATTGTGTAGAAAGTTGTAGGCTTAGGTAATATTGTCTTTACGCTGTATTGAATCGTATCTATATATCGGTTTTGAATATCAGATATCGAATATATATATTTCAATATCTATATATTGGTCAAAATCTATGTACTCAGAAACCAAAGTACCACACGTTACTGTTATTTTTTAAAGTTTCGGTTTTATGGAACGTATGCGGTATGGCGTATTGATGTATTGGTTGAATCTATGATATTCTGAAACGAAAGTGGTTCAGCGGTTCGGTCGTATCTATGTATTCAGAGTATCATAGATATTTTACGCTATTATTATTATGTGGTTCTGTGCAGTGTCACTCGAGTTGAGCAATATTGTACATAGTTTGTGCGCCGTTCGATATATAGATATTGGATATTGTGCCGATATATAGATATTGTATCTATATACGATTTGTATCGCCCACTCCTAGAAAGTTGAACATTTTTTAGTCTTAATTTCGTGAAAACGACTGTCCCACATAAAAAGGTGTTCTAGTACTGATTTTGTTTTGAACGTCTGTTATGTTGTTGGTGAATTGAGCCCTAGTATAGTTATGGCCATTAGTGACGCTTTTTCATTACCAATGTAAGAGAGAGAGAGATTAAGTATTTTTCATCCCACCATCTCGGAAAGAGTATTTTTGCTCTTCGATATCTGAGTGCAAAAGCCGTTTTTATCCGCTAGAGGATAAAGTAAAATTGAATTTGGAACATCGTGTGCACTAAGTTTGTGAATTCAAAACATCATTAAACCTATTTACTTCTACCTCCATGGTGCCGAATTTATCATATAACCTTTTTTAATTTGTTAAAAACTCAGACTCGGAACCTTCTTGGTGTACTTTTTTTTTTAATTTGAAGAAACTTGAAAACAAGTGAAAAACCTAAAATGAGTGATTCTAGCGACGAGGAAGTTTATTTGACGCCAACAGAATTGACTGAAACTGTTAATAATGCGCAAATGAGCTTTCTCCCTCAACAATCACGCGAGAAGTATTTGAAACAGTACGATATGTTTAACACGTGGCGACTAGGTAAAGGAGCAAAAACTTTCTCAGAAAACGTTTTGCTGGCATATTTTATTGAATTATCCGAGACCAAGTCCAAGGAGTATGTATTCAATGCTAAAAGCAACAATTAAGATGAAAAAAAGACATACATATCGACACCTATCCTAAATTAGTGGCATTTTTAAAAAGAGCCTCATCTGGTCATCAACCAAAAAAATCGAAGGTTTTAACAGCATCTGAAATTGAAAAGTTTCTTAACGAAGCACCTGATTCCGTATATTTGGCGGCAAAAGTAAGTCAGTTGCACATTCAGTATCTACTTAAGTATATTAATCAACTAATTAACATAATCTAATACGTACTTAGTAGATGTTGATAGGCATAATTATGCATGCATATCATCATCTGCCTAGCCTTTTCCCAACTACATTGGGGTCGGTTTCCAGTCTAACCGGTTGCGGCTGAATATCAGTATTTTACATGAAGCGACTGCCATCAGACCTCCACCACCCAATTACTGGGAGACACTGATACTCGAAGGTTAGACTGGTTATCAGATTTTTTGGGCTTCTGACACCCGTAACGACTGTCATAGGTATTCTTATGACACCCGGGACCAACTGCTTAATGTGCTTTCCGAGTCACGGAGGGGTCTCGATGTGTAAATAACGGTCACCCATCCAAGGAATGACCTTAGCTAGCGCTGCTTAACCTCGCAGATCAATTACTATTCTACGCAGCAGCTATGTAGCTACGAGCCCCTCTATTATGCATGCATATCAATTTTATTAACTTATCTACTACAATACTCTTTACGTTACAGGTTGTTCTTATTATTGGTATAAACGGAGAATGTCGAACTAATGAACTAACACAACTTAATGTCAAAAACATTGAGAAACATTCAGATGACTTACTATTAATTAATTTACCTAATACAAAGACAAAAAGAGACCGCAACTTCGTCATTCGCAAGAAATACGTAACAATTGTTGAGAAATATCAAGCCTTACGCCCGCCTAACACTCCAATCAATCGATTTTTTCTACAGTATCGCAACGGAAAGTGTGTTAGACAGCCTATGGGTGCTAATAAAATTGGCAGTATCCCACGAGAAAGAGCAACATTTCTTGAACTTCCAGAACCCCTGTTGTACACGGGTCATTGTTTCCGACGAACTTCAGCCACACTTTTGGCCGATTCAGGAGCTGATCTCCTGTCCCTTAAGCGCCATGGAGGCTGGAAGTCCAATGCGGTTGTAGAGGGATACATAGAGGATTCCATCCAAAATAAGTCTAAAATATGTAAAGGCATCGTAGGAGCCATTACACTGAAAGAGCCTCAGTCAGATCCTTGGACTGGTCCTTCTACATCAAAAATGAGCCGTTACGAAACACCTAACCATCGCCCTCTCTCGCCAACATTTACGCCAAGGGAATCCGATGAAAATCCGGTACAACTATTAAGTATGACAGATAGTTTACCGAAAAACAGTACACAAGTCACTAACACCAACATTACAGTACCTAACAAAAATATTACACTCAACATAAGTAACTGTAGCAACGTTACTTTCAATTTTTCTTAATTATACCTAAGTGTTATTTGTTATAACTTAAAGATCATTCTGTAATACTTACCTATCATAATGTAGTAGTTAATACCTAAATTGAAATAAAAGTATCTTGTGATTGTAAATGTTTTTTATTTTTGCATTTAGTCATTTCCTCGCTGAGGTGGGATGAAAAGTTATGTTGCACTCGAGTGCAAAGATTTTTCACCTCGTGCTCTTTTGATTCCCTCGCTAACGCTCAGGATTCTAAGTTTTGAATCACTCGCTGCGCTCGTGATTCAATTTTAGAATCCTTCGCTTGTTCGGTCATCAAAATTGAGCACGCGGTTAAAAAGCAACTTTGCACTCTTGTATAACAAATAACTATTATAACCAGGATTCTTCTCCATACGATATTTTATTAGTAGTTTGTATGAAATATTACAGATGACGAAAAATTTATTTAAAAAAAATAAGTACAATGGACATCTTGCGTTTTTATGTCAATGTCATCTGTAGATCTATTACTATCTATAGAAGAGTAAATATTACATAATTGCGTTAATGAAAGATAACGATACTCGTGCCGCGTCTAGACTATTTTAAATGAATTAATTGTACCGGTTATGTCTCACTACTTGTATTTACCTAGTAACTAGTTGAATCTGTGATTTTATGTCAATTATGTGAGGTCATGCATTAATATTTATAAGATGAATGCAGATTGATTGTTTGCGGGGTCAAGTTAAGTTGGTTAGGTGAAGTGTCGGATGGAAGTCAGAATTTTTTTTTGATGCAGTCATCTAGCCTGTAGTAATATAGAGCATTTCTTGTTTCAGTGAAGGGAATAAGACATATATATTTTATGTTACATACTCTTAAAAATATATCGTTTGCCTAGAATATTCATTTCCATACCGATAAAAGCTAACCGCAAGTAACAAAAGTTACAGACCCATTTAAATAACTTCTGTTGCTTTTCCTCTACAATGTTGCCCCACCTATCCAAAGCTCCGTCCGTCGATGGGGCCCTAGTACCGTCTAGAACTCATTTGGTTCAATTAGAACCAAACTCACGAGTCGTTGGCTCCAAATCCCGTTTGCTACCACATTTCTTTCTTACAACCGATGTAAACAATGTTCTTGTGCAAATGAAATGGTGTAATCTAATTTGGTTATGATTTAATCAAAAATAAAATTTATTTTTATTATGTTTCGGTTTGTGGGAAATGGTTTTTGAATAAAGTTCTAGTATTATTTTTGTAGGAGAAAAGCACAATCTTATTTTATCGAAATTTTTGATGAAATGTTCGATAAATGCTTAGGAAACAAATATACCGCGCAAGTCGAATTTCATAAATTTCAGAAGAAACAAAAGTGACATTATATCTTATGAAAAATTTCGTAAATGTATATTATAAACAAAAATACAATAGAATACCATACAATACACTTCATTGGACACCATTTATGGAATATATTTCACTAGCGATCCGCCCCGGCTTCGCACGGGTAGCAGACCATATACGCCTTCATTTTTTTTTCTGTCGTAGTGTCGTATCAGCCTGTTACGTCGAGCATTTACTCAGTGCACGCCATTAAAGCTCCGAGTCGGCATGAATTTTTCCGACATCTTCAACTCATCATCGTCATATTTCAGCCAATTTACACAAAACCTTTACGGATTATACACCTAAACCTTCCTCATGAACCATTCTGTCTATTGGTGAAAACCACATGAAAATCCGTTCAGTAGTTTTTGACTTTATCGCGAACAGACAGACAGACTCGGCTGAGGACTTTGTTTTATAATATGCAGTGATAAGAATTAATCATTTCTTTGTCCCCTCTGAAAACTTAGTGCGTGACTTGCTTTTAGCGATAATAGTAATAATAGTTTGAGTTCTGATGTTATGTTTATTTCGTTAGGATGCAATGCATACCTACTCTATAATTTTTTTTTAGAACAATTTGTCTCTGTTTTTACAGGTATCTTAAATTTACTTATTTATCCAAACATGGTACAACGAAGCAGGATCGAGAACGATTCAATTTGCCTTCTCAGCACGTCAATAAAGAGTGAATGGAGTGAATTCACTCAGGAGGTGCATAAAACTTGCTTGTTACTCAACTTTACTTGAACAAACAGATTCGCAGTAAAAACTCAACTGGCGTAAAGCCAGTAGAGAATTTAGAATTTCAAATTTGTCCCAGCAAAGCCGAATCTACATATTTCGGAAAATTTGTTAATTCATATAATGTTCATTTATCTTACTGTCCGTTATTGATTAACACTTCAACAGTCGTTTTTAAGGAGTCGTAGGAATACGGACGGCGGCTTTTTTAAGTCATCCATAGGGGGGCTCGTAGCTACATAGTTACCGCGCAGATCAGTCCTTGGATTTTTCACATATCGAGACCTCTCCGTGCCTCGGAAAGCACGTTAAGCAGTTGGTCCCGGGTGTCATACGAACACGGGTGTCAGTAGCCCAAAAAGTCTGACAACCAGTCTAACCTTAGAGTATCAGTACCAGTAATTGTGTGACGGAGGTCAGAAAGCAGTCGCTCCGTGTAAAATACTGATATTCAGCCGCAACCGGTTAGATTGGAAGCCAACCCCAATGTAGACCAGATGACTTCAAGTAACTAACAAAGCTGTCTTATATTTATAATATAATTTTTTTTTGTATACATATTATGAGAGTGAGAGAGAGTGTATCATTTTAAAAAGTTTTTATAAGTATAAAAAATATTCGCAGTATTTCGTTTTTTTTTATTGTGGCATAATATTGCGTATCTACCACAATTTAATTTGTCTTGGTGGCAAAACATAGCGTACTTATCGTGTATTTAATTCTTAAGTAGCCTATTAATTAACAAATAAATGTTTACTGATTTCTGATAGGCATAGAAAATATGTAACTACGATAAGTAATATAATTTTACATTGTATGTAATGGATACCAGCGGCGTGCACAGAGTTTTTAGACAGGGTAGGCAGAAAAACGTAAAAGCTTACTTACCAATAATACCTACTGCATGTTTGGTATTGGTTCGCCGTGTTGTCGATTAAATAATGATGTATGTGATTTGCCACCTCAAATATCTTATAATAAATATTTATCTGAGTTATGTAGGGTAGTCGGTCTTTATGAACCGCACGCCACTTGTGTAAACTATACTATAGCGTAAATATGTTCAGTGAATCTGCTAATAAATTAAAATTTATATGGTGATATTCCAAAGTCAACCAGTAACAAAAACTATTGCAATTTGGACCAAACATTTTTGAAATGTAATTTGTACTCTAAAAGTTAATTAGTAGTGCACGTTTTTGATTAACGTGTAACGAAGTAAATAAATTGTACCGTTGATAAATAAGATTTATTGCTTCTCAATCATTTAAAGAGCCATTAATTCTGGCCGTTTGATACTTGACATAATTTTGCATTGTAATTGCAGGTTTTTGTGTTCATAATGTATTTAATTCGTTTTACGATTACGTTAATTATATTTTTAATGGGTTTGATTGAATTTTTATGTTTAAAATGTTAGTATACAACTATCCTTTTCTTAACAAAAATCACTGGTGTTACTTTAAAGCTGCAACGGTGAAATTGAATTGGCTTGGACCAATCTGTCTCACGTCAGGCGACCAATGTGCAATGAGTCAAAGTTAGGGCTCATTAGGTCCCTCTACATGGCAGACGACATAGTGCTAGACCCAGACAGTGATGGCAGGATGAACTTGACTCTTTTAATGAAGACTGGTTCTTGGCATCTCTTGATTAAGAGAGTAGGCCTTAGCACAGTGGGACATTGTAGGCTCATAATAATAAATAAATGAAATGTTTGTCAGTCAGTGCAAAACGCAGAACAATTATGTTGAACGCATCGATTCAAATTTTGAAACTTCAAGCGTGTTCATTGCGTTATTCTAATTGCTAGTGGAGTTGTATTAAAGCGTAATGCGCAATGTACATTTTTGAACTGTCGAAACTGAAAAAGATTCAATTTCAATTATCGTAATTACCTAGCTGGTGAAACTTCAAGCGATTTGCGCTAATTCCCGTATCATGTAATGTCTACTAGGCAACCCTCACTGGGTTGCCTTGTAAGTAGATTAAATTAATTTTTTTTCAGTTTTGACAGTTCAAAAATGACTTCGTATCACCTAAATTGATTTGATTGTAACTCTTAATTAACGAACAAAGTAATCCGAAGTGGCGATTCCCATACAAAATTACCAATTTCGATTTTTCGCCTGTTCCTGTTTCCTAAACTATTGAGCCCCAGTATTGAGAGGAACAAAACAAAAAAATAATATCTAAATCCCTCGAGCAGTTTCCGAGTTTTTGAAAGACTAACGTGCGGCTATTGATTTATACATCCCACTTATATTATAAATGCGAAAGTTTGTCACACAGATAGATTATAGTCTGGAATAGCACATAGGCTACTTTTAATCCCGGGAAAATTTACAGGTTCGTAAACCACGCGGGCGAAGCCGCGAGCGGAAGCTAGTATGTATATATATAGATAATGCAGTGCAATAGTATTAAAAATAAGTAGCTTCATGTTTAATTATTCAAACAGCACTTGGATTCTTTTAATTAGTCAGGTAGGTAATTAAGTGTAGTAATTTATAGTGGTGCAATGCTTTTCGACCACTTGTGTAAATAATAACTGCTATAGTGGCGAGTGACGGGTTGCAAGCTCAGTGCCTATTTAATTAACCCTCTACTACTAACTTTGACTTTTACGACTCGCACGAAACATAGCAGCTGACATGTTGTTTCTTTACCTATATCTAAATGAAGAGACGAATAAATAACGCCGATACAAATGTAAAATGTTGATCGAGACACTGAAAACTATTAATCAATGGTTCGATGCGCTTGCGCTCAGTAATTAAATTGTGTTAAATTACAATGGATATAGCATCTCCAGAAATGTTCTGAAATCATTAAAATTGTTGATGTCAAAATTGAGAACGATCGTGAAGCTTTTGTTAAACTGAATGAAGGGTTAGGGGAAGGGTATTTGAATTAGAACACTTTTTTTTATTGTTTATTATTACTATGAATAGTTGTTACTTAAAACTGCATCCTTTTTGTTCATATATTACCAATATTTATTTAAAAAAGCTTCAAATTGCTTACATATTATGTTAATAACTTAATATCATAATAGATGTGCCTGAGGCGCGCCGCCTGCTGCGTGACAAGAACGAAGCTTTTCAAGATACAAAAAAAAGTACCTTTTGTTATATATTATATTTAACCCATTTGGGTTAAATATAATATTTGCAATTTTTTGCGTTGCAATTTTTATATAAAACACTTGACATGCCATTCATATTTTGAGCACTTTAAATAATTATGATCTTTAGATCTGATTTTTATTATCAAGAGCATTTCAAAAGATGAATTTTATGATATAAGCAAGTTATTGTTAAAAAATTTACTATACATTGTTAAAAAAAAATCACATCAAATACACTTAATACATTGTTAAAAAAAAATCTATAAAACTTGATTAGAGCATGAGTTTTCTTCGATTTCAACCTTAATTAAGAGAGCCAAAAACGTATATATATATATATATATATATAAATAATGATAATGTTTCGCGCATATATCGCACCCTCAGAACGAAAGTGACCTAAGTCAAAAATGCATCAGAATTCAGAGTTTTGAGTTAGGTCACTTTCATTCTAAGGGTGCAATATGTACGATAGGGGTACACTGAAATACACGCGTACAACTTTTTCACAAATATTTGGTTCTACGGTAACGACTCCAATCAAGGTCTCTAGATTTTTTATGAATGAAAACCCCCTGAACACTTTCGTCGCTGACGGTACTAGTCGGTTCACAATTTATCTTTAGCAAAACTTTCAAAAATAGAGAAGGCACGTTGGGATTTGTTACATTTAATATAACATTACTGTAGGTACTAAATAACTGTAGATTCTTCCGAGTCCGAGGTTTTTTTAATAGACAATTTTGATTCATGTTTGCGCCATAAATGCTACCAAAAATAGTTTCTTTTTTAATTGACAGTCGCACAAAATTTATACAGCCCTATCTATGATTAACACACGCCCACGGCAAGGCAAACAGACCAAAAAATTGCCATTTGGCATCCTCCTGGAGTTACAAATCAAACAGAATATATTGGTTATAAAAGTGCAACAAGTATTCGAAATGCACTACAGCCTGTATGTATCCCCACTTGGGTTTATGGCCCATAAACGGGCTTTACGACTGTCAGGATAATACCCATCCGGCTAAAAGGGTTTCGACCACTCCGCAAACTTATAGATATATACTCCAGTAATTAAAAATGTCTGCCAATAAATGTAGGTTTAATCATTGTAGCGTAAAGGGTAAAAACATTTTAAACAGTGTTAAACTTCTGTTGAATGAAGGTATTGTAGGCTTTAGTTAGAAACATCGCGACACGTATTGGATCTTGTTGTGCAAGCTGTTGCTACTTTCGTCTGTGTAGTGTTCTTATGTATATTTGTTATATTTAATACACTGGCTCACTATACACCAGGCACCCGTATTCCATAAAGGCTCTCCTAGACCCTCCTCTTATGGCACGGTTAGACATATCGAATCTCAATTGACAGCTGTCAAGTCAAGCTGTCTGAACTACTTGTGTATATGAGAAAATGTCATTGTATCTATTGTTTAGATACAGTTATACAAACAGAGTACAAACACTACAGTCTGTTTATTGATTTGTTTTCTGAAGTGCAGAAGACGTATACATAATTCTTACACCCAAATCCAGAACAAATATAATGTAGGTCATCAATATTTGTTCCGTGTGGAAATCGAATCCGCGACATGTAGGGTAGGAAGCCAATCGCTTGTTTCAATTTTTTCGATTGAAAAGCACAACCAGAAAATAAGTACTATGCTAAATATTGTCTATATAACATCACAAATTAACTTTATGAAGAAAAAGTTTTCAGTTAATTTTTTGTTTTTCCTGGTAACATGCGTGTGCGTTTTTAACGAATATCATTGTGGTGTTCAATTTGTTTTTCCCGCCACAACAATGGCGTATCGGTGTACGTAATTATATGCCTTGTCGTTTATGAGTGACTTTCATAAATGTGACTTATCTTGCTATAAAATGTTCTCATTTTAACGCCGACGCTCGCAAGTCGGACGTGTTTGCTTCCATCCATTAAATTCATCGCCGCCACTCACTAGAACAGTAAAAGTCACTTCAAGTCTTGCAAGTCACAAGTGAACTTGCGTTGGCAAGTTTAAGTTAACCCACCCTAATAAAGTCGATGCGATTCTCGAGAAAACCTCACTCGCATCCGAGCGAGGATCATAAACGCCCCTCTCTACATGCGAAGTCAAAAAAATCCAAAACAAATAGCTTCATATATAATTATACATGAAATAAAACGCACGTTTATTACTGTGTGGTTTATTCGTTTTATGACCTCCCAGGATCGCATTGGATAGACGTCAGTTGGGAGCCTAGACGTCGTAAATAAGTATGAAATATGATAATTGCGAAATTCTTCAATATATTACGATTTAAACATTGATGATTCGCCTGACGTTTTGTAGGGCCATAACTCGGGTGTTCGCGGAATCTGCGCCCGCGCCGGCCGTCTTGCTCACACCCTGCGCCCGCGCAGCCTAAGCTAACGCACAAAGCCTTTTGAGCGCTATTGATATTGTGTTTCATGCACTCAATATGTTTTTATTTGCTTTTTAAAATGCCAGTATTGTATGACATTAGTTCTTTGCACTAATATTATTTGTAAACTCGTATTTTATAATGAAATATGTTTATTAGCTGTCAAACTGGCATAAATAATAGATACATTTGATTTCTTCACTAGAAGTAGAACGTGTATTTTATTTAGTATGAAATAGTATAATTCTCTTATGCTTCAATTATGATGTTTTATTATTTATGTTTGAGTGCAAACCATTTATTATTGACTATAATTATACGGTGTAAATTATTGTACTATGATTACGTTTGGAAAAGGGGCTAGCTACCCTGGAACAGATGGGTGGCAAAGCGAAAATCTATGGAACTGTCTCATCGGTCTAGTGGTTGCAATCGCGGCTGTTGAGTGTAAGGTTCTGGGTACGGTCCCTGCGTCTGGTAAACTGTTATAGAATTTTTCATCCTGGATTTTGGAATTATGAATAGACTCGCGTCCTATTAGATGGGACCTAACGGCTTCGGTGGAATGTGTGTGTACAATAGTTCACCTTTTGCCTAACTCTTCGATGAATACAGCCGTGATGTGCTATGTGAATTTTCTTTCCAAACATTCGCCTGAAAATTAAACCACAAATGCAACTATAAAATCGACAAACAAGATTTAATTAATCAACTAACGCGACATTTGCAACATTAAGCCTTATTCGCGATAAGGACATGACTGTATACTAATTAATTTTTTATGATCGTGTACGCAATTAGCATGGGACACGGTGATTGATGCTGTCGTGCGATTAATAGTCGCAGCAAATTATGTGTGACGGCATAACGCACAACATTGATTAAAATATGGATTGTGGAGCATTGTTTACATTTAGACTAAAAAAAATACACATAGCCGACGCGCTTTAAATCTCTGAGGTACGGCAAAGGTACCTGGGCAGTCAGCCTAGCCACCATTTGCTCACTGCCTAATCTTTCCACTACGGCATGATACCTCGTGCTCGACATAAGAAGTATGTCAATCTCATGGACTACCTTCCTTCTTCTGAAGTGTGTAAAATCACTACATTATTATAAAACAAAATCCCCCGCCGTGTCTCTCTGTCTGTCTGTCTGTTCGCGATACACTCAAACACTACTGAACGGATTTTCATGCGGTTTTCTTCAATAGACAGAGTGATTCATGAGGAAGGTTTAGGTGTATAATTCGTTAAGGTTTTGTGTAAATTGGCTGAAATATGACGATGATAGTTGAAGATGTCGGAAAAATCACCGACTGGGAGCTTTACTGGCGTGCGCCGAGTAAATGCTCAACGTAACAGGCTGATACGACACTACGACAGAAAAAAAAATGAAGGTGTATATGGTCTGCTACCCGTGCGAAGCAGGGGCGGGTCGCTAGTAAAAAATATTCCATAAATGGTGTGCAATGAAGTGTATTGTATTGTATGGCATTTTATTGTATTTTTATTTATATACATTTACGAAATTTTTCATAAGAAATAATATAATAATCCATACAAGTCTGCTCGACATTACCCACAGGTGCATTTTTTTTTCTCGGTTCTGATAAAGCGGTAACATTATCTTTATTGACGTATTCATATAAATGGTACTTATCAACATCGATACGTGGATCGACATTTTTACACTTTCTTGACCTACGGTGGTCTGAGTAGGTAAAAACCGATAAAATTGTTATCTTAATAGTATTACGTTACTAAAGAATTGAGTATTGATATCTGTCGTTTATTTTTGAAGAAGATAGCGGACTTGGATCGGATCCGCAGCTTAATTACGTAAAAAAGCGACAGCAACGCGACAGCCACGCGACAGCAATCTCACTGTCAGCCAGTACATTATATGACACAAAAATGACGTTTGGCATAGGGCATGCATTTCGAAATTTCGAAATTTCATAAATTCGAAATTTCGGACCATATTTGCATGTTATTTAATTTCGAAATTGAAACCCCTAGTTTCGAAATTTCGAAATAATAAATTTTAAATTTGATTATTTTTGTTTGAAAGAGTATCAAACATACATCCTCACAAATAATGACTTATAAGCTAATTTATGATACCTTGGGCACAGATAATATAATATCACCCTTGAGTTAAATTATTGCAATTTTCGGAGATTTCTTTTTTTTAATATCTCTGACCGATAATGTACGCGTAGTATCTGGTCGGTGCCTGTCAGTCACACCGAAGGTGATTGGGCTCGGGAAGTCCAGCGAGCCTGCGATGTTTTACCAGAAATGGGGGCAATTACCATTTGCCCCCAAGATGTAGCCCGTGCAGTCCGTCCGTTGCCCAACTGGAAGTCTCCAGGGCCGGACGGGCTGCACAACTTCTGGATTAAATGGTTTCAAGGGTCGCACGCTCGCTTGGCGGCTCAGTACCAGGTTGCTTTGGAGTCTGGTTCGCTACCCGAGTTCCTAACGACAGGAGTTACCCACCTGCTCCATAAATCAGGTAGTACCGCGGATTCCAAGAATTATAGACCGATCTCTTGTCTACCGACGGTCTATAAAGTTCTTACATCCATTTTGAGAGCTAAAATATACAATCATATAGAGACTAACGCCATCATGTCTGTCTCTCAAAATGGATGTCGGAACGGGTCCCGCGGTACTAAGGAGCTGCTCCTCATTGATATGGCCATTAGCCAACAGGTTCGTCGTTCCCGAAAGGATCTTTCGACATGTTGGATAGATTACAAGAAGGCCTATGACTCGGTGCCACATACATGGCTCATAAGGGTGCTGGAATTGTATAAAGTAGATACAACACTGGAGGATGGTCCTTCGATATCCAGGATGTCGAAATATCCAGAGGAATAGCGAGCCGATAAGGATCGAGCGAGGAATATTTCAGGGCGATAGTTTGAGTCCGCTTTGGTTCTGCCTGGCCCTGAATCCCTTAAGCACACTGCTGGAGGGTTCAGGTATAGGCTATCGGCTGAGGAGAGGTGGTCAGATTATATCTCACCTCCTTTACATGGATGACCTAAAACTCTTTGCGCCCAACAATTTGCAACTGATGGAGCTACTGAAAGTAACAGAAACCTTCAGTAGCGCCATCAGGATGGATTTTGGTGTGGACAAATGTGCGGTCATGCATGTAAAGCGAGGGGAGATTGTGGAATCCGTGGGAACCCAACTCTCGGATTCCATAAACCTTCGAACCCTCTCCGCAGCCGAAACCTATAAGTATTTGGGTATGTCGGAAGCACTGGGCATCAATGTTACTGACATGAAGCAATCGTTGAAGGAGCGCTTCTTTGGCCGCCTGAAGAAAGTATTTAATAGTCTTTTATCAGGCGGAAATAAGGTGCGCGCCTTCAACGGTTACGGCCGTACTATAGGTATGTGCCCGACCCAGTTCTCGAAAATGGACATATCACGCTGTACTGGGATCGATCCATCATCACTGACAGGACTATTGTAGCCAATAAGCCTGATATAGTGGTGGTGGATCGACTAGAGCGGCGCGCAATGATCGTTGACATAACAGTCCAACAACGTAACAACGAAATATACGGCAGAAAACTTATTGGTTTCAGTTTTGTTACGCTAGGCTAAGCTTTTTTAACATTTTCAATTAAATTAAAAGTAATAATCTGATTATCGAATTTTTATTAATGAAGATTGCCCACAACATCGAAATTTCGAAATTTCGAAGTTTATAAGACCGATTTCAGAAGCCAATTTCGAAACTGGAAATATATGAAACTGCATGCCCTAGTTTGGCAGAAGCTATCGCGCGATCTACGCCTGTCGCGACATCGGTAATTAGGCTGCGGATCTTCATTTTCAATTCTTAAAACCCGGGACGGTTCTGCAAGTCTAATCAAGTTAGACCCGTAGCCTATTTACGAAAAAAAAGCAATAGCTACGCGACAGTAGTCTCACTATTTTTGGTCAATATATGACTCAAAAATGACGTTTGACAGGAGCTATCGCACGATCTAAGCCTGTCGCAAACTGATTGCTACATCGGTAATTAAGCTGTGGGTCCAAAAATTAACCTAGATTACTGATAGTATTGTATTGATGTCCAAGGTGTTCTATACGGTCTATATGGCACTCCAGGGGTAGCCTGCAACCTGGGAAGAGGTCCAATGGGAAAAAGGGTTCGTGAGAATATGTTAAATGAATGTGGATCTTATTTCGGAAGAACATCACCAAAAATTGGCGTTCCGTAAATATAATGTACCTAAATGTAAGTAACCTAGTAATGTAAGCGACCTATTTTTTAGTAATTGAAAATTTTCACTCAAAAGAAAATACCAATAACATTGCATATTCCAAAAAACTAGAGTGGAAAAGCAGATTTTATTTGGCAACAAGTCTTAGGTAAAGAAAATATTTTGAACACAGATAAATGGACAGTATCTCGACATCTCTAGATAGACCTGAAAAGTTCCAAGATGCAAAGGTAATTTTAATGGGAAAAAATGCTGGCCAGAATGTTTATTTTATGAGTTCTTAGCTAATAAAACGCAATAATAAGATCGCAGATCGCAATCACAACAATTATTTATCAATTTAACACCCTAATTTACCTTGAAATCACCAAAATGTCAGTCTGCCTGACATACAATATCATTCGAGATAACTCGCGTCCTTGACCGACAAACACCAAACCGAAACTAAACCATAAAACTTACAAATAAAGTTCAAAGTCGCGTGGTCATGACTGTGTGTGCAATGGGATTTGCATGGACAGTCCCACCACAATTATATTCCGTGACCCAATGTCGCCACTAACCTATTTGGTAGGAAATTGAGTTTGTCGAATTCCATCAAAATTGGATGCGTACTCTTGCATTGTAAAACACCTCGGTGCCACTTGTTCCGAATGTTCCGATATCATTCCGTTTGAAGACCGGTGTCGTATAGAGTTGTTTTGTTCGTTATTAGGTTACCAGTGACAAAGTTTTATATATTTTGTCTGCTGAGCAAAGGCTTTCTTCAACTACTTCCATAGTTTCCTACGCCCGTCCGGTATTTTCAGGAGTCTATGTACCGGCCTCAGGGGCGTCGGCGTCGTCCATTCTCAAGTAACCATTATGTTGAGGCATTTCAATAAAACTTAATAAAATTATGTTTATGTAGTGCTAGAGGCAAAACTGTGAACTGTTTTTATTAAATAACTGTATAAGTGACTGAAAAATGTATGCGGAGAACCGAGTAACCGATTAACCTAATTTAAGGTTGGACCAAACTGAGGGACCTATGACCATCCTACTAGTCCTACTTTAATATTATAAATGTGAAAGTTTGTGAGGATGGATGGATGGATGGATGGATGTTTGTTACTCTTTTACGCAAAAGCTACTGAACGGATCTGGATGAAATTTGGCACAGAGATAGATTATAGTCTGGAATAGCACATAGGATACTTTTTATATAAATGTACGGGTTCGTAAACCACGCGGGCGAAGGCGCTGGCGGAACCTAGTATTACATATTTTCTGTATCAGCAAATGAATTAGTATTAGTATATATTATTATAGTAGTAATTAGTTTTTTTTTATTACATGTTTCTTTAATATCAGTATGTCGTATAGCCACATAAAGAATAAGAAAATGTAATAATAAATAATTAAAATACAAGTTGATAGTCTCAATAATTATTTCAAAACATAATAAGCTTTTGTGTGTAAATGTTCAATAACTTACACGACATTATTGGAGCGTGTGTTATTAAAAAATTAAGAGGTCTTTACAAAGGTCATTCATTATTTTTTTAAGATCGGTTGAATTTGAATCGAATTATTTTTCCAAATCCTACTAATATTATAAATGTGAAAGTTTGTGAGGATGGAGGGATGGATGGATGGATGGATCTTTGTTACTCTTTCACGCCAGAACGGCTGAACGGATCTGGATGAAATTTGGCACAGAGATAGTTTATAGTCTGGAATAGCACATAGGCATACTTTTTATCGTGAAAATGTACGGGTTCGTAAACCACGCGGGCGAAGCTAGTATTCCATATATGCGATTCTTAGAAAATACGTCATGTCACTAAAAAATCCAATGACCGTTGCAGGCTCGATTCCCGCACGGAACAAAGTTGTTCTAGTTGGATGTGTGTGCATGTGAATATTTGTGTTTGTAAATGCAACCCCTATACAGGAATAATTCCTAGTGAGGGGCAAAGCTTTTTAAAAGAAAAATTGATTGGCATTGGCATATACCACTCTTTTTAACACAAAACTGATTACGCAGAAATAAATAAGTACGAGGAATCTAAAGAAGGTTGTATGGATCTAAAAAACGAATTTTAGTGTATGATTTCTTACAGGCCGTGGTGTAAAAGTATACCAAGTCTCGTAGCGGTGTGGACAACCCAGGATCGTCCGTCATAAGCATCACTCGGGTTGGCTCTTACCTTACACTCACAAAGCTAATTCACTACCATATCGTAATTTTTGCATATTTGTACACCTCAATTCATACACCATATGGCTTCACAACAAAATTTAGTTTTAACAATAAGATCACGAAGTTATTTTTTAAGATAAATGCGCAACTAAATGCGCATTGAGCAGACCGCCATCTGGCCAAATCGTGTGGCCATTGTGTCTACATTCACAGGCTTTCTTTGTGGTGTGTGGTGGAATTCATTGAGCATCAGTGAGCTGTTCTAGATAGAATCGTCATACTCGTGAAAGGGTGCTGTCTGCTGGGACTGGTCAGCTCATAGCCGTCATGGCAGTACTGTCAGAAATTTTCAGTTATCAGTTTGTTTCATGTTTGTTTAGTCTAGACCTAGCACTACATTTTCCTCACATAATTTTGAGGAAATAATGTATTTATCAATATATTGAATGTTAAAAAATCAGAATTTAAAAGAGTAACCATGGAGTTTCTTGCCCGTTCTTCTCCATAGGAAAACAACACTTTGGAACGTGGCAACTAGAGTCTGACTATTCATAAGTGCCTTTAACAGGTCTACATGAATAAAATTTTTATTTATTTATTATTTAGAATATGGAGCATCAGCAGTCTATTAAATAACCCCTATAAGACTTTCTGATATGCAATGTATTTTATATCTATTGGGGCAACCCGTACAATGATTTCCTCGTTATTCGTGGGTCTTTTAAAGACAAAAATCACAATAACAAACACTCAGGCCCGAAACAACTATCTGTAGGTAATCACATAGATTTGTTCTGTGTAAGAACCACCGACCAGTTGCGAAGGAAGCCAATAGCTTTGTCACTGCGCCAACCGACACGACATTTTGTCGCCTAGCTAATCATACCGCGCAAGTACAATTTGATAAGTTTCCAAAAGAGACAAATACTTGTTTCTTATGAAAAGTTACTTAATTTGTAATATATACATAAATACAATATATAATGCAATATTAACACTTTCTTGCGCACCATTTACAATTTTTCTTTGTAAGAAATTATGAGTTATTTGTCTCTTCTGAATTTTTTTTTTCTAATTTTACTTGTGCGGTATTGTTAGCTAAGCAACGATTTGTAACTGAAGGAAACGGCTTTTCAGGAACAATTTTGTAGTTACTAGCAGTGAACATGGTCTGTTTGGAAGAGATCGCTGCATTGCGATAAGACCGCCGATCGTACTTAATTTTCATTGTGTTTTTTGTTTCGTATATTTTAAAACTGTGTTCAATCAACTAGATTTGTGTAATATTCTAGGTGGATTTGATAGATAAGATCTACGAGGCAATCATAATTCTATTGTAAATATACAAAGTTCAAGCCAATAAACTACCAGGTCCTTGTAGAGACCATGTCGAACATTTGTTTACAATAACATTGTAAATTAGGTTATCTTGTCGCTACTCAACAAAGTATGAATGTGACAACAGCAAGTCCGAACATGAGCCTTAAACGTCCATTGCTGAATATAAGCTCTCTAATTAACGCCGTCTATAAGAAACTATATAACAGTTTTACATAATAAAATCAGAAAGATTAGGCAGAGGTGTACATTGTACATTAAATCAACATTTTGTTGATGCTGAATAGAGTTATTTTTTAAACATTGCCTTCTTTAATTTAAGAGCTTAGCTCTTGTCGGTGGAGAAATCGCCACTGCTCTCTATTTTCTGCCTTCGCTTTGACCTCTTGATACGACTCTACCCCTACTTTCTCCTTTACTTGTTGTGCAAAGCTACGTCTAGGTCTCCCCTTCATCTCTTTCCTATAATTTTTCCTTTTGAAATTGTCTTGAAGAAGTGATCATGCCGTATCAAGTGAAATATTGCCTACACTAGAAATAATTCCTGTATCGTGGGTGCACATACACAAATATTCACATGCATAAAAAACCAGAGCCGAAATTTATATCTGTAGAAATACAAATATTTGTTCTGTTCGGGGATTGAATCTGTAACACGTAGCGCAGAAAGTCAATCGCTTAGCTACTGTGCCGACCATGCCAAGTAAATTCCAAAATCAGCGCACAAACTTTCGCGTTTATGATATTACTATCGGGTGTTGAATATTAGTTTTTGTTATAAATTTATATTTAAGAGTATTCAAATGAATTTTGCAAAAATAAATTCTGAAATGGCAAAAGGCAGTGTCGGAAATAAAAAATAAAAAACTCATTATTGCAGCTATAAGATCTACACTGTTACAATTCTAGTATGACTGCCCCTCCATCCTATATCAACAAATCTAGGAAAGAAACTTAATAACTGCCGAACACCAAGATCTCACTCTTAGCAGTTGCGCCTGCGACTACTATGCCAATGAGGCAGTTTTATAACAATTTTAACAGAATAATAATAATAATAGTTTACTTCATAATGGGATTGCAAATTTTACAAATGTTGCATTTGTAGCGACTATCGTCGCAACATAGCAAAAAGTAAAGCGCCATCTATCGGAGTGAAGCGATAACAGAAAACCCTGAATCGCACTATAAGAGTTTACAACAATTCTAACACATATACGAATGTCCGACATCAACCGTCGGGCTTCGGCCCGCCAGGCTAACCACCTTGCCTGGTCGGAGGATCCTCCCTTTTCAATGGAGGAACACCATACCTCGTTCCTCCACATTGGTGACCCCGACGTGATTGACACACATTTATACATTTTTTAGGTTCAATTATACAATATAGACGGGTGAAGTACTGTTCTCCTAGATAGGCTAAAATTTAGCCTGTGTTAAGGAGAGACAGTAAGAATAAATAATTTCAGTTAAGAAGTTACATAAGAATAAATACAGTTAACTTAATATTCTATTAAAGTGCGTACTAAATGTAAAATTTCCGGTTATCTTACAAAAGATGGTCATTGTATGAGATCCTGTGCCAGATGTTTTGCAATAATACAACTTCAAAACCCCGAAGTTTCTTCATCTTCAATGGTTCGCTGCATTACAATTTAAACGTCCACATAGGTCTCGTATCTTCTGCCAAATGTTTTACTTGCCTCATGAGGAGTTTATACAATTTGTAAACGCTATTTGATAAACCCTTGTAATGCCAAATATTAGGGCGGGTAAATGTGCATATTTATTCTCGAGGAAGAAAGGTTAATATTTATATTCATGACGTTGACTGTACAAAAAGTAAAAATGTGTAGATATACACGTAGCTAAATTCAGACGGTTATTCTTGGAAAACTATTGGTTAAAATCATACAATTTATATGTCTACTTATGCATTTTTATGTATCCGCAGATACTATATGTAAAATTGGACGACACTGTTGGCGCAGTGGTTGAGAGATCGACTGCTGGGCTTCGTGTCGCGGGTTCGATTCCCGCACGGAACAAATATTTGTATGATCTACAGATATTTGTTTCGGGTCTGGGTCCTGTGCCTGATCTTTCTCCGGTCGTGTCGGATTGCCGTCCCATCGGACTATGAGAGTGAAGGAATAGAAAGAGCACCTGTGTTTGCGCACACACTTGTGCTCTATAATATCTCCTGCGTTGTTGGATAATCTCCGGTGTGATTGGCCGCCGTGACCGAAATCGCTCAGGAGGACATTATTATTATTATGTAAAATTAGTCAAGATCTCAATCACTATTTCCTCTAAAATTCGCTTTTGAATTTCATGAAGTGTTATACTCTTTGATGCTGACTGTACATGAACTCAACCGAAGACATTTTGATATTCAAATTTACGCCTACTGATAATTAATTACAAGCAAACTTAACATTGGCGTTGAATTCCTGTATCGAGGGTGTGTTTAAACTCAAACTTTTATTTGCTTTCGACAATGGTATCCCACCAAAAACATTTCATGTAAAATGTTGCCAAGACGACCACATAAGGTTTGCCCTGTAGAAAAGATATCAGATCTCATATAGAGCCAAGCTTCTGAATCTACACGGCCTAACTCTATCGACCCTAACTTCACAAATTCTACATATCAGTAAAATATATCAGATAAATAGATGGTAAGTAAAATTGTATAGTACATCGTGGACCCTGTTGGGCACGCAAAAATTAGGAGAGAGGAAGAACAGTGGTAAGTAGTGCTTTTAACACTGGTAAGTAAATTAAAAACAACTATGTGCAGTCCATACAAATAATTGTTCCCTGAGGGAATGAACCCGCGACACGTACCGTAGCAGTCGAACGCCACTGCGGCCACCATATGAAATATATTAACCTACTATAGGTACCTACCTAAATATAATTTATTTTAGCGGCTAAATATAATTTATTTTTGATAAGCATCTCATATTAAATTGACACGATGTTATTTTAATTGCTTTCTTAATTTACGACCGCCCTAATGATAATCTTAATCGTTTGTCACTTAATCACTTAATCTGTAGTAAAAAGTGGAATGGCGTATCCGCGGTGGGTCCCAATTTCAAATAAAAATCGTATCAGGCAGGCCCCAAAGTCTCCATTATAATTTTATGACCGATAAATTTTAGCTAAAATACGTCACCTTGCATCTAAAGACGAAACTAATTTGTAATTAAAAACTATTAATATTTAAGTTCTTATTCAAAACAAAAGTTTTTTAACCCTTTGACCACCACGTGCAACAATTTGGAATTTAAAATAGTTGCACAAGTTTAAAAATGTCATTTTTTAATTAATTTCATTCACGGGAACAACATGTGACTCCCAAATTCTCGTTAAATTAAAGGGCATAAAGACACTGCCTACCCTGCATAACTCAGATAAATATTTATTTTAAGATATTTGAGGTGGCAAATCACATACACCGTTATTTAATCGACGAGACGACCAACCAATACCAACATGCAGTAGGTATTATTGGTAAAAAAATTTGCCTACCCTGTCTTAAAACTGTGCACACCGCTGGGAATGATAAGGCCTGCTGTCTTGTACGGATCAGAATCTTAGACTACGAAAGGGACGAACGAAAGGCAATTACATGTTGCGAAGGTGCGATTTCTAAGAGGTATGTGTGGTGTGACAAAAATGGACAGGATTAGGAATGAGTATATTAGAGGAAGTATGAAAGCGGCACCGGTGACAGAAAAGGTAAGAAGTAATCGTTTGTTAGGGTATGGACATGTGATGAGGAGGGATGAGAAACATGTAACTAGAACAGTTATCAGTATGAAAGTGGATAGATACAAGGGAAGAGGTAAACCCAAGAAAAGATGGATGGATTGTGTGAAAAGTGACATGGTGTACAAGAAAGTGAACTCTGAGGTGACGACTGATAGAGATGAATGGAAGGAAAAGTCATATTGCGGCTACCCCACATAATACGGGGTAAGGGCAGGAGAATGATGATGTTAAATTCATAAACCAATATGAAAAAAAAAAATGTTTTTGGAACAAAACACTATAATTCCAAGAATTTTCCTTAACGTATGTGAAGGGATCCCTTTTGGGTCACATTTATAGTCTACTGACGGGTTTATCTTTACAATACATAAAAATATTAAGGCTCTATACTAGTCTTGGTTATATACTTATTAATTTAACACCTATGACGGTGTGACAAACACGCGTTTTGTAATGACCGTTAATTACACGACTTTATAGCTAAACGTCATAAAACTAATTAATATTGTACCAATAACAAATACAGGAATATTAAAACTAGGTACGTATTTATATTTAAAGAGTGTCCATTTGATAACTAGACGGCACGACTTATCTGCCTGTCGCTCGGATTAATGCGTTTTATTGTCGCCTCACGAACGACTTTTATGTCGCATTTGCATATTTTTATGGTTTTCTGGCGGTGAAATTAAAGTATTATAAACCGATGCAACTCATTGCGATACAGCCATAAGTCGTAAAATATTGTTGGTGATCGTAAAATCCGCGTGAAATAAAAACTGTTTGAGCAAAAAAGTTGCCGAGTCATTTAACATTATCGGTATGAAGTACGAACTAGCTGGAATTTGGATGCGATTAAGGGCGCCACCAAATCGTAAGGGAAAACGCATCTAAAAACGACTGAATGGATTTGACGACTATTTCATTGATCCGGCAAGAGCGGTTGAGGGAAATTACGGGTTTATAGTTTAGGGGTGAGTAAATTCGGAAATCATTTTGGGTAGAGTCGTAAAATGTTTAAGATTTTGTATATAAACCACTGTATTATAACTGATTCGCGTTGTTTTTGGTGTCTCTCGTGTTGCGTTAAGTTTAGTAATATGTTGATTTAGTATAATAAATCCCAAAGGTTAAAATCATTTGGTAATTTATTCGGCTATGTGAGTACTTCTACATCCATAAAGGATGTTTTGTGTGAGAGTTTCCGCATCAAACCGAATTTTACTGAGAGGCCGCCACCTGCTTCCTAGAAAAATTAAAAAGAAAGTAATGTAGCTACTCATGACTTATTTACGTTTTTTATGTTATTGATCGAAGCAGTTCATTTTGCAAAGCCCTCTTTGAATTTTTTGTTCAATTATAACGAGGAAAAGAGGGCCTCTTTTCCTCGTTATAATTGAACAAAAAATCTTACTAACAAGTTTTATGTTAAAAATCTTTAAGAATTTATCAAAATCTACATTGTACACAAAATTATATCCCAGAACAGTCGTACAGTAAAATTGAACACGCAAGAAATTCTTATGCAATTTTAGTTAGCAAGCATTTCCTACGCTCATCAATCGCATAGCCTTATGGCGAGTTGATGGCGGCTTGTATTAGGCCCAGGTACAATTTCAAGATGGCGTCATGTGATAAAAATGTCAGGTGGGCATCTCACAGAGCCGTATCACTCACAATGTAAGACAACTCAATGTACGCTCTCAGATGAACTCGTAAACTTTGTAATTAGTTTGAATGCCTTAAACTGAGATGACCAGCGACATACGGCTAGACTGAACCGGTTTTTGGTCAGTTGTTGGTATTAAAAAAAGTATTAAAAAAAAAATAGACTGCCTCATTGGTCTAGTGGTCGCAAGCGCGACTGCTGAGCGTGAGGTCCTGGATTCGATACCCTGGTCAGGCAGTGTTATTGGGTTTTTCTGTATGAAAATTCTCAGCAGCAGCACGCAGTCTGGAACTGTGTCCGATAGATGGCAGTAGGCTCACCCCCTATTACATGGGACTCAATAACGGCATTGGCGAAATGTGGGTGTACAGTACACCTTTGCCTAAACCTTCGGGAAATACAGGCATGATGCTATGTATTAAAAAAAAAAACATTATTTTAGTGCTAGATCTACGTAGTAAAAGTTATGAATGCAAGTGAAAAAGCCACCATGAGTGACGAAACCTGAGATCGTCTGGTGAACCCTGGACGGCCTTGATATTGCTAACTAATATTCCTTTGTGCGGCTCATGCCTAACCGACACAAGAAGTAACAAGAGTTTTTTAAAGGACATTAAGTGAACCAGCTTTTTTGATCTGACTGCGTGAAAGCGTAGACAAGCTTATTTTTCTATATAATACGTTAAAACTTTATTGTCACCATAATGCACATTATCAAGTTTTTAGCCTTTTTTAGCAGATGGATTATCAAAATCAAACCAGCCGTATCGTCTGTGTGTCTCAGTAACTATCCTTTGAAACCATCCGACTCATAAATTGGTGCAACAAACGCACTAAACCAAGTTAAGAATGCCCCGCGACGACTATATGTTGAACTAAACAAGACAAGAATGCAAGTCTGCCCTCCTAACTAAACTTAATGAAATTGTCCATTTTGCCGTATATTTATTGGACTGACTGTACATGATTTGTACTGTATGTTCAGCTATGTATATGATTGATGTGTTGTGGCTAGGGGTTTAAAAATATGATTTGTTTTATTTCGCTTTTTGAGAACATTTTTTTTTAATTTGCTGTACCGAAATTTTTTGTCATTATGGCAAAAAGAGGCCGCCTTTTATGTGATAATTCGATTACATGATACGAATTCAGGCTAGTAGTCTTTCACCTATAAGTTGTTAGGAGTAAATCTAATTGTTTTTGATATATTGTATACTAGCTTCCGCCCGCGGCCTCGCCCGCGTGTTTTACGAACCCTGACATTTCTCAAGATAAAAAGTAGCCTATGTTCCAGACTATAATCTGTCTCTGTGCTAAATGTCATCCAGATCCGTTCAGCCGTTCTGGCGTGAAAGAGTAACAAAGATCCATCCATCCATCCATCCTCACAAACTTTCACATTTATAATAATTATAAGTAGGATGAATAATAACGTCACATAAAAAAATCTTGCAGACGAAAATAATAAATTGTATATTTTATGTGTAGGTCTACAAAGAGCTTACCAGATATTGCTAATATATTCCTGTCCTATTTAATGAATGCCAAAAACGTACCTTTTAGCACACATTGCTACTGATTTCTGCTAAACACACTATTTAATACCATATACATATTAACAGCAATTTTATTCAAACCACGTACAAATTACAAGTCCTGGACGGATGCAATCTTGCGCAAGGATATGAAAATCATTCATTACCCATTAGAGTCGTTACTGACGCATTGTTTTGACTCTAATAGTACCGTAACATACACAGATTGTTCGTCCGTCCGTCCGTGCGTCTCTTAACCATCCGGTGTCAAATTCATGTAATAGTTTCTTAGAAGATCCGACTATTTAAATATGGGCTACAATTGTTGGTAAAGAGTCGCATACAGATATGATTTAAAGGAACAAGTCGATAGGTTCGATGAATTTATCGATGTTACTCTTGCGGAATTTATTAGGAGTGATTTATGAACTTTGGACTTTGATTTAGGACTAAGAATGTATCTAGAAGTAGTCTGTAGGTATATATCATTTGTATTCAAGCTTTGTGCATTGAATATTGAGGTAGGTGTATTCGTTTTTGTTTTTGCGATGTCCCTGTTGACCATACATGTTTAGCAGTGGTTTTTCGAAGCCCTGTAAAGTAGACGATGGACACAAATCTAAATATTACTTCATATGCGATCTTGTCTGTAATTGCACGGAAAATTATAAAAGAGAAATAACATCTGAAAGTGACTGATTGGAGCAATAAGACACATTGGAAGGTTGTTTTTTTTTTATCTTGTATCAATGTCGAAAACAAACAAATGCAACTATACTATAAGCAGTACCTATATGAAGGATTGGTGAGGTATTCTGCATCAAGATATCTTCTCTCGGAAAACTAAGAACTGATCACGGTAATAGAACGGCTAATACAGCTAGATATTTAACCAATGAGAGATGAATATCCAGACGATCGATATTATAGAAATTAATTGGATTATTTACTGCATAATTCTATGCCATATTTTGTACGTTAACTTATCGAAAGGGCAAAGGACTCGTTCTTAGAATAGAAAAAGGCTACGCGGCCTTTTATTAAAATTCGAGCGATAGTTAGTTGAATTTGGTAGTTTAATTTTATTCAGAAGAAGTACATGCAGTTATAATGTTTTATTAAATAACACGCGCACAATTATATAGATATATAACACGAAGGTTGACTATGCATGTAACCTACAAATTGGCCTTAAAGAATCTACAAATGGCTTCTTATACAGATATAGTAATATACAAAATAAATTATTTTATCAATTGAACATCGGATATTTTACACCATGGTAATAATTTATGCTATTATTTCTATACAGTGTAAATATAAAATCAATATTAACATATAAATTGCGTTGAATTAAGATGCAAATCTATATGGGTGGTTCTAATGTAATTGTGAGATTTTAAAATAAAAGTAAAATATTTAATTGAACCATATTAGCTCGCAAATGTGTATTTAAAATTGGGGGACGTGAGCCTGAACTCGTTCGGAAACGCGCGCACATTGATTTCATACATTTTTAGGTAACATTAACTGTGGTCGGGATTAAGAGTATCGTTTAGCCGGCTTCTGACAAAATTGTCTTGAAATACTTACATGCAAAATAGGTGTTTGGGCGTTAACGTTTGTTACATCGAAATCTTATTTATCGAATTGATTTGATTGTGGTCTCTATCGTTTTTTTTCAGATTATAAATTAAGCCGACACGTTTTGTTGTTTTCAAAATTTTGATTAAAAATTCACACTGTATTTTTTATTGATTAAGAAGTAATTAACCCTCAAAATACGTTTTTTTAACTAAAAATCTTCTTTATACATGCTTATCTCGTGATCATTATTAATTATTAAATATAATAATAAGATGAGAGAGAGAGAGAGACGAGATAAGCATGAATAAAGATTTTTAGTTAAAAAACGTATTTTGATGGTTAATTACTTCTTAATCAATAAATAATATTTTAAAAAAACGTTACGACCTAGTTTTTAATACTTTACTTAAAAAAAAAAATTTTGTATGAAAACTTTTAGCTAAATTTTTCTTAAGGGAAATTCGTATTATGGGTGCTGCGCCACAGAATAGATAATATTACGAAATAGTAGCAGTAGAGTAACAAGTTAAGCGTCAGACAAGTCGGATAAATTAGCCCTTTTCCTAACTTTGTTTACAGCTGTATATTTTTTAATAACTTATTAAATTTTTATTTTGGATCTGCGCAGTATGTCCCTTTTCTTAGATTTCAGACTATATTATTGATTATTATACATCAGCCACACGAGAGCAAACACCCATGCTCTCAAAATTAGTCTTAGCCTAGTCGCCGTAGCCGAAATCGGCTTGGAGATGGAGATTAATCGATTATTATATTGCATATTGTTTGATACCTATAATAATGGTTTCTTTCAACCGGAAGAATGACATGGCGGTGGCTTTCTACAAATCCGCCTGTTAGCTTCGAGAACCGCCGAAAACAGCCCCGCAAAGGTATCAAACCATATACAATACACCACCTACCGCATCGTGTCCATATAAATTCCAGTCACACAATTATTCTTATTCTGGCCGAGTGTCTGATCAAGGCGTATGTATATGCGCGCATGCGCACCTATTACCATGCTAAACGATTCAGAGAAATTTTTCGCAGACCAACACCTGTTCGGCTTATGTTGAATTGGTTCCCTTTGTTTTGATCGTCACCGGTGGTATGAGAATAATCTGACGCTTGAGGAGTGAGAATTGATTGCTCTAGGCGTATATTTTATACCTAACTGAAGTTCTTGATTTAGGAAAAAAACATGAAATCAAATCTTTACTATTTACTATTTTATAGAGATGTCATGTTAGCGACTCTAATCCCTAATGTAACCAAATTAAGAACTAAAATCGCTAAAATTATCTTCAATTAAATTATATAATATAAGAAATTAAATCAAGGATTACAATATAAGATTATAAAATAACGCCGATGATTAAACGTAAGGTTGGAGGCTGTAGTGGCGCGCGAATAATAAAACACAGGACCTTACGAGGACTCTTTAAAAATCCAGGACGCTACTTAATAACTATCCAGGACAACCCAGGACACTCTAAAAAGCAGGACATGTCCTGTGAAAACAGGACGGTTGTCAACCCTAACATAACATTATATAGCATCCCGCCTGTATTACCCGACAGGTTAGGCAGAGGTGTTGTATTGTACACCAACATTTCGCCGATGCCGTTTTTGAGTCCCATGTAATAGGGTGCGTGCCTATTGCCATTTATCAGCTAGTTATAAAAACCCAATAACACTGCCCGAACTGGGAATCTAAACCAGGACTGTCAACATATGACCCGGGTACGTCTTAAAACTGCGGCCAGACACCGGAGGACGGGCAGCAGCGTCCTCTCACTAATCGGTGAGCCACTGCGATCCCCAAGCCGCCTGCCAAGCGTGGGGATTATGGCAAACCCCCCCTTGAGGGAGGCCTTCGTTCAGGACGTCTTGTGGCTGATGATGATGATGATGATGATGATGATGATGACTGTCAACAGTCGCCTGCGGTTGCCACCGCTAGACCAATGAGGCAGTCAAGTTACAATATAATCTCAAATAAATCAATCGTCAATAAAGTAGCCGATTCGCTCGAGTTACTATTGTTTATCTAGTCATTGTTATAAATACTAACATTTCAACGTGTGACAAGATTTCAATATGCAAGATTTTGGCGATTATTTGTCAACAAACAATGATACAAGTGTAGGTAGGGCGGAATTATGACTGGAAGATTTGTTAAAATGTCTATAGAACATTGAATCATGCCTGACGGACCTCACTACTGTACACCTACATTTCGTGGACGCCGTTATTTAAGTCCCATGTAATACGGGACGAGCCACTCTGTTATAGGTACTTATAAGTTATTTTTGGTCGGTTTATTTCTATTCTTGTCTGTTCAGCAAGTTCTTTCTTGTTCTTTCTTTTATCTGGTCTCCGACGCTTCTTCGTAGTCTTCGTCTACCTCTATTTTTCTTGTCTTGTCTTCTATGTTTTTTTACAATTTCTTTTTTCGATGGCAATGGCACCAATTTGTTACGTATAATGGTAAAGAGTGGTCAAAGAATAAATAAGTGATAAGTATATATGATAGCAGTGATAGCCTAGCGGTTGAAAGTTTGCCTTTCAATGCAGGAGGGTCTGAGTTCAATCCCGGCCTACATCTCTGACTTTTCAGAATCATTTGCGGTTCAGAATTTGATTATCACATGCGTTTACGGTGAAGGTAAACATCGTGAGAAAACCTGTACACCTGAGTGAGAGGGCCCCATAAAGTTCGTGATAGTGTGTGTAGTCCGTTAACCCGCGGGGGCCAGCGTGGTGGACTAAAGCCTAACCCTTCTCATCCTGAGAAGAGACCCTTGCCCAGCAGTGGGACTGTAATGGGTTAAATTTATTTACATATTTTTATTGTATGACAATCGCATTTAAGGGCCAATTATGTTGTCATACCTGGTGCATTTCCAGTCTCCGGCTGCCAGGCTAGGTGTTTAGAATTTAATAAGATTTATCATCAGCCCTAATCGAACCCAGAACATAGTGTCCGGAAGCCACATCTGAAGGTGTTAGTAATCTTAGTGTAATTAAAATAATTGCCACTACTGCAAGCATTTTCATTACACTCACAAAGTTAATTGTTTATTTTAATGATTATTTGCTAGTGGGGTAAAGAATGAATTCTAAATTGATCATTTATTGTGTGTAATAGAAACTATTATTGGTTATTCGCGTTTAAAACTTACTATCAAAATAGTAAATGTGTTTGGATTGGTCGATCGTAAAATTTGATAGCTCACCTTCCAATCAGACGTTAGAATCCGTGATTGTGAGGTCGATGCGGCGTGCAATTACACGGCTGTCGTTTTAAAGTGAATTTTCTTCTTACACTGTGTATTCTTACTCTTATACTGTGATAAAGTAGTAAAATGTAAGAGGAAATGTTATCATGGTAATCGTAAAATTTATTATAATTAACACTCTTACTAAGTTCCTCGTTACTTACACTCTTTGTTAGTTTAGCTAACCCTCAAAAAAAGAAAAACGAGCCACTCAAAAATTTAACACTGCACTATTTCCAGGTTATATGAAATCCTGGAAATATTGTACAAATTGTAATAATTGTACTGGAAACAGATTAATAATAAGGAAACAAAGATTAAAATGCTCTAAAAGGCCTCTGCGTCTTAGACACATGTCTTCTCGTAAGCCTACCAAAGAGCCTGGTGCCTCTTTCCTTTGCTCGTGAATCAAGAGAGATAAATAAATAAATAATAATACCTTAACAAAATAGCATAGAGTAAATTGCGTCATGGAGTCTCCATAAACAGAGGTTTATCGCCACCCGTGACACAGAAAGTGCAAGGGGAGAGCTGCGCTACAGCAAAAATAGACGGCCACAAACACAAATTACCATTAATAAGTACGTAAATACTGGAGGCAAATTACACACACAAACGAAGGAACAACTAATGACCAACACCATATGGTCAGTTTCATGCGAAAGCGAAAAGCCGTATTCAATCAAGCTAGATAAAAATGTTTTAAAATAAAGAATAAGGTAATTGAACAAAATTCAAATGATAATGTCCTTTGTTGCGCGCGCGCATGTATGGGGTTAGGTAATCGTTACATCATTGATTGTTTCAGAATAAAACAACACAATACGCATTGAGACATCGCTGGAGCCCTGTTTGTAAATATTTACTATAGCGATTGACGTTCTATTGTAATAGTAACACTGATTTACGATTAATAGATACGGTTATTGTAAAATCTTGAGACATCTCTGAAGAACTTATTACTTTTTTCTAGAAATTACTTCTGGAGTCTATATAAATATGTTCTTACTAGTGTACTACAAAACACGGTGTGTATTCGGTTTATGCTCGCGGGGCTTTGCCATGTCAATAACTTATAATTGAGCCATTAAACTGTTTCGCCAATTTCCCTTTTAGTATTCAGTGGAATTCGGCCAAACCAAAGAACTTAGTGTCCAAACTTTTGGTGTATATGTACCAAATTCAAAGGATTTATTTTTTTATTTATATACAACTAAGGTTCTTCTATTAAGTCGGTATGAGCAGTGATGTTTCCGAGGCAGACTGCCCAGGGTGCGCACAAACGAACTTTTCGTCATTCGTGGAGACTTTTCTTACACCTTGCACCACAACTAAGGTGACAAACAAGTGCCTTGATGCTATTAATTTTATTACTACTTTTAATTATTAATATACGTTTAAATAATGTATCTTTTGATCAATTACCATTATTTATTTGAGCTGTTGGAATTACTGCATTTTTAATTTTACCTGTTTTAGCAGGAGGTATTACTATACTTTTAACTGATCGTAATTTAAATATATCTTTTTTTGATTTAGCTGGAAGAGGAGATCCAATTTAACGCCCCGTCTGATGATAAAAGATTACCGTAACCTATGGACGCTTACAATACCAGGGGACGCTTACATCACGCGAACGTTGCCGAACCCTGTAAACATCTTTTCATTCCTTGTTTGAAGAACCCATGCTGTAGTCTCAGGAAAACCTCGGTGGATAGCTTTTGAGCTCCTCTATTGTCTGCCAACATAACTTGTCGTTTGCATATTGTGTCGACAGCAGGGCTGCTATGCATATTTCGTTTGATTGGGAATTATAAAACCAAAGACTGCCTCATTGGTGTAGTGGTCGCAAGCGCTACTACTGAGCGTGAGGTACTGGGTTCGATTCCAGGGTCGGTCAATGTTACTGGGTTTTTCGATATGAAAATTTTCAGTAGCAGCATGGAGTCTGGAATTGTGCCCGTTAGATGGCAATAGGCTCGTTCCCTATTACATGGGACTCAATAACGCCATCGGTGAAATATGTGTATAATAGTACACCTCTGCCTTACCCTTCGGGGAATGTGAATGAATTTTTTCTAGCTTTTTTAAATCCGAACATTAAGATAAAATTCACTGTAAAATAGTGATTCCTATGATCTATATATCCCAAATGTTTTCTGGGCAACACATAACCGCATATTTTCTTGCGGTCATGGAATGAAGTATGTCTTTGTTTTTCTGTTTTCACAAACATAAGGCAAGTTCCCAACGCAAGTTGTTTCTCGCTGCGCTTCTGACACAGTGGCTGTGTTTACTAGGAAGCGGACACAATCTGTGGCTTCTATGCATACGGTTAGCCACAATATCGTACGTGTCGCACCCCTACCAACGGTTCTCGTTTGAAATTTGAAACGAATGTAAGTGAAAAAACAACACTGGCCTGACTGACTACACTCTATACCCAAAAAGTACAGTCTATACAAAATGTAGCAAACTCGAGACAAATTCACATTGATGTAAGAACATTTAATCTTATTAGAAGGCTTGTTCCAAATGTTTGTGTTCACCTTGCATTCCATTGACTACGGACTATGGTCTACGCCAGCGCTTAAAATTAGCGAAGGCGGTCTTCCATGATATAGATGCCAGCTAAAGCAAAAGTAAAAGTTCTTATATGTATATCTTGAAGTGACAAATCATTTATTGGTTTTGTGTCAAGCAACAAAACGTCCACTTTTTCTGCTTAGTTTCTGTTCCTTAGAAGAGTCTTTATGATAATTATGATATAAAACATTTTATGAAGGTGTTAATCGCTTTTTAATATCAACATTTATTCAAGTAATTACTTGTAAAAATAAATTAATTTATATAATATTAAATGACATCCACAAGGATTTAAGCCATCTGTTAGAGATTATTCCACACTTAAAAAATTAAGCAAGAAAAATAACTTAATACCAATAAATATTGCGTCAATAATTACGATAAGTGGTAGGGGCTGCTTGCAAAGCCACTTTCATAGCCGTAATAAAAAGTTTTCATTGGCCCCAGTCAACTCTGGCGGAGGTTTAACTCAAACTTCAGTTTATCTCGCTTTTATGACCAAACGGTATAAACAGGCAGGTGTGTTGCAAAATACAGAAACTTCTATGAAAACAAAAAAACTAAATTAAACTTTGTTATCAAAATAAAAGCAGTGATAGCCTAGCGGTTGAACGCTTGCCTTCCATGAAGGAGAGTCCGAGTTCAAACCCGGCTCGCACCTCTGACTTTTCGGAATCATGTGCGGATCAGAATTTGATTACCACTTGCGTTTATAGTGAACGAAAACATCGTGAGGAAGCCTGCACACCTGAGAGGGCTCCATAAAGTTCATGATGATGTGTGTAGCCAGCCGTACCGGGCCAGTGTAGTGGACTAAGGCCTAAACCTTCTCGTTCTGAGAAGAGACCCTTGCCCAGCAGTGGGACAGTAATGGGTTGAATTTATTATTATTATTATTAAATCAATGCTTCCTAGGGGGTTTTCGTTCGCCGTCAATGAAGGAGGGTCTGAGTACGAGCTTGTGTTAGCTATGAAGGAAAACTTCCTCAGAATGGACAACTAGAGGGCTCCATAAAGTTCTCGACCGTGAGTGAAGTCTTCCAACCTGCATCAGCCACCACACCGCCAGTGTGGTGGACTAAAGCCTACACCTACTCATTCTGAGAAGAGCCCTGTGCCTAACAATGAACTGAATTAACCCTACGATGATAAATAGGACGATGAAATATTATTGCCATAAGTCGTAAATAATAAAATATCGCGAAGTGCGGTACCTATTTACTAAATAAGTGTTGCGTTAAAGTGTTAAAACACGTATAAAATATAAATAATATTTATTTGTATTTTGTAATGAACCTATAATTTCTGTCATAAAATATAGCTAAGTACCTAATTTAATTTAATGTTTTGTTTTTTAGTTACTACTTGATTAAATGTGCGACTTTATGTGCTTTGGTACTCTTTAGGGTATTTTTTATGTCCACGATGTTTGTTTCTGCCTGATGGTTTCTGCTAACCGGTGTTATTAGTCATAATATTATCCTCTTCATAAAAGTCTACTGTTTAACTGAGACATTGTGAAATTGTACATAAAGGAATATTATACTTTATAAAACGGGTTTTTGTGGAGAATGTCCCTGCGTATAATGCGCTTCCTGTTTATCAGATAAAAATGTACGAAAAGGAGGAGGATTATTCAGCACAACTTCACGACCCTCCACCCATTGAGGTGAAATTAGGATATAAAGCCTCTTTAAAAAAAAGTTTGTTGCGGATAAAGTTGCGGGGACAATATTATTACTACATATATACTTATTAATTAAATATTCATGACCATTCTTTGCAAATTTTAGAAAAAATAAAGTGTACTACAGGTTTCGCTACTAATTAAAAGGCTTTTGTAATACTTAGGAACAAGGACAATGCTACTTATTCATTACATAGTTATTATTTATTGTATTTGCATACAAAACCAATTTGAATAAACTTCTGCGATAACCGTAACAAATAGCTTGGGTATAGTAATAATTAAAAAAAATATAATGCAATTAATTTTCATTGTTCTTTTTCTTGTATTGCGTTTTAATACAATATAGTTTTACAAGAACTGACATAATTAGTTTAATTATGACGTTATTTGTTCAAACTGATATATTGTACAGAATTGATAACTAATTAGTGATTAATTAGACGGAGTATTGGTCATGTTTTAATTAGTTTTTGTTTGATATTAATGATTCTATAAACAGCGGTTTTTAAGTATATTAGAAAGAGACTTGCTTTGACAAACACTTATTTCGATTTGAATCCTTTGGCTAGCAACGGTGGACCATGGCAGTGAGGCTAACTACTCAATGTGCGCCAGACGAATTCTCGTCAATCGTGAACGCTCCTTTCTTGCGCTCCATCAAGACACCGTGGTGGGCAGCTATGGTGGTATCGAGGTTAACTATCCAGGTTGCGCCAGACGAACTCTGGTTTCGTCACTCGTTGAGGCTCCTTTCTTGCATTAAGACGCCGTGGTGGGCAGCGGTGGTGGTATCGAGGCTAACTATCCAGGGTGCGCTAGATGAACTCTGGTTTCGTCACTCGTTGAGGCTCCTTTCTTGCATTAAGACGCCGTGGTGGGCAGCGGTGGTGGTATCGAGGCTAACTATCCAGGGTGCGCTAGATGAACTCTGGTTTCGTCACTCGTTGAGGCTCCTTTCTTGAACCCCATTAGGACGCCGTGGTGGGCAGCGGTGGTGGTATCGAGGCTAACTATCCAGGGTGCGCTAGATGAACTCTGGTTTCCTCATTTGACACTTCTTGCACTCCATCAAGACTAATTTCTCCGCGTCTGTCTGACTACCATGTCAGCGTATACCTACTATTTAGATCAGAACAAGATTAGCGAATATCTCAATTATGACACATCTTCAATCAACTGTCGTATTGGACAGTCGACAGTCTAACGCCTTGAACATGAAAAAACTGAAATAGGAAATAATATTGTACTAAATCACGACAAGGCAACGACAAAGCGACAACCTCATCCCGTGAGTGTTATAAAAGACAACGAAGGGATTATTAAGAGGTAGGTACACAGATAATCATCGCATAAGATGCTGCGATAATTATCTGTGTCAATAAAAAGTCATCGTCGATAAAAAGTCACTGTCAATAAAAAGTCAATGTCAATAAAATCGCTGGGATTATGAAAGATTTTTAACGACCGATTATTTACCAGTTTAGAGGAGGTTCTTGCTTAGTAGTGTACATTGATAGTGTACCACAAACAGAAACGAGATTGTAAGTAAGTTGTAGTGAAATAGGACCATTTGGGTATGGGAGATCCTTAAAATCACTTAAAATATAGTTATGATATTGAATGCATGATTATGAAACGAAGAGCTCGTAGCTACATAACTTGCGCTCAGATCAGTGGATCTTCAAGGTTAAGTAGCGCTTGCTGTGGTCAGTCCTTGGATGGGTGACTGATTTTCATCGAGACCTCTCCGTGCCCCGGAAAGCACGTTAAGCAGTTGTCTATGACAATCGTTAGGGTCCAAAAAGTCTATCAACTAGTGTCACCCAATAATTGGGTGGCGGAGGTCAGATGGCAGTCAGTTCGTGGAAGACACTAGTATTCAGCCGCAACCGGTTAGACTGGAAGTCGACCCTAAAATAGTTGGGAAAAGGCCAGGCAAATGATGTTGATTATGATAGGCCTATGATAGACCCTTTGCGTGTCGTTACGTGTATTATCTAATCGTCAATTATTTTGTAATGGAAAGTGAGCGGTTCTTCATATTAATAAATATAAGATACAATATGTAAAATAATTTTATATGTACTGTCGTGTTAACTGCATATAAGGCGGAATAAATATTATGGAAAATAATCGTTAGTGTACTCAATTTATCAGTACTTCGCGCGAAGGCGTGTCGCCATCATGGTCGGTTATGTAGTTTCGAAAAACAAATATAAAACATATCCCTTAATTTTTCGTTCTATAGACTCTACTACATTGTGATAAGGTTTGTATTTGTGCGTGTCGAAGGCAAATCTAAGTTGGTCGAGGTAATGTTACTGCGCAAACGGGTGGAGCGTAGCGACTTGACAGGTATTAATGACTACTAGCCATGGCAAACGTATTATATACCATCCAGCCTTTGTATGCAAGTTGTTTATGGTTAGGTACATCATTAACTATGGTTACATACTTAGCTGTTCCGTATTTTTTATACATATTTCGTCGGAAAACCGCATGAAAAAAAAAGAAACGTTTTTTTGTTTTCGTAAATAATCATATTTTTGTTTGTGGTTTTTTAATAGTAACAAAAAAACGTCTGGAAAAACAGATGTTAATATTGTTTTTTTTTTTCTGTTTTGATAAAATCTGTTGGTTTAATTGAAATAAATAACACGATATTAAATTACATTATCGTAGAAATTATAGATTTTGATTCTGAGATCTCTCAAGATATGCTAATAATTATGATTTAAACGCTATATCTGTCAATCAATATATATCTACGTCATAAAACTTGCAACATATTGTCATCCTAGTTCCGTCTACATGTAAAAAATTAATTTAATATTTTTACAGGTTTATCGTGCTGAAAAACCGTTTAATATTAACACCGTACAGATAAATAATTGCACGTCACGCAGAAGAGGCCATAATTATGCCTCAGAATCTCATTATGAATTTTTATTGCCGTATAAACGTGACGGAATATTAATATTCACTTTTTATTTTTTAATTACGGCCGCCATCTTGCTTCGGCGTTCGTCACGCCTCTTTTTACAGCTGTTTAACGTATCTATTGTTTATCAAAGTAGATGTAAAAATTATAGGTAGTTCCTAGTTGCCTACTTCAAATATCTAGTTTCTATATCTCGCTTAGTCTAGCGCGGAAAACTGTAAATGTACCAATTTATTGAGAAAACATGAAGTTTTTTCAGTCTTAGTGTTTTGGCCATAAACCCATAAGTCATCATATGGATTAATAACTAAAAAGCAAAAAATAAATCTTTTATTATACAATATAGTAGTTGAAGAATATTGAAATCGGTGCCAAGTAAAACATAAAAGTAATATACCTTGCTGCTATAATAGCGATATTGAAACAACGAGTTCACGTAGAAATTGTCGAGTGCGGAGCGAATTATGCGTCGGACACGACAAATGCACTTCGCCAATCGTGTCGGTTTATCATTGCATGTTTTATTTGGCACCGACTTCAATATTCTTCAACTACTATATTGTATAATAAAAGATTTATTTTTTGCTTTTTAGTTATTAGTTTTGTTTTTGAGTTTTTTGGAGTCGGTTTTTATTTTTTTGTTAAAAAATTTAATTATTTTACAATTTTGAGTGATGGGTAGACCTAGTAAAGACGATTCTCTTGAAAAACTTTACAAAGGTCAAATGTATGTTGCCCCAAGTCGAGTGAAAACCTTAAACGGTATTGCACTATGTGATTTTAAAATCAAATAAATGACTTAGCCGACCACATGATGAAAACGCATTACGAGAAATTCACTATCGAATCTGCAATATTACCCATCTCGGCTTAAAGTGCGCATCAATACGAATAAAATAAGCCCAAACACTATGTAGCTGCTATCAACCATTAAGGAGTTCCCTAAACTGTACTGCACCTGCATCAAACGGACCTTGCAGTGGCAGTCATTACCCATCTCGGTGTAAAGATCTTGTCAACACGAATAAAATAAGCCCAAACACGAGGTAGTTAAGATGTACCATTGAGGAGTTCCCTCGATCCTCTGTCGTCTCCATCATCAGATCTGCCCTAAACCTCCATAGTATTGTAGTCTCATCAGATATACACATAAATATCAAGTTTTTACCCCATGCTCGCCTACAATTTTCAAGAGATGCCCTCGATTTCTCAGGGTTTCCACCATCAGGTCCTGACCTGATGACAATGGGACCAAATGACAAGCATACCCTTTCAAATAAAAAAAGAATTTTTGAAATCGGTCCAGGCGTCTTCGAGAAATCGAGTAACAAACATAAAAAAAAAAAAAAATACAGCCGAATTGAGAACCTCCTCCTTTTTTTTGAAGTCGGTTGAAAATAGTTTTCAACCCGTACATTTTTTCACACTATGATTTCTCCTGTACCGTGGGTACCGTTTACAAACATACATACATATCACATGCACACACAGCTAGACCCAAGACTTCTATCTGTAGATCATCATACAAATATTTTTTCCGTGCGGGAATCGAATCTGCGACACGAAGTGCAGACTCGCCAATTAATTTATTTTTAATATTATTAATTAATTTATTATATTATTTGTACAATTATTCATTTGTATGGCAATGTTAATTTACCCGGCCCTAGCTCACAGGGATACCTATAACCTGATAATAAATTATTCAATATTCCGGATCATTAGGAATCAGAAGCCTACTTTTAATTAACATTATGACTAACGCGTTGAAAAATCCTAATAAACATATCTCAATACTTCGGCCTTAAAGACTACATATATTAATAGTTTTTTTGTATACTTATTACTGACCATCAAATTCTCACCGCTTGATATCTAATAGAATATACAAATAAATTAATTAGAAAATGGATTGATCTGCGCGTTTCTAACCATTGGTCCTGTGACGCGACTATCTATAATAATTGTCACATTTAACCTAAGAAAGGCTTCATAGGTCATCTGTGACAATTTATAAAAAAAATGCCCGTTTGTGAAAACCAGTGTAAAACTTGTGTCCTGCAAAAGTACTGTGAAAGGTAGTTGACAGATGATTTGTGGTGGGTATAAAATACTAATAGGATGAGGTATTTAGTAAGTTTAAATGATATTAGGAGCATTCTAGGTCAATGTTAACGCTTTTATTAGAAATTTACGCATGGGCAAAGGTGGCGCAGGCGCAGCATAAAGTTATAACTCGATTAACGATAGCTAATTTATGTGATGTCATTTAAATAACAGGTAAGAGACATTTTAGCTAGTGTAATAACTAAATCAGTATCGAAACTCAAATGAGAACAAACGAATCCCGAAGGCTTAAGAAATCAAAAATATATAACATATATTATACATATTATAGAGGTACCCCAATGAACCTTCTTTCAATTAAAACTCACTCTGTTATGTTCTGTATACGTACTCAGTTGAAGAATCGTTATAAACAGTCATTATATCTCTTGGAGGCGGAGCTTCTTTGATGCATGGCCCAACTCGCACTGATTTAGTAGGTAGAACATTAATCATTTGACGTAATTCCATTGGTAGGCACGTGTGTTGCGCTGTGAAGTATGAAGATTTTTATATGAGAATGTTTGCGTTTATGTTTTATTAATTAAGAGCTTGTTGGCAATTTAAATTTATTAATTGGTTACCCTTTCTTTATAAAACGACTCGATGGTAATGTACACCTGTCATCGTTATTTTGTTTTAAAAAAAGAAACGGCAGAATTGCGTTTTTTGAACATAGAACTCTTATTCAAAATACGAATGATTAGGTAAAAAAAAAACAATGGTAACATTATTAGGTATTTATGACTGCATATGTCATTGTAAACCTGTCATTGTTTATTCGTTTAAAAAAAGAAACGTCAAAAGCAGTGAGTGTCTAAAACATAAAACACGTATTACAAAATATGAATAAAATGGTTGACTGCCTAATTGGTCTAGTGGTCGGAAGCGCGACTGCTGAGCGTGAGGTCCTGGGTTCGATTCCCGGTTCGGGCACTGTTATTGGGTTGTTCTGTATTGGAAATTGTCAGTAGCAGCATGCAGTCTGGAACTAAGCCCGGTGGATAGCAACAGCTTCGCCTCCCTATTACATGGGACTCCATAACGGCATCGACGAATTGTGGGTGTACAATAGTATACCTCAGCCTAACCCTTCGGGGAAAACAGGCGTGACGCTAAGTTATGAATAAAAAGGGTCTCTATTTATGTGATTCTTTGAAATGAGTACTTAAAATGTCTTGTTAATATGACTATTTATTGTTGTATGTATATTAACGTTGAAATTTATGAATTTGCGGGATTTAAGATGTAAATGTCAGTTTTAGGTTTAACCCTTTTTAAACGATCCTTTTTATTACAACCCTTCAAAGTTTTATGGACGCAATAAGTATAAATCATATTTAATCATATAAGCTGAATTTGTAAGTAAAACAAAACTTCAGATACATACATACATATTTAAAGTCGCGCCTTTTCCCCATGATCCTTAAATAACCCTTTTGTTACATCTACATTCATGCATCGTTTCATACATGAACGCCGGTTGTGGGTACTGCGCACCTGACCTTTTTGAAGGACATCACCAATAAGGTCCGTATATGTCCTTCTAGGGCGTTTCGGCCCCTCCTGGCGTTTTCACTAACAACCGCGTTATACATCCGTTTCGTTAATCGCCTTTCATCCATCCAACCAACGAAGCATACTTTTCTCTATCCTTGTCACTACATCTTCTTTCAGACCGCAACGATCTCTTATCATGGTATTTCTTAATCTGTCATTCAAAGTTACACCGCACATACTTCGCAAGGAACGCATTTCCACTGCATTAATTCTACTTTCACGCCTCTTCTGCCACACCCAACATTCACTTCCATACATAAGCTTTGGTACCAGCACCTCTTTGTGGACAGCCGTCCGTCTTTTGACATACATTTGTTGGCTCCAAAGGCATGCAAGGCGAAATTTCAGATCAGAACTTCAGATATTCTAGAGTTTTTTCTTACAAGTTCAGTCTCATTCTTTCTTTCAGTTGTTTATTTCTATTCTAGTTGTTCGTTTCCTAACTAAATGTCTTTTTTTTTATTTCCGCCAAGACGAGCCAAGCTAAGCGCAAGGGCACTACCTACCTTTTCTCGAAGTGTTTCGTCATTTTTTTGAACCCTCATAGAGTCGGTTTCCGATGTACCAGATAGTTCATACTCTCAGGATATGATGTCAACAATAGACTAATTAAACATACAAAGTCTCAATTGTATAGCTCTAATACTTTAGATTTTATTGATATCTAAAATACACCGATTTCGTCATTGACACACTCACTGATACACTGACACGCTGATAATCATCAAAATGTTTGGCTACTTCCTGAAGTGCTAGAAAGCTGAAATTTGGTATGTAATCTAAGTTTAGTATACAACCAACAAAAAATTTCATAAACTTATAACTTTCGCCCCCCATCCCCTAAAATGGGGGGGTGGAAGTTTGTATGAGACTTCAAAATGTTAGGGTACTTCCTGAAGTGCTAGAAAGCCGAAATTTGGTATGTAAACGCGCCCGGTTTCTAAAAGGGCACTGCTGATGTGCAAGAAATACACCCCAAAAAAAGAAGAAAAAAATAAACACTAAAAAGACTGCCTAGCAACTTACAAAAAGAACTGAAATCCCACCAAAAACATTTCATGTAAAATGTTGTGTGTAGATTCAGAAGCTTGGCTCTACATTAGATCTGATATCTTTTTCACAGGGCAAACCTTATGTGGTCGTCTTGGCAACATTTTACATGAAATGTTTTTGGTGGGATTTATTGTTATATGAAATAGATACTATACGAACCATCTGCCTAGCCTTTTCCCAACTACATTGGGGTCGGCTTCTAGTCTACCCGGTTGCAGCTGAATATCAGTATTTTACACGAAGCAACTGCTATCTGACCTCCGCCACCGAATTATTGGGAGACACTGGTACTCTAAGGTTAAACTGGTTGTCAGACTTTGTGTTACTGACACCCTTAACGACGGTATAACGTTCAGGATCAACTGTTTAACTTGCTTGCCGCGGCACAAGTCTCGATGTTTGAAAAACGGTCACCCATCCAAGGACTGACCTGAGCAAGTGCTGCTTAACCTCGCAGATCCACTAATCTGCGCGATAGCTTTCGTGTACGAATATAATGGGATGAATTGTCACATCAATATTTTTCTACATAACACCACTCTCGCCTGACCCTTGCGTTCTAGCTTAATATGAGGTTTACTACCAGTAACGGCAGTAGTTGCTATTCTTAAGACAGACTTGACAATGACGTGCTCTCTAGGGCACGGAAGCTTCGCGAAGTGTAAACAGAATCCAAGACATGACCGCGGTAATGTCGCTTTACTTCGTACATGTATAAAGCACTGTTTGCGGTTGCGCAGTAGCCCGCAAATTAAAGTGCCTAACAAAATTATCATTTCCCACAAGAAATGTAAACATCGACATAACGGGACTGCTCGAATCTTCACCAAAAGGTCATTAAGTGGCCCAAGATTAACAGGTTCAAACTCAAGACAACTAAATCTAATCGCGTATTAATATCACCCGACAAACAAACCAAGAAACAATAAAATTAATCGCATGACGTTTCGCGCGTCCGGTGCGATATCGCTGGCCGCAACAACGGGCCATTCAGCCGAAACAATTGCCTCACACACTAAATGCGTTTACATTGTCCCTTATGGTCGGGCTACGTGACCGAACGCAGAACTACGCAGGAAGTGGACGCTGGCCGATAACGATATCACACTTAGTGGCCACTCTGTGTCGGTGCACAAAGCCTGGGACTGGTTGGTTTTCGTTACAGGATTCTAAATTTAAAAGTCGTGTTCGGTTTATTTGTTTCGCTGAATGCAATACGAATTGCAGGATTTGTGTACTGCGCCTGTTTCGTTAACATCTGGCTAGTGGTTTGAATAATTCCGGCTTTTGCCAACATCCTGACTCACGCAATTTCAATATGCAGTACGACGTCTGCGGCATTCCGGCTAAACAGTCTATATAATCACAGAACGCGTCCACCTATTATCGTTGTGCTATAAGATATTTCTAAATCGTGCTTTCAAATCAAGGTTTTTCTAGTCTTGTCCTGTCATTGCTGTAACACTTGCATTTAAATATAAGCTAGTTGCAGATAGCTCCAACTGTAAATGTGAGCATACAAGGGTTTTGGTTTTTTATCAACAGACTTCATGTTCAAGATCCTCTTAATATTTATCATAGCTTCTCCCACATTATGACTGTACTTAACAAGATTATACACAATTATTTGGAGTTTCTTGCCGGTTCTTTTTTATAGGACCAACTTTTTGGAACCGTGCAACTAAAATCCTACTTACGTTTTGAAAGCGCCTGAGACAGGTTTACTTAAAATAAAAACAATCCTATTCTGTTCACTATTTTAATTATACCTAGTACATTTTAACAACCATAATTATCACCAAAGAACATTGAAAACGTTATAAATAACTATTGAAGGTTATAATTTCTTATTTATTCTATACTTTACACCGAGCACTAAAATCTAGTCATAAAAACGAAATATATTTCGCTGTCGTTACCAGTAAATATTTATTGACCAATTAGAAATCAGCGATTATCGCTCTCTGCCTCCTGATTGGTCGGTTGGAACTTTCTAGCGTCGTGTACTGTTGGCTGTAATTTTACATTGTATTTAACAATTATGTCTTTGAATTATGTGCGCCATGAAAAACAGTAAAATGAAAATGGTGGATGCAAGGTCATGTTTTTAACGATGAGATTATAAATGGTTATTAAAATACACCTACGAGGATAACTGTCAGCCGTTGTGGACTGTGGTGGTTCCTGATGCCTGGTTTGTTGCAATGAATTAATAATAATATTATAAAACAAAGTCTCCTTGCCGCGTCTGTCTGTCTGAACGCGATAAACTCAAAAACTACTGAATGGATTGTCATACAGTTTTCACCAATGGACGGAGTGATTCATGAGGAAGGTTTAGGTGTATAAATCATTAAGGTTTTGTGTAAATTGGCTGAAATATGACGATGATATTTGAAAATGTCGGAAAAAATTATGCTGACTGAGAGCTTTACTGGCGTGCACCGCGTAAACCTATATATCCGTATTATTGAATAAGGTTGTAGGTTGCTTTTGACCCGAAAAAATGCACGGGTTCCTTATCCACGCGGGTGAAGCCGCGGGTGGAAGCTAGTGTAAAATACATATGTGTCAATGTAAAATGTAAATCATAAATAACGCAAGCGACAACTGTTTATATAGCCTAAATTGAATAATTTGTAATGTAATTGAAAATCTAAAATAATCTAGACATAATAATAATAATCCCTGCAACGTGCAACAGTGTTAAGTAGACTGTCGGATTCGGATTCGAGTGAACCTGGGTTTGAATCCAGTGAGGTCGAATAATGATCCAATAAAAGAAAAAAAAAAACCCGCATATCTTGCATCTATCTTTCCCGAAAGGCCAGGAAGCGGTGAAGGGTGGCTATTTTAGACGTCTAATGTTGACGTCAAAAACCACGGAGGTAACTAATATATTTTGTCTATACGCTTTTTGAATTGGGAACAAGATCCCTTAATTTTAAACATATCCACGTACTTAGCGTGCTTACTATATATTCAGTGGCGTATTATCCTTAAGGCAAACTAGGCACGTGCCTAGGGGCGCTAGATTTCATGGGGCGCGCACGACAATTTGAAAGAAAATGATTTATGCCATAAAATGTCAGTGTTTCTAGTCATAATAGACAGATTTTTGGCTGAACCTAAAGAAAAAGACGTCTTTTTTTTCTTATTATAAGATACTCGCCTAATGGTGATTCCTGTATTTGGTTCCTTCCTGCTATTTACAGTATTTTGCATTAAATTCATATCGGATGGCCGCTAGAGAGGCGCCGATGAGGTGCTAGCCTAGAGTGCCGTCGACATTTAATCCGCCACTGTATATATTTACAACAAAATATAGGTATATACTACTAAATGATTACTAAACAAATTACATTACAAGTTGCAACTAGAATCTCAGTGCAAACACGCAATTACGTTGTGAAACTCTAAAGCGTTGGGATGGGAATGCAGATCTCTTTCAATGTATATACAGGGTGTCATAAAATGATTTAATCGGCGGCAGTATAATAATTGTTTTATATCCTCCATGCCCACCATCCGTTCCAATATAATTAACGTTCCGTTTAAATTGTGACGAGTTACTGCATTCTGGTTAAAGTGGAAAGCATAAATTGTGTCCAAAAACGGCAGGTGGTAATTGGTTTGTTCCTTTGACAATAAATTAAACCTGTTACTAAATGTTGGAAGTGGAAACCTAATTTTTCAAGTATTTTTTGATAGCAAAAAAAGTACATTTGCCTCTTGTTTTTCAATGTAAAATTAATGCAGCTGTCCATTTAATTTTACATAAAATAGAAAACAAGCAGCTTACTGCCATGCAAACGACGATAGCTAACCCAAAAATTAAAATAAATCGAATTGGAAATCGACTATTGTGTTCGATGCAACGTGAACGAAATCTACAAGTTGTCCGAGCTTACGTAGGCGTTAGAGAAAAAAAAAGCGGTTCTATATTCAAAGTTGGTTGTCCGACCAATCGCGTGGTCGGTAGGCGTGGCGGCGGCTTGCGATTGGTCGAAGGCGAGGCGGGCGCAGCTAGCACTGATGGATCGCGCGATTATAATGTTAGTCGATACTCGATGGTCTTCTAGCGCTGCGGACGCGTGGTTCTATTAGAGGCGCTAATGATGGTGTCTTTTTTTACTTTCAATTTAGGTTTAGAGGTTTGAAATTTTTTGGTTTGGAGGTTATCTTGTTAGCTGAGTAATATTATTATATCACACTTCATTAGAAACTTTATTTCACAAGAACTAAATCTGTAAAAAAACCATCGCAATTATTTTTTTATTAAATTATAATTTAGCTTAAATTACTGTTTCCTGTAATTTTAAACTCTGGTCCTTAGATACCTCATTTTTTTGAGTTATGTCCTTACAATATAAACGTTCACCATTAACACGTAAAAAGTTTTATGTGTTAAAACTACCAGTAACATAATGCGTGTTGTTTATAAAGCTAATAAAATATGAATTATCTCTAATGCTATAAAAGTTAACTTTAGCCGGGTTTAATGCGATATAAATTTACTTACGACAAATTAATTACAAATAGTAAATCATATAATCTACATTTTGAGCAATAAATTGTTTTTATTTTTTAATCTTTAAAATTATCAATAAAAAAAACTATTATATTTCTGCGTAAGATCTAATGAATACCGAACTTTTGGTGATGGTTTTGGTGATGGTAATTAATTGAAAAAGTAATTCCTTCCTTTACTTTTTATACATTTAATGCATCTCGGTTTAGAAACATAACCTGTACCTATTAAATATACTGAGGCCCTAATTCACCGTACATAAAACAGGAGCCATGGATAAAATTGCCGTTTAATAGGATCTTTTGTATGGTTAAACGGCCTTTTTTAATTTAAGCATCTGTTATGCTGGTGAACATGGCCTTAAACATTCTTTAACTGTCGTCTTCTGATTTTTTTCTTTTTTAAAGTGGCCCTCTATACGTCCTATTAAATGCTGCACTTACATGCAAAGCATTGAAAGCACAACTTATTGTTTAGGCTGAGCTTAACCTTTTTTTATATATTCAATACACAGAAGAGTATCATAATTATTGTGGAATATTTAAAAGCCTATCATTCTTTCAGAAGTAAGTTTTCTTTGTGCTTTCAAAAACTTTATTTTCAGTTAACAACTAAAAGCTATTAATAAAACAAATACCAACAGAGATGCAATAAATTACTTTATAAGATGTCTAAAAATCTGGCCGTAAATTATACAATTATGATAATGTTGTATCTTTGACACCGGCTACTAAGTTGTCATGGCCGACCTCGGATAGCCTGTACCTTTTATTTGACAAGTTATTGATGTTTATCAAGGGTATAAGTTAGCGATATTACTGTAGCACTCAAGAGTCTAAGCTAACATTTATATCTTTTAGTGTAATGGCTACTTTATTGAAGATGAGTATTAATTATATTTTACATTTTCTTCTCTAAGTGTTGATACACTTATACATTTATTCATTTATTTTATTACGAAATGGGGGGTACCTATTTCATGACGATCGCAGTGTCTCGTTGGTATCTTTTTATTGAAACTTGAAAGTACAGCGTCTGTATTCCATATGTTAGTGTAATTTTCGCAACAAGTAAGACAAGCAAATTCATCATAGGTCTAGCTAAAAGATATGTTCATACTAAAAAAAAAAAAAAAACTAAATAAAAATTGCGCTGCGTTTCGTTTTTCACAACCTTGTTAAAAAAGCAAATGCTTTCCTAGCTATTTTCGTTTAATTTGAAACATGATATCAATATCAACACAACAATCACCAATAACGTTTGTAAAATGAGGCAATCATTTGATCTATGAAGCGAGTTCACCCACCCGGAATCGAATCCAGTTACTTATCAGCTTCATGCTGGCGGAACGGCAGTGGGACAGTAATGGCGGATCGTAAAGTTGACATAAACCGTCCGGGACTCCGGGCCCGCACTGCGGCGTTGCATCGCAAACCAACCTCAATTGTCATGTAACTCTAGTTGTATGTGTAGGTGTGTTTAATTTAGGTATTGTAGTAGGCAAGTGCAAGGAAAGAGCTTCCACGAATGACGAAACTAAGATTTTCTGGCGCAACCTTGGCAGTCTGCCTTGATACTGTCGTGCTGATTTGACACAACACGGCATGGTTGGCGCAGTGGTTGAGAGATCGACTGCTGAGCTACGCGTCGTGCTCGATTCTCGCACGGAACAACTATTTGTATGATCTAGATAGTTGTTTTGGGCCTGGGTCTGTGTATGTGAATACACACCGTGCTTCGGAAAGCACGCGTTGGTCCTGCGCCTGATCTCTCTCCGATCGTGTCGGATTGCCGTAGTAGTATTATCTTCAGTAACCTTGTTTCGGTTCTACGCAAGCTCCAGTTGGTATAGAAGCCCAAAAAGGTATTAAATATGGCGACTGTACGATACTTTTTATAAGAAGCACTTGTAACTCCGACTGCTACATAAAAGGCTTTGATTTTCTGAGATAGAAAGTCTTTAATGTCCTTTTCCTCAAATTTAAATCGGTTACCCCTTAAGCGGTTACGCCGTTCAGATCTAAATAAGCTTTGTATTAGGTAATATTTAATAGGCATTTGTTTACAGAAAAGTTTAAAAGTAACCGTTTGTTGTGGTGGTCATGTAATGCGGAATCATGAGTAGCAGGACTTTCTTTACAAGACGGGTCTTAAGTATGAATTGATGCCTTAAGAGACGAGGCTGACCAAAGAAAATAAATATGGCATGGATGTAAAGAACGGAATTCCATAAATGAATTGAAGTATAAGACATATTACACCATAAACACCGGGTCGTCTTATGACCTGATACACAGAATAGATAATAGGCCTATAATAACATAATATATTTTAAATTATAGTTCTCTCAATAAACTACTATGGTTACATGCATTATATAGTATACAGATAGAATTTAAACTTCGTCAGAGCTGGAGTCCGCATTAGGTTCGGATCAGAGGAATCTTCGGGCTTCCACCTAATAACCATTAAAATGTAGCAGCCGAGATAGATATATTATGTATGATTAGGGATTTGGGTTTCAGGATACCGCTATATTATCCCTTGCGATTTAGACGTGCAACAGTAGGTATATCTAGTATCAACATTTAGACGACGCGGTTGGCGTAAGCGAATAGCTTAAAGCTACGTGTCGTGGGTTCGATCCCAACACGGAACAAATATTTGTTTATACAGATATGTAATTGTTTTCGGGTCTGGTTGCGTATGTGTGAGTATGAACCTACGATACGGCAGAAATTCTGGTGTGAGGCAAGACTATTTCTTTTTTTTTAATAGCTCTTTTCCTCTAGATTTATTTGTAACCTTAATCGTACCCAAGGACCAAAAACCACACAGCTTCGAATTAAATTTTCTGTTCAGTTTTCTACCATTGTATCCCACCATACAGTCAGAATACAGAAAAAAGGTGGGCACCAAACCAACCAATGCCAAATAAATAACCACAGCCTTACAACCGATTTAAAACCCATAGCGAAAGGTAGTAGCAATTCGAACAATACGGCGAATACGCCGTAAGTAGCATTGCGACTATTTTACACGTCGACGAACATTACAACACTATTCTACACGAGGTTAAGAGCATGACGATGTGTGTCCAAGTGTCTCTACCACCTTTGAATAGGTTTTTTATAGTCGACGGAGCCGTCAGCACAAAGGGAAGTCGTAAAACCGAAGTGTCTGTATGATGCACGACCTTCTGACATATAGTTTATGGACGCTAGTGACGTGCCGATGCGATTATTCTTAATCCCTCTTTATGTTTAGTCGATTGTCTCATTCATGTCGATTGGCGATTTTGTTGGGTTGGTTTCGGTGATAAAGATGGGACATTTTGTACGGTTTATTGTACTTTTTGTCTGGTAGTTAGTTTCGGAGTATAACAGGTTATGTTTTGTGTTATACTAATCATTCTTATAGGTAGCTTTAATAACATTCATTGTACCATTACATTACATTGTAGGTATAGTCAGGCTCAAAAAGATGTATACTGATCTTAGCGAAATTCAAAAACAAGAAGTGTGTAGGAAAAGTCTAAGAAAAGTAGTGATTAAATCATAAGATTTAACGGACGAATTCTTAAGTATCTGCGGAAAGGAAGTGCGAAAAGTTTAAAAAGTCAATCAATATTCAGCCATGAGCTTTTATGTCCACATATGAATGAATGATGTTCAGCGGCTCTCTCTTTGAACAGCATTTGAGCGATATATTTGTTTGTATTAAGGGGCTAACCTCAGTGAGCGTCCTTCTGTAATACGGACCTTAGATAGTTCACCTCACTCAAACCGCTTGGAAAAAGCTAGTTGACCCGCAAACCACTAACCGCCTAGCCTTTCCACAACTAAGTACGAACTGACTACCATCTGACCTCCGCCACTTAATTACTGGGAGACACTGATACCCTTTAAGATTAGTTGTTAACATTTTTGGGCTGCTGACACTAGTAACGATTATCTTGGAGACTCATACGACACCAAGGACCAATAGCCTTACGTGCTTTCGGAGGCACGGAGTTTCTCGATCTCTAAAAAATGTTTACCCATCCAACAGTGCTTGCACACTTGCACAGGCATGCACAGAGTTTTTAGACAGGGTAGGCAGAAAATTCTAAAAGCTTACTTACCAATAATACCTTCTGCATGTTGGTATTGGTTTGTTGTATTGTCGATTAAATAATGATGTTAGTATATGATTTGCCACCGCAAATATAATAAATATTTATCTGAGTTATGTAGAGTAGGCAGTGTCTTTTTTTCTTTATGAACCGCACGCCACTGCCTTCCAAGGAATAACCAGTTAGTGCTGTTCAACCTCGCAGATTGAGAGACAACTTCCAAATCAGTTTGATATTATTGATTAGGTATTCCACTTTAGTAATCCACATATAAAATATCAGATGTTACTGTTATTCTCCATCAGTTGGCACATAAACCAACGAATGGGTTGGCAGAGTATTTCATGGCAAAGAAGTTTATGTTTAACATTGACCTGGTTTTCAAATTAGACCTTGCAATTTTGCAGTCATTTACATTAAGTACTTCGAAATAAATATATCGTTGTTAGAATTTTAGTTTAAATGTATGCAGTGATTTAAGTAAAAGAATGTAGTTTAAAAAAAAACAGACTTTTTTGAATAAAACATTACCTAACACGTATACCAGCCGTAGTAGGTGTGTTTACGAACCCAATACTTCACATGCACAAACATCCAGACCCGGAAAAAGGATTTGCAAGACATACAATTAATTATTTTGTTCCGTGCAGGAATCCTATTAGTAAATAACGTGTCTGCTGATATTCGTCTCAGCATATTTCATGATCCTCAATGGTTAATAGGGAAATTTGTTTCGGCGTTTCTTCTCAGGGATAGTCATAGGAAATGCCGACGCCATCTAGTTTAAAAAAGACGTGTAAAAGTGATTGAAAAATCTTAATTGCAAATTCAATAATTTCGTTTCATTTAATTTCGAAGAAATCGTTCAAATGAGAAATATAGCACTGAGAGAGAACATATTCTCCTTGTAATAAAACAAAAGACACGTTCAATATCTAGCTTCAGCTAGCCCTCACAAGACCACAGATCAAAAATTCTCTGAATCGTTCAGTACTGCGAACTTATTTCGACTTCATTATTTATTTATGTTATGGCGGAGCAATACTTGTCACTATCAAACAAACAGTGTCACTCATCACTAAAGTGCCGCTCTTGTTTACTTTGTTAATACTTAGAAATCAGAAGCTTGGTCTCACGATACTTTAAATATTTAAACGTGTTATGATTAGTGTGGTGACATTCTGTGCTGATGAATGATTCAAACTAGCTCAGAGACCACACAGTTTATTCACTGTAGTAAAATTACCTCATTGGTAATGGGGTCGCGATTACTGAGCGTGAGTTCGAGTCCCAAGTCAGGCAACGTTTTATTGGGATATTTTTTAATAAAAATTCTCAGTAGCAGCTCAGATATCCGGTAGATGGCAATAGTCTCGCCGCTATAACGTACTATAACTAATAAAACTGAATAATAATATTCTCTTCTCTTCTTCCCCAGCGGTGTCCCTCGAAACCTTAGTGGAGAACTGTCACAAGCTTTTAGAAAAATTCCACTACTCGTGGGAGATGATGCCCCTCGTCCTGGTGATCCTCAACTATGCGGGCAGCGACCTGGACGAGGCGTCGAGGAAAATTGACGAAGGTAGGTCTTACTCGTTGTAGTTGCTTCAGCAATTGTTTCTGTTGTTGTATTTGTATTGCAAAGCGATTGGTTCAGCCATTTACAAGTTACGTTTGTATGTAAGTCTAGTTTTATGTTCGCGAATAAGGCGTGACCGTGTGTTTGAAAGCTTCACTTTTCTTCGCGTTTTATTCTTGACGCGAATATGATTGGATATTTGAAGACGAATATAATAACGTGACTTGTGAATGAAGGTTAGGAGAATGTTAAAGTTAATCAATGATTAAGTAATTATGTTGTTTGAACTGTACTCTAAGTACGAGTTACGATGCGCGCGTTTTCGAAAGAAATTCTCTCAAATGCGCGCGCACGTTCTATTCATACATTTTTGTCTTGTCGGTAACTATGTTAAACTTAGGGTAGGTACTGTTGTTAGCCAACATTCTGTTGGCTTAATTGATTTAAAAAAAGATACCGAATCAATATATTTTGGAAAGTTTCTTCTATCACAATAAAAGATTTTTCATTTACGAAAGTTGCTACTCTAATAAAGTATAGCAAAAAATAATATTTTAAAAGTAACTTTGATCATTGGTTAACTAAAATATTGAAAATAAAGTTATAGGGTTAATTTTCCTGTTCAAATTGAATTCTATCTTCATCTACTTCAGTGGTGAAACTATTTCATTATTATTCAAAAATACACGCAATGTGTACTTCAGAGAGATACGGAAAATTAATCCTTAATAAGAATATAATGCTGGTGTATTATTTATCACGTATTTTATTACTATTTTCTATTTAAACAATATATATTTTAAGAAAAGTATTCTGTATTGATGTTGATTTAATGCCAGAATATTGTTAGGTCAATAAAATCTAGAAATTGTTTATAGTTTACTGATTCTTGTTTTTACTTTTATCAAAATTAATTAAAAAGTAAAACTAATGATCACATGTCTAGTTGATGGGGTACAGTCAAAGATGGCGCCTTTGATAAAAAGAATAGATTCCTACCTTGTGTTTAGAGTCCCTGGGTCCTTTGGGTCGTGGGGTTCGCAAAATGTTTTGTAAACATTAATATTGTAGAAATTAAAGAAATTCTTGCGGAGCAAATATAAGCTATCTAAAATTAGTATATTTTTTTAAACTACACAGGAAATGATGTAATTTGTTTTCTGTATATCTTGTTCGTATATTTTTGAGACAATTATTACTGGTAGTTTTACTACAAATGATAAAAAAATAATGTCGATTTTCACTTTAATAGAAGAAAAAGAAATGTAAGCGAAATAAGTGGCATAGACGAGAGAGAAAATTCTAGTAATAGAAAGTGACTCAGATTCTTATTTTCTTTACTTAGAGGCAAACCATAAACAAAATGAAGCCATTAAAAGCAAAATTCTGTGTTAATTTTCATACTGGCTCTCTTATGGCACAGTAAGAAACATTTACATAGCCGGAAATATGGTATTTTATATCTTTTAATTTATTATTTTCGAGAAAAAAGAATTTAAAATACCTGCACACTTTCCACGTTGTGTCAGTATTTGCTATCTAAAGAAAAGAAATCAAGTAATACATAACGTGATACGTAATATTTATTTATTTAAATAAACAGACGACTGAATAATATCGTTGCTAAAAATTGACAGTTATTGAGTCGACTGTTTTATGTGCTTGACTGCGAATTGACTGTCCAATGGAAATCTTTTGCTGTTGAATGATAAATAAAGAAAATACTTCAATATCTTGTCTCTTTGATGTAGACATTATACTGAAAACTAACGAATAATCGTGCCCATTAATGGCATAATTGGTGGGGCTCATTTTATGTATGTGCTCATTTTGTGTATCTAGCACGGTCACAATTACACTAGATAAACTCTCCTCTGAGGCTCTTGGCTTAAAAATGCATTAGTAGCCCAGTGGTTGTGACCACTACTAATTCAACCCAGCTTATGTAGCTCTTTTCAGTCACACTTGAAAACGGATCATTCTTCTATAGAATTTGACAAGTAATTTGAGTGAGACGCTTACGGGTTGCGCACAAATTATATATCCATCTCTTAGGGTGACTTGACGTTCCTCACTCACATTAATGGTCAAATAAGGTAAATAATAATTTATTTTCTGTCTCATTTTTTAAGAGTAAAAAAGATTGAGTTCTTAATATGGCTGGAAGCCTTTTTTACAGTTTTTCATTTATTGTGAATGAGTAAGGTCGAAAACTGTTGATGCTACGTACATAGGCTGAATGAAGGTTCGAGTCTCAGAAAGGAGAACTATTATAATAGGCTGTCGATGTTGAACTAATTTATTTGAGAGCAAAGGATTTTTATTTCTTTTAATATAAAATATTAAAAAGAACTGCATTCAAATAGCTTTCTTATTTATTCTCTTAAATTCGCGAAATTATTATTAAATGAAAGACGATATGTTTTATACTTACGGATCAGCCACTTAATTACATAACAGTCTCGTAACCGGAATGCTCCGAGTGAGATTTTTCTCAGTGTCAAAGAGCTTTTCCATAGACTTTGGCAGCTTTAATAAATACAGTATTAACTAGTAAATTTGTAAATTGTCAGTTTTATTGTTAGTCGGATAGATCTTATCACACAACCATTAATGATGAAAGATTCGAAAGGAACAGTAACTTTACAGCAACTACCTAATATTGCGCCCGAATTTTAAGGATTGTTCAAGGGAAAATCAGTAAAATTGATAGAATTCTGCGTAAAGAGGCGGTGCGTATGAGCATTGTTTGCTAACGATCGAATGTTTTAAGATCATTATTTGTCTCTGCTGCAAAAGCTGGGTTTCACCCAGAAAAATCACACTCGGAGATTTCTGCTGACAAATGCATTGTGCAATCAGGGGGCTGATCCTAAAACCAATGAATTAATAACAAAAATGCAGTTTTTTTCCTTCCTTACGCTTAGCGAGTGTCCAAACTGTGCGAATTTTGTTCTCAGGGAAGATGATCATCAATGAATATGCGCGGAAGCACAATCTGAACATCTTCGACGGGCTAGAGCTGCGGAACTCAACACGCCAGTACGGACTTTAATAGTAATAAATAGTTTTTACCCAAACGAACACAGTGCTAAACACGTCAGGGTGATGACAAACTTGGTTCTTGTATTTTTTTTTATACTTCTTTGTTCCGACTTTTTCTTGTCGATTTGGTTCTAAAGCTACATTTTGAGTATTAATTTCAACATAATTTTTTTTATTGAGATTATATATGGTTCGATTTTTTGCCATTATCGTTTGTTAATTCACTATAGCGAATATGGCAATTATAATACAAAGTTAACTGTTTATTTTTTCATTCTAAATTAGAGTAATCTCAGTTTTTTGAATTTATAAAGTTGTATTTAATTCAATCTTCATTTTCAGTTTCAAATTTAAATTCTGACCCCTTCTTTTAAGCCGTATAAGAAACTAGTTTGTCATTTACAGTACTAATTGAAGGATATCGACACTCACGTTTTACAGATACAGACAAACAAACAGACACACTGTTAGACCATAGGTACAAGTTCACTCATTCATGCATTATATTCAATATTGAAACGACGATATTTCAGTACTGGTGTTTAAGTTGCCATATCAGTCAACTCCCTGCTAGACATAGGCCTTTCCCAAGGCACTACGACAAGTCCTACGCCATCAGCAATTGAAAAAAAAAACTGTGATCTCAATTCGACATTGTCATAATCGTGTTAATAATTTGTAAACTAGAATATAACTGTTTACAACAATTAAACAATGCACAAAAATAAAATAAAACAAATTACGTACTTGACAGACGACGTGTAATTTTTCGCTTACAAAGCTATGCGCAGGCGACGATATGTCTGTCGTTGGGATACAAACTTGTTGCCGCGTTTAGCACGCATACCGTCTAACAATAGTAACGTTATTTTTATTATACTAATTGTTTTAGTAATTCGCGTTAACATTGGAGCGAAGAGTGATTTATTAGTTTCCGGATTGGAAATAGCTATTTGACAGATTGAAGCTAGCTTTGGGAATGTTGGCATAAAGCATAACGGGAAAGTTGGTAGCAATGAAATAATGGATATGTTGTAATATTAAATTCTTATTTTAAAACCGAAACGATTTTTTTAGACGTTAAATAATACCTTCTTTAAAAAATAAAGCAAATAATATTAAATTAAAATCCTTTAATGAAGGATACGTGATTATTTATTGCCTATTCCATGGGACTTAATAACGGCATCCGCGATATGTGGATGTCCAAGTATAACCCTGCATCACTCTTCGGCAAATACAGGCGTGATGCTTTGTTAGGTCAAAGATTAATTTTTTAATTATGAAAAATATCTCTTAACTATTCACGAAATAGATTTAAACAATTACCAAATTTTTTTTTTTATCAAAATTTTCACCTTACTATATCGTCGTTTCAGCACGAGTCATCAAACATCATTTACAACACAAATAAGCACACAAACACAGCCATACATATGAATTCACCCACATCATAACACGCCGTGATGATGGTAATGTCAAGTTATGACGCATCCTAATTAAAATATGACGTAAATTAAAATATTATGTCGCTAATTCATGTTATATGCGAGCTTTATACAGGTTTGTAAGGTAACTGCACGATTGAGACGAGAATATTTGGTGTGTTAATAAAATATGGAGTGTATGAAGTACTTGGATTAGTTTTTAGTATAATTTTAGTGTTATTATTGAAGAATATGTAGATCTGAATAACGATTCAGTTTGATTTAATATGATATTACTATTAGAAAAGAAATGTTATGTCAGCATCAATTTAAAAAAGGAAGATTTAGGCATTCAGTCAAAAAAGGTTTTATATTTGTTTAACACAAAAAACAATTGCCCCACACTAAGGAAAAAAAATAATATTCGCAAACCAATCATTCTTATTACGAAAATTGACATTTTCATTTCACGTTCCATTACTTGTTGTTTATTTACTCGAAAATCCTCAATGAAATGACACAATAAAAAAAAACCATCGTCACATTTTTTGCAGGACCACAGTACTAAAACGAAACTGAATTTGCAATATCATTTTTATTATGGCAACGCGCGAGTGAAACTTTTGGTGTTGCAAACATCCAGTTGCTTATTTACCTCCTTAAAAGCATAAAATAGGTTCATTCAACGCAGTAAATCAAAGTAGCACTATTACAAAATGATCAGAGATTTTATGTGCATTCCGATTAAACTAAATAATTCGATTAGAAGTAAATTGGCCTGAACAGAGTAGGAAATGAATGATGTTATTTCGTGCAATCTAGCGAAATCCGTTTAGATTGACAAGCACCTAAGGCTAGCAGTTAAACTACTATTAAGCCATTTATCTATTACGGTTATTTAGCTATCGGATTATTTCACTGCTTTTAAACTTTCTTAGTTCGTTAAATAATTAAATTTAGAAATCGATTCAAAAGCTGTTTTGGTGGCTATTTAACTTTTAAAAAAATAATCGTACACTAGGTATTGTAAATAAACCCGATAGCCAATCTAGTTATCGATTCCGTTCATTTATATACCATTACTTCACAAATTAATTTTTATTATTATATATTTATGTGTAAACTTAATGCAACTAACGCAAGTCTAATACAGGCGACATGCGCAAGAGTTTTACGACGCAAGTTCTCAGAAAGGCTATATAGTGCGCTTGGGCACAATTATTGTTACATTTTGACGTCTTTATCGCGATTGGACGTTGGCCAAGGTGGATTGGACCAGGGTGGTTGATTCATTTTAATACATATTCATTTTTTATTTTTGAAGTGCCTAAAGCAATTTAAAAATAAGTTGCTGTAGCCTTTCGGGGCGAGATGTCTGAATAAAATGAAATGAAATTGTTTATTTTACAATTAGGATTTTTCAATCACTTTTACCAGTCTTTTTTAAATAGATGGCGTCGGCATTCTCTATGACTATCCCTGAGAAGTAATGTCGAAAAAAACTCAGGGAATTCATCAAATAAAGTTCTAAGCAGTATTGATTATATTGCCCATTAATGTTGACATAAATATTTGATTGAAGGGGAAAACTATTTTCAATGGAGCGATTCATCTTATTGTGCCGATATTTCAATTCGTAATAATTTACGTAAACAAAAAGAAATTATTTCATTTGTCAAAACGCAAATAACAGTCGGTTATTAATAGCTATATCACAATAGTGTTATTATTTATGCAAAAAACTTTAATAACACTGAAAAAAACCTTCGAATTAACAATTATTCAATAATAATGGAAATTGTTACGAATAACTATGAACAAACCGTCCATCTTTACAATTTCTCCATTGTTTTAAAATCCATAAAATTATTCATTAAAATTAATTGTTGAGGTCTTGGACAGAACAATTAAAAGAGACGTTTTTCATAAACTTAGGGCCACTAAACACGCGTTAATAATGAGTAAACAGTAACTAAAAGTTTTTTTTTTTTGGAACCATTTTTTGGTTACAGTCTCATTGTTCTACTCTAGGTATCCAGCGTCTAGGTATCTACAAGCATTCATTCCATTTATGACTTCAATTGTTTCGGTCATAATGTTATTCAGACAATATTTTGATGAAAATTTATAATTATAACACAGATATATCTCTCTGAAATAAGACAGAGGCGAATGAAACGAAGAACAAGCGCTTAAAAATTTGATGGATGCAATTATGTATGTATTTTAAAATAAACATAAGTCCTGTCACTCATAAATTACTCGGGGATATTAAAAGAAGTCGAGCGAAGGGAATAATAATAATCAGCCGGTCTTTAATTTTATAACAATAACCTGCTTTTTGAGAACAAACATAAATATCCAAGGTGTCCCTCTAAAAGATCAAGTATCAACAAACAAAATATGTATTACACATCTTTTATATCTTATTATTATCTTATCTTTATATTGTAAAAATAAAACTGAACTTTTTCACTTTTAATGCTTGGTTGAGTACTGTAAAGCTTTTTACAAACCATAAAAATGTTTTATTATGATATATTATTAAAAAAATTGTGGATGGATTTCAAACGCGAGCCGGAATCGAATCTTTGGTTTAAAGTTTACCTACTAGAAATATCCCTGCATTTACCAGAAAAGATTTTTTTTTTAATTTGTTCCATTTCTCGGTCCGACCACTCCAAATCCATTAGATTTTCGACATCTAATCTATATTTTAATAATTTTACTTACTGTACAATGAACAGTAGCTCATTCGCTGTTTTCGTGGCCCCGTCTCCGGGAATATTTCCGCTCCTAAGACGTATGTTCTATTTAGATGTCGCGGCTGTCATTTTATCGGTAATTGTCGATACCGGTAACTAATACGGTTATAGTTGCGGTTGCCAATTGGCAGTTACCATCGTATCATTTATTGAGTTTGTTATCTGGGCCTCGAGGAAATTGATCGTTGTGACAAATAAGGTTAGATTAGAAAGTTACTAAGAGTAATAAAATTATCTTATCTTACTAAGATGAGGTCAATAGTCTTAGTTATAGTAGTGATGTAATTTTTTACGAATTAACAAAGGATTTGTTCTAAATTCATATCGACTGTGAACTGGCAACTGGTATTAACTCATTTTTGACAACATTACAGGATTAAGAAGAAACTATGTCGATGTTCGTACAAATTGAATTATTTCGATTTTGGCGTCTAATATTGATTGAAGTAAAATATGCTTGTTGCTGGGTATGAAATAATTTAGAATGGTATAATCAAGTAAAATCCTCATGAAATCGAGATAGGAATGTTGCCAGTGTCACAGTCGATATATTATGTAAAATTAAACAAAATGCAACAAATTACAAATTATTCATGATTTCGCTGACGCAATCAGTCAGTAATACACTTGTATAACATTACATTGTGTTACATTGCAAGTTCAGTTTCGTCCCTACAAATGTTACACTTCACACACACTAGTGACACAACAAAATTGTTGCACCGATAAAGTGGTTAAGTCTGAATCAGCTGTATCAACACAGTCTAACCAGTCGTGATTTCAACTTTACAGTGACCGGACGAAGTTGGCGAAATTCGAAATATAACCTCAGTGACGTTCCAATTTTAAATTCGAATTTAACGGCCATCGTAGTGCTGTGTTAGTGTCGATATCATTTATTTTAGAATTATTTTCTTTTTTGTAGGAAAATGCTGGAAATTAATAATATAAGTGGTGTACTATCGTCGTCCATGAAGTTATTTTGCGAATGATACTTTGTTTTACAAGTGCCGTGTTTTGTGTGGACGCTTGCTGTGCGATGCTGTGTTGCGAACGCCAACGGACTTTATCGTGGCAACCTACGGTATATCGGTGAGTGGTTTTATATATTGTTATTAGCAATTCAATAGACACTACAGTACACGAGAATTTCAATTATTTTTAAGTGTCTATTGAGTTGTCCATTTTATTTAAGTATCGCACGAACGCTTTTGAATTGTCCACGTATGTCCAATACACAATCGACAGATTATTGCGTATGTAGATGTACTCTGCAATTACTATAATTTCCAATGTAACATATTTCGCTCGACGTGGATAAAGACACCAGTTCAAAAGTGTTTGTTTCAATCTGTTTGCACCAAGTACTTGTTTACAGCTCATATTCATAAGTAGGATTTTATGTTACAACGTACACATAAAATAAAATGCTATTTATGAAATAAGACAATTTGCGATGCGATGGTACTATTTTATAGCTTTAACGAACCGGGGGAATGTATGCGATTACTCGCCTTTATTTCAGGTGATTACGATATTTTATAATCGCTGTAACTTGTGAGTTTAAATTGTAACTACGGAGTTTAACTACTTAACTAGAAACGGAATGCTTTTGTATTTATATGAGGCAAAACATAATTTACATTAACTTGACTTCATAATTCATATTCAAACGACGTTGATTTTAAATCAATTATAGAGTTAAAGGAAATAGTGTCGATATCGAGATATCCGTTAGACTCTATATTTGATTTAAAATCAACCTGACCGGCAGCCTAATTACGTAAAAAAGCGATAGCAACGCGACAGCAGTCTCACTGTCAGTCAATTATATATTGCTGTCGTTTTTTTACGTAATTAGGCTGCGGCAGCCTAATTACCGATGTAGCGACAGGCGTAGATCGCGCGATAATTACTGTCAAACGTCATTTTTGTGTCATATAATGTATTGGCTGACGGTGAGATTGATGTCGCGCGGCTGTCGCGTGGCTGTCGCGTTGCTGCCGCTTTTTACGTAATTAGGCTGCGGACCTGTCTGAAATACTAATGAATTACAATCCTAATTGACGGATGAGACAACAAAACAATTTCATAAAAAAAAATGATATGCATAAACCATAAACAGTAAATCCTAGATATATCTGAATCTAATCGCCGATATTGCAGAAACGTTAACCAAGCGTATAGTTGCAAAACCAATGCCCGCTATCCGCTGTTTTAACTGTAAGCTATAATTAGCGTACGATAAATCATTGGATTATACCTTTTCTTGCATGAACACACAACTAACAAATATTAAGCAGCACCAATCGTTTTAAACAACTCGTCAACAACGAACGCGATGAAATTACATCGCATAGTAATGTCTGGTGTAAACGGCCAGTATTTTAGTGCCCGCGAAACCTTACAAATTGAGACATTATGACGTTTATACATAACTAGATGACCAAAATTGATTTGATTGTAACTCTTCATAAGCGTTTAACAATCCTAATCAACCTCTATCAATTAAAAGTAATCGAAAGTGGTAATTCCCATACAAAATTACCAATTTCGGCTGTTCGTTTAGGTGTTTACAATTTTTTTTTCCTATACCACTCCTGTGTTGTGGCGAACATAAAAAATACTCAAATCGGTCGAGCCATTTTCGAGTTTTTGCTAGTCTAACGGACGGCTGTTGATTTTTGTATATGTATATAGATATTGATGACAACTGACATACAGTTTTCTAATTTGATAACTATTTATTTATGAAATATCGTAGAAATAAATAGTATCAGTCTTCCGTCGGTCGCAGAAGGCTGGCACCCACCGTAACCTGACGTTTACAGTTTTATAATCTACAATTAAGGATTGTAAAAATGTTAAATGGAATTCCTTAATGGCGTCTGTTGTAAAAGGGGCCAGGAACGGCCGTAATGAGTGGCGTGTAAGCAAATTTTGTATTTATTTCGCGATACTGAGAAACAACAATAAAAATTTTGCAATTATGTTATAGCTGTGTTTCTGTTACTACTTGTTAGCGGATTGGTTTGTTACTGTCAATAAAATGCATAGCAGTTGATAGTACCTCTATTTTAATTGTTTTATTCAACATCGGTAGCTTGTGTGGAACAAAGTAAAATGTTTTATTAGTTTCTCTGCAGAATAATTGAATTTTACTATCAACCATTAATTCAGTTGAAAAAAATCACCATTCCTGTATACATTTTTCTTCGCAATACATTATCTTTGTAGGTGTTGACGATTCTGGTGAGTAAGCAAAAACAAGTTACACCAGAAATATTAAAACCTTTTACTAAAACTCTTAACTTTGTCGTAAAGTAAATTAACTTCTTAATAACATGTGAACATTATTCGTGCAATGCGAAAAAAGCCGTCTAAACACACAGTGAGCCGACAAAAAACGAAGTAAACGCAATAAAACCATCGAAGCTCATTTTCAATTACGTTTCGCTATTCGTAAAAGTCGTAAAGTTGAAACTACGTTTCTTCCAATAGAGAAAGGCATAGCAACTCTGTAAATGATAATTCCTGTTGGCTGGTTTTTTACAACCGCAGAACAGATTACCCGTATCCCCTATGCATTAGAAAGGTATAGGCGTATTTGCTGACATATTTTTAGACTGCGGTAGGTCTGCGTGAAATGTTACAAAATTGCTTTTGAAACGGCGTGTGAAAGGGTTTGAATTTTTATTTTATTGTATCATTGCCACCACTTGGTATTTTTCTTTGGGTTTACAGTCAGAAATCTTACAAACATATCCGGACGGAACCAAAGTCAGTAGGGTCATACGAATATTCCGTGTGTCTCGTTGAATTTGCGACGCAGAAAGCTAAGCTATTGGCCGTAGTTGTCGAAACATTTGACATTGAAAGCATTAAAGCTATTGTAGTTAGGGGTCGTCCATTTATCACGCGAGGCTCGAAAGGGCGGAGGGGGTTTGGCAAAAATCACGAAGTATCACAAGGGGGGGGGGGGTTACGTTTGTATTACTGTGACTCCTCGTGAACATTGAGCATCTAAAAAAAAGTCATCCTATAAATATGACATTAGGTACTTAAAAAATACACGTGACTTTGGGTGGCGGGGGGAGGGGTTCTTCCAAACCTCACCACGTATCACAAAGGGGGAGGGAGGGGTTAAAATGCTTAAAAAACATCACGTGATTAATGGACGGCCCCTAACTACGACTCTAGTCCCAAACGTAACCAACTTAAGAACTAAAATCGCTTGCATGAAAATTTACATTTACTATGAGAGTAAATAGTAAAAAACTCATAATAGAGGTACAGAACGGCCAGAACAGTTTAATCTAACAAATTGTAAGTCAAAACAATTTATACGCGTTTTTCGATAGTATCAGTCAATTTGCGATTTCTGACATTAAAGGCTGACCCGTCGCCACGTGTATTCAAGTTATCAATGCAATTCATAACATATTAATAATCTGACGTTTTTAACGTGTGACCTGTGATAAACTCTGATACATAGTTAATTTGCAGTGCATATAAATTTATCGTCATAGATGCCTGCTGAATAAAGGCATCTTTATTACTTGTTGAAAACTAAAATATGGCCATATCTTAGTTTCAAAAGGCCAGTTTCAGTGGATGCCTCTGTGAATTACTAGCTGTTGCCTGCGGTTTCACTCGCATCCTGGAGAAACTTCTTCATAAATCCGGATAAAAATAAAAAATCCAGAGAATATCCACCCAAATCCGTTCAACCATTTCTGCGTGATTGAATAACGAAACGAATCTTAACGTCTAGATTTATTTTTAATGTACAACCGATTACACCGTAAAATGCTTTTCAACATAGCTAGCTTAGCTTCAAGGTAGCTAGTCTTATAAGTCTTCGGTTTCCCACTGCAGGACAAAATCCTCCGCCCCATCTTTCCACTTGTCCCTGTCTGTTGATATTAGGGGCCAATCCTTTGATTAGGAGTCCAGCTCATCTCGCTATCTCCTGGGCCCGTTGAGATACCGTTTTCTGCTGTTTGGGACCCACTGTATGGCCACGCCACTGTTTATGGCTATCCCAAATTTTTTTTACGACGTATTGAGACTGTGTTTCTCATCCGCATTTGCCAGTCAATTTATATTTATTGTTTGTTAATTAATACTTTCACGTTTCAAATGATAGTATGATATGAGAATTATGTCATACTTATCATAAACTAGTGCTTTATTATTATAGATAGTTACGTGACAGATCCGACGTCGCGTTTTGTCACGCGTGTTCTAACTAGATTGTCAATTGTTACATTATTTTTCACCCTTTGTTGAGCGGTTGTGTCATGAAATGACCACCGAGTGGTTCACATCTTCGATGCTGTAAAGGCACTTCTACACGATCCATCTTGCCTGTGCTGCTATACCTGTATAGCGTAAGGCTGGCAACACGGTAGATCCCGCAAGCTCAAAAGCGCGGCTTGAACAGTTTTTGCCTTGCTAAAGTTTGGACTCAGACAGACAGCCAGATCTCTGCTTAACCTTTCGGAGAATACAGGCGCAATGGTCTTCTAAACATAGTATCTAATGCCACAGCAGTCTGTGCGGAAAGAGAACCGTCGTGGCGTAGAAGGGAACTAACAATATTATTAAAAATAAATTTAATTGAATCATTTATTGAGACTAAGAACCTTTAAAAGATTATAATGCAGCCTCAAAGTATCAAGATGTTTACAGTCGAACTATAATGACGTAACAGTGTTGTCAACATGACAAATACAGTACAATATAATTGATTAATTAGACGAACTTACCTTAAGTGAAGTCTGATTACAATTTTATGAACGGTGATCTGAAATATAATTATTAACAGAGTAGTTTCTCATTCGTTAGTCTATGGCATCGCAGTTTTAGAGACTATATATATTTTTTTTTTTTTTTTTTTTTCTCTTGTGATATGACAACCCCGATTTGACACTTTTTTAGAGACTGAATGCCCATTCGACAAGGGTCTGTTGATTTAAAACAGAATGGGTTGGGTGGGTAATTATATTTCAGATCACCGTTCATAAAATTGTAATCAGACTTCACTTAAGGTAAGTTCGTCTAATTAATCAATTTTACTTCACGGTGATCTGAAATATAATTATTAACAGAGTAGATGTTTAGAGTACTAAGTCGATATGGGTTATTTTGGAATAAATGAGGGTACCAAGTGACCATTTAAAAATTACTTTTTAAATCATTTCAATCATATCACATGTAGTTATAGTTTATCTTTATATAATAATTAATACTAAAACCAAACCACACATTTTTTATTAAATGTCTAAGATATGCTATAAGGCATGACTGTAAAAAATTAAGATATATGCTAAGTACTATTTAATACTATTAAATTATAAATATATACTTTGTCACGTAGCCTACATAGGTACACATAGCCTACATATGTAGATATTAAATAACTTTAAATTAAACCAAAACTAACAAAACTTGTTTTATATTTTGGATAAAGAAAGGTATCTTAATGGACCATGTCCTTTAATCATTTATCTAGGCATTAACTCTGTTTTAAATATATAACAGATATTAACATCAATAAATTTATGAATTGTACAAGAGAGATACCCACAAAAATATTAATTTTTCATTTAGAAGCAGAAGAGACAGCAATAATAAAGCTGTCATGTGAGGCATTATCGCTCAGTGGCACGTCATAGAACCTTGCAAACATAAGAGTGCTGTTTGACCAACCTGCGGTTTTTCTAATCACATCCAATGATACTCCTGCTAGTTTAGCAGAAGACGTGGATGCATGACGTGTACAAGTGAATATTGCTGTATCGATTCCACTTTCAGTCATAACATCCATCTGCTAATTGTTTGCTTGGATGCTCTGTTGTGAGGCTGCTTGCTAGATAATTAATAACAAATATTTTTCGGTATTTCTGATAGCTGATGTTCTTCTCACATATGTGTGCAAAGCTCTAGATGGGCAAACTACAGGGTTCTGGTCGAAGAATGGTAAATTGATTAATGTTCCAGTTTTTGATAAGATAGATGTTTTTATAAGATCAGTGATGTTAATAGATATGATGTTTTGTGACATAGATATATCTTCTAATTTAATCACCGATAAAGTCTGCACCCATTGAGCAGTAGCAAGCGCTAATAAGGTAACAAGTTCTTTTACTTAATTTATCTAAATTTAAATCTGAATTGTCGGACCTATTGGTCAAAAATTTTAACACTATTGAAGGGTCCCAAGTGTTTACATACCTACATAAAGCTGGTTTAATTCTATAAAGGCCTTTAAAGAAGTTCTTATGCCGATCGTCACTGCCAACTTTTTCATGTAAAAAAAGAGAGAGTATCTTGCAATATTTAATGAGCTATAGGCCACATTTCTATTATGTACTTCAGTGAGATATTGTATTACATCTGGTATTGAAGCTGTATAAATATCTAATTTGGGAGATTGGCAAAATGACCACCAGTCCTTATAAGTTGTGTTGTATTGCTTTAGCGTACCTGTTGAAGTTGATAATAACATAATATTTAATGAGCCTTCTGGCAAGCCTCTACATCTGGGTGTTTCCCGCAGTTGATGCTTGCTGCCAGGGTAAACTGACTGCTCAATGGATGTTCTGTACTAAAAGGAAATAGCAATAATTTACTGTCAGGTTTAAATATGGCTGGTTTAGTAACCAACAACATTTTTGCCAAAGGATAGAAAGAAGAAAGAAGAAGGGCTGAGAGGTCCAGAGTGGGTTATACTAAGATCCCTTTGGCCTTGTCGTTCTTGATCTTTTGTAAACATTTTGTAATTAACACGGAGGGCTCCAATCTAGTGTGAAGGGATCTTTTTCAAAAGCATATGGGTCTCTGTGCCATGATACATGTGTTTTGTATTTTGCATTAATTCTAGAAGCAAATAAATCAATATTAGGCAGGCCTAACTCTCTTTCAATTTGATGGAATGCATCTATAGATAGTCCCCACTCAGTGTCAATGTTTGTCTTGATTCCTCATCTGCTAAATAATCTTATATAAGAATATAAAATAATTTTATATAAGACATTAATTGACTTAGCTTCCCACCAGTCCCATATCTTTCTTGTTATTTCATTAAGATGTGGAAATTAAACACTGCCCATTTTGTTAATGTATGCTATGGCGGTAGAATTCAATTCAAAGTAAAATATATTTTTTTTTTTGTTTTCCTTTTATACCTCAATTTGCTGCTGTAAGTTTCTAACTGATTTATATGGTATTTTACTTGGAATTGTGATCATAGCCTCCAAACACTCTCGCCATTGCAATGAGCACCCCAACCTGATAAAGAAGCAACAGTATATATATGCAAATCATATTTTCTTAGTATAAGTTGTTTACTTTTATGCATTATATTTTCTCTCCACCATTGAAAGTATGCTTGTAACCCTAAAGGTAACATCATAAACGTCTTTGGACTTGAGTAATGTTAAGTATCTCACATGTTCCATTAATTTTGTGTGTACCATACCACATGGTATGGTTGGGAATGCTGCTACTAATATGTCCAGTAATTTTGCAGTCTATGATTTTACACTCTCTTTTCTAAAGATAACTCAAGACACATAGATGAAGAATTTATTATGAATTAAAGAAATTTGCAGTGTTTACTAGGCAACATGTTACTTTTTCATATTTAATAATGAAAACCAGGCACTTCAAGATATTAACTGTTGTTTCCCTGTTTTCTAAACACTCATTATTAGTGTGACCAATACATAAATAATCATCTAAATAGATTATGGAATGGTAACCTAATATTCTTAGATAACCAACCACTGGTTTTATTAACTTAGTAAACACACTAGGTGCCATGCATAACCCATATGGCAGCACTGTAAATGCATATAAAATGCATCAACCTCAAAGCGGAGGTACTTCCTATATTCGCTAGCTATAGGTACTAATAGGTATGATTCCTTAAGATCTATGGAACACATATAATAATTATGATCAATCAACCTTATTGCACTTCTTATATCCTCCATTTTAAATTGGTTAACTTTGATAAATTTATTCAAAGGTTTTAAATTAATATAAATCTTTTTTTGCAATTAGGTTTAGGTACAAGAAACATTTTAGAAATATATTCCCCCTCTGTGTGACAGCATGGTGTTACAACACCTAACTGTAAAAGGTTAGTAATGACCACCTGTATAAGAGTAATTTCACTATTGGATAAATTATTTTTAGGCACTATATTTTGAAAGGGTTTAACTATAAAAGGAATATGATATCCTTTGATCCACTGCAATATAATGGGGTCAGTTGTCAATGAAGTCCAACACACAAAGTATTATTTTAAATTGCCAGAGTGTACCTGTTTATCTCCTGTTGTAGTAGCGGGCACCCCGGGTTCTCTCGGAACGCTGTGGGTTGTGTGTTGCCTTGTAGTGTGATGGCTGTGCAGCTAGACTCTGTAGTCCACCTCATGCCATTGCTTAGTTGGTTTAACTGTCAGGGTGGATCGCCCCTGTTTCCCAAATATTTATTGTTAACATTCTTAGTAGCTGCTGAGGCTGGCTTTGGGATAGTTTTCAATTAATGCAACAAAGTTCAAATTTTTTAACATAAATTATCACCATTCAAAAATTCATTTCTGTGTATTGTCAATCATATCCAAAAACTTTTTGTCCAACTGAGGAGCCACCAGTGAGTTCCTAGTTTTGGTTTTTTGGTAATATAAGTCACATATTAATGTTGCAAATTTGCTTAGAGATTTGTGTTTTTTCGCTGAGTTATTAAATATGTTTGACATGACTTTGTCCACAATAGTTAATGCAGTACCCATTTGTTTCTGTTGGTAAACAATACACTTATCTCTAGTTTTCCCACTTTCAGAGATCACTGCCCCTACATCCTTATTCAGTATTGGGGCATCTAGTAGTTGGCAGTTTTCAGGCAAATTATACAATTTTATTATATGTATTTTCTTTCTCCAACTTAGATAAATCATGTGTAAGAATGTAATTCCAACGTTTGCCAATGTCATTATTTATTTCACCTTCATATTTCTTATTGTCTTCATACTCTTGGCCTAGGACTTGCAGTAGCTCTACATTCTGTTGCTCCAGTGGATCCAAATTTCCGGTCTCCAAGGTGTGAGCATTATTTTGGGTCTCAGACTGGTTCTCAAGAGCCAAGTCTTGAGTTTCAACTTTATCTGGAAGAGAGATGAGAAATACCTCAAGATTTTCTCTCTCGAGCATTTTTATTGCAATTAACCGTATCTCGTACAGTTTAATGCATATGCACTGTACCAGCAATGCCAGGTACGATCGAAACTGGTAGGTATCTCGTACCTATGACAGAGTCCTGTCTCACATCAAAGTTGATATCGCGTATCAAAGTTGATCATCGTGTTTATAGTATCTCGTACTAACACGGTATATGCTCATTAATCGCAGGCTAGCACAATTCCATCCAATTGTAATCTTAGCTTACCTTGTCCAGATAGTCAGTGTGCAAGGGACTCCGCTCTCGGTCGCTACTGCGCCGATTACGGCTGCGACTACGCCTGCGCTCATCGTCGTGACTCCATTCTCGTCGTTTCAGACGTCTGCGCTCTAACTTTTTATTGTATTTCCGTATTTTCCGTAAAAGTTTTTCTTCTGAAACCATTTTTCCATACGATGCCGGTAAACGCGCGAAAAAGAAGTGACAAATCGGGGTTGTCATATCACAAGAGAAAAAAAAAAAAAAAAAAAAATATATATAGTCTCTAAAACTGCGATGCCATAGACTAACGAATGAGAAACTACTCTGTTAATAATTATATTTCAGATCACCGTGAAGTAAAATTAAGCGTTGCTGCGCTCTCAAATCTACAATATATAGTACAATTAATACTGTATGCAATACAGAATTTAGCTAACAGTTTAAAATACATTTGTGCCAACAGCATTAAAGACAAATGTCTTATTGGTAGCTTATATGTTAGTATCCTTATCTCAACTTTAACGAGTTATATCTCAATGTCGGAAATGTTATTGTTGTTTAAAGTCTCCGCTTTAATTTGTTTGCAGTTCCGGGGTTGTCACCTGTTTGCTTCACTACATAAAATTAATTGTATCGTACAAATATAATTTTTAACAGACTTAAAAAAAGGTTCTCAATTTCTTAAAAGTATGTATGTATGTCGTTTACTTCGTTAGATATGAACCAATTTGAATGATTTTTGACTTGCAAGATGGTCCAAATCTAATCAAAATCCGGGCATGGGCTTTGTATTATATGCCTTAGATATGCCTTCTCATGACGAATTGTACTGTATTGTGATTGTTATTGTAGGGAAGATCAAAGGAAATAGCTAACCTGGGCAATGAAATTAAATTAAAATCTTAAAATAAGTACGTGAATACTATATATTGCTTCAGTCTTTCTCTCCTATAATTACATGGCGAACCATTACAGAAACGAATTTAACAACTCCGGTTTAATGTTATTAAAATCAAATTTATGTACACGAAAAATATCACTTAACAATTTAATCACATTACATGCCAAAAGAAATGCCGTTTTCGCCATTAATTTAGCTCTTTTAATGCTTTTCTGGCAGCCCTAACCATAGTACATAATTCGTATTAAAGTGCACATTGCCATCTCTTATTCCGGTATCGACATTCGCTTACAATGTTGCAGGAGCGTTCGCCTCTCGCTCCTTCATAACAATTATCGCCTTAGCGCGAAAGTGATAGAGATAAAATTTTACGACTATATCGTGTATAGCCGAGGGCTTAAACAATTTTCATTGCTTATTTTGCTGTGTGACTAATTTTATGCCAACAGCCGAGTAGGAACATAGAGGTATTCCAAGAAATTTTATATTATTCTGGTGTTTTACTGCTTTTATGTTACCATATTATGTTAATAAGTTTTCGTAGATGCCTTCCGATACTGATATGGTTGCTATTATTAAGGCTCTTCATATTATGTTATGTCCGTAATGGTCATAAGCAGACTTATTCCGACTGTTTGTAAACAGTCTTTATCGTCATAAATGAAACATGAGAGTGAGTTCCCCGCATTAACAGCAGCAAAGTAGGTTGGGTGTAATCTCACAAAATTATATTTGATATATCTGATTGTCGGTCCTATACATCTTTATTGCATATCCATATTTGCAGTTTAGACAACACAGATAATAATTTGTTTTCGCAATGTTACATTGGCTAGATAATTACGTTGGGTGCCTATAATCGGAATCTATTAAATTATGACTGATGATGAGCGCAATGTACATTGCTAAACTGTCAGAAATTTAACCAATAGGTACCCATATATACCTATCGTAATTGGCATACAATATAATTTTGTACATAACCTACGCGTCGAATTTTTTAGTAAATTACTGGGCAATCAACACGAGTCAGGGTCCTCTTTTATTAGTACTGTTGTAGTGGGTCTATTATTATAAGTCGTTTCTTTAGTACTTTTCTGTTACTGTCGCTTACTGCACACGCCCTTCATTTTCTGGTACTTACAAAATAGTGTATATTGTTAGTTCTTTGTAGCCAACTAAAACAATTTGCAATCATAAGTAATCTGCCTATCCTCTGCCAAGCCTTTTCTCAGTTCCACTTGAGTCGGCTTCGAATCTAACCGGTTGCGGCTGAATATCAGTATTTTACACGGAGCGACTGCCTTCTAACCTCTGCCACTCAGTAACTGGGAGACACTGATACTCTAAGGTTAGACTGGTTGTCAGACTTTTTGGGCTACTGACACCCGTAACCACTGTCATAGGTCTTTATATGACACTTGGGACTGCTTAACGTACTTTCCGAGGTACGGAGGGGTCTCGATATGTGAAAAATGGTCACCCATCCAAGGAATGACCGCGTCAAGCGCTGCTTAACCTCGCAGATCGGCGGATCTGCGCGGTAACTATGTAGCTACGAGCCGCTCGAAAAACCATAAGCCTTACATTAAATGTTTGGCTCAATGAAATACTATAGAGTATAAGGAACAACCGGGAATATTGGCACAGTACACAAATACTCTTAGTTTACATTATTTCATCCGGTTGACAAGGCCCTCCCAAGGTTCGCGAGCTAATTCTGAACAGTTATAACCCTCGTTTAGCTTACCATAAATACTAATTAAATGTTAACACGTTTTACACTTCCTCGTCGCCACATCCTGTAGATTATATGTAGATGTAAAATGACTTTTGATAGAAGCTATATACACTGATAGAAAACATGACTGCTTTGGTCTAGTGGTCGCAAACGCCACTGAAGCCTGAGATTTTCTGGTTTCCTGGTCGGGCAGTGTCACCGGATTTTTCTGAAAGAAAATTCTTAGTAGTAATAAGCAGCGGCGAATTGTCGAAGTACGTTAGTATACCTCTGTTTAAACTTTCGGGGAATAGTGGCGTGATGCTTGACTATGATAGGAAACTTATTATTTTGTGTGTTCGTATCAATCCGTCTCACTGAGTATCTCCGTTTCATTATCATTCAAATCTTCACGAAATTCAAGCATATTATTCATCATTCACATCAACATAATATATGCGAAATATTACACTCATAGAATAGACTCTAATCCTTCCTACTATATTATAAATGCGAAAGTTTGTGAGGATGGATGGATGGATGGATGATCTTTGTTACTCTTTCACGCCAGAACGGCTGAACGTATCTGGATGAAATTTGGAACAGAGATAGATTATAGTCTGGAATAGCACATAGGCTACTTTTTATCCCGGAAAAATGTACGGGTTCGTAAACCACGCGGGTGAAGCCGCGAGCGGAAGCTAGTTTCTATATAATCTAGTCGGTTACGAATATAATACGATTAATCAGCCCAACTTTTCCTGTCCAGTCGGATCTTTAAGTATTGTTTTTAAAGGTTGCCCCACACTTGCAATAATTCCTGTATCGCGGGTGCGTTTACAGACACATATTCACCTACACAAGGACTCAGACACGAAACAACTATCTGAGGATCATATAAATAATTATTCCGTGCGGAAATCGAACCCGCGATACGTAGCTCAGCAGTCGATTTCTCAACCACTGCGCCAACCCTGCAGTTTTTTTGAGTGGAATACTCGTAATGTACTTAGTTTATACAGAATGTGTAATGCTTAGTAAATATGATACAGTTTGTGCAGTGGTGGTGGAGCGACCGACCGCTGCACTATGTGTCGCGGTTTCGACTCCCAAACGAAACAAATATTTTTATGATCCACAGATAGTTGGTCTGGCAGCCTAATTACTGATGTAGCAATCAGTTTGCGACAGGAGTAGATCGCGGGATAACGTCTGTCAAACGTCATTTTTGTGTCATATAATGTATTGGCTGACACTGAGATTGCTGTCGCGTGGCTGTCACGTCGCTTTTTTTACATAATTAGGCTGCGGGTCTCACTGTTTTTTTCATCTTATTATTTGTGTTTGTAAACGCACCCAAAATAAAGGGAGGATTCCTAGCAACTTAAAAATAAAGAACAAATATTATCTTTGACATTAATTTGAAAAATATACGAAAAATTCGTCATCACTCGATCTTGATATGACTTATGGTATCAAATCAAAGTTATTGTTGTGGTATCCAATATCAATATCTATACGACTCGCATTAAAATGAACTTACGAACAAACAATTTTATATCATTCCGTTTTACGAGTACACACCCAGCCATCAATATCTGGTTTACCGTCTGACGCAAGCCTTATTCAATATCTTTAGAAACTTCTAGAAAATACGTAGTTTCCCTAGATTGTTATGTTAAATAAAGATTTTTATCCGAGAAAAGAATACAGACTACAGAGTATTATTCTTTATTATGGTTTCCACTAGTGTGAAAATGACGTAAGCGCCTAGATAAAAAAGGTAACTGTCTCTAGATTGAATATCTTGTCGTGTATGTCATGGGGTACACAATGGGTGCATGACGTAGTTTTGAAAAACATGCCGTGCATTGATCTATGTTGACGGTCGTCGCTTTGATGTGCCTTGATGTTATAAGACTGAAGTAATGTCTTCAGAATCCATCATACTATACCTACCACAATTCTCGTCTCCCTCAAAAGAGAACTACCTTGTAAAGTTATTCTGATTTCTACTTAAAGTCCATTCAGAAATTAGGAAGATCTGTATGAGCTAGACGTTCTGATGTTGCGTTAGTGTATGGAAAGACGCTCTACGAGGAACGAGACATGCTTCAAGTGCTGAGAGCCCAGGGTGCGCCATCCACGATATTTTTTGAATGACAAATCTGTCCCCTACAACACAAGATTATTTTTAGTTGTGCCCCCCGCACTAGGATTTTACTCTTGTGTCGTGTCACATGTCACATACACACAACCAGACCCAAATCTCACGTGATAGCTCGTACTGATTCGCCAGAGTTGCTTTGTACACAACCTATACGTAGACAGCTCTAGAAGAGCAGTTCTAGTTTCTCGTAAATAATAGTATTTTATCTATTTTAATCCGTTACCAGTGATCTCATTTTGAACCGATGATAATACCGACAAAACGATCTTTCAAAACATGCTAGAAAGTTCACCAAATCCACAGATCATTTTTCAACATTGTAATTACAAAACGTGCATGTGTCCAAGCGATGTAAACTGAACAATTAAAAGTGTTCAATTATCGGCGACCATCTCATTTATAAGTCCCCGCCGTTCGGACCCGACTCGTTCATTTGTGTCAAATGCATTCTACGTAGAAGTTGGAATACTAGAAATGATAAAAATTATCCGTGATTATTTCACCCGTGTTAACTTCATATTTGTCTTCATTAGAATGTGAATCATTTACAGTTGAGGATTTTTCAAAACCAAAATACTAGAAGGTCTATAACTCCTCCAATTCTCGAGCGATCAGAGATCTTTTCAAAATATCCAAAAAACATCATGGATGCTTCGTTATATTATATTGATATTCGATTATTATTATTAATTTAAACACCCGATATACGACCAATCTTCCGATGCACTTGAGATTTGAGTAAGAGTAGAGCGGAGACAGTATCTCTTATATAGACTGATGTGCATCGAGCACAGAAATTACTCGCCAGGGCGATTATTGTGCGCTTCAGTCACGAAAGTCGATCAGTAGCGACTCACAAGAATCTCGACAGCATCCGCGAGTGATATCCGCTAGTTTTTCGATATATCTCGACTTCGACATGATCTCTCGCAAAATGCCAGCAATTACCAGAAGGGTAATGTTTGCGTGCTTCGACATAAATCTATATTAGAGATAGTCCCTTATTCACTTCTTTATAGAATTTATTTCACAAAAATGTTGACTGCGTCCTACTACTGTAGCATTTCGAGCGTTTAAAGACATACATACCTATCTATTTAAATATATTTTGATATCAGAAATAGGTAGACTAGCGATTTTCGGCAAGTCTTTTCGATAAATCTCGATTGCGACATCCTCCACATATAATTAAATTGGTATTTAGTAAGCCATGCCTATTCCGCAAGCCTTGAGTAAGCCATACTTGGTTGCCGCATCCAGTCACTATAATTCAATGTCTTGTTTGCAAAAGGGTGTCGATTTGTCAGTAACAAATTGATTATCCGATTTTAATCGATGTCGTTGCGGTTTCGCGTGCATTCATTAGGGATTTTTATTGGAAGTAAAAAGTCTGTTACGTATTAAGTATTCGCTCAGAGTATTATAACGTGTATTATAAGTTTCTATTAACTGTCAAATTGGATGTTTTACTCAATTGTCTTACCATATGCCCCCTTAATAATCAAAAAAATTGTTTTTGCGAGTTTAATACAAATGATTTATTCATTTGTTCCAAACTCGCATAAACAATTTTTTTCATTTTTGTTTAATTCTTCTATTAATTGTCAAATGTGTAGCCGAATAAGAAAACAGACCTTTCTCGATGTATGGACTAATCTGTTCCGTGTTTTGAAAAGGGATTTCAAAACCAATTCGTTTTCAATCCTTGTAATCCAATTCAGATAATTTGGTCCATACTTCAGTGTTAGTTGTCAATGTCTAGACAATGGTGGTTTTTGCCCAAACTGTCTACGTCTTTATTAGAACCAGAATTGGCACAAAGCTTAACTCTCCAACTGGAAAATGGTTCAATTGTTAACTAGAAACAACTTTAAGCAACAGTTTGCTATCGTTTATGAACAAGTTCCACGTACTGTGGTTTTGTTCGGCTGTACTCGGGAGTTCTCGGCAATTTACGGTGTCACGGCGACATAATTTATTTAATCTCAATCTTGTAATGACTAACGTAAGGTTCAATACCGAGTGGAGGAAAGTGGGTGGAAAATTTTGCGTGGTTCGGGCAGTCTGTGGTTGGAACTTGGGGATGTTTGGGACCGCAGATAGACCACGTTTGGGAAACAATCAATGCATATATACTTGTCTAAATTTTGTGCGGTCAGTATGGTCAGTTTGCAGAAGTTAGTTGTGTCTTGTTAGTTCGTTTGTTTTGCTTCAATTTAATGGTAATGTCACTTTACATTTGGGACTGTTTAGTACTTGATTACTTAACCGTGTTTCTAGTATGCAGTAAATCTAGAAATAATATTGTTGTTAGGGAAAATTCAAGGTTCACATTTTGGACCTACTATCCGAGTTAATCGTGACTTCCAAATAACGACCCGTCTCATTATCAAATAAAAATCAGAAAGCTTCCAATTTGCCTTCATACTTATACCAGCAGATGTTTTATTGCGTCCAAAATGTTCTGACACATGACTTACGCTTATAAACCACCTTGCCAACAGTACCTACCCTCGTTAACATTCAACCGTAAAAAAATTAACAAGCTGCGATATTTGCATTTAGTAGCAATATTGCCAGACGTTACTGACCTACGCTATAAAAGGGTAATGTAATAAAAATCTCTAAAAATTTTAAAACGCACCCATAAAACTAAGACGATACACGGCTAGCCCGGCAGTAAACCGGGCAAGTCCGATACGGCGGATTCCGACGGTTCCTATCAAAACTTTTATTGTCGCCGTCCTTTGTCCCGCTCGCACTAACGTACTTAAAAAGAGATGACGATAGCACAGTATTATCTTTTTCAGGAATTCATTGTCGTTGCAAGTTTTATGCTTCTTGTGAAGCATCGCATATTTTTATTACGTCTCGTGGATTGAAAAGCTCCTGCCTTTAGATATCTGGGTCTTCGATATATAGATTAGTTCATCCATTCTTGGTATGACTTAGAGTTTTATCCACTTCTGTTTAGGTTTTGATGTAAGTTTTGTTGGTGATGGATTTAGGAATATGAGGATTCTATTCTCTTTTCGATTACTTAGCCTTTGTGTATTAGCAATCAAGTTAAGCTTTCAGTTTGTTTCTCTCGTTGCAGACACAGTGCGCCTTCGTGCTTAGAATATCATATTAGATCAAAACGACACGATGGCCATGGGCAAATAAAGGAATAGTCAATCATGTGTAGCTAGTAATTAAATCCCACGCAGTATGTAATGAAGCACTTCAAAATCACCTCCAAGAACGTGCGTAAATACAAACATGCAATTTCAGTAGTCGTTAAAAACGTCTACATTATCCTTTTAGCTCGCCTACCGCAGTTTGTTATAAAGTTAAAATTGAACAATATCTTGGATCGCTAACGTACGGGGTAATGAAAAATGCTGCAGTAGCTGAATTTACGTGCAATTCCTGAAAGCGAATTCTCGTAAATATATTCCGGGCTATAAAAATGGGAGTATTCGGTTATAAGGTTTTTACACCGAGCATCGTAACTTCACGCAAACCTATTACATTGGTTCCGTATGTTTTTCCAGACTTGCTGTATCAAGTGAAACGAAACGGCAAGAATTTAATGATGTTAATTTAGTTTTTTATTAACTTTAGCCACTATAATAGGGTAATTTATGTAAGTTGCATACGTGGGTTTATTTTCAGTATGGCTATTTAAAGTGCTTTTGTTTGCTGAGATTGTTCACGGTAAACATTTATTGCAGTTAGATTATGTCCAAGAAAAGTGTGTATTTTTTAATTGAGATCCTATAACAATAAATTGGATGCTTACAAATGAAGAATAAATACACTTTTCTGGTAATTGCGTGTGTAATGAGTTTTAAAACTACCAAGAATTTATTTTCCATTATAGTACATTCAACTGAGTGCTTGCTTTTAGTCAAAATATTGGAGCTCGCAAACGGTCCGCGTTTCGAGTTGAGGCACTTTAATTAAACTAAGGTGTACGTCATGAACGTTAAATGTAGACGAAGGCGGCCATTGTAAATTCCACCAACGTTTCAGTTTCATAGCTTTAGTTAGAAAACGCCGTCGGACTTTTATGGGCAATTTCGGTTCAGACGTTTTGTTATATTACCAATGCTTTTAAGGTACTGCACCTCGCTCCGGTAAACATATGTGCAATTTTACGAGGCACTAGTTTATGGTAAATGTGTAGTTATGTCTGCGGCAGCATTAACTCTTATGTATGAAATGTGCCGTTTATCTTGTCTTGACAGATGCGCCTATTGAAAACTTCAGCGTTTGTCTCTCTGGTAGTCTGTCCATCGGCGTACTTGTGAATTTTACGTCTTCTCTACGCGTCAGTATGGCACAAAGTTATTATGGTTTAGTTCAGAATGTAATTTCGTGGTGGTTTATGATTTTATTTGTAGCTAAATAAAATTTTGCACCGTCATAAGTTTTATTTTTTTGTTAATACGCGTAAATTCCACATTAAATGCAGCGTAAACTATCATAATTAATAACAAATGATCGAATGTTTGTTACCTGTCAAATAGAAATATCGAAATGAAACAAAATGGGGAGAGTCCATAAAAAACTTCCTTCTGAAGTAATTAAACATCAAATAGCAATAAAACTCAATACAAACGGAGCTATTGACGCAGCTTATTTGCACGGGGAGCTGTGTCAACTATTTGTACCTGACAACTATAATCGGAGAAGGAGACGTTCGGACGAGTCTTTCTGTTGCGCGATCAGTGTCGCCCATACCACCTATGTATGTTGAAGACTGGATTTGTTTGCTGATGAATGGAATGTGATAGAATGCTTGAAGTATTGTGAGAAGACAATGAAAGAGTCTTATGTCGATCTGATTTTAATAACTAAATAAATACCATCACATATTTTTCGTCTTTCACGCATGATACCCTATTGTATCATTACCAATTAGTATTGCCAAGTAAACATCGAGGCGCATACGTCATAAATACTATTTTACGAGTGTCTCAGATAGTGTCTAATAAACCGAGTTTAGTGGTAACTTGGCACTTGAAACCCGACTTAGTACGAACAGTCAACGTGTGACTGGAATTATGGAGTTGTTGCGATTGTGACGGTAGCAATTATACGAGACGAAACTATTAAATCTTGGTACTTTGAGCACTCATTAACTTGTAATAGAAAATTAGTTTGGCAGAAACATGGTGTATGTCATCTGATGAAATTGTAGTCTTAGTTTTGAGTTGTAACAGTATTTGTTTTATTTTCTTTGCTTTCTTGTTTCCCAAGTCTGCTGAATATAGACGCAATGCGCAATGTAGGACGACCTTGATTTATTTCAGGACGTGGTAATTGCAAATTGTCCTGCAAGTCATTGTTCCTAGTAACGTCGCATCATCGTTATCGTTATCTCAGTCAAAAGTGTATGAAAAAAATATGCGCGCGCATTTGAGCCGATTCCTATAGAAAACGTGCATACCTTATTTTCATACATTTTGGTTGAGATCATGAAAACTCGTAGACCAAAACCTAAAGAGATCTTCACAATCAGTTGTCGTTTTCTCAAAACATTAACTACCGATTATATTGGAAACATCCATAAATCCATATTTACAGTGAGATCATTTTGGCCAGAAAATATATATTTTTACTTGTACCGGAAGACATATCGATGCGCATGCGCAAAAGAACCGAAATAATATCTTATCCCAGGGGAATTAAATAATAGTAGGGGCTGGTTGTGTCTCGTCGATGTTTGATTGTGGATGAGAAATATAATGATAGCTTGCTGTACCAAAGTCGACACTGGTCATTCGTTATTGCAGTCTTTATGTTTTTACTACTGAGCCCTAGTGATCATGAGTGAAGATCAACGAATTAATATGCTTTAGGTTTATTTTTACGCCTGGAACGCTTGGCTGCTTTTTATGCTCATTACATTGCGTCTATAATCTATATGTATATTAATACGTTAAACAACAACTTTGTACCCCTTTTTACGAAAATTACGCGGACGGTGTATGCAATTTGGCACGGTTAAAGTTTATTTTTTTATTACCACCTAAAATATGTATGGACCCGGGTACGTCTTAAAACTGCGGCCAGACACCGGAGGACGGGCAGCAGCGTCCTCTCACTAATCGGTGAGCCACTGCGATCCCCAAGCCGCCTGCCAAGCGTGGGGATTATGGCAAACCGCCCTTTGGGGGAGGCCTTCGTTCAGCAGTGGACGTCTCCTGGCTGATGATGATGGTGATGATGAAAATATGTATTTGTAGGCTTGAAGTAGATAGAACCTGAAACACGCAGCGTTCTTCACTGGCCACTCGCCTCGTCAATACCTACATCAATCGTGTTTGCCAGTCTGTAAACAAGATGTTATAAAAGATTTTATAATGCAATCTTGCCTAGAAGCAACCTATTCAATCGAGATTTGAAAACTCCAAGGTTATAGTTATCGGGAAACACAAACTCTGGCTGATGGGTTAGGCAGAGGTGTACTATTGTACCTACGAGTACACCCACACTTCGCCGATACTGTTTTTGAGTCCCATGTAATAGGGGGCGAGTCTATTTACCATCTGCCGGGCACAGTTCCAGCCTCCGTACTGTTATTACTGATAATTCCAATCAAATGATTATTTGCCTGATCTGCGAATTGAACCCAGGACTTAGCAGTCACGTTTGCGACCATACGAGGCAGTCAATGAAGAAGGAGTTCCACTCCCTACCTGTGAATTACCTATAAGCACGATGAACATTTAATCTTTATAACACTATAAGCATTGGAGAGTACATTATTTGGAACCTGTAACATCTGACCGACATCTAGTAGCTTTACTCATATTTCTCAACCCTTCAACTGCTACACCAGTTTTCACACAGCCATGCAGGTCTCAGTTTAACGGCACATAACTTATACTCGAGCAATACAGACCATGTCAGGCAGTGCTCGACGCTCGTAAAGCGGGGGTTATTAAGGCACCATACTCGTGACGTCATTTCTAGGATAGCTTATTTGTGTATTTTGATGTATTGAGGACTAATGAAACAATAGTTTAACGTATAGTTGTTATAAAACGATGTTTTGTTAGATTGGTCCGAATGAATGTGATATTTGGTTGGCTATGTCTGATGGAAAGGTAATAAATCGAGCTTATTAAAAACTGGCTGGATAGAACAAAGATTTTGACGGACAGGCGTAGATCGTGCGATAGCTACTGTCAAACGTCATTTTTGTGTCAAATATTGGCCTACAGCGGAAGGAGACTGCTGTCGCGTTGCTGTCGCTTTTTTTCGTAATTGGCTGCCGGCAGCCTAATTACGTAAAAAAGCGACAGCAACGCGACAGCCTGGATTGGATTGGAAGTAATCTCACTGTCAGCCAATACATTATATGTCACAAAAATGGCGTTTTACAGAAGTTATCGCGTGATTTACGTCTGTTGCTACATCGGTAATATAATTAGGCTGCCGAACGACTTGAGAGGAGGATATTTAAACCGATTGGCAAACAAATCGCTACGCCAGCTTATTTAAACGCGGATCGCAACTTAAAAGCGCGAACTACTAAATGTGTGTCTTCACGAAGATGAGCAGCTGTAAATAGCGGAATCGGTTATAGGTGCTGATCAAGCGAAATGTCATCTCAAGGCCCGAGATTAGTTCGTTCACTCACGATCTTACACGTTCAATTCCATTCACCTGGTATCGCGTGTGTCGTATCTTGAGGATATGATCGATTACGCGATATTGCGTGATTATCTCCTGCAGTCCTGCAAAACTCACGTATTTTAGCGGCCATTGCGAAACAGTGCATAATTTGGTTCTGGCCTCTGGCACCCGTCGCGTATATTTTACGCATATTGAATAGAAGAAAAGGAATGAATTTCCTTATTTAAGTCAGTTAAAGTTATTTTAAGACTGACAATGGACGTGTGAAGCAAATTGAAGCTTTACACAAAATATAGTATCACGCCTGTTTTCTCTGAAGGTTTATGCAGAGGTGTAGGCACTATGTTCGTCTACATATCGCCGAAGTCATTATTGAGTCTCATGTAAGGGGCGAGCCTATTGCCATCTATCGGCCACAATTCCCAACTCCGGGCTGCTACTGAGAAATATAAAAATCAATTTACATTTTATCCTATCCGGGAATTGAACCTAGTATCTCACGCTTAGCAACCACACAGACAGTGACACTTTACAAAAATTCTTGATTATATGAAATAAGTATTTTCAATGCCACAGAAGCTCAACGACATAGTATTATAATATAACCACAGTCTAATCACGTCTCCTGCGCAAGCGCAGGTGAGCTCTCTCAAACCTGTCAATCTCAACATGGATTTCACACTGTATTTCATAGATTACACTGTGTAATAGCTCCTGCAATGGCATCTTCAAAAAAAAACCAAGAAGCCTATCAAAAGAGAACCGTGCAACAAATACCGGTAGTAAATCGAACAGCATAACAAACTAACGCCATCTCAGTGACTGGATAACCAATTAAAACTTATTAATTACTTCGCCACCCGTGCTCGTAAAACGCCTTTACTGCACAAACTGCACTAGGTCATAAAATAAGTTTTCCTTTTAAATCCTTTAAAAACGTAGCCTTGTTTCGGAATTCGATGGCAGTAAAGAGTGCAGTTTACGATCGGCTTGCACCCCGCGCGTGACTTTTTAGCTAATAATATACTTTGATTAGTTCGCGAAATTGAACGAATTGCGTTTCTGGGTAGTTTGGTGTGTGTATCGTGTGCTAGACTGATCGTAGAAAGCCTGGACGTCAGTAGATTAGAGACGTACAGTCTGCAACATAAGTAGATAGTAATTTTTAAAATATAATTTGAGTGCCTATAGCCGGATTTCCTCTAATGGTAAGTGATTCATTAAATATTATAACTGTTGTTCTTAAATACCTACTTGTCGAAAAATTTTACAGTATTCTATAATACGAAATGTAATGGCCGTTCATTTATATAAATAATGATTTATTTTCTATAAATAATTCTTTACAGGAAGTTTTTACAAGTCTCTTTTTCAGATCTAAATGGCCATATAAAAATGTATAATACTTTATACAATAATTTCACTTTTCACGGTGATTGAACTAACTTGACAGTCTTCTATTGGACTGTACAACACCAGAAGTTCTTTCTATATCGAACGTAATGGTCTTTGATAGTAGAATCATTCGTAAAAGCCCTTACCAAACCCTCGATTGGCCACGGCAATCTTGAGGCAATTTAGTGCAGGTACTAGCAGCCCGACCGGCCTTAATCGGATTGGAATTGAATGAAAACACTGATTACGACCGATCGATTTAAACCTCCTGGTTACTCGGTTTATCAATCAACATATTTTTTTAACAATCGGACATCTTACATATTGGACAATGTTAGGTACAAACAAGTTCACATTCTTGACATATCAGATGAAGGTAAAGTTTTTGCTACACTTAACCCTCGTTTACACCCACAAACATTTTGTAATGATTGTTTCAAACTTGTTTTGTTTACTCTTTTGTTCACCAACAAGTATTTATGCAAGTTTTGTGTTCCCACCTACTCTGTGACATGGGTTCTTGTATTGATAGGTACTTATACATTTCACACCGATCAAACACTGTCATGTGATAGACAAATTGCAAGTATTTTATTGAAAATTGTGTGTCAGACTGATCATAAACAAGTTTTATACTTTATTTGTGCACATCCGATTACAAAATCCTTGTAGCTTATAACAAGTTGGAGACACAAAATACATTTGAGTACATACAAGTGGAAAAGACATACTATCAACAACATATAACATGTATCAAACAAGAAAACATTTTTGACAGGTTTTGTATACATTCTCACAACTTGTTTTAGGTGTAAACAATATACAAAAACAGTGAATACAATACATGTTTTATACCTTGGTGTAAACCCGAGGTTATATTTTATGTAGTTAGTAGAAGCAGAAACCTCTTACTTGTTCTCTTTCATGATTACTAATTGGATACATTTATAGAATCTTAGCTACTGCTCGCGACTTCGCTTGTGCGAAGTGTTCTCACGAGATGAAATTCCACAGGCACGAATTACCGGGATAACAAGACAATTATTCTATGTGTAATCCAACAACATGGTCTATCTGTGTGCCTAACACTTGTTTCATCCAAATCCGTTCAACGGTTTTTGCGTGATTGAGTAACAAACATCCTCAAAAACATTCATATTTTTAATATTTGTAGGATCTGTTAGTCACACAGACGGCTATATGTGGTTTATGACAAGTTTCTTACTGAATACAGAACTAAATCTTACCAAGCATTTAAAGTATTAACTCATGTTAATACAAGATTTGTGATACAATAATTTATCTCTATAAAGGGCGTGTAGATTTGTAAGTACGTTGTAGGTAGCAAGGTTGCCAAAGGAAAAAATCGTGACGACATTCTTTGTGGTATATTTTGTGTTTGACCACAAATCTACGCTGTACCAATATAATTATTAGGTATGGCTGTCTCTCTTTTGTGGGTTTTACATTAATGTGATGGCAGTGTAAAAGGCATAATATGCTGCATATCCTATATTCCTTAATACTGGAAATTCCCTCTTGTTCACTAAAATATTGTTTTGAATATTTATTCTATGTGAATTCTGAGGGGAAAAGTCGTGACGTTGACATGACAACCCTAAAAAATCGTTCATTCGGTTCAATCGTTCATAATTACGCTACAATTACAATATTTAATTATATATGTGACTTATTCGTAATTTAGAAATTAGTTAATCAATTATTGTTCTTGACTATTTCACATTAATTACAAAAAGTAATTAATTCTTATGATGATAAATGAGGTGAGGTCCTGGGTTCGATCCCCGGCTCCGGCAGTGTTCTTGCGAATTTCTGTAAGAAAATTTTCAATAGCAACCCATGTTGTTGTTGTTCAATGTTTGGAATTTGGCCAGTAGATGCCATAGACTGGCCTCCTATATGTGGGTGTAAAATAGTACACCTCTGCCTTACACTTTGTGGTATACAGGCATAACCAACATAACCTATCGCAGTCAGCTTCAGTCACGCCAATACTTTTGACCTATTCGTTTTGTTAACACAATATCATGAAACATTAAGAATCAAATAAGTCTCTTTATCGCAAGAATTTCAAAGGAACTAATTATTTAAATCCACGTCTCAATTACTGTCCATATTTAAATTGAAGTTGTTTTATTCGACGTTCACATCACACTGCGCGCACGCAACGTGCCAGCCTTACAAAGATAAATGAAACAGAAACATCGAAACGAATAATAAAAACACCAAAGTTGCGGGCTTTTGGCCAAAACAATTTTTTTTTTGGACACTTGTCTCTCGCAGTTAGCTCAGGGAGCTTTCACTGCTTAAACCGGGCTAATGGCGAGACCAGAAGGGCCTCCAGCCGACCAAAACAACAAACTGGTGGTCTAATATTTATATAGATATTTATGGTTAATCTATTGAAAAAAACTATTCTGCAAGTGTTCAGTATTACTGCTTTTTGTAAGAGTGTGTAAGAGACTGAATGTATGTTTAAGGTTTTGAGGCGTGTGTGTGGAGTATTTTAGGGATGAAGCCAGTACGGGATATTATAATAGGGACGGTCTTTATTATTATCGAACAGGCGTCGGGGATTATTGTCAGAACAAAGCACTGCCAAAGGATCTTTCAGGATTGCGTTACTATGATGTGCTCTTGGTAAAAAAATAATTTAACGTTACCCCCCAGTACGAATAATTGCTGTACATGGATGCGTTTACAAATAGATACAAATATTCACCAGAGCCGAATCACTTGTCTGTAGGTCAAAAAAATATTTATTTTGTGCGGGAATAGAATCCCCGATAGGTAGCACAGCAGTCTACGCCAACAGTGTCGTCAGTGAATTTCGTTATTTAGTCGTATCTTTTCGTACAAATCATAACAGAGAAGCATAGCAAAATATTTCAAGTTTGTGTAAAACATACATCACAGACGTTACATGTCTGTAATGTCTACTTAAAGCATTTAGAATTCCCACTGATTACAATCCACTTTACTCAATAAACTACAAGGCGCGTAAAAATAACTTACGTGTCAATCGACGTAACTTGAGTAGCTACGTAGATTAATTGACTCGCCGCACGCAATACGTCAAGTTTTTTTACAATTTACTTAAACGTTTTTACGCCCGAGCTTATAATTTTTTATAAGGATGTCAAGTTTCTTTAAAACGATTTTCATGCTTTGATGTCAATGCTTTTGTTTTGTAAAAGATTTTATTTACAAGTGTTTTGTCGAATTAAAGGAAAATGCTACTTAGCTATATCTACTTAAAAATGCGATTTAATCATCATAGATTTATAGATAATTTTAATTGTTTACATTCGCAAGTAAACACAAAGTTGACTTATTGAAACTATCCGATATTATCATGCTAATTGATTAGAATTATAAAGATGGTAATTGATTTTCGAGATTCGAAATCTCTAGGTCTATTTAGAGACTATATCCAAACTGCCTCATTGGTTTAGTAAACGCAAGCGCGACTGTTAAGCGTGAGGTCCTGGGTTCGATTCACGGTTCGGGCAAACTATTATTGAGTTTTTCGGTATGGAAATTCTCAGCAGCAGCACGAAGTCTGGAACATTGCCCGGTAGATGGCAATAGGCTATTACATGGGATTCAGTATCAGCATCGGTGAAATGTGGGTGTACAAAAGTACTCTTCTGCCTAACCCTTCGGGGAATACAGGCGTGATGTTATGTTTATATTATGTTATCCAGACTTTCCACAATCTTGCTTAAAAAAATGCATTTTGCTGTTAAATTATTTTCACACAGCGTCAAAGCACAATATCTTAAATAAAGCCATGAAATACAGACTAATAAAAGCAAGGAGCTATATGTGTTTACAAGAAAATCGCTCGAGCCTCAGCAGCCATCTGCAGCGAACGTGAAGGCAATAAACTGAACGAATTGGCGTCTAGCCTGTTTCGTTACGAATCGATACCAATACAGCCTCAAAACACAATGAAGATACACACAGAAGAACCATTGACATATATAACATAGCATCGCGCCTGAAGCGTTAGAGGCAGTGGCGGTCCCGGGGTCATATCCCCAAACCGAACACGTCAAATTGACAAACCTCCAAAAAATTGACAATTTTACACACTTTAAACAAATGATTATATTCCTGCTTAAAACGTCAAAACGATGAAATCAAAAATAGGTAATATTATATTTAATTATATGTATATAAATTTTGTGAATTTTGCCTTTGTGCTCAACTTTTCAACAATCATATTACTGTTAATATGACCAAGTGTTTGGCTGCGACCGCGCCTCGTTAGAGGTGTACTCCCACATTCCACCGATACTGTTATTAAGTCACATGTAATAGGGAGCGAGTCTATTGCCATCTACCGGGCACAGTTCCAGACTCCGTGCGGCTAAATATGGTCTACATGAATAAAAACATATCTTATCTAAAAACGCAATAGCACTATGAATGTTTTAATCCCGACCCAGGATTAAAACCCAAGACCTCACGCTCAGCCTGCGCTTGCGACCACTAGACCAATGGCATGTAAAGCAAATGCATCAGATAACTATACTATATCGCCAAAGCCTGTTAACCCGAGCAACAAAGCTAGTTAGTAAAACAGTATTGTAAGCGATCTGATACAGAAACACAGACACGAACTGTGGCCGACATTTTTTTCCTGTATCTTTATTGCCTTTACGAACACACATATTCACATACACAAACACCCAGACCCGAAACAACTATCTGTAGATCATACAAATATTGGTTCCGTTTTTTCTGATCCGTTTGATCTCTCAAACACTGCGCAAACCGTGCCGTATGAGGACTATATTGGTCCAGTCTTCGCATAAGATGATTTAACGATACTTTGAGCCAATTATAAGTAACAAGTTTGAATTGAATTAGTCTAACTGGCCACGTGTCATACCGACTTCATTGACATTTCTGTTTCGGTTGTGCGGAGATTGTCTTTTGTCTGACGTTTTAGACAGCCAGGAGGACAATTCTCGCGCGATTAGAGATCGAGGATGATGATGAAGAAGACGAGAATTATCGAAAAAAAATGACAGTTATAACCCGCCTGCCTTTTTTTAAATTCTCATAGTATCAATTTAAACGTTAGACGAACGAGTATCTTTACTTAAAACCCTCGTTTCTAAGTAGTTTGACACAGCCGAAATTTTATCCTATAGTGCAAATCACTGTCTCATATCTTTGGTCGAAGCGCACGAGAATTGCCCGTCTGATAGCGTGTTTCATTTTACAATATCAAGCCGTATGTTTGTGGGATGCCTCCAGTCGGAAAGTTGGCCTTCTGTGTGTTCGCATTTCGTTGTTAATTTGAGTACTTCAGTGTTTTTTTATCGTACAAAGTTGCTCTACTTAGCTCGTAAAAATCCGTAGTTGCCATCTTAGTTAAATATCTGGTTTTATTAGATCACTCAAGTAATTTTGTATCTGATGGTCATGTTACCTGTGTTCCCACTGTTCTTATGAACGTTGTTTTTCTTTTATCGTTACAGGCTGGTTAGAAAATCAATGACTTGATTAAATTTAACCCTCAACTGTTTCGGGAAACATTCATAATTATTTATTTCTATTCATAACATAGATATAGGTAAGTATAAACGGGCTGTTTTCCGCAAATACTCGCTTAAGCTTAGCATTCCTTTTTAAAAGGCCAGCAACGCACTTGTGACTCCTCCGGTGTTGCGGGTGTCCATTGGCGACGTTAATCGCTTACCATCAGGCGATCCGTCTGTTCGTTTGCCGCCTACCTATGCCATAAAAAAGCGCATTTTTTGCGTCGGGGTGGGAATAATGTCAGTTTATTCGATTCACCCCAGTTCTTCGAGAAATTAAAGAAATACCAGCAGTCGCTTGACGTTGCTAGCTATTTGCCGGGGGATATTGGGGTTTCGGAAGTATATTCATAACATAACATAGCGCAATTCCTGTATACTGCGAAGGTTTAGGCAGAGGTGTACGATTTAACACCCAGATTTCGCCGATTTCGTTATTCAGTTCCATAATAGGAGCGTGCCTATTGCCATCTACCGGGTACAGCTCCAGACTCCGTGTTGTCACTGAATTTCCATGCAGAAAACCCTCAATTACGCTTTGCCCGATCTAGGAATCGCGCTCAACGGTCGCGCTTGAGACTACTGGAGCTATGAGGTAGTACCAATTAATTTTGCTTGCATTTTCGTTTTTTAAGATTTGCATACACTATGAAAGCTGACTCGTTTGTCTTTATCTGTGATGCAAGGTATATTTCTCAATTAATCAGTATAACTATAATGGAACTCATTAGCTGTATCATTATTACGCCGTAAGAGCCAATTTCACTCAATGAACATACAATTTTCTCTAAAACATTGTAACGACCGGCGCAGGTGATATTCTCTTAAAGTTACGTATAAGAGCACTTTAAATGACTTAAGTAGGTAATGATTTGGAGCAGAAGTCTCTTTAAGACGTTAATTAAACATTGTAGCATTCCCTTAAGTAGAACCCTATATATCAGATAAAAACAACGAACGCTTTTTTAAAAGAATTACGCGTATCCCGTTATTGACAACCCCTGATAAATGGTGTATTTTTTTTCATGCATAAAACCTTGCCCCACACTAGGATTTCTCCTGTATTGTAGTTACAGTTAAAAACATACATGTCACATGCACACACAACCAGACCCTAAACAACTATCTTTAGATCATACAAATATTTGTTCCGTGTGGGGATCAAACCCGCGACACGTAGCGCAGAAAGCTAGTCGCTTAGCCAATGCGCCATTTCGTGTCGTCGAAACAAACGATCAATTTCCAATCGTCTAGAAAAAAGGTAAACAACTCAAAATACTTAAACGATGCACTCATCGAAACTATCGTTAAGCAAAACAAATGATTAACAGTTGAGCTAATCGTGCGCACGGACTTAAGCTTATCGCTACGGGACATTTCTAAATGTTCAGCGGAAGCTCGTAAGTAGGCCAGCCCATTCTCAGTTGTTGCTTGTTTTCAAACATTGTTGCCCAGTGCTCCCAATCGGCAAACATCTTGCCGATTTGCTAATCCGTGTTTATCGTTGCGAGCCAAGATTGTCGCGTGAACTGCTACGCGTTTACGGTTAACGATCTTTTTCGTGTTGATTTGAAAGAAACTTATGTCGATACTTGTGTTAACGTAGTTTGTTTAAGAGCCTTTGCACACTACGAAAAATTGTAGTGTGTATAACTGTGACTAATAAAGGCTGTCTCCGCGTGTGAATCTCGGTTAACGTGCGTTTGTATCGCTTTAAATACGATACAAATCGACGCGCATTTCACGAATGCGCGACAACAAGTCGTCGTGTGCGGGCTCTAATACCTAGTCTTGAATTTTCAAAATGATAGGTGTGGACAATTGGTAATAGCTGTGACTTATTAAACAGTATCTTCCGCCCGCGACTTCGCTCGCATTGATTACGAACCCGTGCATTTTTTCGGGGCACACGTAGCGCCATCTAGCGTCCTAAAGCAATTCTATCCGTCGAAATTTATTGTTCTTTCCCTCAGGAGCAGTACTTTTTTTCTGGATGAAAGGTACCCCATGTCCTTTTCTGTATCTCTGAAAACGTATATGCAAAATTTCATGACGATTCGTTCAGTGGTTTAGGCGTGAAAAGCTAACAAACAAACTTACTTTCGCATTTATAATGTTAGTTAGGAAGTTAGGATTAGAATAACCCTCCCTTGATCGTATACGATTGACAAGTCGTTGATAAAAATAAAAATAGAAGCTAATTACTTAGCTTATTTATTTTATTGTACGGAAAATGTGTAAATATGTACTTGAAAATCTCAATGAATCTTTTCACTTTATAATTTTCATCCAATTTTCCTTCATCTTTAGGTATTTTTCTCGGATATCTATGTCTCCGTCGTAACCTGTTTTCATCCATATACAACTTCTTCTATTAAGTTGACATAGTCGTCGAGCGACTGCTACGATACAAGTCGCAGGTTCGATTCCCGCACAGAAAAAATATTTGTATGACCTAATCAGTTATTCCGGGCGGGTGTGAACATTCGCGTTTGTAAACGCACCAACGATACAGGAACTATTCATTGTGGGGCAACATTTAAAAAAATAATAAGCTCTTGTATATAACAGATGACCTTAAACTGTGCTGATGCACCAACCGTAAGATAGCTTGGTAGTTAGCTAACCCATCCATTAAATACGTCACAATAATTATCTCAAAGTATACTGCGTTCTTACATATTATTTTAAATTAATGCATATTGTGTAGCAAACGTTCCACTCTGCTTAACCATTTACCATTGACATATCTTGTCCATGGGTTTAGAAAGGGTGATCAAGCTGGAAGAGGATAGCCGAGGATCGTGCTCAGTAGCATGCATTGGGAGAATAGGCCTCTCCCAATGCACGCTACTGAGTTCTGTTCAGCAGTGGACTAACCCAGGCTGTTGATGATGATGATGATCAAATCTCCATCTAATTAACTAATTAATTGAACATCATTAACGGAGACATGGTTGGCGCAGTGGTTGAGCGATTGACTGCTACGCTACGTGCGGAACGAATTTGTCTGATCTACAGATAGTTGTTTCGGGTCTGGGTGTTTGTGTATGTGAATATACATATGTGTTTGTAAACGCACCCACGATTTTTTTAAGAACCACAAAAATAAAATAAATCAATCTAAACAAAGCTCTTGGCAACCCCGTGTAACCTTCTAAAACCTAAACATATGTATATTAAAGTTTCAGTTACTGTTAATCAGTATATACAAATTAATATATAGGTACCCACTTATCACATAGAAACGGTATAAAAATTTATATTAACAACGAATACATATCAATTTCCACGTGTAATTCATTTAATTGATATTATCGTGCCAAGCAACGTAATGTATAGCATTAATTTAATTATGTTGCATTGTGCATGTTTGCACTCTAGAAGTGACGATAGCGGCGCGCGCGCATACAATGTCGCATCTTGACCGACAGATCAGTGGATGAGTCAGAAATAGATGGTGGGATGTTGAGGGGATCTGATCTACACAATTTTCTAGATTTAAATAGAGGCAATTTCATGATTATGCATAGAATTGAGCTTATTGTCTGGTGCGTTGAGTAGCTCATTGGCATTATTCTTGATTATCGTAGCCATATATCTCTTTTTGTAGAACAAATTAAGGAAAAAGTAAGGGTAGAGTGTTATAGATTTGGCAATTTGACAAATATTCACATACAAAAACATCCAGACTCGGAACAACTATCTATGGTCATTCAAATATTTGTTCCGACGGGATTCCGAACCCGCGACACGCAGCACAGCAGTCGATCGCTAAATCACAGCCCCGACTATGCCATTGAATACGTTCTGCTTAGCCAGAAAATAAGGTAAGGACGAGAAGTGTCTCTAGTGGAGTAATGTAAAACTGTAAATCAAGAAACAACAGCTAAAAAGACTGAGTGGTATGCTTAGTCCAGAAACTTGATTCACTTGCCTAGCTGTTCCCATAAGCGACGCCCTAAGCTCAATCCATCTAGGGGGATAGCTGATTCAATTATAAACGGTTGCCCAAATAGTGAATCGAACCCTGAACAAAACCATAAACAAGAATATAAGTTAATGGCGATGGTACATCACACATCTACACAAACCTTCTATTAATTATATCAGGCTTGAGTTTCCGACTTACATAAGTTAGACTCTTTTGAATTACATTGTACTCACATAATTGTTGTTCGAGATCAATGTATAAATTAATATTGTATATATAATTCCGAGTTCAAAAGAGTAACCATGGAGTTTCTTGCACGTTCTTCTCCATTGGAAATTAACACTTTGGAACGTGGCAACTAGAGCCTGGCTATTCATTAGTGCCTGTAATGGTTTACATGAATAAAAATACATTTGAATTTGAATTGAATCTATGGATATATACTGTTTAACATAGATTTAGAATGTAAAGTGAAATTCTAAGTCTATGCTGTTTAGAATGAAATGACATCTGTCTTCATCTGTCATTTTTATATTTTTTAAATGAAATTGACTGATGACTGAATGCATAGACAATTAGACATCGATTCCTTTTATTAAAGCGTTGTCAATTACTAAAAACGTTGATTAGTTCTAAATCGTTAATCATTTAGCTGTCACATTTAGTGATTCCGTATTCTTCTTTGTTCTTACAAGTCTAACAGTACTTACGTGCAGTGGCGTGCGGTCCATAAAGACAAAAAGACTGCCTACCCTACATAACTCAGATAAATATTTATTATAAGATATTTGAGGTGGCAAATCACATACATCATTATTTAATCGACAAGACGACGAACCAATACCAACATGCAGTAGGTATTATTGGTAAGTAAGGTTTTAAAAATTTCTGCCTAGCCTGTCTAAAAACTCTGTGCACGCCGCTGCTTACGTGGTTGTTGATATAAAAAGCCAATAAAACTTTTTCCGTCGGATAAACTTCCTGTCGATGTAAAGTTTCCTCGTGTGTAACATTTTTAATTTGTACCTTAATAATGTAATGCTTGAAAATATTAATTTAGTAATAAACTAAATAGTAAGCTCATTTTTTTTATTAACTATTAAAGATTGGCGGCATGCAATGTTGTTGCACGTCGGTAGTGTGGCCTTGATTTTGAAAAATTTCTCGGACAAAATAAATTTTAAATATTGTCCTTTTTTTTTGTGACACGGTTTATACTTTTTTCTTTTATCGATATTGTATATTTAGCGAAATAAATTCTTTAATATGGAAAGTAAAAAATTAAATGTATTTTTTTAAACAATGAAAGTTCTACCAATTAATTACAAAAGATTTAAGGAGAGATTTACTGGCAAAGCATATAGAAAAAATTGCACAAGACTATACAAAATAACAAAGCAATATCACAATTTATTACGCCTTTATGACTTAAGTCGGCTATTCTAAAAAGAAATTACAACCTTCCTTTACAACGTAAAAGCCATCGCAATCCAATTAGCGAATGTCTAATGATCTAACAAATGCAATGAAACCAAGGGATACACGTTTCGTGGGTTTATAGTGAGGTGTGAACATCAGTTATTTACGTGGTGTGGTCAATAAACTAGAATTGCAATTTATTCTTTTTAATATAAACGTCGTAATATCGAGGGTGTTTTACAAGCATTTGGTAAGCACAAAACGGACTGAGCAGTGATACCCTTGTCTCGGTTGAATGCTTGCCTATCAAATATGTCTATGCAAATATCTTTTCGAAATCATCCACGGGTGTCATAATTTGATTATAATTTCCGTTAACGGTAAAGGAAACATCGTGAGGTCACCAGCACACCTGAGAGTTCTACAAAGTTCTTGATAGTGTGTATGTAGTCTGCCAATCCCTACTAGGCGAGCGTTGTCGATGTCGAGTAATGCTTGATCTTTCTGATTCTGTGAGAGGCCCAGCAGTGAAACAGTAGGATAATTATTATTTGCTAAGGAAACTAATCTGACCTAAAAAATATTCGGTCTTATTGCCCGGAGAGGAGAACTCATGATCTTGCGTGTGCAAGTCTTATTTTAGTAGTAGGTATTGTGTTATTTGTGTTCAAATGTATAAATTTATTTAACCATCTAGTATAATTCTTAAGAATTACTTTTACGAGCATATGGAAAAAAGATAAAAATAAATTTAAGAATATTGCGTTTATTGATTTGGCATGCAAGCACCACATTAAATTCTTTCAGACCAACCACTTGGGCGGGCTGTACATTACTTCTTAGGAGCTGATACAATCTTTATTGTAGAAATAAAAATTATCGGTTTTCGTACCGCATTAAAATACCTATGAGTATACTTAATATTTTAGATGTTCAAATTAACCTTAATTATTGTCATGAAATATTTATTAAAAAAAAATACAATAGAATAACGACTTTAAGTGAACCAAATCTGCGGTTGTTATTTTTTCATAACTATTCTGGAATTCAATATTGCTTCACACTTATAAAAATAGTTTTTGTATTCAAAACCTTTTAATTTATTGTTCAATAATATTAATGTATATAACTGCCAATTCATAAGTGAAGTAAGGCCTCAAATGACATCAAGCAAGGCTGTGGCCTTTCCAGTGTTGAGATAGTTACGTGTACACTATTCCGTGTAACGGAAATAAGTAATAGATTTACAATGAATAGGACTTGTTATGTTAATCAATGTCACCTAAGCTGTTGAACTAAACTGTATGCATGTTTATTTGTCAGCGTGTCAGTAACTTGCCACCAATAAAATACAGGGCTGTTTTGATACTAGTAATTTAGGAAAAAAACATTCATCAAGGCATAGCTGGCCACCGGCGGCCAAACCCAATTAGTTTTCTATTTTTTCTCCTTTGCATCACTTGATAGGTTAAAATTAATAAAGTAAACTTGTTAATTTAAAAAATAAATCTACTTCCGAACTGTTACTTATACGGAAACACTTCATTTGCAATCTTAAGCAGTCTGATACAATACAGTGTAAGAATACGATTGTTATATGTCCTGTTTTTTTTTATTGATACCCGAATCCTTCAAGCTCAAGTTTACACTTGAGCCTTTGTTCCTCCAAATCACATGTAAATGTGATTTATATGTTCTTTACCTTCTCAAAACAAATTCTTTAACAACACTTCAATTTTCAACTTTAAAAATTCAATTGAATGTTCACGTTTTCATTTATTTTTAAGTTTTGTCCTTGGTATTGTAAGAGCAGTAACCGGTGTTAGTTCGTGACCAAACGCTGAGCGTTGCACTGGTGTTACTGACATGCGTGCAATACATTGTACAAACTACACTTTTAGGTAGTTGCACCGTTTTTTATTCCATATTCGTAAGTAGGTATACACGGCTACACTTTTCTCTCGACTGTCGATAATTAATCCTTATTCGCCTACCAAGTGTACAATATAGGTCTTACATAATAAGTTTATTATTAGGTACTAAAAACTTAGCTGCCTTTTGCAGGATTGACAAGATCTGTGTGTACGTCGCTGTAACATCAAGTTTCTTCGTTGTTAAGACTCCATCGCCACTACGCTAATCTACACTAATATTATAAAACGAAGTCGTAGTTGAATGTCGCCATATATATTTACCTTATATCATTTATTATATTAGATTAGATATATGTATAATGTAATGTTATTATATTAGATTAGATATTTTACAAGATAAAACTTCTTGTTCTTGAAATTTCGAAATCCAGTCTACACCCGCCATAGAAAACCGTCCTGTAATTTGAACGTGGTCCTAATAAACATAATTAAAATACATGTTTAACATAAAACAACACCGCATATAGACGAGAAAATACCCATATTTAAATTATACCATAAAAATCGTAAAATACGTATGAGGTCTACACGCAACATTGTAGAAGGTATAAATATAATTATATGAGTTTTTTAAACCGCCTAGGTCATCAGAACGCTTGGTTTTACGATTTTACTGCGAATGACGTTAAAATTGGACTTATCCTATTTATCCGAGAAATTGTGGTCGTCCTTTTTTTCGTATTTTGCGCCCTCTGTCTTGCATAACACCGACTAATGGTTTGGCAATTAAACTATTTGACTTTTATAGTGTTGTCGTTTAATTCTTTGTTTTGCGAAAAAGTTCTATTTGAACTCTTAGGTCACATTATTGAGTTTTACTTTTAGCGAAATGTATGTAGGTTTTACAAGAACACAGCTAATACTTCTGTCGCCCAGTTATCGAGGATCTGTTTATTGGTCCTAAATCCCAACTCCCAAATTAGATACGAGAGTAACGTCATGCTTAATATTATTTATAGGTTATATAATTAAAACAGTCTTACGAATATTTACCATTACGCGTTACATTTTCATAAACTTAGGTTGACAGCGCGGTAGGCGCAGTGTCTACGCTATTAACTTTCTGCGCTGCGATTTCGATGCCCGCACGCTGTGTGTGCTTGTGACATTCATGTTTGTAGCCTGTATCTACGATACAGTAGAAATCCTAGTGTAATGACGTATAAAAAATGAATAGAAAGTGAAAAACGTGAAATTAAGTATTTATGTAGTTATTAATGACTAGCTTTTGTCCGCGACTTCGTACGCGTGAAATTTAGAATCTGATATTTTCCTGCGGTAAAATGGAGCCTATATTTTAAGTTGACCTCTAGCAATACATCGGTGAAAACTGCTTTCAATTCCATGCAGTAGTTTTTGCGTGATGCGTGTACAAACATACAGACAAACATTCTAATTCTAAATTTCTTCTTCTGTTTTGGCTTCTGTTGCTCTAATAAAGACCCCCCATATTAGTTTTTCTCCAATATCTATAATGTACAGACATCGGCCTGTTATAATTTTATTATATATATAGATCTATTTTTAAATGTATCCGTTATGTGTATTGGGTATTGGGAACTTACAGATGCTAAGATGCGACTATTTAGACTGCTATTTAAATTCGCTATGAAGAGGGAGATAGGTATTTTACGTTAGCATTACTATAGGACAGCACAGAATGCATTTCATTACAAAGGTACAATGAATTATGCATCGTTTAGTATGTAATAGTCTCTGATCTTTGACTCACTGCCTTGAAAAAGGAATACATATTACGCATGTGCACACATTTTAATGCAGTGCATGCATAAAATATGTGCCAGTTGTGTGCATTCCGGGTTATTGTGAATAAATCTTTATTTGGTGCCTTATTGGTACCAGCAACCATTTCATCTCCGTGAATGAACTCTGAGACTGTCTGCCGCACCCGCATTGCAGACTGGTTAATCCTTTCCACTGCGACATGAGAGATAGAGATTCTATGTCATAACTCGTCCCGACAAAAGAAGAAGTAGATGACGTACAGTAGGTGGCGCGTCGTACCGGCAAATGTATTTGAAAGAGCATTTCTGTAATTCCACAATAATTTCTTCTGCGGCAGCAACGCGCCGAGGACCAGCTAGTAGCTTCTAAAAAAATCTGTAGGATGAGAATGATGAAAGTAAATAGAATGAAATAGAAATCCACGTGTTCCTAATAAGCTACAATGTAAGTTGCGAAATTTACACATAATCTATACGTAACTTTGTCAAGTTCAAGATTCGAGATGGAACTTACGACATTCTCTGCTCAGGATCATAATTTATTGCGCACAAACTTCTAGTATCGCTCATATTTTTCTTGGTTGATTCTACTATTTAGAAATTACATAACATAAAAATACATACCATCACGCTAGTATTCCTCGAAGGAAGACAAATCGAACAGGCCTGCAACAACTAACTGTAGGCCATACAAAAAATTGTTCCGAGCAAGGCTCGAACTGGCCACACGTACGCATACAGCCTGTCGCTTAGCGACTTTGCTGTCCTGGCAATCATTGCCGTGACGAAACAAAAACATATCGCCGTCAAAGTGTTGACACCACGTATGTCAAAAATAGCAACTTTTCAGAACAGTGAAAAAACTGCATAATTTTACATAGACACCAGTATAATACCATTTTATATTCATTTCATTTTACGAGTTTCTATTGGACGATGCTTGTTTCTGATTGGCTGGAACAACTCGTCTTCCGATCCTCTAGCAAATGCCATCGAAATGTCAAAACCGCCAAAAAATAACTTACGTGGTGTTAGAACTTGAACGACGATATAGAATTTTGACGCTTTCGATAAAACTAATTTTATTAAAGGTTTGGATAACCAGTATCTATTGATTTACTGGTATATAAAAGTCTAAAACATAAGACAAAGTTATGTAACGTATTGTAAATTAACATAACATAGCATCACGCCTGTATTCCCCGAAGGGTTAGGCAGAGGTGTACTATTGTACACACACATTTCGCCGATGTCCATGTAATAGGGGGCGAGCCTATTGCCATCTACCGGGCACAGTTCTAAACTTCATGCTGCTATTGAGAATTTCCATACTGAAAAACCCAGTAATGCTGCCCGACCCGGGAATCGAATCCAGTACCTCACGCTCAGCAGTTGCGCTTGTGATCACCAAAGAGTCATTATTGTAAATTCCTTACATTTATTTAAAAGGCACCAAATATTTTTACGCATTTCAGTGTAATTGCGGCTCAATAATTAATCAATTTAAATGTAGATCACTCTACTTATTTGTTAAGTTTAATTAACTTATTAATATGGTGCGGTCATTCAAAAGATCGGGATAAAATATAATGTCTAGAAATATGAGCCGTAAAGTAGTTTAGTTTGAGTGGAAAAAGTGATCGTATTCGCATGTATTCGCAACAAAGTATCGGTTTCAAGGTGTCTTTACATTGTTGCAGTGCGTCAACCTCACGAGATCATCTCAGAAGGCCCGTTTACACGGTGCGATGTCTGATTGAAGGAACGTATTTGTAAATGCTGATAAGTTGACTTCATCATACTTAAAATTAGGTCAATGACATTATTATCATATAAAGATTTAATAATGGCCTAAGTGAGTCGCTTTTTCGGTATTGCTCTTGCATAAGCTATCTTAACTACGTATATATATATATATTTTGTTAGTTGAATTGGTTTTATTATTGCGTTATTTATATTTGAAGACTGCTTCACTGGTCTAGAGGTCGCAAGAGCGACTACTGAGTGTGAGGTCCTGGGTTCGATTTCCGAGTCACGCAAAATGTTATAGGATTCTTCTGTATGAAAATTCTCAGCATTAGTGGAGTATGTAACTGTGCCCGGTAGATGGCAATAGGCTCGCCCCTATTACATGGGACTTAATAACAGCATCGGCGAAATTTGGGTGTACAATAGTACACCTCTTCCTGACTCTTCAGGCGATACAGGTGTGATGCTGTTATGTTATATTATTTATATCCTGAGAATAACATTCCCTACTAATGAATGAAGTTATTTTATATAATATTATAAAAAAGTTGTCTATTTTTTAATGTTTTTTGTTTTTAATTGCCAATAACTTACTAAAAATCATATTAAATTAAAGTGAAATTATAACGCGTGGTTATCACAGTCAAAACAAGACGGTAATCAATCAATTCCGATTGACTACGGTCTCAATTCAGAAAAATCTCTACCAGTCTGCGCAAGTCTTTAGGTGCAAGACTTGTTGGTTGGCGCAGTGGCTAAGCAATTAGCTTTCTGCGCTACGTGTCGCGGTTTCGGTCGCCGCACGGAACTAATACGTGGATGATCTACAGATAGTTGTTTCGGGTCTAGTTGTGTGTACATGTGACTTGTATGTTTGTAAACTGTACCCACGATACAGGAGAAATTCAAGTGACTGTTTTAAAAAAATATTGAAATAGAATTGACTATGGTGTTCAAAGTGAAGTTTATCATTCGTTTCCCTAGATGGCGTTGTACCGTTAGTTATACTTCATCCTGAATCGCGATGTTAAGATTCTCCGTGAATTTTACTAAAACTTTTATAGATTAATAGTTTCGTACTGGTTGGAAACTCTTGATTTATTTCACTGCGTTTCCTTGTTCGGGACCATAATTTATGGCACATTCTGTGGCGTCGCGTGCTCGTGTCGTGTTCGTGTAAAGGACGATCTCAACCTGTTTGTTTTCATTACTACGGAATTCTTCAAATTAAGTCGCGTGTTGGTTACAATGTGGCGGCACAACACTGATTCACGGTCAAGGCCGCTAACGACAATGTTGCGATGTTGATGTAATACTCAATGAGATTCTTACGGTACGATCTTGTTTGTTGCTGGGCGACTTTCGATTAAGGAATTCTTTTAGGACATTTTATGGTCGTTTTTACGAAAGATGATTCATACAAGTTGTATTTTTTTTTTGCTAAATACTTTCCTTCTTACACGTAATCGTCACATATTACGTACAATTGGTTGACGGAATTTTTAACTGTTTTTATATTTATATTTTTCCAACCAATTATTTTGACATATTTGAGCGCTTGCGCAATATTTGTGTTACCTTGACCAGGGATTTAAAATAAGGCATGCAGTACTTATTTATGTCTGATTGCTATCGCAAACGAGGATTAATTGGTTGCTGTCTTTGTAAATTATGGACATAATTTATCAGTTTTAACGTGATACCATAAAAAAGCCTTTCAACCATATGGAAAGTTCATGTTCAACGGCTATCTTTGTCTGAAACAGCTGTTTTTTTCTCAGTGAACTTTGGCTTAATTGAGCTTAGCACTTTGACAATACACCGCCTCAGTGCGCAGGCTGCCTCATCAGTCTAGTGGTCGCTAGCGCGACTGTTGAGCGTCCTTGGTTCATTTATCGGGTCAGGCAAAGTGTTATTAGGTTTTTCTGTATAGAAATTCTCAGTAGCAGCACGCTGTTTGGAACTGTGCCCGGTTGATGGCAATAGGCTCACCCCCTATTACACGGGACTGAATAATATCAGCGAAATGTAGGTGCACCAAAGTACACCTCTGCCTGATCCTTTGGGGAATACAGGCGTGATGCTATGCTATGTTAAATAAAATCTCTGGAATACGCCAAAATCTAGCACAGTTAAAATACATACGCTTCAAATTGAAAACCGCCTCATACTTGAAGTCGGATAAAGGACGAGTTAGTTCAAAAAACACACAATCACACATATTTTATTCTAAACACTGGTAACTTGCGATCCAGATCAGATATTCGTTTGAATACAATCGCTCGAATGCGAATTGCCGTTCTCATTATACGAGAACAGTCACTAACAGAAGTACTACATAATCTTTGTACCGTCATCAGGCTAATGATCCCACTGTTGGGACTCAAGCTTCACTCTGAAAGAGGGCCTCAACTTAAGTCCACCACTTGAGCGAGAACTGTGAACGTTAGACGCGAATATATTTGTGTTTTTTTCTTTTGCATTGCTCCTCTCAATGGTTCCTCCTGTATCGTGGGTACAGTTTACAAATATACATGTCACATGCGCACACAACCAGACCCGAAACGACTATCCGTAGATCATACAAATATTTGTCCCGTGCGGTGATCGAACCCGCGACAGGTACCGTAGAAAGCTAATCGTTTAGCCACTACCCCAAAGGAGTCGTCAGTTCCCCTGAGCTTTATATGCTTGTTCTATGAGAAATGGGTTGCAGCATAATTGCTAAGCAAGAGTCTATCAGAAACACTCGAAAAGAATAGTGGATTTAGAAGGAAACAACATTTAGCCTTTGTTTACTACCCTAAAAAAATAAGGGCTGCAACTGATAATTATCACACAGGATAACCCAATAACACTTCGCTCGACCCGGGAATCTAACCTAGGACCTCACGCACACCAGTCGCGCTTGCAATCACTAGCCCAGTGGAGCAGGTGTCTATTAAATGCAGATGGTTTTTTACATCTACAAACATAAAAATTTAGTAGAAAACGGAATGTTCTAATGTATAACTATTCAAGGGACTGGACATATTATTTAGATGCTATTTGATGATACACGTCATTTTTTTCTGTTCTATATTTCAAATGTCAGTTGACATGTCAAAAGTACTATCCAACAATAACATTCAAGTTGTGTGTGTTTATTTTGTATTGCAAATGCCAGCGAGCAACAGATGTTGCAATTACATAATAATAATGGACTCAAGTTTACCGTGTCAAGGTATCGCTACAATGTTGCAGGTTCTTGCTCCGATACAGTGATTTGTAGCCTCTATTTGTATCGCTGTTCACGACTGTACCTGTTTAAAAAGTTGTGTGGCTACCGTACAGCTGTTCTGTTTTTAATTGAGATAACAGGTGGTGAGATTTTTATTTTATTTATTAGTCTATTGCCATTGTAATCATTATGGGTTTTAATTTTGGCACGTGTAGACTTGACGATAAAACAGGCGTTTTGTTGTTGTTTGTTATTTTATGTTTTATTATCATTACTGATGACCGTTTCATTGGGCTATTGGATGCAAGCGTGACTGTCCTGGGTTCAGTTTTCTGTGCGGCATAGTGATGCTGTACTTTTCTGTGTGGAATTTCTCAATCCCGGAGCTTGGTATTTTGATCTGTAGATGGCAATATAATAGGCCTTAATAACGGTCTCGGAGAATGTGGTAGAACACCCACATACATGTCAAACCTGCAAAATGCTGTCTTCTTGCTGATGATCTTAAAACCGCGCATACCCCATAACCACACGCCACAAGCGAGCCCCTCTAAGTCCTTGCGGTATAAACCGTCGCAACTTACCAAATACGAAACGATCGCACAACTGAATCACTCATTCACTGGTTTTTTTAATCATGAAGGTTGTCTATCTCTTGTTGCCAGCCAGTAATGTACAAGCAAAAAGTTCTTAACACATTCCAGCGGTTCACGTGATAATTTTAACTGATACGAGCGTGGTTACAAAGTAGAAACGAAGCTTGTCTAGACGACGCGATTTGCGCGCGAATTTAAAACATTCCGAACACATGTAACAGTGCAGATTACGCGCATTTCAATTAAAGATATACGTATAGTTGTCGGCACGGTTGGCGCAGTGGTTGAGAGATCGACTGCTGGTCTACGTGTCGCGGGTTCGATTCCCGTACGGAACAAATATTTGTATGATCTACAGATAGTTGTTTCGGGTCTGGGTCTTTGTTTATGTGAATACACACCGTGCCTCAGAAAGCACGTAAAGCCGGTGGTCCTGCGCTTGATCCGTCTCCGGTCGTGTTGGATTGCCGTCCCATCGGACTGTGAGTGTGAAGGAATAGAGAGTGCACCTGTGTTTGCAGTTGGCTAATCTCCGGTGAGATTGGCCGCCGTGACCGAAATTTGGTCAGGAGGACATTTTTTTATGTATTAAGGTGAGTTCGGGTAAGATCGTATAGATCGAATTTCCAGCTGATTCGAGCACCTTTTTATTATTAACCTTGTTCTCCAGGCAATATAAGCTAATAAAACTGCTTCTACTGACTGGAGAACAACATATAAAAAGTGATTGAATCAGCCGAAAATTCGATCCGTACGATCTTACCCGATTGCCGATCTTACCCGATTGCCGATCTTACCCGAAATCACCTTAAATGAGGAATAAAGCTGCCCACTACACTGTACCATACTATGATTGTGATAGCAGCGTGTTAGGCTAATAAATATTCTTTCTATAGATTTGTATTTGTGTGATTGTGAGGCAAGCCCAACTAGACCATTTCGGCCCCCAGTCGTGCCAAGACCAGGACGGCTCGTTATTAAAAGAAAAAATAATAATATGCGCGTGATCAATTTCCGTAGTTAATGAGTTGAGTTTTATTAGATTTTAGACATGTTAAAGGTTAAATAATTTTATTTCTCAAAAATAATTAGATTCACTTACATGAGAAAAATATTTATTTCTAATTTAGTTTAACAGTTTAACATTAGGCGACGCAACAGTTGCACAACATAAATTAAATAGTTTACAACGGATAGATATGAAACACCAAGAGATTAACAATTTTAAATCCTCTAAAATATGTTGTTTTAGTGTTTTTTTGAACGCGTACATGGTCTTTTACATGCCTAGGTAGTTTGTTGTAAAGTATGTATTATATGTAAATATATTTTTATAGAAAACAATTAACCTTAATTAGACACACATACAGGGTGTATGTGTAAGGGTGATTTTTGAACAGGTTTTACATATAAGGTGCGCAAGTCAAAATTATCTACAAAAAAACTATCTAAACGGACGGTTACTCCGCTAACCATCGGTCAACAAATCATTGTTTATCATCAACAACCAATCGGCTTCCGAACAATTACTAATCTTCGGTACAAAATCGGCACATTTAACAAATTCCCTAGGGATTTTAAACAAATCATTACATATTTGGACGGTATATGTTGCAAAATCCCTTGGGGGATTTAGGAATTCCGCAGAATCCCCTGGGGGGTCTAGTCTAGACCTATCTGCTAACAATGTTTACTACATTATATGGTAACAGTTCGGCTCACTGTTGGGCACAGGTCTTTTCACGGGCTTAAATTGAAAATTTATTTATTTTGTTCCTATACATGTTAAGCGGCAGTGTTATAATAGTATGAAAGAAAAATCTGCCGTTTATCTTCATGCATATATAAAATTTTCTGTTTAATGGCTGATTTTAGTCATAGTGACTGCCTCATTGGTTTACTGGTCGCAAGCGCGACTGCTGAGCGAGAGGTCCTGGGTTCGATTCCCGGGTCAGGCAAAGTGTTATTGAGTTTTTCTGTATGGAAATTCTCAGTAGCAGCACTGAGTCTGGAACTGTGCCCAGTAGATGGCAATAGGCTCGCCCCCTATTATATGGGACTCAATATCGCATCGGCGAAATGTGGGTGTACAATAGTACACCTCTGCCTAACCCTTCGGGGAAAACACGGGCGTGATGCTATGATTCTATGTTCAGTCATAAACTTTCGGTGAACTTGGATATCTGGCTATACGACACACTAAACTTAAATACCACCTCACAACATAAAAACAAAAATATTCTCATACTCTACTACAACATACAATGAAACAAGTTTTAATTTCAAAAACAACAATTACCATACAACACCACCTTTGTATTCCAATAATCTAAGAACATCGCCGACATTCGCCATCTCTTTCATTCATTATGAAAACATTGTATCACATTTTTTTAAACTATGAAATAAATTCATCATATGTTATCAGACTTCACAAGGATACAATTGTTTAAATTTATTTACAGTTTAATGACATACGATAAGCAATAAGAAACAGGGTACGCTTGTTCCTTTATTTCGCCGTATAAAGAAATACAGTCCGATAAAAGTATTAATGTCCATTTAATAACTGGTAAGTTTGTAAATCAGCAGTTTAATTCTTACAATGTAATCAAGAGGTGATAAAAATGTTTGAAGCTTTGTATCAAATATAAAACTAGAGCTGGCATTAATACCATAACGCAAGTCAGAAATCACTAGACTCCAGCTGAAATACCGGGGCGAGCCTATTGCCATCTACCGGACAATTCCAATCATCAGGCTTCTACTGGAAAACTTTCTGTCTGAAAAACCCAAAAACGTTTCCCGACCCGAGATCGAACACACGATTTCACGTCCAGAAATCCTTACTATCACATGACCAATGAAGGTGCATAAATTCATAAATATCACAGCCACAATTTGTACCTAGATTACTAGCATACGAAATCCTCCGTGCGGGTCATGAATCCGCGACCCGTAGCGCAGAAAGCCAGTCGCTTATCGCCACTACGCTTATCGTCAGTAAGCTGATAATAGTGCCACCCAAGACGTTTTTTCTTGTCTTTTTAATAACATAAAGCTTATTGTAAGACTAGTATTATAACCGACACTGACAACCGACACAACTTGTCAATTGTCATTGCAGTGTATAATTTTCAATTTGATGAATACTTGTCAAAGTGCCTTCACATTATTGAATAAACTTTGCAATAATATTTTGATATTCATAGTACATTCAGCGATATAAGTAGACTTAAGGTTTCGTTATATAAAAAATATTGTTTCTATCATGTTTTTTCGTTGTTCTTATCTAAACAAAGTTTGAAAACACGGTTGGCGCAGTGGCTAAGCGATTAGGTTTCTGCGTTACGTGTCGCGGGTTTGATCCCCACACGGAATAAATATTAGGAACGGAACAGATAGTTGTTTCGGGTCTGGTTGTGTGTGCATGTGACATGTTTATTTGTAAACTGTACCCACGATACAGGAGAACCATCTTAGAGTGGGGCAACGTTTTTAAAAAAGAATAAGAAAAAAAGTTTTCGTAAAAATATGTATAAAACTTGGTACAATGACTGTACCTTTTTTGAAATAGTTAAACGTGATTTAAATTTAGGTATAAATCCTAAGCCTGATGCTATATTACAGTCTGATAAAAAAAACGTCAAAAAAATCGCTAGTATGATTATTAATTCATAAATCTCAAAGTGATGGACCGGACCGGGTATTTCCATAAATCACTACATATTATAAAACAAAGTGCCCCGCCGCGCGAAGTGCGACTCGTGGGAAGCCGGGACGGATCGCTCTATATATATTGGAGAAAAACTAATATGGGGTTGTAGCGACAACTACCCGCAACATGGCAAAAAGTAAAGCGCCATCTATCAGAATGAAGCTACAACAGCAAACCCTGAATCGCACTATGAAAGTTTACAAGGATTCTAACACATATACGAATATCCGACATCAACTGTCGGGCTTCGGCCCGCCAGGCTAACCACCTTGCCTGGTCGGAGGATCCTCCCTTTTCAATGGAGGAACACCATACCTCGATCCTCCACACGGTCTTTATTAGAGCAACAGAAGTCAAAACAGCATTTTTTTGAATTGTTGTGTCTGTCTGTCTGTATGTTTGTACACGCATCACGCAAAAACTACTGCATGGAATTGAATGCAGTTTTCACCGATGTATTGCTAGAGGTCTAACTTAAAATATTTTCCGTATGAAGTCTCAGTATGAAGTCGCTGGCAAAAGCTAGTTTACTTATAAAAATGTCATTAAAGACAACATTTTATGATTGAAGATTGATACAATTATCTTGCTGAGCACATAATAATCGTGTAAACTGCAATCAACTCGGCGACATTGCAGCAACCGGAATCAATTAGCGTCATAATGACAGTGTTCAACTGAATATGAATGCACACATCGATGTTCAATTGATCGCAAGCGCAAGTCTTGTCTTTCAATTTATCTCCGTGACGAAAAATTGGAGGAATACAGTGTTTAGTTTTTATTTAACGGTACGACTGGCGCATTTGCTTATGACATTTTTAACGGGTCGTGGCTTCAATTCTCGCACGTTGCAAATATTACTTATTTGGGTGTGTAAGCTATATCTGCTAGGTGTGCACGCGCATCACGTGCACACGCACATTAGATACATATCTGTAAACTCTTCCCACGATACATGAGCATAAGCAACCATAATTAGAGGAAAACATAATAAATAAATAAAAGTGATTTCAAATTACATAAACACAACATAACATCACGCTTGTATTCCACAAAGGGTTAGCCAGGGGTCTACTTTGGTACACCCACAGTTCACCGATATCTTACCGATACCTTGTTTCCCATGTAATAAATAGAAGGCGAGCCAATTGCTATGTCAGAATACAATTTCAAACTCGAATTTAAATAGTGAAAAACTTAACTTTACTTAACTGATACTGTTTGACACGGGAATCGAATCCAGAACCTCATACTCAGCAGTCGCCCTTGCGACCACTAGACCAAAGCCTTGAATACAGGGTTGATGCTACGACGTCAAAAGTGAAGTGATTCTTCTATGACGTGCGTGTATTGAACAAGTCGAGCTCTAAATCTAAGTCAAAAAGCTTCTAAATCTTTGTCGAAAACTCTTGCCTTATTCTATCCTGGTTGTACAAGCTATCACAGTGGAATCGCTTATACCGTAATCAAATCAAATCATTTATTTCACGAATATGGGTACATAATAAAGATGATAATGTATCTATACATATAATAAAATTATAACAGGCCGATGACTGTACATTATAGATATTGGAGAAAAACTGAAATTAGATCAACAGAAGCCAAAACAACAGTTTTTAGAATGTTTATCGGTCTGTCTGTATGTTTTTACACGCATCACGCAAAAACTACTGCATGGAATTTAATGCAGTTTTCACCGATGTATTGCTAGAGGTCTTACTTAAAATATATCATTTTACCGCAGAAAAATATCAGATTCTAAATTCCACGCGTACGAAGTCGCGGGCAAAAGCTAGTGTAGCATAAATGTTTCAGAACATATTCAGCCGTAGGCTACGGATCTTTCAGAAGCTAGTTAACATGTAGTACACTAGTATCGAGGCTGACTGTTCAGGGTGCGCCAGACGATCTCGATATTTCGTCAGAGGAAGGCTCTTTCTTTGCACCACTGTCTTACTGTTTTCAGAAGAGTATTCACTTAAACAATGCCGACATCAAATCGGGTTTTGATCCCACGTTCCCGGCAGACGAGAAGCTAGAATAATGTCACAGTTTTAGATGAAAATCGCTTCAATTCATTTTTTTTTTTTACAGAAATAAAAGCCAATAAAGTAACCGTACCGGAGCACGGTAACTATTACCTCCTGCAACAATTTACTGATTACATTTTCTAAACAACGGCATCGGCGAAATGTGCATGAATAATAAGGCCGTCTGCCTAACCCTTCGGGAAATACAGGCGTGATGGTGTATGGTCTTTGTTTCTACAAATATTGTTTCGAAACACCAAATCTTTGTCTTACTGCATCACAGTATGGGGAGGAGCTGCTAAGACTCACATGATCAAAGTTGAACGAGCACAAAGAGTAATACTGAAGGTAGCCCACTCGCTATCCTTCTTTTACCCCACTACTGATTTATACCAGAAATGTAGATTTCTGTCTGTTCGTCAACTGTTTGTCATGCTAACCGTTTTGCGGAAGCACTCTCTTCTTCAGTATAACCCAACCCTAAACGCACATAAACGTAATAAATCAAAAGTATGCTCAACTAAGCTATACAAAAGTGCACTATCCCACCGCAGCTATTGTTTTCTTAGCTCCTACTTATATAACAAGCTTAATGGTAATTTAAATATTTATCCATTGACTAAGACAAAATGCAAGCAAGTTTTAACCAAGTATCTGTTAAGTTTAGACTACGTTGCAACTGAAAACCTTTTAACCATAGCCATATAAGCGCACACACCTCAACACACTTACATCTCACACACATACATTCACACTTCCTCTCACTCACACATCCCCACACACTCTCTTACACTCTCACTCACATTGTAATTCACATACACGCACACATATCATAATTACTACCCACATTTTTAAATATTTTTGTTTTGTGTAAACTACTTATACGTATTAAGTCACAAGTAGTTTTAATCTCCGATATGTTTTTTGTTTCCTTTGTTCGTTATGATTGGTTTTTATATTATGTATCTGATTGATTAATTGTATAAGTTACGCTACGTTCGAGGGCGGGTCTGGTAATCTGCGTGACAGGCCTTCCTAGTGCGGATACCAGTCTCCCACAAAGAGCTAGTGTGAAAAGTTGTTATGAACTTAATTTTAAGAACCTTTGTGGAAGAGAAATAAACAGAGTTTTATTTATTATTATAAATCAATCTAGTCAGACTGTTATAAATGCGAAAGTAACTTTGTCTGTTTGCTACCTCATTACGACTAAACCGATCAATCCGAGAATACTAAATAGGCTACATAGGCAAATTTTTACTATTGCAGCAACAGACTAAAATACAGATAAAGCCGCGGGCAACAGCTAGTTCATTATAAAATCATTAGCACCTCTCTAACTCCGAATACTCAATGTCTTGACTCTCTTAAAATAAACGTACAAATTAGATATTCTAACTAAAATACAATTTCACTTTAGGCTGGAATCTGGTTCGGTCTGTCTAGCCAGTTAATAAGTAATCGGCTATCAATTAGTCTCGGAGGGATACTGGCTGTCAATCAACGGCCCCTGTCCATCTGTCTGCCGGGTTACATGCAGAATCTTTTTTCTAGAATTTTCGAGAATAGAACCATTGTTTTGTTTCTAATTTGGTTTGGCAGTCAGTTAGCAATTTAGTTGTAGGAGCTACTTACTTACACGATTCACGTATGACTTTTTTGTATCAACGAAAATTTAATTTTGTATGCAGACGATAAGAGACGGAGATAGGTATCGTGTTCTTTTTCTACAATCAGCTACAAAAGTCGAAGAACTTTTCGTAATTGTGTTTTCTATTGATTTAACACAAAAGACAATTTTATTATTTTTGTTACTTAATAATTATACTCGTGGATAATGTTAAACTATTCTATTTTTTTTTAATTACTAATAGTTATTCACAGATTTCATTCATTCGATCAGCCACTTATGTCACACCAAAGAAATCGTACAAAAATTGAAATTTTGCAGTTCATGGGCAATTTATTTTACCATCGTTGTTTTGGGCCTGCTACACACATGTTACATGTTTTATTATTTTTATCGTAGCCCCTGCCGTCCATCCTGTTTGTTTATTACCCCATGACTACTAAACCACTGAACTGTACCTCTATTACGAGTTTTTTACTATTTACTTTCAAAGTAAATGTAAATTTTCATGCAAGCGATTTTAGTTCTTAACTTGGTTACGTTAGGGATTAGAGTCGCTAACATGATATCTCTATAAAATAGTGAATAGTAAATCAAATCTTACGACGGCTAACTTCACAGCTAATATAGCTAGTTGTTTCTTTCTATCTCGGAACAAAGAAAGAGAAAGATATATATGGCAAAAATACTAATGTTCAGTGTCGATAAATAAAAAACTTAATATTATAATCCTTTACAATAGAAAGAACATCTACCTGTAAGCCGAAGAGTAAAGATTAACCGTATATTGAAATTGATTTCTTTATACGTCATTGTAAATAATTTATTGATTGTCAACGAGTGTTGCCCGATCTAGTGTTTTATTAGCAGAAATACCTTTTTTAATCTACTTATTTTATGGCTGTTACGGAAAATATACCTGCTTGTAATATCAGACAAAACTATCTACACTCAAGATAGATTGCGAGATTAAATTGGTTTTATAATATTTATTGTAATAGTTCGTAAATAAATCAGATTTAATAGTTACTCAATTATGAGTGATATTCACAATTCTTAATGTTTATTTGTGTCTCATTTTTTTTTAGTTTTTCAGTTGAACTTTAAGTGTATTCTGTTCCATAACTGCTTATTGATAATTAGTTGTGCCCGTAACTCTATCCGCGTATACACCAACCTATGCGTGAAATCCGATACATCTGAAAATTTGTTATTAGCTTTTCGATTCAACTTATTATAACTATTACACTGTTATGATTAGCAGTAGATTTTCCTCAAAATAATTAATATATAATAGTTGTATTTGCACGAACCGTAGGTATTTAAGTTGCGCTCAAAGTGTCTGTAGTAAAACTGTAAAGGGGGTAGACCCTTTACAGTTTTATTTTAGTAGGTAGTGTATAGATTAGTGATAGACAGATATTGTTCGGATTGCTGTTCTTTTGAAGTAGATAACTTTTTGTTCTCGGCTCATATGTTAGGCTTGAATTGGGATAAACTCTAAACCTTGATGTTTTATAGGATAAAATAATACAATATAATAAAGTTTATTAATTTTCCCTAAACAACTGGAACACTTTCAGTTTTATTTGTATTGCTTGTTTAAATTTCATCTGGGAACAACCAACGCATATTGCACATTTCCAATTGATTTAATTTTTTATAATGTTTAAAAGTGCCTTTTTGGCGTGGGAAATGTTAGCGATCTTGTTGTGTCTTTGTTCCCATACTGGCGTTCTTGTAGTAGGTATGAAGTTAAATCAAATATTTATTTGTTTTATATGTATTTATTTTTGTATACAACCTTTTGAAGAAAAATATTTTTTATTGTAATGTAACTGTCAGAATTTGACATTTGAAGTTAATACTAACGAAAATGAAGTTCATGGTATGCGATTTAGTCGGTACCATTTTTACCAACAATATGCTTGATTACCTTATAATTTTATTTATTCTATTTTGTGTCAACATAATGTCTAGCAAAGCTTTTGAGCATGGCATATTTGAGAGCGGCTGAATTTGAGGATTAACAATGCAATGTCAGCGAAGTAAACACGGCAATTTGAGAAAGATGTTAACCTATCCGAAAACATAGTTACATAAACATAATAACAGCTGGGATTAAAAACCTCAAGGAAGTTTTAATTTGTGATATTAACGGAATATAACGTGAATTTTGGTGTCAGTAAATATATAATCACAACCTCTGGTGTGGTGGATGTCAAATGCAAATGGAATCGACGGTAAAATCCTGCCTACATAAAAACGATGCATAAAAACTTCGAATTCAGTATGCATGATGAACACCAGAGTATTGTTTGTTGGGAAACTACTCTTCCTAAGCAGCTTCCTAGCTTCCTAAGCAACTTTCCTAACTGCAAGTGAAAATTCAAGATATCATTGGAAAAGTAAAACATTTCACTATTAGGAAAAGGTCGAAGTGCACAACTATAAGACAGTGTAATAGAGAGTAATGTAAATGTGTATATACAGCATGTATCAGAAATACGCGGTCATTTTTCAGGGTATGGATCTAAAAATATAAATAAATATACATATTTCGAGGTGATAAATATAATAAAAATAATCAGCTGTCCCATACATTTAGGTGGAGTAGGTATTGAAGTTTTGTATGGGACAACTGATTTTTCGCGATTACGATGTTGGTCCCATGGCGAAAGTTATTCAGCATGATGACCTGACCTTTGAATATTACCACGCATTTCTGATACACGGTATATAGGATACATTTTTGTGTCAGACGTATGTAGATTTAATGATAAAATAAAATATTTTATGAATTTCATTTTGTATGAATATCTAAATGATTCACCACAATTTGGTCTATGTACCTATTATTTATATATCTGAGAATTTTGAGATCGAAATCTTTAGGATTAAGAAAAAAGCAAATGCGGCTGATACGTGCATGGATTTATTATACCCAATATTTGGGTTAAATATTTTTATTTTACTACGTAATATGGTCAAGCTAAGAAGCACAGTGTGGTCTCAAGATTAGAAAAGTTGAGGGGGAGACGTTGTTTTATATATTGACAGGGTAAGCAGATTACTTGGCGGGTGAATACAGAAATATATTGTCGCTCTGGACAACCTTCGGCGGATTAAGGATTGATTAAATAAAAATGTTTTTTAAAAACGACTTATTTAATGATAATTTCAGGGGACAAGCAAATCCATGTATAATTATATAAAAAAATATATAATCGTCTAAACACACTCTAAAATCTGAAATGGTTCTCCATTGCATGGGTTGCTGCATTGTATGGGCCGGAATCCAAATTCAGTCCTATGGGTAATCCAAGTCGTCAAAAATCCATTAAAATACTAATAATAATAAGTGCACAAAAATTCTACATAGCTGTTAAATAAACACAATGACGGTTTCAACTGAAAATTGACAATACTCTTGTCTTTTCTCGTTCGTTATTACGTTCCTTCTAAAACTTAAAATTTATATATGAAAAAAATATAAAATATTCTTTTTTTTATTATTATGGATTATTGCTTTGTCAGTTTATTATTAACAAGTAATGAAAATAGAGAATCATTAACTGAAGAACTTAAATTGTTTTACAACTTCAATCATTACGTATAGTGGAACGAAATTTCTTGACATGGACGTATAAAGAAATCAATTTCAATATACGGTTAATCTTTACTCTTCGGCTTACAGGTAGATGTTCTTTCTATTGTAAAGGATTATAATATTAAGTTTTTTATTTATCGACACTGAACATTAGTATTTTTGCCATATATATCTTTCTCTTTCTTTGTTCCGAGATAGAAAGAAACAACTAGCTATATTAGCTGTGAAGTTAGCCGTCGTAAGATTTGATTTACTATTCACTATTTTATAGAGATATCATGTTAGCGACTCTAATCCCTAACGTAACCAAGTTAAGAACTAAAATCGCTTGCATGAAAATTTACATTTACTTTGAAAGTAAATAGTTAAAAAAACTCGTAATAGAGGGATCATTATGAAATCTTACAAAAAGGTAGCCTGGGACTTGGAGAAGGGTATACATAAGCTTATTTTTTCTTTTACATCAAACCACTAATTACATAATAAAAAGAAAGTAAAACGGATGAAGTCGCGGGCAACAGCTAGTAATGTATATTTTCTTGTTATTTTTTAGATTAAAGTGTAAACAGAGTTAAAAAATATATAAGGCTCTAGTGTAAGTTTCTTTTGACAAAATCGATTTAACGCATCGAACGCGTTTGACCCTGCAATTGGTGGAAACCTTGAAAAGGACCAATCGGAGCGCCGAACGCATTCGATGCGTTAAACTGAGTTTGTCAAAAGAAACTTACACTACGGCCTCTGGTTTTCGTTAGAACACATAGGTATTTTTATGTAGTGATGTAAATAATTATATCGAAGTAAGATCACATAAACACTCAAAAATATAGGTTATCCAACAAAACCACGTGGGAATGGAACCCGTGACCTTTAGCACAAAGCCAAGCGCTCAACCACAGTTCAACTACAGGTCAACATTTTAGATCATTATCGTTTAGCTCAAGATCCTATGAAGGTAAAATGATTCTTTCTGTTCTCTATGATTATTGCTGATGATCTTTGACCAAGCAATTAATATAATGTTACACGTGTTATCGTTAATTTGTAACGATTCCTATAGATTTATTTATTTATAAAGCTTTCATACCAACATAAGGGATGGAATATTTTGCGACCAATTCGCTAATGGCTAATTAGGGTAGGTAAGCTGTCCGGTATTTACTTAGACAGATTCTGATTAAGGACTCTACCGTGTAACGCCGGTGTGTCGGTCGTGATGAAAATCCATCCTGACAATAAATTGAAAGATGATAATGATGATTAATCCTGAACAGATTATCAGGAGTTTTTTTTTTTTAACTTTGCTCCAATAGCTAAGTGTCGATGCGGTCGATTACCGCACGGAACAAATATTTGTATGATCTACAAATAGTTATTTCGGGCCTGGTTGTGTGTGCATGTGACATGTTTGTTTGTAAACTGTACCCACGATACAGGAGAAATCCTAGAGAGGGGCAAAGTTTTTGAAAAAAGAAATGAAAAAGACCACTGTACCCATATCCGAGGTTTCCTCGATCTCGAGCACAGTTAACGTTTAAAAATGTGTTGGTGGGTTTTCGATAGAAGTCCGCTCAAATTCGTGTGCATGATTCATTTGAATGGCTCTACGGCGAAACATAGCGTACTAATTGTCTATTTAGGATCCTTTAGTAATGTAAATGTTTATCAAATAAATGATTTCTGATTGCATGCGAATGTGCTTTAACGGTAAAAGTGTAGAACGAGCTTCGCCCGCGTGGTTTACGAACCCGTACATTTTTCCGGGATAAAAAGAAGCCTATGTGCTATTCCAGACTATAATCTATCTCTGTGCCAAATTTCATCCAGTTCCGTTCAGCCGTTCTGGCGTGATTGAGTAACAAACATCTATCCATCCAAACTTTCGTATTTTATAATAATAGAAAACTCGCACTTGGGATACGTCTATATTTCGCTTTAATACTCTTGATTGATAGCTTAGTTACGAGACCTCCAAATACACACATGTCAATACATCTCACAGGTCAATTATGACTGGTGTAATTGAAACTCATACAAATAAATAAACAAGATACGATCTTGAACCGGCGACCTTACGTCCGCGACCCTCGATTCATTAGTAATCGCACTGGTGTAGCATGTTACTAGGTACTTACTTAATGATTTCTTGACTTGGAATTAATTAGCGCGATTCTGTTCCACGTAGGGTTAGATGGGCACCTTGTATAACCGCGGAAAAAGTATAACGCTATCACTGTGAAGATTCTACATTACACTATAATTACAGGCCAAATATTGAATATTAAGTTTTATGGAGCTATGCTTTTTCCCTTTTAAATAGACGTTGAACCACACATAATAATTCCTGTATCGTGATTGTGTTTACAAACACAAATATCCACACGGACATACACCCAAACCCGTAACAACTATCTGTAGATCATATAAATATTGATTCCGTGCGGGAATCAATCCCGAAAGCAGTCGATATCTCTGACCATTTCGCCAACCGTACCGTGAAATTTATAACTATACTTTTGCATGTACAGATCGGCATGGAGTTTCTTGCCGGTTCTTCGCCATAGGACCAACTTTTTGGAACCGTGCAATCAGTCTTTTAATGTTTCAAAAGTGCCTGTGTTAGGTCTATTTGAAATAAAAACAATTCTTTTATCGTTAGCAGTGTGGCCCAAGCTTTAAAGTAATACCATAATCAGAATACGAAAAAATACCAAAATCGTGTTTACAAAGATCGTAGCATGTTGCTTCTTATAGCACTGCGTACCCTCTAAAAAGAACTAGCCTTTGTTGTTGTGTCATTTATCCCCTTATCATTTGAAAGGATGCTTCCTTATTTCCCATTTACATAATTAATTTATTATTACTATTCCAGTCACGATTGTGCTGATGTAACTTCGAAAATTTATATTCATGCTTAATAATAAACTCTCTTATTGTGAAAGTTCCATCGAAATAGCTTCAGCAGTTCCTTGTATTGCCAATAAATTGCGGATCTAACGATTTTAAATGTTTAACCTATGATCTATTAGCAAAGATTTCCTTGTCAAGCAAAGATTGGTCATTGGCCGACGATAGAACACTTTGGGAATCATTAGGAGGCCACATACAGGGCCAAGTACTTTGGAAACCCAGGAACCCTTCGAGAATTTGCTCGCAATGTTAAGCGTCTGCTAGCATTTCTCTGGGAGTTGGTGTGCGTCGAATAAACTAGCACTTATTCGCACCCCTACCCAAAATAGGCGTTCGACGTTGAATTGCGGACTTTAGCTCGTTTTTTAAAGCGACTTTTACGCATAGCGCATGTCAGTCTCATCGTACCCTTAACCTACTACATAAATAGTACTTTTTAAATATAGGCCATAAATTGGAACAAATCTTTCGCATCAACGCCATTCGGTTCGGATAAAATTTTATGAAGGATGCCTATGTCGGTTCTAGACATTAGATCGTTCTCGTCGCTTTTGCTCGGCTGTGAGATGCGACAGGTTAATATTAAGCTGAAGGAATAATTAGAAATATTTTCTATCGCACTATTATAAATGCGAAAGTAATTCTGTCTCAGTTTCACTGAACCGATCGTATTTCAAAGTCAAAGTTTTTTATTTAAAGTGGGCCTTTTCAGGCACTTTTAAAAAGTCGAGACTCTAGGCGCACGGTTCCAAAGGGGGTAGGTCCTATGGAGAAGAGACCGGCAAGAAACTCCATGGATACTTTTTAAAAACTAAAAGTTAATTTACAATTAAAATCTTAAATTAACATGCATTATATATAAGAAAAAATACAAACTTATTAGAGCGCTACTTCCATAATGAGGTAATAAAATATGAGTTAAACAAAGTTTAAAGTTAATAAACAGGAAGCCTAGAGAAGGACACTTCTAGGTTTATTTTTAACATTACATCAAAACACTAATTAGATAATAAATATAAAATACACGCAGACGAACGCGGGCTACAGCGATATTAATAATATAAAAGGAGTTTAATGAAACTGTGAACTGTAAAGGTTTTAAGACATACACAGCATCACGCCTGTATTCCCCAAAGGATTAGGCAGAGATGTACAATTATTCACCCACATTTCGCCGGTGACGTGATTGAGTCGCACTTAATAGGGGGCGAGCCTATTGCCATCTACCGGGCACAGTTCCAGACTCCGTGCTGGTACTGAGAATTTCCATTCAGAAAAATAACACTTTGCCCGAAACGGGAATTGAACCCAGGACCTCACGCTTAGCAGTTATTGGGTTATTCTGTATGGAAATTTTCAATAGCAGCACAGAGCCTGGAACTGTGCCCGGTTGATGGCAACAGGCTCGCCCCCTATTACATAGGACTCAATAACGGCATCGGCGAAATGTGAGTGTATAATTAATTAATGCACATGTCTAACCCCGTTGTTGTATATTTATAAGTAACTGCATTACGTAGATTAGGGTTGCCAACCGTCCTGTTTTCATAGGACATGTCCTACTTTTTGGAGTGTCCTGGGTTTTTCAAAGAACCCTTGTAAAGTCCTGTGTTTTATTATTCGCGCGCCACTACTGCCTCAATCCTTACGTTAATTCATCGGCGTTATTTTATAATGTAATTCTGATTTCATTTCTTATATTATATAATTTAATAGAAGATAATTTCAGAAAACATTGTAATTGCTATTCATTGAGTTTCATTGACACTGTTTTCTTATACTGCGTGCTGTTTTTAAACAGAAATGTCCTGGCATTTCCACTTTCAAATCCTGGTTTTCAAAATTTTGGGGATGGCACCCTAATGTAGATATGCTGTATAATTTGTCATTATTAGTAACGTCAATATTATCTTACGCGTTGAAGACTCATGTCATGTATATAATTGCAGATAGTAACTTAGGGCAATTCAATGTCTGCAGAATACAATACAATACAAAGATTTATCTTTTTACGTCAATGTTACTCAATTTTAGCTTCCTTTGCGTCAATTTCTAACTTTAGAAAACAAAACACTGATATTATATAATTGCATATAATATTTAGCAGGAAGTTGTGACAATAATTACAATTGAATGACCTTATTCCACTAACGGATGTTAAATATCACTATGCAATTAATCTTTAAACAATAAAACCGTATCAGACTCATACAACATTTTCTATCTCCGCATAGAATACTGACCAGCGATGTTGACCTTCCCCGCTCCCCTTTACCAGTACATTATCGCAAGTATTGGATGTTTTAGATCCTAATCAAACGGTTCCGATTATAGTGGAATGCACTTTTGCATCGTGTCTATATGTATAAATAGTTCGGCACGTGGTTGGTACGTATTAACACCTTATGAGTTGGCAGTCGTATCACTGACACTACTACAAACTCACTCGTGTGATTTCATGAAACGGAACGGTGTGAACGTCATTTTGATGTGTGTAAAATTGAATTTTATTAGACAGAATATAGGGTTTGAAGTTGAGTGATATGAAATTGTTTAAGGTGTGTGGGTGAGGTAATAAAAATAGATTATACTTTGATAGTGGCATTACGTAGAAGATTTAAATATGCATCGCGTTGCAACTATGTTGCGTACTTGTTGCTATTCGGTGGTCTTTTTATTGCAATTTGCTTCCTTATTTTGATAATAACGTTTATAAGTTATTTTCAGATCGGCGATACCCTTCTTGTTAAGTTTAGGTTGGTTTTCGATTTGTTTGAACATTGTCTGATAAGTTGTATTTGTCTTACGTTGTCTGTATGACTTGTGATAAGTTTATTTATGTATGTAAAATACATTAAACATACGTTGTTATTACATATGTATGTTTTAACGGTCAAGGTTATTAGTTATTATGTTTGTTTGTTATATTGCGGACATTTCAAAATTATGCACAAGGAAGTTTTTATTATGTCGTTGCTTAGGTAACAATACCGCGTAACTAAAATTTTATACGTTTTAAGACATAAAGCTTATTATCTAATATGAAAAGTTTCGTAAATATAGATACATAAATACATTTTATCTCAACGGAGTTAGGAGCCGTCACCGTGACAGAAATCGGTCTGGAGAGATCATCACATTACATGCGCAGTAGCTAAGTGATTAGCTTTCTGCGTTAAAAGTATCGTTTAGCTGTCGGCTTCTGACAAAATTGTATGAAATATGCGCAAAATAGGTGTTTGGGCGTTAACGTTTCTTACATATAAATCTTAACGAATTAATTTGATTTAGGTCTCTTTTTGTCAGATTATAAACTAGATCGACACGGTTTTTTTTTAATGTTGATTAATTTAATAATAATCACGAGATAAGCATAAGGAAGATTTTTAGGGAAGCGACGATATTTGTCATTCATTCCAATTTCAAAACTATATCAAACTAATCTACTGCCAATGTTAGTTGACCTAGTATATACTGTGATAGCTATTGGTTTGTCTGTATTAATGATATAGCCATTGTGTTATTCAAAAATCTTTGATTTTCCGCCCATGTTTCTTTGCGTCGCTTGACGAGTTAATGGCTAGCTAATTATTGAATCAGTATTTTATTAACTTCCTCATCGGTCTAGTGGTCGCAAGCGTGACTGCTGAGCGTGAGGTCCTGGATTCGATTCCCGGGGTCGGGTAAACAATAGTACACCTCTGCCTAACCCTTTAGGGATACAGGTCTTAATTGAAATTGGTAAGCCTTCGATAGCTAATATTTATGCTCGTTTCGATTTTATTTGGTGCTCTATAAATGCAGTTCTGTCTTTTTGTCGCCAACTATGAATTAAATTCTTGCAAAAAACATCCATCAGAATATTGAATGTACTGATGCTAAATGTTGCCAGATCCAAATTTGTAATAAAATAAAGTACAATTACAGGTTGCGTAGTTTTTTAAAAGGCTCGGTTCTGTGGTCAATAAATAAAATATGAAATGGTTATTGATACGTATTATACGATCAATAACCGTATCATAAAATGTAAAGGTCTATAGACCTTGACATTTTTTCTGTAACTGTACGTTTTGGTTCAAATAAAGTGTTAATTGCTTTTACTTTTTAATTCGATTAAATAATTATTGTAGGTTCCGTTTTTCCCGTTAACTTACGCAAAGTAGACACAAAAAAAACAGAATGTCTATTGTTTGTTCGTCACTCGTGTCCATTAATTGAAATTACTTAAAAATCTGATATTAATGAGATTCTTTCAAGAAATGAGTATTTTAAAGTTCTAAGCATGTCAAAATAACAGGTCTTAAATAAATGACATGTTTCTATGAAAAACAATACTGTGATTTGTGGGACTTTTTGTGCTATCTTCTGGTTTTACATTTGAGGAGATTGATACGAAATTGCCTAGGTCTAATATATCTGTTTACGAGCTAGGTTTTGGAAGCCAAATATCAGAAACAACAGCATTTTTTTTTCTTGCCGTGTTACTGTGAGTTTAACGGTTGTTTTCCACATAAGATTGACAGAAACTCAAGAAAGTTTTTTCAAGGTTTTTTCTTAGTACTATCCAAATTATAAACGAGTTACTTGGAGACAATGACGTAGGCAGATGACAGAGGAACTTTTGGATTGTAATCCAACAGTTAAACTTATTTGCAGTAAGCCAGGGTTTCTCAAACTGGGGTTCGCGACAAAATTTATGTAATGGCTACTGGATAGCTGGCAAGCGCGTGCGACACAAATGGGGCGCGTGCGCGAGTAGGTATAGATTAAGATTAAAATTATCCAAAATTTCTCCTAAAATAGACTCAATTTGTGCTAAAAGACAAGCCCATCCATCACATTAATCACTTTTTATTTTTAACACTTGCCTTTTATTTATTACTTATTATTTTCGTTTTTAGTAACCAAAATAAATGATTGTTATTTTCTAAACAGCTGGATTTTATTTTTTTATATTAGGGGAGAGGGGCCAGGGGTTCGCAGTAGTTTAGGAACTATAACAGGGGTACGTGGGGCCATAAGTTTGAGAAACTCTGCAGTAAGTAAAAAAAAAAACAACACATCACATTTTGATACTGAAAAAATATGCGTATGCGATTCCAAAATAAAAAACCAGTTATTCATAATATCGCATGCGCATTTTTATTGAAGCGTCAAAACGTCTTTATTTTGTCATCAGACAACAGACCGACATGTCATCGTGTCAGGTTGTTTCCATCACGATTTATGATGGCAAGTTTTTTGACATTTAACGGCGTTTTGAAGCGCGTCTTGTAAATTTTTCGAATCCGCTTTACATAATCTTTTGAGCCTTGTCGATTCGTAACTTGTAAAAAATGTGGTTGTGAACCCTTTTTGATATGAATAAAAAGATATAGCAATAGTAATATATAAATATAAACGGAAATATATAATTGTTGGCATTGTTGCTATGTACGCAAACTTTTATTAAATACTCCAAATACATAATACGTTCTTTTTAAAGGCCTCCTTTTGTAGGTTATATTTTTGACATATGCGTGTTTGACAGATGAATATACCTAACTTATATATACATAGATGGAAAACAGTACCCCAGTATAGGAGAAAATCGAGAACCCAAGTCAAATCATCAATCAATTAAAAACAAAAAAATTAACATATAATATTTCCGGATACTATTCGTTTGTTTTTGAAATATTTTTAAGGTTTGTTATGTTTTTGAAATATTAATAACGTTCTTCAGAATGTAGGCTGAAGATGTTCTACAACATTTATACTATTTACAGATCTTTTGATATCTACGGACAAAATGATCCTGGTATCCATGTAGATACCTGATCTATGGCAAAGTTTCAACACGAGGTAAGTACCAAAATCATTAAAAAAAAGTACCATCGTATCGCGCAGAAATACTAGTACGTATTTCTTGGGGTTATTCGTTGTACATCTCCGGTTTTATTGTTTGCTGGCTAATAAATGCTGTGCATACAACTGTCTATGGTAGGACAATGACTTTAGTGCGTTTCTCCACTACTTCCATAGGTTTTGGCCCGATGAATAAATTATATTGTGGGTTAGTATGCACTTACTAATCGATTAGTGGAGAAAAGCACTCACCCTTCATAAATGAACACGGATTAAAATTATGTCGTGAGTCATGAATAAAGTTGCTATATCTTATTTATTTTGAGGTTTAAGTTGTCATAATTTTATTCCGCGTTTAATTAGTAACGGTTAATGAATTCTATTTAAGATTTTGTTCTAAAAAGAAAAGCTGCAGAACTACTTTGTCAAAAGATAAGTGTAGTAAAATAAGTAAGTAAGATAAGTAAAATAAAATATCCTTAACCGTAGTATAGCATGTTTGAGCATAGTTGATCGCTCCTAAAGCTCCAAGAATCAATTCTTGCTGTTATAGAAGCGAGGAGCTTTTTTAGTTGTATTATATGTTATTTTTCTTTTTTTTATCGGTGTATTAACGTCTAGTATTGATAGCTGCTAAGCGTTGTGGCTCTTTAAATTGGAATATACCCTTACCCCCTTATTCATAATAACTGGCCTTCTATAAACACTTTATAAATTATACCCATCACTCTCACTTTCATACGAATCAAAAGAGATGACGACAGATTTTGAAATCTTTCAGTATTCAGAATAAGGGGTTAGTGGTTCTGTTTGGAAGCCTCTGCGAGTCAACCGCGTATGTCCTGTGGTAATGATTCTGACAATACGTTGAAGGACGAAATTAAAAGCCTTTAGTGGGAGCTATCGTATAAATTCTTCTTGATAGTGACGATGACACCGAACGACTCACTTAACCTTCTTAATTTCTTTGTTCATTTCATTATGAGAATCGGAGAAGAAGTAGATCCGCGGTCTGTTAGCTGCGCTGTCAAAAATAAACATTTCAAACACAGTCCTAATCATGTTTTCCTTTGCAGCGCACTGGGTGGTACACCAATGGCGGCTGTACGAGCGGTCGCTGTGCTCGCTCCTGGAGCTGCAGGCGCGCAAAGGATCGTACTCTATGTGCTGTTCGCCGCGCTACGTGCTCGCGCCGGAGTACGCGCCCCACCTGCTCCCGTTGCCGCTCACCACGCAGCGGCCCTCGCCGCCGCCCGCGCACTTGTAGCGATGCGAACATGCGCCGCAGCAGGTAAGCTATATGAAGATATGTTTAGCTATGATGTAAATTAAAAATATAGGACAGTTGTTGTTGGACATGTTGTGTTTACGGTCTGACACAGTAGACTGTCAGGTTTTCTCAGTAAAATTTTAAATTGTGACGGATTTTGCACAAAAGATTAGACTGCTTAGTAATACGCAGGTACATGTTTGAAACCGGATTAAAATAGACTGTGTACAGCTATTATAATTAAAATTTAATTTGTATGAATACTGACTGCAAAAACATTTTTTTTTCCAATATTGATAATACCTCTTTTGGCTTAACGACTCAAAATGTGTCTTGGCCGCCGATACGCGACTCGTTTTGGCAGTTTCTCGTCAATCTTCGGCTCGAAGCTGCCCGAAGATCAGTCTCCACTGAAGGAATGATAGGATATGACGGATAATATTATCGTGTATTATAAAATTATCGTGTCGTATGAGTTTCATGGACTCGAACTAACTAAAAAATAGAGGATGTTTCAATTATAGTATATGAGGATTGGGTATGTGATATTGGTTTATCTATCAACATCAGAAATCTGAAAAGCTTGTTCAATGTATACTTGAAATAACAATCTCAGACTATAAGAAAACAGTCGTTGGCTCGAGGATAAAATAAGTCATTTCGTTGTAACATGATGTGAAGGGTACAACTTTAATGTACCCTTTAACCGCCAACGACGATTTAAAGCGTCAATCACGATTTCAAGCGTCATTTTTTAGCCTTATGTTTGGCAATGAAATAAGTAATAAACACTATTTTCGCATTTATGTGTGGATTGACGCTAGAAGACGGCGGCATCGGCGTCTAGATTAAAATCATGATTGACGCTTTAAATCGTCGTTGGCGGTTAACGGGTTAATCAACGTACCTATAATTACAGTTGGTTAAGCAATTGTAGACATGGAGGGAAATTATTTCGAAATTTATTTAAATATCTTGTATGCGTAAGAAACTTGACAATCAGCGTGCAATCTAATCGTGTACCTTTTTTTTATATTTTTTATCTCTGTGGCAATCCCTGATCCACGGGAGGTTAAATCATAGTTTTTGATTTAGGCTTTCTAGAGCTCTCGTGTTAATAAATAACAATTTAGGTTATAAGTAATCCGTCGTTAGTTTCCACATATTACTGTTTGCTTATCAAATCCCACTACTAGGCAAAGTCCTCCTTGATATCCAGGCCATCTAAAATACATATCTTTTTAATAAGTAATTGAAATATGTAGGAATAAAAATAACGAATTTATCATTTATTTTTATTTTTTCTTAATCCGTGAGTCATAGATACAATATATTTTATAAGTAATTATAAAAAAAAACTTAATGTAATAAAATGAGATGAAGCAAAAATCCCGCAGATCACATTGCGTATCTAGTCAATACAAATCCTTGTCATCAAGGCAATATGATGCTGTAGGTCCAATTACAAACACGATGTATGTAATTATTGACAATTGCACCAGTATATGATCAAGTTGGACCACAAGGCACAATAACAAATGAAGGATCATTAATAATGTCACATTAATTACTAATCTGAACTCAATTAAGTTACACCTAGTGATTATTAAAATGGCTACCTGTTTGTTTTCCTTAAATCCTGCCGGTAGCAAACATAAATTTGTAGTATAATTGCGCTCATTGGTCAAAGGGTCGCAAACGCGGACGAAGTGTTGAAGTGTGACTTCCTCAATTCGATTCCCAGCTAGGACACAAATAAGTTTTCTGTTAGAAAATTTTCAGTAACAGCTAGATGTTGGGATTTGGGCCGGGTAGATGGGAAATGGAAACTAGCCCCCTGTTACATGGGCCTTAATATCGCATCGATTCCATTAACCTCTGTTTTACCCTTCGGGGGAGGAAGACATTATGATGAAGGAATAAAAAATTAATCTCGATTAGTCCACGGTCTGACAATTGATGACGCAAATTACTATGAGTATCATATCGTTCCCTTAGAGCGAAAATTAACTAACCAACATTGGTAGACTTTTGAGATACGGCCGTGTTTTGTTTCAAAAACAAGCAAATATAATAAGCGAAGCCGGGGCGGATCGCTAATGTGTGATAAAACAAACTTTTGGCTGCTTCCATTTTCAAATAAATTATGACAAAATCTATCAATTTATTCTTTGAAAATGTCATAAAAGTTCCATTTGATTTGGAGCCGCGAAAACCGTAAAATACGCGTCTACAATTTACGACCGACGTACTTTTACGTCAGACTATCTTTTTCTTAGTTCATCAAAAATGTACTTAAATGAAATTGGACTCCCTTATTGATGGTAATAGGCTCGTCCCTTATTATATGGGACTTAATAACATCATCGGCGTTGTGGGTGCACAATAGTACACCTCTGTTTAACCTTTCGGGATACAGGCATGATGCTACGTTACCTTATTGATTAGTGTCAAGCGCCACTACTGGGTCTGAGTCTAAGTCCCATTTTCAGGATTTTATTTTTGTATCAGTAGTAGCCCGTAGTTAAGAAGTTTGCCCTTTGTGTGGCAAATCCTTACCTCCATAATATCGGTCTTTATAACGTCATCGATGTTGCGGTGATAAGCAGCACTATCTGCCGAAACCTTCGTATCATCATCATCATCATCATCAGACAGAAGATGTCCACTGCTGAACGAAGGCCTCCCTCTTAGATCACCACATCGAACGACATTCCGCCACTTGCATCCATCGGTTGCAAGCTGAAGTGGCAATGGGCAGGCCACATCGCTTGAAGAACGGACAACCGATGGGGAAGAAAGGTTCTCGAGTGGCGACCACAAACCGGAGACACAGCGTAGGAAGGCCTCCTACTAGGTGGACTTAGGGTTAGCTAATCTGCCTAGTCTTTCCCCAACTACATTGGGGTCGTCCAGTCTGACCGATTGCAGCATAGTATCAGTACTTTACACGGAGCGATTGCCATCTGACCTCCGCTATCCAATGACAGGGAGACACTGTTAGACTGGCTGTCAGACATTTTGTGCCGATGACACCAGTAACTTAAGCCACCAGCTTACCGTGCTTTCGATGTGTGAAAAATGGTCACCCATCGAAGGACTAACCGCGGCAAGCGTTGCTTAACCTCGACCAATCTTTGCGGTAACTAAGTAGCTACGTGACCCTGCTAGCTAATAGGTCCACACTATAAATTAAGGAACTTTATGGACATCAATTGCAGCTGGATACATTTCATTTACCGTGGCCTGTAAAAACAAGTATTTTTATTGCAAGTTGCAAGGTTCCAATTAACAATTATTAATGTTTATTCGGAATGCTCTATCACCTTCGTCTGAGCATCCAACACTTTTAATTATGAGATCACTGGGCTTGGGCCTAAGAACAGCTGTCTGTCAGTGTGGTCTTTAGACACTCACGTTTTAAGACCAAAGACCAGACACGTGCTCGCCGTTGAAATAGGTAACACGAAGTATGTGATATAACTTGACATAGGATGATTATGATATTTGTTATATCATAATCAAATCTTGATATTTAAATATATATTACCCCTCTCTCGGCGCCATCTAATGCATAAACGAAAGAACTTTTTAAGAGATTAAAATAAGTACCTAATTCGAAAATAAAGAATTTTATTTCAAATCAAAACATTTTATTGCAGACATATTTCGCAAAGATGGTAAATTAAAAATGTTTTAAACATGCACCCTGTAAGGGCGCTGCAAAATAAACAAACTTAACTACTACTCTGTGAACTATGTAAAGTGTACATATATTATATTTTAGTGGTATACGAACCCGTACATTTTTCCGGGATAAAAGGTAGCCTATGTGTTATTCCAGACTATAATCTATCTCTGTGCCAAGTTTAATCCAGAGGCGTTTAGCCGTTCTGGCGTGATTGAGTAACAAATATCCATCCTCACAAATTTTCACATCTATAATATTAGTAGGGATTATTACAGTAGATAGGTTCTTATTGCATTATTTTTATCTTCAAAAAACTTGAAATGTGTAGTAACACTTTTGGTTCAGTAACTTGAATAATTTATTTTTATATATTTAATTTTAATAATTATTTCTATATGCAGTATCACAGAATTTAATAATAATACTGTCAGTATGCACATAATCCATCAAGAAATATTATTAACGACTTCAAGGTACTAAATTTTTTCTTTGTTTGCAACCCTAGCTATTCATTTGCGTTTGCCGTTGTGTTAATTTTACTGCTCTGTGCATTTTCCAAATTCAAATACTTTATAATATGGACTCGATGACGAATAATTTCAAACCTACAGCGCAGACGCATTATATATTGACATTTAAATTTATTGCTAACTACCCGTAATTGCTGCGATACCGCAGTAAATTCATTTACTTGTCCACATACAAATAGCATCTAACTACATACATTTGTAAACTATTTCGTCGAGTCGTATTTCTAAAGCCCATTAAAACGTGTTAAGCTAACTTATAACCATATAGCTGTTCTAACTGGCCCACACTGACTTCTACTGGCGTTAACTACCCATCACCGGCTTCGAACCCCATGAATAGCCAGTAAAACGGCGTGTCAACTGTAAAATAAAACATAGGTGTCCGGCAGAACAGTGTTATTAGCAATAAAAGCTTGAACAATGCTCGTTGCAGCGCTAAAAATAAGCTAGATGACGTAATTTAGCACAGATAAATAATATGAGGTAGAAGTTGTTAGAAAACTGGTGACAACCATGTTATATGATACTTAAGGAATTGTGTTTTGAGACTAGCTTTGAAATTGGGGTTGTACTGGCAAATATGAATATGAGTTTGGTTTGGTACCTTTTCTAATAAATAATACTTATTTGAATTTGCAGATAAATATTTGAAGACTACTACTCTAGTATTCTTAGGTACCTACTCTAATAAAACTCTAAGACTTATTTAACTTCTTGCTTTAAGTGTCCGTTAATCGAATAGATAAAAATAAATATCTGTTATTTTTTTTTAGGTGAATAGTTTCTCTGTTATAATCACTTATGGACACTTACCTGTGAAACAGAAATTTCAACGCATTCTGACAGATAAATTCTGGATAGGCAATGGTGAAAAAGACCCAAAAAAAGCGTTGAATGTATTCCCCAAATTTTATTTTAGGGATAATTTCTGTGACTTAATTTTCCGCGGTCGGAGTCTTAGTCACAACTAGTTTCAATAGAAACGCGAACCACACAACAAAAGCCCATATAATACAGAAACATAGACACATTCGTGGCGTTTGCCGTTAGGTGCCATAAAATCCCGCGCCCCGCTAGGCCGACTATGACACCATGGGCCAACCACAGCACTCGTATAGCGGCCATTACCATACCATAGTCCCCCACCATGGTACCTTCATGTACCCATGCTGATTACTCGTTTGAAAACTGGCTTTCCTACATGTAAAGTAATTAGTGGAATACAGAGAAACGTAGTTGTGAATTTGAACTTTATTTGGTATTATATGTTAAGTGATTGGGATTATAATTTCACGTTCACACACAGCCAAGCCGAGTTTTTCGATAGCGCATCAACGACGGCAGCTAAGTCTGTTAAAAAATTATGAAAAGAAATATATAATGATATGTACAAGAACCCTACCGAACTGCTTCTTTGACACGTACTTGGCGGGTTTTTAAATAACGTTGCGTGTTACCGCGTCAATCTCGTCACGCACTCAAGACGCGATGTCGCGACAAGTTACAAATATTCAGATAAACTGCATTTCGGACTAGATGTATCCAGTAGGCCTAGCATGAATATTTTGACGTATAGTAAGCGCATCGTTAATGTAAGTAAATTTTGAATCGAAAATAAAACTATCCTATAATAATTTTATGCGACAAGCTTATAGATCTGTGTATGATTCGAATCTATGAATGGTTTTCAATTTGAAAATGATGTGTGAAACACGTATTTCAATTTCAAAATTAGCTCATGTCAATGATACGTTTACTACTAAATGTCAAAACAATTTAAATCTAAAGCTACGTTCATGACGTATTGTCACATATTGTGCCGATTTTGTTGATTTAGTTAAATATGGCTGAGCTTTTAACAGATTTTCGTCACCGAAATCAAAGTGATTGATTTAAGAGGTGATGCTTGCCAAAGATTTATGGAAAATTCTATAAGCCAAACTCGCACCGCACTTACTCGTAAATATTATATTATGAAATAAGTAACTTTATCAGAATTATAATTTACTAGCTTCCGCTCGCGGCTTCGCCCGCGTGATTTACGAACCCTTACATTTTTCCGGGATAAAAAGTAGCCCATGTGCTATTCCAGACTATAATCTATCTCCGTGCCAAATTTTTAGATCCATTTAGCCGTTTGGGCGTGAAAGAGTAACAAAGATCCATCCATCCATCCTCACAAACTTTCACATTTATAATATTAAGTAGGATAACCAACGCTTTTAATGTCATCAGAATTTTACAGACTTACACTAAAATAACAGTTAAATTAAAGACTGACTTTTCGAATTAACAAGCGGATCTGAACAGTGAAGGGAAAAGCAGTGATGTAACCCGTACACCTCAGAGGACTCAATAAAGTTCTCGATGGTGTCTGAAGTCTGCCATTCCACATTAGTACAGCGTTTTAATGGTGTGGTGTGTGATACACGACCACCCCACTTTAGGCCAGCGTTGTGACATTACCCTTCTCATACTGAGAAAATGCCCAACAGTAATGGTTTCAGGAATAATGAATGCAGTCTAATATCGTAATAAAATTAATGGCTAAGTAGATTTTTAAATAGGAACTCTCTTCTTACTTTCAAAGAAGTAGCTGTTGCCGGCGACATCTGCGTGTATTTTGTACTAATTATCTCATTAGTGTTTTGCTGCAATAGTAAAAATAAGCCTATATCCTTCTCAAGGTCTCAGGCTAGCTCTTTGTAAAATTTCATTACAATCGGTTTATTGGTTTAGTCGTGACTAGCGACCCGCCCCGGCTTCGCACGGGTAGCAGAGCATATACGTCTTCATTTTTTTTCTGTCGTAGTGTCGTATCAACCTGTTACGTCGAGCATTTACTCGGCGCCCGCCAGTAAAGCTCACAGTGGGCATGTTTTTCTCGACATCTTCAACTATCATCGTCATATTTCAGCCAATTTACACAAATATCTTAACGATTTATACACCTATACCTTCCTCATGAATCACTCTGTCTATCGGTGAAAACCGTATGAAAATCCTTTCAGTAGTTTTTGAGTTTATCGCAAACAGACAGACAGACAGACGCGGCGTGGGACTTTGTTTAATAATATGTAGTGATGACGTAACAAGTTAAAGCCCAATAAAATTAAGACACGTGGAGTAATCCTGGAATTTATTGACCGGAAAAAGCACGCCATAGATTAGCTATATTATTTCCAATTTACGGTATTCATACAGCAGAAACAATATATTCTCTTGTTATGTCTATTGCAGCACCATGGAGTATCATATTCATAACATATCATGACACATTACTGTTCACTGTAGCATGCAAAATGGTGATTGCACACAGCAGAAGCTTAACACTAGCTGAGCATAAAATTAAATCAAAAGCGTAAGGTAGGTGTTAAGATGATTGTCTTATTAAGACAAATGATTGACATGTTTTATATTGTTTATTAATTTCCCATAAATAATTTCATTATGATTGCGTTAATTGTGAAAGAAAAAACCGTAAGGAAAATTGCTCACCTTACGAATACGTATAGATGCGTATCCGTATCGTTTATATCAGTGAATTTTGAAGCAAAATTACGACAGACCCATAAGATTTTTTTAGAATTTTATGCGTGACTCATTTTTTTTTTCTTACTTGGATACGAATGAATTCTTCAATTCTAACAAATATTACGATCGAAACGAGTATTTTCAATTCAAAATTCACGCACGTTCACGATACGCTTATGTAAGATAGACGTCGAAACATTCGTGCTCCTCTCTGTACCCCTGTACAGAGAGGGCTCCAGAATGTTCTCGATGGTGTAGACGCTATTGAGAAAGTTTTGAAGCTCTCTGGGGTGTTAAACCCGCAAGAAGCCAGCGTCAAAGAAATCTTAAATTCTTGGGAACGAGCCTCTAGTATGGGACATAGGGTTAAATTTATAATATGTAGAGCAGGGGCGGCCAACAAGTCGATCGTGGCTATTAGTCCAGTCGATCGTGGCGTGGCAAAGAAAAATATAAATTTAATATCAGATGTGAATATATGTATATGTGAAGGAGAACTGATGAGGTATTTAATTGGTAGATCGCACAGTCGTAGTCAGTAAACAGAAGATTGTGAGTCTAATCGAGTTGGCAACCCCTGATGTAGAGTATTATTATATGTATACTTAATTTCAGTTAGTTTTGCATAATCATAACTATTCAGTAATCGTTGACTCATGTTTTACTTACATTTAACTGCAAATTGTTATGTCAAATACGATCGTGGTTTCGTTTCGTGTACAATTACATTATACTATAGTGAAACGGTTCGTCAAATCTGTGATTATCGTTGTTTTAAACCTGTGATTATATTCCAAATTATTAATTATAACTTGTCATTTTTTTTTTTTTTTTTTTTTTTTTTTTTTTTATTTAAAACTTTGCCCCGCACTAGGATTTCTCCTGTGTCGTGGGTACAGTCTACAAACATACATGTCACATGCACACACAACCAGACCCGAAACAACTATCTGTAGATCATACAAATATTTGTTCCGTGCGGGCATCGAACCCGCGACACATGGCGCAGAAAGCTAATGGCTTAGCCACTGCGCCAACCGTGTCGTCGATATGAAGATATGAAGTTTTTTTTCGGCATTTCTTGTCAAGAGATCATTGTGCTGAATGATGATCTATCTAGAGTTGTATAACCCGACCTGTTGAAAAGCTTATAACCTATTATTTACTGAATATCTTTTTCCATTCAAACAAAAAATAAAACTGCTTCATTGGCCTAGTGCTGACTGAGACTGAGACTGCTGAGCATGAGGTTCTGGGTTGGATTCCCGGGTCGGGCAGTGTTATTGGGTTTTTTGTCAATAGTTGTCAATTGGTGTCGGCGAAATGTGGGTTTACAATAGTATACCTCTGCCTAACCCTTCGGGGAATACAGGTGTGATGCTATGTTATGTAATAAACTTAACCAAATCATGCCAGTAAGTTGAATTTATTATTTTCAAATTTTTTATTCGTAAATCCTAAATCGTCGTTGAACTTCTAACATCGTATGTCAAAAATAGCAACTTTTCAGGACAGTGAAACAACTCCATAATTTTACATAGACAATACCATTTTATATTCATTTCATTTTTTTTTTGATCTGAAACAACGCGTCTTCCGATTCTGTAGCAAATGCCATCAAAATGTCAAAACCGCCAAAAAATGACTAACGTGATGTTAGAACTTGTGATGTGACGGATGTCTGTATCCGTATCCGTATCCGCGGATATCCGACGCATAAAAAAGATCTGTATCCGTTATTTTTTGGCGGATCTTGAACGGATCTTTTACATTATTAAGTTTCATTACGTATATGAAATTATAAATATCGGTAGCAATGAAATACTATTAAAATCACATGTTTGGTACATTCATCACTCTAAACACTACACAAACGTAACCAAAAAAAAAAAACACGCACAGTGCAAGTCGAAACATGTCATTTTACTAACCCAAAGCGTCAACAATCGTTTAAGGTCACGTGTACCGACACTGACTGAGGAAAAAAGTTGAGATCCGTATCCGCGGATACACACTAATGATCCGTATTCGTATTATTATCCACGGATACACATTTTTAACGATCCAGCACATCTCTATTTAGAACTTCAACGACAAAACTCTTTTCAGTATGTAACGTCTATTAGTATTCTTTAGAAGAATTTCTGTGTTCATAAGACTAATTATGTGGCTAACCACTGTATGTGGACTTGTCGTAAAAACGTTAAACTCTACCATAAAAGAACAACGAGCTCCAACTCTGCTGAGGTCACGTTTTGAAAACATAGCGTAAATTTTAAGACCTAGAACCTTAACAGTGAGACATGAAACTCTTCACATATAACTCTTAAATGAAGTTTTGTATTGGTTTCGCGTCATTTGTACGATATTGTTTTTTAATTAATGATTGCAAATGAATTATACTTAGATAAGTTTCTTTAGAATGCAGATCTTGGCTAAGTCAGGGAAATGCTAAGAAAATACTTAAATTATCACTTTTGAAAACGAAACAAATTTTTTGACTTCGTAATCCTCAACTCCGGGCCGCAGAAAACTCGGGGATCGAACTCGGGACCTCACGTTAAGCAACCGCGTTTACAGTCTCTGTAATAAAGGAGTATTAGGGATGTTCACACAAGCGTTGACGGTGGCGCTAACACAGCGTATTTTGAATAAAAATTCAATGCGGCGGCGTACCAACTAGCTTCCGCCCGCGGCTTCGCCCGCATTGATTACGAACCAGTGCATATTTTCGGGTCACACGTAGCGCCATCTAGCGTCCTAAAGCATTTGTGACCATCGAAAGTTATTGTTCTTTCCCTCGGGAACAGTACTTTTTTGTGGATGAAAGGTAACCTGTGTCCTTTTCTGTACCCCTGACAACATATATGCAAATATTTCATGATAATCGATTCAGTGGTTTAGGCGTGAAACGGTAACAAACAAACAAACAAACAAACTTACATTCGCATCCTATCCTATCCTACTTAAGATGAATGTTTGTGATGTGAATGTTTGTGAAGATGGATGGATTTTTGTTACTCTTTCACGCCAGAACGGCTGAACGGATCTGGAAGGAATTTGGCACAGAGATAGATTATAGTCTAGAATAGCACAAAGGCTACATTTTATCCCGGGAAAACGCGGGTGGAGCCGCTAGCAGAAGCTAGTTTATAATATTAGTTAGGAGAACAATTCAATGCGGCGGCGTTTACGCGACGCCCGTCAGCGCTGTCATTCACATAACAGATCCGGCACGAGCTGTCGTATGGAAGTCGCTCATACCGTAGGAAGATTAACCAGTCAGCGATGTTAGTGTCGAGGGTGCCTATCCAAGGCACGCCGGACGAACTTAGGTTCCGTCACTCGTGGAGGCCTCATTACGCTCCAATGTAGTGTGAATAATGTTGAGTTATTTCATACTAAATTTAGTATAATGATGCGAATTTTAGTATGAAATAACTCAAAATTATTCACGCTGTTCACAATTATTCACGGGATTGGTAATAATGCTCATTAGCGTTATTAAGGTGCATCCACACCGAAGTTATTTTTTCTGGTACAACATGGAAAACATTATAAGTATACAGCGGCGTGCACAGAGTTTTTAGACAGGGTAGGCAGAAAACATTAAAAGCTTCATCATCATCAGCCAAGACGTCCACTGCTGAACGAAGGCCTCCCCCAAGTGGGGGGTTTGCCATAATCCCCACGCTTGGCAGGCGGCTTGGGGATCGCAGTGGCTCACCGATTAGTGAGACGACGCTGCTGCCCGTCCTCCGGTGTCTGGTCGCAGTTTTAAGACATACCCGGGTCGTTTAAATTAAAAGCTTACTTATCAATAATACCTACTGCATGTTGGTATTGGTTCGTCGTCTTGTCGATTAAATAATGAGGTATGTGATTTGCCACCTCAAATATCTTAAAATAAATATTTATCTGAGTTATGTGAGGTAGGCAGTGTCTTTATAAACCGCACGCCACTGTAAGCCATATAATATCTTTCTAACGTCACTATAAATATCACGGCAACTAAAAAAAAAAATGTTTTCCGTTGCTGCTATTGGTCTAGTAGTCGCAAGCGTGACTGCTAGGCGTGAGGTCCTGGGTTCGATTTCCGGGTCGGGCAGTGTTATGGGGTTTTTCTGTATAGAAATTCTCAGTAGTAGCATGGAGTTTGGAACGGTGCCCGGTAGATGGCAATAGGCAATAATGTCAATAACGGAATCAATGAAATGTGGGGGTACAATAGTACACCTCTGCCTAACCCTTCGGGGAATACAGGCGTGATGCAATGTATGTATTTTTTAACAAGTATAGTACCTACTATTACAACAATACTTTTCCCCTATATGATAAAACATGTGACCTCAGGTCTAGAATTATTCATTTACTGCTTTATTCATTGACTGCTGTCTCTCAAAGTTATTCTTAATAATTCAGAGTCGAAATTAAGTCAATATAGGTTACGCATAAACTAGCTATCTATTTTTGTGATCTAAATGCCACCAAAAGACCACGTTCCAAATTAAAATGAAACCCGTTTTAAAATACGAACAGTTTTGACATATTGTGTTTTGCCCCAAAGCTTCCTAGCTACCGCTAGTACATAAGTTCACATCGCTCGCATACCCGGTAATAAAACTACCGGTACGGTATACCTATCTCGCGTTTTCACGCTCGTAAACTCACAGTGGAAAGGGACAGCAAACTTTTATAGCACGCCGTCGCTTTTCGCAACAAAAACTTTTATTACCGGCCACTCGTAAATTACGCAGTCTTAACGTCGGGTCGGGGAAATTTTAAAAAATGCATCGTTTTATACGTAAGTTTTTAAGACACAAATGTATCGAAACGAAGTTCCGCTCATCAATTTTTTTTTTTAATATGAACAAATTCTGAATTAAAAAACAAGAGTGCGACATTGGAACACTATAATAATTATTATTATTTATCCGATGACCTACCACAAGCAGACCCATTTAAAAATGGAACACGGGAACGAGACGGTCGTAAAATGAACGTCTTGAGTGACGCGCCACATTCACAATTCGCCGTATCGATGAATAAGAAAACGAAGTCACAATTTTTATTAATCAATTTTACTCTTAAATGCATGGAAGCAATTACGCTTTGTACATTTCTTCTGTAATTTGTTTGAAAATATTACTGTGTTATACAATTACTGTGAAAAATAGATGCATACGCCCGAGAAACAAAAGCATACAATTTGAGGTATTTAACTGAACCTACGCATTTGTTTCTCGGGAATATGGATGAATATTGATAACGGATCACCATCCATTTCAAAATTTTATTGAGGTCTATTATCGTAAATATGTACTCAACTTGTTAATTTGTAAGCGGTTTGAATCAAACGGAGAGGGAGATATCACGTGTCCTTGCAGTATTACAGTCAAGTCAAGTCATAATATCCAGTAGTACTTCAAAAAAGCGGCTAAGTGGCAGGTCTTTCAAAATGAAACAGTGTTTGCATTGGCTCATTCTGTCGAACTGTTAAAATATTCAAGCAAACCTTATATGTAACGTTTCTGTATACTAGCTACTGAGATAATTATTCTGCCTTTCTTTTAGGCTTTTTGTTTGTGACTAAGAAATTCATGTGCGCCTTTGTTCTTTTTCAAACTTAAAGGTATAATACTAATGTCTAAGGTTGTGGTTCAGTTCGGTCTACCTTTAAAATTTACTTTAAAGAGAAAACTGAAACTTGTTTCAGTAACCCAAATTAAAAGCATCGAGATATTATCACACTGGCTAATAACATCACTGTTCGTTTGACGCGTCGTCGTCTGTGGATCGTAAAACTTTTCGCGCGTAAACGTCACCGTTGACATTGGCTAGCAGATGCAGCGCTTCGGAGCGCCCCTTTGTGCCGCGACCGTCTAGTAACAATATTGATTTACTGCTTACCGGTATATTGTTCCTAAAATTTTAATATGCGTGTTTCTGGTGTGAGTTCGATGACCTTACACAATCGAATAAAAAATATTGTTTGTCGTTTTGTTTGGCTATTATGGATTGTCACAAAATTGTTCATTAGCTATTTTGTTCTTCATCCACACTATTACACATACGAAAGCAACTCTGTCTGTTTGTTACCTCATCACGAATATCAACTGAACCGATTGTTATGAATCTATCTATACTTATATTTAATTTAGAAAAGAGGTAGCTTGGGGCCTGTTCAAAGACATACGCTTATTTTAACTATTGCAGCAAACCACTGATTAGACAATAAATACAAAATACACGCAGATGCAGTGCGCAACGGGCAACACTTAGTAACATGTAAATCTTAGGCTGTATTTGTTCGTCGAAATCGTCGTTAATATTATTATTTTGCTGCCTCCTTGCAGTGGCGGTCCGAGGGGGTCGTGGGGGTTATGACCCCCAGGACCCCCCAATCATACATAGCAAATTGACAAACCTCCTAAAAATAGACAATTTTTTTTAATATATATTTTTTTTAATTTTAAACAAATCATTAAAAACAATTCAATCAAAAATATGTATATAATATTATATTTTTACTATTAATATGATCCCCCCCCCAAGTTTTTGACAGCGACGGCGCCTGTCTCCATGCTAAAAAGTTATCAATACCGATAAATGTTATGAAATTTTGTTTTCGATGTTAATTGACATTGTGTACTTGTACAGATTAGGCCACAGATAAACAATAACTCAACTTCGACAGCTGTGTCTATAAGTTGGCCCAAAACAGTAAACCACAATAAAACAGTCGTCAAATACTTGAACAAATATTCTCAATTGCATTATCTAGACAAGTCTAGAACATTCCTGAATGTAGCCACCATAAAATCTAGACTGACATTCATCCAGCGGGCCCCGTCTCCCGTCGTAAACCGTACCTAAAATAAGCGATAAAATATTGTCTGGGTATTTAAATTTATCTGTAATACTATGGCTGGGTTAAATTGGAACGTCGTAGGTGAATTGTTAAGATATTGGCACAATTTGATAGTATATGAGGAAATTGTAGAGATGCTTTCTGTTAATGAAATGGGATAGATTTGTAAACGTTGAGTGCTTTTTACTTTATGAGTTAAGTGATGAATTGCATTTGGTTTTTCATTTGGATACTTTTTATGTTTAAATACATAGAATCACGCGTACTGCCTCATTGGGCTAATGCTGAACGTGAGGTCCTGGGTTCGATTCCCGGGTCGGGCATGTTATTGGGTTTTTCAGTATGAAAATTCTCAGAAGCAGCACGGAGTCTGGAATTATTGTGCCCGGTAGATTGCAATAGGCTCGCCCCTTATTACATGGGACTCAATAGAGGTATCGGCGAAATGTGGGTTTACAGTAACACCTCTGCCGAATCCTTCGGGGAATACAGGCGTGATGCTATGTTATGTTAGTCTCTCGTATTCCTTAAAAGGTTAGGAAGAGGTATTTTCACGTTTAGCCATTGTTATAGGGGTAGCCTATTGCCATGAACTGGACACCAGTCCAAACTCCGGGGTGCTTCAGAGAATTTTTATTACAACAGAATCTGTTAACATATTCCGAACCGGAATTAAATTTTCGGATTTTCGAACTAAGTTTTAGTGCAGATCCGCAAAAGAATCTCGACAAGTCAGAGGTGCGGACTGTCTTTCGAAGAGGATGTATCTTCTATACACTTTGGGGGGGTCATATTAACAGTAAAATGACTTTGAGGGAGGAGGGGGGGGATTTATTTCACAACAAAATTAAATATAATATTATAAATATTAAAAAAACCTACCTATTTTCGATTTCATTGTTTAGACGTTTTAAGCAGGAATTTGATAATCTGTTTGTTTCATAAAATGGCAATTTTTAGGTTTGTCAATTTGATGTTTTTCCCCGCTCCCCGCTCGGACCGCCACTGGATGTATCCCTGCATTCTACATAACATATATATATATATATATTTTTTAACTTTGCCCCACACTAAGATTTCTCCTGTATCATGGGAACAGTTTACAAACATACATGTCACATGCACAAACAACCCGAAACAACTATCTGTAGATCATACAAATATTTGTACTGTGCGGGGATCGAACCCGCGACACGTAGCGCAGAAAGCTAATCGCTTAGCCACTGCGCCAACCGTGTCGTCAATTTGATCCCTAACATTACAGAAAAGTGAAATTAGTTGTGCAGTAGTAATTGATCACTTGGGCAAGTTGCCAACCGTTTCTAAGTGACGAGCTAGTTCTTTACTAACTACGTATTGTCTTTAGTTATATGGGAGCATATTAATATAACTTAGAAAAGGTCAATCAAAATCATTAATTTTTATCCTACTAATATTATAAATGTGAAACTTTGTGAGGATGGATGGATAGATCTTTGTTACTCTTTCACGCCAGAACGGCTAAACGGATCTGGATGAAATTTGGCACAGAGATAGATTATAGTCTGGAATAGCACATAGGCTACTTTTTATCCGGGAAAATATACGGGTTCGTAAACCACGCGGGCGTAGCCGCGGGCGAAAGCTAATATATCAAAAGTCTACAAATGTTAGTTAGTTAATTTTCGCTCTACGGGGACAATATCTACCTAGCCCTTTGAGGAATACAGTCGTGATGCTATGTTATAAACCGAGCTTATCCGCAGCACGTTCGTCATCTTTTTACGACGTCTCTGCGTTGCTACAGAATCGGCAACTTTAATTGCCCATTAAACACGGCGGATGAGTTTGGCCATTTTCCATGGACATCTGCGGATGAAAGAGACATATGTGGAGGCACAATGAGTTTCTATAAATTTATACAGTATATTATGTCTTTTCGACGCTTCCGGACTCTTGAATTATATGATCTCGTCAAATAAACGTAGTACCTCAAAGACTAGAGACAGTGTTGCTAATTCTGTTATTTACATATTAAACTAATTTAGTCCAACTATGTCTCTTTCTAACAAGCAACGTGAGAGAAGGATAGATGATATTTAGACCTGTCAAATTCGTCCACATGCTTGTTAACAACATGAATTAAGTCACCATCTCGTTAAGTTGCGATTATTACACGACTGTCCAAAAAAAGAGTGTAATGTTTTTAGGGTTCATGTATGTATGTGAATTTCTTTGTTCCACCATAACTTTTGAATGCCTGAACAGATTTGGATGTATGTATAGCGGTAAACAAAACCTTGTCACTAAAATGTATAAAATAAAAATAAATAATTTAAAAAATTAAAAAACACGACTGCCCTGCCATAAATCGTAAAATTAAAGATTAGTCAGCGGCCACCAATCTGTCTGGTCTTTAAAATAGACATTGACCTCTGAGTTTGTTTCGGATTTTCTTCTCAAGGATAGCCATAGGAAATGCCGACGCCATCTAGTTTAAAAAAGACGTGTAAAAGTAATTGAAAAATCCTAATTGCAAAATAAATAATTTCATTTCATTTCACCGATTCCACCTCGACACTACTACCGGCAGGCAGAAGTGGCAGTATAGGAATTGTATATAAAAGCAAGATGCACACAATTCTCATTCGTGTGTGTTCTCATATTAATGTTTCGTGGTACTGCTCAGTGTACAGTACCCCGAAAACGAACATTTTTATCCTTCATCAACACGCTATGATAACGTTACGTAGGATTCTCCAGTTACAGGTCCGGACGTATGACTGAACCTTTGCGCGTCGGGGCACTGATAAATAATAAGTCAACTTTGTGAATGCGAGGTCTTGATTTTGACGACACGCTTGGCGTAGTGGCTAAGTCATTAGCTTTCTGCGCTTCGTGTTGCGGGTTGGATTCCCATGGAACAAATATTTGTATGATCTACAGATAGTTGTTTCGGGTCTGGTTGTGTGTGTATGTGACATGTATGTTTGTAAACTGTACCCACGACACAGGAGAAATCCTAGTGTGGGTGAAACGTTTAAAAAAAAAACCCCCAATCAGGTGTAAAAGGAAAATCATCAGTTAAAGTTAAGTTCAAAATTAAATTGAGCAGTTAAAACATTCATTTTTTAATCTTGGAACATTTTTATTGATGTGTAGTGTACAGGATGTTATTCTTTTTATTTATCTTTAATTTGTTTAGTTTGTAAATATATTTGGATAAAAGTAGATACATAAAAACACTCTTATATAGAAATGCAACGTTGTGTAAAAAAATTAAGTCAATCCACCGACTACTTTTAGAATTTTGCGGCCACAAACATACTGAAACTGAGAATTTCAATTTTAAAAATGTATATATATATACATATATTAAGCTGGAATCCGCTTTGTCTTGCAATGTTACGTACTTACGTGAAACGCGCACTATAAATTTGTCATGTCACTGCTTCGGTACAGAATTGCTCGTTTAATTGCTCACTAAACTGAGGATAAGATGCATGATGTGCGCCATACTGAAGATTTGAAGTTTTGTTTACAAAACCTTTGTTATATAGAGTTGACATGTCTAAAGTTTTGTTGTGATTTATTCACAGTTGAACTAAATGAATAGTTCGTGTAAAATAATAATAATAAAGTTGAAATATTACTTTGTTCAAATCTTAAATCCTCTTGACATAGTTATGTTAAATTAACTGAACCTTGCATCGTCATGCACATGCTTTGTCGCGCATGAAATTGATATCGATTCCAATCCATTAAACGAAACCGATCGTGGATCACTGGTAAAGCTAGTAGCTTAGTGCACGGCGCTTGCGCATAAATTGACGGTTCTCAGCTTTTTACCGCGTGTAATGATAGTGTTGCGCTGATCCGGAACGATTGCTATACTTCGTTATCTATAGCTTAAGCTTTATATGAACAATACGCAAATCTAAAATATATTTATTCAACGTAATTTTTTATGTAAGTAGTTTGCTGTATTTTTTTTTAATATTAGCTGGTTGACACTGAACATTGTAGGTACTAATAATTACACGTTAAGGTCTGTACCGGGAGGTGCTACAATCCTTGCTAAAATGCTTATGCTTATGTAGTTTTGTTCCAATTGAAGGTTAGGAACAGCCAGTGTAACTACCTGAATATTAAGACATCGGAACTTAAGTTAGGATGTCTTGTTGTCCTATAAATATTGTAAACTAGCTTCCGCCCACAGCTTCGCCCGCGTGGTATTTTCCGGGATAAAAAGCCAGAAGAAAACCATCAGAAGACAAGTAAGATAGTTGGTCCTCTTTACCAGAAATTAAAATCAATTCTTATTTAACATTATATGGATAAAATCATAATAGGAAAGGCGGCAACATTCTACCAAGAGAACATAAGATAAAAACGTTGTAGGTGGGCCAGTAGCCGAGTATACGAGCTATTGTCACGTGATTATATTAACAAGATACTCTTTTATTTTCTCGCGAAGATGTAAACAATAAAAAGTTATTGTTCGCGGTTAAGATAAAGTATGTACCTGAGAACTTTATGATTTATTTTGTTCGTGAATAGTGCGACAGATGGCGCTTTTATAAAGTTTTATAAAATCGCGTAACATGTGAAATTATTTTTCTGCATTTTTCAAATTATTTGGATTTCTTTTATGTCAATTTTTTTTTTGTAATTCATAATTGTAGCGACAACTATTCGCAACATGGCAAAAAGTAAAGCGTCATCTATCGGAGTGAAGCTACAACAACAAACCCTGAATCGCACTATGAGAGTTTACAACAATTCTAACACATATATGAATGTCCGACATCAATCGTCGGGCTTCGGCCCGCCAGGCTAACCACCTTGCCTGGTCGGAGGATCCTCCCTTTTCAATGGTGGAAAACCCAACCCGAGCTCGATACCTAAAATATAATAAAATACTAAAATCCTGCGTCAATCGATCTAAAAAATACACAAATTCTAAGTACCTATTGAAATCTAAAAACAAAAATAAAGCAACATGGGATATTATCAAAAATAGAACGGATTCACATAAATCACTTAATCAAATAAATGCATTAAGTGATAGTAATGACGACTCAATCTTGTACGATCCAATTAAAATCGCTAACTCTTTCAATAACTTCTTTATAAACATTTCAATATCAAAAACATCTCAAAATACCTCCTTATCACCCCGACTTCCAATTGCCAGGAACAATTTTAGTATGTTTTTAAATCCATGTTCTGATATAGAAGTATTTCGTGTCATTAAATCGTTAAATAATAAAAAGTCAGTAGGATATGATGAAATCTCTACGCACATTCTTAAAACCTGCGCTGGGATCATATCACCAATACTTTGTCACACTATAAATTTGTCTCTAATAGATGGAGTTTTCCCTGACAAATTAAAATATTCAATAGTTAAGCCTCTTCATAAAGGTCAAAGTACATTAGATAAAAATAACTACAGATCTATCACACTTATTCCAATACTCTCAAAAATTTATGAAAAAATAATGCATAGTCGTCTTGTCCAATTCATAAATAAACACAATATTATCAACAAAGAACAAAATGGGTTCCAAAAAGGTAAATCAACAGCTCTGGCAGTGTTCTCTCTTATAAGATCTATAACAGATAATGTAGATAAAAAACGTAGTGTTACAGTACTATTCTTAGATATGAGTAAAGCATTCGATCTAGTCAACCATAAAATGCTTCTTGATAAGTGTGAGCTCTACGGTATTAGAGGCCCAGCTTTCGAATGGATTAAAAGCTATCTTAGCAACAGGGAACAATGTGTAGAAATATGTCACATAAATGATAAACTCGTTGCCAAATCACATAAATCTTTATTTATAAGTAATGAATCCGGTGTACCCCAAGGCAGTATACTTGGTCCCCTTCTTTTTCTTTTATATATTAACGATTTGCCAAACGCTACGAAACACAAATGTGTACTTTTCGCTGATGACGTATCAGTGGTTATACCAGAAATCAATAAAACAACACACCAGCAGGAAGTAGATAAAACCATTAATAATATCATAGGCTGGTTAATAAATAATAACTTAAAAATTAACTTGGCCAAAACTAAATTCGTACAATTTTCAAATTATAAACAAAACCCCCCCAATATCAATTTAAATTACAATAGTGAAACAATTAACAGAGAAAACACTATGAAATTCTTAGGTCTAACATTAGATAATAACTGTAACTGGGGAATACACATTGATAATATATGCAATAAACTAAATAGATTTGTGTACGCGCTGAAACAACTGCGCAACGCAGCTAATGAAAACGCGGCGCTCAGCGCTTATCATGGTTACGTGGGATCTGTCCTGCGATATGGAATACTTTTATGGGGAAACTCCACACATATCCAGAGGGTCTTCATAGTACAGAAGAAATGCATAAGAGCATTAGCTGGTAAACATCCACTTGAAAGCTGTAAACCGATCTTTAAAAGACTTAACGTTTTGACATTAGTTTCACTATACATAATGGAAATCGGTATGTTTGTCAGAAAACACGAACAATTCTATTCTAAAGTAAGTGAAAATAGTAGATTTTTAAAAAGGGATCCCACAAAATTGAATAATGAACTATGTAGGACTACCCTTCATTATAGGAACGCTATATGATGTCCATAAAAGTTTACAACCATATCCCAAAATTTATAAGAGAACAACCACTGAAATTATTTAGAAAATTGTTAAAGGAATGGTTGCTTGAAAAAAACTTTTATAGTATACAGGAATTTTTTGATTGCAAATACAATAGGAACAGGAAAATATCATATTAAACCTTATTTATTAATTAATTCATGAGTCATAAAATTAATGTAAATATGTATATCTAAATAAAATATTGTAAAAGAAAGGAAAAACAAAGAAACACAAAGTGTAAATAAATTATTATATTATGATTTCATTCTATGTAGTATGTTATACCTAAATTTTAATTATAAACAATGTAGAAATATTCGTATGCCTCTTGCAGAGGCGGATGTGTTTAACAACTATAATTTTATGTTACCAACTTTTGTACCATATCCTTGGCGAATAAATATCTTTTATCTTTTTTTATTTTTTTATCTTTGTTCCACCATAATAATCATAGGGAATAATAGTCATCCCCTAACTTAACGCCTGTGTTGCCCACATTTCGCTGATACTGTTGTCGAGGCCCATGTAATACGAGCCTATTACGATCTATTGGGCACAATTCCAATCTTCGTATTGCTAAGAGAATTGCTATACAGCAAAACTTAATAATATTTTGTCCGATCCGGGAATCAAACAGGACCTTGAGAGTGAGCGCAGCCGCGCCTGAGACACTAGACCAATTAGTCAGTAAATGATCAGTTCATAATAACAGCATGAATGTAATAATAAATTTGCCTTTCCCCTTTCCCTTCAAATTCCATTAACCTATTTACACAGAAGCCATCATAGGCAAAGCAATAATACCTTAATATCTAACATTTACAAACAAAATGGCGGACCTAAAGTGTCTTAATTATATAGAATTGAATTCAGGAAGTTCAATTCTCTAAAGTCCTGGTCATTCAAGTTTACAACCTCTAAACGCTGGCTATACCTGAAACTGCTTACATTAGGTAGCTGCGGAAAAATTAGGCATGTGGTGGACGAACAATTATGCGACTACATGCGCAAAAATAAATGCTTCACGTGGACAAAGTTTAAGATAACTTTTTTTTTTAAGATATATTTTTTAATTAAACGAACACTTTGGTGTACGTTTATTTTTGCGATAATTCAAATATTAAAACGATACATTTTATTATTTTGTGGAAATATTCTTTTTACGCTTAAGTTTTACATTATTACTAATTACTAAATTACAAAACTCAAACTAAACCGATAAGAGGAATGACGCATTTCTTCCCAGCGGACCGTAAATCATTGCAAATATATTGTATAAATTATGCAAAAATAATTAAGTACATAGTAATTATTTTTGCATAAATATTCGATGTCAAAATGTCGTGACACAAAATATCGATAAATCTGTGAGCGTGGTTACGACCTTATTAAGGGGACATCGCAAAATCCGTCTATTATCTTTGCTCGGAACTATAAAGAGTGAAATGGTAGTTTTAATTTAGTCTTTAAATGGTTTCAGTGTATAATAAATATCCTATCCTACTACTATTATAAATGTGAAAGTTTGTGAGGATGGATGGATGTTTGTTATTCTTTCACGCAAAAACTACTGAACGGATTTGGATGAAACTTAACACACAGACAGACCATGTCCTGGATAAACACATAGGGTACTATTTATTCGAATATATGAAGTAGTTCCCCTAGGCTGCGGGTGAAACCGCGGGCAACAGCTAGTTTAGTTATATATTTGCTAGCGACTCAGCATACCGCGGTGTCGTGGCTTAGTTTTAAAAAATAAACTTTGCCTCACACCATAATTTCTCTTGTATCGTGGGTACAATTTACAAACATACATGTCACATGCACACACAACCAGACCCGAAACAACTATCTGTAGATTCCATGTGCTCGGAACAAATATTTTTATGATCTACAGAAAGCTAATCGCTTAACGCCAGCGCCAACTGTGTCGCGAATTAATTTATTTGAGCTAAGGGAATTACTAATAACTAATGATTGAAGATAGCAGTTCAAACGCTCACTGGGAGATAAATACACCTCCAGGTCTAGTGATCGTAAGGCCGACTGCTAAGCGTGAGGTCCTGGTTTCTCAACATCAAGTTTGGAATTTAGCCCGGTGCCTATAGCCAATAGTCGATCTATTACATGGGACTCAATAACGGCATCGTCAACGGTAACGTGTACGACTGTCATAATTTTTGCTAATAAACATGAGATATATTGTAAATTTAACGATTACAGATACATCATAAACATTTCTTATTATTGTCTTAATATGTACTCTTGGTGTATAACATAATAGTGTTTTCCGAAGCTTTCTTATTTGTTGATGTTGTTTAAACTTAGCAAATTAAATAATATTTGCAGAAGTTCTAATAATTGAAATTGCTTATGTGATTGCAAATGCATGCATGCATTACATATATACATCAAGTTATTATGTAAATTTGAAATTATATGAAACCCTATGTTGTCTTAGCTGTCTGTTCATGCGCAGGATTGATACTGTGTCGGATAGAAACCGCATAAAAAAAAACTTATCTATATGAGTCATCGTTTTCTTAAAAGTACAATACAAATGAATGGTCGGGGAGCAGTCAGAATGACCCAAATTTTATACTTTCGGTTATGCAAGTTCTGACATAATAATACACGAACTTTAAGTATTCGTACTGTCAAAAAATGTATGAAAACTGCGCGCGCATATTGTTTCCATACATTTTTAGACACGCATTCTTTATTGTTTACCCATTTTACTGTCAAAATTTACATTCGAGGAGCTGAACAATCCGGGTTATTATAGTGACGTGAAAGTTGAAAACCATAGAGCTGTTCGGTACTCGTGTGAAACAAAATACAGGTTGATCGAATTCCGTATGTCGCCGCCGGCGCCTTCCACTCTCGGCGAGTAACACCAGAAAATAAAAACTTAAACGCAACCCTAATTTGTTGGGAAGGCGGATTTTATGCGTTTTAAATTGGATCTTTGGATTCGGTCTTGATGTATGGGGTAACTTGGTGTTGAGAAAGTGTATTTTGTATGGTAAATAATTATTCTATTTATGGAAGTAATTATTTTATGTAGAATTGATGAGTGGCATAATGGTCTAAATCATAAAATCCCAGTTTTGTAACCAATTTAAGACGAAACGAATCGTTTTAATATCACGAAACCCTAAATAACTTTGATTTTTCTATATTTTTACACTTATTAAAAGACTGATGATCGCTATACCTACCTAACGTAACGCATTTTACTGTCAAGATCACAAACTCATGCGCATACAGACGCCGAACAAATCATAAATATTGCGGAATCGAGCTCAATTTGCGATTGCAGTATTTATAGATTGCGACGGTCTACAGAAGCCATCATCAAAAAAAAAGTCATTTCCCGAAACAGATACGGCTACATAAGATGCTGATAGACTACCCAACCTTCAGAAGTGGGTCTCCTGTACAATATTTAATACTTTACATTCCTATTAAAACAAGAACAAAAAAATGAAATCGCATCGAGATGTCCGTCCGATATATCGAATAATGTCGATTAAATATATCGTGTCGGGTGGCATTCCTCGCCGTATTCGGATGGCCGGTGTCGTCCGCAACATAGTTGCAAGTAAACAAAGCTAATTCATAAGCGATTAGCGATACACTTTTAATTCCAATTTGATGTTGATGTGGCTTAATAAAAACTTTGCCCGACACTTGGAATAATTGCTGTATCGTGGGCGCGTTTACAAACACATATATTCACATACACAGAGACCCAAACCCGAAACAACTATCTGTAGATCATACAAATATTTGTTCCGTGCTAGAATCGAACCCTCGTCACGTAACGTAGTAGTCGATCTCTCAACCACTGCGCCAACCGTGCCGTCGAAATTTAGTTTTGTTCAAATGTAATTGTAGTTCAATTCAGTACACATGTGCCTAATGCTTTTCAAAATCATATTGTTTGTTCGTGTTTTTATTATTATTATTTCGTTTATTTCAGGCAACTTGGCCCATACAAAAAATACACAAATATAAAACAATGACTATATCACGGCTGTATTCCCCGAAGATTTAGGCAGAGGTGTAATATTGTACACCCACAATTCGCCAATGCCGTTATTGAGTCACATGTTAATAGGGGGTGAACTTATTGCCACCTACCGGACACAGTTCCAGACTCCGTGCTGCTACTGAGAATTTCCATACAAAAAAACTCGTTAACACTTTTCCCGACCCGAGAATCGAACCCAGGACCTCACGCTCAGCAATCGCGCTTGCGACCACTAAACCAATGAGGCAGGCTAAGTCTAAAAAGTTCCTAACTTAGTAAAGATCTACGAGATCGTAAAATGTATGCTTTCGGTATGAGCTAGTCCTGCTAACGCCTCCAATACGATTACACCGAGAAGATTATATTGATATAGAGATTGCATATCATAATTAATATCTCTGGTTTCTAATTGCCGTAAAGTATGATCACGTGTATTACTTAAATAGTGTCATTGTTATTAACGAACCCAATAAAGAAATACATACTTATATTAAATAGCTTTTGCCCGCGACTTCGTCCGCGTTTCAGTCCTTTTTCGTAAAAAAGTAGCGTATGTCCTCACGGTTCAATGGTTTTGATGTAACAGACAGATTAACTTTCGTATATGATTTCTATGTAGCTTTAACCATTAAGGCTGCACACGCAACGGAAGCTTAAAAAATGGAGTAACTTCTCCCGTTTTCCCAACACTTCCCTTCACTGCTCTGCTCCTATTGATTGTAGCGTGATGAAAAGTATACTATAACCTGCCCAGGAGTATGAAGAATAATTGTACCAAGTTTCGTTAAAATCCGTCGAGTAGTTTTTGTTTCTATAAGGAACATACAGACAGACAGACAGACAAAAATTTTACTGATTGCATTTTTGGCATCAGTATCGATCACTAATCATCCCATGATAGTTATTTTGAAAATATATTTCATGTACAGAATTTACCTCTCTACAGATTTATTATAATACTTATATTAAATGTTATGTCGATGAAGTTATTAAATTAAGTAATTAACCCTAGACAGCTAACCTCCGTCGATTCGACGGTACTGTATAACGTTATATCGCCGTTTCTTTTCAACGGTACGCAGGATTAATTTGCCGCGTCTAACCAACTCAGTCCTCGACGGGATTCTTGCAGTGGCCCACGCATCGTGTGGGTAAGTCCATCAGATTCTTGCTCGTAAGCTAAAAAACAACTTTTATTTCTACTCGTTGTTTCGACAGATGGTTAGCTTTAAAGGGTTATCCAAGAAGGTTAGCTTTCTATGGTTAAATTAATAACGGTACGGTCGACCAAAGAGTTATTAGGATTTCTTTTTAAAATTGTGTAGTTTAGAATTAGAAAAAAATGTTAAGATGCTAATAACCTCGCTCTCTACATGGGTCTCAATAACAGCATTGGTGAAGTATAATATCAAGTAAAAATACTATTGGAGGTTGGATCGCAGACTTCAGTCACAAACGTCCCACACGTCCCTAACTATTTATACTTATAGCTCGTCAAGTGACGCAAAGTAAACACAATAAACCATTTGTTGTTACTCGGCCGCCGGTGTCCGACTGCGGATTCATACAATCCGTTATTATCTTATGACTTGCAACCCGGTCCCCCATCAAAGTCCGAATGTCTCATCGTTAGCAACAGGTGTTCATACACGGACCAGAGCAACGCCCGCTCTTCAACCCATCCACAATTTGAGAAGACTTCCGAAATTATGCAGTGTGTTGCATAATTTCGGAAGCCTAAAAATAAGTCTGATTTTGGAGACATCTTTCGTGACTTTAATTTTAAAAAGACTTGAACATTCTTTTTGTAACAAAAACTTTCCTCTTATATAATTTTCGTATACATTTTCTTAAGATTATACGGAATAGCATGTTTATAAGCGACTGACTTTTGCCCGCGTCTGCGTCACCGTGATCACACACCTATATCATTTATAGCTAGATAATGTATCTATCTATCTATCTATGAAAGAATTTTCAGAATCGGATCATTAGTTCCGAAGATTACCCCCTACATACAAACTAACAAATTTTACCTCTTTATAACATTAGTATCTTAGTATAGACAACTTTTCATATTTAGAATAATTTCCGTTCGTCGTTTGTTATCACTGAAAAAACATGACGGGAAAAGCCAAGTCTATGGTTCCTCACTTTTTTTTTCAGGGCATAATATACTATAATATAATCTTGTATCTTGTAATTATGCCATTTCAACGCAGTGTTACAAAAGAGGTTGTTCATACTTAATGAAGACTTATTCGCGTCCGCCTTAGCGTATCTCATCTCGTGTGAACAGGCCTTTAAAAGGTATTCTGTTGGCATCAGTTTTTGCACAATCATTAGCTAATTCTCTAGAAACTCGGTCCCTCGTAGAAGTCAGAATGTACCTAACATAATTATCGACATAATTATATCGGACCGGATTAATGCCGCTGTTCCATCCGTGAGTTCTTCATATACAATTTGTAGACACCGACATGACGTCACATGATCATAATCGTTTTAAGCTGTCTGATACATCAGTTTATACGAGTATCTTGAAACGTAGTCGCGTTGAAATATGACGTTACATTTTTTTTTTCTTTTTATAACGTTGCTTCACACTACGATTTCTCCTATATCGTGAAACATACATGCCACATGCATATACAAGATACAGACCGGCAGCCTAATTACGTAAAAAAGCGACAGCAACGCGACAGCCACGCGACAGCAATCTCACTGTCAGCCAATACATTATGTGACACAAAAATGACGTTTGACAGAAGTTATCGCGCGATCTACGCCTGTCGCTACATCGGTAATTAGGCTGCCGAAAAAATTATCTGTAAATCATACAAATATTTGTTCCGTGCGGGGATTGAACCCGCGACACGTAGCGCAGAAAGCTCATTGTGTAACCACTGCACTAACCGTGAAGTCAAATTATCATACTTCTCTCTCTATTTGTATCTTTAGTTCGGCATCGAATTTTGAATGTCATGCATGTATCAACAGGTATGGGCAACCCGCAGCCTAATTATGTAAAAAGCGACAGCAACGCGATAGCCACGCGACAGCAATCTTATTGTGATCAATACCTATATTATATGACACAAAAATGACGTTTGACAGAAGTTATCGCGCGATCTACGCCTGATGTTGCAACAGGCGTAGATCGCGCAGACGCGTTGCTGTCGCTTTTTTACGTAATTAGGCTGCCAGTTGGTTCAGTCACGAATCGGACCTGGCGTGATCCGGTTTTCTTCAATACATCTTCAACTACATACATAACATAGCACTACGCCTATATCCCCGAAGGGTTAGGCAGAGCTATTGTCTCACATTTCGCCGATGCCTTTATTAAGTCCCATGTAAAAGGGTCCGAGTATATTGCCATCTACTGCGCACAGTTCCAAACTCCCTACTGTTACTGAGAATTTCCATACAAAAAAATTCAATAACGCTTTTCCCGACCTGGATATCGAACCCAGGACCTCTCGGTCAGCAGTTGCGCTTGCGACTACTAGACTAATGAAGCATTTACATGTATGTTTAATTTCGGAGGCATTTCACATGGCGTCACAAATTAACTCGCTCATCTGTATAGACATAAGCTTACATCTTGTAACCCGGTTTTACGTCGAAGTCCGAATGTCACATCATTAGCAACAGGTGCGTACGCGCAGTCCGGTTGATTCATTCACGGACCGGATTAACGCATTTTCAATCCATCAACCAATTTAAAATGATTTTTGCAATTACGTGATAATTATGCCTGGTTGTTAAACCTATAATCGTTTTCTGATTATTTTTTGATACACATAGTTCGAATATGTTTGTATGTATTAATTAAATATATATTATTCAGTTACATACAGTATATATAATCTCTTCCCATTTACTTATTCCTTTGTTCGACTGTACCTACCTTCTTAGTGTTCCTTATGTTCCATCCTTTCCCGAATTCAAAATGTAACATCGATTGCCTGAACCGACCCGAGATATGAACCCAAGACTCAGCAGCCGCACCGACCGCGTAGGCCAATAACCGACATTTATGACACGGTTGGCGCAGTGGCTAAGTGATTAGCTTTCCGCATTAGGTGTCGCGGGTTCGATTCCGGAACATTTGTATGATCTACAGATAGTTGTTTCGGGTCTGGTTGTGCGTGTATGTGACACGTACCTATGTTTGTAAACTATACCCGCGACACAGAAGAAATTGTAGTGTGGGGCAAGGTATAATAAAAAACACGTAAAATTAAAAAAAATCTCCCAAAAGATAACGTTTAAATTACCTAATTGGAAGAGAATAATTATCTTGACTATTTCAACGTCAGTAGTTATAAATCATTTGCAGAAGCGAAGTATTTTAATCGAGTTAATACAAAGATTTAGTAAGGTGGCAATATGATTTACGTTCTATTCTCGGAAATCTGTGTGGAGCTTGCACTTCGTCATTCGCGCTAATTTCTACCGATCATACTGTATTAAATGAGCTGGCCACTTTAATATATGGACAGCGAAAAATAAAAATAAAACTTAACTTACATAATGCCTCTATTGTCCGAAAGGTTTGGCAGAAGTGTACTGGTTTACTTAGGAGGCGAGCCTATTGCCGTCTACTCGGCACAGTTCAAAATTCCGAGCTGTTACTGAGTTTCTAATACAGAAAAACCCAATAAAACATTGCCCGACCCGCAGCCTAATTACCGATGTAGCAATCAGTTCGCGACAGGCGTAGGTCGTGCGATAGCTTCTGTCAAATGTCATTTCTGTGTCATATATTGACCGAAAATAGTGAGACTACTGTCGCGTGGCTGTCGCTATTTTTAAGCTAACTAACATTGAGACGCAAATTGATAGCGAAACTTAACAGCAGTTTAAAGTTTTATACTAATAGATAGTGTTGCCAGGTACGCCAATTTTCGGGACCAAAGGTAAAAAATATCAGGATATTGGTTTTCAAATCGGGACAAGTAAAAAAAATGCTTTTATAATCATCATATTTCGTCCATGTGTATTGTAGATACCCGAAACGAGAATCTATCTTTGTATTGTTGGCGTATTTGTACTTGGCGTCCCAATCATTAATCGGGACTTGTCCACGGACCCCTGTAAATCGGGACGTCCCGCGCAAATCAAGACACTTGGCAACGGTACTAATAGACCATCAACTCGAAATCAAAAGCCGAACACTCGAAATTTGAATATAAATCAAAATAACTTCTTTATTCTATTGAAACGTCAAAAGTATCGTATAAAGACGATGTTTCGAAAGGGACTATTCTCATGACCACCTTCAAGTGAGGGATCTATTCTCATAGCTTTACGATCTTGTTACAATTTCCTGCTCAGTAACAGTTGTCATTCACGACTAATACTGACGGGACAAACTGTAACTCTTTATTACTTCTCGCTGATTCTGAAGCACTAAAATCTTAAGTTTTTATATATTTTTAACGCGGACGCGGTCCTCAATCGCCACGCTTGTTATAAGTGTATTAAAATTGCTATAAAATGTACAATGTTTCCTTTTCAATGTCCGCCTGGCCGTCAATAGTGAGAAACGTGGATGTTTTATGGTTTCCAATCCGTTACGAGCTCGCTCCTGACACAATACGACTTCACTAATAAATACGATGTGTTTAGGTGTTTGTAGCTTTATTACGTCGTTTACTAAATAGAGCTATAATATTGATCTTTACATAAGTTGTCGGTCTAGTAAAATAGAGAATGATAACATAGCATCATGCCTGTATTCTCTGAAGTTTTAGACAGAGGTATATTTTTGTACATCCACATTTCGCCAGTTGCCGTTTTTAACACCTACATATGTAATAGGGGTGAGCCATAGATGTGGTATTGCCATATACCGGGCACATTTCCAAACTCCAGGTTGCCACTGAGAATTTCAGACAATCCCTATAAATAATAACACTTTGCCTGACTTGGGATTCGGACCCAAGACCTCATGTTCAGCAGTCGCGCATGTAATCATTAGACCAGTGACAGTTAACGGAATTTGAAGACGCTTGTATTTTTTTTTTCATCGTATTTTGAAAACATTCGCATCATTCTGCCAGCAATGATTACCTATATTTAAACGCAAAAGGAAAAGCACTACAAACTTCTTACCAACTATTATCATTACTGAATCCCATTGCCAAAGACTCAATGTTAAACGATATTTTTCTAATATATTTGTGGATGCTCGAATCACTTTTACACGTCTTTTTAAAACTATATGGCGTCGGCATTTGCTATGACTATCCCTGAGAAGAAACGCCGAAACAAACCCAGGGATCAAGGTCTATTTTAAAGTCCAGACAGATATAGTAAAGATTTACGTGAGATAAATATAGGGTGAAATAGCCTTTTAAAGAAAGTACCATAGCTATTTGAGTTGACCTGTCGCAACAGAGGGCAAGCATGGATCAGTCATCGTGAGAATGAATGAATTTAAGAGCGTTCAGCCTACATCTCAATCACATTAACAATGTATAGCGGTTATATATAAACGATCGTTTCAATTTAATCAGAATTACAATATCAAAATAATGAAGTAAATAATAAGTAATGGTAAAATAAGGAAATATAAAAGAAGGAAAGGTGGAAGGTATAGAGCGGCTCAATCCCAAGCGTTTTTGTTATCTGGACAACAGCGGGACGCCGCAGGTGTAGTTATTGTAATAATCATATATTCACATTTTCCATATTCTACCGTCTTCGTCACCAGATATGGTGAAACTGATCCTAATGAGACCGCTGTTTGACTGTTTGTGTGTGACAGACAGTGGCGTGCGGTTAATAAAGACAAAAAGGCACTGCCGACCCTACATAACTCAGATAAATATTTATTATAAGATATTTGAGGTGGCAAATCATATAGATCATTATTTAATCGAGAAGACGACGAACCAATACCTACCTGCAGTAGGTATTTTTGGTAAGTAAGCTTTTAAAATTTTCGGAGGAATTATAATTGAAATTTATTGCTTGTTTTAAATGTTAAGCTTAAGTATTAGAACTTAAATGAAACAAATTCTTATACAAGAAGGTTATATATGATTACTAGCTTTTGTCCGCGGCTTCGCTCGCGTTAATTTAGATTTTGACAATCAATTCAGGTTGTTGGTCGATATAGGAAATATTGACATTAATACGATTAACTTATGTATTTAATTCAGGTTACGAAATAAACAGTGTGCGTAAACAGTAAATTTGCTGGTTGATTCGAAAGGCACGTAGAGGCATCTAGCGTCCTAAAGCAATTGTGACCGTCGAAAGTTATTGTTCTTTCCTTCGGGAACAGGATTTTTTCTAGATGAAAGGTACCCGATGTCCTTTTCTGTACCGACAATTTTTCTGACAACGTATATGTAAAATTTCATGATGATCGGTTCAGTGATTTAGGCGTGAAAAGGTAACAAACAAACTTACTTTCGCATTTATATTATTAAAGTTAGGTTTATAAGTAAATCGCCTTTTAATCGTCGTCTAAATAAAATGGCTACGGCAGGAAAAACACGTCAAACATTTATTGATGACAAGATATTTATTAACAAAGAGGAAACATTATGTGAAGTGTATGGAAATACGGAGTCTGTAACATTCTAATTTAATTCAGAATACTTGCCCCCATTCACAAAACCGCTCGTAATTAAGTTACAAACCCGTACGACATGATTTATGATACAGGGGATGAATTCTTTACGCATGGGACATATTTCACTCTATATCGCTCGATTAAGATGTCAGACATAAAGCGAATGTAATAGGTGAGATGAGAAACGTACTTTTTTGTTAACACGCACCGCGGCGGGTGGGTTTTGAGGAGCCCGGTATCATATCGGCTTACATTCGCGCGAATTAGTTAGCGCTTCGAGACTTTCACATTAGAGTGGTAATTCGCACCCTTAGAACGAAAGTGACCTAAGTCAAACAATGCATTTTGTGGAAAATTATCACGAAACTCTTCAAAAAGTATACTTTTTAAGGTCAGTTTATCAAAATCAGAATTTTGAGTTAGGTCACTTACATTTTAAGGGTTCGATTTGTTGTTTGCCAGTTGGCAGTGCAAATGTGACATAAGAAAAGGTCCTAGATATATTGGAGTAAAGTGCGGTTTTAATTGCGAGAATCGGTTTGGTATTGTGAGGAATACATTTTACTACTTTTCGCTGGAGTGTTTTGTCTTATATCTCTTTTATAGCTGTCTTTAAGTTTGTTACGTTTGTTCTGTGTTTAAGTAAGTATTAGTACTTAATATATAATATGAAATAAATAGGAACTTATCAGTTTCCGTTGATATAATTTCAAGCATTTATGTTTTCCCTAAAGCAAATATTAGTAGTAACAACAACCAAAATCCACGCGTCGTTGAAAGATTTCGTGTGCGTAACAGGTAAATACGGCAAATGTACAAGTATGAACAGGCACGAGCTATCACCTGGGAATCCCTCACGCCGTAATGGAAAGATTAGCCAGTTGGCTATGGTCGTAACGAGATTGACTGCCGAAGGTGCACCGGACGATTTCAGATTTCGTCACTCGTAGAGGCTCTATCTTTGTGCCCCACCAAACTAAGATTAAAATTTCATAGCCTTGATCTAATGATATCTTAATTTAAGTCTACTCAATATTACTTATATACCAGCATTGTTTACGTTTATTTAATTTATAATCAACAAACAAGCTACATCGAAATAGTCCCCTCATTTCCACGTAATTGAGCACCAAACAAACAAACATAAACATAAAAAACATATTTATTTTACGACTCTTCAAGACTCCATGCAAATAAGTCCAGAATATAATTTAAACACGTAGGTTTGCCATACATTTAGTGAATTATTTTCTATTTAAATCTGCTGTAGACTGTAGACTTGGCCCTTTTGGTAGTTGGTCGTAAAAGTTAACGACCGCAATTTTTATGGCCGAGTCACCTTTAGGTCTTTGTGGACTTGTGGTACGACCACATACGCATACTAATAAAAAGTGAAAAAATACACGTTTACTTACACTCGACGAAATAATGACGATGTTGTCATTCAGGTTATTGATGTCTAATTTATAGAATTGCCCCCTTTAACATACAAAATGTATCTAAGAAAACGCCAGTAGAGTAAAAGACACTTATAATACAAACCATTTGTTTTCGTTTCTCTCGACCATGATATCTCGATTATCAATGCCTAGGCGGTCTTTTAAAATACCTGATATTGACCCTTGTGACGAGTTTTAACTAAGTAGATTGTTGTCGAGATATTCTTAATTTTTGTTACAATTTACGAGTTTTACTACCGTAGTAAAAAACTTTCGTAGAATTTGACGACCTTTTGAATAGTAGATATTGATTGCGATAGACTGATAGATTGATTGATATTCTTTCTCTTAGTTGATTCCAACGATTCTTAATTAAACAAATTAATATTGAGTAGATATACTTTACAATGATAAATTGATAACAAAACACAATTCAATCAAATTAAATCGTGTGCGGACAGCCGTACTTGACAAATTAGCACGGTAGTATTTATAGTAAAACAAACCTCGACAAACAAACTAATAGGATCTTTTAAACGCATGACGGCTGCGTGCCCGCAACTGTCGCCGTGCAGTCAATCAATTTTAATTAGCTTAGCACTGGATGGAGATAGTAACACCCAGTTTCTCAAAGGATGATTAGATCGCTGATCATTTTAGAAAAGAAAAATATAAGTTATTTAGAATTTCTGAGAATAATTTAATATTCACAAAATAACATCAAACTTTGATGATAAGCGCGAATATGGCTACATGTATTCTGTGCGTGCGCTGAACTAAAAGATAAACAAATGCTTCAAATATTGTCTCGTAATACTGTCTGCTCCAGCTAAAGAAGTGCAAATAAATATTTCCCGACAAGTACCTAAACCTACTTACCTGCTATCTGTCTCCTGCATGGACAAGTGAACTTCCTTGACACGTTCATACTTGCGAGACTGTGGGGCGACGACGTATAACAAAGTAAATGATAAATTGCATGTTTTGTTTCGTGTCGTGTGTTACCGGCGCAAGAGCACGCACATGACGTGTGCGCGACCTCTTCCGCGCATGTTTCAAATTTCAAAGCTTCCGTTCTGGAACTACTGGAAATTCCGAGCTGTTAAGTAATAAACATGTCTGTGTTAGCATTTAAGGTGGAAAAATATTTAATTATAATAATCATTTCGCACGGATCGAACTCCGTACCCATAAAAGAAAGCCAACTACTACCCACTACGACAATCACATTATAATAATTCAACCCATTAATGTCCCACTCTTGGGTCAGGGTCTCTTCTCAGAATGAGAAGGGTTAGGCCTTAGTCCACCACGCTGGCCCGGTGCGGGTTGGCGGACTACACACACCGTTAAGAACTTTATGGAGCCCTCTCAGGTGTGCAGGTTTCCTCACGATGTTTTCCTTCACCGTAAACGCAAGAGATAATCAAATTCTGATCCGCACATGATTCCGAAAAGTCAGTGCTGCGGGCCGGGTTTCAACTCAGACCTGCATGGAAAGCAAGCGTTCAACCGCTAAGCTATCACTGCCTCAGATTCATGTTTCAGATTATATTGTCTAATTTCACGAGTCATTAGTCCAATGCCAACTTCGGTTAATTACTTCACTAATTAGATCGTCAGTTGTTCATAAGATTAATCATACGTTTACATTGAAATGATAACACTGATACATATCATTTTCATTTGATTGACCACACATATAGCCGAGATTAAAGATCATCAAAACATTGATTATAGTCACAGAATAAATAATTATAGCTTTAACAAGTAATCCTACTAATATTATAAATGTGAGGATGGATGGATGGGTGGATATTTGTTACTCTTTTACGCAAAAACCACTGAAAGGATGCATTACAGAGACAGATTATAGTCTGGAATAGAACACTGTTCGTAAACCACGCGGGCGAAGCCGCGGGCGGAAGCTAGTCAATACTAATATTATAAAGAGGTATAATTTGTTTGTTTGTATGTAGGGGGTAATCTCCGGAACTAATGATCCAATTCTAATTTTTTTTTTCACTAATAGATAGCTACGTTATCCCTGAGTGCTGAGGGCTATAAATTATTATATAGGTAATATGTAGGTCACGCGGACGAAGTCGCGGGCAAAAGCTAGTATATTATAAAACGAAGGTCCATTAGGTATTGTTTTCGCGAATCCCAGAAAGTATTGGTACATTATGGAAGATGGATAAATTACCTGAACATAGCATCACGTCTGTATCCCTCGAAGTGTTAGACAGAGGTGTACTTTGTCCATCCATATTTCGCCGATCCTGTTATTGAGACCCAAGTAATTGTGGGCAAATCTAGGCACAGTTCTAGACTCCGTGCTTCTACTGAGAGTTTCTAAACAGAAAAACCTAATAGCACATTGCCCGACCCGGAAATCGAACCTAGGACCTCACATCTAGCAGTCGCGCTTGCGTCCACTAGACCAATGGACAAATTAGTCACCATACTTTTTTTTTAAAAGTAGCAAGTAACTTTGTCCCGTAACCAGATAAACTTGCATTCTTTATGGTTTCATGAAGCGCTATCGTGATGGAGGACCATCTTATCCTTTTCATTCTGAGATGAAACCCATGACCAACAGTGGGACAGTAATGGGCTGCATTTATAATCATCAGTAGCGCAATGTCTTCAAATTGAAGCGCAGATAACTGCATAGTTCAAATAATTATAAAAATATCTTAAATGCGCAGAGTTATTTGGCAAATGATTTGCGTTGCGTGCATGCGTTTCGATGTCCTTTTGTATGATCGCGTGGTAATTATAAATGATTCACCAATCTATAATAATTTGTAAATAGTTGTTGCAGTCAGTTCGTGAAAATTTTAAATCAGTCAGCTTCTTAATGAAATTCAAAAGCGATTTTGAGAGGAAATAGTAATTGAAATCCTGACCAATTTTACACATCAGTATCAGTGCATACATAAAAATATATAGTTATTTAAATTTTACGATTTTAACCAATAGTTTTCCAAGAATAAGCGTTTGAATTTCGCTACGTGTATACATATTTTTGATGCTGACTGTACTTGAAAGATCAAGGGATCGTAATGTTTTGGTTTTAAGTAACTTCGACTGCCTCTATAGTCTAGTGGTCGCCAGCGCCACGCGACAACAATCTCACTGTCAGCCAATACATTATATGTCACAAAAATGACGTTTGACAGAAGTTATCGCGCGATCTACGCCCGTCGCTACATCGGTTATTAGGCTGCGTGACAAGACGGGGACAGAGACTGGGTTTTTCTGTTAGGACATTTTCAGTAGGACTGCTAGGTTTGGAATTGTACTTCGATGGCAATAGGCGTATGCTATGTATTGAATCTAAGTTAGTGTTTCTCAATCGATTAATTTTCAATTATAGTTAGCCAAACTCTAGACGTTTCACAAAGTGCCTGTGAGTAACATTCTATGTGCGTCATATATGTATATACAATAGGTATATCTTGTCTATTATAATACGCCACAATTAATAGGTCCCATCAATATGTTGCTTGTTTTATTCTACACTAACTATGAACGATGCCAAAAATTTGAGTTAATTACTGCGCCAATTATTACGCGTAACTTCAGTATTTATCATGAACTCGCTGTTGCCTGCGACTTTGTTTACGTGTATTATATGTGTTAATAGCTGATTGGCGTTTTGCTGCAATAGTAAAAAGCCCACGTCCTTCTCCAAGACCCAGGCTATCTCTTTGTAAAATTTCATAAAGATCGGTTCAGTAGTTCAGTTGTGATGAGGTAACAAACAGACAGACACTAGATAGTTACTTTGGTATTTATAATAGTGTTGATTTATGCTTTTAAGTCATCTACACAATCAACTGGAAATTTATAAAGTTCTTTGTATAATAAATAAACTCCTTCACTTGATCGCCCCATTGGTCTAGAGGTTGCAAGCGCGGCTGCCGACCATGAAGTCCTTTTTTTTTTTTTTTTTTTTTTGATTAACGTGGTGAGAGCCCGTCATGGGCTATCCTCCGCCTGGGGGGGGCGGAGGGGTGTGTCGGACTCCTACCGGCTAAACTCGGGAACTCTTAGAAGACCGCACCGAAGCCCACCATGGTGTCATGCCGAACGGCACTTCCCGGAGGGGGTGACTGTAAAGAGGCCACCCCCTCGTGCAAGTCCCGGGGGAGACTAGAGAGATCCCCCCGTTACCCTCGCTGGGTGCTGTGTGCACGGCGACACGGGACCACACCGTGTCGCTGTCTTCTCGGGGGTCGCTAGACGAGAGCGCTAGCAGAGTCCCCACTCTGCACGCTCGCGACCCCTAGACCATAAAGTCCTAGGCTAGGTCTCCCGATCGTGTAGTGTTATATAATTTTTCTGTTAAAAATATTTGGCCCCCATGACATGGGACTCAATAACGGTTGTTTCGAAATGTGGGTGTGGGTAAAACCTATGGGCAATTCAGGCAGAATTCTACGATGTTCAATAATTCTCATTTCGAATCAGTATGAGACATCAAAGACTGCATGTACAAGTAGATTGCCCGCACACACTTCGAGTGAACTACCTATACATTCCCGTGTTTCTGAAACACACTCTCAAATGATACAATACCAGTAACTTGACTGTTACGATTATGATACGGCGCCCATTTTGACCCCTTCAAAGGTATTTATAAAACTAGTGCTACATTGAAAGCGTCGTAAATACGCTTTAGATCGCTAGCGCTCCCCCGGATGTTAGCCAACAAACACCACTTTAAATCAACGGAAAACGACTCAGGAGTCACGTAAGGGTATGTGTACACGATTTGTACATAACTTTTTAATGACGTTGTAGCTTTTTGAGCTTAATGTCTGTTTTAATATTTTTCAGTGTTAAAAAAGACTTTTTGAAGAAGCCATGTTATAAAGAAAGAAATATGATTTATTGCCACAATCACAGAAGTTCAAAATCAGTTAAGTATGCTGTACATAAGACATTACATTATATACACTTTAATAACAGTCAAAAACCATTGCAACATTATAGTAAAAAAATAAAGATAATAGCCAAATAAATTACTGCTATAGACTCGTTTATAAAATATCTTTATGTCAATGGCTAAAAATAAGGAGAAATTTATTTATGACATCATAGTTTTTACTTAAAAATAGAATTAAACCAAAAAGATTGCTCTGATAAAATGAATGAATGTTCAAAGTTTTAGATGTAACTATAATAAGACTTGTGCTTATTTCTGCTAGCAACCTTATTACTTACTTAACTAATAAGTATATCATATAGTTATATGATGTAAGTCAGTATTTTATAACAAACTGCAAAATAATTATGATTGTACTTCAAGTCTCGAGAATACAAAAAGTTATAGAATACAAATTGTTACTCCGACACAAAAGTTGAAAACCATTTGTCATAATACGTTTTCGGTGCGAATATTGTGGCCTCTGCACAACAGCGGTCGAAAGTTGAGTCCCGGTGCGCTCTGCGTGATTGTTTTGGAAATAAACGCCATGGTCCGGTCACGCGCGCGTGATTTTAACGTAAACAAAGCGGTGTGAGCGCCCATGCGTCTGTGTGTACCGGCCTTAGCAACAAAACGAATGATTTGTCATACATTCGCGCAAGATTATACGCCTTCTTATTGCGCGTTTCGGAAACAGATGGCTATGGGAATATGGCATATGTACGTACTAAGTATTTTTATCGATTGTTATTATATTTTATAATACTTTGTGCATAATTATTCGCACATAATTGTGTAGTTTATACCTTTGAGCGGATAGAATGGTCATGATGAAATAACTTTGTTGCAATTTGCACTATATTTATTGATATCAATAGGTATTGAGAATGGATTTCTTAGGTACAATGATTCAATGACCAGGATTCAAGATCAATAAGTTATTTAAATTATATGCTATATACCTATATAGCATATAATTTAAATAACTTATTGATCTTGAATCCTGGTTTCTAATCATTGTACCTAACAAATCCATTCTCAAGCTGTAACGATTACATATAAACGTAACGTTACATTTAGGAACGCACAATTTTCCAATGAATATGCAGGACATTGATTTAATGAAATTCCGTTTTATGTATATATAGGGGATTCGACTTGAAAACGAAGAGCATCAATGATGTCGGACCCAATAAAAAAAGAAGAAAGAATCTTGCGATCTTATATCCCAAAAGTTCGGCCTGCATATATGGCGGCCCTACACCCAATTAGACGAATTTCTGAAACAATTGTCTTAGCACATCGACTTCAAAACCCATCTCGTCCTCCTGTCTCACACGTAAGATTTCCTGCCATAATCCCGTTGATAAACCGAATTACTGACAGCACTGTCCTTACTTATGTTCAGTGGCCCATAAATTCTCATAACACGAAGTCTCGAAATAAATTCTATCGAAGAACATAAACACATAAACACTATTTAATTATCCGTTTCTGAATAGATATTTTGTAATATTAATACTACAGAGTAGTAATCATGATTTGGCTGGAACGAGCATTCTATGAATCATTTCTGGTATGTGTCGGATGAAATATTTTATTAGGCAGACTTTTCATATTATAATGACTGTACCGCTTTTTATCGTAATTGGTATAAGTACATTAGTAACATAACATAGCATCACGCCTGTATTCCCTGGAGGGTTAGCCAGAAGTGTAGGACTATTTTACACCCACTTTTCGCCGATGCTGTTCTCGAGTCCCATGTAATAGGGAGCGAGCCTACTGCCATCTACCGGGCACAGTTCCAGACTCCGTGTTGCTACTGAGAATTTCCATAAAGAAAACCCAATAACACGTTGCCCGACCGGGGAATCGAACCCAGGACCTCACGCTTAACAGTCACACTTGCAACCACTGGACCAACAAAGCAGTCAAGTACATTAGTTTACTCTATCAACCCGTTTTCACATTCATATATGTAATAGCGGCGCTTTAAAAAAAGTCAAATATAACAGACCATGGCAATAAATAGGCCAGGCCGGGTGAAAACGTCAAGATTAAATACATATTAATCAACACGGACTTCTTCATCCACTGACGAACAGTCTACCTTCCTAATAGTCCAATTTTTTCCAATAACTGCCTTCAGACCTCGGTCCACCTGGTTAAAGAAGACGAAGTATAAGTACACTTTAAAAAGGCCAAAGAGGCAAACAGTTTCTCTATATAGCGTAATAAACCAGAAATCACCACTAAACGTAGTAAGTACATAGTTCGCTGGCCATACGCCTGGGCCGGACACTTAACTCCGGCCACTATAAAGTATAGAACTGCCACTACCGCCTGCTACAAATTACTGCCTTTAAAAACACAACTGCCACCTCGGGTCTTATAGCTTAATGTACTGGATACTAACTTAATAATGGGAGGTGCAGATTTGCAAAACTTTTTATAGATAGAATTGGGCTGCAAAGGTCATCTCTGTTTGGAAATCGTTCTGTTGTTGGATCATCGTTTATGTAAATACCTTTTAAAGAGTGGTGGTGCCAGAATGCTTCCCTGGGGAAGTTATTTCCCTACAATGCAGTTACCATATATTTACCCCTTTTGCCTGCGCTGAGCCAGTAGTAATAAACTTAATAATCACAACCAGATCCAGCAAGCAGACAAGAGAGGACTATGGGATGAGTCCAACTATGGGACGCCCTTAGCAGTGCTGCTTAATTTTATTTAGCAGTTAAAGCTCCCTAAGGTAAAAGCGAGTGACAGTCGTAAAAAAAAAACATCTATCTAACTATTGGTCCTGACTGAAGTATTCGTAAACATGGCGAATATGTAACCAATAGTTGACCCATTACAAGAGTGAAACTTTGATCCTTGGTCAAATATTCTTTACTGGCAAAAAAACTTCTGATTAATTGTATCGAATGCCTCGGATAGGTCAAGAAATAGATCACTTGTAACATTTAGGTTTTTAAGAGCAGAATGCTTGATAAATACTTTAATAAAAATATACTGACGAATTGAGAACTTCCTCCTTTTTTGAAGTCGGTTGAACACAATTTACGATGATTAAAACCGTCATCAGTTCTTATATCTTATATAATGATGCAGTATCATGAAGACATCTCTGTTCATGGCTCATTGAAACCATAATTATACGAACAAATAAAAGCTTAACTAATTTATTAGCTACACCTATTGGAGAAAAGCCAAGAACTATTATTTTGTTTTAACCTAAACTACAACATAGAATCACGCTTATATTCCTCGAAGAGTAAGGCAGAGGTGTATTTCGCTGATACGGTTATTATATCCCACATCATAGGGCCGGACCCGGGTACGTCTTAAAACTGCGGCCAGACACCGGAGGACGAGCAACAGCGTCCTCTCACTAATCGGTGAGCCACTGCGATCCCCAAGCCGCCTGCCAAGCGTGGGGATTATGACAAACCCCCCCCTTGGGGGAGGCCTTCGTTCAGCAGTGGACGTCTTCTGGCTGATGATGATAATGATGATGAATAGGGCGGGTCTATTGACATCTAAGGCAAATTTCCAAGTATCCTGTATCCATCAAGTATCCTGGCCTGGAATTTGAAATCGGGATCTAATGCTTAGCAGTCCCGCTTGCGACCACTAGACCAATGTGCCAGTATCTTATTTTATTTCTGCAAATTCGTTGTGTGTTAGCAACTTAAGATAAAGTGATATTTTTAGTTACAAAGTGTCATTGTCAGTGCCATGAATACTGAAAAATGTCTGGGTAAATTTATATCGAAGATATATCACGACATCGTTTCTGAAACAAGTTTTATTCTACTTTAAAATAAAGACCCAGGCTAAACGGCTTAAGCTAGAAACTTGAAATTTTAACAGCACATAGCACGATGTCATAAAACTGTTCTGTAAGTAAGAAATTTCGACCTAGAAGACGGTGATAGGGAGATAAAACTAATCAACTAGAACCACGCGAAGGAAGTCGAAACGAAAGCGAAGTCGAAAGAACGCGAGAAAATGTTCGTCTTAAAAAAAAAATACTTTTTCAATAAAATACTTTGTGTTACACTAGGAATCATTCCCGTATCGTGGGTGCGTTTACAAACACAAATATTCACATGCACAAATACGCAGACCCGAAACAACTATCTGTAGGTCATATAAATATTTGCTCCTGTATACGAGTTACGAGTACCTCACATAGAAACGACAAATAAATGAAGACTTCAAGATGGTTGTCGTTTGTCGCTCAATATAATTAATTAAACACTGAAGACACAAACATAATGGTTGACAAATAAAATAATCTTACTACTAAAAACCTTTCAGCATTCAAAATTAAGCTATAAATTTTACGATTCAAAGTTCAATTTGTAATGACGACTTCTTTCAATTGAATCACTATCGGGGACCATTAAGAACTTCAGTGTAAAGTGTTTTTGACATTAACTACTCTACGATTAAAAGTCGATAATCATCTGCCTCATAAGTCAAGTGGTCAGATGCTGTTGAATGTGACACGTGAGGTCTGCATTCGATTCTCAGATCGATCAAGATGCTATTGGGATGAAAATCTCAGTAGCATATTTAAGTTACAATAGTGCACCTCTGCCTAACTCTTTGGGGTATATAGGCGTGATAGTATGTTTATCCTTTCGAATCTTGAAGTCAGCACTTGATTTCTTGTACGCGTCTTATATTTTTATGTTTTCCTTCAAAGAATTGTGACCGAACTTTTTATAGGTTAGACGTAAAATTTTGCGCAAATACTGATTGTGACGGGTACGCCAGTTCCCTTAGATGTAATAAACGGTATGTATTCATACAAGTCTGGAGGTGATAAGAAATAACACTTAGAATAAAAACACAAAAAAGTTTCTATACTGCATTTATAAATGTAACAGACAAAGAGAAAGATCCATTTTGACAAGTACATAAATGTATAGAACATAAACCGCCTGATTGGTTTAGTGGTCGCTCGGCGTGACTGCTGTGCGAGAGGATCAGGGTTCGATTTTCGATTCGTGTAAAGTGTTATTGGGTTTTTCTATATTGTAAATTCTCAGTAGTAGCACGTAGTTGGCAATACGCTCGGCTATGTCTTATGACCATGGGACTTAATAACGGTATCGGGGAAATGTGGGTGTATAAATTTGCCCTTTGGATAAAACAAGCGTGATGCTATGTTATGCATTAAAAAAAAAACAAACAATATGTTTGCGTCTATCAAGGATTTAACATAATATAATGCTTTGATGCATGATGATTGACCCGGGTACGTCCTAAAACTGCGGCCAGACACCGGAGGATGGGCAGCAGCGTCCTCTCACTAATCGGTGAGCCAGTGCGATCCCCAAGCCGCCTGCCAAGCGTGGGGATTATGGCAAGTCCCTCCCTTGGAGGAGGCCTTCGTTCAGCAGTGGACGTCTTCTGGCTGATGATGATGATGATGCATGATCGGTCAATCAAGTTGAGCGGGAAACTCTAAAAATATTAGTGCCTGTTTGTGTGGGTCGCATTTGTCTACGGTGTCTTTGAAATTAACCATGGAAAGATATTGGTCGAAAGTCAGTTAGCCTTCGACAACGAAGACTAACTGACTTTCGAAGACTATAAACCAGTGATGGGCAAAGTACGGCCCGCGGGCCAACTCCGGCCCGCGAAAGCATTTAATCCGGCCCGCCGACGGTTTTTCGACATGAATAGTATATGGCCCGCGATAATTATATTTTGACGGTCCAGAAATATAAAGTAGATTCTACTTAGTAGAATAATAGACGCATAGGTAAAGGAGCCCGCTAGACTAGCCGCGTAGTTCATGATTGTGTTGCGGGTAGCGGGGCTGGGCCTTCGAATAAAAGTTAAATTGTAATTTTTAACATTTGTGCAAGTGTGTAATGCTCTAATGTTTTTATATGATTCAAAGTTTCAACACAAAATGAATTTTTCCTATAATTCTGGCTCTCCTCTGAAATTTCTTAAACTTTCTGGCTTAAGAAAGTTTGCCCACCACTGCTATAGACTATATTTCTAGTTAAATTTGTCCAATTATAATTTACCCTTTTTAACCTCACTACACCATTACAAAATTATAATTACAATTTTATAACCGCTCATCAACTACCAAATTTAATGTTCCCATAATATTGGTACGTAATAAAAACGTCGCCACGGTATTAAAGCTTTTAGACCAGAAGGAATAAAGATCATTATGGTTTATTGTGTGTTGTATTGTGTGACAGACTGTTAGTAGGTGTGTACTGTACTTGATCACTAGACGGGATTACAATGTCTTTATTTATAAACGCTTGTAACACTGGTTGGCACTGCAGTGACAGAAATGCATAAAATAAAATTAGGTTAACTATTTGTAGGGCGACAACGTTTTTCTGCAACTATTGAATCTATTTCCAGTTTTTTTTTTTAATGGCTTACTCTGTGTCTTCTTTTGGGCGCAGGTCTCCCAAGTTCTGCCTAGGAGAAGAAATCTTTTGATTTCTTCAACTTCGCACTACTTATGTCTCTGCGCACACACATTCGGCAGCCTAATTGGGTAAAAATAGCGACAGCAACGCGACAGCCACACGACAGCAGCCTCACTGTTGGTCAATACATGTATGACACAAAAATAACATTTGACAGTAGCTATCGCGCGATCTACGCTAAATTTTACAGTTTAACGCCGGAATAGAGGCATTTAATAGTCATTATTCTCAGTTCAGACAATTGATTTTTCTTTATCTGAGGGTAAGTATACCCTCAGATATTTTTTTACGTTGCACAAACTTGGCGGAAAGCACTTAGGCAATAGATAAGATCTTGAGATACATTCCATATGATCATGCGCAGTCATCGAGCGAGACCAGAGGGGTCCAAATCTAAGTTTTCATCGTTTACGCACCACAGGAGAATACTAATTTCAATAAATCAAGAGGTATTAAAATACTTAATTTATGGATAACAGTGAACATGACTAATTACTTGGCTGTTAATTACAGTTTAATTAGTAAACGATATGGAGACTTCAGTGATGTTTTGTAAAAAAAATGTTACGCTTGAAACGATGTTAGTAACAAACTGGTTACTGGTTTTAAGTGAAGAAGAGGTGAAGAACATATATAGCATCACGCCTGTATAAACCCCGAAGGGTTAGGCAGAGGTACACCCACATTCCGCCGAAAACCGTTATTAAGTCCCTTGTAATAGGGGCGAGGTTATTGCCATCTACCGGACACTGGTCCAGACTCCGTGCTGCACTTTACCCAAACTGGAAATCGAATCCAGGACCTCACGCTCAGCAGTCACGCTTCCGACATTAGTCTAATGAGATAGTCAAGCGGAAAGGAAGGGAGGGTGAACAATGGTGAAAACTAATTGCTAAAGAATTTGGGTAATTGATTATTTTGTTACAAAAAAAGGCTTGCACCCTATTTACATTTTTTTTTTTTTTTTTTTTTTTTTTTTTTTTTTTTTTTTTTAAAAACGATGCCCCACACTAGGATTTCTCCTGTATCGTGGGTACAGTTTACAAACACACATGTCACATGCACACACAACCCATTGGGGCCCAATCTGATATTGAGATACTATTGTAGCGAAACTTGTGTCTGTCAGCAGAAATAGTCTAGCTGTTGAACGTCTACCTTCTAAGCCCGAGGGTCTGAGTTCGAACGCGAACTCAGACCCTCGGGCCCTTTGAACGCTCCTAATTTCATTAATTCTCACGATAACTGATCCATGCTTGCACTTTGTTGCGACAGGTTAGCTCAAATAGTTAGGGGCCATCCATAAATTACATCACACGTTAAGAGGGGGGGAGGGGGTCGACGAAGTGTGACATTGTGTGACAAGGGGTGGGAGGGGTCCTAAGTTTAGTGACATCACATTTCAAAATCTAATATATCTAAGTATTAAAACGTGAAATTTGAACTATTAACGAAAAACTTGGAAATATTTCCAACTCTATCTGTATGAATATAAGATTTAAATTGTTATGTTGGCGAGTTCCTCGAGAGCCTCGCCGTGGTTTCAAATAAATGGACATAAAACTAATTTCGGAACTGCTGTTTTAATTTAATAATTTTTGGATATAAAATTGCAAAATATGTGACGTCACACTAGGGAGGGGGGAGTCTCAGAAATGTGACCAGCTGTGACAAGGACGGGGGAGGGGTCAAAAAAGCATGAAATTCGTGTGACGTAATTTATGGATGGCCCCTTATGGCGCTTTCTTCAAAAGGCTATTCCACCCTATATTTGTCTCACATAAACCCTTACATCATTACAATCTGTCTGGACTTTAAAACAGACTTTGACCCCTGACTTTGTTTCGGCGTTTCTTCTCAGGGATAGTCATAGGAAATGCCGACGCTATCTAGTTTACAAAAAGACGTGTAAAAGTGATTGAAAAATCCTAATTGCAAAATAAATAATTTCATTTCGACCAAACACTCTGACTTTTATCGGATCAGAATTCATATCCATAGGAAAACAACACTTTGGAACGTGGCAACTAGTCTGACTATTCATTAAGTGCTTTGAACTGGTCTACATGAATAAAAATTTATTTTATTATTTATTATTATTATTTATATACATAACAACAAAGGAAAGTATCAGCAACCTGCACAACTGAGAAAACTCCATACATTTTTTGATGGTGTGTGTAGTCCGCCAGCCCCCACCACGCTAACTCGGAGGACTAAGGCCTAACACAGTAATGGGATAGTAAAGAACTAGATTAATTATCTATTGTCACCTTATCTTTATGATATGCGCATGCGCAACATATACGTCGAGTTATAACATTTTGTGCTCAATTTAGTAGCTGCTCGTAAAACTCAGTTTGATATTAGAACTGTCCACCAATGGTCGTAAATTATGGAATTAGTTGCGCAGAACTGATTTTACGAATGAAACCATAAATCTTAAACTTTAGTCTTGATCTTTTAAAGCTATGTATCATTTACGTGAATGTGTAATTAGGATACTTAAGGTAACAATAAATAGTTAATTAAATTACTTTTTAATGTGTGGCTCCGTCGTCCCGAAGTTTTTTTTAGTTTCCCAGGACAAAAAGTACAAACTTAATGATAGATGAACCTTTTGTAATTTTCATCTAAATCAAACGAGGATAAGTACTTTATTAGTCGATCTATAATAATATATGAAATTTGCAAGTTTTCATTCGTGAAAATTCTTAGAAAACTTTTTTTTTTAATATTTGTCCCCGCGTGTACTTTCCGGGTTTAAAGTTATGTTACAACCAATTTTATTATTTTTTTTCTTTCTTTTTTTTTAAAACATTGCCCCACACTAGGATTTCTCCTGTATCGTGGGTACAGTTTACAAACATACATGTCACATGCATACACAGCCAGACCCGAAACAACTATCTGTAGATCATACAAATATTTGTTCCGTGCGGGGATCGAACCCGCGACACGTAGCGCAGAAAGCTAATCACTTAGCCACTGCGCCAACCGTGTCGTCAACTATATAACTACCAATTAATCTCTAGTTTTATTGTTCAGTAGCAAGGCCGGATTTTGGTATTGTGCCTGGTAGATAGCAATATGCTCGTCCCCTATTACATGGGACTCAATAACGGCATCGGCGAAATGTGGATGTACAATAGTACACCTCTACCTAATCCTTCGATGATGCAGGCGTGATGCTATGTTATGTTAAAATCCGAATGGATGATGACATATTATGTGATTTCACCTTTAAACAACTTATAAATATTTTACGATATCACTATTTGCTTAGCAAGTACAGATGAAGCCTTTATTCGAACATTCAGATACTTACAAAAAATTGATTAGCAAAATCCATAAAAAAGTTTGTTCAAAGCAAGATATTGCTATAGCATAATGCAATCCTCCCGGCACTAACCCATAACGTTGTTTCTGCATATTGACTTATAATAGCCGAGGATTTCGGAGAAGTATCCGATCGGGCGGGTCGGTGTTGCCCGCATTGCGAACAATTAATTCATTCAAAAAGCTTTTTTTTAAATCTGATAGAATAATTAAAATCGTCATAAAATATAGGTAAAATATAAATACATATAGGTATTTGTGCTGGCATCTTGACATTCTTTGACGTTTCAATGAACACTGACATTTAGGAACGGATATTTCCTTTAAATACCAACTCAAGAGTCTACCTACAACCTTTTCCCAAATATGTTTGGACCAGATTCTCGAACCTGACAAGAGCAATGATTAAAATAATTAATGGCTGATTTTTCAATCGTCAGATAAATAATAAAGTTTATCTGTGGAATAAATTTAAAAAATAAAAATAAATATAATAAATAAAAAATATGTCAAGCCGCCATATTTTATTTTCAGATATACACGTTAACCTGACGATTGTTAAATCAGCCGTAATTGAACTAAATCTCCAATTAATTTATCCGCGTTCAAAATTAAATTCCTCAATAAAACATTCTAGAAACCTCCAGATGTCGTTCCTAAAAACCGCTGGCTGTTCAGCAAAACCTATTCCTGGCAACACTGGTAGCTGGCAATAAAAGTAAGTGGATGCAGCGTTTATAGCCCCGTTTTATGCGTCTTCGTATAACTTGCACGATACCCGGCGTAACCATGATTAAACTATGCCGTTTATAATCTTACTAAATTAAATTTCAACTGAATCTGGTGATCCTCTTTAGCAAACTAGTTATTTATACACGTCTGTATTAATTTAAAGTGGTTTATATCTTCTTTTACGGCCCTTAGTGTTGTGATTGGCACTCGGGTCGTTTTACTTTTAGTTTACGACTTTTCTTGATATGATTGTGAAGTTTTGCCGTTGAAAAAGTTGATTTTAATTTAATTTAATTTAGTCTTGTTGATGATGGAAATAATTATATAGTAGTCCAATGCTTCGCCTGTGAAAGTAAGGGATAGTTCAGATGATATGATGATCGCTTATCCTCATGTAACTTATCCTTGGTCTTCTCCTCCCTCTCGTTCCTTCTATCTTTCCTTCAATTATGTTTTTAATGAAACTGTCATGTCGTATAAGATGGCCTATCATTTTTCTTCTGTTTTCAATTGTGTTTATTAACTGTGAGTGTAATACTACTAAATTAACATGGAATATATTACTAGAGCATAACCACAAGTCTACCCGTACAAAAAGTCTATTTACTTTTAAATGTATATACATAAAACCTATAAACATAATGACCACACGGCGTTACTATATTGTTTAGAGATAAAGACAGAAATAGAACACACACAACGCGCTAACTAACAATCAAATGTGCATAAGGCCATGTGCACATAATTCTTCTGACAACATTAAGGCGATTGTTTAAAATTTTGCAGATATAATGGTCAATAACATAACATAGCATCACGCGTATATTACCCGAAGGGTTTTCGCCGATGCCGTTATTGAGTCCCATTTAATAGGGGGCGAGCCTATTGCCATCTACCGGGCACCTTTCCAGACTCCGTGGTGCAACTGAGAATTTTCATACAGAAAAACCCAATAACACTAGACCCAGGAATCGAACCCAAGAACTCACGCTCAGCAGTCGCGCCACCGGCCAATGTTACAGCAAATATAACATCTCACTCAAATGACCGATAACTTTGACGTGTTTATGGAAATTAAGTTTTAACCGTCTAGAAATAAGCACGAAATTCAAATAAGTTATCTAATTTCGAGTTATATAAGATTATCTTTACGATTACGACTTTGAATAATCTGCTTTATCGCCAAAAATCGTTCAAAATTGACCCGTAAAAGTAAATACTTTTCACAAAAACCTTAAATATAACAATATGAAAAATAAATTTGCCTTCGAATGTAGGAAAAAAATCATAATCGGAGATGATAATACACACTGGCCAGTCGTTAAATGCCTTCAAAATCATAATTTAGGCCATTTTGACTCGTTAAAGTTATATTCTCTAAATGACATTCAATGTATAATGTTTCTCAGAATGTTACATTGATAGCTTTCGGCATTCGGCCTTTATTTTAAATTAAGTTTTATTTAAATTTAATATTCATTTAATTTTAATGGGTGATGATCTCATGATGTCGGCACGGTTGGCGCAGTGGCTAAGTGATTAGCTTTCTGCGCTAGGTGTCGCGGGTTCGATTCCCGCACGGAACAAATATTTGTATGATCTACAGATAGTTGTTTCGGGTCTGGTTGTGTGTGCATGTGACATGTATGTTTGTAAACTGTACCCACGATACAGGAGAAATCCTAGAGTGGGGCAATGTTTTATGAAAAAAAAAAAAAAAAAAGATTTGTTTATTTGTTCCCAGTCACGTAGCAATTGAAACTGTTTGTTTTAATTTACCTTATTTTAGTTTGTTTTTACAATCAAATAACGTGATAGAGCGAGAGAATTTAGATTTACTAACGAGTTTTTACATAACATAGCATCACGCCTGTATTCCCCGAAGGGTTAGGCAGAGGTCTATTATTGAACACTCATATTTCGCCGATGCCGATATTGAGTCCCATGTAATAGAGGGCGAGCCTATTGCCATCTACCGGGCACAGTTCCAGACTCCGTGCTGCTACTGAGAACTTCCACTACTGAGAACTTCCAGACAGAAAATCTCAATAACACTGCCTGACCCGGGAATCGAACCCACGACCTCATGCTCGCGCTTGGGATCACTGTACCAACGAGGCAGTCTTATCAATAATCAAATCTTTACTAAATAATCAAATATTCTCAATCGGAGGAGCTAACTATCTTATTACTAGCGTAATATTTACGCTAGTGTCAGTAACAGTAAACAATACAGTTACGCCACAAGAAATGATAGGTTTAGTGAATTGGTTAAAAAATAGAAATTCATTGGAGTACTGTACGACACGACTCTACCAATGTAAACGCTCCTTGGCTTATATACAATCATAAGTGACAAACACCTTACAGTAATTTAAAAGAAAAAAAAAAACAAACTGGACTACAAATAGTGCTTATTCAATGTCAGAAAAATTATATAAAAGGCAGAACTCATTCGCATTTCGCTCTTGACCGCTTCCTACGTTAACTTAGGGAGAAGAAATAGCCCAACTAACTTCCCAGCAACACTGTGTGGCATTATTTACACCAAATCAAAATGTAAGATTAATTAATCAATCATCACATAACTCCTCATTACACTTACAATTACGAAACCCCGTCATTTTGTAGATGAACAAGATCACAGTTATAAACATTCGGTTATAATTTCTCAAGCCTGTTTACACTTCCAATCAAACATTTGCCGGGTTTAATGTAAATCGATGATCTACAGACACCAATATTATTAAACATTATCATGGCGGTTATTTGAAACATCGTCTAATATTTGTAGGACAATCGGAGAAAACGGTGGAAACACTTGGACATGATATTGAGTGTTATTGTAAATTTATTATGAACATTGTAAAACAATGGAGTCTTGTGAACCGAGCGAGTAGGATTACGTTGTGTGTAATAACGGCGGTTAACTCGTCAATTAAGTTGGTAATAGGGGAAAGATAGGTATAATATCTGTTTAATGTTTCATTCACACGTGTATGATGAGATAGGTAAAAAGTAAAGTACTTCTAACATGAATGTTTGACTGTTTCGTAAACTATGGAGGCTCAAGTCCACCGTGAAAACCTTTTGTCAAGCGCTCGGTGCACTGTACTGTTTAGCAGACACAGTGTATATGTTACTAGAAGCATTAGTAAACCTAGGTTTACCCAATGCCGGTTAGGTAATGTTAGGTTTGGTTAGTTTTATCTATTATTACCCAGACAAACTTGGGTAAACTTAGGTTTGCTAATGCTTCTAGCCATTACCTGTAACATATACATAATGTAGCGACTACTACTCGCAACATGGCAAACAGCAAAGCATCATCTGTTTGAGTGAAGCTACAACAACAAACCCTGAATCGCACTATGAGAGTTTACAACGATTCTAACACAATATACGAATGTCTTGCCAGGCTGACCACCTTGCTTGGTCGGAGGATCTCCCCATTTCAATGGAGGAACACCACATCTCGTTCCTCCACATATAATTTACCTGCTTCTTCGTGTTCCGACAAAATCGAGAGATTTGACCCGTCAAGTGATGCAAATGAAACATATAAGAAAATCTATTGTGCCTCATTGCCGAACACCGCGTGTGTCTTAATGGATTAATAAACAAAAAAGGGATATACGGAAAGAGCCTCCTTGCGTGCTGATACTTAAGTAACTTCAGCGTAGCCAGGTCGTCAGGCCCGTTGGATACGAAATCTGTTAATTGGCTAATTCTTCTTTGATATGAAGAGTTTACAAGTGAGAGCTCATACGAGAGAAGAAACATGTTAGCTAGATACATTTTTACGGTGGGGTGCATGGAAAGAGCTTCCACGAGTAGGGTTGCCGGACCCAAAAATAAAGAAGCCGAACACAGATTCATATTAAGTCGGACATTCTTGCCCTGAAAACCACACACTGGTTTTTAAAAGAAAAAACTAATTTAATACTTTGGCATCTTTTGGCGGAGTCAGGTTGACCAAAAGCCTAACAAAAGCCGGAGAGGTCGGACTTGTATATATTTGGCCCGACACGATTATCAAAAGCGAGTGATCACGAGTGACGATATTTGTGGTCGTGTGGCGCACCCTGAGGTGTCAGGCTCGCTAGTCTACTTATTTAATAATACTAATCTTTCCACTACGCCATGAGAGATTCACATGTGATAGCTCGTCCCGAAACAGCAGCTATAATTATGCACTATTTGACACTACCGCCAAAAATCATAAAGCGGGCCATGAAAACGACGCAAAGTACCAAAGTACCAAGTACCAATATCTTGGTAATGTATTTCATTGAATAACCAATAATGAGGTATGGCTCGTAAAGAATTGTGACGTTAAAACTTGAGCAGTTCGCGTCTCTGGTGCGGCAGACAGTCGTAAATAATGACTAATGCTGGTTTATGATGCACTTTTGTAATACTTCATCATATATTATAGATACGGGAGATGTGGTGTAAGGGATTTGAGTACTTCTATATTTTTCTACTAGCTTCCGCCAGCGGCTTCGCCCGTGCGTCAATGCAGCGCGTCGATCCATTCAATTTTACAAACTTTCACATTTATAATATTAGTAGGATATTAGTAGTAGGATAGTTCGTAGATTAATGCTCTGAAGAGTTAGAGTGTAATATTCTAGATCCAGATTTCCGTGAGTTCCGTGGAATAACCGGTGGTGGCGGCCATAAGGTTCAGGTTATGGGTCCGATGACCACGAATGTCAAATGTTATTGGGTTTTTACATAACATAGCATCACGCCTGTATTCTCCGAAGGGTTAGGCACAGAGGTATTATTGTACACCTACATTCCGCCGATATTGAGTCGGTGTGCGGCTACTGAGAATTTACATATCGAAAAATCCAAGTTTGCCCGACCGAATTGAACCCATGACCCTCAGGTTTAGCAGTCGCGCTTCCGACCACTCGACCAATGAGGCGGTCGTTGAGTTTTTATGTTGGAAAATTCTTAATAACAGCCCGGAGTTCTGAATAGTCCGGTGGGTCACAATAACGGCTTCGGAGAAATGTAATAGTACAACAGTACACCTCTGTCTAACCCTTTTGTGAAACAGGCGTGATCGTATGTTCTATATCCAGCTATATCATTATATTTTTTTAGTTTCGTAGTTCGTTTCGCTAATAACTAATAATATCTACCTATTTCGCAAAACGCATGCGCAAATTAAATTGTAATTATTGTTTGCTGGCTATCTGCAATTTGTAGTCACCCACAAATGAGTCTATCGCTCCGTACCCTACAATATCGACGTAATAATATCCAGTTCCTGATATTAATTACAGGTTAGCAAATAATATGGTACAAGTTTTTTTTATTCATATCAAGTTGGTAAACGACTGATGGTACTAATAATCCAATACAATGTACGGCCGTGGGGGCTAGAATGATCATGCAATTGTATTAAATATACCATTTCAAACCGTAAAAAAAAATCATGAAAACTTGTTTTAAAACCTTTTCCAAAGGCTCCTTTTTGCAGTAAAGTAGAGTGAACTTAACTCTTCCATATTCACTCGTAATTTTTTTTTGTCTAAATGTTCGTCTATCCTTTTTATTATTCCTGTATCGTGTACAAATAAAATGAAATTATTTATTTTGCAATTAGGATTTTACAATCACGTTTACACGTCTATTTTAAACTAGATGGCGTCGGCATTTCCTATGACTATCTGTGTCACTTGTGTCAATTTTGATGCGTCGGTAATCGATCCCGCGACACGTAACGCAGTAAATTGAAAATGAATGGGAAAATTCAAGAAACTGATAGAAACTGACTACTAGACTGTTTGACAAATTTTCATAAAGAATCGTTCACGCTACGCCTGCTGGCGTCATGTAGTTTATTTGCTTTCTAAATCCACTCTCGGTGGTCATCTTGCATACGCAGAGGGATCTTTCAAGTAGTTTAAATAGACTCACCGCTGCGTACCTCTCCCATCACGGGATGACCGGCAGCCTACTTACGTAACAGAAGCGACAGCAACGCGACAGCCACGTGACAGCCACGCGACAGCAGTCCCACTGTATTCGGTCAATATATGTCACAAAAAAGACGTTTGACAGAAGCTATCACGCGATGTACGCCTTCCGCAAACTGATTGCTACATCGGTAATTAGGATGGCGGAGAGCAAAGGACATCGTCTCCCGTAAACTTATTTCTACCTGGAGGCTAAATATTAGTCTGCATCTAAATCTAAATGTGTCTGCATTTACACCTTTTTTATATGACTCATCCTTCAATGCTATCAAAGTAAGAGTAGAAATTACTATCCGCCATATTGTGACGTTCGTAGCAAAAAACATAACATAGCATCACGCCTGTATTCCCCAAAGGGTTAGGCAGAGGTGTACACATTTCGCTGATGTCGTTATTGAGTGCCATGTAATAGGGGGCGAGCCTATTGCCATCTATCGGGCACAGTTCCAGACTCCGTGCTGCTACTGAGAATTTCCATACAAAAAAACTCAATAACACTTTTCCCGACCTGGGAATTGTACACGAGACCAATGAGAAAGTAGTGACAAAAAAAGGTAAATGATACTAAATTGAAACTTTAATAGATTTTGTAATAATAAGAATTTTATAATATTGTAAAAAAAAAACTTGATGTACTAATAAAAAATCTTGATAATCAGGTCAAAACTTGTCTTGATAGTACAAAACCTATTTATTTGACGTAATTAATCACAGTCTTCGCCAGGGCCCACCAACCTTTGGTTCATAATACATATGAGACTGTAACTAGTGCATTGTCCTGCCAGATATCTTGATCGAGTAGGTTCGTTTGCACGACACTATTGTCACAGAATAAACTATAAGAAGCTCGCTTCTTCCTTTAAAAGTTCAAACGACTGGCTCAATGACTTTTGTATTGTGTAAGAGATGAACATATGCCAGTTATATGCCAGGACCCTTGTTATAACAATTTTGTAATTTTAAAAACGTTAGGAACATCATAATTTCTTCCGTATCGTAGGTACAGTTTACAAACATACATTTTACATGCACACGTAACAGAGCCGAAACAATTATCTGTAGATCATACAAATATTTCTTCCAACACAGAGTATATAAGTACAGCCAATTGTTTAGCTACAAAGACAACCGTGTATTTCAAAAATAAATGTATTATTTAGTAAGTACCTGTGTTACTATCTCACTCAGTTGTTATAAGTGATACCTCTGACTGCCCAGGGGAGCAGCCCTTGTTGGTTAACAGACATAAAAATTATTATAAGGACCATATCTAGGGTTTGAATAGTACAAATGTGTGATATAATGCATTCGTTATATGCTATTCTCTTATTTTCCAATGAATACTTAGATAAGCGCAACAAAACAAATAGAAATTTAAATTGACATTTACAGGAGTAGAGAAGATTTTATTTCATTGTAGTCGTGTTTATCAAACCATATGATATATCTTTGTCGAATGCGAGTCTGCGCCCCGAGAACGGCGCTTGCGCAAAACACAATCACATATGATTTAATGAACGATCCCGCTGCTGTTTGTGATATTTGTAAAACGTGTTTTGGTGGTGTCATTTATAATTAAAAAACAATCTTAATGTTTTTTATAGTTATAAGTTTATTACGAAAAAAGGCTGTAGAAGGCTGAACCAAATGTTTACGTGAATGGAGTAAATAACATTTTATACAACACAAAACTGCCTCTCTTGTGAGTGTGCTCCGTAAGGGCTAGCTATTGGGACTGATTATGAAGTTATTTTGGCGACGGTTAGACAAGTCGGTCGCCATTTATTTAAAGGAACAGGATCAATTGAAAAAAGGTGGTATAACCAATAATTCTCACAAAATCATGATTGCAGTTCCTGATCAAATTTAAAAAAGAAAACCATAACGATATATAATAATTAAACGGCGTTTGGTTTTAAAACGTCTTAAGAAGTTACGTCACGCGAAGTATGTTGTCAGTTTTTATCGTTAATCGATGCGTGAGTCGATGCCCGTGTGTAGTGTTGCCGATCTTGAGTATTTTTGGTGTGTCCGAATATGTCCTTAGAATACAGGGCCTGATTTGGGTGTGTCTAAATATTTAGGGAATTTTCGAGTTTTTTTTTTATACCAATAAACCCAATAGGACTTTACCGAAACCGAGGACCTCACGCTCAGAAGTTGTTTCAGTAATTTTTAAAAGCAATTAAAAATGTAATTTCCTTCGTTTTACACCTCTTTGTAAATGAATTGTATCTGATTTCAACCCTGAAATAGATTGATAGGTAAATGTGATTGTATTTAATAAAATTGTGTCCATTTAATGTAGACACTGATAGCTTCTACGAAAACATCTGTTTTAGCACAAAAATGGAATTTCTTTAGTAAAACTCGTGGAAGATTTGATATTCGATTTAATTTTGGAGTATTAATGTTGCAGCTAAATGTTCAAGACCGAAAATGATTTTTGCAAATTGTCTACCTTACAATTCTTTATAATAAAAATAAAAACGGCTTCATAGCTCACATACATGAAAGAGAAATTTTGGTATTACAATTTTGTTAGGCGCTTGCACATAACCTCCCCCCGTTGAAGGGTGTAGGGCTTCAACCTCGAAGATCTTGAGCCGTAGGCAGGGGACACAAGCGAACTAGTGATCGACGTATACAGTCCTTCGTAGTTTTGACATCTGCGACTCGGGATATTCCGTCTGGTCCAGGGAAAAGTTTGACAACACGTCCAAGCCGCCATTTTAATGGTGGTACGTTATCTTCATGTAGCAGCACTAGGTCTCCGATATTGAGGCTCGTGGTATCTGTTTTCCATTTGGTGCGTTGTTGCAATTCGGATATATATTCTCTTTGCCATCTTCTCCAAAAATCTTGCCTTATTCGTTCAATACGGGCGTATCGTTGCAGATTGGTATCATTGCAGCCTTCCAGGATTGGAGTTGGTAGCGCATTCAATGGTCTTCCAATGATAAAGTGCCCTGGGGATAAGGAAAGGAGATCGTTAGGGGATGATGACATGGGACACAAGGGACGACTATTCAAAATTGCCTCCACTTGTGCAAATAGGGTGCCTAGTTCTTCAAAAGTTAAATGGGTATTTCCCATGACACGCTTAATGTGATGCTTGGCTGATTTAATACCAGCCTCCCATATTCCACCAAAATGAGGAGTGTATGCAGGTATAAATGAAAATTTTATTCCTTCTCCAGATGCAAACTCAGAAAGAGATTCATTATTATTGTTCAAAAAACTACGTAATTCCTTCGCGGCCGCTACAAAATTTCGTCCGTTATCGGAAAAAATCTCCGTTGGTTTTCCACGGCGGGCCACGAATCTACGAAGTGTCATTATGAAAGCTTCTTTAGTCAGGTCACTAACGGCCTCTAAATGTACGCATTTAAACCGGAGACATATAAATAAACACAAATAACACTTCACCAACTTAGCACCGCGGCCCTTTCGATTTAGAATAAAAAATGGACCGGCATAGTCAATACCTACTGATTTGAAAGGAAAATCGACTGAAACACGATTCAAAGGTAAATTACCCATTTTGGGGCACAAAGTTTGACCACGAACGCGTGTACAGATGACACATCTCTTAACAACGGATCTAGCAAGTTTCCTACCATTGATAGGCCACACAGACTCTCTGATAGTTGCTAGAAGTAACTGTGGGCCAGCATGTAAGTTACGCAAGTGTTCACGCTCGAAGTAAATTCTTGTCACATGATGAGAGGAGTCTAGTAGTATTGGGTGACGTTTTTCGAATGAATAATTAGAACAATCTAACCTCCCTCCGACTCTTATTAATTTAGTGTTACGATCTAGAAACGGAGATAGACATAATAATTTAGAATTTTGTGGCAATTGTTTATTAGAAAGCATTAATTTGTAATCAGCACTAAAGGATTGCTTTTGTGAGATGAGACAAATAAAATTGAATGCATCATTAAGTTCATTTACGGATAAAGAACCGATCCGTTTGTTATCTTTATTTGAAGATTTAGAATTGTGTAAAAAGCGCAAAATATATCCAAATATTCTATTTAATTTGGTAAAATTAGAAAATTTACTGAAATCAAATGTAGATTCTGGCGTTGTGGTATAGTTTACCCTTGTTTCAGGCAAATTTATATTTGGGGTTTGTTGTAAAGTTGGCCACTGTGATTCGTTATCATGAAGGTACGCAGGGCCCTTCCACCACATACTATTAGCGCGCAGCTGACGTGCGTTTACACCTCGGGAAATTAAATCTGCTGGGTTGGACTCAGTAGGAACATAACGCCATGAATTTTTATCAGTAAGCTCCAAAATCTCGCCTATTCTGTTCGCTACAAAAGTTTTTAGTTTATTGGGATCATTATTAATCCAGCAGAGTACGATGTTAGAATCGCACCAATGTGTAATACTTGTTGGTGCATACCTTAAAGAATCGATAACACTTTTGTACAGTCTTGCCGCCAATAAAGCAGCACACAGCTCGAGACGCGGTATAGTAGTAGGTTTTAAAGGGGCAACCTTTGATTTTGCGCATAATAGTCTTATAGTAACCTCATTATTTTCGTTCAGCGATCTTACATAGATACATGCTCCGTAAGCACGTTGCGATGCGTCGCTGAACGAATGCAATTCTATGGACCTGGGTGCATCACAGATAACTCTCCGGGAAATTTGAAGATCTGCAAGCAAAGGTAAGTTACTAGAAATTTCATACCAAATTTCTTTAATATCATCGGGTACAGGCTGGTCCCAATCAATGCCTTGTACCCATAATTTTTGTATTAATATTTTAGGCTGAATTATGCAAGGACTTAATAAACCTAAAGGATCAAAAATACGGAATGATTGTGACATTATAAATCTTTTGGTAATTATATCGTTTTGAATAGTCATTTTTACAGGAATATGAAACGTATCATCGGAAGGATCCCAGCCAATTCCGAGAGTGTTCGACGATTCGCTGAGAGTAAGTTTTTCATTAGTATTAAAATCTGCATTATTAAAAAGTCTACGCAAATTAGTTTTGTACTTTCGTAAGGGAAAACAAGCCGAGTTTAGAGCATTAGAAACGGAAATTTGTATGTATTTCAGCTGAGTTTCGTCATCAGAGCCTGTTATTAAATCATCTACAAAGAAATCGTTTTGAATTATAATTTTGATCAACTCATCATTACAATCTTCGCCCACTTGCCAAAGACATCTCGTGCTAAGGTAACTGGCACTTGCAGTACCGTAAGTGACAGTACCTAGTCGCAGAGTTTTGATAGGCTGCGACTCATCCTCTCTCCATAATATCAGTTGTAAATTACAATCGTCTTTATCAACAGCTACTTGCCTGTACATTTTAGCTATGTCACCGGACAAGATATATTTGTATTGACGTGCTCTGATTAAAATAGAGAAAAGAGAGTTTTGTAGATTTGGGCCTACCATAAGAATATCATTGAGGGAACATCCGGAACTAGTCGATGCTGAACCGTCAAACACTACCCGGATCTTGGTGGATTCGCTATCCTCCTTGAAAACTGCGTGATGGCATAGAAAATATGACGGATTAGGAATAGAAACCGGTGACTCTGAAAGATGACCTAAGATTGAATATTCACGAATGAAATCTATATATTGTGACTTTAATGTGGGATTTTTTCGAAAACGTTTTTCCAAATTAAGCAGTCTTTTTTTTGATTGGATATAAGAGTCTCCAAGGCGGTCAGGCGATTCCTTTAGTGGAAGTTTCACACAAAACCTGCCGTCACTTAATCGAACTGTATTATTTAGAAAATGTTTTTCGCACGCTATTTCGTTGGGGCCTAAAATCTTCTTTTGCGGAAGATCTTCAAGTTCCCAGAATTTAGAAAGCATTTGGTCTATATTGGATTTTGAAATTATTGCACTGTGACATTGAATATTTTGATTTAGAATTTGTGAACTAATAGGTCCGGCTATTATCCAGCCAAATTTTGTATTTTGCAATTTAGGACTGTTAGGACCTAGTGAGCGTTGTTCCTTACCTAGGATATCCCAAAATATGTCAGCTCCAATTAATAGTTCAACTGGACCAGGCTGGTGAAAGTTTGGATCGGCCAACTTAATGGATTCAGGAATTTTCAGGGTTTGAACATCAACGGGAGCCCTTGGAAGATCTCCAGTAAGTTCCATAAGAACATAGCAAGATAAAGTGATATGGTAAGTATTGTGCATGGATTTCAGGTGAGTAACACAACTTTCTTTTATCTTATCACAATAACTATTGCCTATCCCAATAACGTTTATTGCTTCTAATGGATTGCATTTTAGATTTAATTTTTGTTGCAATGATTTTGTTATAAAGGAAGATTGGCTGCCGCTGTCTAACAGCGCGCGCACTCTTTCTACCTTATTATTTAGTGGATTATGTACTTCTATCATTGCTGTTGATAAAAGTACTTGACTAATGTTTTCCTTTGAGAAAGCCACTACATACTCATTTTTATTTTCATTTAAATTACAGTTAGCTGAAATATTGGGATCGTGCAGAAGAGAGTTATGCTTCTGATTGCAATGTCGACATGGACCAAAACCACACTCACTTACAGGATGGCCTTGCCGAAGACAATTTTTACATAATTTATATTGAGATACATATGACATTTTTTCTTGAACAGATTTGGATTTGAACATCGGGCATTCATAGATTTTATGATTTCCATCACACACTACACAAAGAAAAACAGTTGACAAATTGCGAGATTGCGATTAGGGCATGCAGTTTCATATATTTCCAGTTTCGAAATTGGCTTCTGAAATCGGTCTTATAAACTTCGAAATTTCGAAATTTCGATGTTGTGGGCAATCTTCATTAATAAAAATTCGATAATCAGATTATTACTTTTAATTTAATTGAAAATGTTAAAAAAGCTTAGCCTAGCGTAACAAAACTGAAACCAATAAGTTTTCTGCCGTATATTTCGTTGTTACGTTGTTGGACTGTTATGTCAACGATCATTGCGCGCCGCTCTAGTCGATCCACCACCACTATATCAGGCTTATTGGCTACAATAGTCCTGTCAGTGATGATGGATCGATCCCAGTACAGTGTGATATGTCCATTTTCGAGAACTGGGTCGGGCACATACCTATAGTACGGCACATCCGATTCCACAAGGCTGTATTTCAGAGCAAGTTGTTTGTGGATAATCCTGGCTACGGGATTATGCCTATGCAAGTATTCTTCGTTAGCTAGACGAGAACACCCGGAGATAATGTGTCTGATGGATTCTCCCGGACGGTGGCATGCCCGACATATGTCAACCGTACCGTCTTTCACAATAAATCTCCGGTAATTGTTCGTCATCATAACTTCGTCCATAATTGCACAGACAAAACCTTCGGTTTCCCCAAAGAGGTCACCGAAACGCAGCCAGGCTACGGACGCTGATAAATCTACATCGGGTCCATGTAGGGCCCGGAAAAAGCGTCCGTGAAGCTCCTTACTCTGCCATACCTCCATGCGATCATTAGTGTCAAGCACTACAGGTTTGCGCCAGTTCTCTTTAGCCAAGGAGAGCGGGGTGAGGCCCTTGTCTACCGCAACCACATCTCTATGCATCCCCACGTCGTCTTGTAGGAAATATTCCCTGAGACTGCATATCTCGCGATTGTGGAGGGTCTTAGCATTTAAGAAGCCTCGACCTCCACACTTTCGCGGGATATACAGTCTCATTACCGATGATCGTGGGTGATGCATTCGATATGCAGTCAGCAGCGTACGGACCCTCCTATCCAGGGCATCGAGTTCGGTCTGAGTCCATTTGAGTATGCCGAAAGAGTACATCAAAACCGGCATGACCCAACCGTTGAAGGCGCGCACCTTATTTCCGCCTGATAAAAGACTATTAAATACTTTCTTCAGACGACCAAAGAAGCGCTCCTTCAACGATTGCTTCATGTCAGTAACATTGATGCCCAGTGCTTTCGACATACCCAAATACTTATAGGTTTCGGCTGCGGAGAGGGTTCGAAGGTTTATGGAATCCGAGAGTTGGGTTCCCACGGATTCCACAATCTCCCCTCGCTTTACATGCATGACCGCACATTTGTCCACACCAAAATCCATCCTGATGGCGCTACTGAAGGTTTATGTTACTTTCAGTAGCTCCATCAGTTGCAAATTGTTGGGCGCAAAGAGTTTTAGGTCATCCATGTAAAGGAGGTGAGATATAATCTGACCACCTCTCCTCAGCCGATAGCCTATACCTGAACCCTCCAGCAGTGTGCTTAGGGGATTCAGGGCCAGGCAGAACCAAAGCGGACTCAAACTATCGCCCTGAAATATTCCTCGCTCGATCCTTATCGGCTCGCTATTCCTCTGGATATTTCGACATCCTGGATATCGAAGGACCATCCTCCATTGCCCCATACATGACATCAGGAAGGTGCGTAGTGTTGTATCTACTTTATACAATTCCAGCACCCTTATGAGCCATGTATGTGGCACCGAGTCATAGGCCTTCTTGTAATCTATCCAACATGTCGAAAGATCCTTTCGGGAACGACGAACCTGTTGGCTAATGGCCATATCAATGAGGAGCAGCTCCTTAGTACCGCGGGACCCGTTCCGACATCCATTTTGAGAGACAGACATGATGGCGTTAGTCTCTATATGATTGTATATTTTAGCTCTCAAAATGGATGTAAGAACTTTATAGACCGTCGGTAGACAAGTGATCGGTCTATAATTCTTGGGATCCGCGGTACTACCTGATTTATGGAGCAGGTGGGTAACTCCTGTCGTTAGGAACTCGGGTAGCGAACCAGACTCCAAAGCAACCTGGTACTGAGCCGCCAAGCGAGCGTGCGACCCTTGAAACCATTTAATCCAGAAGTTGTGCAGCCCGTCCGGCCCTGGAGACTTCCAGTTGGGCAACGGACGGACTGCACGGGCTACATCTTGGGGGCAAATGGTAATTGCCCCCATTTCTGGTAAAACATCGCAGGCTCGCTGGACTTCCCGAGCCCAATCACCTTCGGTGTGACTGACAGGCACTGACCAGATACTACGCGTACATTATCAGTCAGAGATATTAAAAAAAAGAAATCTCCGAAAATTGCAATAATTTAACTCAAGGGTAATATTATATTATCTGTGCCCAAGGTATCATAAATTAGCTTATAAGTCATTATTTGTGAGGATGTATGTTTGATACTCTTTCAAATAAAAATAATCAAATTTAAAAAAAAATATTTCGAAATTTCGAAACTAGGGGTTTCAATTTCGAAATTAAATAACATGCAAATATGGTCCGAAATTTCGAACTTATGAAATTTCGAAATTTCGAAATGCATGCCCTAATTGCGATGTAGATGCAAATGTATTAGTGCCTTGAAAGCGATTTGATTTATGAAATGTTTTGTTATTGTTTGAGTGAACCTGATTAGTTTGTTGAGAGAGACGTGGAGTAAATTGCTGTTTGAAATTATTATTATTGTTGCTGTTTGGATTTTTATTGCGATTCAGTGACTCTAAGACGTCTGCACGGTCAATTAAAAATTTATTAAATTGATCTAAGCTGGGCACGTCATCTAAACTATTGCGGTATTCTTCCCATTTTACGACGGTATGATTATCCAATTTAGAAGATAACATAAATATTATTAGTAAATCCCAGTGGTCAGTAGGCTGACCGAGACTGGCCAATGCACGTAAATTTTTAGTGACGTGATCAACTACAAAACGTAGTGATTTTTCTGACTCACGATTTAACTGTTGTACGTTAAATAAGGAATCTAAATGGTGATTTATTAAAATCCGTTTATTATCGTACCTCTCGCTAAGCAATTTCCAAGCTTCCTTATAGTTAGATGAAGATATCTCTAAGTTTGATATGATGCGTGCAGCGTCACCCTCCAGATATGAAACTAAATAATGAAACTTGTGAATATCGGCAATGCGATCATTTTTATGAACTAAACTCAAAAAAGTGTCCCGAAACTCCAACCAACGAAAATGAGATCCGTTAAATTTAGAAATTTGAATACGCGGTAATTTAAAACTTGAAGCTTGATGATCGATGTCCGCATTAAATACAGATTGTCTTCGTCTATTTTCATCATCATTTGCACTATTGTATTCCTGAATAAATGTCTTAGACATAGCTATATTTTGAACTATATCATTTTCAATGCGTTCACGTTCATCAAGTTCTATTTGGATATTTGGTGAATTTAAAACCTCAATCTCAGTCTGCAAATCATCAAACCTTGTCGACAACCCTTCAAATTTACTAAGCTTCAAATTTAATTCTGCCAGTTCCATTGTAGACATCTGTGCAGGTGTGCTAATTTTGTCTAAATAATTCTTAAATTTTGTGATCTGTCCTTTAATTGAACTGCGCTTGGCTAATAACTCCTTCAAAGTAGCCTTCTGTTCATTACCTAATGTCATTTTGATATAATACTTATTTATTACTTTAGTGTAAATTAAACAAATGTATGAACATGTAATGAACTCTGAATAAGAACTTTAGTTTATTCTTTGACGCAAATTTGATGGGAATCGACAAAGCAAAGAAATAAGAAGGAATAAAACAAGATATTCTCACAGTCCTCCTTCCGGTGAATCCACAGCAAGAAGCTGGTTAGTGCCTCGCATAACCCACTGCTGGTAATGATGGTGGGCTATCTTACTGAAGCTGCCACAGCAATGCAACGTACTGCCTGAAATTATTCGGCAAATAGGCTGAAGTATGCAATAACAACAGACAATGCGTATAGTTGATGATATGATTTTTCTATATTAAAGTATATTTGCATACGGTAAATTACTTGGGATTACCTTGAAACGAAAAAATATGTTAGTAGGTAGATATTTTTTTCTGGTACAAACAATGAAATTACCACAAGTGCAGGCTTATTTGAGTAACTTAGTCAGCGTGAATGGATTTGCAATGATAAAATTGATGGATTGGGTTTGAAAAATGGAAATGTAATGGATAATATGCGTTTGGAATTAATTGAACCACTTTGGGAACAAAGGAATGGCACTTAACTTGGTGAAATGTTGAAGCTTCACGATTTTCCGGCACAATCTTTAGTTGATTCGTTGACCAGGAGTGTTCTGTTGGCTTCTGCTGCTAATATCACCTGATTTTGCCACTAATATCATCAATCCTTTATCTTCTTGCAAATTCTGTACGAATGAAATACACTGGCATGGGATTGCCGACAGTATAATTTTCTGCAAACTTCTTGGTGTCCTGTCACGGTCGCCAAACTTTTTGTTTTAGCACAAAAATGGAATTTCTTTAGTAAAACTCGTGGAAGATTTGATATTCGATTTAATTTTGGAGTATTAATGTTGCAGCTAAATGTTCAAGACCGAAAATGATTTTTGCAAATTGTCTACCTTACAATTCTTTATAATAAAAATAAAAACGGCTTCATAGCTCACATACATGAAAGAGAAATTTTGGTATTACAATTTTGTTAGGCGCTTGCACAACATCAGTTACTTGAAGACACAACTTTGTATGCAAATTTTAATATTAATCATAAGGCCGTTACTGGAAGTAATTATGTACTTACAGTGGGTTCGTCATATGATAATATAAAAATAATTAAAAACACTTAGCTAATTAACCGACAACGTGCAATGAATACCAAAATACCTTCATTTAATTATAGTATAATCTAAAATACCTGTTGAACTTTGTCATAGTCATAAATTGAAAATAGTACAAAAACATCTACGTTTAACAGTTAGCAATATTTCAGGGACGAATTAAGAAAAATATAAATTACGCCCTGCCCGCGTTCATAAAAAACTCGCTTCAGTCCGCGACTTCGTCCGCGTGATCTACATACATATAATTTATATTCTATAACACTCGGGAGATAAGGATAATGTAGCTATCCATCGGTAAAAGAATTTTCAGTTTCGGACCATTAGTTCCGGAGATTACCCCCTACATACAAACAAACAAATGTTACCTCTTTATAACATTAGTAAAGATAATGCGAATTATTCAGTAAAAGAAAAAACGTTTCTAGTCGTCATCGGATTTCTTAAAAGAATCAATTACTAAACAAGGCAAAGTTGCGATCAGAAATGTACGCGTCCGCTAACCAGAGACCTAGTAGAAGTTTCTTTTACCAATCTCATTTTTACGTATTTACTGTATTCGGCGGTCCGATTGGTGAAGAACACGGTGAAAGACTTAAAAAGAAACTTACAGTACAGTAGTATAGTAGGGCGTCAGTAGCAAACGCAACATAAAACGTCATGAGGCGGGTTTCGGATTGATTCGTAAAGATAGATGTAGTCGCTATCCGCAGCGCGCAGACTGGGGACTCTGCGCGCTCTCACTTAGAGACCCCCGAGAAGACGGCGACACGGTGTGGTCCGTTTCGCCGTGCACACAGCACCCCGCGAGGGTAACGGGGGGACCTTTCTACAGTCTCCCCCGGGACGTGCACGAGGGGGTGGGTGGCCTCTTTACACCCTCTCCGGGAAGTGCTATTTGGTATAACACCGTGGTGGGCTTCAGGGTGGTCTTCTAAGAGTTCCCAAAGCTCACCATATGGTGTCGAGGCGGACCACCGTGGGGAGTTTAGCCGGTAGGAGTCCGGCACACCCCTCCGCCACGGGGAGGATAGCCCATGACGGGTTCTCACCATGCAAATCAAAAAAAAAAAAATCGCTACCCGCGCCGATTTCTGAACAAAGAAAATTGAAAATATTCACGCTGCGCGTTCGGCCAGTCTCATCGACGGGCAGCTTTAAACGGAATGAACTGCCTCGTGGACATTTGTCAATTTCTCCGTAAGCAATAAAATGAAAATACAAATTTATTTTCAGTGCCTTCCACAGAATCAATATAGGAACACGTGTCGCGCTCCCACTTCAAGTTTTCTGTTCGAAGAAATTGTTCTTTCTATCACACCGTATAAGTTGGCATAATACACTCCCTTTCCACTGCTGAATTATTACTTAGGGCCTTTGACCACATGCAATGACAGCGATACTCGTTTTGCCGCACGTCGGTCTTGGTGCGAGTCGCATTGCTAATTGGACACAAAAAAAAAACACGTAATTGCATAGCGGCTCTATTATTAACGCGCAAAATGAGTAGCGAAGGCAACGCTAAGGTAATAGGATTCAACAACTTAAAAAATTGTATCAATAACTACTTATTTTATCTACATATAGTTTAAAAATCTTTTCTCGATGCACAAGAAATATGAGCATTGTTGATAAGCCTAGCTGGTACGATAGCGCGAAAATAAGACATGTTTGTGAAGCGATAAAATATACCTACAATCGTTTGCCAAAGCCTAATTATTCGGCAGTAGGGCATTCTGTGTGACAGGCGGCCGCGCCCGATGAATGTTTTATAGAAAGCAGCAGGTATCGACCGATTTTATGTACCGTTTCTGCTAACAATACTATAAACTTAACTAGTATGTTTTGATTCCGCCAAATGACTCATGGCTTAATGTAAGCTATATTTACTATGTCACATAGTCTGTAATCTATTTTATGTTAATTGATTGATTGTACACGGAATTATCCTAGACGTATGATCAGTATGTTATTTTACTTCTACATACCGATATTTTTATTTTTTAAGGCCTTAATTCGCAGTATTTGAATCCTTAATTACGTCCTTATTTCACATAAAAAAATGCGAAATTATTTATAATACATAAAAAAAATGCTTGACTAGAAAGATCGTTAATATTTTTCATTGAGTTTTTAAGCAAGATAATTTCTTTAAACATTATCTAACTAAAGGATTCACTGACTCATTAACAACTGTAACAATAGACTTCTACGATATTTTTTACGTCTCATAATATGCGGCAATTATTGGGATATTCTTGGTGGCAAGTCCGGCCCAGTCACAGCGACAGGTTTGCAACATTGTTGCGGCGGCGCACGTAATTGTTTTATTGGTTTTTTTATCTGAACAACTGTACGATCCGGCCTGGTATTGTACGGGCGCCGGACATTGGCCTATTGACCGATATAGTTTTAGCGTAAAACATTTAATTATTGTTTTTATGAACAAAAAAAATAAAACACGACGCTTTGATTTTGTAATATTTAGTAGATTTTTTTTTAATTCCTCTTTGCCTTACCTACTTCTGGTCAAAAGCCCTTTATTCCAAATCTCTTTATTTATCACCCATATTTTTTTTAAATCTTCATTTAATATTTTCGCAAACATGTTTTACCTACTAATTACAGTTAATTAATGTCAGTACCGTAATCCATCTTACAAAGTAAATGAATATCAAGACGCGAGGCGCGCACGCGCCGGTAATGCCGATCGCGCCTTTCAATCACCATTGAATGTGTTACTATAAATCCATTAAGAAGATTAAGTAATTTTCCTTTTACTGCTAGTCTTTGATTTGCATAGTAGTCGGAGGATATTATAATAATATAGGGTAGCCATACTATACTCATAATTATGAAGTATTTTATGGACTTTGGATTTTATTCAAATTTTAAACCTTTCGTGTGGTAAACATGAGGGTCCTGTACATAATGTTTTTGGAACCATTTATTTACTGTTCATTTTTTCGGCTTGTTTTTCTGTTTAATAATACTGTCACTAAAATTTATAGTGTATTTATATTAAAAATCTAGTTGTTACTTCAACGGGGGCAACAGAAAGAGCAGGTGAAATGACTGTTTTTTTTAAATCTTTTTAATAAATCGTCTCCGTACATTAACAACTGATGGCGGCCCTGCCGTTAATAATGTAGCATATTTTATTTTCTTAAACTGACCATTTCATTACGATAACAATAGAAATAATTCATATCTATTAAATATTCTAATAGTAAATTGAGCCAATTCTCGCCGCGACCAGTATGTTTCGTTTAATGCAACTAAGGAAACATGTATAAAAACTGTGTGTGTGCAAGTCTGCATGTGTGCACTTGTGCAGTAAAGGATAGCTAGCTTCTGCTCGTAAAGTAAGGTCGGAGATCCCATCTTCATGGATAAGTAGGTGCTTTGGATAAGTATAATATGTTTAATAATTTGGCTTTACTTTTTGGTATGTAAAATATTTTTGTTACAGTTTCCCATGATAAGTACTTACAAAATTACATACCACATTTATAAGTGACATACCAGTTTTCCTAACGGCAGTAAAGTCATGACTTTTGGTACCTAAGATCAATTGTAAGCCCCTAAACCCTAACCTAATTCCAGCTTGTCTCAAAATATGCCTCATTGGTCCAGTGGTCGCAAGCGCGACTGCTAAGCTTGAGAAACTGGCCAGGTCAGGCAAAGTGTTATTGAATTTTTTGATATGGAAATTCTGAGTAGCAGCACAGAGTCGCCTGATTATCAACAACAAATTTGTTTTTTTTTAACCGTTAGGTTGCCGAAATTAATTTTTCTGATTTTTCTACCTAATTTAAGTTTTTTTTTTATGCTGTTCCTATAAATATTAATATTTTTTAATCAGATTTTTGTAAAAGATTACTTATTAGTTTGACCATGTAGTAAAATAATAATGTAATTAAAATCGTTTTACTTCTTAAAGAAAGGAGTAAAAAAACAGAAAAATTAAAAACAATCAAACCAAATTAATTGTAGATAGTCACCCTGTATAACGACGATGACACTCTGTATAACAACGATGACACCCTGTATAACGATTATTTATTCACTTAAAACACCTAGTTAAAGCTAAATAAGGCAAACTGATAAATGCGTGACAGTTTTTTGCGAAGTAATTATCTTTTGAAATTACGTTAATTTTTTACATAAGTAGGTACGAGACTTACACCTGGTACATTACCAGACCTACATCGGTGTGTTTTTAAACAAATATTTCAGTTTTAATTAGCTACATAGCTACCGCGCAGATCGATTGATCTGCGAGGTTAAACAGTGCTTGACGCGGTCAGTCCTTGGATGGGTGACCATTTTTCACATATCGAGATGCACGAGAGCATGGAGGGGCCGTGCCTCGGAAAGCACGTTAAGCAGTTGGTCCCTGGTGGCATACCTATGACAGTCGTTACGGGTGTCAGTAGCCTAAAAAGTCTGACAACCAGTCTAACCTTAGAGTATCAGTGTCTCCCAGTAATTGGGTGGCGGAGGTCAGATAAGGCAGTCGCTCCGTGTAAAAATACTGATATTCAGCCGCAACCGGTTAGACTGGAAGCCGACCCCAATGTAGTTGGGATAAGGCTAGGCAGATGATGATTTCAGTTTTAAGACTCCTTGCTTGGTAGATAATGCACTCTGAAGCACTAGTGTTGTACCTACCCTTTTTATTTATGGCATAGGCGGCAAACGAGCATACAGATCGCCTGATGGTAAGCGATTACATTACCGATGTAGCGACAGGCGTAGATCGCGCGATATCTTCTGTCAAACGTCATTTTTGTGACATATAATGTATTGGCTGACAGTGAGATTGTTGTCGCGTGGCTGTCGCGTTGCTGTCGCTTTTTTACGTAATTAGGCTGCAGAGCAGTCACAAGTGCGTTGCTGGCCTTTTAAAACCTACCTAAAAACAATACACGTAAAAAATATAATTAAATATTAATTTGTGTGTTCATGTCTCTATTTTGTAGATATTTTTACACCGGTAATTAGTGATTTGTAATTAGTGTGTACCATAATTAATTTTCGTTTGTCACTAATGGCAAGATATGTGGAATCTAAATGTGATTCTGTGTCCATTTAGTCTGTACCCATATTTTATGCGAAATTAGGATTTGAATTTGAAAAAAAAAAAAATTGCGTTCTGTTTGTAAATCCTTCTCTCATACATTAATTAATTAACATTAAGCCCGTTCGAAATCGATTGTTACGTTATTCAATCTTACAATTTGACCATAAAGTCAGCTAAATTAGTCGTAATCAAACAATTATTACTTCACGAACTATAAATCTTACTACAAGGTAACTAGCTATCGCGTGTTAGTAAGCTAATTGAAATTTTATTACCATTTTATGCATTCTTTTAATATTTCCTTACATTTCGCAATGATGTGTGATGGCTTAGTGTTTGAACGGCTTATCTTGTGGAAAGAATGAAGGTAGGGTATGTTGGGGTAAGATCAGCAATGGGGTAAGATCGTACCGATCGAATTTCCGGCTGATTCGAGCACTATCCAGGCAATACAAATTAGTAAAACTGCTTCTATTGATTGAGAACAACATATAAAAAGTGGTCGAATCAGCCGGGAATTCGATCAGTACCAGCTTACCCCATTGCCGATCTTACCCCAACGTACCCTATTTTTAATATATTGTTAAAAAAAAGTTACCTAGTTTACAAACGAAGTTAATTTAAGCAAGATTCTGCCTTTTCTCTCTCTTTTTATTTACAGTTCAAACAAATAAATGGTAAATAAATAATAAAATAAATTCACGCCAGGGCTGTCCTACTCCTAGACAGGAGCCTCTTCTCAAGATGAGAAGGTTGATAGGCCTTAGTCCACTACGCTGACCTGTGACGGGTTGGCGGACTTCACACAACATCGAGGACTTTATGAAGCCTTCTCAGGTGTGCAGGTTTCCTCACGATGATTTCCTTTGCCGTTAAAGCAATTTCGGATCTGCACATGATTCCGAAAAGTCGGTGCGGGCCGGGTTTGAGTTCAGATTCTCCTGCATGGAAGGCAAGCATTCAATTGCTAGGCTATCACTGCTTAAATAAATGGTACTTACATATTTAATTATCTGTTTTCAGACGGCGCAGGAGCCCACTCCGCCCGCTTCAACGTCAACGTCGACGTCGACGTCAACGTCAGCGGCGGCCGACAGCGCCAGCACTTCGTAGGGAGCTAGCAGCGCCATCCAGTGGGACTTTATGTGAATTCAGGACACCTAGTGCTAGATCTGTTAAGTTACGCGTCAACACGCCCACACGAAAATGTACCTTATGTTATGTTGTTATAAGACTTATTTTGCGCACTGACATGTGAATTGTCGAAGATTTTTGACGTCATAGTAAAATAGAATGAATGAAACAAGTGCTTTAAAATCTATTTTTATAGATTTTTATATTATGTTACTTCAGTGTCCATTTTGTGAAATTCTTCTTTCTCTAATCATCATCATCGGTGTAGCCTTTTCCTAACTAATATGTTGGGGTCGACTCCCAGTCTATATATATGCGGCTGAATAATAGTATTTTACACGGAGCGACTGCCTTCTGACCTCCGCCACCCAAAATATCTTAATTAATATCCGCAGGTCCACCATCATCTGCCTGTATTGAAGTCACATAATTACATAGGTACTTCAAATTTGGAACCTGAAGAACTATGACGTCATTCGTTCGAAACGCACATTTGAAAAAACAGATGAAATGAAAAAATTGTCTACGCTTCGAAACTTAAAGTTTAAAAAATCGCGAGGTTTTAATCACATATCGGTGCGTAGTGCGACGGTCACAATCCATAGATATGTTTATTTTTTTTTACAACACACGCCTATAATTTTGAGCCATACGATGTTATCGAGAATTGTTTGTGCTATCATTAAGCTGTGTTTGAGCTTTTACTTTGTTTATGGACTATAATATTTATAACACCTGTTTCTATAATTCTTCGAAATCTGAACGTATTGGCTATGATTCATTTCAATGCTCTTTTTAATGGAGCTGCAATTTGAAGACACAAATTACAAGTTCTGAGTAAATAATCCGTTGAATTAGAATTACTCAGTATGCGGTTTTGACTGATATTTCATTGATTTTTTGTCTGGGGTTGAGTGAATCGGCATGGTTACTGCTTTTACCAACGCTTACAAGTATTTAATATTAATGCACCGAAGACCAAAAAGGCTGTTACGTGAGACATTCATACTTGAAGAGTAGTCTGGTTGCTTGCGCATATGGGCATGCGAAAAATTTTTATACCCGAAAAGGTTTCTTAAAATTAATTAATGTAATTACATTGGTATTCTGACATACTTAAATAGTCAACATCACGATGCTTCTGAACTTATAGATAATTCTCCTCTTGCTGTAATGAGAAACGCATTAAGAAAAGCAGGGTTCCCATTAGATTTCAGTTTTCACAATACGATAATGTCTCGCTGGAAATGTTCGGTTGCCTGTATCCTAACTTTCTAAATCAATATGTGCTAGTTACATAGGCTGTTAGGGATACAATGTACGCAGGCGTCGGGCGGGGCGTGCGGAGCGCCGCCCCTACCTTAGATACAGTTAAAAGTTAGATAATATGACCATATAAATAAAACATAAAGTCTGTTTATAACATTTATTTTGACTTCACAAAATACATCATAGTCATGAAAAACTGTTTTGTTACCGACTTGAGTAGTACCATTAAAATAAAGAACCTGAAACAAAGAAAGAATACTGTCAAAGAGTGGAAATAAATGTATCTAATATTTCCCATCTTATAGCTCGTACCTGACATAAAAAGAAAAATTTGTAAAGTCATCTGACATTTGTGAAGCTACATTTATAAACAGATTCTGCACACACAGTTTTCTTGTAATAAATTAAAAAGAAAAATAATTTAAATTAAGAATGGCTAGTTGTACCAAATTCGCTCAACCCTAGAATGAAGTTGAAACGAAATCCTCAAATTGCAATAATCGAAATCCTCAAAATAATAGCGTTATACTACAATTTTAAGCTAAGTGAAACAAAATTTCATCTTTACAACATTACAAAAAAAATAGTTCCATTTTGTAGTTATATGAATTTTTGGAGAAACACGAAAATTTGTTTTACTTAGTCCGAATATTTTTCCAGTATTTGTTCTTCATTTATGGATAAGCTATATTTATTATGTGACCGAAATTATGGATTAATTTTGTAATATTGTATACATAATTATGTATATTCAGAATTTTATTCTATTTCCCTTCACGTCTAGATATAACACGGTGCGTCAATATTATTTTTATACATTATACTAATTTCAACTGTATTCATTCCAGCCTATAAAACAATATATTTGCGTAAGGTTGGTGAAGTTCGTTTCAATTGATAACGATTACCAACCTTATTTGCGGTTCAAAAAGACGCCATCTATAGATTACGAAAGGAACGTGACAGCAGAAACGACTTGGTAATACAAATTTGTTTTTGCTGCCGCGCCCCGTTCGCAATGTAGGTACGATGTGTTTTTGAAGCGCAAACGAATTTGTAATCGTTATTAAATTAAATTGAAACGGACTTTAAAGTGTGATATTTTCTAAATTATGAATTGGTTAATGATCTCAAATTCATCAACGGATAATTTTATGATGCTTTTTTATTATGTACTGTATTTTTTTTATTGCTACCAGCCTACAATTTAATTATAAGTAGATTCTCTAGCGGGTTTTCATTTAATTTAAACAAAAGAAATATATATACAACCGTGTTCTTGTATTTTATATTATGATATTAAATGGTTGCTAGTCAAGACGAGAACTTATAACATTTTTCGAATATTTTAACTTTTTATACGGCCAGTTTTGAAATAAATGATTTTCAAATAAACTTTAATTTGTAGATGGCGCATACATACCTATTTTGAAAAGGAATTGTATTTCAGTAATATTGCTTGTTTCTTACATATTGTATTAACAATTTAGTTATTAGGCTTTCACCAAAAAAAAAATTGCTTTCAAAAACAATCACATTTCCCTTTTAATTAAATTAAGTATTTGCGCCTGTCTTTAAAAGAGAATATACTTTTTCTTGAAACTTAGTACGTCCATGGTATTATAAATTCAGCCGTACCAATTTACGTCCTATCACTAACAACCGTCTTTAACAAATGGTTTCATACTTTAGTATGTTTTGTATCTTTTTATACAAATATGTAATATACATTTTACATAATTGTATAGCCGTTGATGTTTACAACTATACATAAAAGTAATATTTATTTCTTACATATATAATAAAACTTGGATATATTCAAGATAATCCACATCGCACCTACGTCATTACAATTACATTATGTAAATATTTTGTAAATATATTATATTGTCGATTAAAGTCGGGATATTATTTATAGTTATAGTTTTAATTAGGTACGATAATCTTCGGACACGGAGTGGTTACCTAAACTGTTATAAATCCTCTGAATATTCGTTTAAATAATAAAAATGTGAAGTTTTAATTGATAGCACAGTAAGAACTGAAGTTAATTTTACCCTATTCTAATTGTAGTTGTAAATTGTGAATGGATCCTAGTAATTTTTAAGATCTTGTAATTATTAAGTTAGATATAACATTGACATTACTTATTTATGATAATTGTTGTAACGTTTAGATTAAAATTTAAATGATAAACTTCCGCCCATCGAGTCGAGGCATCACAGTTTTTGTGATAAATTCAAAATAAAAATCTAATGTACCTTAATAGAAAAAAAAAAACTTCGTCATTTTGTCCAATTTGTGAGTCCAGTAAGATTTTAAGTAGTGACAAATTAAAGTAGATTTTTTATCTTAACGCAAACATATTATAAAAAAGCCAAAGTTCTTTAATGTCTAGCTGCTTTCGTTTACGAGATATTTGTAAAGAAGTGTAAGTACCTACCCAATCGTCCGTAATTTGTGGTGCTTACGTCACAATCTTCCTAAACATACGGTATACATTTTTCTCTTTTGTATAGTAGTAAGAAGTCAGTAACAGCACTTATAATAAGCGAAAGTCCATCACAGTAGTGTAGCTAACAAAATTTAATTAACGATTTAAATATTTAAGCTAGTTTTAAGACATCGAAGTAAAAAGAGGTGGTTTTGGGTCGTATCGGTAGTAGCGACATCTATTGCGGAAAACTTATTGTTGGTATTTTATTTTTTCATTATTGTGTAGACAGCCCTTTATTTTGATAGTAAGGTTATTGATATAAGATTTTAACCTGTCTTTTCATGTAAAGGGCTGGCTTAAAAGCTGGTTCACATCTGCAGTTCATATAAATTAGAAATATTCTAATGTAATATTTTAAACTAATAGATATCAGTGTTTTCACACGATAGGTACTTTAAGGAATTCATACTTGTTATTTTAAGCAGTACAGTACAGATATTAAGAGTACCAGTTGTTTGCTAAAAATAGCCGATAAATTATCCCTGCTAATCCAAACCAACTAACAGATTTTATGTTAAAATGGCTGTATTTGTGAACTTCCATTTTGTACAATAATTTCTTTTTATTTAAGTAGTTGAAAATACATTGTTCGGAAAAATCTGTGTATTTGGTTTCTTAGTCCGAAAATGGTCAGAATATTTTAAGTTCAGGATTGCTTTTGGCGTTTACCTCACTGCTACCTGTAGACGAAGTGTAAAATATACAAACCTTAGAGAAAAGAAACTTCAGAGTACATTATAATAATAATAATAAAAATCTTTATTTTTCTCCTTATCACAATGAAATATTAACATCACCATTTCCATAGTTAAGAGAATGGTGTCTGCAGTAGGAAAATCCTGTATTTACAGATCACCATGTTCTCCATACACTTCACTTAATAATAATAATATTCTTAAAACTAATATTAAAACAAATTTTAATAGACCTACTTTATATAACTGAAATACAATGTTTACACTGTACTTAAAGTTAAAAATATATATAAAAAATTGTTACAATTTTTAAAGACAGATGAAAATTGTACGCGCGTCACAAATATAATATAATTATTATGCCAACGGTTTTAATAAGCTCTCAGTAGTATAGTAATCAAGCGTTTGAAGCCATGTAGTTAATTTTTCCTTACAACTTTTTTTACTATCCTCGAATATTGCTATTTTGTTATTTATAGTATTGTAGAGAAAGGTGCCTAGAAAACAGAAAAAATTATGGGAGAAACTAGTGTTAAATCTATAAGTAGGACAGACAGTGGTTGATCTTCTACAATTTGTGGAATGATTGGCTGGTGTTGTATTCCCTAGCGATTGTAGATATACTCTCAAAGTTTTTTTTTATTTCAACTAGGCCCTTGCAGGCGTTTTTAAAAAGTCGAGACTCTAGGCGCACGGTTCCAATACGGGTTGGGTCCTATGGAGAAGAGACAGGCAAGAAAATGCATGGACACTCTTTAAAAAAAATAAAAAGTTAATTTACAATTAATAATTTTAATCTACTTCTCTACTGGCACAGTTTACTCATGAGTCGTAGGATCGGTAAATAGAATCGGTATCCGATTGCGAGTAGTTGCCGAGTAAGAAATGTGTGTCCAGTGAGTTTCTGATCAGGCACTTACACACAGTAAACTTAAATGTAGGTGAACACTGAAAATCAGCGTCGTGGTGTGGTCCACGCCAAAACACGGCATTATGCTGAGTGTTCACCTATTTGTCGAAATGCTGACCTACGCATATCCGTTTTAATTCATAATATATATAATTTGTTTTCTTTGTGCGTGTGTCTTTGTGACAAATAAATTGTATTTTCTTTCTTTCTAAATTATCACATATACTGACCATTTTTGGACTAAACTATCGTATGTATTGTGTCATCTTATGTTTTTACTATAAATATTAAATACAATTTGAAATATAAAATATTTCTGCAATTTTGCTGATTTTCTATGTGAAAAGTGATATTTAAACTATTTCTTGTCAAATAAACGGTTTCGATGATCGTTTAGTATTTAGTTTGATTTCTTTATTTTGCCCCTATTCCTATGCATATAATGTACAGTCGAGTTAAAAGATATATTTGAAATATTTTTGGGCTTTTAAATTGCCATTATGTGTAGCAAGTGGTGGACAGAAGCAGCCACAGATTTGGGCAATAATGATACTGTGGCTTTGGGATTTGGCAAATTCCATCGTACCTACCTATTAAAAAAAAAAACTATCAATACAAAATCTAAACAAATAAACGGTAACGGTAGATAAATAGATAAGAAATGGAATTACTGCTTGCTAGGGCTAGTGGTTTATTAGGATAGGATACAAATATTCAGCAGCTTGGAACATGTTAGGAAAGAATATACGCCTAATTCCCAGACTAGCTATGCTATAAAAGGATAACTGTATAAAATTATGAAAAGCTAAAGAGAAGCAGATTTATCATGTTAATTATGTAATTTATATGTAAGTAACGCGAACATTCATCTACTTAATAATTAATTTAAAATAGAATAAATGTAAAAAGTGTGTGAAATTTATAATAGCGCCATCTCTTATATTTTTATAAAACTACTACAAGTGGCGTTAAGTAGTTTAGTAATACAATGCTACAACACTACGTAGTTCACACACTTTTTACTAGATGGCATGCTGTAGGTTGCTCCGGTGACTATGTAGATGGCACTTACTAAAACTTACTACTAGCGTTTATAGAGGTAGCTAGGCAATATTTAATAATAATGCGTTTTTTTTTTAACTGACAGTGTAAGCATATTGAAATGTTTATAGACTAATAAGAAATACCAACATAAAATTTAATATTTTTAATATTAAACATCAAAACAAGGATAAATAATAAAAGTATATTCATACATTTTGTACAATAAACAAATGTCATACCAATTCCTGTCAGCGTTTGGCTTTCTGTCAGTTTTGTTTTGATTTGTAGTTTTTGGTCTGGTGAAAATTCTGAACAATTTTGAAAATTGCGAAGTATTCAATAAATTAATACTGACATAATTTTCAGTTTTTTTAACGTTTGAACACAATTCAGCCATTAGTCGTTTTAACATACCATTTGAGGTTAAGTATGTGAATCGTGAATACTGTGAGACGCACTATTGCAACTAAGATCTTTAAAACTTAAATACTTCGCTATGACGAGCCCAACTATAGAGGAAACACTCATAAAGTACGAAAATTTCATCAACGATGTACTTAAAGAAGACCTGCGTAAGCTAGAGCTCCGAATGCAACAAGTAAACGCCGAAATAACAGACTTAATTCAACAAAAACATACTTTGAAGGTGATCACAGACAAAAGTATACACCCTCGTGGCTTCAAAACTCAGGTCAACTTAGGTTCTAACTTCTTTATGGAGGCTGTAGTCCCAGATACATCGAAAATGCTGGTTAATATAGGTTTGAATCATCATTTAGAGTTTACTATTGAAGAAGCTAATAAGTACTTGGATGTGAGAATAAAAGCGTTTGAGAAGAAGGCAGCAGAAATACAAACAAAAGCAGCTGAGACTAAGGCACATATTAAATTGATGTTGTTTGGCATTGCGGAGCTACAGGATAAAGTTGGGACGAAGAGTTGATGGACGAATTGGTTTAATACTATGTATATGTGTCAAGATTTGATTTAAGAATGAGATATTCTATACTTAGATACTTATTTTCAAGCTATTTTCATTGTAAAATGACTTTGCCATCAATTAATTATTGCATTATTACATTGTACTTAAGTGTAAAATTACAGATTTGAATTAAGAATTCTTAAGCAATACTTTTGCTTTCCTTACATCAAAATTGTAATCCCTACATTTCTCCACCTGAATTATGGGGATTACTCTATTCTTGGCCAGTGGGAAATTATCAATCCTACCGTCTAAGAAAATGCATTAAGTCAATTATATTTCTTAAATTAAATATAAATCTATATGGTCACAGAGTGATGATAAATGCATTCATAAATATGTAGAAATAATCTGAAATTTTTGTCATGAAATGTTAAAACATAGTTTGTGTTAGCCATTAAATCTTATATAATATATGTAAGTCAGGGGAAATATTATAAACAATACATTTAAGCGTCAGTGTTAGTTATAATGTTAATGTCTAATTATACTGTAAATAGTAACATGTAATTATGTTTAAAAACATATTTTTGGATGATCTTTTCTTAACATGATTTATGTATGAATGATCTTTGAATCTTCTAGTGCCCAATGTGTAACAGTAATTAAACTTGTATCTATAAAATAGTAATTAAAGGAGTTTGTTTTACTTTTATTTTTCTGTGTGTTTTTGTGAGCCTCGATTAGTTATTACTATTTATAAATTGTTATAAAACCTGTGTAACCAAAATCGTGTGAGAATTGAGAAATCACTGTTAATAAAGAACATTGTAGTTATATTTTAACGACACGGTTGGCGCAGTAGCGAAGCGATTAGCTTTCTGTGCTACGTGTCGCCGGTTCGACCACCGTACCGAACAAATATTTGTATGATGACAGTTGTTTCGGGTCTGGTTGTGTGTGCATGTGACATGTATGTTTGTAAACTGTACCCACGATACAGAAGAAATCCTAGTGTGGGGCAACGTGAAAAGAAAGAACGGGGAAAGTGAAAGCCTACAGGTTGAAGTTTTGGATTTGGGATGGAGAGGTCGTAATGACGAGGTACTATACTATCGATTACTTTATAAGTGTGACTAACTAATCCTCGATTAGCTAGAGCCCTGGCGTTTGGTACCTATGACAAACGCAACGACTTATGCTAGAATCGATTCCTTTTCCGAAATGCGGAATTGATTAAATTATGACAAAATTTGTGCGGTACCTATGCTTATCAAAACATAACTTGGATTGCTTATATTGTTGGGATGATTTTATCCAAATAGCATAGATTAGCAAATGTAGCCAGGAAAATGACTTCATTCGACAACTGTCAAATTTGTATCGGTTCTATTCTCAAGTATCTTTCGAAATTTGCCTGAGCTAGACCTGGCGGCACTATGTTGAGTGAGACTGAAAGGTTCGTGCATTACACATACACTCATACAAGGTGGCAAGCCACAAGTACCTACACGATGTTTTTTTCTTTCGATACCTAGACCTTTTTCGATTTTCCTAGCTGTTATTTAGGTATTCTACAGTAAGTATCTATTTATCGTCTTCTCGTCTTCGTCTTAAGAGATGAGGTTGGGTACCTACATTCGTGAACTTTATTTGTAGAATGAATTTACAGCTAGGTAGGGAGTTGCATTATTATTTCGCTTGGCAACACCCGAAGTCATGACGAATTGCTCGCTGATAAAAATAAGATAAAAAAAAAACAACTACCCTCTTTCGCGTCATGTCTTGACAAGTTTACACGAGCGCGCGCGCGTGTACTTTCATTACGTGAAACACGTGAAAATCGGAACTATTTTGTGTATTGTGAAGTGCTGTAAAAACTGTCGTCAGTCGTTCAGTGTAGTGTACTTCAGCTGAGTATTAGTTGGGTAAGTCAATTATTTATTCTGCATTTTCTGGAATTTCTCTGTGGCTACCGATCGGCATTGTTTGAAAACAATTTTTCTAACGTACATATATAAAATAACATATAACATAGCATCACGCCTGTATTCCCCAGAGGGTTGGGCAGAGGTGTACTATTTTACACCCACATTTCGCCGATGCTGTTATTGAGTCCCATGTAATAGGGGGCGAGCCTATTGCCATCTACCGGGGATAGTTCCAGACTCCGTGCTGCTACTGAGAATTTCCATACAGAAAAATCCAATAACAGTGCCCGACCCAGGAATCAAACCCAGGACCTCACGCTCAGCAGTCGCGCTTACGAACATTAGACCAAAGAGACAGTCTAACGTAGGTATATAGCAGCAAGAATTACAAAGTACCTATAGATAAAAATGTAATATTGGTGTTTATTATCCGTGTGTAGGACAAAACTGAATCCTTACCTATAATTATCATCTTGGTGACGTCATGATGTTTTTGGCCTGTTGTTTACGCGCTTTTATTGAGAAAAACAAATTCTTGTATCATTTGATTTTTTGATAACTCTGATTGAAACTGTAATCTTAAGTTTACGTGGTATGGTCTTGAAAACTAGCTATTTTCTAACAATAATGGCAGGTGTACATTATCGACATCCCATTTGAGATTCATAATGCCCGCGGTCGCGTCCTAAGCCTATTTAAGACTGCGGAGACGGATAAATCTTGTAATAATGTTTCAGGTTTCCGTAACATTCATTCTAAGATTTTTTCCTCTTTGTTGAACCAGTAATCTCTAATGAGTACTGAGTACCCTTGGTGCATAGCTTACGCAGTTGGAACCTTTAATCTACGGCTTGGCTTTAGATATATTTTTTTTACATTACCCTACACTAAGATTTCTCCTGTGTCGTGGGTATAGTTTACAACCATACATGTCACATACACACACAATCAGACTTGAAACAACTATCTGTAGATCAAACAAATATTTGTTCCGTGCGGGGATCCTGCGACATGAAGCGCAGAAAGTTAATTACTTAGCCACTGCGCCATCGACGACTGCTTATTACAAACGTTATTGTAAAATATATAATCTTGAATTACTGCTATAATATTTGAAATATCTACGTACTTAAGTGTCAAAGTAGCTCGTGTAAAAAGGAGACGATTTTAATGACAATCGGTGTTTTGAAGCACCTACTTAGCGCAAGACTAATAAAAATCAAGTGGCTCCCCCTAACTTATTACTTAGGTCTTAAATACCCATAATCAGCTGGAAAGTCGCTGCCCTAAGCGATTAGCGACAAATTAGGGTTAATTTGAATATTTGATAGTCTCAAGATGCAGGGGTTGATTATTACTCATTTGGTTGGAAACCACTTGAATAATATTAGCATTATCAGTTTAGGGTTGATTTTTAATCTAAGTGTGATCAGTCAGAGAGCCATAATTAGTCTAGGTACCGTAGAATGCTGTTACTTTGCCTGGACTTCTAACTTTGCCTAGGAATAACTTATAATGACTTACTATATCAAACTGGCTTTGCAATGCTAAATAATTAAGGAACTAAGATAAATGTTTTACTATACTCGTTTTGTTTAGGTATTTAAATAAAGGTAAACAATCTTGATGTGACTTTTTACACAAACACATATTAAACAAATAAACTACTTACTGCTTAAACCCTAGGTTCAATTGATTTGGTAATCGTTATTGTTGTTTTACATTGGTTTTTAGTAGCGTTTTATTTTTAAACTGAGTTTTTTAACAAAAAATATTAAAAAGACACATCAAGATTGTTTACCTTTAGTTAAATACCTAAACAAATCGAGTATAGTCGTTAAGTTAAGAATACAGGTTTGTACTACTTTACAGAATTAGTATAGGTGAGCAGGCAGAGTTACAGCATTCTACGGTACCTACCTAGTAGCGGTGGTCGTTGCGCAAATTAAACGTTATTGAAACGAGCTATCGTCATAATAACGGTTAGCAGGTTATTTGAAAAACCTGCTAACCTGCTAATCTGCTAACATGCTAACGCTAAAGTAGCTAACATCCAAAGAATCCGATAGACAGTTGCGTTTCGTTATCCAATGAAATGGAAGTGCATCAATGAAGCTAAAAAAAAAAAAAAGCTCATCAAAACTTCACGGAGCCGTTCATTAATCCTCGCCAAGAGACAACAACGACAATTCGGGAAATTTGAGTAAATAGGTAAGCTAAAAAAAAAAAAAACTCATCAAAATCTCACTATCATATTACGTGTTGCTCATTGATGTGCAACGCGCTATCCCGCTATCCCGCTATTAGTCGCTATAACAAGTAGCGACCAATAGCAGGATAGCAGGATAGCGCGTTTTAATAACCGTTATTGATATCCGATAGACAGTTGCGTTTCGCTATCCTAAAAAGATGCTACAGCCCACCGCTACTACCTAGTGGTTGCAAATGCAGCGTCGGGTTAGGTCTTGGGTACGATAATCTTCATGGGTATTGCCTAACTTTGAATCATAACACAGCTGTGGAATATTAAAATAATTTGGAATAATGTTTATGTAAAGTTTATTTTTATTTTAATTAAACATATACGAGTCAAATTTACACACGTATAAGTGATAGATTAAATAATAGGTAGTACTTGGTGAAATTGGAAATCATGGGGAGACCTTTGCCCAGCTGTGGGATGATGGAGGCTAACAGTAAATTGGTAAATTTATTATATTCAATATGAAATAATTTTCCCAAAATGATTTTTCCTTGAAATGAGCAAACGGTTTGTCGACTCTTCACGTGACCAGAGGGCTATCCTCTACTTGGGTCAGAGAATCAGCATTGCCATACAACGTGGCAATGCCGCCAGCGTTCTGGGCACTTTTCCCGTTAACAGCGATGTGGACGAATTTTACGATGCCCTATGATTTCTTCCCCTCCCCGTTTTTTAACAGTTTGTACTTTTATTTATATATTTTTAGCTTGTATATAATATATATAATATTTAATAAGTGTGCATTTGTATTGACAAGTTACCTAGGTTAATATTTCCATAAAATTAACAAGCATGAAATAAAAAATCAAATTAAATACCAACTTTTATTTACGTATTATGGTTGGTGATTGTATTTATTAAGAAACGTTTAACTAGAAAATAATCCTCTTTCGCGGGTGCATTTATAAACACATGCACAACCACTCAGACATGGAGCAACTATCTGTAGACCATACATACAAGTGTCGTGCGGGAATCGAACCAGCAACACGTAGAATCGCAATCGATCGCTCAGCCACTGTGCCGTGTTAACCGTAATACCGGGGCAATCATAGTCTATAAGAACTTTTACTGACTGTCTTATGATATGATGACCAGTTTAAGGCACTTATGATTAGTTAGACTTTAGTTGCCACGTTCCAAACGGTTGTTTTCTTGTGCAGAATAGCCAAGAAATCACTGGCCACTACGAAACCAATTTCCCTACTTTCAGCTTATACATTAAAAAAAAGCGTTAAAACATGATATTAGACAAGGTGAGCTTCTATAATTGGTAAGAAATAGAAGCTTGTACGTTACGATCAGGTATTTTGTGACGTAAGATAAGAATTTAACTTTATAAAGCACTAGCTTCCGCCCGCGTCGTTTACGAACCTGTACATTTTTGCGCAGATAAAAAGCCTATGATGTGCTATTCTAGACTATAATCTATCTCTATGCCAAATTTCACTCGAATCCGTTCTGCATGATTAACAATTATCCATCTATCCAAACTTCGCATTTATAATAGTAGTAAGATATGATTGATAATAAACGCGAATGTACGTGCTTTCTATGAGATACAGTTATTATGAGGGCCGATCCCGGCGGCACTGCAATGCCGGGCCGACCCGTGACGGGAGTGGAGCGAGCCCCGAACATCCCGTCAGTTTACAAAAATCAGTTTAATATACTGGTCCCTCATTGAGGGAACTTTCAGATATTAAGCTGAAAAGTAGCGGTGGTCGTTGCGCAACTTAAACGTTATTGAAACGAGCTATCGTCATAATAACGGTTAGCAGGTTATTTGAAAAACCTGCTAACCTGCCAACATGCTAACGCTAAAGTAGCTAATAGCGGTGGTCGTTGCGCAACTTAAACACGTTATTGAAATGAGCCATAATAACGGTTAGCAGGTTATTTGAATAACGTGCTAACGTGCTAACATGCTAACGTTAAAGTAGCTAACATCCAAAGAATCCGATAGACAGTTGCGTTTCGTTATCCAATGAAATGGAAGTGCATCAAAGAAGCTAAAAAAAAAAAAAAAAAAAGCTCATCAAAACTTCACGGAGTCGTAAATGAATTTTGGATAAATAGGGAAGCTAAAAAAAAAAAAAAAAAGGTCATCAAAATCTTAGGGGGCCACCAAAAACCATTAATTGTTGCGCTTATGGTGGAGCAACCGACAATTTGCATTTTCAGCATCAGTGAAAGCTAAAAAAAAAAAAAAAAAAGGTCATCAAAACTTCACGGAGCCGTTCATTCATCATGAATGAATGAATTTTAAGTAAATAGGTAAGCTAAAAAAAAAAAAAAAAAGGTCATCAAAACTTCACTATCATATTACGTGTTGCTCATGATATGACAAATAGCGACCAATAGCTGGATAGCGCGTTTTAATAACCGCTATTGATATCCGATAGACAGTTGCGTTTCGTTATCCAAAAAAGATGCTACTGCCCACCGCTACTGAAAAGAACAGATACTACACTTTGATCTTAGCCAAAAGGCCGAGAAGCGATACCGATTTAGAGAAACATTTTGGGGTCATTCAATGACGGAAAATCTTAACACCGCCATTCAGAAATATACCCGAATTGAACAGTGGCATCTATCCACGAAGTTTTGAACTAAAACGCAAATATGCTGACGTTACTTACAGTAGCGCTAGAGTAACAAGTAGCGTCATCTATCGGACAATCTTACACTTTTTAGTACATGCAACCGCTTCAATGCTACGAGGACGTTTTTAGAATCAGAATTGGTTCTTGTGATTCCTATCAATCAACACAGATACCACTCTTCTGAATGAGATTTCGCCCACGGCGAATGGTTTGTTCTAATATTTTACTGTATTCTGTTTCCGGACTGGTCTGACTACATATTCTAGCAAAAAATTAAGTAAGTAAATTTTTTTGAGAATAACGCAGCAATGGCAATTTAAATTATTTTTTTAAATCTCTATACTGGGTGGCTCATATGTAGATTCTAAATTATTTTTTTATTAATAAACCTTTCTCATTTTACCTATTATGTCAATCTGGACGAAGAAATTTTCACACAGTGATTCAAAATAAATATTTCTTGGAAAAAAAAAGTGCTCTATGTGAAATGTGACTTAGAAAAGGAATAAATATGGGAGTAAGAAATAAAAGACCGTATTCAAATAAAAGCTTAGCTTTATTACTCGTTATATTCACGAAGAAACATCCCTCACTGGTATCAACAAGTCTCCATGCTGACATTGCTAGTAGAGATAAAACTTATATTTCACCGTATTTCCAATATTCAATCGATTAATTTTGATAATTTTGATCAACAGACTTTAGAACCGCCAATTTTTATTCCAATAAACGAACGCAATTTGCACGAACCAGCCGGCCTTACGACCAGCAGGCTCAATTTAGATACAATTTTATTTTCATTCACAATAATTCCACTTTATGTCTAATACACCGAACAGTGGTTAGATCCTAAAACATTCACGGACAAAGACACACGCTCGTAAATTATAAGCATTATGACAATGTGATATTATATTAATGTATAAGTATTGTTGTAGTATTAAGAACCGTAATAATTAATGCGTAGTTAGGTTAGGTTAGTTTTCGTGACATTAGGTATAACTTGTCTGAGGCCCACAGATTACAATAGTGACCCGCTAGCAGCCATTCTAACACAAATACCGAAGAATCGTTTACAATTTTTCCACATTTTTTTTTCACCTTAAAATTGCTTTTAAATTTATATTTTTTACATCCAGAACCATATAAACATCTTTGAGTTATTTATATATTTTTTTACCTATATAACCGGCCAGCCGCGCCGCCGCCCCTCAGCCGCGCCGCTCAACTTTTTATTTACAAATGGTTAATGCTCCTAAACGTTTTATATCCGACACTATTCTTAAAATTAAATACAAAAAACGCATGACATTCTAAATTTACCTAATGTCCCATTTTGTCATCGCTATAATTTATGAATTTTGACCTTTACACCAACTTTAGAAATATTCAATACAAAAATACTCTTTTTGAATAAAATTTTATACACGACTCATTTATATCGTAGGCGCGTACCGGGGGCGGTTGTGCGGGCGCCTCAAAAGAAAAGCTTTGAGCCTCGTAACCTTAACATCATGAAATTTGTACTAAATATATCAAAACAAGCGGACGCGGGCACTTAACACTTAGCCGAAATGCGAGGATACCGAAATGACGCCTAAACACTAGTCAAAATTTCAATTTTATTAATGACACATCACCTTTTGTCCAGCGCACGATCACAGTGTGTCGGAAGAGGTCGTGATGTGAACAAAAAACAATGCGTCACTATCAAAAATAATTTTGTATTTTTTTAATTTTGTCTCTAATTTTATCACTGGCGTCCGCGTCCGCTCGCTATAGTTTACAAATATATTATAAAAAATGTCGCCACATTATGGACTGTGGCTCACCAAAGTAACTAAATTAACACATTACATACGAACACACAATACAGAACTGAACGTGTATCGCTGTTACCAATGAAGACCACAAGGATATTTAAAATATTGTTTGAACTCACTACAATATGGTTAACCTCGAATATAAAATTATGAACGCTTTGCTCCCGTTTTGTGGGACTCGTGTTACGTTGACATACTTTTACATGCATAATTGGGCGTTCGAGCTTATCTCACTAAATTTTATTGATAAGCGTCGGCAGTATTTTGTTTCAAGACATCCTAATAGTATATCCGTGCTCAATTTTTTGTCATTTTTTTTATGAGATAATATATATATTAAGAATGATACTTATTTCCATAATTACCTAAACTTCTGCATTTTCCCTTATTGATTTTTTCACGTATAGAAAAGTTGATACAGCTATTTGGTACATCTAAATGTCCTAACCTCCAAAAAATGAAACACTACATACAATAGAGTCTATTACAATTTCGAAAATTTAGGAACCATAATACCCAAACGTGAACCAAATACTTTCTAAATATATTGTTTTTTTTTTATTTATAATTAATTTTGAAAATAATTACAATATTTATTTCATTTTACATTGATAATCCAAACATTTTTCGTAGACGGATTCCAAAATAAGTACTAAAAGTGTAAAGCAAAAACTTTTGATACATTTTTAGTGAAACATAAATAAACTATCATCTAGATAAATAATATGAAAACAATTAGAAATGACGCCAAACAGGGCAATTTCAATAATTCTACATACATATAGATATAGATACAAACATGAGATTTAAAGTCAACACCGAATTTTGTACTTTTTCTGTGGGATAGTCCCATGATCACTGTGGACTAAATATTTCGATGTTTCAAACTTGAGTCTTTATTTTTTTATTAAATTTAGAAAAATTGTCAACCGATAACTTATAAATAATTGAACATCGAATAAATTTAAAAAATCGGCTCGATCGCATGTTATATCCATTGTGGTCTTGTTATATTGCACAGTGAGTCACTCAAGTATAAAATCCGGACAAAAATTGTATTATAATCACAAAAAATTATAAGTACATATTCTGAGTTTTAACCATGAAAACTATATTGTAGTAAAACATTTTATAACGGCTCCAAGTATCTGCAAATTACGGCATGTCGGTTGATAACTGTTGATGGGAAACCAATACATTTCTATTGTAATATGTGTTGTGTAGCCTGCGTAACACTTCTATTAGATATGAAGAATCTATGAAGAGATCGGAATAACAAAGTCATTACTTACTATACAAGGAATTAATCGGTAAATGTCAGTTTAGAGCTAAAAAGACGGCTGTGATAATTAAACAATGTTACCATACCACTAATGGTCTTAACAAATCTATTGTGCTTAAGAATACCTTGACATCAATTCCGTTTATCAATTCAGATACTTGTAAACTTCTCAGCTCTAAAACGCCAGTGCCTATGTTACGGAGAAACAAACAACTTGTAACAAAATACAATCGTAAACGTAACATAGAACTTTGCTCGATCTCGAATAAGCCCAGCGACGACTGCGTACCTGTCGTATTGGCGCGAATCGTGGAAACTTAACCCGGGCTATTGTCCTGAGGGGTGGGTGGATGGAGACACCGCCGGACCACAGTCCGACGACATCTAGGGGAGGAATTTTGAACTAAAAACCAGTAATCCGAACAAGGGGGAGGCTGCGTGTTAATATATGTGTCGATGTCTCAAAAACTTCAGTATCTCTAACTCTCACCTAACCTGAGCTACTAAGCACACCAGTCGACGCCTGGTCCATCCTAAACTGAGGTACTCTTATATTATCGTAATAGTTCAAAATGGTTACAAATGAAACGATAACAAACGTGTAATATCAAATGAAATATGCTTACTTGCTTAGCTAGGGCCGGCCGGCTCCCCGCGCGGTCACGTACTCGAAAATTAGGATGGCTTAAACATTTGTACAATTCAGCAAAACAATAGATATTTCCCGTTTTTTCTATTGTCTCTTAATTAAATACCATTTACGCTAAGATAGTTATTCGATATTATCTCATCTGTATTAAAACTATCGTTATTATGTACAAATGGGTATACATTTCTGTACAACTATCTATCTTATCGTTTTATAACTATTTGAGAAGCGAAATTATTTGTATATCTGTTTGTCCTGTAAACTGAGGATGTGAACTGAAAATGTTACCGCGTGGCGGGTTGGCGGCCGGCAACTACATGATATAACAAATACATCGAGATTACGATGCTACCGGAGCTTGCTTCCTGACTTACCATGCTTCAGTCATCAATCTGTCACTTCCTGAGTTATGTCTTAGTCCCCTGCCTCGTCAGGGAGCAAGTCTCCAGCGTATCGCGCTACATATATCTACGAATCAAACTAATTATTCTTCTATAGTATAATAGTAAGTGTGTGTATGTATACTGTTTGTTCGATAATGGCGAACTGCTGTATGCGCGGGCGGCGGAACGCAAGCGCTACGCGGCGGCCCTGGTTGGGCGGCTTGTTCTATTGAGGGCCCTTTTGAATTTAATTTCTTTTTTTTTTTGTACAAAATCAACATTTTCTTTGAAGGCACTTCTGTTCGGACGAGGTGGCCCAGTGCGAAAGGGTTTACTGTCGGATGCCAAATAATGTAGCTGAAATTTTGAATCTTTGGGTGAATTTATGGATTTTTGATCTATTGTATTGTATGCCTTCAACTATTGCTGCTGTTTGGATGTGGGTCAAATGTCTATGTGCTTGATAGCCGCCGCGAAGCGCTCGCCTGCCGAGTACGGGTATCACTGTGGGTTAAATCAAAGTAGTCGTAGACAAAATATGAGTGTAAATGTTGAAATAAAAGTAAATGTTACAGTAAATTGCCTTATCATTATCGGATATATGGTGTGTATTGTTTATGAATATGGATAATATTGGATAAAATAATACTAGTTAAATGTGTCAGAGAGTGACGCCCCGCACTCGCTTGATGTTAGTGATGCCCGCGCATATTTTCGGAAAATAGTATTATCTAACAAATAAACTTAACCCTAATCCGGAGCGGTGCGGAACCCGCACACATTCCGGACGAACTGAACTTGCGATCCGAACACTGCCGAAATATTGTAAATACAAACAAGGATGTTTACATTAATCTTTACTTAAGATGTATAATTTTTTCGAATTTGGTGTCTTCATTATTGTTATTCTATTGATAAATCCTCTGCAAGAACATAAAACCGGCTATCAGTATAAAAATAATCTTTAAATTCTTTGTTTGTGGATCGAAAAATAACCCTGCTCTATTGTACTAATGACTATGGTTAACTTTAATTAATTACTCCTAAAATAAGTATGACGAGGTAAAGGTTGACAATTTCTGGCCGCGCGTGGCGTGCCTATAACATAAATACTACCAGGGAATAATCAACATAAGCATGCTCCAAAGGACAAGGAAACAAAAGGAAAAACAAAATAAAAACAACAAAAAGTTCAAAACTTAAGCAGTTAATATATTAATCGTTTTTTTCCTTAAAGAATAAATCAATAAATGATTTAAGATATACACAACTATAAAACCATTTTAAGATAATACTTAATAATAATATAATAATAATTATATATAGCGAAATATATTATGTGCAGAAATAAAATTCTAGGTGACTTAAATTTTCTCTTACTCGTATAACCTAATGAATTTCCTAGTAGAGCGCAGTTTGTGGCGTGGCGGTTACCACGTCACTCGACGTCCAACGTACAAATTCAAAATTTCTTTTAATAATTTAATTTAACTTTTTTATCAATAATTTTGAATCTGAAGGCCTAAATGCGAGTGTCGTAAAATTTTGGTGTGCGAAACAATCGTCCAATGATTTGTTTTAACTTTTTTTAATAATTTAGTTTTTAGCCGAAACAATGTGCGTCGCGTCGATATGGCGCTCACTCCAACTGTTCGAGAAAGTTCGGCGATTTGAAGTACTCGGGCACGGGGTCATCCAGCCGCGAGATCACCTTGTAGATGGACTTCTTCCAGCTCTGTTCCGCGTCCTTACCACCTTGGATGGCGCGGAAGAACTCTCGTAGTGTCTGTTCAACCACATATCTGAAGTTTGGTGGGACCTGGAATTGTATGAAAAACCTACTTAGCACAACATATCCTTATGATTCAAATACAATTTTGGTAGTTGTTTTTAAACATAACATATTACTAGACCGAAATCTGTATGAGCTCCGTGTGAGTTACTTTTTATTCATCCATTTATATTTAAGAAATTGTAGCTATCGCTGGTAAATAACCAAAAGCAGTTGATATAGATGACCTGATGCTCACCTCAATATGGTTATTTCTGTTATAGTGCAAATTGAGCACCCTGTACAGCTCTGAGTCACCAGCTACGTGAAGGTCCTCCGCTGTCTTCAGGCCTTCGCTGATAGCCTGTCGCGCGTACTTCTCCATTTGGATATAGTAGAATTCCCTGCAAAGAGAGGAAAGAGTACACGTTAGATAAATGTAAAAAAATGTGTATGTAGAAAGAATGCACAGATTCGTCTGTTCTGTACAAATAAAATGTTGATGAAGCCTGGTTAACGAGCTATATCTATAACGAACTTAATACGGATCTACACCATGACACTTCACGGCACAATGAAAATAAAAAGCCCTCGAATACCGTCGAGAGCGGGAAAGGATTTGATTAGCCATTTTCGCTCTCTCGGCGTCGCATCGCTTCGCTATCTTCGCTCCGGTTCGCTTACGAGAGCGAGTTGAGCGAATCGAGAGTCTCGCGAGGCTAATTACTTACGAGTTTGCATTCAGACAAGCTAATTCGGTTTTTCACGTTCCTGCAAGTGACGAGCTAGTTACAGGGGGTAATTTTATGAGCTTTTTAGGGATAGGTTTCACGAAAACTAGGTTTAATCATAAAAAGGCATACATTTTCTTAGATATGAAAACAAAGTACCCGAGGGCTTGATATTATTTGTTGATAACTTGCATGATACAAAATGATTGCTTAAAACAAACTCATACAAATTAATATTAAGTGACACGTTCCTTAGTTCCTTCCATAAAAACAAAACCTAACTTATGGCAATTTTGTAATGAGCTGAAAGTAAATGTCAAGCAAAATTAGCGAATAACGTGACACTCATGTGTCAATGAGCACGGATCATCTCTAAACCTCTTGTGACACTTCTCTCGCTTGCACACCGGGGGCTTCTATTATTTTTTAATTGGCACTCTACGCGATATCGCAGCCTTACTAATTGAATAAGTAAATGAAGTGTCTAAATAATTAGATGTCTTTTTGGCTGGCGTGGGAGGCGGTTTAACCACTGTGCAATTTTAAGTAGGCAGAATGAAATACCGACTGTAATTAGTCGTTGATATTTTTAATAAGTATTTTGTTTGTTTGTTTTATTTATCGCATTAAAAAATGCATTATTTTTTCAACTATCCTACTACCTATACATTATACGTTTATTTAAAAAAGATATTAAAGTGTCAAAGAACTCGTATTAGTAATCGCAAACATAAGTAACTTAAAAAAAAAACATGAATTTTAATAATATTTAATGTAATTACCGTTTTGTTCGACACATTCTAGCGACGATTTTTAACCGACTCCAAAAAGGACGAGATTCTCTCTCAATTTGAAATGTATGTTTTATGAGTAACATACTTAGTCATATTATCTGTTACTCATAATTTCGTCATGACCAATATTATTAAATTATTGATACGCTTCAATGGGACACACATTGTGATATCTTTGATGGCGACCATTACATACATGTGGCATGTCATCACATGTTCCATAAGTGGGTGATATATTAATGAGAGTAATTAATATCTATAAATGTACCTACAGCTGTTATTTGGACTTTGAGTCTTGTTGAGAGAAAGTGTAGAGCATTATTTGTTTTTTTTTTATATTTCTGTTTATGTTTTTTTTTATATTTATATTGAAGTTTAGTAGATACTCCTTTTAATCTTTTTGATACTATAAATCTCTTTATTGAACTAAATGAAGTGATTAAGAATTGAGTCAGTTTAATTTAATCTGATTAGACTGGAAGTTCGACTGGACTCGGCCGCAATGTAATAGGGAAAAGGCTAGGCAGATGATGATTAATAAAAATTAAATGCCGTTCGTTGCAAAGCGCATCACTTGAGAACGGATGAACTGATTCGGCAATATTTTTTTTTGTTTAAAATGTTCTTAGGTTTGTGAGGAAAGAAAAGTTCGAATAGTTGTTCTGTAAATTGTACACGCAGACAAAGTCGCGGGCAAGAAATTAATTCAAAAAAATTAATCACTAGCTTCCGCCCGCGGCTTCGCCCGCGTGATTTACGAACTCGTACATTTTTCCGGGATAAAAAGTAGCCTATCTGCTATTCCAGATTATAATCTATCTCTGTGCCAAATTTCATCCAGATCCGTTCAGCCGTTCTGGCGTGATTGTTTAACAAATATCTATATCCATCCATCCATCCTCACAAACTTTTACATTTATAATATTAGTAGGATAGGATAGGATTATTATTGGTTTTTGTTACTTTTTTGAATGAGTATTGTCCTTAGGTACTCAATTTTATTGTTTAATATATGACTATCGTTATATTCAAACTTGTCTCAACTTATAGTTGCTTAGTAAGAGACCTATTCGGTACATCGACGGCCATTGAACTTAAGACTAAAACCAAAATAAAATTGGAAACTTCTCAACCGTATTGTAGGTCATTTATCGACATATCGATACTCATCGACGTAAAAGTGACGTATTAGTAAGCGGTTAACGTACGAACGCTTAGGCTATGCTAATCGAATGCGGGTTAGCGATTGCAAAAAGAAAAAGTGTGCCTTTAGCCAAACAAGATATAAACCTACATTAAAGAATAACATCGTAAAAATGAAAATTTGTTATATAGGTTTTGATGGATTTCAAGTAGGTACGTCCCTAAGGTAATGATGAAAGGATTCCTTTGCCTAATAGAGAAGTCAATTTTGCATTTGATGCACTAGTATTCGAATTTCGAACAGTTTTCTTCGAACATATTTCTTAATCATTCTTAGTAAAACCTGCACCTCTTTTCGTTATATTTTCGATTATTTTATAGTTACTAGTACAAAATGCTTTCTCAGCGTTTACAAGAGAGATTGTAAGCAGAGGCTGGTAACAAAACTAGTATTTAAATAAAACCGTTACGTGTGGGAATCAGCTGTTGCATTGTTCACACAACTCACCCTTGTAAGAATATTTTGGCAAAGAAAGTTGCAAAGAAATATCAAGTCTAATTCTTACACGCTACAGTATAATATTCTCTGACCGGTTGGCAATTACAATAGTCAAAATTTCAAACAGGTAATATATATTCACAATAAATTTTGAACTTAAATGTGAAAGGGATAAAGTTTATATCAGTATGTTTGTTGCTGCTATTGTCATGTTTTCTTAAGAATTCGCATCTTACCTGGACCCCAACGTCTTATTATTTGAAAGATTTTTTTCTACAGCAGTTTAAATCTATTGAACCGGAATCTAGAGTTGGAAGATGTCTTGGATAGAAAGATGTTGTTACGAACCAAGATTGACGAAGAATATTGAAATTAAAAACGAATAAATATTGAAGCCATTAGGAGAAAAATGTTACAAAGAAATAATTAGCAGTATTAAAATAAAAGTATTTTGAAGATGGCTTTAAAAGTTTAAATATAAAACCCTGCAAATATTACAGTTTTTTCAGCATTTAAATAGCCTTGTAAATTAGGATGCGTTGCGACCATAAACCAAAATGTCAATTCTGTTTATTTCTTTTAAACAAATGACATTTAACTTTGATTTTATTTCTCGTCGACACCATAAAAACCACCATTAGGGTGACTTAACATTGTTAGAGATATTGCCGGGTACTTCTTGAGCAAAGAACGGCGGGACCCCTCAAGAAAGCCATTTGATTCCCGTGTGAAACATACAACGAACACAGATTAAACATAGTGAAGAACAGACACGTTAATTTAAATTTAGAATAACCTGGTACACACTGATTCTAAAATTGTAATAAATATAAAAACCTAAGGGTTTTCCCTCATCAGAAATTTATATTGGTATTAATTAGTAAAGTCTCATACTTATCAATTAGTTACAAGTGTAATGTTTACATATTTTTATATTTTTCCTTCAGCCTTCATTACTGAATTAAAATAGGTTATCTTTTTCTTTCGCATTTCAAATAAATCAATTTCTTCAGTGTTGTTATACCTTTACAACTGGAATATATTATATAGATTATATTGATAAATTGATAAGCTCTACCTTAGCACCTGAAATAATTTTATTGTAAATTAAGCATAAAGTTACTACATAATTATTTCTTTTTGATTTTCACACGACTGTCACAAAAGATTTTAACGGCTTGTCCTGTCTTAAACTTTTAAACTCTGTGTCCAAGGAGCCAAGACGTTAGTTGGGGGTCACACATTGTTGTTTTTTTCTGGTTCCTTTTCATCCCTTCCTATTGTTGACTCGAACGTGTGGATTTTTTTGTGTCGACCCGAAGCGCGACTTTTGAACGTCGATATTTCGTTTTAAAAGAATTTGCGATTGTGAAAACAGCCGTTGGCTTGTATCGTTTCTTGCAATTGTGTTTGTGTATAACTTTTATTTAGAATCTCGTTTGTATCTAGGTATTTTGGCAATATTTTCCATCATTTAGGTTCTCAATCGCGTTATAAAAGCTAATACGTAAAGGCGTGAGCAACGATTTCACATACATATATTATAGGTAATTAAAGAAACTGAGCCACAAACTGGTTGATTAGCAAAACATCCAAGTATGTAGGGCAGAGAGTCGATCGGCGATCTTTATTTCCATAGCTTACGGTGCTTCGCGATGCGGGCGCGTGCGCATACCGCTAACCGATAGCGCGGGGTAAGAACCTCTACACTTGAGGTTCGGAAAAATAAAAATATATGGTTTGTCTTTGACATCTTCCTTCTATCGTAGTGTTTGCTAAGAGAAAAGTATCGCTTGATATTTAAAAAGCACACCACAGTCGAGAGTAGTTTATCAGTGTATTTTCATATTAATAAATAAATAAATTCAACCCATTACTGTCCCACTGCTGGGCAAGGGTCTCTTCTCAGAATGAGAAGGGTTAGGCCTTAGTCAACCACGCTGACCCGGTGCGGGTTGGCGGACTACACACACCGTCAAGAATTTTATGGAGCGTTCTCAGGTGTGCAGGTTTCCTCACGATGTTTTCCTTCACCGTAAACGCAAGTGATAATTAAATTCTGATCCGCACATGATTCCGAAAAGTCAGAGGTGCGGGCCGGGTTCGAACTCAGACCCTCCTGCATGGAAGGCAAGCGTTCAACCGCTAGGCTATCACTGCTGCATATGCGTATTTTCATTATTATTACTATTATAAATTAATGAAAGAATGCACTGAATTCTTCTGTTGTTTTATATAACTTTAAAGGAATAGTGATAATAATTTATTTATGAACTTGCTTTTGTTAATTAAAACTTATTTTCCTTAATAATATTATGATACAGCGTAAGATTAATAAGAGTTTTAATTAGGAATAAACAGCTCCTTTTGTATGTACTAAGCTAGGTATTGGGGAAATACATACTGTGGTCATTGTGTTGTATTATATTGTGGATATGATTGAAAAATAAACCAAGAATTGGTTATAGAAATATTTTAATTAGATTTGTGAATACTAAAATTCGAAACTTCCTTTATTATTATTATTATTTCCGTTATTTCAGGCAACTTGGTCCATACAAAGAATACACAAATATAAAACAATGACTATAAATAAACTAATACATCTATACATATAAATAAAATTGGAGTGTCTGTTTGTAATATTGAAATAACCGTTTTTTACTACATGCATATGAATATATATACGGTACATACACCAAAATAACATTTTTTACAATTTTTGTCTGTCTGTCTGTTTGTATAGGCTAATCTCTGAAATGGCTGGACCGATTTTGACGGGACTTTTATTGGCAGGTAGCTGATGTAATAAGGAGTAAATTAGGCTACTTTTATTTTAGAAAAAATCTTTTATTTTAGAAAAAAATAGGGTTAAGTGCATTTGGCCTCACTAAAAAATACATTGTTAAGTTCCAACATCCACGCGAACGAAGTCGCGGGCACAGCTAGTATTACATACAAATTATAAACTACTGCACAGGAAGTGACGGCGTCCTGTTTCGCTGACTGGTGTCACGTAGCCGGCCGCGAAAACGTCGATACATGAACGTATCCCATGGACGTTAAGTGATCAAATTTGAGTCTTATTTTGTCACCTTCGACGTTACGCTCTCTTCGCTAGCTTTGGGATTTCATGCGTTGCGACACGTTAATTAACAGTAGGAACATATGTATTTTAAATAACTAATTTTGTTATTAGTTCCTAATAATACTATTTATTGATAATTTCCGCAGTTGTCTGGGAGACGTCACATCACCATTTATGGCCTGTTTAAACCACGTCAGTACTCAAAGGTTAATATTCTCTATTTGGTGCAGGATTTACTGAAATCCAGGTTGTCATCTTTATTGGTTTGTTTGTTATCTAATTTACCAAGTTTTTTCGAATACAAATAGGTTCTACAGGTAGATAGGTAAATAGTTTACATTCACTAACTGCATTGTCTTCAGTCAGCTTGTCGTTAAGATTGACATACCTATCATACACACTTGCTTAAAAAACATCATATATATCTATGGTATCGCTGTAGGTACTGTAGAGGTTCCATGTAAATAGTCAGCCATAAACTTACAGATATTTTAGAATGAACAAGGATTTGAAAGTGTGATTGAAAAAAAAAAAAAAAAACGCTATTGTTAGTATCCGCCGAATTAAAAATATATGCTGATCTAATAAGTTTCCATTGAAAGCCTCGCAGATCCCCATAGTCAATAATAAAGTACCTACCTACCTCTTCAGCCCGCAAACCAACAGTGTAAAACAAACTTCAATACTGCCAAAAAGCTCATCAAAATTCAGGCAGGCACGAAATTTTCAAAAAAAAAAAATAGTTTCCAGACGTTTTTTCGCCAAACACACCCATTTCGATCGCTCCCAAATACAATAGTTATTAAACGTGATACTCGTAGTACCTAAAGGCCAGGTATTACCGTGCATACGTAGATTGTATGTACGTGTATGTGCATGTCTGTGTGAGTGGACGGCGTCCAGGTTTCGAGGAGCACGGGAGAATGAGCCGACAGACTGCATTTTGTAGAGTGTGATTATGCAGAGACGGCAAATTACTTTTTTTTTTCTAGGAAAATTGTGGTTTTTGAACAACGGGTTTTTGCGTTTGCGTTTTGTTTATCGCTGACAGTGATGTAATGACGTCTGTACGGTATAGGTAAAGAAATTCCACATAGTTACAGGTAAACGCTGCTTATTGTGAAAACGTTCTATTTCTGATAATAATTGAAAAAATGATTAATTACTAAAGTTATTATACCAAAATCTAGTAGATAATATTTTTATAGTGTCAACCTACAAAATAACTCTTATATTAATCATAAAGATAGTAAAATAGTAACAAAATAGTTTCTTAAACCATCTTAAGCACTGAATCAAAGCCTAATATAAAAAGACGCATCTGCATTTTATGTGGTCTATGCAAAAAAGTTGGCCGGCGGTGCGCACACATGCATACAACGCACACACAGGCAAGTAAAAGCGAGTAAACTAATACCAGGCCGGATTAATGCTTCAGTTAGTGAAAAAACTTTTTTTCAGACTGCGCCGTCCGGCACAGGGCCGTAATCAGTGGTGGGAAATGTTGAAATTATGATATAATGAGTATGTTGGCCGTTTGAGAATTATTTTGTATTGTTCTTTTTGATATCAGATGCAACGTACCGTTATGTTGCGTGATAGAAACTTTAGCGGAGTAAAAATTTTGTGGTCGAATACTATTGTGGTTGGGTTAGAGATTTCAGTTTGAAATGTGTAACAGGGATACATATAGGTTAAGTTATTTTTAAGAATATTTGAAAACTTTTTTTTATTTTAGAATTATGAGTAATAACATCGTATGACTCACAATTCAAAATAAAAACGCCCTAGCTTTTTTATTGCTTATTTTAAAACATAAACTTTCTTTTATGAAAATATTCTGTAAAATAACTTTGTTGAAGTCACGAAGCATGCGGGTTGCAGTATCTATAATGACTTGTTGCGTATGGGCAACTCTTTCGGTTAATAATATTTTATACTTTTAACTATGCTTATCCCACAGGAAAATGCATGAATGATATTTTGATCTTACGTAAGGAAATTCCTGTTGTTGCATAAACAGATATGTTTATATATGGTTATAACAGTATCATTTAAACTGTTGTCTAAGGAAAAAAAAACATCATTATTCTGATATTTAAATTCACATGCGTTTTCGTTTAATTAGTGTTTAACTGACCGCATCGCTAAATGATTATTATTATCGTGTTTATTTAAATGAATTTGTATTATTATTACGCAGTGGTAACTCAGGTTACTGTTTAGTTACCTACTACGTAGGTATTACTTAACGCCCAAACACATAAGCTCGAAGAAAAATTAAATAATATGTGGCATTTATTTTATTGATTCTTGTGTGCCAGTCTCAGAATCTCAAAAATTACGATTTTTTTTATCAAATATGAAAATTTAAATCCACAAAAATATAAAAAGATTACGGTTCCACCAATACACAATATTTGCAAAAAAAACCGAAAAACGTAACTTTTCAGTACACTGATGCGAATGCATACTTTCTTTTGTCGTTATTGTATATACTTACATAATTATGTACATACACCTGTCTCACATAATATCCGTTTGTAGTTCGGCCCTGTTTACCGTCTCCCTCCACGCTGACCCGTCTGTCTTGTACCCCAGGCTTCAAAAGTTCAGCTCATTTGAGTGGTTGCCGAGATTTTATTACCCCAACTACTCGCTTCGGTATTAAATTTTTTCGAAAAAAAGGGTTAAACGTACGCGTAGCCTTTTAAGGGTTACATAAAGCTGACCATTCACGGTTACTTGATCGTTGAATTAGTTCGTTAATTACTGTCGGGAGACAGTTTCAAAACAGTTTTTTAAGTTTTTTATTTTGTTATTATATACTGTTTGTGAATGTTTTGAATGGTAGGAGGCTATAGTTGTAGATCATTATGTAGATACGAATATTTTTTTTGGGATCGTTTGTAGAAAATTTCGTGATGGACATTAATTCTACACTTTGAACTTTATTGTATTGTTAATGATACAATCGATGGGAAACAAATACTAAATATTGTCAATATGTTTAGTCGAGGTATGAATCCACAAAACCTATTACAAAAAACTGTCATCAAACTGTTTTTTAAGTCGAAATAGAGGCACTAAAACATGCAAATTACCGATATCAATCAGTTTCCCGCATTGCCGTACGGAACACTGGATAAAAAAGATATATCCATAAGCTCCGCATCACTCTGTATTAATATACAGGGTGTGTCTAACGATAATTACTTTAATGCGACTAGATATAAGCTTGCTATGTTACTACTTAAGTTTATTTCCCGAGGGGAGTGATCATTGCTACTCGCCAAGATTTTTAGTAGCGTTATATTAATATTTATATCAAAAGGAATCTTGGGTGTGATCTTGCCATTTTAAAGCACACACAATCTTTTTGTGCACTAACTTTATTATAGTTTGATCGACAATCTGTTTACATAGCATCACGCCTATATTCCCCGAAGGGTTAGGCAGAGGAGTACTGTAATTGTACACCCACATTTCGCCGATGCTGTTATTTAGTCCCATTTAATTTATTGCCATCTACCGGGTAAAGTTTCAAACTCCGTGCTGCTACTAAAAATTTCTATACAGAAAATTCCAATAACACTTTGCCCGATCCGGGAATCGAGCCCAGGACCTGACGCTCAGTAGTCACGGTTACGACCACTAGACCAATGAGGTCTGATCTGTTTACGAAGAACGATAATGACAATCAAATTCACAACTGTTCATAATGAAGTTATAAAGGAAGGTGAGTTGATAAGATCTTAAAAAAAAAATTGATAAAAAAGAAAAAAAAAATTTTTTACAACCACCAAAATATACCAAGTCTATGAATTTACGTATCTATAATGTAAGAACTTACGCTGTACAGAAGTGTATATTTTTTTATTAATCCACCTCTGGGTCATTTCATTTTAATTAACAGGTAAACAAAACACGTCACTATAATAAAAACCATAACGTTCTCGTAAACGTAAGGGTAGGTTATATATTAATTAATTATGTCTTAGGGCGGGTCTGCGACTTGTCGCACTTTCCTAATTTCCCATGTGGTTACAGCCTACCACACCTTTTTGCCGTGTATGATTCCTTGAAGTTTTTTTGTAGTCAAAACTTTCACCAAGATACGAGTCATGTCGAGATTTTAATCAGAAAATGGATACCCGTCAAGAATGGAGAGCATTCTATAATTTCAGTGTGATATAATTAATAATAATGTTTATTTATTTTATCCTTGAGACAGAATGTAGAATATTATTATTTGCTGAAGGTTTAATGGTCGTTCTTAATTAATTAGCTATGTGTTATGCATTGTTTACTTATAAAATCTACGCAGTTGTCGGGGATATTATAAAACAATTGTTGTCTTAACAATTTTCCAGTCTTGTCTGATATTTAGGTATTATAAACATTATATAAAAAAATATATTTTCATAATTAATTACTACGCAAATTAATAAACGATTGAGAACTTATATGAAATTAAATGTTGCTAGTTACACATTGATTTTATTTATTTGTGACCGGAATTTTGTATTGGATTTGTGTGACAAATCTCTTATAGCAAATTAAGGTAAGTATATTATGTAATATATTACGGTAAAGATGTTTTTAAGTATGTCGTTGGTACCTATAAGTTTGGACGAATAGTCAACAGTAGAATACTAAAACATCCTTGAAGTATTTGGGAATTCCAACCGCACTTGGGTTCATTATAATTATTTATATTAAGAACTACGTGTTCTGTATTTTTTATTATTTCTGTGTTGCATATATAAAAATGGCTAACTAAAATATAAAACCAGTCATACTACGGATTTTTTTATTTTATAATAGCCACTATAACAAGACCTTTCGATACATAATAAAACAATCGAACGCCGTCGTAGCACCAAAGTGCTGTGTATCTTTAGTAACTGGTCATGACTTCGTGAGATAGAGTTCCATGCAAATCAGAACTGAGAAAAGTCGATATAATCTTATCGAAATATCAGTTTTTAAACGATACAAATAATCGATTATTTATAAATAATATAATATGACCCATCTCAATTTAGATTAAAGTTTTTTAAAGGTCTTGTTACACACATGTATTTGCGTAAGCTTCTCAAAGGGCCGGTTGCTTCCTTGCTTCAGAGGATTTTAGTGGTTACCTGTGTGATAAGAACCAGAAAAAGATCATTTTTACGATCACTATATTTGCAAGAGGTCATTTTCTTAATCTCAGCGAAATTAAAAGCATAAATTACACAAAAAACGCAGGTTCCTTTCGAGATTTTCAGCTATAACTAAACTTTATTTTTTTCGTTTTTAGAACGAGGAATAAAATATTGATTCAAATTTTCCACTTGATTACAAAACGTTACTTTATAACAATCGGTCTGCACTAGCCAAGTGCTGCTCCAGATAAGAACGAACACTGGCCCACTTCCGCTGCCACCGATAATGGCCACTACTGTAAGGACAGAATAAGGACAAAACAATATTACAGATATTTCAATTCTAAGAAATATGAATTCCAAAGTAACAAGTTGATTTAATTATTTTTTATAGTTGTTAAACTGAAATAAAGTCATTATTTTTACGATAATGTAATAAATGAACTCAATTATATTAACGGGTATTATGTGGAGTTTATTTTGAATTAGGAATTCTTGAGTTTTAATATAAAAATATATATACAAAAAAAGAAACAATCGACAATCAGGTCAAGAGTCAATTCAATTAGCGTTCCGATTGGACTCCAAATTATATCCATATGAGGATTTAATTTGTTTATGTAAAACCATAAACAAATTTTAAATCCTCATATCATGTCGTCGTAAAAAAAATAGCGTGACATTCCCGCCCAAATTCATAACAGCTGTCAGAATAAGTTGTAAGGTGGAGGGTAATGAAAAGAACGCACCCGCTCCTTCGAGACCGACCACAAGGCGTGCCCACGACCTCGCATGACAAAACACTAGTTTAAATAGACTTGGATAACGTAGAATATTCACGTCAACATTCCTGACTTCATTTATCATTTAGTTTAACGCTATAATATCCTTAAAAAATTTGCTGTTTCGAATTTATGATGACTAATTGAATATATTTCCCTTTTGTTTATTTTGGTTTTATACTTAAAACTTAACGATTCCTTGCCTGCACGAATCACGAAACTATCTTTGGTTACGTAATGGCTAATCATCAAATTTGAAACACAAAGCCTCGAAAGTCAGTTCAGCTGAATACCCTTTGTTCTAATTACACCGCGGTGTATAGGCTTAGCGAAGGGTGGAGTAATTAAAAAACTTAATGCCCCATCGAAGACAAGATAAGGTCGGCCGTCGGAAGAAACCACCACTTTTCTAATTACTCTCTCATTAGCTGATGGATGGTACATCGCGTGTGTTACATCGGCCGTTTGCTTGTGTTTGCGGTTACCATGCGGCGTGCCTTGTGAGCCAATTGCAAGTCCGATTTTTTCTATAGATGCTACGTAATTTACGTTGATTGATCGTATTGCGATTCAAGGAAATGAAAGCATCAGACTTTAAACTTTTCATAAAAGGAGTTTGCATTAACAAAATAGAACGCGTTCTTTATTTGAAAATTAGATAAAGTAGGACACAAAACATCGTTTGCGTAACGAAAACCCCCTTCTACACGACTCACTCCTTGATCGCAGCGATAAGTAAGACCGCGCCTTCGCGTGTTTTAATTATATTATTAACGACGATGGCCGGCGAAAGGCTAATATTTTATAATGGCCAGTGTATCGCAATGATATGTAAATATAAAGCCGCGCCCTCTTCACCTATTACGTACTTCGTTGCGTGCGTGTGAACTTTAATTCGGAAGTAAAGACACGTTAGCGAGAATTTAGTACTAAGGCGTGACGTTCTTTTAGGCCCGCGTGTGGGGCTTTAGACGAATTCTTATGCTAAATAAACTCGCGTACTAATGGGATTGGAGTTGAGTGGCCGGCGCTCCTAGCGACATTTTCCACAGAAATGAAAACTTCTGACGTAATTAGCAGGTTTTTTGAAGGAAAACTACTCATAAGCTTCCTCGAAAGGGTCGTATTAATTACTGGAGGTGCTCGTATGAGCGTGGCGCGATATAAATGGCCGGCCACTTGGCGCCCTAGCTCGCCGGGCCTTATTAAAAATGTTAACACGTAAATTAGACTCCACACGGGCGCAGTGTATTAGCCAACCAATTAAATTTTACAGTTTCTGTATACAATGCTGTGCGAGGAGACTGCAAGGCGGGGGATGAAATAGTGTCACTAACTAGACTCGTCTATACATTCCCTTATGTGACAACTTTGATCACTATATGCGATATAGTTTGCATTAATTCTTTTTCCTTTACACTTTGATAACGTTTCTAGTACATCAAAGCATGTTTACATTAAATAGCGACCCGATAAAATTGTACACTTAAGTTTTTTAATTACAAAATTAAATATTGAACTAAATATGTACAGCCTCATGCTGTTAATACGGTAAGTTAAAAAGGCATGTGGAAATTGCGACGTAAGGTTGGCAACATTTCCGTATCCGAGTGTAAGAGTCCTTACAGATGAGAGATTTAAATCTCAGTTAAAATATTCGCTGCCGATAATCGTTACAAAAAGTTACGCTCCTTGGTTCCGTTTATTTTTTTTCTGCTCTAAATATGAACCGTTCCGTTCTTTATTTGAAATTTCAAACCTTATTCGTACAACGAATTCTTAAATGATTTTTGAACATATTTTTTTTAAACGAATGTATTCTGAAATGAATTGGAATTAAAATATATGTGTTTTTATTTGTATAGGGTGAGCACACACTTCATACGTATGTACAACATTTCACAGCTGCGACCGCACACGCTTGTGTGTAAACGCTTAAAAGGTTTTTACCTCGACTAGTCTAAGTGCACACCCTCATGCGACTAGTTGGATGTGTAAAAAGATTAATTGGAGTGTAGCCCGTGTTTCTAACAATTTACGACGCCTTCTCGGGGCGGGCCGGCCGCAGACCACTTCTGCGCAACTTAATTAAGCGAAATAACTTAAACGAGTCACCGTTGCTAATTAGTGCTATCGTCGCGCCGGCTAATTCTACGAGTGACTCTTTGTTTGCAAGCCCGCGCATTTCTTTGAGTTCGCGCGCCAAAAGAATTTGTCTTTGCATCGACTTTGAGTAAAGGATGTTTGTTTTGCCCCCGGGAGAGTTTCTGTGAAGACTTTTGTGTTTGTTTGAACTTTTGCGGCGTTGATTTTTAAATGAGCTGAAGACGTAAACATCGCCAGTGGACTCGTTTAGAAAAGTTGCATTGTAATTGTTTTGATAAATAATTCCAGATTTTCATTAGCTGTCTAGAAAATTTTAATTAAAACAAATACAATAGGTACTTTGTTGGAGAATACTCGACGGAAAAAATGTATTTAGATTATACGCCCATTATAAAAACTATTTCCGACCTTATTTGCCTAATAATGAAAGCTTGCTTTTCGCTTGCTATGTTTCAAACACGTAATTACATTTAGCAACTTAGCATCTCCGGCACAACAACGTTGTTTTGTAGCTAAACATTAAAGAAAACAAATATAAAGGCGCGACACACGAGCCGAGGCGTCTAAAAGACACAAGGAGAGCTCTCGGTAGCTAGAGCCCTCGAGGTGTCCTACACGTCAACAAGTGGCCGGTCGTGTGTAGGGGGTTTACGTCTTCGAATGTCGAACGCTTCACGAAATTGACAGAAATTAATTCTATATTTGAAACAGAGATTTCAAATTAAATTTAGAATACGACTGGATTTGTATTAAATATTGGGTTTTCTTATAATGTCTTTTTTTTTATTAAAAAATAAACTTATTACAATGTTATCATAAAATAAAATTGTATCATTAACTTTTAGCCCCGGTTAGCTAAATCAAAAACAATACATACAAATTATTGTAACACTGATTATATTTAATTAAAAAAGTGACCACTCTTATCAATGTGAAGTCAAAGTTAACGATACCCTTAGATTAGTTTAATGATGTGAAATCGATAAAAATAATAACAAAATATTAATGATTAATAAATGAAAGTTATCTCAAATTAATTGGAATGAATAAGGAAGAAAGTAATATAGAATAACAACAGTTTTTTTGTTGTATGGTAACATTTTTTTAGACGAACTTATTTTGATTTTAGGTTTGCAATCCAATATGAATCATATAAAACACATATCATCATAAAAAACAAATGGACGGATACTGCAGTCTTGTGACGGTTACAGATAAATTTTGACGTAACCAACATTCGCATTATAAATAACCCAAAAAAAAATATCGATAGGTCCACTCGTAACTTGCCTACAATACAACCTTTATACTGACTCAAATTTAAACTTAACCTAATCGATGGCGATGTTGAAAAACACCATTCGTCGGACACCTTAGTAATTGCCTTTCGTGCGATTATAGAACTACCCTCACCCTTTCAGTCCTTTCAGAGATGTTTATCGCGAAGGAAATGGCCGTTTTCCGTTGTCCACAATGCTACCATTAAGGGGACAATGCTAATGGACTAAGTTGTCCACGTCGTGTAAGGAAGATTTTCAGGTCATTTTGATTTTATTTTATGAATTGTATAAGTTTTGATTAGAGTCATGTTTGATCGCTTGACCAGTCATTTTGTAATTGCTAGCAATACTGGTCGAGACGTATTATTAATATATGAGGAATACTTAATAAATGAGTTTATGTGTAAAATTATTACCTATGTAACTTTGAGAAGGACTAAGATTTTTATTTAATTTGAATTTTGAGAAAATAAAAATTACAATTCAAATTGTAAAATATGTATTCTATAATAATAGAAATAAACTAATGTGCCGGGAAAAATCTTTAAAAATTAAATTCTTAGAGTTTTTAGTTTCAAAATTAAGTTCGTAAAACTTACGCACAAGTTCTACAACAAAACTATGTTATACAAACATCGTTATCAAAGCTTTCACTCAGCAACGTTTATCTAACTTAGATAATGATAATACAAGCTTGAGATAGCTGGAAAGCTTTAATATGAAACTCGATATATCGACCACGTCAAGTGTTTTGCACACATCGCGACCACGCGCGTATTCTGCGACCGATATCGCGATAGAAAGCAAAGGTACGATATTGAAACGATATCACTTATTGACGCAACGGTGATATGGTTTCTAATAATTCGATATTCAAATCTTATGAATAGATAAAACATTTTTATTTGTTTGTCATGAATTTTGAATTTAAAATTGGAATAATATTCTTTTTCATACATAAAAGAAAATCGAAAAAGGAAGAATTAAAAAAAAAGTACTTTACTGTAGTAAAACGTTTCAATGGTAGAGTTGTAGGTAAGCGCGAAAGCGTAAAAATCGATATGGAGTCGAGTGAATCAGAATAATCAGATAGTGTGAAAGAAGGGGGAAGGTGTTATGATAGGAGTACGCAGCTTATGGCAGGTGCCTCTTATCATAGGACTTAGATAAGGCGAAAAATTAGTCGAGTAGAAATCAATACTGGGGCGGATTTTTCCGTTACTTGTGCAACCACGTTCAATTTTTTTTTTATAAAACACTATATTCTCGATTCATTTTGTTGTTTATTTTGATTGATTGATTTTGTCAAGTAGTTGGTTTATTCAATAAATCGAGATGATTTCCCGTAAAAAAATAAGATCACCAAAATAAAAAAAAGAAATATGCTAAATAAAATTGATATATCAAATAAGAACTAAGTAAAATTAATTCTAGCTTTCTTTTTATACTACAAAGTAGAATTACCATCCCCTAACATTTAGGGATGGCTTTATACAATGTTTCCATAATTTGCTAGAAAAATATTAAACATGTGTCTTCAATTAGATAAATTAGAGGGCAGAATTACCTTGTATTTGAACTAAAGTGGCGTTTCTTACATAATTTATAATGATTCCTTCATTTTTTATTCTTTTAGAAAGAAAAATAAACTGTTATTACTGTTACTTTGTTTACGTTGCAACCTTTGAAGCTAACTAATTATTATCTGTAAGGGGTGGTTTGCAAAATGTCTAATAAAAAAAAAGATACTGAGAATCGTTTTGAAATTTGCAATAAGAAACATTAAGTCATCAAATTAAATGTCACTAAATTGCACATTTGTTTACACTAACCCGTAAAATTTTAGTTAGGGCGAGTCACCCCTTAAGGGTGTTTGGTAATTAGGAAATAGTGAATCCAAAACCCTTTACTGTAAAGGAAGATGACGAAATTGGTATAAATCAATCAGTTTACCCCATTTTAATTGTATTATCGAGTTAGCCAAGTGAAAACTCTTTAGAGAACATCGTACATCGAAAAAAAAAAAAAGAAACTGGTCAGAAAAATAAATTAAAAACCTTCCTATTTTGAATTGTTTTGACAGTTCGAATGTTCTGCTATATAATGACGTAGTATTGTATAGACTATCGAACATAGTCAGTATACAAGATAACAGGTAACTAACTCCCTTGAATACCGATATAACCATAGGGATAATATTCTAATAAGTATTTGTATTCTAAATTAAACTGCTTTATCATTTATTTTGATGTTACAGGAATATTTTTCACCGGTGTACATATTGTATACCTATATCTAAAATGAATAAACCACAAGATTATGTCATGTAGTAATCGTATTATATCAAGGTTTGTACAAATATAGAATACGGAAAATATCGCAAACTGATGAAATAGTTAGGTATTGTGGATATAATACTGTTTAATTAAAATTTGCAAATGTCCAATTAGACCGTTATCCATATAGCCGTTTATGCCTCGTTAAGATATTAAATTTTTACCTCGTTGCTATGGTGATGAAAATGCCATTTTGATAAAAAGTTAAAAAGTTTGTTTTCATGTCACTTCAGTAGGTATGCTGCAAAAAAATAAAAATAAGAAAATCTATGACTCACCGGAAATTAGAGAACCACTTGACGAGTTGCGCCGTGTTGTTCTTGTTGAACTTGATGTCGGGGAAGTACATCTTGAGGACTGCGGAGCTGGGGTACCGGACCCAGAAGAACATCAGCTTCGCTTTGCGGAGGTGCATGGGCGTCAGCGTTGAGGAGTGCAGAGGAGTTAAAGGCTTATTGGTTTTAAAAATGGAAACATTGAAAATAGTCACAGTTCTAAATTTGAAATATAAAATCATATTATGTTATATTCTTTACAAATTTGAATCTAGTTTTTTTTTATATTTTGTGGAATGATGAAAAAGAAGTATTTGCATTAAAAGAGGTCAACTTCAACTGTAGGTTAGTTACACGAGTAATTAAAAATATCTTACAACTGTTTCCTCCCTTGGTACTTACGTTCGCTCTATATTTCTCAGACTGGACTATGTAACAAGTCATTGTTTAATAATTAGTCATGGCCCTATAATGTCGTTATAACAATTATTATTATCCTACGAGTATATTTCCTTAAACTATTGGAATATCTTAATAGTCAAAAGACGTTTATGAAATATGATGTCTGTTCTATGTATTTCTAAACGAGTAGGTGAAGTATATCTTGTTGTTTCTTTTATATAAAATCTGATTAGATCACGGCTCGTCGTAGGCGAACTATGAAGCACCACAAAAACTTAATCCGTTTGCATTTTCTAATCTTATAATGTGCCTTAGCCGTGTCTGCAGTTACGTGTGCTTATGTCAATTTAATGTGTTTGAGAATCTGATCTTTTTTTAATACATAAAGACTTATTATGCTTGAGGATAGTTTATCTTAAAGTGTCTTAGAGACTGTTTGAGATTAATTATGTATAGAAAGATATTAAAAAAGGGGAAATTGAGTGCTATTAATTACTCTACGAGGTTTTACGTGTTTGTGTTTAATATCTTGGTACTGAAAATAAGGAAAACTTAACGCTCATTCTATTTTTTATATTTTATAAGTACGCGATACGCCTGGGATTGAAAACGTAGAAACCACAGCATTTGTGGGGTTTCCTCAGTCGTAATAGCTAACCAGTAAGTAGGAAGTAGGCGGCGGCAGTCGTAAGGTTAAACACTACAGAAATAAGATATGAGTGGGCGTTCGCGGGATTTGTGCCCTCTCGTGTGGCTCGGATTTCATCGACAAGTTGACCTCATTAAGTGATCGCTGGAAGGAATATATATGTTATTCTATTGAAAAGGATATAGTAGGCTGGACTCCATCGTAAGGCAGGTCTGTGGAGTTGCAGTCGGAGTGCGGGTCCTGCGCGTCCATGAGCGGGTGGTGCGGCTGACCCACGTGGTGCGCCATATTGGCGTGGTGGTGCCGCATGTAGTCGGGCGAGGCGTGGTGCGCCAGCAGCGCGGGGTGCAGCAGCGCGGGCGCGTGCGGCAGCGGCGGCGACTCGCGCTCCGGCGCCGCCGGCGGCGACCGCGCCAGCCCGCCCCCCGCACCGAAAAACGGTGAGTACGGGGAGAACACCTGGCTCTCGTGCAACGCAGGGTTCGGGATCGCCACCGGCGTCGGTAGCCCCGCCATGCCCCCCGGGTACGGCCGCGGTGACGGCGATTCCGGGAATTTGCTCTCCGGTGACTGTCCGACACCCTCCCCCAGTATGCGGCTCACAGTTCTCGGCGTGATCCTTGTGTCCGTCACCTTATGCCGCTTCTTCTTGGGCGTGACGACTAGACTTAGAGCCTCGTTCTGCTCGGGGTTCGGCTCGCGATCGAAGTGTCCGTTCATTGGTCCGTAGAGCTGACTGAGTGGTTTTGGCGGCGTCTGGAACATGCCTGTGGGAGGCCGCACGTGAGCACCATGCCCAGGCCCGCTCGCCTCGGCGTGCATAGAGAATGACGCGCCGCTTGGCGCGCGAGGGCCATTCATTTGGCTTATCAACATTGGGTTATGTGTCAGAAAAGACGGGACGCCATTTGGTGGGCCCGAGTGATGGACGGGTTGATTACCTGACATTTGCCCTGACGGTCTCTGCGGTGGCTTGGGAGCGGGCGACTTTCTATCGAGCATCTGCGTTGCTATCATGATGTCTTTGTTGAGCTGCTCAGCTGCCGCGGCGGCTGCCTCCGATTGTTTCCCCATGATTCGGCGTTGATGCATGAATCGCGTTACAATGGAGTCGATGAGGCTCGCAAGGGACGCAGTGATTTCACTTTTGAGTACCTCAGCCAGGCCCTCGAGGTCAGCTCCGGTAACGGGGCCCACCGAGCCCGCGTTGCTGCGCAGTGCATCCAACCGCTCGGCTAGTTCTGAGGAAAGCGGAGGCTTCGGCGTCTGTCCGAGCTGTCGCTGTTGCGGGGAATGCTGGTTGGACTGTGGCCTCTGCTGTTGTTTATTTTGTTGTTGTTGTTGTTGCTGCTGCTGCTCAGCGGCCTCTTTCATGCGTGCTTCTTGTTCGAGGAATAGTTTTTGGCTAACGTTGAGGTACATGGCGGCGGCGTTGTTGAGGTGCTGGTGCGGATGCGGTGGATGCATGTGTTCGGGCGGAATGTGTGGCATCATGGGCAGTCCACCGTTGAAGCCGGGTGGCAGATGCGGGTGCGCCACAGCGTGCGCATGCATCTTTGCTGACATCATTTTACTCATTACTTGCGATAGCATATTCGGCGCGACACTGTTCGGAATCGGTGGGGGCACCTCTTTGACCGGCGACGCGGGTTCTGACTTGGGCACAGGGTCATCGTTCTGTTCAACATCACTAGAAGCACCATCGTTGTCGATCGTCTCAGATTCTTGTCCCATACGGTTACATAATTGCATATATTTTTCTTGCATTTCTGCGAGTTGCTCTTGCATAGTCCTAAGTTGTGACTTAAGAGCATTCTTTTCTACTAACTTCCGTTCAATAGGTGGTGCACGCTCACCGTCATCCTCGGAGTCGTCCGACACTGTGTGTGCACTGCTGCCGTGGCTGGTACCGTAGCGCTCGTGTGCACCGTCGTGCTGTTGCGGGTGATACAGTTTCCGTTTCTTGCAGCCGTTCACTTGTGGAGGCTGAGGCGCGGGACTGGAACGCATTGTCGACACTATATTTTCAACACGAGCACGTTTCACATCGAGTGGTCGCGGGGAGGAACGTTGAGCGTCACTATCACGATCTTCGGGTTCAGACTTAGGTGCCAGCAAGGGGTCGGACCCCTGCGGCGGAGGCGCGGGTGGCGGCGAGGTGCGCGAGTCACCAGCACTGTCGAGCGCCAGTAGTGCGTCGTCCAAGTCGGGCCGTGAGTCACGAGACTGGGGCCGTTCCGGAGACATCTTGACCTTGGGCTCGTCGTTGTTGTTATTTGCAAGCACATTGTTATTGTCCGGGGAGAGGCGCAAGAGTTCCTTCTTGCGGCTCTGCAGGATATCGCGCAGCACTCGGTGCGCGATGTCACCGCCGGTTGCCTCATCACCGGCGTCTTCCTGCTTGGGCGTTCGCCCAAGTAGTTCGTTGATCATTTCGGCCGGAGGGTAGCCCGGGCCGAAGAGGCCGAAGTGTTGGCGGCCCTCGAAGATGGCGCCGTAAAGTCCTCCACTCATGGGTACGGCGCGCACGGGCGCGAGTCCGTTCGTCGTGAGAGTCGAGTAAGAATTGCGCGGCTCACCGGCGTCCACGCGCTGTCTGGCGCGCTTCTGTTTCCTAAGCAGTTTATCCGAGTAGGGCGCGTGTGAGTCGGCCTCCTCCTCCGATGACATCATAAGCGAGACGGGCCGCGATTGGCCTGGCGGGCGGCGGGTAGGTCCCCACCGCGCTACTCGAGCCGCATCGCCCGCTCTGCAACAGGAGGGGAGCGATCAGAGCACACCTGCCCGTGCGCGCCGTTGCCGGCGCGTGCGCGCCTCATAATGCATCACTTACAAGGCGATGCATTATGAGACGATCACGAAACACAATGAATCGAATTTACTAGCAACTCTCCGAATATAAAAATTATTGTTAGTACCAAGTACAGAAATAGCTAATTCGTCTGTATCTAGAACTATCTGTATTAAATGCATATTGATCACACACAATTAAAACCAACCAGACTTAATTTTCATTTCGTATTTAGATAGCTACGTAGATTGTTATCAAGAAATCGATCGCCTATTAGTGGACAACATCAGACATCAATACTGAACTAAAACTGAATTATCATACGAATATCTGGACAATTTCTGGTAATGACCGGTCATAAAACAAAATCACATGCTATTGGAAAGTATAAGGAAAGTGTGATGGAATTCCAGATAAAAATACTTTGATAAACGTAATTGGTATCAATTTCCATCGTCTATAATGAGTAGATAATAACAACACAAGCCTACAAAGTATATTTATAGCTAGAAAATCCAATTTCAGTAAAGTAAAGATTTTAAAAACACCCGTCAAGATTAGGTTCGAACTAAAAGCTGAAAATCAACAGGTTAAAGCAACAAAGGTGAGCTATACAATAAAGCCTATACAATATAACCTATTTGTGACGCCAAATACTGGACATTACTGGACACACATCGCGGCATTAATTTCTTTTGGAGCGTGACTTCGCGTTCAGATGACAATGAAGCTAAAAATGACAGAAATTATTCTGTGAGACACGCTTTGGCGTGAATCCATTGTTAATACGACACGAGTTTGAATGCAAATCGTAATGATACTAACTATAAATTAAGAAAAATTATATTTAAAAAAATAAGATTTAAGTCTAATAAGATTCTAAACTCAAATCGCTTCTGTTCTTACTTAAAATCTTTTTCTAAATAGAAAACAATTCTTGAAGATGCCGTTTTTTTTTACTTTTTGAATTACGTTGGGATCTAAGCAAATAGTTCTTTATTTCTTAAACATTATTGAATTTAATTTTAGTCATCGTCTTGATATAGATATGTAGCTGAATTTACAGTAGCTTTAATTAAAAATAGGTACGTATCTTTTACATGACACACAATATTTGTCTCTGTCTTTTTATTTTATAATAAGGATTAATTCGCGTCTTGATTGTCCTTTCTCATTATTTGGGATGAGGAATTTTAACGTCTTGATTATTGACAATAATTACAATTAAAACTGTAGATTTTCATGATCCCGTTTTTTTCTTTCATATCAAAGAGTATGTTAGTACGGAGAATGGTCGTCTCGAACATCCGGTAGCAATTTGCCGGGCACAATGAGATGGTATCAATAGCGGATGACTTCCGATGGTGGCGTGACCGACCACTTGCGACCGGCGTCACGGCTCGCGGCCTGCTTGTGTCACTGCTCAACATCACCGTGGGGATAAGGAGGAAATATCTGCATGTCACAAACTATGTACTGTGGCTACTTAGAGAATGCTATGTGAAAATCGTAAAGATTTCAACCAAGATTTTTATACAGAACGATATTTGGACATCTCTATTGTCAGACTGATCGAAATTTCGAAAAGTACTTCGTACAATGTTTGATAAACAATACTGACTGATTATGACATTATTTTGATTATAAAAAGGAAGCAAACGTTTTCCTTATTGCCATAATATTTCTTGACATTCTAGTTTCATAAGCAATGAAAAAGTATTTATGTTTTTTATCTACAAGTCACTTGCGACATATTTCAATCTGCAACCATATTGTTTCATGTCTGAAATATACCTATGACGCAAAGAATTTAATTTAAAAAATATAACACTGAATTTTTATTGGAACGCAAGAAAATTTTATACTAACCAATTTTCTTACTAGATCTTTTCCAAATTTCCCTATATAATCATCATACCAGCAACGTCGGCACATCTCAACATCAGCACACACGCGTGCTATTTCCACTTAGACTGTATGTAGACCATTGTGTTCGCACATAATGAAACAAAGTACCTGCGCTTGCGACCCCGGTCTTTTTATGAGTAGTACTGATATACTAGGTTATTATGAAAACATGTCCTTATCTTGTATGAGGATGTTGTGTTGTTAAAAGGAAAATGTGAAGCATAATATTGTTTTAAATTCAGAATAGAGATTATAAGTTCCGACTCGATTTTTTTTAAATTTCTTCTGAATTGCAGGAAAGCAATACGATTATTTTTATTCTTAAGTCCTTGTTTAGTATTATTTCGTATTTAAGACAAGTATGACTAGTGTCTTTTTGAAAATCATTACTCACTGATTACATAAAGGTTTCGAGAAATTATTACCTTTTAGAAACTTGACAATTTTTTGTTGTTTTTACCAAATCAAGTAGTTACATTTTTTATTACAAATTACTGAAGAGAGAATTTTCCAGAACGTAAAATCACGTTCCACCCTGTATCGAAATCTCATCTACCTCCATTAGAAACGTCGCGCTTGCGCATATCATTACGGACTCTTTTGGTCATTGTGCGGTTGTAATTTGCGGCCATTTTAGTACGATTGCCATACAAGAGATTGCGAGATGTGTACAGTTAACCGCCCAAGTCCTGAACCAAACCTCAGAATGCATTATAGACTTTATTTGTTTGATTATAAAGGTGAAGTTACTTTGAACTTTGGTAGTAGTATGTGGCAAGGTGTAACATGCTAGTCGCTGGACCATCTCGAAATTGTTCCGGTACTTCCTGCTCTTTATAATTGTTTTACATTGTATAGGTTTATAGGAGGTCGATATACTTTGTGGGAAGATAATATGAACAGTTTTTGTTTAGCGAAAAATGTGAAAATATTTTTCTTTTGTTATTTTTTTTTTGTTGCTACGGACTGGTGCGCTCTGGGAAAATGTCAGTGAGTTTAGAGTCCAGTTCAGTCTAGTACCTTGTTTTACACGATTCTTCGTTTTTACAGACCGGGTATAATCAGAAGGGTTTTACTCTACTTATAAACCCAGAATATAGATAAGCGATAAATAACGTTAGAATAACAAAAAAAAAACTTGTTGAAGTTTAATCAAACATATATAACTCAGCGTTTTAAAATTGTTGTATCATTCGTGTTGTAATTGTTTTGCTTTAACAATTCACTGAATTAAGTAGTACTATCTCGTTTCGTTTTGCTGGAACCTAACAACCCAGTTGTGAGAGAATGTTTGATATGTGGCTGCGAGTCCAAATTGTGACACAGTCACCCCACATTTGGACGCACCGATTCAACGCTCGTAAAACAATTTCAGTAATTAACCTCATGAATAAGCAATGCGCTGTCAAATCGCGATCGGTTGTGCGTTGCAGCGACCGGTCGTTTACGAATGCTATCGAATATCGTCACGGCAAAAATACTGTGTTTAGAATTTTAGATGGATGTTGAAGATATAAATGTTTATTTTTAATTTTGTTTAAGGTTAAGCGGAATGAAAGACAGAAAGAAAGAAAGTTGGGGAAACTGCTAGTGAGGATGAAAGAAATATGATTAATTTGCTTTGTTTATTTTATTCATTTGTTTTGTTGAATAGGTGGCAAAGATGCCAATGGTTGTATGGCGTTGTAAAGGATAATCCTTTACCACGCTATACAATTAATAATAATTAATATGAAAAAGAGCGTGATGAGAACTTTAAAATGAAACTAAAAAATCGGTTAAAGATCATCGCTAAAATGTCCTTCACAAAGCAAAATAAGGAAATGAAGACAAAACTTTAGAAACTCCGTTCATAGTACAATTGTCTGGTTTCATCTTACTAAAGCTTTAGCGTTTCTTAGTCGCAGTGTGTAAACGAGACAGTAGGCAGCATGTAGCACGACCTGTTGATTTTCATCCACAACGCACAGGGGTGCGGGTTGGGGTCGATCCAGGTGGAATGTCGATACCTAGCCCGACTGTCGATGTTTTGTGGTCGAATTATTACGATATGATTTAAGTAAAATGGATTACGGAAATGCAGAATATTTACAGAATGTTAGTCTTTGCTTTTTTGTTAGTGTTTTTATTATTCAAATAGAAATAGGTCATGAACTTAACTAAACCCAAATGGGTTTAAAAAAATGTAAGTTGATAAGTCTTAAAAAGTTATTCGACCTACGTCTATTTTTGAAAATCATGAATATTCTAAAAGAGTCACAGATACAAGTCAAGTACTTTGATGTTCTCGATAGCAGCCCGGAGTTTGAAATTGTGCCCGGCAGACGGGAAACGGTGAAATGTAAGTGAACACTGCGCTTATGTCCAAAATTTAGGTGATAATGCTATGTTCTGCATTAAATCTTCAAAGCAAAAACCTTCTTCATGAAACCCAAATATCTTCATGACTTACATCGATAGTTTCCCATCACTAGAGTCTCAGCCCGGGCGTGCTTAATTTGGCGTGACCCGACGTCGTCTAATTTTTACGGAAACGTTTCTTTTCCCTTCCACACTCGGTGCTGAAAACGACCCGTAGCGAGTACTTGACATGGGTAAAGATTTTAATGATTTTATAATAATATGTCGCTTCAATTATGGATGAAGGTTTTAAGAACACCAATGATAGTTGTTTGATTGAAGACACAAGGATTATAGATGCCATACTATCTAGAGTACAGTACACAATATATTTGGGGAAAGCTTAGAGGATGATGGTTTTGTTGCGGTTTCTTTGACAAAATTCGAAAACGATGAATGTATGGAACTGAAAAGTAAAGACAAATAGTATGAAGTTATAAGAGAATTAAACAATGAAGATTTATTATGTTTAAGTAGTATTACATGTATATTTATTTCATTGAGATATTTGTTTATATAAATGTTTATTTATGAGTTAATATTCGTACACCGACCATTACCCTCTATATTTTCTTCCATGATTCTTTCCATGCACTGGTTGTCTGGAAGAAATTGCTTTTAGCGATAAGACCGCCATTTGTACCCTATGTGTAAAATGTATTTTCGCTTTGTAGTTTTTCCTTTGGTGTACAATAAAGAATATTCTATCTCTATCTATCTATCATACAATCTTTTATAAGATGTTGTGTAGCTTCATACATAAATGTTTTCGACTTATTAATAGTTAATTGAAATATCGAACTAAAATTACATGTGTTTCTCTTTTTCTACAGAAGTCGTTATCAACAAGAAACATGTTTTTCCTTAATTCAAGCCCAACTGCGCACTAAATAAAGTATTAAAATAATATATTTCCGATAAGATCATGGGCCATATGGCACAGTGCCATGGGGTGGTGTATGGGAATGTGTGGGAAAGAACTCCACCCTTCACAATTACACATTATCAGCCTTTGTTCACCTTATTCCAACGGTGACTTATGGTCATTTGACCATATGGTCGCGGTCACGCAATAGTGATAGTTAAAACAAGGAAATTTAATCGGTTCAAGTTGAAGATATTGTAAGTAATAATATTTAATGCACATGTTGTTGGAAGCGTTTTACATAAAGCAACATATAACCTCTTTGAGAATTTTCTTGAAAGTTTTATTCCAAGAATTATGACGAAAATCTTACAAGAATCAATGGGCCAATTTATCAATAGCTTCCTTTGACATGTTGTTCTTCTGATAGGAAGATTTCCAGTTTCAACTGAATACGTTATATTATATATATTATTATTACCAACTTATTCATAATCTTCTTATAAACGTCTAATAATTAAAATAGCATTAAAACCTCTTGTCATCTCTTTTCTTTAATATGAAAGTGTCAGTCTGAGCGTAAGCCATTGAAATAATATGTCGTGAACAACGACATACTATTTCGATGGCGTAAGCATAGTCCTAAGTCTATGCTGACATATCTGTCAATATATATCTTACTTTCGAAGCGTTCATTTATAGAACGTCAGTTTTTTATGAATAAAATTTTTGTCTGTCAAACTGTCGTAATTCTAAATTCAAATTATTGCGTTCTATAACTTAGCTACGTCAACAGTAGGTTCGCACAGGTACTTTTATGAAGACATATTTTTCAATCGATTTTACTTATATATTGTAATATGTATATAATTGTAGTATATAATGTGGTTGACTTGTTCATTCCTTATAGGTATCGGGATGGTGATAGTCAGTTGTTTCCTTAATTCTACCGTTTTCCTGGTTAGTTTCGAGATGCATGTTCTACATCCTTATGTTAAATACGAGTTTCTTATTATAATTTAAATTAAAGTTAATTTAAAAAAAAAATTGTTGTATATCTTTTTCTACAGAATTAAATATTTTCTTGTTACATAACATAGCATGACACCTGTATTCCCCGAAGGGTTAGGCAGAGGTGTATTATTGTACACCTACATTTTGCCGATGCTGTTATTGAGTCCCATGTAATAGGGGACGAGTCTACTGCCGTGTAGGGTTATAGGGTAGGTACCCTGCCGGGTACAGTTTCAGACTCCGTGCTGAGAATTTCCATACAAAAAACCAATAACCGTTTGCCCGTCCAGGGAACCACGTTAGACCAATGAGGCGGTCAATATTTTATGGTTTATGGTATTTTATATTAGTTTATGGTATTTTATATTAGTTTATACAAGTCATCATCAGCCATAAGACGTCCACTGCTGAACGAAGGCCTCCCTCAAGGGGGGGTTTGCCATAATCCCCACGCTTGGCAGGCGGCTTGGGGATCGCAGTGGCTCACCGATTTGTGAGAGGACGCTGCTGCCCGTCCTCCGGTGTCTGGCCGTAGTTTTAAGACGTACCCGGGTCATTTATACAAGTACCATTTCGATTTTTACGTGTCTATGGTCATATAATAAAAACGTTTTAGGGTTACTAGCGTTTTTTCCAAAGATACGCTTATCACACCATCATAATTGTCGGTACAATTTAAAATTTTATAATACTACGGAAAATCATTTGAAGGCTGCCAATGACAAGACATGCACGTTATTCGAAATAGGTCGCTTTACTCGCGTGTTTCTGATTTGTATCGTATTCACTGATAATTACATGTATAATGTCTGTCTGTATGGTTCGGACTGTTGTGTTAGATAAAGAACCGTGTTATGATTTTTCTTTAATTGATATTTAACTTAGTTATTCTGTTGCATCTGGTCGTAATTAATGTACTGGTTGCATTTGATCTGATCGATATTGGACTGTAGCTTGGATAATTGTTTTTTTTTTATTTTGTGAAATTGAGCATGTTTACTGAAAATCACGTGGTGAATTTAGACTAATGAACCTGTCTACCTAACCTCCTACCTCCATATTTTGTTGACTGTTACTAAACAATATATTGTCAACATTCCATGTTTTCTTTTATTCCCAATCAGCCAGAACTGAATTTAAAAACTAAAGTTTAAATTTCGAATTATGCTAGAGATGCCAAGATAGATATCGATGGAAGACTAAAAACAAATACGCGCTGAAACGTGTCCAGTAAAGGGTGCAAGTAGAGCAATCAGTATGCATAAGTTATAAGCATGGATGGCGTGCCTTCTGGGCCATTACTGTGCTTCTATGAAAAAGGACATTTCAGCCTTATCGGTGGATATCACGAGAATAAAAACTGCGCGATAAGATCGCGCCAGTGCGGCGAGGCGGTCTGTCGATATCGATAAATTTGTAAGGTCACGGAATAGGGGTAGGTTATTGAATCGTGTTGGTAGAATTATGATTGTATGAAGTATCGAGCGCAATTATAGATTATGATAAGTAATTTTAGTTACTTTGTTTATATGAGCTAAGTTACACTTTTTAATTATAGTTGGTATGATGTTGGAAAAAAATTGTTTCTTTGTTTTTGGAGTTTTGAGATTTATTTGCACCACTTTTTAATCTTTATAAATTAGACATTTTATACCCTCATTATTACTTCGATCACAAACAATTAGAATGCATCACAGCTCTAAATGGATCCCTAATGCTCAATAGCAATTTAATATTTTTGACGTGACTTTTATACCTACAATCTACATCTCCTACGAAGTTTAATCAACTCATCGACATTTTCCCCGCACTAGCATAGTATGTTGGAAGACAGGCACTTATTAGCCGTCATTATCTACGGCGGTATCGCTGTGACATATGGCTAATATCGACACGAGCGTCGGTCATGCAAGAGAGCCACGCTACTCCTTTGTGTGTGAAAATATGCTTTAATTACTTATTTGTGCTGTAAAATATAGTTATAGGTAATAGATAGATAAACACCACAATAATCCAAGTATTAAAGAAGTATATAATCAGTTATATGATTGCCTCTTTGGTCTAGTGGGCGTAAGCGCGATTGATGAGCGTGAAGTTTTAGGTTCGATTCTCAGATCGGACAAAAGTATTATTGAGCTTTTCTGTATGGGAATTCTCAGAAGCAGCACGGAGTTTGGAACTGTTCCCGGTAGATGGCAATAGGCTCGCCCCCTATTACATGGGACTCAAAAACAGCATCGGTGAAATGTGGGTGTACAGTAATACAGCTCTGCCTAACCCTTCGGGGAATACAGGCGTTATGATGTGTTATGTTATGAATCCCATCTTGGACCAATAAATGATGCATAGGCACCTACAAACAAAGATTTTTGAACATAACTTCCTTGACACCATTTTTAAAGTGTAGGTAACACTATTGTTATTTATAACTGAGTAATTTTATACTGAAACCTTTTTATTATTATTAATATAAGTGTTATTGCCGGTATAGGACCCGGGTACGTCTTAAAACTGCGGCCAGACACCGGAGGACGGGCAGCAGCGTCCTCTCACTAATCGGTGAGCCACTGCGATCCCCAAGCCGCCTGCCAAGCGTGGGGATTATGGCAAACCCCCCTTGAGGGAGGCCTTCGTTCAGCAGTGGACGTCTTCTGGCTAATGATGAAGTGTTATTGCAGTGTTTATAGTGTAATTCATTGTGATGTACGGATGAATCTTGGTGCTCGAGGGGGAAGGGGATTCCTCTAACTGACTCTAACTGACATGATAATAATTCTTCAGTGAATACCTAATCATTGTGATGTACGTATTTAGGTATTAACTGAAGAATTATTACCCTGAAAAAAGTATCCATGCAATTTTTGTGCCAGTCTCCTTTACTTAGGACCAACTTAGGACAGTTAGAGGAATCCCCCTCCTCCACGAGCACCAAGATTCACGGCGTTTTGAAAGTGCCTACACTGCCTACAAAGGTTTAATTGAAATGAAAACGTTTACTTTGACTTTTAACGGTTTATACCTAAAAATACGTAAATGAACATAGTCACGTAATGTTAGGCACATAGATTATGTTATATAGATTATTATCACATAAAAAAACCATAGTAACTAGATTTCATAACGTAGGTAATGCTAATAATAATCTGTCCGGACTTTAAAATAGACTTTGACCCCTGAGTTTGTTTCGGCGTTTCTTCTCAGGGATAGTCATAGGAAATGCCGACACCATCTAGTTTAAAAAAGACGTGTTAAAGTGATTGAAAAATCCTAATTGCAAAATAAATAATTTCATTTCATTTCATTTCATAATTTTCCTTTATGACCATGAGATAATGTCATTTGGTTATAAAAAAATGTTTATAATTAGAGTTTTGAATAGAATCATTATTTGTATAAAATATGGTATTATTGTACAAGAGAAACTAGAAACAGAGAGTAAAAAGAATGCCGATATTAATTAAAACTTGTCTCGAGAAAAAATAATACATTGTAATCGGAGTCCTATCCAGGTTCCTTGTTATTATAAACTTCTAATAAAACTGATGGAATATCAAATAGAAAGAAGATTGTTATTTATTTGATAAACCCAAGTATATGTGGCCGTGAACATAGCAATCAAACAGTAATAATAATGAAAAAAAAAATGTGGTTATTACCCAAAGATTTTTTTTTTCTTATATATATTCTAAATTCAAATCGTATTCGATGGACGTAAATATACCAAAATATGGGTTACGCCCATTCTGTGTTGCCAGTTAAACGTGTATAGATTGCGAAACACGAGTGGCGTGCTATGCCTCACACTCACACTTCTTATCGTTCTGTCCGTCTGTCCTGCACAGAAAAATGATAAAACATATCTGGTTACAATTTAATTATGTGATGTCCAAGTTGACGTCGGTAGCGAGAATTTAGAGGACAATTAAGAAGAAGCTCTTAAAAAAATAAAATAAAAAAAATAATTTCTTCGTTTGTAAATTGTTTTTAAGATAATCCTGCTTAACGTCGCGCGTGGTAACGGATGACAATTCTAGCAATGAATTTCAGATCTTCGCTATCGTCATCGTCTTAATTTCGTCTTGTGTTGGTCTTGGTTTTCGATTACCACCATATTATAGAGGATCTCAGCAGAATCTGATTACCTCCAATGTATGCTAGACAGATGTGTGGATAACGTAGACATACAATACTATGGACTAATACAATACTTTACTAAGAAAAAATTGATAGCCAAAGCGACCAACAAACAGTGCATCCCTTCCTCGCTTATTTATATTATCATAAGAAGATACGGAACAGCATGATTATTAGCGATAGCAACTGTCACATTATTTTTACGTAATACGGGTGCCGGTCAGTTCTGCGTCTTTTTAGTCCCACCACCAGATTCGCTTCAAGACTGGCTTTCACACGCCTGGTATTCTTGCATCCAATCAGACAAACCGGAGTTTAAGGCTTTTAAAACAGCTGCAAATGGTTACAGGACGAGACGACACGACAGAAACCGTCTGTACCCGAAGCTTTTATTCTGTCGCTTATCAATCACGTCGGCTTCAAAACACATGTTCAGTCCGTGATCCCGCTTGCCGTTTATGGAGTACGCCTTACCCCATATCGTGTCCGTCGATGGACATTTAACTGAGTAACCACATCTGGCGGTGGTTTCTTATCAAACAGAAACACGAGTTATTGTGTTTTGAAGGAAAATAAAGGATTTTATCGCGCGCACCATTATTCATACATCCGTCCTTAAGTTTTTACACTGTCATTTGGGAATAAAATGGACCATTTTACGGTCCTACTTAGAGACTTGTTCACTACGGTTTTTTTTGTTAAGTTTCCTGTAGATAAAGCGTTTGTTAATTAGTTTTCAGTTGTTATGTTATATTGTTTTGCTCTCTTGGGACGTAATAAGTTAATTAGTCAAAGTATGTTTATCTTGTTATGGCGTTTTTCGGTAGTTTGTTTAAGGATTTGGAGTTTTAATGTCTTATCTTGGGTGTAACAAAACGTTTTTTTTTTTATTTGTTAACCCCACATGGTCAATCTTGGTCTTGACTGATAATGAAGGCCCCGTGACGCCTCCTGGGTATTGAAGAAAATAAATAAACAAGAATTTTAACTTTCCTAAGAATTTCAAAGGTCACATATTTTTTTGACTTGTTATACTCTCTTGGGACGTAATAAATCCAAATATGTTTATGTTAATTTGACATTTTTAATTGTTTGTTTAGGAATTAAGAGTTTATTGGTTAAATTTTGTGATCCCTGGCCCACCCGGTTTCTTGCTCGGAGTATTAGATCTGAATTTTAGGATACTATACTCGGTATTTAAGCCTTCCCAAGTATTGCAAAAGTAAGATTCCTAATAAAAGCACAATCCGCCTAACAAAGAAAATTTTAACCAAGATTTAGCCACCTCATCCTTCCAGTCACAACAAAACAGCAAATATTATGACACAAAGTACATACATCTGCGCAAGCGACGATCAATTGGTCTAATAGAGACATCCTAGCGTCGCGGACGGCCCGTCACAACACAACCCATTACCTTGTACCCACTTGTACTTAGGATGCTACTTCCACATCTAAATGTGAACGAAATTGTCTCTTCCTTTTATGTAAATGTAGGGCTGTGTGTACATTGGTGATATTTTTATTATGTTTTGTAACCGATATGTACCAGCCTGCAATAAAAGCACTGCATAGTATAACGTTTTTTGTAAAAAAGAAAGGATTCGAATTTTGAAAAATTACTGGCTGGTTAGGTTAAATAAAAAAGCATGCCTTGGGTAGAATTGGCAATTAAAAACGTCAAAGCCAGACGTGTAGTTTCTCCGCAGAAAGGACTATTTTGTCTTCTCCGTGTCTCGCATAAAAGGCGTCTTAAATATAATCAAAACAATAGGTACCCGGATCCTTCTATGTTCTAAAAGCCACATGTTTTTGTTCGATGATAACATTCCTGTATAAACTTTTATTGTTGCAAAAGTTAAGAGGCGCATGTGTAACAAAGTAAATGCCTAAACCAGTCGATAATATTTAATATTCATGTTTTTTTTTTGTTGAATTTATTTATGAGAATAATGTTTGTGGTAATCACTTATTTTTGTTTCTTTTGTGATACAATAGTGTAAAATTTTATTGAGATATAAAAAAATATATAAAATTTATAACTTGCAAAGTAGCCCTAACCCTCCATCCGTTGTGCATCACTCATAGCTGAGATTGACTGGGTTCCGTACAAGCGGAGCGCGTGCAAGATTGTTTCCTCGTTAGCCCGCCAATTGAACGGAGGTTCCGCTCCTTGCCTGCGGAACCCCAACTAAATGGTTAAATTGCTCTCAAGTACTCGGTGTTTTGTTGGTTTTGATTTTGTGTATGAATGGAGTCCGTATTAATTTAATTTTGGGTCAAGTTGATACTTTAAAGTATAAATAGAAGAGGTTTAATTTGTTTAAGTTAAATCTTACACGAGGTATCTCCATATTGTCCAATGTTGGACGATAGGACATTGGTCTCCTATAAAGTGGCATTATGCCCAAAGCAGCAGAAAAAACCCAAGTACACATTACCCGACCCGGGGATCGAACTTAGTAACTCACACTCAGCAGCCGCATTCGAGATCAATGAAGTAGAAATTAAAAAAAAAACTACGCCCATGGCCACTAAAGCTCTATATGAGTAACATCCGGAATTATTGGTTTTTTGTATTTTCTGGGAAAATCCCAAATGTTTGCCCCTGTAAATAATATGAATATGACCTTATTTGTCCTGAAGATAATGGTATCCGCTATGTCCCACCCACGTTACGTAAAAATACCTCTTGAACTTATCATGTCGTATCACTGGGCAAATATTCTGAATTCCACATTTAACCTAAAAGTCATATGGTATGTACTAATAATTTTTAGACTCTTGAAGTTGAGTTCGAGTTATCCGTTTGAGTGACCCGGGTACGTCCTAAAACTGCGGCTAGACACCGGAGGACGGGCAGCAGCGTCCTCTCACTAATCGGTGAGCCACTGCGATCCCCAATCCGCCTGCCAAGCGTGGGGATTATGGTAAATCCCTCCCTTGGAGGAGGCCTTCGTTCAGCAGTGGACGTCTTCTGGCTGATGATGATGATGAAGTTGAGTTCACTGCCTTAATGGTTTATTGGTTGCAAAGGCCGTTGTTGAACGTGAGGTCCTGGGTCGGGTAATGTGTTATTGTATTTTTCTGTTAGAAAATTCTCTTAGAGTTTGGAATCGTGCCTGGCCTCGCAATAGGCTTGCCCCCTATTACATGGGACTTAATAACGGCATCGGTGCAATGTGGTCGTACAGTCAGCGTCAAAAAGTTGTATACACTTAATAAAATTCAAAAGCGATTTTTAGAAGAAATAGTGATTGAGATGTTGACCAATTTTTTTTTAAATTTTAATATTATACGTAAAAATATATAGTCATTTGAATTTCATGATGTTAACCAATAGTTTTCCAAGAACATGCGTTTGAATTTCGCTACGTGTATAGATATTTTTGATGCTGACTGTACAACAGCGATTGAACATATATTATAACATGAGGGACGTAAACATTCAGTTACTGTTGTGAATAAAAAGGTCATTGAAATCATGAGTGACTGCCATAATCATCACAAATGATAAAGGGGTTTGTGATCCCAGTTTGTTTGTATAACGCACAGAAGAATGGCACTGCGCATCTTCTTGACATTGATAGGCAATTCCTTATCCCGTTAACCTTGTTTGTTACCCATAGAAATAGAGGGAATTGTGTATGGCAGGGGTGGCCAACTCGATTAGACTCAAGATGACTACTGTTTACTGATTAAGACTCTGTGCGATTTACCAATTATAAAATCAGTAGGTACTTCTTCAAATATTCATATCACATATTAAAATTTTATATAAATTTCTTTGCTTTGCCCCGATCGACTGAGGTAATAGCCGCGAACGACCGGTCGATAGCGATCGTCTGGTTGGCCAACCCTGGTGTATGGGAACCGGGAAAACACGGCCTTATATCAATAGTACTTTATATCTGTTTTTAAAATCGGCAAAAGGCGGTTTTTGACACCAGACTGTCTAGTTGAATTGCCAATTGGCACAGGTATATTTGAGAGTACACTTTGCCGATTAAAAATAGTGCAAACAGGCTGAGCCGGATTACAAATACGAGTACACTGGAGGCCGATAAAAATAACTGCAATTACGATGAAACATCTAACAAAGTGACGTCACAAATTCATAGTAACATAACATAGCATCCATAGCCCGGATAAGTAGTAAAAGCACCCTGAGTCTATAGCGAGAGACAATTACTAAAAAAAAAACAATATCTACACGATGAAACGCAGGTACAATGTTCAAAAGCGTAGTGCGCTGTAAACCGGTGCCTCGACCACTGGCGTCCAACTGGCAGACACTATTGCTCTTCTTAAATACCGTAGTCAAACTTTTCCCTATTCCACCAACTCCTAAGGTATGTCATTCCTAATTCTCGAACAACATGTAAATGCAAAAACTTCAGAACTAACCCGGGAGACAGGTCCAAGTGCATTATGTTTAGAAATAAAGCGGGTGCACACTGCGGTATTGCGCCACGGCTCACTAAACAGACATTCTCTTGCAGTATTACCGAAGTTGGTTCAAACGACATCTTGAGGCCAAAAAGACTTCTGGCTACCGTCCAAAGTATACAGGAGTATTCGTAACAGAGATATCTAAGTCACATACGGGTGTGAAGAACATCGAGTGTATTTGAGGGTTGAATTTCGGTTTGGAAACAAGTATGTATACTTTCTGTCATACACATTAGGACCATTTTAGTACGGACATACAGTATAATGCTTTTGCAATATAACCTGAAACTCTATTTGAAGAATTGGTTCCAAATATTTTCATGCCTCGGGTAACTTTTGTCTATTGTTATAATTATATAGTTGGCGGAATACTGGGCCAAACACACACACACACACATTAATTTGCCATCAACACGCTAAGGAGGAGATATATAGTTAATAATATGAAGGTTTTAAAAGAGAGTACCTAGTTATTTGAATCTAAATGTTAGATATTCTTGAGCTAAGCGAGTGTGAATATACCTATCCTATAAAGAAACTATCCTATAATCCTTTCATATAAGCCCCTAGCACAAGAAATTAAACCTTCATTAGATGGACACAAAATATTTATTCGCTCACACTACCGCCTTAAATAAAATTCTCAACTTCATTATCTTCTGCAACATCATTATCAGTTCCACGACCAAGACAAGCCTTCACGTTCAACTTCATAACTAACTCGGTACAATTCTCCCAACATGTCAGCTTCCCCCGAAGTCCGTATATAACTAACTTAGACTTCGGTTATGAATGACCCAGCAACTTGTGTACGCAACTGTACCGGTACAAGTTCCTTGCAGTAATGGCGATTGTTGGTAAGTGTAATATGTGTAATAACTGCTGTGCGCGAATGCCCCTGGCTGAATAGAAGCTGGTATTATTTGAGGATTTTCTCAAATGTTTTAGTGTGTGCTTGGGTCTAAATTCTGGTTAGAGAGTAGATATTATTTAAAACTTAGACATTGAAAGGATATTATGGTGAATATTATTCTTATAAAACTATGGCGTTTACGTTCAACTATGGGTGTTACGCGTTGGTTACGCGGAGCAACTGCCATCTGACGTCCAATTAAATTAGATCGTTCGTACATTCTTAATAAGTAAGTCATTCTCATTTGTTTTTTTTTGTTTTCATCTTTAACTTTTGTATAATAAACAGACCATGTTCTAAACCACACTGCGTTTCAAAACAAGAATCACTGATGTAGCTCAAAAAGCTTCAAAACTCAAATGTGATTGAGCTGGCTACGTCTGCCATACGCCTGTGCCTTTGAGCCAAAATTTCCACATAACCCACACTAGGATTTCTCCTGTATCGTAGGTTCAGTTTACAAACATACATGTCACATGCACACACAACCAGACTCGAAACAACTATCTGTAGATCATACAAATATTTGTTCTTTGTAGGGATCGAACCTGCGACACGTAGCTCAGAAAGCTAATCGTTTAGCCACTGCACTAACCGTGTAGTCGAATCATAGATCTTTATTTCATGTAAACCAAGTTCAGGCACTTATGAAATGTCGAGCTTCATAAAATCGATAGCGAATGATCCACACTGGCTTTGAACTGAAAGATCCATCATGCTTTTTCCTAACAGTGGTATGATATGCTAACAGTACTATTAATTAATAAACTCAGTATATTTCAAGTAAAATCTATTATTATATGACCTTCATCGACCGACATTAATTTTATTTCAGTAACAACGAAAACTCAAACATGTATTATAAAGAAACTAATTGATGTAATCGTCCAAATGAGTCCAATTAGACGTAATATGTGGAATTAAACGCATCTTGTAAAACATATTGTGCGCGGGCGCCGCACCTATTCTATTTGCGCGACGGAAGTGGGCGCCCGCTTAATTAGGGCATACTAACCTGTTACAATTCATTGGAGTTTTAAGGCCATTCTTTTTTTAAAGTTGTTTATATACAGCTTCACTAGTAGATAGGTATATGAAGAAATGTAGGTACACTGTGGTTATATGCCAAATGTCTAATAATATTAATTAGATATTGTTAATGACTTAACGTCATCAAAATTTTAAGACCACAAGGTCGTCACTCAATTTTCTACTTGGCATTCATGAGGAAACATTACATATTTATCTTACTATATATAAGTCAAAGTCAAAGATTTTGATTTCAACTAGGCCTTTGCAAACTTTTAAATTGTCAAGACTCTAGGTGCAGTTATATAATAACTATATAGTAATTTAAAAAAAAAAAACTCTACACTGAAGAACTTAATGTCAGAAATTGTCCGTTAACGCTTTAATTAGCGTTTAAAACAAACGCCGAAACTTTAAGTCCGCCTAAAACAGACACTAGATAACGCGCAAGACGATTCACATCATCAAGCCTATCAAAAGGGGTCACGCAATCCTGTTTAAGAAATGGCGGCGCCACAGCGCAGCAAGATCAAGTCAGTGAGTCAGCACTTAATCTTTGCCCCAAATTATGGCGTTGCGTCAAAACCAAGACGATATAGGATGTGGCAAAGGTTAAATCTATATCGTCACATCCTCGCGAGTTTCCTGTTTAAATACTGCGTGTTAATTGTCTGTGGTCGTACGCATGTTGTGTTGTTGGTAATTTGCATGCCACAGTGTATAAAAGGCAGTGGGGTAATTGGTGTGAATTGGATGGTTAGATTCTTTAAATTACATTAAATAATACCGTAAAAAGTACAGTTACAGTAGAATAAGTTGTTTTTATATTTTATGTTAAACATTTTTGTCATTAACATACTTTCGTAGATACCCTAATAAATGTATGTATTATTAAAAGAATGCAATAATTTACTATACCTACAGTATCTGAATGTAGAACAACTTTGACTTTTAAAACTGATACGAAAATCTACAAAAAACAAAAATTGTTCGGTTTTTAATGATATAGAAGTAATTATTTTACTCTGTGTTAGTCTAGTGTCGTTCCGTAGTCTATATGTGTACGCGCGCCCGCAAAACTAACTCGCGTGAATTGAGTGCGCGTATTAATTTGTAAAAAGGATATATCCTTAATGAGTGATTAAGCCACAAGATTATACGGACGACACTCATCCATAGTGTACTTATGCATACAGATGACATTTTGTCTCTCTTACTACTTATTATGGAAATGGAATTTAAATAAGCATGTAATTACTTACGATTGGAGATTGAACGAAGCGTATCTTTAATTGATTCATATTTAAAGGTGTTTCTTTCTTAGATAAAACAGAAATATGAGCTTTTAAACTAGATTAAATAATTCACTGATGCATCTTAAACATATCTTTCTCTGTCATTATTTAAACAAGAATTGAAGTAAAGCCTGTAGATATTTCAATGAAAAACTTTTATGTTCCAAACATGTGGTGTTTTTATCGTTTCGTATAATATAAAAAAGTGCGATGACTCAATGCTCAATATACTATACTGATAAGTTATCTGAAGGATTGAACCTCCAAGAGTAACAAAATGTGAGACCGTTTGGACCATCCTGGGCATTCGGAAGTACGGCACATTATAGCTTACTAGCTTCCGTCCGCGGCTTCGCCCGCGACGTTTACGAACCCGTACATTTTCCCGGGATAAAAAAGTGGCCTATGTGCTATTCCAGACTATAATCTAACTCTGTGCCATATTTCATCCAGATCCGTTCAGCCGTGATAGCGTGAAAGAGTAATAAAGATCCATCCATCTATCCATCCGTCCTCACAAACTTTCACGTTTATAATATTAGTAGGATCCAACTCGATAGACAAAAGTCACTATAAGTTCAACAAAACCTTTAAGATAAACAAACTAAACTTAAGTAACAAAACTTAAACTTAGTCGGAGACAACGATCTCTTGTCCAAATCCCTACATTCCCTACTTAGCTCATTGCAAGTCTCGGGGGCAAGTTTACCTGCATTAAGTTAACGACTAAGTTCAAGTTATGCTAAGATAAGCCCCGGTAACTGTTAAGTTAAGGAAATGGGTGGTTGTGGTAGGCAATGGAGATGTGACGTCATCTACAACTTGGGCAAGTTGCAGATCTTTGACAAATATCTGATCTTAAATCGCATTTTGTAGTGTGCTTTTACCCTAGCTAATTTCTTATGTCATTGCAATAATGACTATTTTGGCTTGTACCACGGGGCTACTTAAAGTGAACAGAATATAAGCTTGTATCGGCAACAATGATTCTGAGGATTTGTTTTTGGAGAGAATGTAGATTGTCTGGAGAAAAGAATTGTAAGACCTTTAGTAGCCAACTGGGCTGTCAATGTGATTGCAGGCAGGGTTCTTTTTTTAAATTCTTTATTTTTTTGAGGCTTTTACCTTATAAAGGTTTGTCAGCCTCATAGTAACCTAATCTAATAATTATATTATTACCGCGGAGGAGGGAGATTTTGATAGGGAGGGTACTCGTTCAACACAGTACAACCAAGAAATGTTTGGCATTATAGAAATAAGGATGATATCCAGCCATGAGCAATTGGAGCTCGTGAAAATATTATATTGTCTTGTATAGATGTCAGATTGACAATGCTGTACGTATAGATAACATAGCATCACGCCTGTATTCCCCGAACGGTTAGGAAGAGGTCTGCTATTGTGCACAATGTGCACCCACGTTTCGTAGATGCCGTTATTGATTCCCATGTAATAGGAGACGAGTCTATTGCCATCTACCGGGCACAGTTCCAGCCTCCGTGCTGCTACTTAGAATTTCCATACGAAAAATCCCAATAACACTGCTCGACCCGGGAATCGAACCCAGGACCTCACGCTCAGCAGTCGCGCTTACGACTAAACCAATGAGGGAGTCAAATATAGACATTCAGATATTTAAACACGCCTTAAACAAAAGAATAACACGCACAAAAACAAATGTACTGAGCATGTTTGAAAACAGAACCAAAAGTTTCTGAACCCAAAATACACACAACAAATAGTCTAAAATGTTAATTAAACGATTTGAAACAGAATTCGTACGTCTAAACCGCCTAACTTAGACTTAAAACTTACATTCGTTCGGTACGTTGGAAACGCATAGTTAAATGTAAAAACAAAAGTTTTGAAGCTATCGGGGATCATAGCACTTACCAAGTACACAAGATAAGGAAGCCTCGCGAAATTAAGTACAGACTTTAGTGTTGAGGTTATTTATAGTCTGAAGTTAACGCCTCCGACGAACCTCTTCATGAATAAAGCTCTTAATACAAAAATATTTGAAGAAATCAAGACATTAAATTGTGATGATGAATTAGGTGGCCCTCGGTTTAAAACAAAAGATTTCACGAAAACCTATTAGTAATCGTATACTATAGGAAGAAATGTAAATCTTCGGTTGTCAAAAATATTTTTTTTTTTTTTTTGGTTTTTGTTTTATTTTGTTAAGAATTTCGTAACAAGTAGTACATTGTAAGTGTTGAATGAGGTTTTATGAAACCAGCTGGAAGAATTATTGCTGTATGATTTAAAAAGGTTTTTCGAAGACAATTTGAGAGGCGAACAGTATTACTTTCTAGATTTTTTTTTGTTTAAAAAAAATCTTTGCCCCTCACTAAGAATAATTCCTGTATAGTGAGTGCATTTACAAACACATATAATCACATGCACAAACAACCAGACCCGGCACAACTATGTATCTGTAGGCCATAAAAAAATTTGTTCCGCGCGTGGATCCAACCAACACAACAACACAACAAACAGAACAACTGCGCCAATCGTGTCGTTAATCAATCGTTGTACTTACACAGTACCTTAGTAGGAAAACGTCCTATCATGTGATATCGGAGGTCTACTCAAATCAAGAGCAAGATAGCCATGCTTGTCGGTGGTATCGAAACTAATATTATATATCGACTGAGAACTGGCAACATGTTCTATCTCCATTTTATGAGGATTTTACTTGGTTATACCATTCAAAACTATTTCATACCCGGCAGCGCTGCAAAAAGCATATTTTACTTCGACCAATATTAGACGCCAAAATCGAATTCATTCAATTTGTACTAACATTGTTGTATGCACAACGCCGTCGATAGTGTCTTCTTAATCCTGTAATGTTGTCAAAATTGAGATAGTACCAGTTAACAGTTCACAGTCGATACGTTACGACGATTAGAACACAAAACTCTTCATTCAGTTCATCATGAATCGTTGAACATTATTTCAGAAGCAGACATTTATCAAAACTGAAGTATCACTTGCCAGCGATAATTACAGTGACATGTAAACTAGAGCTTTACAAACGAGTTGGCACTCATAATGAGGCGCATCTCAAGAAGCTGAGGTCAACAGGCGAGGCCAGGCAAGGTGAGGCAAGAGGCCGAGGCGCGAGGCGCGAGGCAGACTCAAAGAGCGAAGAAATTCAGTTCATTACCGTCTTACAAGCTCCTTACCTGACGTAGGGACGGGACGCTGAATACGGTTACTGTTATCGATATATTTTGATTTTTATATAGGTTGTGATGAATTTCTGTTTGGGTTGAGTTGTTTAGGGTCGAATTGGGTTGTGTCTTGCGCGAACGATTAATACTGAAACAAATAAAGTAAATTTGTACGTAAACATTGATCCATTTGCATGCATATTAGTTAATAGGGTTTCATTATTTGATACTTTATGATAACACTATATTATCACCGGAATTTGCTAAATTATAAATATACTTGACGATGATGTCACTGCTCAGTGAGATCTCATACAAAATATCATTCATATCGCAAATGCTCAGTTGTCTAGTGTTTACAATCGCGACTGTTGAGCGTGAGGTCCCGGTTTCGATTCCCGGGTCGGACAAAGTGTTATTGGGTTTTTCCGTATGGAAATTCTCAGTAGCAGCATAGAGTCTGGAACTGCGCCCGGTAGATGGCAACAGGCTCGCCCTCTATTACAACGGCATTGGCGAAATGTGGGTGCACAATAGAACACCTCTGCCTAAACCTTCGGTGATACAGGCGTGATGCAATGTTATGCAAATGCAACTGGATAAGAATTTCAATTTATTAACAAACAAACTTCTCAAGTGACGTTGAGCTAGCAAAAATAATCAACGAAATTACTATCCCCGCGTTCTCAAAAGCCGAAAGTCACTCGAACTATCATCGTTGCAGCAAGCGGAACAAACTACCGGCAAGTGTGTCGATTTCCAACGACGTCGAGTCGAGTAGTGTAGAAAAAAAATATTCTCGAGTCGCAAGTTCAGGGTGGGGGGTGGTTACCCTTCCTACGGACCTCCTTAACTGCTGGCAGCGGACAAAAAGAATGAATGGATCCGCCCCTTAACGAATACACCGAGCGGCATAATTCATACTTAGGAAAGTGCAAGGAGTTGACATGGACATTTTATTTTTTTTCGTTTTAATTACGATAGCGTCACCAATGAGGTTAGGTTTTGCTTTCGGCGGAATATTTTTATTTGATTTTTTTATTCCACATTTTTTGTTGACTTCTCTTATGCGTGAGGCTGGTTGGGTAAATTTTAAAGTATTTTTTCGTTTTTGCCATCCGAACTTGCTCGTATCGTTGGAAACTGCACCTATGCAGTTTGCTTTATGATTAATTCTTCAGATTACGTACTCACGTCTATAAAACCATTTAAATTAAAGCGTACAAACATGTCTATGAAGATAAAAATGTCTATAAATAAAAAAAAAAAATAAAAAAAATTGGTCCTCTCTAACGGTATTCCGAATTTAAAATATCTTAAGCATCATTTAAATGTAAAACAACTGCCAGAAGAAAGCATTCAAGTACTTGTACACAATTGATTACTTACTGGGCGTTGGTGCTCGTTTGACTTGCGACAACTCAGCAACTAAAGACGATTTACTCACGTTACTAATGATAAGGGGTGTTAGTTAAGGAAAGTCTATTAGAACATTTTCAGTACAGAGCTGTTAATTTTAATGTTTGTGTGGAAAATGTCAAAGAAAACATAAATAGTATTCAGCCTATCGATCTATCTAAATATAATGCATTCTAATACCAAAGGTTCACAATGGAATCAAATTTAGAACTGTCTTATTAAAAAGGAGGTTATAGTTTTCTAAATTTATATTGAAATTAAATAAAATGGTTTATTTTTGCAATTAGGATTTTTCAATCACTTTTACAGGTCATTTTTTATATGTTAGATGGCGCCGGCTCTGTGTGCCGCATAGTGGTTCATGTCTTAGTTATGTCTTTAAAAAGACCACACTCGATGGAAATAGTCGAGTCTCTTCATAGCAAGTACTGTCAAGACAGTGACACTAACAAGCGCACTGGCCATTGCAAACGGACCACGGAAGGCAGCCTCGGAAGTTAAGATGCGTCGGTTGCCACGTATAATTTTTTCCACTCTCTTTCAATTCACCCCCTATCGCCGCCCACCCCCTTCTCAACCCTTCCGTCTGTCAATCTTAACTACAAGGCGGGGAAGCCTCGGTAGTCCGTATTACAGAGTTCAGTACTGGGCCTACATTTTTTTATTTCACTATCGAGGTTTTAATGGGACTCCACTAGAATTTCTGAGAATCGATGATTCGAGCCGGATTTATGAGTTGGATGGGCTTCGGAATAGTTTTTAAGAGTGAATTTCGTTCGTTTTGAAATTAGGGCTTTTTTGTTTTGTTTGAAGCTTATTGCCTGGGCTTCGTTTGTGCGTAATGCGTGCAGTGAAGCGGAAATTATGAGAAAATTGAGCGTTTACGGTTTTTAAAAATGTATGTAAATTTACATATAATTAGGATGTTAAGTTATTTAGAATTTATATTGTTTAAATGTTGTGTTTACTTAGTTCATGGACCCGTAGCCGGTTGCCAGTGAACGATAAACATTTTTTTTTTCTATTGTGTCTACTTTGAGTCACTGACAGTTAAACTTAACAATGTAATGTTATATATTTTATGTATCGTTTTATAACTTTTAAATAAATAAATAAATATTAAAAATCAATCAATCTACCACATTCACATACGTTAAAATGAAACCTAAATCTTTAAAAACCCGTTTTCAACAATTAAAAACAACTTCAGAATTCTATATAAAATCAACAAAAGCAATAATCGGTTATTTGTTGAAAGTGAAAATGCAAAAGGCTATATTCGTCGTCTGGGCACTAATCAGTGGTATTGTGGAGGCTGTTTGAAGTCTCCGCGTAATGGAAGACCAGACATGCCAAGGGGAAGAGGAAATAAAAAAAATACTCAACGCACGCGTAAGTAGGCGGACGTGGCGGGGAAAGTGCGAAAAATTTGAGCCGGACGTTTGTGGAAAATATTGAAATGTTGTTGGAAGTTATTTACGTGATGTTGAGATTTTGTGTGGTGTGTTAATATTTCTCGATGTTATCAAATGTAGTGATAATATGGATACGGTAACTCTTTCTCATTCTGAGGAAGTAAATAGAAATATAAATTGTAATCTTATCATTGAACATTTGTGCTTAGCAAAAAGTACCGAGGTTTAATCACTTCGTAAACTTTGAAATGGTAGACATTTAATTTTAATGTTTATATGATGAAATAGGCAGTTAAGGAAAAAATCATTCACACCAATAAAAACGTAGCCAATTTCAATTCAATTATTTTTTTAATTTCCCAGAAAATCTGCTTACTTTCACTTGCACCGCAACACGAGACTCAAGATACATCACCAAAGGGGGTCCCCTACGATCCACTACGCTGTACAAACTTACAACAGATAAGGGCCTCAAGTACCCCCCAAAAGGGGTAAGACAGACCCCCCAAGTCTAGGCGGACTTTAGTGGAAGAAAAAATAATGCGCGCCGGGGAGGGTTCGATGGCGGGCGACTGTTTTAATTTCGTCATAATATTTTTAGTTTTACACAGAAATACTGGCGAGTTTTGATTCAAATTACGTGAATATTGCTTTGGAGAATTCTTTGGTGTTAAGTTCAATACAAGGAAAATATATTTATTTTGATTAATATTGGTAGGTATATTAGTTTCGCATCCATGTTTAAATATATTATACTATTGTATTATTCTATTATTTGTAATCGCGTTCTCAAAAACGGCTCTAACGATTTTCATGAAATCTATATAATATGTATATAAAACACAAAACTTGTTTCTACCTATGTCCGTTATAGTTTGAAACCATCCAACCGATGTGCCCCAAACCGGTTTCATTAGAAAGGCAATAATGCGAAGATAGTTTTAGACCACTAAAACAATGCATTCTTTTTTAACGTAGTAGCACACGCCGGGTATCCGCTAGTTTACAATACAGATATAAAATTCATCAAACATGGTCTCATCTCTAGAAAAATTCGTTATAATAAGAATAAGATTTTGTTCCTAGAGCCTGGGTCGCCCACAATTTACAGGTAGATCTTAAGTCATCATTTTGCAACTTTGACGTCATGGTTCATGACTCATGAAGCAGTGCTGGTATTCTGCTAATACTAGGAGTGAGATGACAGACAGTTATCACTTCATATCTTAGTACATTAAAACTTATTTTCCTATAAAACTAAACTAAAAATATACACGCAAAAAAGATTTAATAAATTTAAAAACTTTTTTTTTTAATTCTGTGCATCTGTATCTATGTTTTTTTTTTACTTAATTAATGATTTAAGCGTGTTCGCAACCTTCTTCGTGTCTAAACGAAAAGCCAAGTATACATATATAGCTCAGGAAATATTTTTATTAAAAATGTTTGTTTGAATAATACAAGTCCTGAGATAAGAATTAGATAGGTACGTATTTATTATGTTTTTAAAGACAAATGAGGAAAAGACTCATTATCAATGAAGCTGATGCCTAAATCTAATTTAAATGCATTTATTTATTTATTCCTCTTTACAACCATTACAGGAAGAATCTCAAAGCATATAGTAAAACTATAAACAAGCAGCTGCCGAAATTGTTTTTATTTTCAAAACTAACAAACCTTTTTCGAAAATGACCTTACAAAAAAACGAGTTCTTAAATAGTGAACAAAAGGCTTTTGTCTCAAAATGTTCTCAAATAATCTGAGAAAGCCGCAATGCTCTAATTGTTCCCAGAGTGCGACCGATATTGTGTTACCGTAGTATTGTCCTTCGCCACACTGCACACTGTGCCGTTTCTAAATCTTATACGGTAAGGAGTCAATTTCAAGTACAGAGTGCAAAGAAATACGTTAATTATGTGATATTGTTCTTTTATTCTATGTACCTATATGCTTATAAGGATGCTCATATTTGCTTTGCTTCGTGCATATGGATAAAAAAATATTTACGTTGTTTTTTTATTAAACTTCACTATTAACTTAAGGATTTTTCCTGTATTGTGGGTACAGTTTGCACTACGGCGATCGAATCCGTAACCTATAGCCCAACCGTGCCTCCAATTTGACCCAGCATAGCACGAGGAATGGAACCATAAGAAGTTATATTTCATAATTATGTTATTCTTGTTTTCTTTGTCTTGTTTGTTACAACGACACGGTTGGCGTAGTGGCTAAGCGATTAGCTTTCTGCGCTAAGTGTCGCGGGTTCGATCCCCGCACGGAACAAATATTTGTATCATCTACACATAATTGTTTCGGGTCTGGATGTTTGTGTGTATGTGAATATATGTGTCTGTAAACGCACCCACGATACAGGAATTATTTCTTAGTGTGGGGCAACGTATTATAAACAAAAAAAAAAAAAAAAAAAAAAACTGGCTAATCATAATTTACTTCTCTTTCTTTAAATATTCTCATTTGAATTTCGAATGTGGTAAGTCTGCGTACATTCTGACCGTACCAGCCAGTCGCCACTAGTCTCATGAACTTGATACATGACATTGTCTGCCCTTTTCACGCACTCTGCCGCCGCCACGCCTTTGTCTATGCTTTCTTGGTTACACTTTTCTGCTAGTGCGTGAACTATTCCGTGGTGTTTGTATTAGTTCTGATTACGTTAGTATTGCGTATTCAATTTAATTCTAAAATTGAGTCTAAATTCTTCTAAATTTTTTAGTATGAAGTTATGACTTCCAACTACTTTTGAAGGCTATATCTAACATGTTTTAACAGTCTAGTTTTGACAGACGTTTACGTTACGTTCACATAAATAAAGACTTGATATTTGAAAGCAATGTGTCTAATTATCCGTATAGAAAGGATAAGGAAAAATATGTTAAGAATACTGCTATAACTATTTTAAAATATTACTATTTTAAAATATAATATTACTATTTTGAAATATAGGAAAATATTAAATAATATAAGGATTAAATAATAGAAGGCCTATAAATGATCCTCACGTGTCGGTGTACGAGAATAATGTTTGCATTTTCCGCGTAAAAATATTTCTTCTCGAATAAGATACTAAAATATACTTCAAAGAAATTATTTATTTAAATGAACAAAATTTAATCGTACCTTTTATTCTATCAAAAACTTTTAAAGGAAAATATTGGAGGACAAAACAACCCCCGAATGCTTGGTCCTTTGAGACACTTTTTAAGTATGAAGGAAAGTTTCACGCGATCCTTTCTTTCATTGAAAACCACATCATTAGACTGTCTCAGAAATGGTTTTCTAGTTAAATGCTGACAGACATTGTTTATTTCGGTTTAAAATATTTACAAGAAGATATTATACAAATATGAATTCATTAGGTAACTTCATAATAATAATAAAAAATGTGTTTAAAATATTTAAAGATATAGATTATTTATCAACTTATTAAAATACCATTTTATCTATCGCGCACAAACTGTAATCACAAAAAACGATAGGCGACCTCTTTTGCCAATATAAGAAGACAAAAAAATCCATCATCAATATTTTTTAACTGAAGCATCGGTTTCACATTTTACTCATAATTTAGCATTCTCTGGTACGCTAGGGTGGAAGATGGGGGTGTACTTGACCACCCCAGCAACCCTTCATCGCCTCAAGAACAACATCGCGATTTTAATATAGTCTCGTTTAAACTCGGAGATAGTTAACGACAGTGTTTATTTTTTTAATTTCTACTTTTTTTTTTAATGGCTTCGTACATAATTTTTTTGGGATTTAAATTTAGAAATATAGCAAGTTGATATTGAATAATTATGAAATCTATATAAGCAACCACGTATATACGTTTTTGGTTATTTTTATTTCCATATTATACTTATAGCATCACGCCTGTATTTCCCGAAGGGTTAGGCAGAGGTGTACTATATTGTGCACCACCACATTGTTACAGACTTCGTGCTGCTTCTGAGAATTTCCATACAGAAAAACTCAATAACACTTTGCCCGATCCGGGAACCGAACCCAGGCCCTCAAACTCAGCAGTTGTGCAGGCGACCACTAGACCCATGAAACAGTCATATATAATGAACAAATACCAATATACTTAAAATAAATCGCAATTAAAAAATAAGCTCCCATTAGAAAAATAGTGGGGCTCTCACATGTTTAACTAGCGTTTCTCAAGTCGACGCCAAATGAGGGTGAGCAGGATTAATGAATAATTAATGTGCACACTGTTCGCGCCAATTATAATTACGTAAGGAAAGCAATTATGCCTGCCGCCCTGTTTGTTCCTCATGATTTGCACATAGTTTAGGGAAAAACTATGCAGACACGCGGACTTGTCTGAGTAGATTGATGTTAATAACAAGCTTCTTCATGTTTTAGATACCTATGTGGTTTATCTAGTTTTTTATCTAACAGATAGGATAGAAGTTAGGATTTCTCCTGTATCGTGGGTACAGTTTACAAACATACATGTCACATGCACACACAACTAGACCCGAAACAACTATCTGTAGATCATACAAATATTTGTTCCGTGCGGGGATCGAACCCGCGACACGTAGCGCAGAAAGCTAATTGCTTAACCACTGCACCAATCGTGTCGTCAATTTGATAACAATATTACAAAGGTTTTAAATCCACGAATATAAACAAAAATATAAATTATCTATACTTAGCAGAGGAACTTAGTTTGTGTCCTGCCTCAGAAGGCTTAATTACCTAAAAAAGCGACAACAACGCGATAGCCACGCGACAGCAATCTCACTGTCAGCTAATACATTATATGTCACAAAAATGACGTTTGACAGAAGTTATCGCGCGATCTACGCCTGTCGCTACATCGGTAATTAGGCTGCGGACCAGACAATGTCATTTTTCCATTTCGACTATTTCATGGAGATGGCCGGACGAGGTTGCCAAATTAAATAAAGAATGTTCCACACTGGCTGTAGACCGAAATGTCTGGAAATCAAAGGGTAGAGACCTTTGCCCAGCAGTGGGATGTTACAAGTCAACAGTAACAGTAACTAGACTACCCTAAACCTACCCTGATGCAGTTATAATTATATTTTTTAACAATAGATATATATATGTAATGTACCTACATAATTACATAAATAAAAAATCATACCGTCAAACAAAGAACTTCTATAGCAACAAAAATAGATTATCCTGAACAATACGTTTACCTTTGTTTGTGTCTATTTAAAACGCAATAGCTCCCGCAACTAACAGAAAAGGATCGTGGCGGGTGACGCAACAGAAATACACTGGCATTGATTTATAAAGGATCTCAAGATGAAATGGACTTCACTTTTTCTTTGGACATTGTAAAAGTTGGATCGAAGGACCAATTAGAGTCAATATTAGTTACTTTATTTGTAAAAATTTTTTGAGACAACAGTGCGCAGTCTTATAGTTATTGGAGAGTGTATTAAGTAAAAATCGGTAAAGTGAAATGATATCAGATGTTATTAGAATTTATAGAAAGGGGGCAGAAAAAAGAAAAAGAAAAAGTCTGCTTTTATCTAGGCTATTTATGTACTTATTAAAAAAAAACATAAAAATATTAGTCATAGTCAAGCATTTACTCAGCTCTTTCTGCCGACATTTCTGTAGAAATCAACGAGTTTTTAAACATGGAAGATCAGGTAAGTTGGTTTTCGAACACAATTATTTTCAATATTTATATATTCAACAAAGTTTACATTGCCTAAACAAAAAAATCTACTTTTACTACGAGTAGATGTCAACAGAACCATTCAATTTGAATCACAAAAGCTCAAATCCACCGATCCATCTCGCTGCCATCAAAACATCACCTATCTCCCTATAATTAGTACCGGAAAGCACATTTTTTTAAACTCAAATAAAACGTCTGTAAAATCAGTGCACGTATCTAATTAACAACAAAGCGACGCGTGCGCAGGTCACGGGGAACGCGCGTCACGCCTTGCTCGCCCGGAAGTACCGCCGGACGTCGAGATTGTGGCCCCAGCCCCTGATTCCTTCCGGTGGACCCCGATGGGCTCTTTGCCGGTGAAGAGTTGAGGCATGAGAGATTGGAGAAAAAGAGGTAATTTTTTTTTCTTTTTTTTTTGGATTTGTTTTGTCGTGTGTTGTTAAAGTTATTGATGTGATTAACGAAAGGTTTTTTAAATGAATAATTTTAGTAGAGAATTTACTATTATACAATTTAATGAGTTTTTTGCTATATTATCATGAGTTGAGTAGATTTAATGCTTCAAAAGTGACTTATTGCATACTAAATTGGACCGTGCTGAGTGGCACAGGTGCTCATAAATCTATCTTAACATTTATCACGAGTAGTACTGGCAGTATAGACTTTTCATATATAGTACATATTTGAAAAGTCTATACTGCCAGTAAATAGATTCAACCCATTACTGTCCCACTGATGTGCAAGGTGCTCTTCTCAGAATGAGAAGGATTAGGCCTTAGTCCACCACGCTGGCCCGGTGCAGGTTGGCGGACTACACACATGATCATGAACTTTATGGAGCTCTCTCATGTGTGCAGTTTTCCTCACGATGTTTTCCTTAACCGTAAACGCAAGTGACAATCAAACTGTGGTCCGCGCATTATTCCGAAATGTCAGAGGTGCGAACCGGGTTTAAACTCGGACCCTACTGTATGGAAGGCAAGGGTTTAATGGCTAGGCTATCACTGTCAGTGAAACGTCATAAAAATAAAGTGTTCCAATTTAAAAAAAACTGACAGTTGATTCAATTAAAAAACAAAAGAGTCACATTACACTAACTCGCTTCAGTTCCTCATTTACTCCACACAGAAGGTCGTCGCTCTCGATCTTCGGCACGGAACGACTGGTAGTGATCTTTTTTTATTATTGAACTCATAGTGACTCATGTCAGGATGAAAGCATGAGATGACCTCTTTGCAATTGATACTGTTTGCGAAGGGACCTGCGTTAGGTGAATGATTTGCGGGTTAAGTGAAGGATATCTTTTTTTAAATTATTTTATTGGTGTTTGAGGTATGGGATTGTAAGATGAGATGTTGGTCTGTCTTTAATTATGATAATAGTTAATGTTAAGACAATAAAAAAACTTTCAAATCAAAAAATCTCAAATCCTCGATTGTATGATTAATGAGATGTTCCCATTTTAAGAAAATTAATACCAGTAATACGTAATTGCCATACTCATATCAATAATTTGTATGAAATATTTTATCTTGTTTTACCTTGTATAACCCTTAAACACATCTCCTCCCTAAGATCACAACCTCACATTGTAACCACAAATAAATATCAATGAACTGGTCGTATCATTATTGTCCACGGTAGACCACAAGGATCACCTGCGTAGTTCACACGGCGCCTGCGCACTTCTCACGCGATCGCCTTACACTTCCTTCCTGTGCCGTCTGAGTAGTGTTCGGATACACTAGGGCCAGGCGTAATGCATAAATTATGTAAATATGTTTATGGTTTGTGTATAATAATGATAGATTATTTTTGTGATAATTTTGTCTATGGTTTGGCTTTGACATATTGTCGTAATTTTACAAACAAAAGTGAAAGATATAAACTCAAATGAATTTAAGTCTAATAAAATAAAAAGCCAAACAGTCTATTAAAACAATCAAACATAAAAACCAAAATAACTAACAAAAAAACACTAGACATTTTTCGATGACAAACTCTTTGTTTAATAAAATCTTTCACGGCATATTTGACACTTGTATCCGATCGCAGCCCTCAAGGGTCATTCAGTGGTTGTAACACACCAGGGTTATAATAGTTAGCTGCTCCATTGCCTGGGAACCCCGTCTTCCGTTCAGTGTAAGTGACAAATCTTTTTTTGATTGTGTGAACCTAGAAGTATCCGGCTACTTAGGAAGGAAGTGATTTGTGCGGGAAACGGCGAGATTCCTCAACGACGCACTTATTAGATGATTAGCCCATCAAGGATGCGAAGAGTGCATGGTACTTAGTTGTTTTTTTATTGACCGAGGTGTCTGGGAGCTGACTAGTGTTGCCCAAAATCGGTCTTGGTCTTGCAGTTTTGGTCTTGTTCTTACATTTTTGCAAGACCAAGACTGACCGTGAAAGATTTGAGCAAGAACAAGACGAAGCCTGCGAGACTCTTGCACGGTTAGTCTTGGTCTTGGTTTTTCTAAAATTACGCGGTATATATAGCGGTATATATATATAAATTACTAAAATTACGCGGTCTTGGTCTTGGTCTTGGTCTTGCAAAAATGCAAGAACAAGACCAAGACCGATTTTGGGCAACACTAGGAGCTGATAATTTGAGGGTTATCGTTGGTGTAACTTTACATATAGATAGTAAGAATTGTGTCTTTTAGTGATACTTATACAATTGTGACCCGGGTACGTCTTAAAACTGCGGCCAGACATCGGAGGACGGGCAGCAGCGTCCTCTCACTAATCGGTGAGCCACTGCGATCCCCAAGCCGCCTGCCAAGCGTGGGGATTATGGCAAACCCCCCCTTGAGGGAGGCCTTCGTTCAGCAGTGGACGTCTTATGGCTGATGATGATGATGATGATACAATTATTCTTTGACTATATTTGACCACACGGTTGGTGCAGTGGCTAAGCCATTAGCTTTCTTTGCTACGTGTCGCGGATTCGATCCCCGCACGGAATAAATATTTGTATGATCTATAGGTAGTTGTTTCGGGTCTGGTTGTGTGTGTAAGTGACATATATATTTGTAAACTGTACCCACGATCAAAGAGAAATCAAAGAGAGGGGCAAGGTTTAAAAAAAATTGTAGCTGAATTTAATTGACAATGATAATGTTAGAGAGAGAAAGATAAAAAATAAGCTCTTAATTTAGGATATAACCCCTTTAAAGAACGTTGGAAAGACCAGTTTAAATCACTTGAGCTTAAATATAAAGATTTAAATATGAATAAAATCTTGAAAAGAAATATCTCCTAGGAAATTCCTTTTGCTCTTATAGGGGTTTGCTCCGTCTTATTTCTTGGCAGTTAACCCTTTTGTCGTTGCGGTTAAGGAGGCCATTGTTTCTCGAGCGGCCGGTCTCACGGGCCCCCCGTCTCAAGCAAACAGGTCATATAGCTTTGTTTCCACGTTACTTTGTTTAAGTAGGCTAATATTCCCATGGGAGTGGAGGGTTGGTTTCGTGGTGACATCGATGATCGGGTATTGTAGTGTTTGATGTGTTGATAGTTTTTTTTTTGTTAATATGGAAGGTTCCATTTTAATATGATAGGAGATCAAGCTAGTTACATAAAACACGCAGTCTTAACTAGGATACCTAAACTGAATAATATTATTTATGATGTATTATAATGGACAAGAGGGTAAAGAGATGTGTTTATATTTTTGAACAAGAGATGTATCAGTTTTTTTTCTTTGCTTTAAATAGACGATCTTCAAGTCTCGAATGAATTAGCTACTTCGCCTTCAATGACCTCATCATCGTTTTTTACACTGATATCATCATTTCACCATAGACGGCACGTAGAAGAGCAGTAGCGATTGCCTGCTGAGGTACGTGTCGCGGTTTCGATTCCGAACGGAACAAATATTTGTAAAGCCTACAGATATTTGTTCCGGTTCTGGGCGTTTATGCATGTAAATATTAGTGTTTATACGATATTGCTAGTGCGAGGCAAAGTTATAAATAAAAAACAGATAAGACAATGGTCAGACATGAAACTAACATATAAAAAGAAATAGGTAGGTAGGTATAGGTAATATGGCAGTTGAACGCTGTGATAGTGAAAATAACTTTAATCTATGTTTTAAGATATCATAAACAGAATGGAGGCATAACCGTCATTTAATTTCATAATAATAACATAAGGAAACATCTCAAGATTATGATCATCGCGTGCGGGAGTGTCATTAGGGTGCGTCCACACCGACATATTGTGCGGGTCGCTTACAGCGTCGGTCGTATCTTGACGGTGGCAAACTTAGCGATGAATAGATACGCTAAATGTAAAGAACAACCTTAAATTGAACGGTCGTGTTGAGTCTGATGGATAATGTTCGTAATTATATGTAAACACAGTTTATTTAAAGATGGATGGATTGTTTAGAGTTATGGAGTTTCTTGTATGTTCCTTTTCATTGGAATTCAACACTTTGGAATATGGCAACTAGAGTTATATTATTCACAAGGGCCTGGAAATGGTTTGGATAAATAAAAATATGTTTGTTTTGATTTGATGGACATCAAATGAAGACACGTTAAAGTAGTACATTACAAAATCTATTGTTTCTCGCTACACCTGTTATGTCGTAATGAATTAAATATGAATAAACTCATTCACATCATAATCGTATATTTGTTCACTTTTACAGAGTCGTTGGCCAAAAATTCATTTTAACCTTATTTTATTATTAATACTATACTTGAGTTTCCATTGGTAAAAAAGTTCTTAGTTTTTCACGTATCTATGCGAATTAATCTCATAACTATACTAAATGTATTCATCCAAATCCGGTTTAAACCGTAAAAATTTAACAAACATACAATAATTCTAAAACTTGCTAGACCTCATTAACAGCAACGTTCTTCATATAATAACGCGTCTAATCATTCCCATGTCGAAACTGTCCGCCTTCATTTTTAGCGCATAATTACGTCTACAACGGCTCGGCAAGCTGTCGCGTGGCGTACCGGCCGTGGTGCATCTGTCGCTTGTCTGACCTTACCTTTATGACACGGAACGTTTATAAACGTAAAAACAAAAGGGAATTTTTAATGATCTTTTTACTGGATCTTGAATGTATTTTGAATTATGGCAATAAAATAATATGATGTTAAAAAAACTATGAATTTCTTAGTAGAATTAAGTATAAAATTTTATGTGAAGATTTAAACATTTGTCTAGATTTGGTAAAGTAACTTCCAAATTATATAGTCAACAACCATTTTGAAATTGATGAAAAGAGTTTCAGTAAGAAATTGTCGTTTGTATCGATTTGATTACGCCTGGCATCCTGAGCCCACTAGCTACCTATATACTATACCTATCTCGGCATGAGCAAGTCAATGACAGCTCAAACAACAGAAGACGAATCTATTGACATTATAAAGTGTTTTATCAGTCTTTGAATCGGCGAAAAAAACTGCATACTATATTTCGAAACATCATCGCTACGCAACACGTAGCAATTAATGCGAAAATCTCGTAGCAACCTCGTAGCAGCACGTAGCCAAGATTTAAATTAGAATTTTTTGTCATAAAGTGACTATAGATTCGACAGTGCCCTAAAGACATTTGGATTCTCTACATTTTCAATGAGAGATTTTCGCAGTATCTACGTGATTTAATTCTCTGAGAGCTGAAACTCTATTCTTAATTTAGCGTACTGATACTCGGTTTAAAGGGTTCCGTCTCATTACATTTTATGTTATTTGATAGGTAAAGAGAAATTAATAGTAAAGTAGTTTTTTAATTTAGGTTTCTTTATTTTAAATTATATGTTACTAGCGACTCGCCCCAACTTTGTACGGGTGCAATTTACTAATGAAGACAATGAGAAATTTCATACAAAAATACCATCCAAATTTCCGACGCTTCGGGTGAATTTTCCAAAAAAAATCTTTCTTCAAAACCTTGTCCCGTAATTAGGATCACAATGAGCCGTTCTCAAGTGATGTTCCGTTATACATGTGGCAATTAATTTTTATTTATAAAGATGTACAAAAGCAGATTCAAACATCGACACATTTAATGTTGATTTTAGTCAAAATTATATTTTTAAGATCATAATAGAGCTATTTCTTTATATTGATACGTTTTAATAACCTAAATTCGACTATCAATCAATTTTTGATTATGACAACACTATACAGAATCAAACACGAGTCGGTCTAACTTGGCGTCATGAAATCAAAAGGGGTATAAATGATTTAGCAGAAAATGCGCCTTAAACTTGGGGTTACTTGTTAATTATAAAGAATTGTATTCTCCAAATTAATCAAGTATTTCAAATGTACAATTCCGTAACATATGTGCAATACGTTTGCCCTCGGTGACTTGCAAGAAGGAACCCTTACAATTTTATTTCTACATTCCTCAAACCTCTTATTCCTGTCACATAGAGTTCAAAATCCTGTGAATATTGGATATGTTGTTGTATCGCTTGATTAGTTTTAATTTTACGCCCTTTTCGGGTGAACAAATGATGTGGATGAAGACTTTTGTCTTGGAAGGTTAAAATACGAGAATAAGACAGACTAGGGGTACAATAGACGTTTTTTTGATTGACAAAAAACGTGAATACAATTTGACAGTAATTTTTGAATTGAAATAGAGGTTTTTTAGAAAGGGGTGCAGAGAAAGGGACTTGCCTTGACTTTACACATCAGACGATTTTGAACTCATAATATTGGTCATTGGCCTCATTGGTCTAGGGGTCGCAAGCGTTACTACTGAGCGTGAGGTCCTGGGTTCGATTCCCAGGTCGGGCAAAGTGTAATAGGATCGCCCCCTATTATATAGGACTCAATAATGGCATCGGCGAAATGTGGATGTACATAGTAAACCTCTGCCTAACCCTTCGGGGAATACAGGCGTGATGCTATGTTATGCTATGTTAATCTTTTTGTCCATTAATTTTAGATGTTTGACTTTAAAGATAAGCTTTGAACTGACTAGCTAACTACTTGAATTTTCACGATTACCAAGTGACATGAGACTATGAGAAAGGAGTTTCTCAGTACTCTCTTCATTTCGATTTTCGAACGACAACTTGATACATTTATTAATGGCCAGAAAAAAAAAAACTGTAAAAAAACGGTTTTTCAAATAACTAGTGGAACGTGTCTTAAGTTTTAAATTGATACCGGCAGGCGGTGAAGGAACCATGAGCAGACAAGTTTCAATTTCGAATTCGGAAGTCTTGGCTTGATTAGTTAGTTTTTGTGGAGCACAAAGCGAACTTCCTGCTTGTCACGTTCCATATACGAATTGTGGAAATGACGTCGATGCGCTCCAACGGTTTATTAGAAATTGATATTTGGAATCTAAGATGGTCATTAGACCGTCTGTCTTCCGGTTGTGAAGCGGAGGGCGCGTGCCGACTTAATTGCTTCATTTGTAGCCATAATGCGGGATCAATATAGTTTTTTCGAGTCGTTGAGGTGTTATGCTCCAATGATGATTGAAATTTATTTATCCATTTCCTAATACATCCCCTAATAAATAACCATGTACCGTAACACAAACAAAATATCAATCGTCATCCGCCATCAATGCATCACAATCACAGCGGCATTGTAAACAAAATTCGATAAAACTCATCATTTTATGCCTAAACGAATTATCTCGTAGCAAATTTTAAGCCAGGCCTGCACAGTGCGTCCGCTTATACAAACAAAATACCAACCAATCACGATTTTGTGAATTTGAAATTTGTTAAAGCCCAACGGTTGTACAGAAAACCAATACGGTGTGTACATGTACGTACATGGTAAAACTACGCACGGGCTAAGCAAACTGGTGGGTGTGTGTAGCACGCACACTCGGACACGCACCGCCCGCGTACACTCACTCACACAATGCGATATTGCAAATGGGCTAGTCGAATGTATTCGTTCGCCCGCCGGCCGGTGGGGGAGGGCTTTCAGCCTGGCAGGGGGGGAGGGAAGATGCGTTTTTGTGCAGTACTCTCCGCTTTAGCTACGTTTATGAGTAAATATAAGTGCGTAACCGATAAAGTCCTTAATACGAGGCCGTTAGTGTGGGTTCCCCGCTTTTGGACTCAATTATACCTGTCTGTGTACGCGACATCTAGACTTTCTTCACAATAGGGCTGTCACTGAAATATTGTTGGACTATCTCGTTGCCTTGTCTGAAACTGTTATGATAGCAAACATTTGTGTGAGCAATTTCATAGTGTTTTTCTGTTTTCTACGAGCCTTTTGTAATCGTTTCTTACTATAGAAGCAACGATACATATCGGTTAGTTTAAAAGCGGCTTTGTTCTTTATTTCTCATAACATTCTATCATCTTTCATCTATTAACCAGCGGCTTTTACATGCAGCGTAACCGATAAATCTAATCCAGAAGTTAAAAAATCATTTATTCAACGCGGCGCAGAACAACTTACAAACACAAATCTGTTTGCGACTGTAGCCAGTTAAAAGGTTTGCAGATTTGGTTGCGAGGCGGCCCTATGGCGCACAGCCGGCCGGAACGATAGGCTTTTTAAAAATAAACGAGTTGTTATTTTTAGTGACACAAGCAGACTAAGTGGCTTCGGCCGGGGGAAGTCCGTCGTCCTCTGAGAGTTAACCACACCTGACTGGCGCTGCTCACGGCCCGATTCACACTTCTTTCAGCGCTCGAACCGGCCGAATGGAAAGCACATGAAAGGCCTGTTACTTCGTTACTAAGAAAAAAAGTAAAATGGCCGCGAAAAATGCTCAACGAACGGGAATTCGGGTGACGTTCTGTAATATTAGATAACTTGGGAGACGCCTGTCCCCTACGTAGCGACGCGACGTGTTAGTCGTCGGCCTGCGCTACTCTATTTGTTGTCAAAATTGCACGTTGTAAGCCTCGTGTCATGTGACTGCCGATATTAATTTTTGGACGTCAATCGCGCTAAAACTTTACAATCACAATATCTCTTTGTGCTGAATCTAAATTTAAAAATCTCAATTTTCCTTGTCCTCTCCAAATATTTGAATATGGAACGTAAAAGCGTGCATTGTTTTTTATTAATAATTCATAGATAACTGTCAAAGTCAGAAATTACAAAGGCTTTTGTATAAAAATGTATTTGTAGATCAGGTCAGGCCGCAGGCGTGCGGTCAGCCTGGAAACAATTTCATTATAAGGACGTTTAACTAACCTCACGTCAATGGACCGCGGTGTTTCCACTGTAAAATTTATTTTGATTAATCCGTTACATTCTCGTATTTCGTAGGCTCGATACTATTTCCGTAGGTACACGACGCATACACAAAGCAATACTGGACAGTGTCCACTCCTCTTACGGGACGAACACGAATTTTCGCACACACACAACCGCCTATTTCAGTTTTACCGCACACTGGTGCTTGTATAAAATTTATGGTGCACACTTTTGCATCGGAGCTGCTATAGCAACATAGATCTGTGAAAGGGGGATGGCGCTGGTCAGCCATTTCGTGTCGACGAGATTTATAACCTCTCTGTGCGTTAGCGCTAACTCTAGTAAGATGCGTGTGTTTGACGTGGGGAAGGCTTTATTAGCGAAACTAGAGTTTGATATTTTTTCGAATTACGTCGCCAATTCGATATTTGCCGGACGATAAAATTGGAAAATGGTAGTGGGGTAGGTAACAGAGCGGGTCAGCCCGGTTGTTTGTCTATCGCCGCGCTTTCCCATTCACCGGGTGAATTTTCCGAAGCCCATTGCGCTTCCGACCCCCACCGCCCCCTGTGGGCCCCTTCCTCTCTGTATTTTTATTAACGGAATTATGGCGTCTGAATGAGTAGTGCCTACTTATATTGATTAGGCCTCAGGCGTATGCTGTGTATGTGAGCGAGATAATCTAAGGTTTTTATTTGGATTCAAATATTTTTCAGGATAAACTTTCTGTTAATTATTTGTCTACTAACGTGTAACGTGTAATTGGACATTAAGTAATATTGTACACTTTGAACGTATAATAACGTATACGCTAGCGTAAAGAGTAGGTAAAATTAAAGAGGCTTTACTGTATCTCACCATAGCGTGTAGTGCTCCAAAAGGGAAAAAAATCTCTCTATTTTTACTACTTCAGAATACCTAATAATGTCTAAATATGTCAGTTATTATGATGTAAATTTATAAATGATGCTGATAAAGAAACAAATTGATAAAATTAAAACTTGATTGTTGATCAGCATTTTCCTGTAAAAGTATTTATCTAAAATAAATAAATTCGGCCAAATTGTGTACCTTGTACGTTTGTGTATTAAATCAGATGGTGATAGGTTCTAGGTAATAGTATTATAATGTACATAGTCAACAAGATTCTTTTTTTAAATCCTTGATGGTTCAATGTGGCTCACTAATTCAATAGGTAACTAAACTCAAAAGTCTTCATTACGACATAACAATAATAAAAATGTAAGTATTCCAAATACAAATCTCCCAATTCTCTTTTTGAACAGAATCGAACTGTATAGTCTGTGGGCGTTTCAAAACGCAAGGTTCTGATCAGAAACTCATAACGGACACGTCATGTCTTATCTATGGTGAAAAGTTGGGCCATAGAGTGCGCAGGGGAGTGTTTATGTTGCGTAGTTTTGCGTCACCCGCTTCCGAACGTTTTTGGTACCTGTAGGGAAGTGGTGTTATGTGTTGGCAGTTGTTTTCGTTTATTTCTGAGCTCATTTTGAAACTGACAGCAAAGGCCTGTTTTACAGCTTACTGGTAAATCAGCTGATTGTTTATCCACAACTTATTTGACAGAATGAGTAAAAAACTGATTAGCGTCTGATAAGTAAATCTTGCTGATAAAGTCTCTGATTCATAGCTAGTCTGTTACAGTTATCTAAAGTATTAAGTAGAAAATGAGACGATATTCTTCTCATGTTAAGAATATACATACACAATGGCTTTTTTTACTGTCTTATTGGGTGCCTGTCAATGTATTTTTAACAAGATTATGACAAATTGACCATAAAGATTCCAAAGTAAGATGATTTATTCTATTAACATTAATTATTATTAGTACTAGTAGTAACATTTAGCTTTAATATCTTCAATACTAATTTGAATGAATATATCCAGTATTTCAAATACCTATAATGAAAAAACCTTCAGGTCGAAACCTACGTGTACTTGAACAGTTTCCGCGCACTTTGGTGCCCATCAGACTCGCCTCGAATTCGCGATGACTGCGCAATGATATGGCGTCGATAGCTTAAATCGTGGGTTTTCGATGCTCAAAACTGTACTGTTGATTAATGTTCTGTTTTATCGGTTTTGTCGATTAACGATGGGTTTTTGAAACAGACATGAGAAACATGTTTGATTTCTTAGAATCGTTGAATTTTGAATTCTTGGCATATTTCAATGGCAGTGTGTTAAAGCATCGCTTATATTTGGAAGTAATAGAGAAATACAACTCTTTGTTAAGGTAAATTAGGTCGTATTTGCAATACAAAATGTAGATTCAAATATAGAAAGATACAATTATCCTTCACCATCAAACTGAGCATTCTGTTTTCGTATACTTTTCATATAGGTTTCGTAAACTGTCAAAAACTTCTCAGTTTTACATACAATAAAAAGCTTCGACTACACTAGACAAGCTTTTAAAAGTATAGTGCGAACAAGTTCATAAAAATCTGTCACAACTGTCAGATAGCCGACATAGTATTATGACCGCGACTGTATCAAGTCAACAGTGAACAATCAGCCCCGAAAATTCGTTTCGTTCAAATATTCAGAACTTTTCCGGATGGGGATGTGGGATGAAAAAAATGTCCGCCATTTTCCCCTACGACTACTAAGTAACTAATGTGTGACAGTACGATTATTTTTAACACTCGACACTGGGTTCGATTCCCGGGTAAAGTGTTATTAGGTGTCTGTTAGCAAGTTAGATGGCAATAGACTCGGCCCATATTAAATGTGTTTTAAAATTTGAGTGTTCAATAGTACACCTCTGCTTGAATCTTCGGGGAATTCAGCGTGATGCTACGTGATGTCGACAGTTCATATTCAAATTCAATTTAGACAATTATTTTTTTGATGTTAAGTAACATTTGTTCTACGTATTTTTTACGATACTAGGTTTTGCAGATTCAGGGATAAATTAAAGGAAAATAAATATAACAGAAAGGAAAGAAAATATAAAACTTAATATATTTGTTATCCTCATCACGTGTTATCACTGGATGTTATATTTTTCTATATGTTAACGGTGTAAACAAGGAACAATAAACAAAACAAAAAAGAAACTTTATTCCATATAAATCACTACATATTATAAAACAAAGTCCCCCGCCGCATCAGGACGTATGTCTGTGTGTTCGCGATAAACTCAAAAACTACTGAACGGATTTTCATGCAGTTTTCACCGATAGACGGCGTGATTCATAAGGAAGGTTGAGGACGATGATAGTTGAAGATGTCGGAAAAAATCATGCCGACTGGGAGCTTTACTGGCGTGCGCCGAGTAAATGATCGACGTAACAGGCTGATACGATACTACGACATAAAAAAAAATTGAGGCGTATATGCTCTGCTACCCGTGCGAAGCTTGGGGTCGCTAGTATTATATTAAAAACAAAAATTATAATAGATTATAAAGAATAGGCATGTAGGTATCAGAAACACTGAACCAAGAAAATAATTGAATTTAGGCCGGAATACAAGAACACGCTCGTCAGAAGGTAATGTCGAGTAAGTGTCCAGGCACACATGCATGTCTGATTATTCGAAAATTCATGCCCTGTCCACCCCTGTCAGGCCGCAGACAAAATACGGGTATATGTAGGAAATTCGCCCGGTTTTATTCCGACGCTCGGCCGCCGAAAACTGGCGCTAGCCAGTTCATCCCGCCTAAAACTGCGTACGTACGTTACAAAGGAATTATAAAAGGCCGGTCAAGTCAGAATTGAAATTGGATTTTATTGTCCGAGTGCACTTTATTTTTGCAGGTGTATGCTGAGATAATTTGATTATAATATTGAAATTGGCTGAAATACGAAATAATTAGTGGGTTAAACTTAGAACAATATTGCTTATATTTTAAAATAAACGCGACAGTCTGGTTGGGTGGTTATTTTTGAAAGTTGCTAGTAATTGGGTTGGTTTTACGAAATACTGTCGCATGGTGTCATAATAGCTTACCATTAATATGATTTTGAGATCTTATCCGCTGCGAAATATGCCCGTGGCCTCCGATGGATCTGGAAAGAAAGATATATCTTATTAATTCTTTTGTTTACACTTGTACTCTAGCGGCTGATCGCGTCTTTCATCCAGGAAGGTCAGGAGTTAGAACCCAGTCCTCACCTCTGGCTTTTAGATATTTGAATTCACGTGCGGATCAGATTTTGATTATCATTTGCTATAACGGTGAAAATGAACGTGAGGAAACCTGTACACCTGAGATGGCTCCATAATGTTCTTATGATGGTGTGTGTAGTCTGTTAACTCGCACCAGGCCAGCGTGGTGGACAAACGACTTAACCCTTCTTATTCTGAGAAGAACCTTCACCAGCAGTGGAACAATAACAAGCCGAATTATTATTAAAAAAATAAGCCAAAAAAACCATATCTATATCAAAGGCTCTAATCAATACCAATTTTTACACATTTCTTTTTTACACCGTGAATCGATAAGAAAGTACAACACTACTTATCGATATCGATCAGATAGGGGTGGCCACGTGCGCGACCACCCGGCAAGGGCGCGTGCGCACGTCCATAGGAAATCTATGGGGTTTTTTGTTTCTTCCGATAAAGCCAATCTTTGGTGAAATACCCCTATTGGTGATTATAAAATCTATCAATGTTCAAATATAATATAATATATTCCACATTCTATTTTTATTTCTAAACTTAACTGTCTCACTGCTGGGCAAAGGTCTGTCCCATTTTTTTAATATTTGAAGTTAGAAAACGTTTTAACCGAAATATAAATTAAAACTGATGTTACAGAATCATTTGCACTGAACTTCATAATACAAATAAAATACCTTTTAATATCATTACTTCGAAAAGCAGCTGACATTACTATCTTACATTCATTCTTCATCAATGCAACATCTTTGAGTCACAACTTAAGAATTCAATTCAATGTATCATAACTCAGAAGTGCCGAAAGATTTTTCTTTATCACCACCAGGTGTCGTTGGCTATACGTACTCCATTGATCGTTTATGGCCTATTAAGAGCTCGGTACAGTTGAAGAGCCTAATTGTCAGGTAACGGAGGAAGCCCTTGAGGGCAGGAAGCAATTTGTAGTGTATCACTTTGCAAGAGCTTGCTGTGGGTGATTTATTTAGTGCAAAGTTTTTTTTTTGTTTGTTTTTTTTTAACACTAGGATTTCTCCTGTATCGTGGGTACAGTTTACAAACATACATGTCACATGCACAGACAACCAGACTCAAAACAACTATCTGTAGATCATAAAAATATTTGTTCCGTGCGGGGATCGAACTCGCGACACCTAGCGAAGAAAGTTAATCGCTTAGCCATTGCGCCAACCGTGTCGTCAAAAGCGTACTTACAATGTTTTTGCGAGTATTTTTATAGTTGTAGCAATTGCGTGTGTCATTGATTGTCTGTGTCTTATTAATAGGAATCTTAGGCTCATAATCACAAGTTCTTTTCTCAATAAATTTATGCAATCTTTAATGTATTGAAATAGTTGGTAGGCTTAAGTTATGGTATCATTTACGGACACTGAACAGAATATTTAGTAGAAGAGAGAAGGAAGAGTCAATAACGTAAGTATTTGAAAATCATTCAACAATTATGTTATTCTGTTAATTGTAATATCATCTTAATTGTAATACTGATCTTCTTATTTCAAATTTGCGTAAACTTGTATTATGCTAATTTTATTTTTAATACATTCTACTAATCTTATAAACGTGAAAGTTTGTGAGGATGGATTGATGGATGGATCTTTGTTACGCTTTCACGCCAGAACAGCTGAACGGATCTGGATGAAATTTGCCACAGAGATAGATTATAGTCTGAAATAGTACATAGGCTTTTTATCCCGGGAAAATTTACGGGTTCGTAAACCGAAGCTAGTTTCAAATAAAGCTTTCACAGGCACTTTTAAAACATCAATAAGCCTAAGTTGCGCGTTTCCAATAAGTTCGTCCTATGGAGAAAATTCGGAAAGAGACGCCGTGGTTATGTACCCTTTTAAAATTAATTAATCGGTAATATCTAACCCAAAGTTTATTTTTTTGTACAAGACTTAATATTGGTTTATGACTGAATTATCTTCATGTAGGTATATAAAGAATGAGGGTATACAATTAATACTTTCAGTATTACAACAGTCTTAAATTTTAAAAACATCTGTTTCTTATAATCGTATCAACGCCATCTATCCGATTTACGACACTTGAACTATAAAGGCACTATACGTGTCAAATTAGCTGTATAAAGGATCAATATTTTGCACAAATTGGGCAAAAACACGCAGATGTTCTGCATTGACTTCTGGTTAGTTTGAGGATATGTTTGGTTCTTTGTGTGATCGGTTTTCATTTCTATAAGATTATTTATCGTCATTTGTTAATTTTTATTCGTTTGTTTTTCTGTATATTTTTCTTAATACAGTTACTAAATTGGAAAATAACATTTTTATGTACAATCCGCCAACCCGCCAACCCGCCAAACCGCACCGGGCCAGCGTGGTGGACTTAGGCCTACCCCTTCTCATTCTGAGAAGAGACCCTTGCCCAGCAGTGGGACAGTAATGGGTTGAATTTATTTATTTATGTAACATTGTTGTGTAACAATGTTTTTAAATAATTATTGTTTAAATATCAATCTACATATATAAGATATTAAGGAGCAAATATTATTAAGTGCATTAGATATTTCTATCGAGTATCAATTGTTTTGATCTTTTAATGTAATCAGTGAGGTTTTCGTTTACATAACAATTGTTTCTCAATAAAACTGAATTCTTCAGAATAACTGACTCCAAAAATCGTTGAACCATCACATAACGTCATACCAAGAACCCCAAAAAGAACTCTAAATGCACCACAAGGACAAGGACTCTCAATATTAATATATATTCGCGGGATGCGGGCGTTCGCATCAAGGAACTATTCTTGGGCCCCTCACTACAATGGGTCAGGAATTGGCCTGCTTGGCCCACATTCCCACAAAGCCAACATTGGTCTACTTACACAATAATTACCAGTATCGGCCCGTATCCTTAGACCCCTGCTGAGACGAATTATATTTTAATGGTTTTTGCAAGAGTTGTCACCGGAAGCTGCTTATATTGTAGAGTAGGCAATAAATTTAGTTTTTTTTTTAGTTTAGCAATTGTGCAAGATATTTGTCAAACGTTCGCGAATAATAAGCACGATATTCTTACCAGGTGAATTGTTAGGGTTCGTATTTTGATTGACAACTTATGTTGCAAATTATAATGTAAAAGATCATGGCAATAAAAAAATGTCTGACACGCGACCGGACGCGAAGTTATTCGAATCAAAATATAATAAGAAAGCCAAACCAAAATTACATGTTACATAACCTAACGACCTTAACCCTTCACTTATCTCGTCAACGGAATTGTCAAAACACATCACAGTTTGGGGCGCGTTCACACGCCCATTTGTAAGACTGTGACGTCACCGGATGCGACGTAAGGACTCCTCGTCTTGAATGGGCACGCACACACGCACACCTGTGCACAGACGTCTTAGACTATTGTGTGTGTGAATGAACGTACGATGTGTTTACGGCGAGATTGTAGACAGCCCGACTATGGAGATTGACGGCCCACTAGCGCGGACAAACATTCCCGATCCGACTAATTGAAACACGTCCGTTATCCCGGATTGGCAACAAACAGTTTCAAAAAAACTTTCTAATGAGCAAACACACCAGTTTTCCATCATAGATTCACACTTGAATTGCGATTCGAGTCGAAAAACTGTTTCGTCATTTCCGAATTTTAATAGTGTATGTTACGATGTATGACGGGGGCATTGGACCTTGTGCCAAAACCATAATACACGGGCAAAGTTATCTGTACTGTCAAACATCAAGACTACAAGGTAATTTGGACTTTATTTTGCACCTAATAACGCGTATAAAATTAGAGTAAGGTCTAAAAATTACGTTTGTAGTTGCAGTATCGGTATGGAGTGTACGAGGGGTGAACCCGGGCGCTCGGGCAGGTGTGAGGCCAGATGTCTTGAACAAATTGCCGTGCCATAAGGTACGTGTGGACACACCCTTACTTCTGTGGGCTCGGCGTGTGCCAAGTTTTAATTTTATGCTTGATTAAGGCCCCGATACCGGGAGCGACTAATTAATCGCCAGGAGATCAACTGTGCGGACTTTTTCGAGTGTTTTGCCGCATTACTAGTTGTTCTTAGGTTTTTGGTAGTTTCGGATAAAAAGACCAATATTTTTAAATACTTTTCTCCTCATTAGAAATTATTCCTGTATCGTGGGTGTGTTTAGAAACACAAATATAGACCTGTAACAACTATCTGTAGGCCGTACAAATGTTCCGTCCGGGAATCTAACTTGGGAAACAGCTCAACAGTTAATTGCTCAACAACTGCGTCAACTATGTCATCGACTATGGTGGATCTTATGTGAATATTATAGCTTTAAGCGTAAATAAATGTATTCCTAGAGATACTCTGAAAACAGGTTTTAATAGCTATTTTATAACAAGTTTATGTTCGCTGCTAAGTGCAATGGGTAAGCGATTTCTGCGCTTCGTATCACGGGTTCGATACGCGAAACAAATATTTGCAATATCTACAGATGGTTGTTTCGGGTCTGCCTGTGTGTGCATGTGACATGTATGTTTGTAAACTGTACCCACGATACGGGAGAAGTCATAGTGCGGGGCAACGATTTTTTTTAATAACGGAAAATATCTAAAAAAGATTATTTACTTACTTTAAAAAACTCGTCATCTAATATTTCCTATATCACATTACATGGACAGCTTATGTAGAAGCAGTACCCACTGATGTAAAGCATGGACATCGGCTTCAAAGTAGCGCCAGTTTTTACACGCAAAGCTGTTTTTTTTACGGTTCAATGGACAATGCACCTCCGGCTAATGGGTGCAAAAAACTGAGCCACGTTGTCAAGTAAAGAATAAATAATGATACTTGGAACATATTGACACACACTTTGATACGACTTGGTACATATTTTTAAATGTAATTTTTTAAGACTTTCTGTAGCTGTGGTGTATCTAAACATAACTAGTTAAAATATAATGTACTAGCTTCCGCCCGCGGGTTCGCCCGCGTGGTATACGAACCTGTACATTTTCCTGGAATAAAAAGAAGTCTATGAGCTATTCCAGACTATAATCTATCACTGTGCTAAATTTCATCCAGATCCGTTCAGTCGTTCTGGCGTGAAAGAGTAACAAAGATCCATCCATCCATCCTCACAAACTTTCACATTTATAATATTAGTAGGATATTAGTAGGATTAAGCAAACATACTTTAGGAAATGTTACCACAATATTTAAACATAACATAGTAACACTGTATTCCCCAAAGGGTTGGGCAGAGGTATACTATTATACACTAACATTTCGCCGATGCGGTTATAGACTCACATGTAATAGGGGCGAGCCTATTGCCATTTACCGGGCACAGTTCCGGAATTCGTTAGCAGCTAAAAATCAGCGTTGACTATTATTTACTGCCATCTAACATCACTGTAAGCTGATCACCGTTTTAGTATCAATTTTTTCCATCACAATTTTTCTATTGTTCTTTAAACTTTAATGAAAACACTAAGTACTAAACATACAGCCCATAATTAAGTGCGTATAAACAAATTCTAATTACCTAGAATTTAGCCAAAAATTCACACGCCATATTTGAAATTTTCATCCGAAAATGGCGTTGCCTAGGTAACGCAACGGAACTGCCGATGACCGGTGCACTCGTAATTATTTTAGTTTACGGAAACTATAGTCATTGACTCTGTGATCGTGACAGTGTGGCCATTTAATGTTAGTGGGTATCCATTTTATTACGATATTTAGATTGGACAAAATGTTTTCCATGGAGTTTCTTGTCGGACTCTTCTCCATAGGACTAACCCACTTTGGAACCGTGCACCTAGATTCATAACGTTTTGAAATTGCCTGCAAAGGCCCAATTGAAATAAAAAACTTTGACTTTGTGGGAAAAGTGGGGAAAATGTTTGAAATATTTTTTTCTGTCACTATCTTTGGCTTGTAAGTGACTCAAAATCTTTAACTAGCTATAGGTTATTAACCTGCCTATAGGATTTATTTTTTTAATTTATTTAATAATCATAAAAAAAAATAACAAGTAATTTTTTCAAAATTATTATTTTCCTCTAATACAAGATTGAGAAATATTTTAGAAAGAAACATAAATCTAAAAAAAAGAAAAAATAATGTTTAATAAATTTATTATTTTCTTACATATCTAAAAGGAACAATAGAACTATAAATCTTTTAAAATTTAAAATTTAGATGGCATTCTTAATTTCAAATTGTTAAAGATTAGCCTCAAATCTTTTACAATTTTAAATTAAGGATCGCATTCTAAATTTAAGCTAGGGATGCCGTCAATTGTTTGAATCGATCGATTGTTAAGACCCTCATAACAGTTTTCTAGGGTCGATTTATCGATTGTGACGTGTAATAATAGAGGAAAGGAGAAAGGGGTCGGCTGCACCTTTAGCTTCTATTCCGGGACAAAATGTCGCGTGCCCGGTGCATAGCGTACGATACGAGTTATCCCAGCGGAACAAATGTGCATCTTACACCTTGTGATTTAACAGTAACATAGATTTGTTTGCAAATCCCGATATCATTTATAACATAACATAGCATCACGCCTGTATTCGCCAAAGTGTTAGGCAGAGGTGTATTCTACACCCACATTACACTGATGCCGTTATTGAGTCCCAAGTAATAGGAAGCAAGACTTGCCATCTACCAGGCACGCTGCTGCGGATAATTTGCATACAGAAAAACCTAATAACGCTTTGCCCGATCCAGGAATTGAACTCAGGATCTCACGCTCAGCTGTGACTTGCGATCAATAGACCAATGGGCCAGTCAATAATAATTTAAATGACAGCAATAAACATAATCGATTATTGCGATTTTGTAACAGATGTAGAATCATTTGCAATATTTGCATTGCGGTCGCCGCTTTTGAATTCTAAGCTGGAGTTCTTTCTTTTATTGATATTACTATGTAAGCTGCAAATGTGTGTGCATCTGTGGGGCGCGTGCGTTGCAAAGATGTTTTGCGAATGATGGATGGCTGTCTTCCTATTGTGTGGTTCAAAACATATCGAATTTCGAGATGCGATTGTTTCGGTAGCGAAATAATCGAATAGATAATTAATGGTCTTTTGATACGATTGCAATGTGTTGATCGCGATTGATCTACGGAAAAAATCGAAGAATCGATTTGAAGATTGTTTTCTTTTTTGTGAGTTTTATGGAGCGATGATTTTATAGGTTACTTTCGGTTTAATTGGCTCTTGTTTTATTAATTTCTCAGATCTATTTCATGAGATAATTAGGTATAATAAAAATATGATCTTATAGATATTGAAATTACTAATATGTCTAAAATCGAATTTTACTTTGAAATGTAAGAAAATATAGGTAGCAAAGACGTCAACACTTAAACATTTTTTATTTTCCTAAAATGCCTAAAAATCTCACAACCAAACTTAGATTCGCTAGCGAAACTTTATCGATCGCGATGCGCACCCCTCGTCGCCATCTTGGGCGCTTGCGCAGCTGCGCCGGCGCCGGGTCAAAGGTGCGAGGGGTAAGCAGCTATTGTAGTGTAGTGGGCGCTGAGTGTACTGTCTGTAGGATTACCGCCATATTGGATATCGACTTACGAATTAGGGGTTTGTAGATCTTTTTGATAGTAGATTGTGGAGTTTTAATGCAATTTGAGTATGTTTGGTGATGACAATTTTTGGACCTCTTCTCTTTGAGAGATCTTATAAGAAATGACATAACAGGCACTCTTTGTAGATCTAAGAAACTATTGATAGTTGTATAAATTTTGCAAAAAATTATTTTTTTGACGAAGGCATGTTTGTTAACGATCACGTTGACCGTACAGTCTCAAATCACTTTCTTCAAAACAAACAGGGAAGTTAAACCACAGAATTGAACCCACACCTGGCCACTCAGATTGTTTTAGGCGCCATCGTTCGTCGGTTACCATGAAGACATTTGATACGCCCACAAAACACATTAAGTGCCGGATCAAGCATGTGCATTGATGCTATCTTTACAACACGTGCCTTTTATAATCCCAATCCAAAATAAACCTTAGTATGATGGCCAAACGTTGAGAATCGGTTGGTTCGGAATGTAAGGAGAAGACATCAAGCACCTTACAATCTTTTCATCTATTCAAGCAACTTAAGACTTTGTTATTGGCTAGATAAAGTATAGAATAGATAGCAAGAATTTTACTACAAATATTTATCGTAAGGTGCGGGCGTAAAATCAGCTGGTCGGTCTTGTAAAGACGTTTTTTTCTTGAAAGGAGCTGCCATGTGAAATTCTATCTTGAACTGTTATTATAAGGACAATTTTCCCTTGATAGCCAATTTGTCAATCTCAGGACTGACAAGTGAGCATTTGTCTGCGAAATCATCGAGAATTTTATAATTCTCGTCCTTATTCTTAAAGATATAAGACTGAGTCCAGAATCTCCGATATGTTGTTAGTAAGTTGTATCGAGAAGGTGGTCTACTTGTCAAAACCGGATGACGCATCTTAGATTTTTTGCGCTTGCGCCGATTTCGAATTGAATGGATCTACAAGGTGCAGTTTAATCTTTATAATATCGATTATTATTAAGCATCTTTGTAGTGCCATAAAGACATGACTTTTTGCTTTGGATAGTATTTTATCTACATTATTGATTTCGTTACAGATCGATCAGAAAAGCTGAGATTTAATATCAATGTCATAATAATAATATAAAACTTAACAACCACTAATGTATCCTTATAATCCACGAACAATACACAAAACAAGTAAGAGCTTTACGCAGCGTTAGGGTAACTCGACATGTGCGCACGCGACGCGTGGCCCGACAATCACAGTAATAATAACTAAAAAATAATAATAAAACCGGGTGAAGAATAAAGAAAATCACCCCCTGCTCCCCTTGGCTTTATCTTGTAGACTTGGAAATGTTAAAGATAATAGGGGCGAGTCCCCTCGTATGCTCGTATGCGCTTGCACACCTTTCGCGGGGGTTGTGATGTGGGGCGATGAGAGACGCGTGCGCAGCGGCGGTTAAATTCAAATTTTGGACGCGTCTTCTGTAAGTGCGCAAAGTATTCATTTGAAGTATGTATGTATGTTCGCTGTTACACAAGATAAATTGAAAACCATTCAAAGAAGCTCATAATTTATCTTTACTTGTACGTATATTTTATTGTTACTTGGTTTTTAATTATTATTCATAGTATCTAAGACCATTCTTTGATACTATGGTTTTATTAAACAAAAAAATTTTTAGTTAGGAAAGATCCGAGTTTAAAGTTATTTCCAACAATATCTTTAACATTTGACTAGTGTTACGTGAGTTACGATCATACCTCGGTTCATAAAAGGTAGCTGAGATATTCCAAAAACACTAGCAGCCATTCTAGTTTCAAGTACCGTAACAGACCGTATTCGGTTCAAAAACCCAATTTCATTCTAACAGAGATTTCGGAATTCGTAGCCACGAACGGCTACGGGCCTACGAGCCGTAGCCTATTTCCTTTAAAACTTGACCAGGAAATTAAAGCGCTACGCCATTTTTCTTATAATTGTAACGACTACGTATAGATAAAGCGACAAAAATATTATTTAAAAAAACTACGTCAATAGAAATCAAAAGCCAATTACTGGGATATGAATGAAACGAGAGAGGCTGACTCGAAGCAAAGGACGCACATTCAAAAAGCCCGAGATAGGCTTTGTTGTCCACCTTTGATTACCTGTGGACTGGCAGAACGCCGGCCAAAGACAATATGCGGATGTGAATGGAAGGAGGAATTAGTTTTTGTGTTGAGTTTTTTTTTATTCCGCGATCCATGTTGGTTTTACCGGGAATTTTGTTAGTTCAATTGTCGTTGGAGATTTTCTTGTTTAGTGATAATTCTTGATTTGCTAATCGTTTGTTAATTGAAGATTTTTTGAGATGTTTCTTAGAGATCTGTGTATGTGTCTTTGACTACATATGTTTTGTTTACTTTTCAACTCAGATGTATGTTTTATAATATATCTGTTTTGCGGATTTTTCATTACAAACAACTTTGAAGTTAAACCAATAATGATTAAGTCATTTTTTATACAGCTGAGATTGTTCCCTATCTCTCACAGCATTTTCACTATAAACCAACCAGACTCAAAATCTCTGTTACAGTCGAAACAAGAGATACGAATACAGAGTCACCAGATATGCCTCCATGAATTCATCTCAAGAATTTATGAATGCATTCGATTAATATATCACTTAATTATTATGTAGTTGAACAACATATGTATATTTATTTAAAATCGTGCTTTTTTTTTCTTTTTTATAACGTTACCCCGCACTAGGAATAATTCCTATGTCGTGGGTGCGTTTACAAACACATATATTCAAATACACAAAGACCCAGACACGAAACAACTATCTGTAGACCATACAAATGTTTGTTCCATGCGGGAATCGAACCGAAATCGAATGCGGGAAGCGACACGTAGAGTAGCAGTCGATCTCTCAACTGTGCCGTAAAAAATCGTATTTTGTAATTAACTTCAGACACCTAATCATCGTCGAATCGAATACCCAAAAATAGAACTTCACGAAATTTGGTGACCCTTCATATTCCCTGTATTGTCTGCACCTTTAAATACTGATCCATAATTTCACTGCTCTATTTATTAAAATTAAATATTGAATTCAGCAAAAAATCTGACAAGACATGCGGGTTTGCCATATGGCTGCAAGGTGTCGTATCAAAGGGAACTCTTTCGGCAAAAGGTGCAAATTTTGAAGTAGGTCATCTTCTTATTACAAACTTTTTTCTACCATTTCATTTCTTTTGGTTGCCTTACCTGATTGCACGTGGTTCTTGAATTAAATAAGCACATGGTCCTACATGAAATGTAGTTTAGAGATCCTTGTTGTTTCGAAATTGATAGATTTGGGGATAAATTCCCTGTTAGGTCTTTTCTTTTGTGGTATAAGTTGATGCTTCGGTTATTACTGTTTTTTTTTTCTTTTCCTTGCACGGGACTACAAAGTCCCGCAGCCTAATTACCGATGTAGCGACAGGCGTAGATCGCGCGATAACTTCTGTCAAACGTCATTTTTGTGACATATAATGTATTGGCTGACAGTGAGATTGCTGTCGCTTGGCTATCGCGTTGCTGTCGCTTTTTTACGTAATTAGGCTGCCGGACTTTTGGAAGGCATGCGTGGGGCCGAAGCCAACACGTAGTCCTTTAAGACAGCTTTAATGAATTATTATTATGGTTATCACTTAATACGGTATTATGCATGAATAGTACCGATATAGAGGTTGGTCAAGTACATACCTATCTATATACATATTATACAATAAATTAAATTGCCACGAGAAATATTTTTGTATGGTATACGAATTTTATTCCAGTACCAATTTCACACATCTCCAAACTAAACAATTAAATAGAGACAACAAACTGTTTCATTAGACAGCAAATACAGCAACAATTCAAATCAAAATTCATGAACTATTCAGATGATTTACTACGCTCCCGAGGTCGCACCAATTATGTGTGTTAGTATGCCACAATCTCCCATAATCGATAGCATTTAGCGTACGCTACCCCATCAAAACACCATGAGACACAACAAGCTAAAACATACCTTAATCACTGTAAATATAGTTCAATTTCCAATGAATAAAAAGCTGGTATTAATTAAATAACCAATATTGATTGATCTCTCCAAAATTTGGTACTACAAGTATTTTGTTCGTTTTCCTAACCGTATTGAAGGTCATCTTACAGTGGTATCATCCCCTGTCTAAGTTTCACAGCACATCTGTTTGCAAGTTCTTCAAGGGCGAGCGTGACATTTGGTTAAATGCTACTTGACGGTTTTTTAATTTGAACTCGGTTTGTTCCGAAGAGTTACGGCTAGTTGTTTTTAGGGTTATAATTCAATAATTTGATAAGGATATTTTGTATTAAAGCTATGTATAAAAGTTCTTTATAATATTTTTTATAAGCTTGTGATTGTATCAGGGTTCTATTACATCTAGGAGCTGTTTAAAAACTCGATGGTAAACCAGCCGATTACCTACCTATTACTTATCTGTCACAAAGCGTTAAAATTTCTGTTACACAATTTTCTATAAAATAAATCTAGCAGATAAACGTACTTAGATTTTATTAGCAGTTGATATTTTATCTGTATAGTAAATTGGCAAATGGGGATGTAAAATAAAAATAAAATTTCATATACGTAGAATACGAATCTGTTCCTAGAATCTCGTTACTGTTTTAAAAGGAAAACACACATCGTTATAAGAAGTAATTATATTTGCCATATTTAATAAATCATAAAAAATAAATATTATCCATGTTACGGGTAATGCTAGAAGCATTAGTAAACCTAGGTTTACCCAAGTTTGTCTGGGTAATAATAGTTAAAACTAACCTAACCTAACATTACCCAGCCGGCATTGGGTAAATCTAGGTTTACTAATGCTTCTAGCATTGTCTGTAACATCCATACAACGCATTTTTCATAGTAAAAGATCATAATAATAAAAAACTATTAAAATAAGTTCAAGAATTTATTAATTAATGAGCTTTTGAAAGAAATGAGGGTAGAAAACTTATGGAAATGAGAAGTTAACATCAATAAAATTATTTAAATCACATCGCCCCTTTCAATTAAAGTGCATACATCCATTATACTGTGGTGTTAGCCATAAGCGGCAGCGAATTGCGAATTTGTAGTTAAAGCCGATTTTATAAGATTTATTTTAAGTTGTTACAAAACATAGATCCACGGCGTGCCGGTATATTTTTTATTTATAATAAACAAGTATGTATGAATATCATAAGGTATTATTTGTAATTAAATTGAGTTTCTATAATTTAAAGGAAAAAAATCTATAGTAAAAAGATAGGAAAACGTGATATATTACAAATATTTTTTTCATTTTTTTTGTAACCTTGGCCCGTTCAAGGAATAATTCCTGTATCGTAGGTGCGTTTACACATATATTCACATGGATACCCAAACTCGGAACAACTATCTGCAGATCATACAAATATTTATTCCTTGCGGGAATCAAAACCGCGCAGCATTCGATCTCTCAACCACTGCGCCAACCGAGCCGTTATCTGACGTTTTGTTTAATAAATAATTGAAATAATAATAATAAAAAAAGCAATTTGCTATGAAACATACTAAGTCCTCTCTAGCCTTTAAAAAATAAAACGCTTATAACTTACACCCATGTGACGTGACACTCACACAAGACAGGAAGCGTAGAGCACACAATCTCGCCACAAAAGATATGAGAGAACATATAATTATGATATCGTATAACGAACAGATAGCAAGAAAATAGCAAGTGGCTCACTTGTCGTATCCTTTGCCTGAATAGACTACAGGTTTTAAAATTATACGCTATCGTGTTGCTTGTTTGGTGCTTTTTAATCTGTATCGTTTGACGTTTTGCGATGTCATTTGAATAGATGGGTGATTGACCTTTATTTTTTTTTCTTTTGATTGACCTAGTGAAGTTTGTAGCATAAATAGTGATTTGATTTTTTAATAGCTTGCTTAGGACATTAATTGGATGTTGAACTTTATTTATTAATTTATTCAATTAACAATACAAACTTATAGTATAATACCAAAACGTTTGTATGTTAGAAAAATATATGTAGAAAATTTAACGACAGTTTACACTCATATACTTAATTAATTAATAATTGGAATAGAAACATAACATTTTTACATCAAATACAAATATTTAATAGACTTCTTTAATTGATTTATGTAATTTTGGACATAATCTATTTAATACGTTCCTGTAAGAATTGACAAAAAATAAAGCTTTTATATTTCTAAGAGTAAAGTATACAACCAACTTTAGTAAATTAACATGGAAATTAATAAAAGTATAAACCTTGTCGCATTTTACCTTCCTGCGGAAGTTATAACATGATCGAGGGGGAATATATGAGTAATGGTGATAGTAGGTGATGTTTTAACGAATGGCCATATATAAAAATACTTTTTATTATAAACTTTAAGCTCTATGACATTATTTGTTTTTGTTTTGTTTTTTTTTAAACGTTGCCCCACACTAGGAATAATTCCTGTATCGTAGGTGCGTTTACTAACACATATATTCACATACACAAACACCCAGACCCGAAACAATTATCTGTAAATCATACAAATATTTGTTCCGTGCGGGGATCGAACCCGCGACACGTAGCGCAGAAAGCTAATCGATTAGCCACTGCGCCAACCGTGTCGTCAAATTCGTCAAATTTAAGAGCAATATTCTTGTCATTGTAGCTACTTTTTTCTGAATGATATAACTAGTAGTTCTTAAACTTTTAATTATCAGAAAGGTGTTTGTTTCTGCTGGTATCAGTCAGTTTTATATCTTTCCATGCCATTTCAATGAGTGAGAGCTGTCTGTTCATTAGTATTTTAAGTTATTGCTAAATTGAAAGCAGAAAAATTGTTTGAATTTGGGAAAAAACAGTAATTAATCTCCACCCAGTATCGTAAAAATTGAAAATTGGTGCCGTGTATACGTAACTATATCACATATGTATTTATTTTATTTATTTATTTTACACATAATACAGTATTGACCAAGACGTTTTTTTTTTAAACTGTACTAATTAACTATGCGTTGTTTATAAAAGAATGGAAATACACATTAAACAATGGGTAATTGACTCAAATTGTCTACCACCAGGTGTATTGAGAACATAATGTGAAAGAATTTTCGTATAAAAGTTGAGTATTAGTATGTCCGCACATTCCCACAGTACTTCCCCTTTTATATCGTAATGTAATTATTACACCTGACTGTAACGACAGTAAATACATTGTTGTTTAAATAAGTTTAGGTTTAGTGTACTTTAAGAAATGTTTTCTGAAGTGATCTGGTTATATTAGCGTTCGGATAACATGAATTTGTTAGCATTTTTTTTTATTAACAAATTAAAGTAAAAAAAATCTGTGCGTTCATTTAAAATGCATTTCTTTTTTGTTTCACATCTCTGTAAGCAATATCATTAGAATTTTTTTTCGTGATTTTTCCAATATCTCTTTATTAACTAAAATTGAACTTAATAACGCAAATAATTACTTAAAATATATATAATGTATATTTTTAATTATTTAGTATTTTTATTGGTCCACAATTTAGACTCAATTAATAAGAAATATATATATTAAATACAAGTAAACTTTCTCTTGGTCAGTACTAGCGGCCGTGCGTGACTCCGGCCGGAAGCGGGGCCGCTATTGTGACGTAGCTTCCGTGCGCTATGCGTCGTTTCCGCTCCCGCGCGTCGCTTGCGCTATCGCGATCTTGTTAATAAGATCGTCACAAGTGTTTATTGAGATTTATTAATTGGCTTGTACATGACGAATGATAATTAAAGTATTCGAGTTTGGCATTTCTTTTAATGTATTTTATCAAAGTCAAAGTCAACGTTTTTTATTTCAACTAGACTTTTGCAGGTACATTTAGAAAGTCGAGAGTTTGTTTATAAAACACTAGCATCCGCTCGCGGGTTCACCCGCGTGGTTTACGAACCCGTACATTTTCCCGGGATAAAAAGTAGCCTATGTGCTATTCCAAACTATGATCTATTTCTGTGCCAAATTTCATCCAGATCCGTTCAGCCGTTCTGGCGTGAAAGAGTAAAAAAGATCCATCCATCAATCCTCACAAACTTTCACATTTATAATATTAGTAGGATAGGATCACGCCTGTATTCCCCGAAGGTTTAGGCAGAGGTATAGATCCATTTCAGCGATGCCGTTATTTAGTCCCATATAATATCAAGATAGCCTATTTGTCATACTGGTAAAACTCCGGATGACTACTGATAATTTTCTAACAGAAAAACCCAATGAGTATTTTGATAGTTGCGCTTACTGGACAAACAACAACAACTGGACAAACTGCGCGAATACTGGACAAATGAGGAAATAATACCTCATTAAATAACTAAATTTAAATTAAATAACTCCTATGAATACTTCAGAAAGGTTCAAAGAATTATTTATTTTGAAATCTAACGATGTCATTTTTAGAAATGGACCTACTTAGGCCTACCTAAGTAGGTCCATTTCTCATAGAACATATGTATGTAATAGGTATGTATATTGTAGGTACCTATACCTACAATATACATACCTATTACATACATATGTTCTATATGACTGCCTCATTGGCCTAGTGGTCGTAAGTGCAACTGCTGAGCGTGAGATTCTGGGTTCGATTCCCAGGTCCGGGCAAAGTGTTATTGGGTTTTTCAGTATGGAATTTCTCATTAGCAGCACGGTGTCTGGAACTGTGCCGGGTAGATGGCAATAGGCTCGCCCCCAATAACATGGGACTCAATAACGACATCGCCTGCCTAAACCTTCGGGGATTACAGGTGTGATGCTATTTTCTATTTACGTAAATGTGTATCGTGACGTCACAAAACATTCAAACGCAATCCAAACATATTAACTTGATGGGTTCAGAGCTAAAGCGTAAATTCTATGAAAGGCTCTTCACAGTATGTGGTAAGAATTTCTCTGAATATCTAGATATAAAGATATATAAAAATACTAAAACCGCACCAAGCCTTATTGGGTTGGCTGCGTGAGGCTATAGGTTCAATTCAGGCAACGTATTATTTGGGTACGGCATTTGGGAATGGGGGTGTACACCTCCACCTCTGTCCAACCCTTCGAGGAATACAAGCGTGATGTTACCGAAAGAATGGTCCATACGGCTATATATAACAATTTGAATCGTATAAAGAACAATCGAAGCATTAAAAAATAAAACTAAAACCGTCGCGTTCTAAAATCAAATCATATTCAGAATGCGCGTTCTAAACTCAAACCAATCAGTGTTTCATTTTCCGAAATCAAATTCTTGATTCTTTTTTCGAAAATCCGTCGTATATCTCCCGCGATCACTTAACGACAATAATGGCTACATGGCCACTCAGACAGAACATTGCGACATCGATGTTCGATGACTAAAAAAGATTGTTAGACAAGAGGTTGAAAAAAAAAAAGTACTTGCATCTAAAAATTGTCAATATATAAAACAAGCGCTTCGAGTGTTTCATATACGGATGGTCGATTATTATCTGAATGTATCGGATATGTCTGTGTATTTTCTGTTTTATTAAGAAACGGTTGAAAATCAAGTAATGTTAGATTAGCCCAGACCACATTAAATCTTCTAGTCTGAATCTTTTTGTGGATTTGTTTAAATTATTTAAATATATCTAAGGCCACTTTTGACCATATCAAAGTGTTCCGTCATAATTGGACTGTTTTAATCCAATGTTGAAAATATCGTTTTTTCTATTTCATTTGAGGCTTTCCGACTGTCCTCTTCAGATTGGAATCTCTCTGTCTCCTTTATATACCTGTCCTTTTCTGGCTACGTGTTCAGCAATAAAGCTTACTAAATCAAAACAAAAAAATAAAATAAAAGCACAATAATTACAAGTAACATCTTTAATTAATTAAGTCTCTCATCGCGGTAAAAGCGTAATCTAAACCGAAATAGGTTAAACAAAGGCAGTGTAGTCGTGGATCAAGCGAGCCGTGGGCCTGCGCGGGCTTGGCTGTGCTCTGCCGGGCTCAAACGAACCAACGGGCTAATCCCAGCGCATCTGCGCCGTAATGAGCTACTCAAGTACACCCTAACCTGTTTACATTGTATCTTTATTGTGTTTTTTGCTCCACTCTTTCTTTCCTATGTAACGAAATGATTTTTTTTCCTACCCACAGACTGTAATAAAACGAAATCTCGCGTCGGTTATGCCTTTGTCTTTTAAGCGATTTATTTTTAATTACGGATGTACATAGTTGTGTGGATTATGTGGATAAGATGCGTACTGTGAGTTGTGATGTCGCAATGTGATTTGGTGATTCAAATGTTTTTGTTAGATTTTGTTTCTTGAGAATAGGTTGGTATGTTTTAGTCTTTGTCAATGACAGGATACTTAACAATGATAAGTTACGTTTAAAAAAAATATTGGTCAATTATTGAATTATGTGTTATTTTTAGGGTATTTTTTGGGTAACTCTTAACAAAGCAACGAATGTTATCGAAATTAACATTTAACAATCTGACAAAATTTTGTTTTATACCACTTTAGATCAACACAACACCTCTTTTTGCTCAAATAAAACGTAGATAACAGAAAAAAAAACGCTAGCAAATTACTCATAACGGCACAATTCCCACCAAAGTTGCCACCAACAAAAGTGGACGGTACAAAGCAACTAATCATGCCGGTATATGCGTGGCCCCATTTCACACATTGTCTGTTCGCTGATTAAGAGGATTGTCGCCACTTCCTCGGATATTAAAAGCGTGTCTTGTCCCTACTAGATGCGTGCTAGAAAGTTTAGCGTGTTTTGTTTTAGCTTTTGCCGTTTTTTGTTTCGTTTCTGTTTGAGTTGCGGCGTTTTTGTTGTGATTTCGATGTGGCATTTTTTGTTTTTTTTTTATTTTACGTTGGTGTTTTATGTTATATTAGTGTCGGTTGTTAGATATTTTTTACGGTATAGGTATTTTTTGAGCATGAAGTAATAGCAATGTTGATAGAAAAATATAAAAATGAAGGTTTGTCCTGTTGTTGATGTATGATAATTATTTCGAGATTGTAGAATTTTGTATTCCATCTATTTAATAAGAATGATTCACACTGATAAAAATCCTTTTAGCTTATAAATCTTAATACTTAATTACTAAGCTTATTGATTAAAATCACAAAGGATGAAATTGATGATGCAGCAACAGAAACTAATAGTGAGGGCCTCCCTCTTGGAGGGCTTAGAGAAAGTTAGAGGTTGCACCAATTTAACCCTAACGATAACGAACCGCATCGATAGATAAGGACTTTCACCGGAAGTGAAACCTATTTCTATAAATAATCTCTCTTACATTTATTTTAAGAAAATGTATTTGTGTCAGCCGTGGGAAGATGAATATTTTAGTTCACTTTCGGTCTCAGAACGGACGCTTAATGGGAAGGAATTGCTAAACTACCAATTACCAGCATAGTTCGTATTGGAATTAAAGCGATTTTAGCGATTAAAGCAAGAGCAGCGAACGAGCTTTCCAAGTTAACATGGTAATAAAAAGAAGCTATAAAAGGCATTTTTAATCAATTCGGTTTTGTATATGAATGATTAATCAATCTCCTCATAACATTTTATGAATTGCACTGAAGTCGACGGGACCTTCTTATATCACGAAATTATCGCAATATTTTTATTTTATTTTACAAAAACTTTATTTTTTAATAAAAAGATTGAAGTCATACAAATATTTGAATCAATTCTGCGATCTGTAGCAGAAGCCCAAATATTGCCATAACTCAAAATCTTCAGTCTTACAAAAGCCGTTTATTCCAAATTCAAATCTACAGTCACTTAAATCCGGCCGTATACAAACAAACAAAAACTAAAACACGCGTGTTTATTAAAAGTAAAAAAAAAAACGTAAAGTTCATCGGCCTGATGCAGAAGCACCGGGGTACTGTTTGCGATGTCAACAAATATTACTTTCCAAACGGCCACTATCAAACTTTTATGTTTGTGTTTAGTTCGTCAATTCGTCGATGTTGTAGGGTTATATGTTTTAGATGTTATCAATGCACCGTATTGCTGGCTCTTGCTGCACATAGGTCTCTAGCAGAACATGTCAGGTTGATTAAAATTTGTACTTTTTTTTTTAATGAATACGTTTAAGTCGTTTTCTTTTTTTTTGAATTTTTAATGTATAGTCATAGAATATGAGATCTGACCAGTTAAATTATCTCTATAGTATTTTAAGGTTGCAAGATCTTTCATTAATAACTGACATGTGCAAATGTATGTAAAAAAAGGCAATCTGTAACAGTCTACGTCATCATACAAAGAAATTTACTACCAATATACCGCCACAAATGTCGGCAAAGGTGTTCAATTTTATGCGCACGCGCTGAACATATGTTTGCGTCGCATGACCAATGTTTAAACCAAACATTTGCACAAAAAATTGATGAGCCTTATACTCAAGGTGTGCTTTTGCGAGCTATCTAAACAGCCTGTGGTGTGGTCGTTTTTTTGGCTATTTTTTATTTATTTTATGATAGTTGGCAAACTGATTTTTTATAAGATAACCCTTTAGTTTCCGATAAAATCGCTGCTAATATTTAGATTTTTGATGTTTCTGTTATTAATTGCGTAGTTTTTTATTTTCAAATAAACCTGTACGAAGGCGGCTATTAATGAAGATCAAATTAATTCATGTTTAGATTTATATTCACACGTCTAATACTTATTCAAATAAACAATTCAATCAAATCGTACCATCATAAACCACAACAAATTACGTATATTTCCGTAACACGTCATAAAAATAAATGGGTAATTCACAAATCAGATACACGATCGCAGTTAACCCTCCCACGGCGATCAACTTAAGTATAAGGAGCATACGTTTCGCTCCCCCAAGCAGAAAACACCCATTTAAGTGTTAGGGTACGGTGCGAGTGCACGCGATGTCAAAGACATCAAGCGTCTTAAGATTGCTTTTTGTTTTTTTTACAGTAACGTCTATTTTTTAAACTTTTCTATGTTTTGAATCACGGAAAATTATAGTAGGTACTTATTATGCGTATTTATCATCAATTAAATTGAATGAATAAATGTCGCGTCATATTGTTGTTCAATTATTTTTCCAAATAAAATCAACCATTAAGATACGATACGTGGGAATTGGTAAACATTAATGAATTTACCTGCTGTAAATAATACACTGTAAAGTTAAATATTTTAAAAAGCTCTGACACGTTTTTATGCAACTCTTTTAAATACTTTACACGTTATTAAAACAACGTCCATAATAATTGGGTGGCAACATTTTGACGCGATCCGTTTCTTTTTAATTTTAATATTTATCAGTTATCGAATGATGCTTTTTAAACTGTTTTTTAAAATCCGATCTGCTTTTATTCACATCAGTCAACTAGGATTCTTTCAAATGCTTTTATTGAAATATACACAAAGCTCCAAGAAGTTTTTGACTTGTAATAGTAAAGCTCGTAAATCATGTTGTCATCGCTTCAAGATGAAAATAAAAGAACAAAATTACTGTTAAGAACATAGACTTAGAATTTCGCTAACACTAAATCTATGGTTAAGAACGTATTAGGTATAATATATTTTTAAAAACTCTTGTGATCGAAAGATATATATATGTCTAGCTGTCAAAGTTGAAATGTTCTTAACATTTGACAGCTTCTCGAGTGAAAACAAAAGCTATTTGGATAGCAATTTCATTAAAAATATATTATTCTTTATTGCAAAAAAGGTCGATTATTCTGCAAGCGTTGTCAAATAAAGATATTGGAATGTATGTTTGTCCTAGTTCCTCTCGCACTGGCACCTGACCCTTAGTATATTTAACTAAACGGTGTTTACAGCGTCTTGAGACGGAGGGTTAAGAAGGCTAGGGGCGTCGCGTAACAATCTTGTAATAGTGTTGTTCTACACGCAATGTAAACTTGGGGTATCTTTTATTACTGCGTTAATTTGAGCTCTGTGTTTTGTGGTATTGCGTAAGTGAAGAAAAGCGAATGGTTTTACGAGAGTATATTATGTTACCTACCTATACCTAAACCTACAATATTGTGACTAAATACCAAGCTTTTACACTAACGAGTGCTACCTTTGAGTTTGGCTCACCCTGATGAGCGCGTTCTAAATCCGACACGAGGATTTTTGGGTTAGGTGTACCTATCAGAATATTAATTTTTTTTTTTTTGCCTTTTTTTGTGTATCTTATATTTGTCTCATCAACAACGTATTGCAAAATGAAATGGGATTTATATATGTTCTCCGATTGTCTTTTTTTTTTTTCATTTTATATTTTCTTATTCTCAAGTGCCAGCCCTAAGACGGAGCACACAATCTCACGGCTCTATTGAGGGTACTTTGAAGTCTCTCTGGAGAGTCCCCATGTTCACACTCTAGCTTATTTTATTGCTCTTTTATAGATGTGAACTTTGTAAGTAATGTTCTGTCTTTGAGAATAAGATTGCCGTAAATAAATATGTATAAATATTGCTAGAAATTGACAAGTTCATCAACTAGTCAATAAACTAAGCAAGATATGAATCATTGTAGTGTCCTCCTCCTCCTACATCCTTTTACATAAATGGTTTTTTTGGACCCGATAGGTGGCGCTGTTGTTGTGATCCAAAAAATAAAATACACGCTGATGAAGTTATATATATATATAGGAAATCCAAACTCCATGCTCTTACTGAGGATTTCTTAACAGAAAAACTCTCAACCCGAATATCGAACCCAGCTCAGCAGCCGAACTTCCGACCACTAGACAGTTTAGTTTATTTCCATCCTTCCATAAGAGTGGGCCGAGTTGTGTCGAATGTCCCACCCGAGGGACACAGTGGACAAACAAGCGTAGTTCACAGTGTATGTGTATGTGTACTTATTTGATCTGTCTCGGTCGTACAGTGCCAGATGGTCGGGGTTTCTTCCACTCTCGTTCATACAGATCTCATTACTAATAGAACAGCTGAGATAGTGACAGTTGTCGTTAATGTTAATTAGTTTGTTTTACTATCAAATTAAACTCGCGGTCAAATCGCTTGACTATGCGGACGTGTGTTTCAATTGTTTAGAATGAAATATAATTAAATATTCACAAATATTAGTGCGAATCGCGACGTATGTAAAATAAGTGTGTCACGAGTGTTACAGTACCTACTGACGTTTTACTTACATTGTGTAACAATGAATTAAATAACTTTTTAAAGTAAAATAGTGTATCTGTGTCAGTATGGCTAACGCAGAAACCAGCCCGTTTGGCCGTAGCCAGTTGTTACGGCGTAGTCCTCCTCCGACGCCGATTACGCAACCTACAGACCAAAATCCACCACCAGCACCCACTGATAATGAATTACCTGGAGAAATAGTTTCGACGCCGGAAATTCAAAAATGGTTAGGTTCTATTGATACCATCCTGACTGAGGTATGTACCATAGTAGCAGAAGGGAAAATGAACTCGGATCAGAAGCTCCGTGTCACTAATCTTTGCCGTAAGGTGACAAATGGGACATCTCAGATGGCCGTCTTGTACCAATCACTCAAGCAAAAAACCATCCAGGCGCACCATAAGATTCAGGAACTTCAAGCTGATCAGAGCGTTGCAAGTGCTATCCATTCATTCCAAGAGGTAGTAGAAGCCAAACTGAAACCACCAGAGCCTAGTTCTTACGCAAACATGGTTAAGAGAGGCTCCGATAAATTTATCCGTCCAGAAAATCTGAGTTCTGTTGCGATATATCCCAGTGATAAGACCAAGACGAGTGACGAGACGAAAACTCTAGTCCAAACGATTATCTCACCCGAAGAACTCAAGCTTCGTGTTCGTGGCCTAAAAAAAGTTAGAAATGGTGGTGTACTCATCAGTACAGACAATAAAGGGGACATCGAGAAGCTGAAGAATTCACAGAAGTTAGTTTCTTCGGGCCTTACAATTGAAGAACCGTCTAAACGCCGCCCTAGGATCGCTGTTATTGGTGTGCCCGTAGCTCTAACAGAAAAAGAGGTTTTTGATTGTATCTACGAACAAAACCTATCCGACAAATTGGCCGATACTTCTCGTGAGTCTTTTTTGAAAACGATAAAATTGAGCCATAAATCGGGTAAGAAAAACCTTCCTTCATGTAATTATATCTTGGAACTACCTGCTAGTATCAGAAAAATCCTGATAAACCAAGGCCGAATCTTCATTAATTGGACATCGTGCCCAGTAAGAGATTTTACAATAGTTACCAGGTGCTTCAATTGCCAGCAGTTCGGACACGCAGCCAAGTATTGCCGTGAAACAGGCCCTACCTGCAACCACTGCGGAGAGACAGGTCATTCCTTTAAGGAATGTAATAACAAAGCTGCTGCCCCCAAATGTGCGACGTGCAATCGCTTCAAGAGGAAGTGTGACCATCCGACGGGTGATGTAAATTGTCCTGCACGGAAACACGCAGAGGACAACTATATTAATTCTATTGATTATGAGGGCGCCTAAGAGCGCCAGCCTTTATCTTATTTAAAAGCACATTTACACTCGTTTTTCGCGCGTTTTTATATTTATACATTTATTCTATTCCTTTAATTATTATGACTCATCAGTTACTTTATGATTTAGATGGTTTTTCTGTGTCTGATAACAAAGTCTGTAAAGTTGAAGAATGCAAACAACTACTACCGCATAGGGATAAATCATTAATTTTAATAACACAGAACATTCGCAGTATATTTCGGAACATGAATGGGTTTGAAGTTTTGTTACATAATCTTGATATAAGTTGTGATATTGTCGTTCTAACAGAATGTTGGCTGTCGAATCAGACAACCAGTTTACCAATCATTGATGGGTATTCTTTGCATAAAACTGATAAAAATATCAATCAAAATGATGGTGTTGTAGTTTATATCAAGAACGTTTTTAACGCAACAGTAGAAGAACCATTATTTCAGGATAGTAATTGCTTAATAATTAAGTTAAATTCAGATATTGTAATTTTAGCTATTTATAGGCCGCCTTCTCAAAATATTGAAAAGTTCTTAGACTGCCTCAACATTTATTTAAAACAATTGTCTTCTTTTAAAAATATAATATTAATGGGTGATATGAACATTAACATAATCTCTGGAAAAACTGACTCCCATGCACAAAACTACCTGAATATTTGTGCATTTCATGGACTTTTACCTGCTCATTCTCATCCTACACATCAGAGTGGCTCATGTTTAGACCATATTATTCTAAAAAGTAACAAATCATCCACAACATTAGTGACTAACTCTGCACTCACCGATCACCAAGCTGTATTGCTATCGCTGCAAATAAAATTACCTAGAAAAAACTGCATGCGTAGCTATAGTAGTGTCAATATGACAAACCTTGAAACGGACATACGTAATATTAATTTTGACCCCGTATACAAAACAAAGGATGCAAATATTGCTTTAGATTATTTAATATACTCATTACAAGCTACAATAAAGAAAAATACTTTCGCTAAAAAAATCCCTAGAAGGTTTAATAATATCAAGCCGTGGATCACACCAGGTCTAGTCCGCTGTATAAGACACAGGGACAACTTGCACTTAAAATCGAAACTTGCACCAGATAATGAGATACTCAGTATAACTTACAAAAGGTATAGAAATTTTTGTAACAACCTATTGAAAAAACTAAAAATTCAGTTTGATAAAAATGAATTGCAAAAGGCAGGAAAAAATAGTAAACATGTTTGGAAATTTATCAAAATGAAAACATTCAGATCAAAAAATGTTGAACCACCGCTTGATTTATTATCAGCACAGTTAAATCCAATTGTAGCAACGAATAATGTAAATAACTTTTTTGTCAACATTGGTAAAAACCTAGCAGAAAATTCTTTAAAATCTTTAATTTCTTGCCCGCAATATTCGACTGAAACATTCTCTACAGTTAATTCTTTTGTTTTGTTAAATACTGACATCGATGAAGTATTGAGAATAATAACACGGTTAAAAGACGATTGTTCTGTTGGGTGGGATAATATATCTAATAATATCCTAAAAAGATATAAATTTCTGCTTGCCCCGCCTTTAACTCACATTTTCCAGTTGTGTTTAACCAAAGGTGTTTTCCCTAAGTTGCTTAAAAAAGCTATAGTGACCCCTGTTTTCAAATCTGGAGACAAAGACTGTATTAATAACTATAGACCAATTTCAGTTTTAACAGGTATCTCAAAAATCTTAGAAAAAATTATAAACTGTAGACTAATAAAGTACTTAGAGGAGCATAAACTACTTTCAGACAGACAGTTTGGCTTTAGACCGCATAAATCTACCAGTCAAGCAGTACATCAATTGACAGATTATATTACGACCAATCTAGACAATAGCATGCATACAATTGGGATCTTTTTAGACCTTGCCAAAGCCTTCGACACAATTTCTGGCTCTATACTTTTGCACAAGCTTGAAAAAATTGGGATAAGAGGAACACAACTAAAACTTTTGACTGATTATCTTAGCGATAGGCATCAATGTGTGAAAATTGGCCAATTTATAAGTTCTGAAGTAAAAAACAGTTGCTACGGAATACCTCAAGGCAGTATTTTGGGCCCTACTTTATTTTTAATTTATATAAATGATCTGTGCAACTTGTCACTCCAAAATGGCATAACATTGTCATATGCGGATGACACAGCGTTATTATTTACAGCAAAATCCCGCACTGAGGTTTTCCAATGTGCTCAGAATGGCTTTAATATGGTCACAAATTGGCTCCATAATAATTTACTAACTTTAAATGTCGAGAAAACCAAGTACATTTTATTTAGTATGAGGAATACTAACATACCGATGACTAACATAAACATATACGCACATAATTGTAAATCAAATGCTGACACTGCATGCGCATGCCCCACTTTAGTTAACGCAGACTATATGAAATACCTAGGTGTCACGCTTGACACAAATTTAAACTTCCGTAAACACATTGACTCATTATGTACCCGAGTTCGTAAACTAATTTATGTTTTTAAGAATTTACGTAACCTAGCTGACTATAACTTAATAAAACAGGTTTATTTAGCTTTATGCCAATCCATACTAACATATTGCATAACATCCTGGGGTGGAGCTGCAAAAACAATTATGCTCCCTTTGGAACGTGCTCAAAGAGCAGTTCTCAAGGTAGCCACTTTTCGACCTTTTTTGTTTCCCACTCAGAAGCTTTACGCGGCATGTAAGGTACTAACAGTTCGACAATTATTCATACTGCACATCGTTCTACAACAGCACACTGAACTACCTTTTGCTCCCATACCTTCTGACAGGAGAAGAAAAGATGTGGTATGCACAAGGCCCCAAACGAAACATGCATTTGTTAAAAGATTTTACGTTTTCCTAGGTCCTTACTTATATAATAAGCTTGATAAGATCCTTAAATTATATAGTTTTACATATACAAATTGCAATAAAATGCTATCGGAGTATTTAAGGCACTTAAATTACACAGACACAGAAAAACTCTTAGACGTCTTAGAATAATTTTGTAATTTTTATAAATTATATCGCCCATGACATTGTGAGTATTGAATTTTATTTTTGTATACATACTTGTTAAGATAGTTTTTAAACATTATAATTGTAGTCCTTTTATATTGCATAGACAAGCGACGGCCTGAAACACAGGTTGGTAACAACCTAGCTCAGGCAGGCTGCTTCTAGTATAATTAGAAATAAGTATTTTCTTTTTGTAATATAACTTCATATTTTAAAATACACACTAACCTCATATAAGAAACTACTAACATATATCTACCTAATTACTAAATACTTTGAAATTATTATGTATTATTTTTGTGAAAGTTTCTAATAAATTTATTATTATTATTATTTATTATTATTATTAAACTGTAATATACTAGCTTTTGCCCGCGACTTCGTCCACGTCACCTACGTGCAGTACATAATATTATAGTCAATAGCACTTAGGAATAATGTAGCTTTCTACCAGTGACATCATTTTTAGAATCGGATCATTAGTTCCGGAGATTTCCCCCTACATACAAACAAATTTTGCCTCTTTATAATATTAGTAGGTATAGATATACGATCTAGTAACCTAAAACTCTTGAAACGGCATTAGATTTTTCGGTGATTTGAGTTTAAAACTGCATCTGAATTATCTTATATTAAAATTTCATAACTGTAAGATCTAATAAAATCGTTTTTCAAATGTCAAACAATACCCCAACCAAGTTTCGTTTCTGTGAACGACAAAAATCACAACCATTTCAACTTCGCTATTACTAGCATGGTCAGTTCAGTTCTTTTTTTATATAACAAGAGTTACAAACTTAACGTCTATAAGAACACAACCAAGCTCTGGGGAACTTTGCCCTCAAAATCAATTACAAGTTGTCCCCAAATGTGCGAGGATGGCTCCCAATCTTGTGTGATCGGTGGTAAGCCAAGCATCCCTTCAATTTAACTTGAAGTAATCTTGAGACTTGGAATGTTGCAAGTCTCATGTGTAATTAATAATGGTTTTGTGCGAGAATCACTATCAAAACAGTGGAATCAAAAATGTTATGTGCACTAGTTGTAGACAGAAAAATGATCAATTAAAATGAAAGAGATGTATGGACTGATAAAAATAATTAAGAAAGAGAGACTAATATTAAAAACGCCTTTACCGGATTTATAACAAAGACGGCAGAGAAAAATGGCAAAGACAAGCATTATCTGAACACTTTAAATGAGACAAAAAATCTATCTATAAATCCAAAATCTTAGAACAAAATTTTTAAATTCAATAAAACAAAACCCAAACAATAAAACAACCAATGAGACGTAATCTTACGGCACGCGCACGAGTTTAAAAAAGGCCCAACAAACAATACGCCATTAAACGCGAACAAAAGGAGCAAACGCCAAGTCTGGGACAATTAAAACAAGAAATAATAAGGAGTTGTGATAATAAGTATTATTATATCGCGGATGACAGAGGGGTCGGCAACTTGGTACACCTGGCACGCGACTCCCCTCGAAACATTATTATTTTTTTCAGTTCTTTTGAAGATGTGTTGCGTTTCTAATTGGAAATGTTTGAGGTTAAAAGAGAATAAGATAATGATTCATTTCATTGATGCTAGATTGTTAATAGGATTTTATATTGTTTTTGACTGTTTCTTTATGTTGGAGCAGCGATTTGGAGCGAGGTGATGACGCAGGAATAATTAAAAATTTAGGCGTATTTGTGGATAGTGTAATATATTGCTTTTACAAAATTTAGTTTAGATTATATAGCGTTAGTTAGCGAGAGGAATCAGAGAAAAAAAAAAAATGCCACAACAATAAAATACTATCAGTTTTGTCAACAAAACAAAAATAAAAAATCAACTAAATCACCTAAATTACATTCGTTTAGTAAATGTCGAAGCTTAAACACTTTATTATTTTCACATTTTAAAGGGCTTTTTTTAAAGTTAATTTATCTCTTTGTATACGAGATTTGTCATATTTTTTGTACTTATTTATAACAATTACAATAAGTTTAGAAGATGATGAAGTGTTGTTAGAATCGTAACTTGATTTTAGGTATTAAATAGAGTTTACTCTACTAAACAGAATCTTATCATCCATAACGAATAAAAATACTTTTTGATCAACAAAACTAGATCATACAGAAATTATTTTTTTAATATTCACTTCACTTGTTGTATAAATTAACATTTTAGGTGAGTGATGCATTACATTTGCATGCCCAAGCTAAAGCCAACAATGCGCACGCGCCGACGAAGTCACATCTGTCTGTTGCCACCTGGTCAAGTCGCTGCATTTCTGTACCCCATTGTCCAAGTATCCAGGGGGAAATTATTGTATGTTGAAGAAAAATAATAGTAATGAGTGTAAGTGGATATCGTATGGTATTTTATAAGTTTGGATATAAATTCTTAAATATTAAATCTGTGGTCTCAAAGATAACTAAAGAGAAATAGAAAGCAGATTTAGTAATATAATCTTGCTGTTTGAATATTCGTGGAGAAGTTGCGATATTCCGGTGTGTATAAGTACCTATGTCTTTATGTACCTATTTATAGGTAAATGATTTTTAACATCAAACATTTCATCTAGCATTTTAAGATTTCGATGTGATGCTTAGAAAGGTATTACCTCTGTTATCAAAAAGCCTCTTTATAAACTATACTAGAAGATTTTGTACATATATTGCACCTATACTCGTTTTGTTTAGGTATTTAAATAAAGGTAAACAATCTTGATGTGACTTTTTACACAAACACATATTAAACAAATAAACTACTGCTTAAAATAGTGGTTCAATTGATTTGGTAATCGTTATTGTTGTTTTACATTGGTTTTTACTCGCGTTTTATTTTAAAACTGAGTTTTTAAACAAAAAATATTAAAAAGACACATCAAGATTGTTTACCTTTAGATAAATACCTAAACAAAACGAGTATAGTATATTTGAATCTACATATTTTATTCATTAATACCTGCCCATTCTCACAGCACTATATAATTACGGTCAAACATGTTAATTCAATTCATACATCCTTATATACAGGTGTACCAACCTTTAAAGAGTAATTGCCGTGACTTCAGGAAACGGAAGTGCGTCTGGCCAATGGCGGGCCGTCACGGAATGCGCGCCAATGCCGCATGAGTACTGACAGAACTGTGGTTTTATTAAAGATGCGGATACAACTGATTATAATCGGACGTGAATGTGTTAATAATGGTTTATTGTTTAGTTTCGATACGGTACTAATAAGAGCTCTATAGGTAGATGCCTCCGACGACAATTTAGACCAGCGGGTCTACCGTATATAGCAGGTTCCGTATATAGGATAATGGATTACTATTCGGCAATTACAAGACGAAATTAAGATCCTTACGGTAGAGTAGTATTATCTAACTGTATAAATAAAAATTAAATGCCTTTCGTTAGTAAGCACGTCACTTGAAAAAGATTGGAACGATAAGGCAATTTTTGTTTTTACGGAAAGAAAAAAATGGAAAAATTGGCCAGAAAATTCGAGACACAGATGAATTCACGAGCAAGAGCTAGGGTAAAATAATCATACATGATCACGAAAGAATTACAAGAACGAATTTTAGGCTGTTTTTTTTTTTCAAGATATCATTGCTATGATTGTTATCTATTACCACCGAAGTTATGCTGTAATCCCCCATGGGTGCACAGTCTTATGCTGTCAGCAATGTACCATAAAATATATAAGCAGCAAGTTCTCAATTAGTACGCTCATCTAGCCTAGGTTTTATATTCATATTAATTTCTCAACTATCGTGGACCCTTATTTTTACATTCCATTCTGTCCAGCCAAAGTTTGTCTATAAGACATCGCCTCAAGCGGCCCATAATTGTACCCCTTTTACTTAATATCATACATTCTTCTTTGTATTTCTCATAAACTTTACAATAGCGTAATCTAACTATCAAGCACCCATTCATCACAGTTCCAAAGACGTTTTAATTACTTTTTCTCGTGTAACGTTAATGCGAAAACTTTAAAATTCTTGAGCGTCCCCGCTACCATGTGTGGGTGTTGATGCGTGAGTCGTTGGCACCCAAGTTGCCGTGTAAACGTGTGCTTACACTTATGGGATACACACGGGTGTATAGTGGAGACGGGCCCGTTATGGAAACCGTACATTGTGCCTACATGGTCCGAATGTGGAGTATTCTTGAAAACGAAAAGGAAAAAGCTTTATTGATGTATAGTGAGATAAGTCAAACTCTTCTTTCAGGCTTTAAAATGTGTTGTTATCTGTTTAATATTATATAAAAGTGACAATGACACAATTACAATTTATTTATGGCGAGTTAAAAGAACCGTTCGTTCCGGCTTCGCAGGGGTGCATATTCCTAATAAAAATATTGAGATTTTCATACAAAAATACCATCCAGATTTCTGACTTCTCCGTGGATTTTACAAAAATTCTCTCCCATACAAACCATGTCCTAACAGTTACGAACACAATAAAAAAATCTGCCAAATCGGTCGAGCCGTTCTCAAGTGATGCTCCGTCATACATATGGCAAGTGATTTTTATTTATCTATAGAAGACTAGCTTCGAACATTTTTCCGGGATAAAAAGTAGCCTATGTGCTATTTCAGACTAGGTATAATCTATCTCCGTGCCAAATTTCATCCAGATCCGTCCAGCCGTTTTGACGTGATTGAGTAACAAGCATCCATCTATCCAAACTTTCGAATTTATAATAGTAAATGAAGATAGTTACACATATGTATATAGATTAACGTATCCACATTGGTTTCAAGATACGCTCCCGCTTACTTTTCTTCTCTGTATGTTTTCTCTTCACACCTCCGCATTCAATTTGCAACGCGTCTCGCGAGCAATTTGCGACTTACGGCAACTTACGTCATTGTGGTGTCGCGTCTTTTGTCGCAGAAACGCAACCTCACGTGCGAGCGCGGCCTTAGATAAATATCTTGAATAGTTTTGTGTTCGAATAAAAAATTTCTGTTTTGTTTTGAGTTTTATTAGAAATACTATATTTTATTAAAAGAGGTGTAAAAAGACAGTGATATAAAAACTATCGTATTTGTTAATAGCAACCAAATGTAAAGAAATTAATCATGTGTTTGCAAGTAAGGATTCATCACAATATAATGCTTTAATGAATCTTAGCGGTCAATCAAGATGAATACAATCTTTGCTTGAAGCAATCGGTCAATATATACTTGTACTTTGGTGATCCACTGTATGTAATTGTTATACGGTAAGATTTGTTAATCATTCACTTTTTTTGGTGAAACCCCGTGGAACTAAAATATTGAGATATCACGTTGTCTAGTAAAGGTTTACATTACTGGATATCGTGCACGCCAGGCGGCTAAGGGGCCCGCACTGCCCTTTTCCTCATCCAGTATAGGCCCGACAAGTAGTATTTAACGTGTGTGTCTTTGACTGTGACTGTGATTAAAAAATCATCCAATCATCATAAAAATCATCGTATTTAAGCCGAATTTTTCAATGCGCATAAATATCACTACGTTAATTTGAAATTAGAACAGTTTTTGTATGAACTTATCAGAGCAATACTGAAATATCAGCCCTAAGTGAAGTGCTGGCAATGTACCATTAAAGTATAAATTGTATAGGTACACTGCCATAAAGTATTGTATATACTGACAAAAATCCTTTTCACAGTTGGTACCTATAAAACCAAGCTGTAACTCCAGCACCATAACACTTCAGCGGTATCTTAAGTACGGCACGGCTCCTCTCTCAAGTCCTCCGCTAATGGAGATGCTCTCAGTCCGGTCTTTTACCTTTTGTGACTGACTTTGTCTTTTTGCTGCAGTAATACTATTGTAATTGAGAACTCGCCATTTTTTACTACAGTTTTTTTGAGAATAGAGTTCGAATTTTTGGGTTTGCAGAGTATAGTATTTTACCGTCCATTCTTAGTTTATATATTGATTTATATTGTTGATATCTAACAAAATATTTTGGTTCGTCAGTAGTTTTGACTGCCTACTTAATATTACTATAGAAAAAGACAGTTTTTAAATATGTTTTTACTGCACTTTAAAATTAGGATACCTATGTACTATTAGGTATTTTTTGCCTGTGATTAACTTGCGTATTGCGATCAAGATTATGAGCATACCTGATCTACATTATGTCATAATTGACGGATTGTATTGTACCAATATTTTGTATGAAGTGTTTTAAATTTACATACAAGAATCGGCAAATTTGATTGATTCGGAACTTAAAATTAAACGCAATAGACATTGAGTATTGAGAAAAAAAATCTAGCGATGACAAAGTAAATTAAAAAAAAAAGAAAAAATAAAACATATTCGATTCGATTTTCAAATAAAAATATAAAAAACTTTCCTTACATCACATGTCATGACCCACATAATAAAAAGCGCGCGAAATATATTTATAGAAATGTCGCTTCGTTCCACGTAATGATTCCAAGATTCGCGCCATCAGATCGGGAATGTTTCTCTAATGAGATCCACCTTCGTGTTCTACGTACAATGGAACGCGATGCGTGTGCTTTCTTTTTTTTAACCGTCAAGGGTCGTGCCCATTCAGCCTTTCTGGATAGCGTTTTAAAAGATGGCGGTCTAAGTAATGATTCTACGTGTGACGTTTTAATTTTGTTAGTGGGGTATTTGTTTCGCTTAGAATTGCTTTAGTGCTTGGGTTTATCTGTAGGTTTATAGGTTTGCTGTAGGATATTTTATGAAATGTCCTATAGTAAATATTCAATCGGAAATAATAAAAAAAAAAAAAACAATTTCGCCCGATTTACGTTACAGTACTTTTTTCTTTCGTTTTTTTTTAAACTTTACCCCACGCTTGAATTTTTCCTGTTAGTTTAGTTAACAAACATACATGTCACATACACACAATCAGACCCGAAACAACCATCTGTAAATCATACAAATATTTGTTCCGTGCGCGATTCGAACCTGCAACACCTAGTGCAGTAACTTAATCACTCAACTACTGTGCTAATCCTATCATCAAAATAATATAGTTCTATTAGGTATGTCCACTCTTCGCCTTGTATCGTGGATACAATTCGCCCACTGCTGGGCATAGGCCTCTCTTTGAAAGTTCCATTTTCTACGCTCCTGCGCCAGTCTCATCAATGTTCGACCCCCGATGGCAACAATATCGGCCCGCCCATCTCGATACAATTTATAGGCATTTAACTCATATGCGTCGGTATACAGACCCAGAACAACGATTTGTAGGCCATACGAATACTTTCCGTGGGTGTATCAAACCCGCGACATGAAGCACAGAGAGCTTATCCCTTAGCAACTGCGCTAACCATGTCATCTAAGTATTACTTACCTAAAATATTCCTAATGAGGTCACCCAAAGGTGTCGGATGTTCTGCAAGAGATGGTGAAGTTGTCTGAAATAAAAGAAAAAGTAGGAATTAGCAAAAGTCCATTGATCCCTTGTACATAACATAAACAGGGTTAGGCAGAGGTGTACTATTGTACACCTATATTTCGTTGATTCAGTTATTGAGTCCCAAATAATAGGGGGCGAGCCTATTGCCATCTACCGGGCACAGTTCCAAACTCCGTGCTGCTGCTGAGAATTTCCATACAGGAAAACCCAATAAAACTTTGCCCGACCCGGGAATCGAACTCAGGACACGCTCAGCAGCAATCAATCGCTTATAATCGCGTTACAACTAAAATGGTTTCAAAGTCTGTTGTCTCTCTTCATTTGTGTTGAAGTGACAATGACAGGTATAATTTACGAAGCGTTAATAGAACGTCGGTTTTTATGAATATGTCAGTTAATATTTAAGTGACGACTCGTAGACTAGTGTCTATTGGTTTCGCCCACAGGTGTCCACTCATTAGCTAATGGGTTATATAAAAAGCTTTCAATTGTAACATAAAAATATATGCAATAAATTAAAATAAAGTACAAAAAAATTATATTATTTATATATTTTTATGTCGAATAATGTTTAAATCACCTTAGGCTCTACGAAAAACTAATTACTCGTAGGGCCTACGGCGTAGACCAAATCTTAGTTACATCGTAGACTCTACGGCGTAGACCATCTACACAACACATGTCACGGTCTACTCATTCTCTACAGAATTCCTAAGAACCAAGTTAAACTTATTGTAAACTTAGGCCCCGCCCCCTAACGTCTTGCGCACGCCCCGTGCCCCGCGGCACCCCCGCGCGGCTCCTCGCGCACCTACGCCTACTTTCTTATGCCGCCCTGGTACTACACGCCCTGAAGACGGCGTAATGTCTTGGATGTGATAGGTTAGCTGTCTATATTGTTGATATAGTCTTGGAATTATTAAGCCATTACGGCTGTGTGCTCAAAAAGGTTAAGCAGAGGCATGTTTAACAGTAGATATAGTGGCTTTTGTCATTCTCCGAGCAGAACTGTCATCACAGAATTGAATTTGAAAAACTAGACCTCATTGGTTTATTGGTCGCAAGCGCGACTGCTAAGCGTGAAGTCCTGGGTTCGATTCCTGAGTCGAGCAAAGTGTTTTTTTTTTTTTTATCTCAGTGGCAGCATGGAATCTGGAACTGTGTCAGGTAGATGCCAATAGATTCATCCCCTATTACATGGGACTCAATGACAGCATCGGCGAAAAGTGGGTGTACAATAGTACATCTCTGCCTTACCCTTCGGGGAATACAGGCGTGATGGTGTTATGTTATGTTTATGAATTTGAAAAACTCAAACACACTTTACAAGCAATTTAAACCCAGGATCATGCGTTTTACTAAAGATTATTGATGATTTTGTTAGTCAGTTTTATATATTATTTCTTATATAATATTTCTGCACCATTTTCAGGAGTAAAAGATGTACCTATGTATGTTCCTATACAAACAAGATGAGTTTGTTTAGAAAGACCAAAAAAGATGTTTTTTGAATCCAATGTAAATAAGATATTTTATAATATCTAAATATACATACCTAATGACGATACGGTTGGCGTAGTGGTAAGCGATTAACTTTCTGTGTTACACGTTTGATTCTCGCACGGGACAAATAATATTTTGTATTGCCTACAGATAGGGGCTTAAACGTGTGGTCATATTATGAGCCTACTTGAAATTTTGCACACTATTTAGCATAAAAAATAAACAGTGACCAGTGTTTATAGAAGTGCTATAGAGATAATATGTATTCTCTTGTAATTTTAAAAAGAAAGCATTTTTTTTTCTTGAAAACCTTTCCTCTCTCTAGGATTTCTCCTGGATCGTAGGTACAGTTTACAAACATACATGTCACATGCACACACAACCAGACTAAATATACAAAAGTAGATCATAAAAATATTTGTTCCGTGCGGGAATCGAACCCGCGACTAGAAAACCAATCGCAAAGCCACTGTGTCAACCGCGTGATTAGGAATAGCAGAATCATTCGATTCAAAAAACATTAGCATGCTAGAATCTTTTTAAATTATATTAGTGCGTCATCCCACGACTCCATCAAATATTTACAGCGAGAACATTACACTGGTGAAACAAGACGGGTATTTCAATTGTTATTCGGACAGGTTTCTCAACCAATCGCGTGTCAGCACCGCCTGCGTCTTGCCCCGCCCACTTTCTTAGAAGTTTAGCGTTAGTCTCCACCTATCGTGTAACACGCCTACCCAATAGCGAGCTTCGAATATCGGACAATATATTTTGTGTATCTATTTTAATTGGGAACTCTCTGTACGATTCTTTAAAAATTTGAAGAACGTCACATCAACATAATATGACATAGCATCACGTCTATATTCCAAAAAGGGTTAGGCAGAGGTGTACAATTATATGCCCACATTTTGCCGTTGCCGTTATTAAGTCCCATTTAATAGAGGACGATTCTATAGCCATCTACCGTGCACAGTAACAAACTCCGCGCTTCTGTTTAGAGTTTCCATACGGAAAAAGGTAATAACACTTTGCCCGTCCCGGGAATCGAACCCACGACCGATCTGCTAAAGATCACCATTTTAGGTAAGTTTTCCACATTAGCCTCGCATTCTCAACTTTTGAATTTTTCACAATGATATTATTTTTGGTACGCCTCTTATAAATGCGTTATAAAAGTATCTGATTTGTAATTACTGCTAGTGCCATCTGTTACTCAACATTAGAATCAACGTTTCTGCCACTTAATTATTTGAATCATAGATGGCGTTACCTATTAGGATAGAGGCCAGTGGGACATATAATTATATTAATGCCTAACTTAATATATAGATGGCTCTTTACTTATAACATTAATTTTAAAGTTAATGATTGATATAATATAATATAATAATAAGGATGAGATCAATCCGTGCCAATCCATACGAATAAATATTTAATTTCAAATAATTAACACACAAATCGATGTAACTAACGCCATCTACAACAAGTCAGTCGATCAACACGACAATGCGCCTGCGATGGTGTATACAACGCCATCTATGTTATTTAGCTGGAACTTTATAACAAGCACTTTACCGAGAGAGCTTTGTTGTGTATTAGTGTATGTTATCTACGATAGATGACGCTCGTACATTTTCTGATAAAAATTAATACACATCGGAATGTTGCCTTTAAAAAAATATCTTTTAAGTTCATAGTATGGTTTGGCATGACTAAAATGTGGATACCTATATGCTATTCTGATTGCTTTATAATACCTACTTACAGTAAGTACATTGAATTCTAATGAAAAAGTATTAAATTTTACCTACTTCAGAAAAATATCGATTCCAGCTTATCTGAGTCAGTTATAAGATTTTCTTAATTATTATCGTAACTGGCACCTCCTCTGCTAATAAATAATTTACGAAAATGGTCGACATGCTAAAGTAAACGCTAGAAATACCTACTAATTATAGCAATAACTAACAATGTAGACGCTTTGGTAGAGTATCTAGGATGTAACACATTTAGTAGTCTAGCCATAATGGCTAAAACTAAAACATAATTATACGTCAGTACAAGGCATTTTCAAATCATTCCATGGAGAAGAACCAACAAGAGACTATATTTTTATTCTTTAAAAAAACGTTGCCCCACATTAGGATTTCTTCTGTATCGTGGGTACAGTTTACAAACATACATGTCACATGTACTCACAACCAAACCCGAAACAACTATGTATATGTAGATCATACAAATATTTGTTCCGTGCGAGGATCGAATCCGCGACGAGTAGCGCGGAAAGCTAATCGCTTAGCCACTGAGCCAAACGAGTCGTCAACTTATGGGTACTCCTTTAAAATCATTCGTGATACAATTCATACGATATAAACTAAAAGTGTTGAAAAAAAGAAAGAATCAAATAAAATACAGCTATTTCGACATGATAAATCATGTTTTGACGACACGGTTGGCGCAGTGGCTAAGTGATTAGCTCGCTGCACTAGGTGTCACGGTGTTCGATTCCTGCACGGAGCAAATATTTGCGTGATCCAAAGATAGTTGTTTCGGGTCTGTGTGTGCATGTGACATGTATGTTTGTAAACTGTACCCATGACATAGGAGTAATCCTAGTGTGGGGCAGCGTTTTTTAAATAGAATAGAAATAGATAGTTTTCATCGGTTAGGTTTGTGTGGTTTAGGTACCGTTTACTCCACTCGAGTTTCCTATCTTAAACTGAGAAGATGGTTGAATATTGTAATTTGTCCTACGTAAAATAGAAACTTAATAAAACACAATTGAAATGCAACTATCTATAAATCTATTGTTAAAGTCTTTGTTTCCAGTTGTTATAAACCTTTTTATAGCGAAAACGAATTTAAAATTTTGTTGTCATTTCTTTTTAGGGTTCCGTAGGTACTCAAAGGATAAAAGTGGGACCCTATTACTAAGACTTCGCTGTCTGTCCGTCCGTCTGTCCACCAGGACAGGCAGTATCTCAAGAACCGCGATATCTAGACAGTTGAAATTTTCACAAATTATGTATTTCTGTTGCCGCTATAACAACAAATACTAAAAACAAAATAAAATAAATATTTAAGTGGGGCTCCCATACAACAAACGCGATTTTTTTGGCCCTTTTTGCTCGATATGAATAATGGCAACAGGTAGGCACTTGAAATATTCACAAAATACTCATATTTCGTATTATTCATATCATTATTCCGTTCATATAAATGTATATTAAAGATGAGATATTATCAAACGTTTTTTATGTGATCTTTTGAATAGAATAACACCCGATTTTCGGCACTTACATCATTACAATCTGTCTGGACTTTAAAATAGACTTTGACTCCTGAGTTTGTTTCGGCGTTTCTTCTCAGGGATAGTCATAGGAAATACCGACGCCATCTAGTTTAAAAAAAGACGTGTAAAAGTGATTGAAGAATCCTAATTGCAAAATAAATAATTTCATTTCATTTCAAAAAACGGTTATTTCAATATTACAAACAGACACTCCAATTTTATTTATATGTATAGATAGGCACAGTAATCTGAACACTAGCGGTATGTAAAACAAATGAATTGGAGGAAAGTTCGCTGAAAACGAAACCGTAGCAATTTCGTATGCCGAAATACGGTATATAAAAGAAAATACGTTGTTATAACTTAATGTAACTGGCCAAAAATATTGGACGGTTTACAAATTTAAATCTTATGACATTCAATATTACACTAGTGTTTTCTGTGGCAAGTTGGACTCCACTTACAATGGTTGTTTATTTCTTCAGAGGACTTTACGGAATACCTTGTTTTACTTATTCCTGTATCTACAAATTACGTTTCTAAATTCCTCGGATACATGATTATACTATAAAACACTCATTCTATATAATTACAATTTGTTGTTTATTTTCTTTTTTAGTCTTAGCTAGCTCGTGCCCTCGTGGATAGTAGTAACAATTATAGAAAATACTGTGTTCTCCTAAATTCATGTAAAGATATTTAAATCAATTGCCGTGCGTTAGTCTCGCAAAATCTCGAAAATGGTTCGACCGATCTGAATATTTATTTTTGCTTTATCCGCTTCAATACTGGATTGGTTTAGAAAAACCCGAAGGAACAGCCGAAAAACATCACCACTTCGGATTACTTTCAATAGATGTAGGTTGACTAGGTTTGATAATCGCTTATGAAGAGTTACAATCGAATCAATTTTAGGAGGTCCGGGTCATCTAATCTGCAATAATGGGTCATCTAATAAATAGTATCTGCATTATGTATTCAATCTTATGGAGTCGGGTGTTGATAGCTGCGCCACAGACTAATAATTCTATAGCTATATTCGTTTCTACCTATACTATGATAAATTTCCTAATAAACAAATTTAGTAAAGGACAGAGATACGGTTAGCGGGGAATCTTAAGGATCAAAGACCTCATCCAAAACCAGTTATAGATCACCCCATCCGATGAACGGGTTACACGGGTCTCTCCCTTCGTCTATGAAACATATAGGACTAGTGCCTCTGCACACGTTCTACGAAAAACGACTGATTATATCCACTTTGCTTTCTTTTTAAATGAATACGGAGATTTGTAATTATCAAGATTATCCTCCTACTAGCAGTTAGACAAACATTTCGATTTTCAAAATTAATCTTAAAATTTTAGATAATGTAACAAATTTGAATGTGCTGATAATTTTTAGCGATGTAAAATGAAATATTGAATACTCTCACTTCAATGTACTATTCGTATTTAGAAATTGCATATAGATAATAGCATTTCTTGTTAATTTAGATTTATATTTTAAAAAGTTAAAAATATTACTTTCCATAATCCAACGGCCTATCTAACTTGTAGGTATTTGAATTTCGATTACACAACAAAGACACTTTAAGAAATATAAACTGCGGATTAAAAAGAAACTTATAAATGTAACATAAATACACTGTTTATTATCAAAGAATATACTTCAGTAATTATTCATTTAAAAGTTCATGATCTAAATCTAAAAACAGACAATTACAACTTACCTTTTAAATGAAAGAACAGGCAAAATAAAATAAAAACAAGCAAAAAATAACAAAAGGTTTATTAAAAACAAAACAAAGGAAAAAAACATAATTGTTGTCACAAAAAATGTAAGACACTTATTATTAAGAAAAAATAAATATTCAACTGCAAAACAAGTGGACCTTACTTTTAAAAAGTAATGCCAGGCAAAATAAAAACTACTATAGGTAGCACAAGTAAGATAATTTTTAAAAGAATCAAAAATATATAAAACCTTGCTTGTAATCGTATCTAAACAGATACTTATTTATTAACAAAACGAATATCTAACCGACTGCAAAAAATAGAATAAACAACAAGAAAAATGAAAGGTGCATTTAATATTTTAAAGTCTTAAAAAATTTAGAACTTCAACAAAAAAATCTAGGTACTTGGAACAAACAAAAAATGCTAATTTTTGGAGTCGGTTAATACAAATGAAAGATCTGATCTGCAAATAAAAAAGAAATAAAAATAAAAATAAACTATCGTTTCGTAGAAAGAATCTAGCGGGCAGTTGGGCCGTCGGCGATTGTCAAATTAAACAAGTGCAGACTGATACGCTCCGTCAAAAAAAAAAAAAACGATTATTCGAAAAGTAATGTTGATAAATTGAATACTGCCAATAGACATAAATCAGAGCACTTGTTTTAACAAAAAAAAAAAAAATGAAAATGTATACAAAAAAAAAGAAAAGAAAAAAGTATCCACTAAATCAAAGTAAAACATTACGACTATGTAGCTCTACAGTAAAACATTATTGAATTTTGATCACAACCTTGGTCCGGGAGAAGAATTCTTGATGTCGAATCACAAAAAGTTTGTATGTCCGAGTAAACCACAAGTATAGTCCAAATATTAAACTAAGTACAGTAGACAATATTTGTGGCAGTCAATAGTTGAGTTCGATTACAACTAATTACTTAATATTAATATAACGCTTAACATTAATTATTATTTACTCATCAATCGCTCACTCGAGATCGCTCGTTATTTAAGAAAAATAAATTTTAAATAAAAATATTTTCATCAACGGCCAAACGTTTTAATCTCTTTACAAATGTAACCGACGTAAATATTAAAAATTTCGCAAAAAACTTTTTACCACTGCCAACAGTTTAGGTCAAAAAAGTGAGGGTCGAGGGGATTTTAGCCTAAAAATATTTTCGATTAGACGCGGTTAATTTTTTTAATTATTACTTTTTGGAATTTTGTATTATTTAAATTTATAATCACAAGAGCACGAGGAACGTGTATTACGCCGCGCGGCCCGGCCGGCCGGCGCGACTCCAGACGGACGACTGAGACGTATCCGCGGCCGGCCGCGCCGCCACCCCTAGCTCGCGCGCCCCCCACCCCGCTCCCGGCGTACCCTCCCCCGCCCGCCCTGGGGCCGACTTCGTTACGAGCCACTTGTAATCGCCGCGCGATTTTTCCGCCTAAGACAAATTAGGCGGGCCCGCGCCGCCCGCGCGCTCTCAGCGACTTACGTTTGGGCGGTTTCTTAAGGCTAAGACGTTTTGTTAACGCCTTGAGTTTTTTTGTGGTCCACTTGAGACTGCAAAGGTTTTTGTTTTGTATATTGCACAATCTACTCAGTTTTACAGACACACAGTACACCTATATTGAAACACCAACGGGTTAGAAAACCCATAGCGAAGATGTCATCGTCCATCAAAATACGCGCGCGACTGACTGTAGTTGCGTATAAATTATTGACATTCCAACGTTATGGCGGCGAGCTGTTTTATTTTTAAATGGCATTTAATCGTCACTCTCGCTTTCCTCGATGTCGAGGCCGGGTTAATTGTAAATAAAATTCAATCATTCGCAAAAAATCCCCGGTAATCGGCACCCGACAATATCAATGAGAGATACGTATTCAGCGATTGTACTTTTTAATGCATTATGGTGGCGTGAGTGGCGTATGACGTCACCACACTTTTTTGTTCGACACTCAACTCATATGACGGATAGTTAATCCATTGTAAGACAATGAATGTGGCTTTTGATTAAGTAGGCGCTTAGAACGATGTGTGGGTTTAGAATGCAATGTAACAAAAATTTTCAAACTATATATCGACAATAGAAAACTGGTTTTATAAACCCTTTTATGTTAGTCATTCTTTCACATTTATATGTGTATTATGAATTTTAGCAAAAAATTATCATTTTTCTCTTTCCACATATTATCAAACTTTTATCAAATATTGTATGTCCATCGAAAATTCAAATGTCAATCCTAAAGTTATGTTTTTATTTTATAAAAAATACATCAAATAATATTTCACAATGTTTTAATTACCAAGTAAAAAGGAAAAGCAAGAACCTTGAAATAAACAAAACAGAGATTTCCCCGGGATTAAGGGAAAAGGACTTGTTAAATAAATCATTAAACGTTCAGTAAATACTGGCAAAATAAAATAAAAAACAGAATCATAAAAAAAAACAATAACATGACGTCACGAACGCATCGTATTTTTATTTTGCGGCGTAAGTGAATGTTCCCGTTGTAAATTGTAAACAGCTGAATGAGTATGAATTAATATGATTCTTTTATCAGAGAGCGGTCCGGCGACGCGAGGTCGACGAACCTGGCGTGATTTAACGAGGAATTTAAATTTCGAATTTATAGACGAACAAGAAAATATGTTTAAAAAAATGATGATGCACTGGTATTAAAATATATCACTAGGTCAGACCGATTTTGAAAAATGAATGCTTTTTTGTTTTTGTAAAACCGACAGTATTTTACTTTAAAAACGTAAATAACTTTTTTTTAAATTAGGTACAATATTATTAGTTTTTTTTTTCATTACACTGGAAATTTTGACAGATTTTATAAATTTTTGATTGATATTATTAAAGTCCCGTATCATAAAAATAAACAATAATTTATTAATTTCGCATTATAACATTAAACGGGCATTTAAAATACAATTATGTCATTTTATAGCGCTGACAAATGTTGACACACAACATTTCGACCTCGACTGTTTGGCCTTGAGATCGTTTTTTATACAAAAATGAGATTTTACGTAATGTTGTCATTGAAAATATTACACTGACAAAACGAGCGATGGCAAAAAATGAAAAATAGCAACACAAACAAAACTGCCTAATAACACCATATATGTTTTTCGTTTACAAGTTACCTGATGTGCTGACGTGAACAATTTTTCCTTATCTTGAAAGAAAACACGTATCTTTGATATTTTATGCAGGTTTCGCAATTTTCAATATTCCATCAACACCACAATAATTACTAATAATGATCATCAGTTCAAAACGTCCGGAGAACTTAACTATAATTTATACAAATATTATTTTATTTCTAAATTAATCCAGTAAAGAGAAGCCGAGTCGTTTCACTAGAAAAAATTACACTAATTAAAAGTACTCAACACGGCTAAAGTCAATTTGGAACGTCCACTAATTAACTGGTAAATAAAATAAAAAGAAATCGAACGCGCCGAAGGAACTTAATACCACTTATAGACTATGCGGCAAAACGAGCCGAATATTTACATTGGAGAAAAAAAAATGAGGTCATTCGGAGGTTACGGGCAACGCAGCCGGTCGGCGCGGGCCGCGACGGGATGTGGCCCTCGCGTCCTCCGGCTTCCCGCACACCCGCACCCTCGCTGTGGACACCCGAATCGAGACTACCGAAAACCACGTGTGCGCACTCACGACAGAGACGCACATATCGAAACACCAAGCGCTAGAAAGTAACAGAACTATTCTTTTTTCAATTTACTATATTTGCTGATTTTTATTATTTTTTCACATTTCGATATTTTATTTTTTAGTTGATGCGCTCCACAACTCACCTGTTGTGCTTGACCCGGTTCGATCTGCGACCGATCATGTGATCGACGCTTTGCAATACTTTATTGACGCTTGCGATAATTTATTGGGGTCATTAACTTACATTACTAACACTAACTAAAATTATTTATTTTAATTAATTAAAATATTGTTTATAATTATTTTAAAACAATGAAACGATAGTTCTGTTATGATAGCCAAAATTGAAATCAAAAATATCTAGTCTTTCGGGATAGGTACATTTATTTTATTTTATTAAGGCTATTTTTTTTAAATAAATACTTAAACAAATTTAAATGTATCTGAAATTAACGACCACTTATTTAATGTATGTTTCATAATAATTCATAAAAGTATACTTATAGCGATTATTTCTAATAAGACATCGACAGTGCCGCCATATTATGGCGGCGTCGGGTAGCAGAACTAACGCTTAGCATTGAGTTCGCTAGCGCCACCTCGGTGTTCGGCGTCAATAAGAACTATTAGCCGATGGTTCATTTCTAACGCGTCGTTTATTTTTTCAATTTTATTTTTTAATCGTGAAAGTGCAACGTTCACTTCGCCGGGCATTCAACGGCCATTTTCGTTTGCAGTTTCTTTTTCGTTTTCATTGGTTTTTTACAGACGTTTTGATCATGTCGTCGGATCTCTGTCGTTTTGAATACAGTACCTTTGCATTTGACGCGTTCAATACTGTTACTGTTATTACGTCAACCTGTAGTGTAAGGCTATTGGCTTTATCGGAAGGATTTTGAATCTTTTTGATAAGAATAAGAACATTAAATATTACTGGAAGCTCATTACGGAATGTTTCTATTATAATTACAATAGATGGCGTTACTCGTCCCAAAATGTGATAACATCGCACCAAGTTGATTATTTTTTGTTATTTTAAGCTTATGAAGCAGTTACCATTATTCATGTGTTAAGTCTTATTTTTATTTAAATTTTGATTAGGTATATATTACAAAAGATATTTTCTAAACAATTAAATCGTCCAAGTTTAAAATAAGTCTTACTGGAGTCCACTACGTATCTTTGTTTAAATGAAAGCTATTAATGTCATTTAAAAAAATGTGTTTTAGCGGGCGCATAAAAAGTGGCTAAGCGATTAGCTTTCTGTGCTACGTGTCGCGGGTTCGATCCCGCACGGCACAAATATTTACATATATGATCTACAGATAGTTGTTTCGGGTCTGGTTGTGTGTGCATGTGACATGTACTCGTATGTTTGTAAACTGTACCCACGATACAGGACAACATCCTAGAGTGGGGCAACGTTTAAAAAAAAAAAAAAAGAAAGGAAGAGATTTCGGTAACTCAGAAGCTAGAGCGGCTGGCTTACTGAACAAGAACGTATCAGGTTTGACCCCTACTAGCGGTCCTATTTTTCTTTCCATATCACAACTTTAGAAATTGCTTCGCAGGCGCTATTTTATTGTAGAGTCAATATAATCTTGGATCCGTCCAATCCATCTTCAACATTAAGGATCATGTTTACCAACGATATAACAGATGTTTAAAATGAAAATTCTCATGTCAAATAAATGTTTATGTCATTATTTGACATGAACATTTATTTGACATGAACAGTCAGCATCAAAAAGATGTACCTATACACGTAGCGAAATTTAAAAGCGAGTTTTACAGGAAATAGTGATTGAAATCTTGATCAATTTCATACATAGCACCTGCGGATATATAAAAATACCTTTCCAAGAATAAGCGTTTGAATTTCGCTACGTATATACATTTTTTTGATGCTGACTGAACATTTATTTTATTTTATTATTATGTTCATGTCAAACGGGTCTGTGTTCTAACCGTTTGTGATATTGTTGGTGAACTCGGGTCTAAGTAGTTACTAGTAGAATGTTAACTATTCGGTTATGTTTATATATTAGTAGTATAAATTATGATTTACCCTGTATCGTGGTTCAGTTTATAAACATACAATCTCACATACACACACTCCCAGGCTCAAAAAACGATATGTAGATGTGCCAATGGAGATCGCGACACGCAGGGCAGAAACCTGAGTGCCTTTGCCATTGCGCCGATCGTGTCGTCAATCTATATCATCCAAGGTGCGCTAAAAAGTACATATTCTTGTCTCAGCGACATAAAGTACCAAGTACCAACATCTCGTTAACGTGCCTCCTCAATTTCTTATTTTAAATAAATAGGTTTAACCCGCGATTTTTCTCAGAACAAATAGGGGTTAGTACCGTTAAGGAAAATAGATTAGATCCGAAAATTCATCAGTTTTTTTTTTGTAATATTAAAACAGTGATAGCCTAATGGTTGAACGCTTGCCTTCCATGAAAAGGGGTTTGAGTTCAAACCCGGCCCGCATCTCTGACTTATTGGAATCATGTGCGGATCAGAATTCGTTATCTAATTGTGTTAACGGTGAAGGAATACATCATGAGGAAACCCGCACACCTGACATGGCTCCATGAATTTCTCGATGGTGTGTGTAGTTCACCTATCCGCATCGGGCCAGCGTGGTGGACTAAGGCCTTAAGCCAAGCAGCGGAACAGCTTTAGTAATGAATTTCAAAAAAGGAAAGGACAGATGTTTTCGTTTTTTTATTATTATTATTATAACATACTAAGCAAAACATCTAGGTAATTTTTTTCTTTAACACCATACTTTGCACGCTATGCTGTGTTGTATACTCATCTTTATCTTTACTCAAACTCAAATCAAATTGAGGACACGATTGGCGCAGTGGCTAAGCGATTAACTTTCTACGCTACGTGTCGCGGGTTCAATCCCCGCACGGAACAAATATTTGTATGATCTACAGATAGTCGTTTCGGGTTTGGTTGTTTGTGCATGTGACATGTATGTTTGTAAACTGTACCCACGATACAGGAGAAATCCTAGTGGGGGAAATTTATAAAAAAAAAACTCATTTAGTGATTAACAAAAACAGGTTTGATTACATCATCGTTTCCGCGAATGCATCTCTCGCACCGGCTCATAAAGTGTCGCCCCCTATAATTTTACCGCCAAGTGCGCCATAAAACAGCCGTCACATCGTTCCTTAACTCGCGCGAGATTGACTTGGTGATGCGAATGTAGAACATCAATCTGTACATGTTTGCTTTAGCTACTAATAATAAAGCTAGACACTCTTGGTGTACAGTTTTTTTGTAGTCCCATCTTTTAAAATAGAATAGGCATGTATGGTTGTTATTTGTAAAAGTGCAACTGATAAATTTTGTTGTTTTATGAGATGTTATTTTATTGATAAAAATTTCACATACATCGGATGTTTTATTTTTTTTTGTTCTTTTAAAACACTTTGCCCGATCTAGGAATTGATCCCAGGATTTTATGCTTAGCAGTCGCACTTTCGCTCACTAAAAGTGTTAAAGTGATGAAAAACCGTTTCGTAACCCGTTTGTCACCTTTAACAAGGTCCGTTTATGATGCGATATAAAATGCAACAAAATAAGAATAAAATGCCCCCAAAATGGCGACCACGGGGCCCATATCCCACAACTTGTTAACGTAACGTAAGAAGCTAACTTCTTTTTTATTGGTACACCTTTAACGTTTTTGCATTTCGAATAACTTTGAATTCGGAACGTTTTTATTGTTGCTTGTTTTTCTGGTAAGCGAAAAACGGCTTTATATACTCCACACTAAGGTTGATTATCCTTTCCAAGAGCTAAGAATGAAGTGTTGAGACGATAAATAAAAACTTTTTCATTTGTTTTGTTATACGTCATACGTTTCAGAGTCGTTTTACGAAAACAGACTTTATCGTCATGGTTGAAGGTTGGTTTTCTTTTGAAATTAAGTTTACTTTTGCGATAATGTACGTTTAAACCAATATTGAAGTCTCACAATTTACAGATATTGTCATCCGTTTTGATGTGACGGGTTACGGAACATTGTGCTCTTATAATGTTTGGGATGAATCTAAACTCCGTTTATGAGTTTCTACGAGAGGAGCTTTCGTTGAAACGAATACAAGTTTTTATTTCATGTTTTATTTAAACACCTGGAAATAAAAAAGGGTGCCTAAACCAGATATCGTTAACGTAATCACAAAATTCTAACGTAGGATTTATCTTGACGCTTGTATTTTTTACATGGTCAACAGAATGTGAGTACCTAAGTAATGAATACGATTCGCCAATTGGTGTTTGATACCAGGGATTTCGTAAAATCACTAGGGATACCACGGAATCCATGGTACTTGTATGGCAGTATTTTTGTCAAGATTTTTTGGCTTCATTATTGAGGAATAGTTATTTCATTAGTACTTATACTTAATTAAATTGTATTTATTGAATTATTTAGAAATCTTCATTATATGTTTGGTGACCATTTATACCCACCTCTTTGTTTGACTGTACGTCTAGAACACATGGTTTGATTATTTCGACGGCACAGCTGGCGCAATAGCTAAGAGATTACCTTCGTGTCGAGGGTTCGATTCCTACACGAAACAAATATTTGTGTGATCTACAGATAGTAGACTTGTTGGGTTTGCATGTGACATGTATGTTTGTAAACTGTACCCACGATACGGGAGAAATGCTAGTGAAGGGAAAAGTTAAAAAAAAACAAAATAACAATATTCTGTAGTTTAGTCTTATCCTAATAATGCTATCCGAATTTTGTATCTAACTGTACACCATGTATTTTTTAAATGAATCAACGAGAAATTCTGAACATCCTATAGGTTATTAAGATTTTTATTCCAAGCTGCAAAGGGCAGGACAATGAAAGAAAGAAAAGGGGGAGGTAATCCTTTCAATACGCATAGTCTATGGTCTTACAGATAGCGATTCTTCGAAAAAGGTTGAAGGTCGTCGTTTTTTTTGGTATATTAATATATTGTAAAATAGAGAACGATAGAGGAAGCAAGTAGATGGGTAGTTACTATGGCTACTTGTCTATGGACAATATTATTATTAAAATATACTAAACCTTAAAGTACATTAGTTAGTTCAGAAATAATAGAACCGATTGTAATAATTTTTATACCATGTTATATTTTGTAAAAATATTTTGTGAAAAAAAAAAAAAAAAAACTCCTTTTTCATATAGGCAATAAGAGCTACCTAATAATTAATGTTCAGTAAAGTCACTGGATAAGCGATTAGTTTTCTGCGTTACGTGTCACGGGTTCGATTCTCGGACGGAACAAATATTTGTATGACCTACAGCTAGTTGTTTCGGGTGTGGTTGTGTGACCATGTGACATGTATGTTTGTAAACTGTACCCACGAAACAGGAGAAATCCTAGTGAGGGGCAACGTTTCTCTTTAAAACAAAACCCGCTATTATAGAGACCTCACCCTTATAACGAGAACACTTTATAACGAAATAAGTTTTATAAAAGAACTTTGCCAAAGGATTGTGGTTCTTTCAGTTTGACCCCTTTCATCGACGAAACGAGAAATATAATGCAGTTTTAACGAAGGACTTATTGGAAGTTCTTTATTTTGCTAGAGGATACTTTGGGAAGTTCTCTATTTAGCTATCGGCTATCTACTTGTCCTATATGAAGTTTATTTTCTTATTTTCTAAGAGATGTAGGTATCGTTTATAGATGAAGCGAAAATTTAGCGAAATACCTTTTCGATAAATCTGTTTCGTGGCTTTACATCCACATAGGTCACGGAGGTGCACGGTTAACGTTTATTACGCCCCTTATTACATTATGCACGTCGCGCTGCCCACCTAGGACGAAGCCTTATAGTGGTTTATACTCCTTAGACAGGTTCCCCGTTGATCTCATGATCCAACGCATACTCAAATGTTGTGCGGATGGTAATGAAGAAACAGGCGGACTAAAAAACAAGCAGATATTATAGCACATTATGTCATTCATTATCACTATGGCACAATATGTCTCCATATTATATCGGCTTAAATTATAGCTTGGCACAAAACAAAGAAACAAGAAAGCTATGCCAATCATTCAGTCTTGGTTCTGTATGTGAATGCTACGAGAAATAAGTAACCGGCCTGCAGCATTAAAACCTAATTAGAAAAATACAAAATATCGCCATGCAAACATAAAATTGGCCCATTTTTATTTGTACGCTCCACAGGTGCATTTAAAACTATATAACACTGTCATTTTTTCGGATAAAATATCGCTGGCAAGAAAGAAAAAAGAAAACAATGGAACCGTTTGTTCGATGTTTAAACATTTTTGTCAAGTCGTAAAAAAATCTTTAGAGGAAAACATTAAAGATATTAAAAAAATAAGATAGTTTAGTCTCTAGTTTTATTTAAGGACCGTTCAAAAAATAAAACAATAAAAAGCTATACATATTGGCAGGAAAATGAAAAAATACGATTTGTGTAAATTCAAAATTGTTGAGGAAAAATATAGTTCGGCCCTTTTCTGTGTACACGGCGCGTGAGGCGAGCGCCCTGCAACATTCAAGGTTGGTATTTAAATATCGGTACGTATTTATGCCTGGGGTCACCACCGAGCTACGTATGAAGAAATAAACTTGCAATTTACCAATCACTAGCCTCTAGCCTAGACTTAATGTTGTTTTTATGTTATTTTTATTAAACGTGATAAAATTAATACGAGTAAAAAAAATGATTTTAAATTATGAAACAAAATAAAACAGATGAAATATGATTGTTTGTATGCAAACACGGTTAGCGCAGTGGCTAAACGATTAGATTTCTGCGCCACGTGTCGCGGGTTCGATCCCCGCAAGGAACAAAAATATTTGTATAATCTACAGATAGTTGTTTCGGGTCTGGTTGTGTGTTCATGTGACATATGTTTGTAAACTGTACCCACGATACAGGGGAAATCCTGGTGAGGGGCAACATTTATAATAAAAATAAAACAAAGTCAACTAACAATTTTCACTGACGATCGGTGCAAATTAGCCGTTTTTTTATTGGTAAGCCGTTTAAATTTTAATCATCTATTATTGTGTCAGTGAACTAACCTTTGTTTAACACAAGGGTTTCAAAAGAAGTGTACCGGGTGAAGGTGATGGTTGAAAAATCTTTGAATGTCGTTGTTTTTAACCCTTAAACGACGCAGTGGTTCCTTAGAACAAATTTCACTACCTCTAATGGTTTCAGATTTAGCACTACGGAATGTTCTCAATGCGTCACCCTGTATTTAATCAATATTGTAAACTATATAGTTATTTGATGTAAATCTCACAAGCCGCGCACATTACTGTTGTCTGGACGGCCACCCTAGCTAATTTATAGTCAACTTTCAATTTGGCTAACACGTCCGTAACCCGTAAATCACGGTGACAATTAAACTGTTCCTTGCGGTCCCTTCGACCGGACACTTGGGCGTTGTTAATACGTTTCTCTGATTAAAATTTGAATTAAAATCTGTCTGTATGTTTGATAATAATAATTCAGATCATTGTTTTACAAATAATTACGAGACCTTCTTAGAGAGATAGAGCTTTTTTGAAGCTCCCCCAGGTGTACCGATTTCTTGATCATCGAAAGTACACAGATTTACATATGCGGTTCCTAAAGTTGGCATAAGGTTAAATGGGAATCGCTCATGCTGTAGTGGAAAAACTTGCCAGGCAGCAATTGTGGTATCGAAGCTGCCTACCCAGGTTGCGCCAGACGATCTCAGGTTTTGTCGCTCATTGCAAATAATACAAATAAAAGCCTTCCAGAGCAAAGTTAAGAATAAGCATACAATCATATGTAGTTATTTTTATAAACGTGTCGCCTCTCTGTGAACTTTAATCTAAATTCAATGTTTCTAGTAAAACTTTTAACATAGTTGTTCCTTATACAACCCTGTTCCACGGTCCCTTTTATCTTATAACTATATTTGTCACGAAGACTTATGTGTAAACAAAAGAATATCATCGTTTCGCTACCGATAACGATACCGATCTTATAAAAAAAACGATAAGTTTCGAAATGTTCCAAGTTTAAAAAAGAAAAGCTCAATGAGTGCATAAATAAAATCACCCTTGACCCAGCTGCTGTATTACAGTGTTACTGAATGTCAAGGTCAGCCAATGACCTCGACCGAATCAATAACTCATTACTTTTTTATTTCGTTTAACGTTTAAAAATAACGTGTTTTTTTCGCGTTTCGCGCGCTCTCACCGCACCGATTACGTATCGGCATTGTTGTGTCGCTGTTGGCAATTACGTCACATTTCAAGGTCATGAGTCCGGACGTTTAAGTTGACGTATAAATATTATTTACTTTTGTAGATATTTTTCAGTTGTCATCATGATGTCAGATACTTGAGTGCAATATCGCATCATACTCGCTCGATTTTTGTCATTAATAGTACAACCACTTTTAGAAAATCTTTAGGCACATTCATTTGTTTATACTCGAAGGTTCTTTCCTTTCCTTATATCTGTGACAAAAGGAAAGTGTAGGGAGGAAACTTGGTGTAAGCCGTCCATTGTTAGAATAATAGATAAGCTTCTCCAACTCTGCTCTCAGCTGTACTCTAGCTTCAGACTGGATTAAGGCTTTAACGCTTTCCGTCCTGATAGAAAGCCAATAGGACTGTAATGGCTAAACTGCTGAATTTAGAATTACTTAAAGATTAGGGTACATAATTTTCTACTGTGTTAAACCCACTTCTGGGTACGGGCCTCGTCTTAGAATGATACGGGTTAATATGGCTATAGTTAGTTCATTTTACCCACCTTGTAAAATATCATAATTTATAGAACATCATATTCTGAGTTTTTGGATTTAAACTAATCATCTTCTGATCGCCCTTCGACCTAACTGTTGATTTATTTTCACTTGCCATCGAAACAACTCAGACGCGTTACGTAATTAGGGAGTGAATATATTTTAATCACCATATTATTTTCATCTGATCTGGGAAAAAAGTGAATGATAGAATGAGTGTAAATTATATTCTCGCGCAATTTTTAACAGTTAATTTGTTGGGGTAATGAATTTAAACAATGGAACGGCGGTTTTTTTATTTGTTTCTGTCAATGATAGTTATTGTTTTATTTCAAAGAATATACACAAAACATATCAATAGAGCCACGACTGAAGCAAATAAATCTTTAGTAGAAATGTATTTACGTTATTAAGTCCTCTGACATAGAGGCGACCCTAATGCCATCTATAGGAGAGATTTCCAGACTAATAAGAATTTTCTTGCCGAAAAACCCAATAAAAACAGTGCCTACCCTAGGAATCGAACCCAGGACCTAACGAAAGAGTAATAAATTTTTTTTTTACTATTATACATCACGATAATATGCAAAATAATTATAGTGTACTTACCAAAATATTAGCAATTCCCGGATTCTTTAAATGATTACCTAACATTAATTAATATATAAGGCACTATAATCAGACCATTGATTTGCATAAACATTATTGCACATATAAAAACTAAAAAATAAACTACTATTTATATAAAAAATCACACTGTCACAATGTTCATAATTCGAACTCAATTTACTTTTATCACAAGGCACCAAGGAACTGAAATTATATTTTTTGAAACTGGATTACGCGTATAATGACGGAGGCACTTATATCTTAAAATTTTGAATTTGAATGTGTCAATTTGAATTTGGCGGGTGAGCAGGGGTGGCGCGCGCCCGGCCCGCTTGTGCGACGGTCTATAAGGAACTCGTCTTGGGACCAAAAGACGTTACGTCGGACCCTCCGATCTCCCCTTATTTGATCTTGATAAGCGTGTGTGCTTTTTAGTGGCTGTTTGAATATTTTATTTTATTTGTGCGTCTGTTCTTGAATGTTCCTGTGCCTATGTTTGGATTAACGGAATTTTGTATGGAGTTAAATGTAATATTCTTCTGTTGTTTTGGCACAGACATCTCATACCGCGGTTAAAAGATGAGCCAGTCAATCTGCTCGGACTGCCCAGAGTTCGACATGAAATTAGAGAATAATCAGAGATGTCTTTTCATTAAATATGACAGAACCTTTGAATATATGCATTTGCTAAACAGTGTGATGATTTAAGAGTGAAAAGTCTTATCCGAATCAAAAACACCATTTATTATATTGCCTCAGTATCTTACAGAACAAAACATCAAAAATATGTACGTCTTCTGTTAATGTTAAAAGAGGCGATGGTCCCAATTTCAATACATCACAATCCACTAAAGGTATGACGGCAAATGTTCAACATTTGCTAATGTAAAATCGCATCTATAATTTTAGTCATAAAGTCTAAACGTCATTAGAGCCAGCTGCTCGCATAAAAAAGGTTTATTTTGTAGGGTGAGCTTTCTTCACGATTACTACTGTTGTTCGTGTACACACATAAAAGACGACAATAACATCAGAGATGAATTAGAAATGAGAAAATAATTAAATAGGTAGGCATATTTTAGTTATTTTTAATTCAATATTATAAAATTCCAGCAAGGATTTTTAAATTCTTAACGGTCAATTAAGGCAACCTGAAACGCCCCGAAGATAACATAACATAACAAAGCATCACGCTTGTACGATTGAGTCTAGCTCTGTTACTACGAATTTTCGTACCGAAAAACCCAATAAAACTTTGCTCGACCTAGGAATTGAACCCAGGACCTTACGTTCAGAAGTCGCCCTTGCGACCTCTAAACCAATGACGCAGTCAAAAAGATAATACAATTCTTCATTAAAGATGTTCGTGCCTTCTTGAGTCACTTTTGTTAATAGATATATAATAATTGGAATATGAAAGACTAAATGTTTATTAACGTAATATTTTTTTTATGTGAATTCCCTAATTATTACCAGAAAAATACTTTTATAAAAAAATTAACACGTTTAATTTCGTCCCTGTGGTAGGAAGTACTGCACGGTGACTTATTTTTAACGGTCGCACGGGTCGTACGGCGCGCGTCTTTGTTGTGGGGTGGCAAACCGCGGCCTGCTATCAATTTTTTTTTTTTTAAAATATTTTATACTGTTTATTACGAGTGTATCACTGAATTAACTATGTTATTAGTTCTTCGATCAGATTTAGTAAATAATTTTATTTATTATGTATATCAGTTAATCGATCGAAAACCTTTTGACATATATTTTTACTATATTATTTTTACGCGTTTTCTTACGTACATTTTTATGTTATATTTATGAAATAATATGATATATTATGTTTTATAACTTCATAGTTATAATAAAAAATTTCGTCAAGATATCATTATCTTGACGAAAATTTTTATATTCTATTTATTTATTTACCGTGAAAAGGCGTGATGTTATAAAAGTATATATCATTCAAAGATTTATCATACTCATGTGTAATTAATACGGACTACAAGTTCAAAACGTAGCTACCCGTAAGTTGACACCCCCTGCCACTCGTACGTTATGGCCAAACGTATATTCCGAATTCAAAAATGAGCGCTCAGCTGAGACGGTGTAACGTATTTTTGCATTTTTACGAAGAAGTCATGACTCTCCATGGAGTCAAGGATCTTCTGCTAAAAGCCATACCTTATTCATATTGAGGTTATTGATATCCACCTAGAGAGATGTAATCAAAGACAACACTAAATTTAAGTACTCAGATAGACAACAAAGGAAGATATCAAAACAAATGACTACCTAAAACCTGATACCAGTAGCGACCAGGAAAACCCTTTTCCCCTGAATAGTTTCTAAAGATTTCAGTTATTAATATTTACATTTCGTCACTTGAGTATTCCGTTAAAAAACAAGTAAATTCAAATATAACAACCACCTGGCTAAGCCATACCGACCATCATAAAACACAAGACGCGTGCCCGCCACACGAACGGATGTCTCCAATTTCCATAAATGTGCCAGTGTTACGTATAATGACGTTCTTATCGTTATTAACTGATCTTAATCATATGATGTTAAAGGTGGTTTTTGATTGGCAATACGGTGTGAAGCACGCGCCGTCATACTGTTCAAGAAAGCAACAGGATGCGTCACAGAAGGGTGATAACCCCAAGAAGTTGAAGTAATAATTTAAAGAAAGCAAGCGTTTTCGACAGATGGCTGTTTCTTTGGTCTGGTGATTCAAACTTTAAATTACTATAAGATCCACGCGCATACCACGAAGGGATAGGCAGGGGTGTGGTGGACTATGGTGCACCAACAATTTGCCAGTGCCGTTATTTAGTACTATGTATGGCTGCTACAAACATTTTTATACAAAATAGAGTTAATAGAGATAACATCACGCCTGTATTCCTCAATGGGTTAGGCAGAGGGGTACTAATTGTACACCTATTTTTCACCGATGGCTTTACTGAGTCCCATATAATAATGGGCGAGCCTCTTGCCTTCTATCGGGCGTACTGTTAATCAGAATGCCCATACAGAAAAACTCAGGACTTCGTGGGAAATATTTTCCAGTACTTAGATTATTTTGATCATTTAAACGAGTGTGTTTGTTATTATTATTATCACATCAGTGTGTTAAGTCCTTGGCAGGCCCTAACTGGACGAGGGCCTTTTCGTGGTGGCCCAGGCAAGAGTTATATCGAACTTGGGGGAGACCTTTGCCAAGCAGCGGTAGTTTGTTATAGCTAAAACAATTCCTCTGGCGAACATTGAATTTGAGATCTTGGTATCGAGGCATAAGCCCTGGGGGCCAACCCTCGTGTTATTAAACGTCATGTCAAAATCGAGAGTTTCGAAATACAGTTACTGAATGAAACGGTCCAGATTTAAATAAAAAAAAAATCATAGATTAAGGGACTAATCTCATGGCGATAAGACCGCCATTTGTATGTAAAATCTACAATATTTTCATTTGGAATTTTTTTCTTTGGTGTACAAAGTCAAAGTCAAAGTTTTTTATTTCAAGTACGCCTTCTCAGGTAGTTTTAAAAAGTCGTGACTCTAGGCGCACGGTTCCAAAGGGGGTAGGTCCTATGGAAAAGAGACTGGCAAGAAACTCCATGGATACTCTTTTCAAAAATAAAAGTTAATTGACAATTAAAATCTTAAATTAACATGCATTATATAAGAAAAAATACAAATGAAAAAAAAAATGATGCAATACAATATCAGTTAAACAAGTGTTTCGAATATAAAATAAAAACGGCATAAACAGATCAAAGCGGATAAAACAGAAAAACAAAAACAAAAAGAATACAAAATATTGAAACATCAATAATGTCCGGACATGTGAAGCGAATCTAATGTAAAATAGAATTAGTAGATACAATAAAGAATATTCCATCTCTATCTATCTATCTATCTATCTAATATCTAGCACAAAAGCCACTAGTAGCCCCTCGTAATAGACCAAAAGTATGCAACAAAATGGACCCGGGTACGTCTTAAAACTGCGGCCAGACACCGGAGGATGGGCAGCAGCATCCTCTCACTAATCGGTGAGCCACTGCGATCCCCAAGCCGCCTGCCAAGCGTGGGGATTATGGCAAACCCCCCTTGGGGGAGGCTTTCGTTCAGCAGTGGACGTCTTCTGGCTGATGATGATGATGATGATGCAACAAAAATTGTTATACCGTGGCGGTGAAAAAATAAAACCACTTACCTGAAGAATTTAGAAGTGCTACAGATTTAGAATTTAATAGAAAGCTATATAGCTGGTTGTGTGAGAGATGTTTTTACTCCATCAATGAATATTTTGAGTGTAAAATGTAAAACTTATTTATTATAATTATTATGACATTACTTAAATAATATTTTATCATTTTCATTATTTTTGCTGTTTTCTTATTGACATGACATAACTATTACTGATCGCTATTTTTAATATAAAATATTATTTTAAATGAATAGAACTGTATTTGACGGCACGGTTGGCGCAGTGTGTTGAGAGATCGACTGCTGCGCTAGGTGTCGCGGGTTCGATTCCCGCACGGAATAAATATTTGTATGATCTACAGATAGTTGTTTCGGGTCTGGTTGTGTGTGTATGTGACATGTATGTTTGTAAACTGTACCCACGACACAGGAGAAATTCTAGTGTGGGGCAATGTTTTTTCAAAAAAGAGAAAGAGAGAAAAGATTTAATTTTAATTATGTTATGTAAATTTAAATTATGAAATTATTATTAGTATTTTTATTTTATTGCTAAATGTGTAGTGCATGCTGTGAGTATAACCAAGATGTAAATTTAAATATTTGCACGGCTGAAATGCCGAATATAGTGAAACCCATAGATCTTATGTTAGCTACCTATATTCAAGCAAATAAATATATCATTCATTCTATATTATATGTAATGTATGGCTTGGTGTCTGCATGTGAGATGTAGGTATGTTTGTCATCTGTATCTGCGATACAGTCAGGATTGAATCTGTGTAAGTGCAACGGGTGTGAATAGAACTCACGACCCTTTTACTAATTCGACAGTATAACTATTGGGCTTTTATAGCTTTACTTTCGTCTTTTTTCACAGCATCACGCCTGTACTTATTCCACAAAAGGTTAGGCAGTTGTATCATGTAAACCCACATTTCGCCGATGCCGTTATTGAGTCCCATGTAATAGGGGGCGAGCCTATTGCCATCTACTGGGCACAGTTCCAGAGTCCGTGCTGCTACTGAGAATTTCCATACAGAAAAACCCAAAAACAATTTGCCCGACCTGGGAATCGAACTCAGGACCTGACACTAACCAGTCGCGCTTGCGAACACTAGACTAATGAATCTGTTTTCTTCCGGAAAAAATACATAGCATAGCATCACGCCTTTATTCCCCGAAGGATTACGCAGAGGTGTACTGTTGTACCTACACACACATTTCGCCGATGCCGTTATTGAGTCCCAAGTAATAGGGGGCGAGCCTATTGCCATCTACCGGGCATAGTTCCAGACTCCGTGCTCCTACTGAGAATTTGCATACAGAAAAACCCAAAAACAATTTGCCCGACCCGGGAATCGAACCCCAGACCTCACACTCAGCAGTCGCGCTTGCCACCACTAGATCCATGAGGCAGTCAAAAAATACTAATTCTCAAATTTAATTGCGGGAAACTGATAAATACTATGCATTTCGAGCCATTGTCTAAGGCAAATAGTCAGTCATTAACAACTACAGGCAGTAACAGTAGCTATCTAACAATTTGTCAAACACTATCTCGTTGGTAACATACAAACTTAGTTAAGACTAAGTTTGTAAGTGCTCGCCGGCCACAATTGCTAACAGATTTGCCACTGAAGTGATCTGTCCCGATTTGCAACTTGCGAAATCAACCAATTTGTCTCACAGAGGCGTAGTCTTGTTGGGTAAAGTACCTATCAAGTAACTTGATTCGATTTGGTTCTTTATCTTGCGCTTTGCTGCCTGATCTCTTGGTCTAACGCTTATAGTACTTTGTACGGAAAAAAATGCCCGTAGTAGAAGGGACAAAAGTAGGTTATGTGTAACGAAGTCTAATACGGCACTTATGCACAAGAGCGTGTTCTGCTTAGCACCAATAATATATAACCACATTCCGCAATCCATCAAGGAATTAAATACCAACCTGTTTAAAAAACGGTTGAAAACTTTTCTTTTGTGCAAGGGCTATTATCATATTTTCGAGTATCTTACTGACAAGATGTGAATGTAATTTTGTGCTTATAAGTTATAATATGTGACATCGTAATTACTTGACATTTAATAGAATTTTAACTACATTGACATTTTATAGAATTTAAAATTGAATAAATATTTGTCATTATTTCTTTCATATCATGGTCCTCTTGATGGAAATTTATTTCCACAATGTATTTGTTTTATATTTTTATTTTATTTTAAATCTAACTACTTATGCTAATGTACCAATAAAAAAAAAATAAAAAAAATGAAAATACTTATCCTAAACGAATACTTGGGCGTCATAGTACTCCTCCACGTTGCTGTCAAATGGTAACGTGGGCAAGAAGGCTGGCAGCATTACCACGTTGAATGGCAATGCTGATTCTTTGACCAAAGAATAAGCGAGCCCTCTGGTCACGTGTACTGCCGACCAAGCGTTTAGCACGGTCTCTAAAAAAGAGACGTGCATTCGGACCATAAGATTTAAAATAAATAAATATTTTAAATTGATTTGTTATTAGCTTCATGGTTGTCACAATAAACATAATGTCAAACATAATATTTGAACACCAGTCATCTGTCTGGTAGAGTATGATGAAACTTATCTATATTAATGTTACAATAAATTGTACTTGTATTCTTGCAAATAAATAATTCTTATTCTTATTCTAATAAGTTGGCTTTATTAATTATTTTGGAATTTCTGTACCTATCAGGTTTGAATGGTGCCTTATGTTATCATGAGCCATGGCTTACCTAAGTACTAATAAGCACTTACAAGCACAAGTATCTATCCACATTATCGATATACGAAAGCCAATTTTAGAAAAACTATCGATTAAAATCTTGCAATTTCTTTTCTTTATAAGACCTGCATTCGTCATGACTTGATTAGAATACAACCAATACTTTTTCTACACTTCATTTATGTTGAGTGACGTCACAAATGTGATATACATACTTGTTGTCATGACTGTACGTAGTTCGGCCACCAATATAATGTTTGTTCGTAAATATTACCCCAATACTAGGTAAAACTTGTCGATTGTTTGAAGAGGCTAACAAACATCGTTACAGAGTTCTTCGGTCATAAAACCACCCTTTGTTGTTTCGTTTTCCTCCTCGAGGTTTCACCGCTTTAATTAAGGGCCACTAAGATTTATTACTACTCTTAAGTAAGCATTATGCGTATGTTTGGATGAGTGAGATGTTTGGTATCTACTTAATTATTTCTAAATATCGCATATTTAATGACAAAGTATACCATTCGGATTTAATACTATCTATAAACTATAATATTGCACATACAAGATACGCAATTAGAATGTTACATTTAGATTTTTTTGCGTGTTTAGCGGTACTGAATCTTCAACCAATCTTCAACTAGTTTGACAGAATTAAAATTTAACATTCTAATTGTATTTATCTTTTAGGTTTAGCCAGCGTTGTGTTTCGCCGATGCCGTTATTGAGTCCCATGTAGGTAATAGGGGGCGAGCCTATAGGATATATTATTTGATATGTATTCGTATTATATGACCTACGAACGTAGAAAGGGAAAGAGCCGCAATCCACACGGATGGAAAATTTTTGGTTATACGAGTAAAACACGCCAGTGACGTCTCGATATTTTCCTTCTCCATTAGAGCAATAATATCAAGAAGGAAAGGTAAGTAAATAAGCGTCAACGTGACAAATTTTTTACTGAGAAGAGCCGACAACACACCATAGGTTAGCTTCGGATGTTGTTTATATTAACCTACACGGTGGACATTTGAGACGGAGAGTAACGGTATAATGCCGTACAAGTAGGTTACTCTAACCACTCCAGAGGATTGTTAGGAAGTTTTTTAATGTAACCTTCGTTTCTGTAAAATAATATAAATATCATTGCTTTTTTACGTAGTTTCTTTTACGTTTTGAGAGTAATTAATTATTACCTAACATAGTATGAACGATTGTTATGATTTAACGCACTATAAGTAGGTATATTTATACGCATTAAAAAGTCAATGTCAAAATAATTTTACGTTTTCAACAACATAGATGTAATATAGTACCTAATAGCAGAACATGAAACAGATGTTGTCAAGTGAACATTATACAACAATACACTGTACAAGTGTACAATGACTCAATCAAGCTTCAATTATTACATATTGTTTTAAATCGCGAGGTAACTATTACATTGTCTTAATTGTATATAAGTTGTTCTTTCTATATTATTTTGTCAATATTTATTTATAATTCTTTTGTTTTAAACATTCTTTGCGTCAATGTTCAGCTAGATTTTCCATATAAAAAGGGCTGGAAATATCATAACGACATCAGTTCGGTTCCAACTCTCAATCAAAATGAGAGTGACCTTCGTGATCCTTTGCTGCGCTTTGCAGGTAAGTCAAATTTTGATTGAGCATATATTTTAAAATGATTTGGCCTAAAGGTAATAATCTGCAATGAGCATTCTAGGGAATGTTCCACTACACCTATATGTTTACTCAATATAAGCAGCTGGCAGAACAGAAGCATTCAAGCGAATCAACAAAAAATTACTTAGAAGTTTTTGCCAAGCCGAACAATTTTCATTGTTCCACTGCCGTCCATCCCCAATATGTTTTTCTAGTAACTTTTACGAGGATTTGTTTGAGTTTTCGCTGATCGACGAAATTTCGTAGATATACAATATAAGGTTTAAATCAGCATTTTTACAGTCGATAAGCTTTACAAATTATTATCTATAAAGATAACAATAGTTAATATTTTAGTGTCACTACATTAATCAAAATCATTTATTTCTTTGCTAACATGCGTACTAAGTACAAAAATATTGTAATATTTTGCAATATCTATTGTCCCTCTACCGGGCACAATTCCAGACTTCGTGCTGCTACTCAGAATTTCCATACAGAATAACACTTTGCCCGACCCGGGAATCGACCCCAAGACCTCACGCTTAGCAGTCGCGCTTGTGACATTGGCGAAATGTACACTTCTGCCTAACCCTTCGGGGAATACAAGCTATTTGTGTGTGTATGCAATATCTATGTAGATACACTCATCAAATTCTACCTATAGTTATTATAATACTCAAAATTGTTGTTTAAGTATGCCTATGCTCGTTTTATGTTTTGTACACCGGACGTGCGACTGTCATTTACTTAAGAACAGTTAACTTAGCATCTTTAATTGCAGGATTTAAAAATGCCCTTTCATTCACTTAACTAATTTTGATTGCACAGTATGTCGCCGCTACTATCAATACAATTGATGAGGTTGGAAGCCAATCTGGTGCTCGAAGAACAGTCGTGAACGATACCGACCAAGTTTTGGTCGACAAAGATGGAAATTTAGAAGAAGTGTCTACGCATGTCACGAGAATCGACCTGACAGAACTTTCACAAGATATATTGGCTGAATTATCAGGCGAAAAGAAAGTATTCAAGGAATATACTCTTGAAGATGATGGTCATGGACACCACTATATTTTAGAAAAAGATACTGTTATTAAGACATTCCCTGGACACGGCACAGCTGAATCATCAGCATCTTCGGCATCTTCAGCATCATCAGCATCTTCGGCATCGTCAGCATCATCAGCATCATCGGCCTCAGCAGCATCAGCAGCAGGAGCTGGACAAGGATCAAATGGACCAAACAGACCACACAGGCTTAACAGACCATATAGGCCAAATGGGCCAGGAGCGTCGTCTACAGCAGCAGCGGCTGCAGAAGCTAACGCAAGACGGTCTGGTGGAGGAGAGCAGAACGGACCACACTGGCAATATGGGCCAAATGGACCAGGAACAGCATCATCATCTACAGCAACAACATCAAGCTCTAGTGGAGGAGCAGGACCAGTCATAATTATTAAAGAATTCTTAAATGATGGATCGAGTTCATCATCTTCAACCAGTTCTTCTTCTGGACAAAGAGGATACGGTCAATACGGACAAGGAACATCAGCAGCTTCAGCAGCGAGTGCAGGAGCTGGCTCAGATGGAGCATATGGACGTGATGATCTTGGTTCAAGATACGGACCAAATAGGTCTTCATCTGCAGCAGCAGCTGCGGCAGCAGCTGCAGGAGATGATTCATATGGATCTGACAGTATAGAAGGAATTTATGGACCAACTGGATCAGCATCATCTGCAGCAGCAGCTGCAGCGAGTGCAGGAGCTGGCTCAGATGGAGCATATGGACGTGATGGTCTTAGTTCACGATACGGACCAAATAGGTCTTCATCTGCAGCAGCAGCTGCGGCAGCAGCTGCAGCAGCAGCTTCTTCGGGACAACGCGGATACGGAGCAGGAACATCAGCAGCTTCAGCAGCGAGTGCAGGAGCTGGCTCAGATGGAGCATATTGGCGTGATGATCGATACGGACCAAATAGGTCTTCATCTGCAGCAGCAGCTGCGGCAGCAAGTGCAAGAGATGATTCAGATGGATCTGATAGTATAGAAGAAATTTATGGACCAGCTGGATCAGCTTCATCTGCAGCAGCAGCTGCGGCAGCAAGTGCAGGATCTGGCTCAAATGGACCATATGGACGTGATGATCTTGGTTCACGACACGGACCACATAGGTCCTCATCATCTGCAGCAGCAGCTGCGGCAGCAGCTGCAGCAGCAGCTTCTTCGGGACAAAGCGGATACGGACCAGGAACATCAGCAGCTTCAGCAGCAAGTGCAGGAGCTGGTTCAGATGGAGCGTATTGGCGTGATGATCGATATGGACCAAATAGGTCTTCATCTGCAGCAGCAGCTGCGGCAGCAGCTGCAGCAGCAAGTGCAAGAGATGATTCAGATGGATCTGACAGTATAGAAGGAATTTATGGACCAACTGGATCAGCATCATCTGCAGCAGCAGCTGCAGCGAGTGCAGGAGCTGGCTCAGATGGAGCATATGGACGTGATGATCTTAGTTCACGATACGGACCAAATAGGTCTTCATCTGCAGCAGCAGCTGCGGCAGCAGCAGCTGCGGCAGCAGCTGCAGCAGCAGCTTCTTCGGGACAAAGCGGATACGGACCAGGAACATCAGCAGCTTCAGCAGCGAGTGCAGGAGCTGGCTCAGATGGAGCATATTGGCGTGATGATCGATACGGACCAAATAGGTCTTCATCTGCAGCAGCAGCTGCGGCAGCAGCTGCGGCAGCAGCAGCAGCAGCAAGTGCAAGAGATGATTCAGATGGATCTGATAGTATAGAAGAAATTTATGGACCAGCTGGATCAGCTTCATCTGCAGCAGCAGCTGCGGCAGCAAGTGCAGGATCTGGCTCAAATGGACCATATGGACGTGATGATCTTGGTTCACGACACGGACCACATAGGTCCTCATCATCTGCAGCAGCAGCTGCGGCAGCAGCAGCTGCGGCAGCAGCTGCAGCAGCAGCTTCTTCGGGACAAAGCGGATACGGACCAGGAACATCAGCAGCTTCAGCAGCGAGTGCAGGAGCTGGTTCAGATGGAGCGTATTGGCGTGATGATCGATATGGACCAAATAGGTCTTCATCTGCAGCAGCAGCTGCGGCAGCAGCTGCAGCAGCAAGTGCAAGAGATGATTCAGATGGATCTGATAGTATAGAAGAAATTTATGGACCAGCTGGATCAGCTTCATCTGCAGCAGCAGCTGCGGCAGCAAGTGCAGGATCTGGCTCAAATGGACCATATGGACGTGATGATCTTGATTCACGACACGGACCACATAGGTCCTCATCATCTGCAGCAGCAGCTGCGGCAGCAGCTGCAGCAGCAGCTTCTTCGGGACAAAGCGGATACGGACCAGGAACATCAGCAGCTTCAGCAGCAAGTGCAGGAGCTGGTTCAGATGGAGCGTATTGGCGTGATGATCGATATGGACCAAATAGGTCTTCATCTGCAGCAGCAGCTGCGGCAGCAGCTGCAGCAGCAAGTGCAAGAGATGATTCAGATGGATCTGACAGTATAGAAGGAATTTATGGACCAACTGGATCAGCATCATCTGCAGCAGCAGCTGCAGCGAGTGCAGGAGCTGGCTCAGATGGAGCATATGGACGTGATGATCTTAGTTCACGATACGGACCAAATAGGTCTTCATCTGCAGCAGCAGCTGCGGCAGCAGCTGCAGCAGCAGCTTCTTCGGGACAAAGCGGATACGGACCAGGAACATCAGCAGCTTCAGCAGCGAGTGCAGGAGCTGGCTCAGATGGAGCATATTGGCGTGATGATCGATACGGACCAAATAGGTCTTCATCTGCAGCAGCAGCTGCGGCAGCAGCTGCGGCAGCAGCAGCAGCAGCAAGTGCAAGAGATGATTCAGATGGATCTGATAGTATAGAAGAAATTTATGGACCAGCTGGATCAGCTTCATCTGCAGCAGCAGCTGCGGCAGCAAGTGCAGGATCTGGCTCAAATGGACCATATGGACGTGATGATCTTGGTTCACGACACGGACCACATAGGTCCTCATCATCTGCAGCAGCAGCTGCGGCAGCAGCTGCAGCAGCAGCTTCTTCGGGACAAAGCGGATACGGACCAGGAACATCAGCAGCTTCAGCAGCGAGTGCAGGAGCTGGTTCAGATGGAGCGTATTGGCGTGATGATCGATATGGACCAAATAGGTCTTCATCTGCAGCAGCAGCTGCGGCAGCAGCTGCAGCAGCAAGTGCAAGAGATGATTCAGATGGATCTGATAGTATAGAAGGAATTTATGGACCAACTGGATCAGCATCATCTGCAGCAGCAGCTGCAGCGAGTGCAGGAGCTGGCTCAGATGGAGCATATGGACGTGATGATCTTAGTTCACGATACGGACCAAATAGGTCTTCATCTGCAGCAGCAGCTGCGGCAGCAGCTGCAGCAGCAGCTTCTTCGGGACAAAGCGGATACGGACCAGGAACATCAGCAGCTTCAGCAGCGAGTGCAGGAGCTGGCTCAGATGGAGCATATTGGCGTGATGATCGATACGGACCAAATAGGTCTTCATCTGCAGCAGCAGCTGCGGCAGCAGCAGCAGCAGCAAGTGCAAGAGATGATTCAGATGGATCTGATAGTATAGAAGAAATTTATGGACCAGCTGGATCAGCTTCATCTGCAGCAGCAGCTGCGGCAGCAAGTGCAGGATCTGGCTCAAATGGACCATATGGACGTGATGATCGTGGTTCACGACACGGACCACATAGGTCCTCATCATCTGCAGCAGCAGCTGCAGCAGCAGCTTCTTCGGGACAAAGCGGATACGGACCAGGAACATCAGCAGCTTCAGCAGCGAGTGCAGGAGCTGGCTCAGATGGAGCGTATTGGCGTGATGATCGATATGGACCAAATAGGTCTTCATCTGCAGCAGCAGCTGCGGCAGCAGCAGCTGCGGCAGCAGCTGCAGCAGCAAGTGCAAGAGATGATTCAGATGGATCTGACAGTATAGAAGGAATTTATGGACCAACTGGATCAGCATCATCTGCAGCAGCAGCTGCAGCGAGTGCAGGAGCTGGCTCAGATGGAGCATATGGACGTGATGGTCTTAGTTCACGATACGGACCAAATAGGTCTTCATCTGCAGCAGCAGCTGCGGCAGCAGCTGCAGCAGCAGCTTCTTCGGGACAAAGCGGATACGGAGCAGGAACATCAGCAGCTTCAGCAGCGAGTGCAGGAGCTGGCTCAGATGGAGCATATTGGCGTGATGATCGATACGGACCAAATAGGTCTTCTTCTGCAGCAGCAGCTGCGGCAGCAGCAGCAGCAGCAAGTGCAAGAGATGATTCATATGGATCTGATAGTATAGAAGGAATTTATGGACCAACTGGATCAGCATCATCTGCAGCAGCAGCTGCAGCGAGTGCAGGAGCTGGCTCAGATGGAGCATATGGACGTGATGGTCTTAGTTCACGATACGGACCAAATAGGTCTTCATCTACAGCAGCAGCTGCGGCAGCAGCTGCAGCAGCAGCTTCTTCGGGACAAAGCGGATACGGAGCAGGAACATCAGCAGCTTCAGCAGCGAGTGCAGGAGCTCGCTCAGATGGAGCATATTGGCGTGATGATCGATACGGACCAAATAGGTCTTCATCTGCAGCAGCAGCTGCGGCAGCAGCTGCAGCAGCAAGTGCAAGAGATGATTCAGATGGATCTGATAGTATAGAAGAAATTTATGGACCAGCTGGATCAGCTTCATCTGCAGCAGCAGCTGCGGCAGCAAGTGCAGGATCTGGCTCAAATGGACCATATGGACGTGATGATCTTGGTTCACGACACGGACCACATAGGTCCTCATCATCTGCAGCAGCAGCTGCGGCAGCAGCTGCAGCAGCAGCTGCAGCAGCAGCTTCTTCGGGACAAAGCGGATACGGACCAGGAACATCAGCAGCTTCAGCAGCGAGTGCAGGAGCTGGTTCAGATGGAGCGTATTGGCGTGATGATCGATATGGACCAAATAGGTCTTCATCTGCAGCAGCAGCTGCGGCAGCAGCTGCAGCAGCAAGTGCAAGAGATGATTCAGATGGATCTGACAGTATAGAAGGAATTTATGGACCAACTGGATCAGCATCATCTGCAGCAGCAGCTGCAGCGAGTGCAGGAGCTGGCTCAGACGGAGCATATGGACGTTATAATCTTAGTTCACGATACGGACCAAATAGGTCTTCATCTGCAGCAGCAGCTGCGGCAGCAGCTGCAGCAGCAGCTTCTTCGGGACAAAGCGGATACGGAGCAGGGTCATCAGCAGCTTCAGCAGCGAGTGCAGGAGCTGGCTCAGATGGAGCATATGGACGTGATGATCTTGGTTCACGACACGGACCACATAGGTCCTCATCATCTGCAGCAGCAGCTGCGGCAGCAGCTGCAGCAGCAGCTTCTTCGGGACAAAGCGGATACGGACCAGGAACATCAGCAGCTTCAGCAGCGAGTGCAGGAGCTGGTTCAGATGGAGCGTATTGGCGTGATGATCGATATGGACCAAATAGGTCTTCATCTGCAGCAGCAGCTGCGGCAGCAGCTGCAGCAGCAAGTGCAAGAGATGATTCAGATGGATCTGATAGTATAGAAGAAATTTATGGACCAGCTGGATCAGCTTCATCTGCAGCAGCAGCTGCGGCAGCAAGTGCAGGATCTGGCTCAAATGGACCATATGGACGTGATGATCTTGGTTCACGACACGGACCACATAGGTCCTCATCATCTGCAGCAGCAGCTGCGGCAGCAGCTGCAGCAGCAGCTTCTTCGGGACAAAGCGGATACGGACCAGGAACATCAGCAGCTTCAGCAGCGAGTGCAGGAGCTGGCTCAGATGGAGCGTATTGGCCTGATGATCGATATGGACCAAATAGGTCTTCATCTGCAGCAGCAGCTGCGGCAGCAGCTGCGGCAGCAGCTGCAGCAGCAAGTGCAAGAGATGATTCAGATGGATCTGACAGTATAGAAGGAATTTATGGACCAACTGGATCAGCATCATCTGCAGCAGCAGCTGCAGCGAGTGCAGGAGCTGGCTCAGACGGAGCATATCGACGTGATGATCTTAGTTCACGATACGGACCAAATAGGTCTTCATCTGCAGGAGCAGCTGCGGCAGCAGCTGCAGCAGCAGCTTCTTCGGGACAAAGCGGATACGGACCAGGAACATCAGCAGCTTCAGCAGCGAGTGCAGGAGCTGGCTCAGATGGAGCATATTGGCGTGATGATCGATACGGACCAAATAGGTATTCATCTGCAGCAGCAGCTGCGGCAGCAGCTGCGGCAGCAGCTGCAGCAGCAAGTGCAAGAGATGGTTCATATGGATCTGATAGTATAGAAGAAATTTATGGACCAGCTGGATCAGCTTCATCTGCAGCAGCAGCTGCGGCAGCAAGTGCAGGATCTGGCTCAAATGGAGCATATGGACGTGATGATCTTGGTTCACGACACGGACCACATAGGTCCTCATCATCTGCAGCAGCAGCTGCGGCAGCAGCAGCTGCAGCAGCAGCTGCAGCAGCAGCTTCTTCGGGACAAAGCGGATACGGACCAGGAACATCAGCAGCTTCAGCAGCGAGTGCAGGAGCTCGTTCAGATGGAGCGTATTGGCGTGATGATCGATATGGACCAAATAGGTCTTCATCTGCAGCAGCAGCTGCGGCAGCAGCAGCTGCGGCAGCAGCTGCAGCAGCAAGTGCAAGAGATGATTCAGATGGATCTGACAGTATAGAAGAAATTTATGGACCAGCTGGATCAGCTTCATCTGCAGCAGCAGCTGCGGCAGCAAGTGCAGGATCTGGCTCAAATGGGGTAAATGGACCAAACTGGCAATACGGACTAAATGGACCAGGAGCAGCATCATCATCCTCAGCAACAGCATCAAGCTCTAGCAGAGGTCCAGGACCAGTCATAATAATTGAAGAAATCACAAATAGTGGATCGAGTTCAGCATCATCTTCAGCCAGTTCTTCTTCGGGACAAGGCGGATACGGACCAGGAACATCAGCAGCTTCAGCAGCAAGTGCAGGTGCTGGTTCAGATGGAGCGTATTGGCGTGATGATCGATATGGACCAAATAGGTCTTCATCTGCAGCAGCAGCTGCGGCAGCAGCTGCAGGAGATGATTCATATGGATCTGATAGTATAGAAGGAATTTATGGACCAACTGGATCAGCATCATCTGCAGCAGCAGCTGCAGCGAGTGCAGGAGCTGGCTCAGATGGAGCATATGGACGGGATGGTCCTGGCTCACGATACGGACCAAATAGGTCATCATCATCGGCAGCAGCAGCTGCGGCAGCAGCAGCTGCGGCAGCAGCTGCAGCAGCAAATGCAGGAGATGATTCGTATGAATCTGATGGTATTGATGAAATTTATGGACCATTCGGACCATCTGGATCAGCATCATCTGCAGCAGCAGCTGCAGCAGCAAGTGCAGGAGCTGGCTCAAATGGAGCAAATAGACCAAACTGGCAATACGGACCAAATGGACCAGGAGCAGCATCATCATCTTCAGCAACAGCGTCAAGCTCTAGCAGAGGTCCAGGACCAGTCATAATAATTGAGGAAATCACAAATAGTGGATCGAGTTCAGCATCATCTTCAGCCAGTTCTTCTTCTGGACCAAGCGGATACGGACCAGGAACATCAGCAGCTTCAGCAGCGAGTGCAGGAGCTGGCTCAGATGGAGCATATTGGCGTGATGATCTTAGGTCACGATACGGGCCAAATAGGTCTTCATCTGCAGCAGCAGCTGCAGCAGCAAGTGCAAGAGATTATTCATATGGATCTGATAGTATAGAAGGAATTTATGGACCAACTGGATCAGCATCATCTGCAGCAGCAGCTGCAGCAGCAGCAGCAGCGGCAGCAGCTGCAGCAGCAAATGCAGGAGATGATTCATATGAATCTGATCGTATAGATGAAATTTATGGACCATTCGGACCATCTGGATCAGCATCATCTGCAGCAGCAGCTGCAGCAGCAAGTGCAGGAGCTGGCTCAAATGGAGCAAATGGACCAAACTGGCCATACGGACGAAATGGACCAGGAGCAGCATCATCGTCTTCAGCAACAGCATCAAGCTCTAGCAGAGGCACAGGACCAGTCATAATAATTGAAGAATTGACAAATGATGGATCAAGTTCAGCATCATCTTCTTCCAGTTCTTCTTCTGGACAAAGCGGATACGGACCTGGAACATTAGCAGCTTCAGCAGCAAGTGCAGGAGCTGGCTCGGATGGAGCATATTGGCGTGATGATCGATACGGACCAAACAGGTCTTCATCTGCAGCAGCAGCTGCGGCAGCAGCTGCTTCTTCGGGACAAAGCGGATACGGACCAGGAACATCAGCAGCTTCAGCAGCGAGTGCAGGAGCTCGTTCAGATGGAGCGTATTGGCGTGATGATCGATATGGACCAAATAGGTCTTCATCTGCAGCAGCAGCTGCGGCAGCAGCTGCGGCAGCAGCTGCAGCAGCAAGTGCAAGAGATAATTCAGATGGATCTGACAGTATAGAAGGAATTTATGGACCAACTGGATCAGCATCATCTGCAGCAGCAGCTGCAGCGAGTGCAGGAGCTGGCTCAGACGGAGCATATGGACGTGATGATCTTAGTTCACGATACGGACCAAATAGGTCTTCATCTGCAGCAGCAGCTGCGGCAGCAGCTGCAGCAGCAGCTTCTTCGGGACAAAGCGGATACGGACCAGGAACATCAGCAGCTTCAGCAGCGAGTGCAGGAGCTGGCTCAGATGGAGCATATTGGCGTGATGATCGATACGGACCAAATAGGTATTCATCTGCAGCAGCAGCTGCGGCAGCAGCTGCGGCAGCAGCTGCAGCAGCAAGTGCAAGAGATGGTTCATATGGATCTGATAGTATAGAAGAAATTTATGGACCAGCTGGATCAGCTTCATCTGCAGCAGCAGCTGCAGCAGCAAGTGCAGGATCTGGCTCAAATGGGGTAAATGGACCAAACTGGCAATACGGACTAAATGGACCAGGAGCAGCATCATCATCCTCAGCAACAGCATCAAGCTCTAGCAGAGGTCCAGGACCAGTCATAATAATTGAAGAAATCACAAATAGTGGATCGAGTTCAGCATCATCTTCAGCCAGTTCTTCTTCGGGACAAAGCGGATACGGACCAGGAACATCAGCAGCTTCAGCAGCAAGTGCAGGTGCTGGTTCAGATGGAGCGTATTGGCGTGATGATCGATATGGACCAAATAGGTCTTCATCTGCAGCAGCAGCTGCAGGAGATGATTCATATGGATCTGATAGTATAGAAGGAATTTATGGACCAACTGGATCAGCATCATCTGCAGCAGCAGCTGCAGCGAGTGCAGGAGCTGGCTCAGATGGAGCATATGGACGGGATGGTCCTGGCTCACGATACGGACCAAATAGGTCATCATCATCGGCAGCAGCAGCTGCGGCAGCAGCTGCAGCAGCAAATGCAGGAGATGATTCGTATGAATCTGATGGTATTGATGAAATTTATGGACCATTCGGACCATCTGGATCAGCATCATCTGCAGCAGCAGCTGCAGCAGCAAGTGCAGGAGCTGGCTCAAATGGAGCAAATAGACCAAACTGGCAATACGGACCAAATGGACCAGGAGCAGCATCATCATCTTCAGCAACAGCGTCAAGCTCTAGCAGAGGTCCAGGACCAGTCATAATAATTGAGGAAATCACAAATAGTGGATCGAGTTCAGCATCATCTTCAGCCAGTTCTTCTTCTGGACCAAGCGGATACGGACCAGGAACATCAGCAGCTTCAGCAGCGAGTGCAGGAGCTGGCTCAGATGGAGCATATTGGCGTGATGATCTTAGGTCACGATACGGGCCAAATAGGTCTTCATCTGCAGCAGCAGCTGCAGCAGCAAGTGCAAGAGATGATTCATATGGATCTGATAGTATAGAAGGAATTTATGGACCAACTGGATCAGCATCATCTGCAGCAGCAGCTGCAGCAGCAGCAGCAGCGGCAGCAGCTGCAGCAGCAAATGCAGGAGATGATTCATATGAATCTGATCGTATAGATGAAATTTATGGACCATACGGACCATCTGGATCAGCATCATCTGCAGCAGCAGCTGCAGCAGCAAGTGCAGGAGCTGGCTCAAATGGAGCAAATGGACCAAACTGGCCATACGGACGAAATGGACCAGGAGCAGCATCATCGTCTTCAGCAACAGCATCAAGCTCTAGCAGAGGCCCAGGACCAGTCATAATAATTGAAGAATTGACAAATGATGGATCAAGTTCAGCATCATCTTCTTCCAGTTCTTCTTCTGGACAAAGCGGATACGGACCTGGAACATTAGCAGCTTCAGCAGCAAGTGCAGGAGCTGGCTCGGATGGAGCATATTGGCGTGATGATCGATACGGACCAAACAGGTCTTCATCTGCAGCAGCAGCTGCGGCAGCAGCTGCAGCAGCAGCTTCTTCTGGGCAAAGCAGATACGGACCAGGATCATCAGCAGCTTCAGCAGCAAGTGCAGGAGCTGGTTCAAATGGAGCACATGGACACGATGATCTTGGTTCACGATACGGACCAAACAGGTCTTCATCTGCAGCAGCAGCTGCGGCAGCAGCTGCAGCAGCAGCTTCTTCTGGGCCAAGCAGATACGGACCAGGATCATCAGCAGCTTCAGCAGCAAGTGCAGGAGCTGGTTCAAATGGAGCACATGGACACGATGATCTTGGTTCACGATACGGACCAAATAGGTCATCATCATTGGCAGCAGCAGCTGCGGCAGCAGCTGCAGCAGCAAATGCAGGAGATGATTCGTATGAATCTGATGGTATAGATGAAATTTATGGACCATTCGGACCATCTGGATCAGCATCATCTGCAGCAGCTGCAGCAGCAAGTGCAGGAGCTGGCTCAAATGGAGCAAATAGACCAAACTGGCAATACGGACCAAATGGACCAGGAGCAGCATCATCATCTTCAGCAACAGCATCAAGCTCTAGCAGAGGTCCAGGACAAGTCATAATAATTGAAGAAATCACAAATAGTGGATCGAGTTCAGCATCATCTTCAGCCAGTTCTTCTTCTGGACCAAGCGGATACGGACCAGGAACATCAGCAGCTTCAGCAGCGAGTGCAGGAGCTGGCTCAGATGGAGCATATTGGCGTGACGATCTTAGGTCACGATACGGACCAAATAGGTCTTCATCTGCAGCAGCAGCTGCGGCAGCAGCTGCAGCAGCAAATGCAGATGATTCGTATGAATCTGATGGTATAGATGAAATTTATGGACCATTTGGACCAACTGGATCGGCATCATCCGCAGCAGCAGCTGCAGCAGCAAGTGCAGGAGCTGGTTCAAATGGAGCAAATAGACGTGATGGTCTTGGTTCGCGAGACGGACCAAATAGATCATCGTCATCTTCAGCAGCGGCTGCAGCAGCAGCATCAAGCTCTAGTGGATTACGGGGACCAGTTATTATTGAAATTGAAGGTGGCTCAAGTGGTGAAGCGAGTTCATCATCTGCAGCAGCAGCAAGTGCAGGAGGAGACTCATATGGTCAAGATGGTTTAAGTGGACCATACGGACCCGTGTATTCTGTTGCTGGTAAACAATCGGGTGGATCTGCTTTTGATGCCAGAGGTCGTAAGAACTGCCGCATCACTCGTAGGAACCTTTATGTTACTTTCGGCACTATCCGCCAGCCATGCACTACTTGTTAGGTTTTTTTATATAATTAATGCATTTCTATTTTTTCTCTGGATACATCTTTTAATTTAAAATTTGAATAAATCTTGGCACATTACATGAAAGTTTTTGTTTTGTTTATTTATTGTATTATTATATAATTTTTTTCACTTTACACAAAATGATATCAACATCATATAAATTTGAAACCGAGACATTTATTTGCAATTCGACAGCAAATTGAAATGAGTGCAGATGTTATTTTTGTGATTTCACCCAAATCAATGGAGTTGTCATTTATAAAATTACTAGCTTCCGCCCGCGGCTTCACCCGCGTGGTTTACGAACCCGTACATTTTCCCGGGATAAAAAGTAGCCTATGTGCTATTTCAAATGTGTTTAAGAAATAAGTGTAATAAGTACAAAATGGACTGAATTTCATTTGTAATTTGATAGCCGGTGCGATATCGCGCATACCGAGAAGGCTTGGGAAAGTTCTTCTTCACCTTGGCTGAAAAATATGAGTACACGACAAACTACGCACGACAAGTAATTCGTGCATGTCGCACAATAGCTAAACGTGGAGACTAAGGCTGTTGGGACTCCGATCAAACTCGGAAATATATCTACAGCTGCGCCAATGGCTTTGGCAAACAGCCAAGAGCCCCAAACAAAACCTTAAAGATACTTTCGTTAGGACACTGGATCAATGGGGTACTACTCGACACGGCTTGTATTGTGAGGTCCTCTCTCTGTACCTCTAGAAACTGGCAGCTTCGACCCTATTTCCGATGCCGGTTGATCCCAATATTTTAAATTATATTTTTAGGAAAATGTTTAAAATAATTAATGAAGCAGATGTAAATAAAGATGTGATAAAATAGTTTATTGAGGGCTATTTTGCCCCCAATAAACTATTTTATCACTTTGTATACAACAGTAAAAATAACATAGCATCAGGCCTGTTTGTACTCTCCGAAGAGTTAGCCAGAAGTGTACTACTAGTACTATACACATACACCCACATCTCGCCGATGCTGTTATTGAGTTCCATGTAAAAGGGTTATTGCCAATAAAAATAAGAACGCTAAAATTTAAACATCGAGTAAATATGGGCACCCATAGTTTTCTACAACCTTATACTATGCGTTATATTAGGTTTTGTTCTTAGATGAACAGAAATCCACTTTTCAAATATAGGACTAAATAGGTTGCGCGAGGCAATAATTAAAATTTAATGACTGGAACGTCTCTGACGTTACTAAAATGACGTAACCTCTGATCTGATTATTATTAGTTAAAAATCCCGGCACCCCTTCTTCGGCAAATATGCTCAAGGCTCAGTTTTTCGATAGTTTCACGAGTGCGATCAAGTATCATTGTACTAAACTTTTAACGTACGAACACCTTTTTGTGAAGTTGCACCAAAGTTGACAGGTTTAGATAAACACAAACAAACGCCGGATTTCACAAATTGCACCATCAGTTTTGGTTCAACTTAGTTCAGTATTTTCTTTACGATCTGTGTAATATCACATTTATTAAATGCAAATTAATAATTTTAATTTTATTTGAGTGAATCACGGTCATACTTATATACCTTAACACTCATACTTACTCACGTAGAACATACCAACGCAACGGGCTGAATATAAAACATTGATGATTGTACCTCGGTTAAAAAAGTTTAATTAGTCGACTAAAGCATGACCGGCAGTATTCTATTAATACTTTAACAACTACACTGCGATAACCAACCCGTCTGCGAACTACAACTTGCTTGCTTGCTTTTCCAACTACATTGGGGTCGGCTTCCAATCTAACCAGTTGCGGCTGAATATCAGTACCTATTTTACACGGAGCGACTGCTATCTGACTTCCGCCACCCGATTACTATATTATTACTGTGAGATACTGATACTCTAAGGTTATACTTTTTGGGCTGCCGACACCCGTAACAACTGTCATAGGTCTTCATGTGACACCTGGGACCAACTGCTTAACGTGCTCTCCGAGGCACGGAGGGGTCTCGATGTGTGAAAAACGGTCACTGAAGGACTGACCGCGGCAAGCGCTGCTTAACCTCACAGATCGACAAATCTGCGCGATAGCTATGTAGCTACGAGCCCCTCTTTAACAACGTTATTCCTTGAAAATTACGATTCATTTATTAGATGCTTACCGATCTTGGTGGTGTCATGCGATTACGTGGTGTCACTATCACGATTTGTTCTCAGTCGATGCACTAAGCATCTCAAAACACTACATCGTGAAACACTGTGAACCTTATTTTTTGTCGAATCCTTACTTCTAATTTCTTGTAATAGAATTCTTATAAAAACTTCTCCAGGTGCCTGGCAACCATATTTTTACGAGCTTAATTAAAAAAAAAACTCCTGTCACATCAAAAAAAGTAAAGGGCACAATTGAAGGGCATGGAAAACTTTACAAGGATTGACTTCAATGAGAAATTCATTCATCAAATATCAAGAATATCACATAAGTATAAGTGAAGCGAGCATCGCGTGCACACAGACAGACTAAACTCAAACACGTTACGAAGTGGCAAACATCATATGTACAACAAATTCTAGCAATAAAGCATAGTTTTATAGAAAACTTCCTAGAAAACGAATTACATTAACTCTTCTATGATCGAGCCATATTCACTGACAAGGTTGTTCGCCATAATAGACCGAATACCGAAGATCGGTATTACATTTCCTAATACACATTATTTACAAACACTAAAATCAGATTTCAAAAACAAACTGAAAAGTTTCCGCCCGCGGCTTCGCCCGCGTGGTTTACGAACACGTATATTTTTCTGGGATAAAAAGTAGCGTATGTGCTTTTCCAGACTATAATTTATCTCTGTGCCAAATTTCATCCAGATACGTTCAGCCGTTCTGGCGTGATTGAGTAACAAATATTCATCCATCCATCCTCACAAGCTTTTAGAAAATGTAACTGTCTCATAGCAATTTGTTTGAGAAAGCGAAAGCGGTGCTATGGAATGGTTGGCTACTTAAAAAAATATCTTAAACTGTTCAGTGCATTTTCGAAGACGGCATATAAGTAAGTCCACCACGCTGGCCCGGTGCGGGTTGGCGAACTACACACACCATCAAGAACTTTATGGAGCCCTCTCAGGTGTGCAGGTTTCCTCACGATGTTATCCTTCACCGTTAACGCAAATGATAATCAAATTCTGATCCGCACATGATTCCGAAAAGTCAGAGGTGCGGGTTCGGTTTGAACTCGGACCCTCTTGCATGGAAGGCAAGCGTTCAACCACTAGGCTATCACTGCTATCTTTGCAAATAAGGATTATGAAAATGATTGTTTTTTTTTTTTTTTGTTTTTAAAAACATTGCCCCACACTAGGATTTCTCCTGTGTCGTGGGTACAGTTTACAAACATACATGTCACATACACACACAACCAGACCCGAAACAACTATCTGTAGATCATACAAATATTTGTTCCGTGCGGGAATCGAACCCGCGACACCTAGCGCAGCAGTTGATCTCTCAACACACTGCGCCAACCGTGCCGTCAAATATTATATAGTATAGATATACCATCTGCTGCATACAACTTCGACTGCGTGTATTTTGTTTTCTGGATCTCGATAACAGCGCCACCTACCGGGTCAAGAACCATCCAGATGACACCATAAATATAAAAAGCATCAAAATCGATCAAGCCGTTTTACATATACCATTTTTATTATATTATAAGACAAATTGTTATATTAACATGTGTATATCAATTTACTTGAAACTCATTTTGGTTTTAGCATAATTTACTATGGCACCTGTATTCATTGATTCGTCGGCACAATTGGCGCAGTGGCTAAACCAGTAGCTTTCTGCGTTACGTGTCGCGGTTTCGATTCCTGTGCGGAACAAATATTTGTATGATCTACAGATAGTTGTTTCGGGTCTGGTTGTGTGTGCATGTGACATGTATGTTTGTTAACTGTGATCTTACAGGAATCGAACACATGTCTACAAGTAAACCATGGAAATCATTGAAGAAAGTCATGGAAATCATTGAAGAAAGTCACTAGACCAATCGTTTGTCAAAATTTGGTATAAATTGTCCTTAGTTCTTATTATTTCTTATGATAAAAACCGGTTACCTATATCGGGTCTGCGACCCCTAAATTTGAACAATACCATGGAAACGAGATGATATAAAATCAATGCAAATTAATACAAATTTATGTGAGAAATATTGACCGCTGTCCTTAAGACTTGACCATTTTATATTTGACCGTGGATTCAGAAGCATCTTCCAGGAATGACGTGAATTTGATTATTTTTGTGACTGAAGTGTCGTGTTGTAGAGAAAAGTGCCAAACAATGTATTGTGTTGTGTAAAAGAATGTGTGCATGTGCCAAAATATATGTAATGTATGAAAATAAGTTCGGGGGAATTAAGGTAAAGTTTAAATAACAAACTTTTGTAATGACACTTGAAATAAATTATCGTACTTATGTAATTTTTAATACAAGGAAACACTCCAACTGGCTTACCGAACTAATAATACTATCGCGGAAAAAAAATATACATTTAGCAACAAACATTGAAAAATGTATTTTTTTTTCGCGATAGTGAAAAATTGGCATTTAATTTTATTAATTGGGCAATTAAGTGCTTAAGTTCAAATGACATTGTTAAGAATGCATCAAAATTGTGTTATGCCATTGGATATGTTAAAATCAGTAGAAACACGTTAGAAACGATATGTTTTCTGTACTTAATATTTTCATAAAGATCATAATATTTGGATATGGTTTGGCCCCGTTGTATAAAATGTTAATTCGCAATAAACTGACAAATAAATGACAATTAAATATAACTGAGAGAACCAATGGTTTATTAGTTCATTTTTTTTGTCGGTCTGTCGTATTAGGGTTGCTAACTTTTTTTTTTGAGAAAAATAACTAACATATTTATTGAATAGAAAAAGTAAAGTATTTAAAGGAAAAAAAGCAAATTCCCTTTACATTTATGTTTTTATTCCGTTTAAAACGGGAATACATTTGGTCAGCTATCAGAACAGCTTTCGATAGGTAGTTCAGTAATTACCCATATAAGTGTTTCGTTATACGCATCACAGTAAAAATTGGAAATAAAGCATTTTTGCATGCTTTATTTTTATGCAAGAGTATAAAGTATGGTCTGCAACCCTAGTCGTATTTCCAAGTAATAATGCCCAGGGTTTTAATCTATATAAATCAAAATCAATTTCCAAAAATGTATGTAAGCGCATAACTTCAGAACGGTTGCATTTTTTGGCTAAGTCTTTTCTTTTGTATTCGTAATTGTCAGGACAAGGTTTGTATGAAAGAAAATTTATGGAAAATCGGAAATTTGAAATTGTAAATTGCACCCGTGCGAAGCCGGGGCGGGTCGCTAGTAATATTATAAAAAAAACCTACTGCAACTTTATAAATAATTATTGGATAATTAAAATAAAAAAAGTTTTCTGTATTTATTTTATCGTTTATTTTACCATACTAGGATGGTGTCGGTACTTATAGTTACGTATTCAAAGATTAATTATAAAATGTTGATCAAGACATGGAAAGGTTTAAAAGTGATTATTATATTTTTGTCATACAAAGACAAAACATATGCCAAATATTAAATTTATATGAACACGTTTTAAAAATCCGGTAAACATTAGTTATAAATTCAAGACAGACAAGTAATTTCTTGGAAAGTGTTTCGTCATTTTTTATTTTACCTACAACTGAATCAGTTCACGATGAGACGACACTAACCCCATGCAATATTAAAACAACAGTATTACAGCTGAATTCTTTAAATTTAAATCACTTTTTACGATTATACTTTCCTACATCTTATCATGTTACCGAATTCTAAATAAAATTACTCGAAAATTTCAAAGCGTCTACGGCATAGGGTAAAAAAAAATGGTAACTTTCCATTTCCTAGGCCGAAAAACAAATGAAAGATGACGAGTAACCCACAAAAATACCCATACGCATCGAATGAGAACAGGGGATCTCATTTCGAAGAATGCTTTTTGAATTCTAATAGGAAAGTACATCTTATAGGTTGATAGAGAGCTACTTAGTAAACAACACATTTAGTAATTAATACATACATTAAAAGGGACAACAAACACAAATCATATTTATGCTAGAAAAAAAATATAATAACTGTAATAAGTTTCTTTATTACAGTATCTCTCTCAAAACTGACTACCCCATTGGTCTAGTCTATCTATAGTGATCAACCGGGGCTGGTGAGCTTGGGGTGCTAGGCTCCACTTCCCGGTTTGGCAGTTTTATTGGGTTTTTCTGTATTATATTGAGTAGCTGCCCAGAGTTTGGAGTTGTGCCTGAAAGATGACAGTAGGGTTACGTGGGACTCCATAATTTGCGTTTTATTGGTGGAAAACTGAACTGTACATCGACTAACTCCTCACGTACAGGCGTTATTCTATGTTTTTCTGATGTCATATCTAGGTATGTGTTTGGTACGGGTGAAAAACTTTCATTACAAGAATGTTCAATGCTTTGTTCCAATTGTTAAGCGTAGTGATTTTAAAGCTTAAGTTGCGCACATACAATGTCTTTGTTGTACCGTCAAAATCGAATAATGAATGGATTCCTTTTACTTCTTATCTCACTGATTGATTTGCTGAATCTCACTCATGGTGAAATGAAATGAAATGGTTTATTTTGCAAATAGGATTTTTCAATCTCTTTACACGTCTTTTAATTAGATAGCGTCTTAACGTAAACAGATTTTTGGGGGAAACTGCATTCTTTAGTCAAAAAGGTATTACTATAGAACGAACCGTCATAGGTAACATATCCAGTGGTTTTAATCTATAAAGACACAAGCGGCGATGAGCAACGAGAAACAATAGATTTTTTACTTTGTCTTACTTGCGTTACTGGACGGGTTATGGAGAACTCTCCACCGTATTATGGGATGCAGCATCAGATATTTTAATAAGTACATTATTATAAGTTAATACTGACATCATCATCATTAACAGGCAGAAACAACCTAAAAAAAAACTAATGCTAAAAAGGTAACCTACCAAGTAATTTGCAAAAAAAAAATGCAATAAAAAAACTAAAATGGCCGCGCAGTGATCGTCACGGGGTGGGCATTTTAAATGTTCCTAACACAGACGCAGTAGTCAGTGCGATGACGCGCCGGGGGCGGCCCAACCCCTTCACTATCACTCAACTACTCACGCACACTAGTAAATATACCCAGTGTCATTTGACACACCCCGCCTCCTCTTGCACGTCGTTGACTGAACAAAATTTGGTATCTACTAGCGTAGTGACGTATCAGGATATGCTGGACGCATACATGGCTACCAAAAACTACAGAGGAACACTAACGCTGGGGGCCGAACGTGGTAGGCATAAAATTCGAAAATATATCTACATAGTACGTTGGTGTTTGTTTCTCATGTGCGGTCCGCAAATGAGATGGTACGCGAAGTGGAATGAATGCATGATTTGGCACTATTTGACTTTCCTATCTATTCATACATTTTTTTTACTGCATTGTACTGCTAGCGTTTGACACTAATGTTATTAAAGTTTTTATCAAAGATACCACTCGATAAAATGTTGACGTAAAATTTATTAAATACAGGATACAAGTAACTTCTAATGTGATATTTGTACTCGTATACTAACCGTATTATTTATGTACTCACACAACAAGTGTTATAAAAATATCTTGACTCCATTTTATTATAACACACATCGAGACCCTTACGTGTCTCGGAAAACACATTAAGCTGTTGTTCCCATGCGTAATATGAAGACCTATGACAATCGTTACGGGTGTCAGCAGCCCAAAAAGTCTGACAACCTGTTTAAACTTAGAGTATCAATGTCTCCCAGTAAGTGTTCCGCCCGGGTGGCGGAAGTCAGCGGCTGTCGCTCCGTGTAAAATATTCAGCCGCAACCGGTTAGACTGGAAGCCGACCCCAATGTAGTTGAGAAAAGTCTAAGTAGATGATAATAATCCGTAGGCTCAGATATTAGAAAAAGCTACTGGGTTTTTGATCTTTGGCAGTTTCTCGCCAATCTTCAGGTCGAAGCTCCAAAAGATATAAAAATAGCGTAAAGAAGAACAGAGTACAGTGAGCTCAGAAATGGACAGGAGGCGTGTGTCAAGGTCTTTGACACATGACCATGTACTCCGGCCTGTTAAAATAATTTATATCGTATGGGATTAATATCAGATAGTAGGTATTCTAGCGCAATATTTGATTTTTGACGGGATTTGTGGATAAGACATTGCAGTTGGATAGTCATGGATTTTTTATGTTTATTGTTTTGTAGAATTTGTTGATGGTTTGGCTATTGTAAAATGTTACAGATGTCAGTCACATGTCAAAACTGGTAAACTTGTAGATAACTTAACTGATAGAATGCGTTACACTTTCTGTTTCACAAGTTTCTTATACGTAAATCTAGCTGATAAATTCTTTGATTCATATTCATTTAGATCATTAGTTCCCAAAGTGTCCAGGTGGACCCCCAGGAGTCCACGGGAGACTTGACGGGACTTAACGTAGACCACGTTGGCGTGACAAAAAATGGAGATTTACAATTCAATTTACAATATGGTAGAAATGTAGCTGGGTGTAGAAATGCTGGGGGTCCACCGGCACCAGCTAAATTTTGAAAGTGGTCTATGAGAAAAAAGTCCAGGACCCTCTGATTTAGATGAAGAACGACGACTAAATGATATTTTATCTGCTAGTTTATCTGTGAGTTAAACAGGCCCGAGTTTAATAACGGCAATTACGAAAGTCGACTGAACCCCACTTTTGATGTTAAATCTAATATAATACTTAGGTACTCTAGGTTAAAATTGCCTCATTTGTCTAGTAGTAGCAAGTTCGACTGTTGAGCGTAGAATCCTGGGTCCGATCCCCGGGTCGGGTATAGTGTTTTTGGGTTTTCCTGGAGTTTGGAACTATGACCTGTAGATGGCAATAGGCTGGCCCCAGACTCTATAACGGCATCGGCAACGTGGGTATACAATAATACATCTCTTCCTAACCCTTCGGGGAATACAGGCGTCACGCTATGCATATTATGCTAAGGTAAAAATTAAGAAAATGTTTTCGTGATTTTTATATAAGTACATAAGTTCACTAAAATGCGCGCGCACTTAGTTTTCTGTTAAATATGTCAACTATAATAGCGTAGGTACCCTATTATAGTTGACATATTTTAATGTGAAAACTTACACTGATTACTAAAGAAACTGAATTCAGCATCGTTTTGCAAACATAAAATAGCACAGCATCACGCCTGTTTTCCCCGGAGAACTAAGCAGAGATGTACTATATAACACCCACATTTCGCCGAAGCTGTTATTGAATTCCATGTAATAGGGGGCGAGCCTATTGCCATCTACCGGGTATAGTTCCAGACTCCATGCTGCAACTGAAAATTTCCGTACAGAAAAACTCAATAACACCATGCCTCACCCGGGAATCAAACCTAGGACCTCACGCTTAGCAGTCACGCTCGCGACCACTAGACCAAGTCAAAATCCAAGTCGTCGTTTTGCAATATATATTAATTTACTTACTGGTCTAGTGGACCAAGCGGGGCTGTTGAGTGTGTCCTGGATCAGATTTCCGTCTCGGAAGTGTAAAATATGTTTTACTGTAAAAAAAAAAACTTAAATTGATGGCTATATGCCATGGGACTTTAACGGCATTGGTGAAATGTGGGTGTGAAATAGCTACATCTCTGCCTTACCTTTCGGGGATACAGGCGTGATGGTATGTGTTACAATAGTTACGTCACACTTTCATGGATTAGTTAGAGCGGGAATAGATGGAAAAATTTAAACTCGACACTTGAAAACAAGGACTATTACATAGAACTACAAGCATTGATAACTAACTGAAATAAAAATATGACATTATCAAATCAAAGTTTAGATGTATGTAGGTATTTACTCTAATAAATTTCAAAAAACGGTAACGTGATTCGTTTTTCAAAAAATCCGCGTAAAATCATGGTTAACGCAAACCGTGCCTTTTATTACGCAACTGGATACCTAATAGCGATTTTTGGAGCAGTTCTCAATATATCACGTCGGTTGCAGAATGTCACGGGTTACGCACACACGCACGCGAATCAACACGCACACAGCGATTCCGCATCATCGTCATGACGCAAGTAAGGTCCGCGAAAAAAAAACTTGCGCTTTGACATATGACCTTTTTTTGGTTTCAGCTAGATTTAGTTGGCTGGTTTTATCGATTCATTATGGGTGCTAATTCTTTATTTTTTTTAATCTCAAATCATTTAGGTTGATTTCTAACTTAAAAGGGATGGAAGATATTTCGCTGCTTAGTACAGAACTGTGATGATGTTCAGCGTTGACGTCTGCTTGAGTACAGGATCTGGATTTTTTGTCTTTTCTTTGAAATTGACCTTACAAAGAAAATAATCAAATTAAATTTATATTTCATCTCCATATGTCGCTTCCAAACTTTCGTGAATGAAAAAGGCATAGAATAACTTGACAGTTCTAATTATCTTTCGTCCTTTTTCAATCAAGTTTGTAAGAAAGATATGCGATGCGAGAGAAGCAGTGTGCATCAGAAATGTGAGCTAACGACAATGTTTCATATTATTTTTAATGTCAAATAAAAAAAAAATTGTACCGTACAATATTTTAAAAACATTTTTTTTCCTGTATCAAATAAAAATAACCCTCTTCTGCGAACTGTACCCCCCTGGTGGGCATTTTCCGAAGTGTGAGCGGGGCGCGTTATTAGTTCGCGCGCGTTCAGGATAGGTTTTCACAATTTTGAGCCGAGCCGTTTCACACAATGCGCCGCGTCATTTTCTATGATTAATAGTGGCGCGTCAGTCGGCGGGTTATGCTATTGTCTATATTCGCCAAACTTGATGAAGCACGGATAGAGTTCAGGTTTTGTTAAGGCATTTCTCTCGTTTCCTTTCCGTACGGAACCGTTTGTGGTTTTATTGGTATTAAACTTTTTCTATAGTTTGTTTATAAAATTACTTAGCGTTCATGTCTCCTAATACTGCTGTCTAACAATTCAGACGCGTTTATTTGAGAAAAGAAAACTAAAATAAATGTCAATCCAACACGATTAAAGAGAAGAATCCAATAGTTGAAGATGATTACTGGAATCATTCTTAATCGGATAAATGATAATAGGCTCGCGCTCTATTATATGGGACTCCAGTAACGCCACCGGGAAAAATATGGGTGAACCGGTATATCTCTGTCTAACCCGTCGAGGAATACAGGCGAGATGCTATGGTGATGATTATGGTGGTGATTATTAAACATTTATACTTATAATTAAGTAACTGTAATTGACACTAAATATACAGGGTATATTATATACAGGGTGGGCGCCCCGTGATAGTTGCAGGGTTATCCATTATTTAGCGCTCAATAAATATTTAACAACTCAAAACTTGAGCTTATCATTAATATTAAAACTGTTCGATCAGGTACTAAAGCAATTTTTATTTATTATAACTAAAGTCTTTTTATGTTATTTTTCAAGGAGTTTCGCGGTTATTCCTTAATTAATCGGTATTCTGTTTATTTATACCTGTTAGCTATAGTTAATATAAAAATAATTATAATTAAGTTACAGTAAGTTTTATAACGCACTAATTAATATTTAAGTAGCTCACTTGTTCCCAAACAGTTAAACAATAGACTCGCGCAAAAACAATCAAAATAAATAGTAATAAATTGCCAAAAGCTTATATGAGTACTAAAAAGGTTGGTTAGGCCTAAAAATGCGGATTTCGGCCATCATTCCGCAGCCGCCTCCATTTTGGGGTGGGGTGGGGACCACCTGCACTATCCCCCGGCGGCACTTGACGACCGCGACGCTAGAATATTAATGTTCGCACTAATTGAATATTTTTGACTTATCCCATTTATGTGCGAGCTCCCTTTTGAAGACATTTCCGCAGTTGATTTTGAAAATGGATTCATGAAGCAAAAACTACATATTTAATTGTTAACGTAATGTTTACGATTTCGTAAAGTTGCCCCCAGTATAGGTTTCTTATGACAATCATGATTTTCCGGATTGCTCCGGTCTGTGTGCCGATTTGTGTACTCCAATTTTTTCACCAAAGGGAGCACCGAACGACAGAAAACACGACGAAATTATTTTCTTGAACAATTTTATAAAAGCTTGAAACTCAGGATACAAAAACTGTTTTTGTTTTTGGTACGTCATAATCGTTTTTTTAGCAATCTTTGGTTTTAACATTTTTTGCAACTGCCAGTACACACAGTACAGTAGTTTTTTGCAACATACACATATAAAAGTGATGAAAAAGGATTGAAATGAAATATGGTCTTTATAAAAAAATAAAAATTGGTACAGTCAAACAGACAAGTATTCAGGGTAAGATTTTTTTTTTACATGGACAAAGTTTTTCTGACGGAATTATGAATGACTTATTAAAATTTAGGTAAAAACGAATTTGAAAAAATCGGTATGGATTTCTATTAATGGCTAATCGAATCTAAATTTTGTAGGTATAAATATATATATATATATTCTGTAATTGTATCAAATTGCAATTTATTACCTCATTATGGCTCACAGTACATATAAAAACTGGGTATCCATATATAAATCACAACTGCATTACATACTCATTCATTTAAGCCAGATCTCACCATTATCCAATTTCCAAGTTACGGAATCCCTATCCAACTATCTCAAACTCCCAAAAGCAGACGACAATCGAACAAATCCAATAAATTGAACGGAACCCGTGTTTCCTCTGAAACCGGCGTCTAATTACTAACCTTTAAATTAATTTCCGAATCGTAAATAACGTTGGCCGGCAAATTCCAACAATGTTATCTTAACAAATTGACGTTACGTTAGAGAGAGACAAAACCGGGGTAACTCCGAATTTTACAATTTTGCGCGCCAGTGTTTAGCAGTGTTTATGAGGGGCGGGGGATTGAAGCGGGCGGGGGGGGCGAACGGGGGGCTTATAGTGTCGAAAGGGGGAAAGGATAAGGAGAACTGACCGAAACCTCCGACACTTAGATATATTTGTACCCCGAAGATACAGAATGGTGCGCATGTGTGCGTACTCTAGTGACGCTGTTTAGGAACCTTTGTAAAATAATAAGGGTGAAGTTATGTTTAGTTCGTTCAGTGCAGTCAGGGTGTGGGGGGAGGGGCAGATAGATGAACGGGTGAATATTTTTAATCAAAAACTTTACTGATTCTATTGATCAGTAATCCGTTGGAGCGATAGTTATGTATATCAAACAAATGCTTTATTATATAGCTGTGTACATTTGAATAACATTTTATCGTTATAAAATAGCGTTATATCATGTAATAGACAAAAGTGGTATTTTGGAGATCTGCTATTTCGTTTAAGAAACGCTTCCTCTAATTTGATTCCTCTAATTCAACTTAGACAAAGGTGGAAAAACAACATTAATGTCGTATGTTTAGAATAATATAGCTTTAATTTCTTTTGAAATGTCAAGACTGAGAGCTGCACGATTCCTTACAGTAGGTAAGTCTTATAGAGAAAGACAGGTAAAAAACCACGTAAAAGCTCTTCAAACTAGCATACGAATTATTTTACTTTTTGCGAGAAATGTATAGTGGAATGAAACTGTCTATAAATTAAGTGTACTTCATAAGTAGATACCGTATAAATACAATAATATTGTTATTATAAAATAATTTGTCATAAAACAGTCATCGTGTTACTCAAAGACAAATAGTTTGTGAACAGTATGAAATGAAACAAAAGGGAAAGGTCTCTCAGTGTACGTAAAATACAATAACAATTAGTAGAAAAACTACTAACAAGGAAAACTTGACAAAGATGAATTGACACGAACGAATCGTGGCAGATGTCGCGGATTCCAGTCCTGCTTCTGTCAATAATTTTTCAAGTTTTCTTCTTGGTAATTTTACCAAGTTACCATAACGTTGTTTTCATACCAAATAGAGGGTACAAAAGACATTCCGTTCCACAACATCGGAGCTGGCGGACGGGCAGCGCGGCACTCCGATTTAATATTCTATTTTATACGAGCGATAAGATTAAAGTATGTAATTTCTTGTGTCCGAATGCGAGAGGCGTTTTGTACGCACTACGCGTTGCCCAGGGGTGTGCTAACGCTCAAATTTTTTAAAACATTTTTATTTGTTTTCTTTTTTAAACTTTAGTTTTGTATTATTCAACTCAATATTAAACGACGTTTAAATTGAGCATAAAGAGCTAGAATGGGAACGTTAGCTGTTATTTAAACATTGCTCTTTTAGAACGCATTGCTAACTTTTTTTTTATATATATATAAACAACTAGACTACTTACGTTCTCATTTGCATTTTTTTCTCTATTAATTGAAGTGCAGTGAATTGGGTACCTATCTAAAAACGGCATAGTTAAATCATCGGTGACGTCTATGACGTAATTGCTACGAGAGAATTAAAAAATAAAATGAAGAGTAGTTTTGTCACCGTTTGTGAGAAATTTTCTTTTTAAAAATATTATTTAGGAGGAACGTTTGTATAGTAGATACGTTTATTTTAGTAGGTAAAACATAATTGATTGCTGCTCAAAGATAATTAGAACATCGAGGCGAGATCGTGTTAGCTTCCACATTTTTTTGTCAACTATTATCCTATTCTGTGATCTTATTCATCATCAGCCAGAAGACGTCCACGTCCATTGAACGAAGGCCTCCCTCAAGGGGGGTTTATGATGTTATTAGAATCAGCATATTAAAAACAAATTAACGCATTATTCAGACTTATAAGACACTCCTTATATCACGCAATATGTTAAAGAAACATATGCTAAAACAATTGAAGTCGTTGGCATCAAACTATGTTTAATTCAACATAGAAATCCTTTCAAGCTTTTGCTCCTAATCACAATACAAAAAAATAGGCAATATTTGTAAAATTCTTCGCTGTCTCAAAAATGGCAGCCCTTGCAATAGCCGTAAGAAGTGCGTCCCCCCGCGCGGCCCGTAGCCACAGACCGGCGGTCCTATAATAAAACCCTCCCCCCTCCGCCCCTACTCACACTAAGACGACGTGCTAGTACATTGGACAATTTTCGTACGATGAGTACGTAGACAATTCGTGAGTCGTGACTTGCTTGCTGATTTAGATATTACGCGACACAAACTGTTTTGCTTGTTAATTTTGTTTCCATGTTATCGATTTTCAATTGTTTTTTGTTATTACAGGCGTTTTTCAAACACAGTGCATTGTTTCTTTGTATAATATTGTAATTTCCTCTATTATGTTGAAAAGTAAATAGGAAAATATGTCATTATTTTTAATTCTTGGTTGGTTTATGGATCGCGGGTTCGATTCACTGTATATTTGTATGATTTACAGACAGTTGTTTTGGGTCAGTGTGTGTGTGTATGTGATATGTATGTATGTTTGTAAACTGTAACGATGATATAGGAGCAATGCTGATGTAGTGTAACAATTAAAAGCAACCATACAATAGTCATACACCCTCAACTAATATATTGTACACCTATGCGAGCCTATCGCCATCTAGCCTATCTCGTTCCAGACTCCATGCTGCTACTGAGAACTTCCCCACAGAAAAACCCAATACCACTTTGCCCGACCAGGGAATCGAAACCAGGACCTCACGGTCAGCAGTGGCACTTGCGACCATTAGACCAATGAGGCAGTCAACATTAACAAAATTTCCAAAAAACACCATGCCATAACAAAAACTAACCCTTAAACCTTTAGCAACATCCCCTAAATATAATCCCCAACCACCCCCGCGATTTTCTTTCATCCCTCCCCTGCCGGGGGTTAAGTCACCCTACTTAAGATCGATGGAAGGGTAGTAGATGAGACTTTGCGATAAGGGTAGAAAGGGACCCCTTTCCCCGAATGAGGACCCACCCTTTGTGAATCTCAGATGGGTCGCTCGAACTTCATATCTTGTTTTGACGTGTTTTATAATTAATTTGCTAGTTTCAAACCGTAGTTTAACGAGGGTAGGGGAAAATTAATTTTAACGAAATTCTCGTGGTCTGGCCGTATGTACAGTTTTAGTTGTTACTTACATATGTAGTAAATGAGTGACTGCTTAGTTTGACGTCCTTCGATGTTTATCAAGAACGTGACTCGCCTAATGAAACATTTAGGAGCATTGTAATTTGGCTAATATATATAACATTAATTTACATTCGTTTGGAGAAGTACAGATATGATAGTAGATGACTTTTCTATGGAAAATTGAATGCACAAAGCATCACGCGTGTATTCTATGAAGGATTTGGCAGAGTTGTACTACTGAACATCCACATTTGGCCAATTTGCCAAATATAAGAATTTTCTAACAGAAAAATCAAATATTTACCACGACCCGAGAATTAAACCTAGGATGTCACACTCAGCAGCCGCGCTTGGAAACTAAACCAGGCAGTTGAAAGAAACACAAATCGTTTTAATGGTTGAAACAAAAATAGTTCCCGTCGCACTCGTAGATAATATGCATTTTGAAAGGGAGACAGAAATAAAATTATATACCTACAATAATTATATTTTGTAAAATGAAAAATAAAATCCACAGCCCATACAAATAGATGTCTTGTTTGCATTGATTTATTTGACTAACTTAATGATCCATTCATTCAAACAAAGGTGGATTTAAAATAAACCTATATAAGGTCATAAATGAAACGCACTTGTTCAAACATATCAAACGCGAACCAAGTCTGAACATAGTAGGCTTTAAAAATACAAATCAACCAGGCAAGGTCGATTGAAAAGAGGCCAGCTTCTTGTTTCCTACATAAGCAGGTGGAAAAAGCCGAGATCTCATTCAAAGATATAGACACCGGGCGCCCAGACACAAATGTAGGTTTTTTTTTGTCTACTTTGCGTGACTTATGGGGTTATTTGAAAAGGATGAAAGGAAATAAAGGAAGGAACGAAATTTGGTAGTAGATAGGAATGTCTACGACGTCATTTCAATTAAAGGAAGTCTTTGAGTTGACTTTAAGTCAGATAATGTTTTATTACATTATTTCAGAAAGCTGGAAATAAAGGAATATTTAATGGAATCTTATCAAAACTCGAATCAAATTAAATAAAAATAAAAAATCACTGGAAAAATATTCTAAATTTGTAGATTTTTTTGACGAAAAAATGAAGGGACCACAAAAATATTCCCAGTGATAATTTATTAGATAACTGGACGAACTATATTACCGTTTTCAGAAATAACCATAGATCCTGTTCACCCAGATTCGACTGTATTTCACCTGACATCATAGAGGGCTAGGCTATTCTTTCTCCAAAAATTGGCATTGCCTTTCAGCGTGGCACTACTACCAGTCTTCTGGTCACGTTGTCGGTTAACAGGAATGTGGACGAATATTTTGATGCGATTTTTTTATGTATGTTTGCAAATATTTAATAATAAGTAGTTAGTAAAATCTTTACTCTATTTTTTTTTTTTTGTTAAAATACCTTGCCTCACACGGATTTCTCCTGTATCGTGGGTACAGTTTACAAACATACATGTCACAGCCAACCAGACCCGAAACAACTATCTGTATAATTTTGTCAAAATTAACCTGTAAAATCTATTAAAATTGAATTACCCAATAGCTCATACTATCGGAGCTAGACACGCTACGAAGAATTCACTAAAACCGCCTTGTCGTACATCCACTTATTCAAGTCCGGTCACACACAAAGATTCGGACACTCTCGAGTCTTAACAGTCACTGCATTCACATTCAAATTTACTTCACGATGAATGGAAGATCTCTCTGAAATATTTATGAAGAGGGAGAAGAATATATGGGAGATATTCATAACGTACTGTTTGTATCTATCAGAATTAAACGTGTAGTCAAAATTCGGTTTGCACAATACAACGATTAATTTTGTTCCCACTTCTGTATTTTACAGTACTACAATTAAATGTATGGGCCTCGGCAATCTTCGTATATCTTCGGATTATAATAAAAATAAAAGAACATCTCGCGACTGGCTAGCGATGTGCAGACGGCCGGATATTTGGCTGCATATATGGACTAGGTTCATATAAATCGGAAATCGAAAGATTGGCGAAGCCCATACATGATTTTAATGGAAGTATTATTTATAGTATAAGTAGATTTTACATAAGTTTGAAACAATCGGCAATTTTTTTTTTTTATAACAATTGAAACTTAATAAAGTGGAATCGCGAGAATTTTAATGAATCAAAGTTACTCATCATTGTCTTGCCCTTATTCCATTTTATTTAGTGTCAGGCAATATATCATCTTTCATTCATCTCTGTCAGACGTCATCTCAGAGTCTCTTAGCCATGACTATATTCTGTTTAGAACGCCTCTACTGTTAGATTTCTGTCCATAAAAAACAGTCTCATAAAATTTTAAACTTGTTTAAAAAAAAAAAAAACAACACGAAAGTTAGTAATATTGATTCAAAATTATAACTAAACTATTTCTGTATGAGAAGGGCGGATACGTGGGGCGCCAACTAGACCGTCAAGTCAAACTAAATAAATTTCACAGTTTGTACAAGAAAATAACATTGTATACTTATTGTGTAATGTAATACCAAGGGAAACCGTTGAGATAGCAGTACACTACTAGCTACGCTATATCAAGATATCGCTAAGCTATCCTTTTACTCAGTTTGGGAAGATAGAACACGCGGTACCTAAATGTTAAAAATATTACGATACAGTTTTGGTAGTTACATTTAAAATGTGTTTTTAAACTGCCTTATTGAAGTAGGCGCAAGCGCAGGTGCTGAGAGCGCGGTCCTGAATTGCCATATTAATAATGTGCAATTGCCGGGCCGGGCAGTAGTTTACATTGGAACCTATTTTCTGTTAGAAAATTGTCAGTAGCAGTTCCGAGTTTGCAATTGCACCCGGTAGAGCGCAATAGGCTGGCCATTACTCGGGCATTAATAACGGCATCTGGGAAATATGAATGTATAACAGTACCTATATCTTACCGTTCGAGAAATATTGTACAATAATTGTAATGAGCTATAGTTGTACGGAAAACGTATTAATAAAAAGGAGATTTTTTTTAATACAATAAATATTAATAGGTGCAGATTTATCAGTATCGCGCATCTATCACTCAGTTCCGTGGACTGGCGCCTTAACCAACATACAGTTTACAGTAAACACGTTAAAATTAACGCTCGCCCATGTAAATAATGTGTTAATAAGTTGTTTGCCCAGCTTTCTGTTTATACGGGAATATTTTCGTGTTCTAATTTTCTAACTAGTTGTATTGCATGACGTTTAAAATTTACGAGTCAACGTTATACAATTTGTTCAGTTGCTAACTTCTGCTCGCGGCGTCGCGACGCTTGCCAATCGAAACATAGAAAACACAATTACATTATAATTAGATATTCATTTATGTAGATTTTAATGTTGATCAATGTTGGTATTAATAAAGAACTTATTCGCTCTTGTACCCTACATGTTTTCTTGCGCAGTCTTGCCACTGCGCACTGCCATGCGCGAGATTCACTTCAGTTTAACTGATCATGAACATAGCTTATAAACCGCGAGTTTCTACTATTTTTGATGAAGTAGGTAGAGGTGTATTGTTGTACAACCATTATTTTATATATTTATTAAGTCCTGTGATAAAAAATGGTCCAATTGCCATCTACTAATTCCTAACAGTAAACTTAATAACTTATTCGTCGCGCAGAGTTTTCAAACTAGGTAGGCAGAAAATTTTAAAAGCTTACTTACCAAAAATACCTATTGCATATTGGTATTGGTTCGTCGTCTTGTCGATTAATCATAATTATTGATGTCGATGTATGTGATTTGCCACCTCAAATATCTTATAATAAATATTTATCCGAGTTATGTAGTGTAGGCAGTGTCTTTTTGTCTTTGTGAACCGCAGACCACTGCTGGCCACCACTAGTGCTAAAGAGACTATTTTTATTTTACGACACATACCTATACCTACTTAATTTAATGATGCTGTATCTCAGTTGAAAATAGAGGTCGAAGACAGTAGGTATATATTTACCAACTGTCTTTCAACTGCAGTCTTCCACCAGCAACATGAACTAAACATCTATTGTGCCACAGAGAAGGACAGCACTACAGAGTAGCTATAGCGTATTTTAATTATGTGGGCCATTCATACACATTTCCTTTGTAAATGGACGGAGTTCATTGGCGGGTGGACTATTGTCTTAAGGACACTGGGGGCTTTTAATGTGTGAATACTACCACTATCTGCGCACCACTGTACATAGGGACAATAGGTATTGTTTCAGGTTTGAGATGGTTAGGTTTCTTGCCTACGATGGTTGTTATCTAATGTTTGAATTGTCATGTTTTGTGAAGAATGGGTAAGATTCTCTATTGGAGATTTTCTATTGTGTCTACCTAGTTTGCGCCACTTGACCACGGACTTTAGCTAGCACTTAGCAAATTTGGGTGATATTTTTTTACAAATTCAACTATGTATAACAAAAACTAAAGATGAAGAAACAAAATTATATAGTTTTTTTTTGTAAGAACAGGCGGTATTGTTTGATTTAAATCATTAGAATCACCACTAGTTTTACTGACTAAATAATTTAAAGTAGTCTTCTTCAAGATCAAAGGTAAAATTTTTAAACATTGAGCTTATCAAGAAAAGTCGATCTAATATCCCTATATCCAATAGCAAATGTCCTCTCAGACCAAAGATCAGCGTAAACCGTATAAACGTCATTGGATTGTCACAAGAACCTTTATCACTGCTTGCTGGCCGGCCGTAGGGAAAGTTTTCCAATTACGAACACCGTCAAGTGACCACCTCTCCCCTGCTTACCTCAACACCTCCCCCGGCCCCCTGGCGCCCCTCCCCGCGGCCCCTCCGCCCGGGTACAGCCGCACAAAGAAGTTTTAATTGCTACCCTTCGCGCTAGCTATCAACTTGAACGTGCACTATTTGGATTTGCCGTATTCATAATGTGGAATTCAAAGGGAATGGTAGTTAATGAGGTTTGATGATGGCTTTTTTAATCGCTCTGTTAATTGACTTTTCATTAGAAAAGTTTTAGTTATTAGCAGTTTTATATCGTTACCTTTCAGTATGCGCACAGTGGGTCATTAAATGAAAACAACGTGTATAAGTCGTTTGTATTGCTGACGATCTGTTTGACGAAAAATATATTTCAAATGAAACCACTGTAACATTTTTCAAACTAAACTAATTTCATCTCACTATGGCTCTTTCTAACAAAAAAACATGAGATAAGGATGGAAGATAGTTAATCCGTTCAAATAAGTACGTGTGCATGTTTTATTTTTTCTTTGTTTTTGGCTATGTATTCGATGTTGACTATTCTGCCAGCGTAATGTTGAGACCACATTGATGGTACCCAACTGTCATTCAAATGAATAACGACGTGTAATCTCATATTACCTACATGTTTGATTTCATTAAAATATATTCAATTGCATCCAAACATAAATGGTACTATCAACAATCATTGAAAGTATGATTGAGTTTCAACTTCGTCTCAGCCCTAATGCAATGTCACTTTCATAGTTGTCACAAAATACGAAACACAACAAAACACGAAACACTATATACAGACAAACAGACAGATGTCTGTCTGTTTGTTACCTCATTACGACTAAACCTTTCAACCAATCGTTATAAAATTTTACAAAGAGTTAGATTGGCTCCTGAGGAAGAACATAAGTTAATTTTAAATATTGCAGAAAACCACTATTTTTATAATAAATACAAAGTACACGCAGAAGAAGTCACGGGCAACAGATAGTCAAACTAGTAGCTAACACAAGCTATCATCCGTAGAATTAAAATTTTGCTTATTAGGTAATAGTTAAATCTATGCGCGCGCATATTTAGTTAAATAACAAGAACATAGACCAACTTGACAATATTGTCTGTTCTTTTTCAATTACGTTTGTAAGACAGAGAAACAGACAGATTAAAATTAGTTTAGTGCGATGCACAACAGAATCGATACCAATATAACCCCAATTAATTAGTTTCAAAAACACGGAGGAGGAAATCAAGCCACTAGTTTTGCAGACAAGAGTCTAATTTGATTGTGAAGGGTCAGACAGAAACTAATTTTAGTTACAAAAGCTAACACGGTGATAGTATGGGAGGGACTGTTTGCCTCTCTAAGTACCTGCCAACGAGGGACTTTAGAGTCTCAAATTGAATTATCGCTTACATATCTGTTCGTCTATTCTGTTACCGCAGTTATTGTATAAAGCTAGAATTTACCAGCCATTTCGTTCTAAATTTTGTTGAACGTGGATTTGTCCAAAATGTCCAGATGGTAATATTTTTTGGAGGGATAATTGGGGCCACACATTTCACCGGTAACGGTATTAAGATCCATTTAATAGACGAATCAAACTCCAGGCTGTCACTTTAAATTTTCTGACTGAGAAATTCAATAATACTTGACCGAAAACCAAGTCTGTTTTCGGTCAAGTATTATTGAATTTCTCTGTCAGAAAATTCCAAAATTTTAGGATACCTAAGGCAGTTTTTTAATTGATTCCATAATTTTTAACCTGTCAAGTTGGTATCAAGCTTTGAATCCTTCAATTGGCTAATTCGACATCTTTAATTCAAATACAGTATTTACAAAGAAAATAATATATAACCTCTCATTTTTTCGATAGTGATTTGTTTTTTATCAAGAGAGAAAGAAAGAAATCACTATCGAAACAATAGTTTGTGTCACGATTTTATGCACACACGAGAAAATAGAACAAGTACTAGTAGCAGTAAGTAGGTACCTATATCAATTTCATATTATACCTATTCTATGAAAATGGATTATTTGAGTGAGTAGTGAATAAACTTTGAAGAAAGGTAGGAGTGTTTAAAGATAGACGTCGGGCGTTGGGCCTTCTGTGTCCATCCCGGAAGGGACTGGCGTGAACGTAATAGGTAGGTAGTGTACAAGAGGGCCTTATTTAGGTCACTTAATACATTTATATCTATGGAGGCTTAATGTTATATGTCAGAAAGTATGATGTTGATTTACGTTCCTGAATCGTAACTTATTTAAGTACCTACAGAATTAAGAATTTGGTATTTAGAAATTTTGGTAGGATGTTTTGTAACCGTTATCAAAGAACAAGTTTAAAGCTATTAAAAAAAATATAAGCTGGCAAGATAATTTTTAATAAATTATTAATATTGCTGCATGTGACGTCACAAAGATATCCAGACTGATATGCCTTCCCATACCAGCCAACATGTTTGACGCCACCAAATTACTTAGCGAATTATTAATAAAATATGTCATTAGAGATGATTCTTTCAGTGTGAGAGAGAAAAAAGATGACTTTCGAAATTTAAAATATGCCTAAACGTGGACAAAAATCGCGCAATGCGTAGATACTGATAGGTCTTTTTAAAACGCTTTTTCATAGACAGGTGGACAGTTAGTCGATTGTCAACAATGATCGACAAAATTGAGCGAATATGAACGTACGCTTAGAGCCCAAACACACGTTCCACTTTTTGTTGCAGATACGCGCGTTTTAGCAATCATTGATTTCATCTTATTATTATAAAACTGCGTCATTGGTCTAATGGCCGCAAGCGCGACTGCCGAGTGTGAGGTGGAGTTAGATTCCCGGCAGTTTAATTACATTAAAAAAGCGACAGCATTGCGACAGCCACGCGACAGCAATCACACTGTCAGCCAATACATTATACGCGATCTACGCCTGTCGCAAGCTGATAATCAGTAATTAGGCTGCAGGTCAGACAAAGTGTGTTGGGTCTGTCCCTATATAGAAATTCTCAGTAGCAGTACGAAGTTTAGATCTGTGCCCGGTTGATGGCAAAAGACTCTCTCTCTATTACATAGGACTTAATAACAGGAATGGTGAAATACGGTGCGGAATAGTACACCTCTGCCTAACCCATCGGGGATCCAGTGATGCTGTTATGTTATGACTTCATTTTGCTTCAAAAAGATGAGTAAACGCGAAAATGTGTTAACACTATTAAATAAAACTTACCATACATGACCTACATTCAGATTTTACAAACACATACACAATCATTTCATAAATAGTCAACATGCAAATTAATAAAAAGGAAAAAAAAAACATTAATTATTTTCTACGCCAAATTAACAACATAGGCCGAGAAATAAAATGCAAAATAACATCCTTCCGAAGAATATAACGCCAACCATTTTGCGAACGAAGGGGGTTACAGATGGCGTCGAGGGGTCGTCTTAATTTCGCCGTATTAGTGAGTCTTGCTGACCCTCTGGACATTAATCGTGAAGGGTCCAGAGGTCACTGAACCCCAGAATTAAGATGGAAAGTTGGGGTAAGAACCGATCGTTAAATCCAACTACTGTAGCAATGTTGTTACTATTTTGTAAATTATTAATTATATTTTTGTGTACCGAATTATTAAGGTAACATTTATATTCAGAATTTGCGAAAGATGTAATAACTCTTTTCTATGGATGATGTTATAACGCACTCTGTTATAAATCTCTTCTATCTAAACTATTATAAATGTGAAAGTCATGTTGTCTGTCTGTTTGTTACCTCACTACGACTTAAGCACAGAACCAATCGTTATGAAATCTTACAAAGAAATAGCCTGGGTCATATCTTATTTGAAAATAAAATAAATACAACATTCACAGAGACAAAGTTGCAGGCAACAGTTAGATATAATAATATTTTTAATGTTTATGTGAGCTTATTTCGACAATTTGACAAAACTGTAACGCAGCTCATGTTAAACTAGTCGTTAATATACGAAAAATATTAAAGAGCATCCACCTCATAACATTTTTTTTACAATACGACTTTCCAGACCGAGACACAATATTTCCGTCGTCTCATTAATAATCTCTTCTTTACTTCTCAATCTGTGTAATAAAAAATAAAAAAAATCACAGTTATTAAACGATCTTATTTCTAGATGGTTACTGTTAAGTTCTCATTTTCATATTTTCGTATTTATTTGTGGAAACTATAGGCTTATGATATATTCACTGTAACTAATTAATGATAAGTTAAAGCTGTTTGTTTCCCAAATCTAAATAAAATAAATACGACGTTTCCAACTATTGGAAAGTGTAGCCGTTTCATGTTTAGGGCCATAAAAACATACCTATACTTACCGTAAATCATAATTATATACCTACAAACACATCAAATCTAGAGACAAAGCACATAGCGATGTAACAGCACATAACTGAGCTATATAATGCTCGGACAAGATAAATAATGCGGAGCTATCGCCCAGCCATCCAACTTTATAAATTACTTTCTCAGATAGCGCGGTCTGTTCGCAAATGGTCACAGCTACGCCATAAATTACGTTTTATGCTTATTATCTTCACGGTTCATAGTTTGCAGAACTGTGAGTTGTCTTATCGACAGTTTCGTGGATGATTGTTTAAAGTCAAAGTATTTCGTTTCAATTGGGCCTTTACACTCACTTTCAAAAAGCCGAAACGCATGGTTCCAAATGTTGGTTGGTCCGATGGAAAAGAGATTGGCAAGAAACTCCATGGGGGAACCATGGAGTTTCTTGCAAATCTCTTTTCCACATTTTTTCAACATATTTAATTGATTAACACACTAAAACACTGAAAATATAAACATGAAATGAAGAGCAAAATAGTAAGGAGAGTAACGTTATTTATCAAAGTCGCTGTGTAGTGACTTCGTTCACTAATTTAGGTGCAATACATCCCTGCAAAATACGCAAGAGTGAATAGGCATTATTTGAGCTTGTGTTATCCATCCTCTGCAGCACCGTTACTTACGATCAGGAGAGAATGTGAGGTGCTGCCAAACGCACTCAAATGTACTATGTTACATAAAAAAGTTTCAGTAAAGCTCGTTACGTAGTTTCAGTGTCTATAAGCACATTATCACCTATATCGTGAAATGGTTGCCACGGTTACATTTGTATGTGTTAATCTTGTGTACTCAAAAGTGGCGTATAAAAGCGTAGTTTTAAAAGTTGTCAAAGAGGGCTTTGGATTATTATTTTTCTCAGAGGGTATAGCACAAAGAAAGGAAAAAAGAAAATTAACTCTAGGAGATGCAACGGGAGTATTTTAGTTTATGTGGTAAGATTTGTAATCAAAATTTAAAACCAATAGAGAACCTACATGAAACTTTAAAAGTTTTACCACATTCTATGAATGTCCACTCTATCAGACTCTAGCCCAACCAATATAAAGGGAGGCGACTCGTCAATGGTACACACACAGTCACAATCCTCAATAATGAAGCAACAAAGAAGGCATTGATTGTCATCACTCTGCATAGATTTTTTTAACGCATTTCCCCCTCTGTCTTCAGTGTATAAATTAAAGACTAATTTATACAAACAATTCAGTGTATTAACGCAGTATATTTAATTAATTTGTTGTATAAATTATAGCTGAACTATGACGATATTTCTCAATTGATCAGAACTGTTCAGAATATCCAGTCGCGTCTCAGCGAAGCTAGGACGCAAAGCTAGTATTACTTACCACAAATATAAGATATTTGACGTCATTTAGTAATAATACATAGTACATAAGATAGTTGACGTAACTAGCAGTTCCACTGTGGACGGCGGTACGCGTGGGGCGGTCCCACAAAGGCAGCGCCCGCAACTATCGCGGCAAACTTCTGCCCGGCCCGCCCCGCGCCCCGCAAACCGCCCGCCGTGGACCGACCCTTATGGCGCCTCTTGACGCCGTTGAAAAGCTTCAGAAGTAATTGCAGATTGTAATTTGCAAATTAAGATTAGTAAAGGATTAGCCTATCAGCCATTGGAATACGTTGTTTTGTGTATGTTGTATAGTATTATTGCGCCGGTCATAATTTTAACAAATCCGTGAAAATTTTTTGTTAATTTAATTGAAGATTAGGTCAATAGTTAGTTGGTTACACAGATTGATTCAACAAATTAAGACTCTTTCACTCCACCATCTCACTATACTTCAAGCACTCCTAATAATCTTAGGGCGATTTCGAGAAGCACACTGAGCGCCATCAATGTCCGCGGTATGACTGACATTGATGGATGAAAAATCAAGCGCTTTCCACAACATTTCCCAATTCGCCTTAAAGCAGCATTTTAGCTGACTGCACCTCAGCACTTGTTTTCTTACTCCATCAGACTTTTCCAACTCATTTGCATGCAAAAGCAGATAGCGGTGATGGCGCGATACCGTACCTTTGTGGGTTCTATATAGTCTACAAAGTTGTCTGCTTGTAGTTCCGCTAGTGCACTGCCAGTTGCCAACTTTCCGTAATGTTGCGGCAAAAAGCGTTCACGGCAGGTTTAACAATTACCTAAGCAGGCCCCGCAAAGTTTCGCACAACAGTTTTGTTGTTGTTGCTTTGCAGTGTTTAGGTAACTGGGTATTAGGTATCTATATCGTTATATACTAGAGGCTTAATTAAGAATTTTGCGCTAAATTTTCCACTGTTCGGGTTTCGAGTATTAAATTTGTGGTAATTTTTTTCTCAATATTGTTTTAAAGTTCTTCAATTTGCCCTCAGTAATTTTAGATATTCATTCCGTTACCAATTATTATTCCATCGTCACAATCCATATCGATTAGAGAGTAATTAAATCTGAATAGTTCACAAAACGTGTCCGCTTTCACAGAATTCCAACTTCAATAAAAATGTTCTAAACCCACTGGGCATAGTTGGACAAAAAAGTAATAAATTCGTACGGATAGTGTCGACAGCTTTGAAATGCAAATAACAGTAACAAATGTCTAACACGGCACATCTGCGAACATTACGTAAGGACCATTAAAACTGTCCGAATACACTGTGTTTTCAATTACAGGAGGCTCGCGAGATATTTGCCTCTCGTAGGGTTGTGCGTCCACAAAAATGTTTTGTAAACAAAATAGAATGAAGAAATGATATATTCATATTGTGGCATATATGATTAAGTAAGTATAATTGCTATATCATCTCGTTTATTCTTAATGTTCAAATTTAAAGTACATTCCAAAAATCTCGGTTTTGTAGCCACGGGTAGACACGCGCTCCGCGCCATGCGCGTATTTTCCGGCATTGGACATCATCTAATGTCACGACACATCGACTTTGAAAACTTAGTGGCCTTCATAAAAACTTTTAAAGTCGTTACGAGTACGCTTCAGTTAGTGTTGTAGCCCTAAATTGGACGCGCCATCTCGCCTGACTGAGGCATCGCGGGTCCCGTATCATTCGAAGTCATCCCTGCCACCTTACACACATATTTGCGGTCATAAAGCAAGTTTTACTTGTAAGCTGTACTGTATAGTATATCTATGATTATATAAATATTGTAGCCTTAATTACGAAGCGCCATTCGCGTACCGGCCCACCTCGCCATTACTGCTTTCCTGTGCCATTCAACGTCATTTATGCCACCTTTGAAATACAGCTTTTGATACATCAAGGCTATTTACTGAAAATATAATAAGTGTTAGAAAAATCAACTATTTACCATGAACTGTTTGAGTAAATACTCTTTTCAAACTTCTGGCATTTATCGTCGAATATGGAAGGGTTGTTACTGGGAAAATTCACGTGTATTGTAACCTTGGTAACACCTCAGATTCGATCATTTCATCATCAATGAAAACGATATTACGTAACGAGATAGTACATAACGAGTATTATTAGCAGTATCGTTTAAAATAGCTATACATGTAGCCAGAGTTACGCGCCGTAGCCCTAAGTAAGCGGTACGCGCGCCATTCGCGTGCCATCTCACCTCGCCGGCTCACGTGACGTGCCATTATTTCCTGCCAACACCTAGTATATACACCTTTTGCTTTGGCTTGGAAGGTTGTATGAAAAATCTTACCGCGAAAGAGTCGCGGGCGCAAGTAGTGTTCTCATGAGATTTAAAATTGGAAAGTCCGAGTACCCTTTACATTGCAGAAACCGTGTAGCCCCGTGGGCGGTATGAGTTTCGCGGCATTCGCCTGCCTTCACACCACCACTGTGCCTGAATTACTAGTCATACTGTTTGACGTCATTCGCGCAGAGCACATAAGAGACCTTATATCAGATTTTTTTATTCTACGCCTAAATTCCCCGAAGGTTTAGGCAGAGATGTACTATTATACACCCACATTTCGCCAATGCCCGACAGCCACAAGCGGGCACTTGATTGCCTTATTCGTCTAGTGGTCGAAAGCTCGGCTGTTGAGCATATGGTCCTAGATGTGAGCACCGGTCGGGTTAAGAGTTATTGTGTTTTTCTATTACAAAATTCTCACTTGCAGCTCGTAGTTTCAAATTATGCTCGATATATGTCAATACGTTCGTCCCCTATTACATGGGACTTAATAACGGCATCGGAGAAATCTGGGTGTTCAATAGTAGGTAAACCTTTACTGAACACTTCGGGGAAAAGCGTGATGCTGTTATGTTAGATCAAATAAAATTGATTGAACTGAAAAGTCCTGAATAGTCAAGTTGCAGGGTTCCAAAAAGTTGACCATATGGAGAAAAATAGGCAAGAAACTTCATGAATAAGTACTCTTTTAAAATTAATGGTTACAATCTTGTTTTGTACAGTCAACATCAATAAGAATGCATCACTTAATTTATTTATTTAGCTATACATTTCTATTTCTTATGATTCTTAATGAAACTCAAAGGCGATTTTTAGAGGGAATAGTGATTGAAATCTTGACCAATTTTACTAATAGCATCTGCGGATACATAAAAATACATAGTCATTAAAATTTTATGATTTCAACCAACAGTTTTCCAAGGATAAGCGTTTGAATATCGCTCCGTGTATACATATTTTTGATGCTGACTGTACATATATTAGTAAATGTAACTTGTACCCAATTTATATTCACATTTTCCTTCTTGTCTTCTTCATAAAATCGCGAAACGTTCACTAAATCTCCATTACATGGAGAATAAAAAATAACTACCATTAAGTTTGTGTTATACCCCATTCCTATTTCACGAGAACGAACGTCTGACTTGTGGTATTCATTAGCTCCCTAATACGTGTTACTTTGTCCTAATCTTACCACAAAAGACCACCAGCTCAACGCAAAATCAACCTTACTCCATTGAAATAAAGTTTAGTATCAAAGGTACATCTATAATCATTTTAAGTCGATTTGACATGCCCGGGACTAAGTATTTCGCCGCATTGTTTCGCATTCAGCGTTATAAAAGGGAATTTGTTAATTTCCAAAATGTCAGAATAGTGGGTAAGTTTTCAACCCTTGGGGTATTCTCTTTGAGTTAAATTATCAAGATTTAATTAGTAATACAGATGGAAAATTGTTGATTTGTGTGTTCTTATGTTTTATAATAATAAATTCAAGATTATTTTGTTTGTTACTGAAGCTTTGTTGCTATAGCTGTTTCAAAACGATAGGTATAGTACTTTTACTCTAAGACTGAATTATTTATGATTATTTAAGAATCTTTTCCTTGCATGGCACTAAGGCATGCGTGGAGCCGAAGCCGACACGTAAAGGCTTTAAGACACCTATAATGAAATATAACGGTGACATACCCGGCGATTATCCTTGCATGCATAATAGATGGACCCAAGGACAGACAGGTTATAGGGACCTATATTTTTAAAGACCATGGTAACAAATAATAATATTAACTATACTAGTTTCAATCTATACAACTCTATAAATAAAAACAATACTTTATTAGCAATAATACAATTTTAAATCTAAAATACCAGTTAAATATTCCAAAAGTAGGCTCCAATTTATTAGGACCTTTTTCTATCTAAACATCGACAGTACAAAGATACGAGCGTATAAAACAATATTTATGTTTGTAATAAAACAGGCTGGCAAATGTCCATGGAAGCGTAAATTGACTATACCCTTGGGGTACAGAAACATTATGTAAATCAATAGCTCCAACTACAACTAGCGCCCTCACAAGACCCGAATTACGTAATTAATCAAACACATAGATACCACACGCACACATGCTCATATAACACGTATATACGGGTTTATAATGTGCCTTAATCTTGAATAAATTGTAAAGGAGCCTATAGACCAATGATGACCAAAGATTAATACAAAATAAGAATTTTGAAATGAGAATAGTATCGTTTGAATGAAAAATTCAACACACATGAGTAGACAGAAATCATTTTTGGGCGTAAAATACTTTCTATTCTGCAGTTTTTCTTGCTTAAGTACTATATGTACTATCAGGGTAAATTGTTCTATATTTTGGGTTACTATATAAACCTACTCTATCCGAGCTATTCCAGGAGTTTACAACACTGGGCTCAAAAACGACCGCCTAAAGATAAGGGAAAAGCGGGTCGCAAGGATACAGCAATAATGAATCTGGGAGTCACAATTAAAGAGGGGAAGTGCGTGCGGATGATCTTCGAGTAATCTGAGGGAGGGGTAGGAGGTAGGGGTGATATTAGGGGCGAGTTTGTACAGACTAAGAGGTACAGTTGTATGAAAAGATAAAAATGATCTTTCGTCTTGTTTTAAGTAGATTTGACAAGCAAGTGAACTTAGTTTAATCACAAAATTAGGATGTTAGTCTACGTTTAATTTTCCATTAAGTTTTGAGCACGTTTTATACCTTACATCATCCGAATTCCCAGTATTAGGTTGGTGCATATGAAATTGCCAATTGCGTAACAATGTAAAACTGTGGGCGCGTATTACCGAACTCGTTTTGACTTGTTCAGTTTCGTTATTGTCGACAAAGCATAGACACTTGTTTAGTATTTTAATCACCATCAGAGGATTTAGACGTTAGACGTGATTTAATTTAAGTTTTTCTTTCTTACCATGGATCCGCAAAAAATTATAGGTATCATGTTTTATGAGTTCTACGGTGGATTAAGTGCACGTGAAACAGCAAAAAAAATGAGAGATTATGGGAAAATACAGTTTCTGAAAGGACAATAAGAAATTGGTTCCGAAAATTTCTTTGTGGAGTAGAGAATTTTAAAAATGAGCCTCGCGGATTTCCTTCGCGCGTACTGGATCTGCAAGATTTACAAAAATTAGTGGAATCCATATAACTACACGAGAAATTGAACAAGAGTTTGCTGTCCATCATACAACAGTTCTGCGACGCCTCACGAATAAATTTTTTAAATAAATTATTTTATCTTTTTAATTCCCTGTTTATATCGGCAATTTCTTATGCACCAACCTAATATTTTCATTAAATGTACGGTTCTCAAAAGCATACACCAGTTTCATCAATTTCTTTTCTTTTGACATCAATATTTGTCCATAGTATTTTCGTATTCCAAACATCATCCCTTATATGTAAGCGTCGTAAGGGTGGCGAGGGTCGTCACGGGGGGACAACCCGCTAGATAAAACGGTGTTATTTCGCCCGAGGCTGGCAATTTCTTGAATAGTCCGGGTAGTCGAGTAGGGGGTGACCCAGCGAATTCACTTGTCTTCTACGGCCGAATTAATTTCGGCTTTTCGAGGGACCGTTGATTATGTAATTTGTTTGTATATAAACATGAATAAGGATATATTGTGGATATGTTTTTTTGTAAAAAGATTATGTTTTTGCTGCGAAATTGTAGTAAGGCCATGTTTAAGTACGTACTGACCGATTTCTAGCTTTAATTGATTTTAGGCCTTTCCAATAATCTTATTGACTTCATTTTCTAGGCATACACATTCTCTTTTCGATCTATTCTTAAACTTTGTCCACAATATGCTGACCGACATTTCTAAACAGCGAAAATTAAAAAATAAATGTGCTCTATTTTTTTTTTTTTGGTTGCATTTAGATTCATCGCATCTTTCTTCTTTTGTCGCCACTACTACAATATTGTTCAACCTTATCTACTCTATATCACTCAGATATAGGTATTTTTTCCAATCCGTCAGTATCTAGCGTTATATCTGCGACGGTATCAGCAGTGAGATGGTGTTGCCGGTTCATTGGAGTCGTAGAACCACTGAACTGGCACGGACATCTGGGATCAAAAGATGTGAACAGGGTTTTGCGCCTGTAGTGTTAGCTGCCAACGACTTGCCAATAGACAGCTAAACATTTAACTAAACGTAAAACTACTTAAGTATATGTATATATTTTTTTATTTACTACTGCTTGTTAACGATTCTTGCATTACCTTATAGAGCTACCTTAATTAATACCTAAAGAAAAGTGTGCTCGAGGTTGATGGCAGTTGCTAAAAAATTAAATGGTCGATTTTTTTGTTATGAATTACAAAGACTTTGCGTATCTACTTCAACGAATATGTACCTATAGATGTGTACCACGCATATATCAGAAAATCTGTAACAAATTACTGCCGCCGGCCCCATATGCAGGCAAAAAAATCAAAAGAGACAGAATACTTACTTATCTGATGGAATCGGTAGCCGATTTGACATAGAAAATGTATGTCTGTGCTAACACTCAGAACATGGAAGCCATTTGTCGGAAAGGTTAAACTCAAAACTCCTACTTAAACTACTACCTACTTCTTTCTTTCTTTCTAATCATTTAAACTGAAATAATTGTCTAGACTTAACAAGAAATGAACCAAAAAAGACATTATCCTGAGTTTAGAATAGACTAGAATAAAACTATATTTATTTAAATAACATACAAAGACACTGTGACAACGAAAGAAAAATGGTTTAAGCGTTAGCTTTGCTGAGAAGGTTGCTAAGCGCGTCTTCAGTTCGATGACAACTGATCACAAAAACAAAAAAATGTTTCGCTGTTTCCTCTAGCAGCGTAACAGTGAAAAATTACCTTTTGTTCTGCCTGATATCTGCTAGGCTTGTATTTAAGATGCAACGTACGTAGACGCACGTCAAATCGCAATTGGAAGGCCGCTAACCATCGTAGTGCCATTCAGTAAATGTTTTGAAATATTTTTTATCTACTTTTCTATCCATCCTATGGTTGTCTGGCAGAAATATTCGAGTATATACTTCGAGCTTACAATTCATTTTTACCCCACTAAACATGTGCTGATTTTGCAGATTTTTTTATATGTTATAGACACAAGTAAAAACTAGGTCGTCACGTTTTTGTTTTTTAATATTGTCTATAGATTCAGAAATACTTAACCCACAAAACGCGTTTCTTTTTAACTAAAAATCTTCCTTATTCTTATTTCATGATAATGATTAAATAAATCAAAATTTTGAAAGAAACAAATGTGTCGACCTAGTTTATAATCCGATAAAAAGATAGAGATAAAAATCAAATTAATTCGTTAAGATTTAGATGTAAGAAACGTTAACGCCCAAAAACCTATTTTGCGCGTATTTCATACAATATCAAGACAATTTTGTCAGAAGCATGTAAACGATACTCTTAAGACTGGGAGCCGCGCAATATAATATGTAATTGGGAAACGTCTAGACATATATTCTTATTTTTGAAATTGATTTTAGAACCAGAAATTCAACAACGCTTTGACGAACAAAAACCACGTTTTAAAAACATATCTGATATTAAATTAATCCAAAATAATTGGTCCTTTAAATGTGTTACAAAGACACCTGGCATAAATGTGTGCATACAACTGTCGAGCTCGCCCGTCTGCGGTGCATACTAATTGATTCCATATCACTGCTGTCCTTTTGCATCATAACCTCTCCGCTGAGATCCAATCACTTTTATCTAATACGTGCAACGACGATGGGAACGGGCTCTGTGATTGCTTGTGTGATCAGTTGTACATGACAACTTTACTGAGTTGTTATTTCTGACATATTTTTATCTATGAGTTTATCTATATAATAGACTAGCTTCCGCTCGCGTCTTCGCCCGCGTGGATTACGAACCCGTACATTTTTTCGGGATAAAAGTAGCCTATGTGCTATTCCAGACTATATCTACCTCTATGCCAAATTTCATCCAGATCCATTTAGCCATTCTGGCGTGAAAGAGTAACAAAGATCCGTCCATCCATCCTCACAAACTTTCACATTTATAATATTACTAGGATTAAAAGTAGGATTTTATGCGAACTAAAAAATTACGGTAGTTTTTATTACAATCATTTAAAAAACACGGTTCTCGCAGTAGCTAAGCGATTAGCTTTGTGTGCTACAATTACAATATTATTGAATAAACACGCAAAATATAGACGTATATACAATAATTATAAAATGAAACATTCCAGTTTTCAGCGTATTTAGAGCGCGTATTACGTTACCAGTCAAACGATAGCCGGCACAAAGCGTACCTACCAAATTAAATACAGGATGTTTTTTTATCATCACAAATATTCAAACCTAAAAAATCGATTCGAAACTCAAATTGGTGTAAAACATTGTTCTTCGATACGATTCCATACAAATATAACGTACCGTGTATATATATATTTTTTTTTGTTAAATCATTTTCAGACATAATAAGACAACACGCAAAAAAACGAAGAAGTACCGATCGTTGGATGCCGATGCTTGCGATCTCTGAGATTATTCATTAACCAAAAACTCGTCCTTTTTTAATGTAAGTCACCGTCGCACGCTCATATAAATCTATGATTTTATGAAACATAATTTTTGACACTACTATTCATCAAACCTCGCCAAAACTATTAAATTTGCAGGAACATATTCCTTGTTCAAAAACACATTCTGTATATACATTTGCAGTATATAGGTATTCAAGTCCTCTCGATATTTGATACAGAGAATATTTCCACGTTTTTGCTGTAGGCTTCAGTTTTAACTGGTGTATTATTTTATATTCAACGCTGATGAGTGCAGCTAGAGGCTATTTACTGATATTCATTTCACATAGGTCCTATTGGTGTGTATTTACCTACATAATGCTCATTCAAATGTGTTTTAATTTAAATTTTTAAATAGGCTTTTGCCGCGGCTTTCGTTGCTAAAATTTTCCCGTTGGATACGGTGATAGTATATTTTTGAATAAACCTTTCTTTTATCTCCTAAGAAATATATCTCGTGGAGTCTATTTTTCTTTAGTTTGGGCGTTGTCTGCCCGTCAGTGACGTAACCGTTTATATCTATATTGTACTTCTATCTTTTATAAACATAACAAAATATATTGGTTATTGTATGTACTAGTACATATTTATGTCTAGTAGGTACATATATGTCTACTACATACAATAACCAGCATATTTTGTCATGTTTATATTTATTCCGATATATTTTCACTTTAATGACATTGTGCTTTTAGGATTTAATCCACGATACTCGAATGTTGTGTAGTTCAAATGCGTTCTACATAAAAGACGGAATTTCGGCATTATTTTCGGGTAGCCGTTTCGGTGTCATAGAGTTTTGTATTAATTTCTTATGCATATCAATGTGTTATGTTTTACCCAAAAGCTAGAACCAAAAAATACACGTATAAAGATTTCCATATTCAAAATTGCTAGGACAAAGCATATAATAGAGCTATATTTTAAACTCTGATTTTTAATATACAAATATAGTTAGTACAAAAGTATGATATTAGCCTTAAACGAAATACTCAACAAAACACATACTAGTATCTAAGCCAAAAACCTAATGCATCATTACACTAGCTAAACCCGGCCGGATCAATACACGAAGCAAAACTTAAATTTCGTCCCCCCTAAGAAGAAGGTTGGACGGGTCCAAATTCGTATGTTAATACAGCCCCACCGTGGGGCGGGCCACCCCCTCACGAGGGAACGGACCGAACTATTATAAAGGGTAGCACGAAAGTTAGATTAATGATGTTAGGAGCTGACCAGTGTACAGACGGCGATGGAATTGGATTCCGAGTAGGTTCTCATCACGTCTTAACTTAGGAAGTGACAATAAAACCTCTCTGAGTTTTAACACCTAAGTAAGTTCAGCCTCCTGGAAAACGTTTGATATTTTTGTGTCATGATATCGAATTGTGAAAACTAGTTTCTATAAGGTTTGTGCTCCTGGGGAAGTCAGTCAGAGACCGCTGTTCCTGAAATTGTATTGTCAAGTACCTATTAGTTTATTTTTTTTCAACTTCAATTTATTTTTGGATTGTTGTTAGAGTTTTACTGCCATCTTGATGGCAATAATTATTATACCTACTGGTTACTGTATGAGCTTTTGGCGGAAGGAGAATCGCTAATCCATCAGTCTCTAGCAATCCTGCCTTTTTTAAATACTCTTAAATCTTTTGTTCGAGCACTAACGAGGCAAGATGTCGGCGGACTCGTCTATTGTCTGCGTTGAGTCGTGCGAGTGAACTTGCCTACTCGCTACAACTCTAACAAGTTTTTGCCTTCATCTTTTACCTGTTCTTATCTTCTGTTGCGAATTGATTACATGTAAATCAAATCAATATCTAGGCACAGTCCATAGATATCTCCAATGACATGCCAAAAATTAAAATATCTCCATGAAATCTAATGTCAGTCCTGCCTGCAGGTGTACCTCTCCTATCGAGTCCCGCGGTAAAGTGTGGACGATCTAACTTCGCCTTACACACACACACCCACACACGCTCATACTCACACATTAGAACACGGCACAGTGACGCCGCGGGCTGTAACGCCGAGTTCACATGGGATTAGATTCGTCTCTACACACACAGTTTTTTATTAGACACTGTGTCGCATAAATCATATACAGAAAGCCATAATACTGTTTGAGACAGGACACTGTGTCGCTGAGTGTCTGGTGTGGAAATGCGACGAAATTCTCTGTGTATCAAATTAGAAAATATTAGATGTTTTTTATGCCAGTTTGTTGTTTATGAACGAAATATTGTTTGAGTTTTATAGAATGGTTCTACAGTAAATGTTTTTTTGTTTTTTTCTTAATTATCTTAGAATTGATAATTACTCCAATTATTTTTCTTGAAAGCTTTAGTGGCACATCTATTAGAAGAAGAAAATAAAATATCTCAAAGCAACCAAACCCTAATCCTTATTAACAACGAACGAAATAACGAACCTTAAACTAAAATATCTAATGTATCGCATACATACATAATTACCGTTAGACACACACGCGTGCATGCACACACACATACGCGACACGTCCTCAAGTGATCCGCCTTCACCACCACCATGATGTGAATTCAAGCAATCTGTTACAGAATATGGTAAAATTACAGATAATTCTCAATGAGTACTTATTATTAAACCATATTAGATATTAATTTATGATCTTTAAAAAACAATGGAAGTCTTTTTTGAACTTAAATTTTTTTTTTTAAAGTATTGCGAATTACTTCACTTTTCGTTTTTTTCAACATTTCAAAATTTTCTATACTTTACTTTCATGGACAAAAGTTTGTGCTTTATAACGATTAAATAACCCCAATTCTCTTCTTAAAGATAAGGAAAAATATTTTCTAAGTATAAGCCAATCTAATATTTTAACCGTCATGAATATCTTCTTAAAATAATTTCACCTCGACCTTAAAACCAAAAAATTACAAAAGCTTTAACCCTCTAAGAAACAAGTCTAATAAAATATTCTCCAAAGATCACGAATCTATTAAAAAACTAGTTCGATAAAAGATCAACGGTCAAGTAAAAGGGCCGAGGTCGGCGCAAGCGCAGATTGTGGGAACTTTGCCCTCATTATTATGCGTTTTGATCTCTGACCGGTGACTCTCACGGTGACCGGTCCAGACCGGCTATCTCCCTTACGATTCCCAATTTATTCTATTTTTATTCTAATATATTTTATTAATTATGTGGAAATCCAACGAGGTTTCTTTTGATATAGAGAATTTTGAAAATTCCCAGGGTATGGTGAGAATTGTTTAGATTGTAAGTTTTATAAGATGCGGATCATGGGTTTGAATATTTTATGAGAAGCTGCTATCAATGGTTTATGGTAACATTAAAACGCAAGTTGATTTTTATGATTTCGGGAACATTTTTACAAATTTGAATCATAAGTATTTCGTGTGTAGTAGTGTAAGGGTGCGCGCTTTTAATATTAAAGGTAGGTTAAACTCCTTGCAATAAATTCTAATCTATCTTATTTGTTTATCAAGCTGTATATACATGGGTGAACTTCTTTTGTTTTTGGTTGTCCCTTCATAATTCATAATTTAACCAGTACATATCCAGTACACATTAATTCAAACCCAGAATTTGGGACCTGCAAATAATCGATTTTACATAACAGAACATAACATAGCATCACGCCTGTATTCCCCGAAGGGTTAGGCAGAGGTGTACACCCACATTTCGCCGATGCTATTGCATGGCGAAATGTGGGTGTGCATAGTTACATGGGACGCAATAATAATTGCGTCCCATGTAATAGGGGGCGAGCCTATTGCCATCTACCGGGCACAGCTCCAGACTCCGTGCTGCTACTGAGAATTTCCATACAGAAAACCCAAATAACACTTTGTCCGACCCGGGATTCGAACCCAGGACCTCACGCTCAACAGTCGCGCCTGCAACCACTAGACCAATGAGGCAGTCATAATATAATAATCGATTTTCAATTGTTTTTATGCTACATCAAGGGTTAATTAATCAAGATGTGTCAGTGTATCTGCATATCTTGCATATACTACATAAGACCGCCGCCCACTCGCTCGCGAATTCGACCAAAACTACACTCACACCCCGATATATTTACGCTTTATCCCAAACTTGTCGCCTTGTATAACGTCGGGTCCCCAGCGGTCCTGAGAGGTGCTGTGTACAACGTATGTATAGAAGCTTAGGACTGAGGCAGGTCATATTTGGTAGAAAGACGTTTAATTATGCTTCATATATTTACAGGAATATAGTAACGTATTTTATTAAACTTGGCGCGTTGTATAATAACGATTCTTTGGTACTTTAGTTATGTGAAAAATTAGGCAATGTTTTTTTTTTTTTTTGTTCCCTTTTTTTAATATTACTGTTGTTTTTGAGACGTAATTGTGGTAATTATTTTGTGTCGTTCTCTTTTCAAACGTGTGATATTTGAGGATAAGTGTCATTATTACTCATATCAAATTAATTTGATATTGAGCACAGAAATACACATTACTATATTTCTTTGGTGAGACTGAATTATGTAATGGACGTGTTACGTCATTCACAATCCACACTAATTTAGATTGCAGCGCGGACACCGGTCCATGTCATGTCTATGCAAATCAGAAATTAATTTCGTACATTTATAGCCATAAACAACAGAAACCTACGTTTAAAAAATTTACACATGTTTCGGTCAATTTCGTCGGATAATCGGATCGGTTTAGGGCGGCGCAAACCGGATTTTTTCGGATTTGATCGGTAATTTATCCCAATTAGCGTAGGCAGTGCACGCGGTAAAAGAATTTGCTAGAGGTGTGACTTTAACCGTGTTAGCCGATTAGCCTCCCCTCCCTATAATTCGATTAATGTCAACGCGGTGTTAGATTGAAATTGGATGCTACAATTAGAATTATAATTAACTATATGCATATTTTGTATAACAAAAAGATTTTTAATTACATACACATTACATTAAGACGTTGTTAATAGAAGAAAATATCGATTAATGTATATTTATATAGTTAGAGACATATATATAATTACTATGTAAGTGTATATAAGTTAACAACTTAACTAAATACAATTGCGATTGTTTTTACTTCACAAACAATAACATTAACAATAGTTTGTTTAACCTTCGTGTTTCCTTTCAGTAAACACTACGTTTTAATTATATCTATTTATTTTAAAACATCTGTGCACACATAATCACACATATGTATATTTGCGCATAAAACTAGTATTTCTGTACAGTCACCGCCAAAGTTGATGATTATGAAAACGAAAGTTTTATTAAAACTACATTTCTTTTTTATTATTAAAACTGACTGTAAGCAAAAGTCGCATATACATATATTTGTATTATAATAAATAAGCATATGAGTACATGAGTTGATGTAAACACTGATTCAGATAGGAAATAAACAACATATAAGGCTAATTTTAAAAATAAAGAAGCAAAAAAAAATTCTCAAAAAAATAAAGTTAACAAAAAAACATTAAATCGAATTAATAAATAAACTCTAGCTGTTACTAATGTTGATGAATGAAATAATGCAGAAACAGGAGTTGGAGCTGCTATAGCAGCAGGTAATCAAGATCTAAAAGGAATTTGAGCACTTTTTGTTATTGCAGCTAAAATAATTATTCTTCTAATTATTGATATTTCTCAATCATTATTTAATATTTAATATCAAAATAACAATAATTATATTCATCGATTTATGATGTCGACTATACCGTTAATAATATTGCGCACAATATTCTAAAAGTTTACTGCTATTAAAATCCGCTGGAGAGCTATTAATCTGTTTATATCTGGCAGTCAAAGTTATCGTTCAAACTTATACTTTAGTTGTTGTTTATAGCTAATATTTTAATTATCTGCCTGATATTTCGGCTGCACTTGTTAGTTATGTGAGAATTGGGAATTGGAAGTTAAAATATAATTATATTGTTTTTATCATTCACTAGCGACCCGCCCCGGCTTCGCACGGGTGTAATTTACTAACGAAGAAAACGAGAAGTTTTCGTTAGAAGAGACGGCACGGTTGGCGCAGTGGCTAAGCGATTAGCTTTCTGCGCTACGTGTCGCGGGTTCGATCCCCGCACGGAACAAATATTTGTATGATCTACAGATAGTTGTTTCGGGTCTGGTTGTGTGTGCATGTGACATGTATGTTTGTAAACTGTACTCACGATACAGGAGAAAATCCTTGTCTGGGGCTACGTCTACAAAAAAAGAAAGAAGGAAGTTATTGAGATTTTCATACAAAAATACCAATCAAAATATCCGATATATGCAGTGGATTTTTCAAAAAAATCTTTCATACAAACCTGTCCTCACAATTACGAACACAACAAAAAAAGAAACAGCCAAATATGTCGAGCCGTTCTCAATTAAAAAAAAAAAAAGAAAAACTTTGCCCCACCCTAGCAATAAATCCTGTATCGTGGGTGCATTTACAAACACAAATATTCACATGGACATATACCCAGACCCAAAACAACTATCTGTTGATCAAACAAATATTTGATCCATGCGGGAATCGAATCCGCGACACGTAGCGCAGCAGTCGATCGCTCAACCACTGCGCTAACCGTGTCATCGAATTGATGCTCCGTCATAAATGTGGCAATTTCTTTTTATTTATATAGATTTATTATGACAATAGATAGTAGACGCCTACCAAGGCTCGAGTCTTTTGAACCCTTTCGAAGTATCGTTAAAGCTCATTTTAATTAACTGTTAAGTTTCTTAAAAGGATTATGCTATGTTAAATTTAGCTTGAAGCAAACGGCTTATTTCATTTTCTTACAACGAGTCTCATTAGCCTATTGTTATAATGAAATAGAATATAGAAAGGAGTCTTATCTATCGGCGCCGGCGCGCTGTGAATGCGCAGAAATTTATCCTATCCTTACTAGCTGTTTACCTGTGACTGCGTGTATTATGTAATTAGTATTTTCGTTATCTTATAAGCCTATGTCCTCCTCAATGTAAAATTGTACTGCGATCGGTTCAGTTGTTTAGTCATGATGTACAAACATACAGACAGAATTCCTTTCACATTTTATAATAGTGTAAATTAGATAGTATATATTTGTATACTTATTTATAGTTATTCTGTTGTCTGAATGAATAATATATTTCTGTGCCCGATAAGGTCCTTAGTACTTTAAGATCGTTAATAGTTATAAATGTACCAACTAAGTATATTTGCTAATTAAATATTACGTACTAGCTTCCACGGCTTCGCCCGCCCCCGGGATAAAAAGTGGCCTATGTGCTGTTCCAGATTATAATCTATCTCTTTACCGAATTTCATCAAGATCCTTTCCGTAGTTTTTGCGTGAAAGAATAACAAAGATCCGTCCATCCATCCATCCATCCTCACAAACTTTCACATTTATAATATTAATAAAAAATTAAATTAAATTAAATAAGTAGGATTGAGTAAAAAGTTAACGAAGACTGTCTTTTTTTCGACAGCATCAGTATCTATCGCGTTTGCTTTTCTTTTTACCGGTAAATTATTTAATGACTTTATGATTTAAGTTTATTTTTTCACTTGTTGATTTTTTTAACACAAAACAATGCAATCCGTTCCAGATTCTTTTGAATAAAATGGATTTTACATATGTTTTTTCAGAGGAGGATTGGCGCTAATGATAGATGTCTACAACTTGGAGGAGAACACAGATCTGCAGGGAGCTGCATCTTTATTAAAAAGTTTTTTTTTTATATGTAAGTGTTTAAATTCAATACTTTTTAATTATACTGACCGTTTGGGCAGTCAGTCTTATGGCGGTCGCTTCGTGTATAATACAAGCAAATTTGAGAGCCGACTCAACGTAGTTAGGAAACGACTAGGCACATGATTTTCATGGAGCATGTCGATAGTCTTGATTTCAGTAAATGCACACTATATTTTCAGTACGATTTGGCTAAATATTAGTATTTTACACGGAGTGACTTTCACCTTACCTCTCTACTACACTATCATCTACTGAGAGGTATCAATACCATATGTAGGTGTTTTTTATTAGCGTGGTGAAACCCCATCATGGGCTATCCTCTGCCTGGAGGTGGGGAGGTGGGGTGCTCCGCCTCGACACCATACGGTGGTAGGCTTCGGGAATTCTTAGATGAACGCACCGAAGCCCTCCACGGTACCACGCCATTAAGGGCACTTCCCGGAAAGGGTGACTGTAAAGAGGCCACCCCCTCGTGCACGTCCCGGGGGAGACTGTAGAGATGTCCCTCCGTTACCCTCGCTATAAGAAGTTCTAACCTAACATACCGGTGACGGATTGTCAGACGTTTCAGACTTCTGACGCTTGTCATGTCACATGCTTTCCGAGGCACAAAGCAAGAACGATCACACATCCTATGCCTTAACACGGCAAGCGCCACTGAGCTAAGCGCAGTTAGAACGATATGCGCAACCAATTTACTAAGCCCCTCAAAAAATTCAATGCAATCCTAAAACATTTCCATCAAATATCAATAAAGAATATCAAAGTTTTATGAAGTGAATAGACACGGCATCGCTTACGGGCGTTATAACGTGATATAACTGTCATTTTTATTAGTTTACTCGTAGTCCCAGTTTAACTAAGGCCGTTTTTTTGTTTATTTCCAGGTATTGGTGTCTGTGCCATATCCGCGCCGAAACCAAACGAGTCTATGGACAAGGTGTGTTTGGAAAACTTTAATAAAACTACATGTTGTGAACTCTTTTCTGTTTGGGTAGCCAGTACTTTATTGAATTTTCTTTTTATTTGATGCTATATCGTTTCTTTCGTATACGAAACTTTTTTAATCATTTATTTTTTATCTGTAAGCCTGGCTTTAGCTTTAGGCAAAAGATGTAGATTGTAAGTAGTCCTCTTACTTAGGTAATAAAAATTTTGAGCGAAAAATCTGATTGACAAGGTACTGATTTAATTTGATTTAAAAATATTTAAAGCCTGTAATAATTTAGTTAAATTCTTTTAGTTTAAAAAAAAAAAACGTTGCCCCACACTTTTAATAATTCCTGTATCATGGGTGCGATTACAAACATATATATTCATATACACAAAGTCCCAGACCCGAAACAACTATCTGTAGATCATACGAAAATTTGTTCACTGCGGGAATCGAACCCACGACACGTAGCGCAGCAGTCAATCTCTCAACCACTGCGCCAGCCGTGCCGTCTGGGCAATAATGATTATGAAAAAAAATATAAATATTTTCCAAGCAGGAAAGAACCAGATACGACTGAATTATGTGGCGTCTCTGTAGACTTCACACGACTGATCTTATGTTGTTGTCAATGAGCAGATTCAACTATGCCATGGAATATAAATAACTATACATATATACCCTTCTCTGTTTACCTGCTACTCTGTCCATCCTAAGGTTGTCTGGCAGAAATCGCCAAGTGCGATAAAACCGCCCCTTGTACGTCTCTATTGGTTTCCATTGTTGTATTTTTTTTGTGTTTCTGTTGAGCAATGAAATGTATTGTATTGTATTATAATGTATATATATCTCCCACCAGGTCTTGCCGATTGTTAGCCTCACATGTGGTGTCAGCCTTGCTAATATTCCTTTCTTCTTTCCTTCTCTTCCACTTCTCTCTATCTTTGAAATCAACATAGGACATTGTACCAACATAATTGAAAATACATATGTAATTTCAAAATAATACTTCTATACGAATATTACTAACAAACTTTATAATATTAACGAATATATAATCGATTAGCTTCCGCCCGCGGCTTCGCCCGCGTAATTTCAAAAGTAGCCCATGCTATTCCAGACTATAATCTATATCTGTGCCAAATTTCATCCAGATCCGTTCAGCCGTTCTGGCGTGATTGAGTAACAAATATCCATCCATCCATCCTCACAAACTTTCGCATTTATAATATTAGTAGGATTAGTAGGATAGGATATTAATTAATATTATAGTAGGATTAGTAGGATTAATTCTCAAACTGTAATTAGTAACAAATTAATAAATAGAGTGTCTATTAACAGCGCTTTTCTTCATTCATAAACTGCCGTGCCCGAAAATCCAAGATAATGATAACTAATTGTAAACCTACAGGCTAAGTACACATAATTTAAATTTCTTCCCATACAATTTCAGGGCCGCGCCCATCATCAGAGGTCTCCAAGATGCAGACGCAGTACGTCATTGGAAAGCCTGTAAGCATTTCCCCTTCGCTTCGCCGCCACCAGCGCTTCGCTACGTTTCTGCTTACACTCTAAGTACAATACCTTTTGTACCTGCTTTAGAGCTAACGGGGCGGATGGTGAAAGATAATATTAATCTAAGGCTTATTACCGACAATCCTAACGCTAAGAAATATTTAATACATATTTCGAATTCCGAGAAAATAATTTGTATGTCAAAAGTCAAATTGACAGTGGTTTTTTTGACGTTTGAAAAAATCTATCAAGTGCAACAAGCTTTTGCCCGCGAATTCATCTGCGTGTACTTTGTATTTATAACGCATCTAATTAGTATTTTACTCCAGGACCCAGGTTACCTCTTTATAAAATTTCATAAAGACTGATTCAATGATTTAATCATGATAAGGTAACAAACAGACACACATAGTTAGTTGCGCATTTGGGATTTCTTAGCGTTAAGAACATGTTGGTGATTGGCACGAAGTTAGATAATTTGTAAAGGTAATAAATCATCACTCTCTACAAGATTATCTTGTGTTCAAGTTTATCCCTACCTTTTTGAAACAAAACTTTACAAAAAAAATCTTTACAAAATATGGTTGCGACTGACACACACAGATGACTTTCAATAGCTTAGCTCTCATTGACTTTCTGTTTGCTTCACGATCGTAAAAGGGTAGAAAATAGATATTTCTATCAGAGCTGGCCTGTTCAGTCAAACAAAGGGATAATTATACTTACTCACCAGATATAGAGATGAAGATCTCTAAAGAACTGAGGATTGATTTTTAAATAAATATAATTGGCTTTAGTCTATTAATTAAATAATATATAACTCGAATGCACCTTTCTGTGCAAACTTCATCAATATCTGATGACCAGTGGTCTCTTGTTGGACTGTGTATAAAAGGTAACATTCTATCAAGAACTTGCACTATCAACTGTTGTTCTTGTTGCTTCTTGCTCCTTTAATGTAAAATAAGTATAGTGTAGGTCCAATTAAAAGGTTATTTCATCAACACGGTTGTTTTAATTATTCCTAACAGTTTACCCGCTTTTTCACTTGCTAATTTATACCTAAAGCTTTGCTTGGGGCTTCGCTGAATAACTTTATTAAGTATATGGACAATTAATATTAAACTATCAGTATTCACCGATATATTTATAATAACATAAAAACGCAACTAGTTAGATAATTATGAATGGCAAATAATTTCTTGATCAGTTTTTGTGGCGTTCGAGGAGTTCACTGTGCTAGGCTATATACCATATACTCATCTCATTTGCTGTTAAGACAAAAATAGATTCGGAGCAGAACTTTGCTTTACCCAGAAGCATTTGAAGCAGAGCATAGTGAGCAACCGCTCGCACAAGAAAAGCAACTCTACACCGATACTGACGTGTAAAACAATGAATGGCATCTAAACACGTTGATAATAAGATTCAAATTATCAACCTGTAGTGTGGCTAGTAAATATGTATCTTGAACATATCGACTGTGAACTGGCAACTGGTACTATCTGATTTTTGACAACATTACAGGATTAAAAGAAACTTTCGACCGCATTGTGCATACAATGCGTTCGATGTTAGTACAAATTGAATGAATTCGATTCTGGCGTCTAATTTTGATTAAAGTAAAATATGTTTGTTGCAGCGCTGCCAGGTATGAAAAAATTTTAAATGGTATAACCAAGTAAAATCCTCATAAAATCGAGATAGGACATGTTGCCAGTTCACAGTCGATATAGTATATCTGCAAGTTCGTATCTAGCCCGTAAGACTTTTCGGATTCACGCGAGGATCTGAATTTGATTATCACTTGCGTTAACGATGAATGAAGGCTCTCTCAAAGCTGTGTGTAGTCCACCAAACCGTACCAAGCCAGCGTGGTGGACTAAGGCTTAACCATTCTCATTCTGAAAAGGTGCCCCTGCCTAGAAGTGGAACAGTAATACGCTGAATTTAATAACGCTTTCTCTTTTACTTTCTCTCTTATATACCACTTGAGACAACATTTTTGTTAATCGTGGAGTGATTTAGTATTTGTCTGCAAACGTTAAACTTTTGTATGTGTTTTAAAAGTGCCATCACGCTCCATATCCGAACGCTCAACTATTTCACATAATACTTATGGAAAGATATTTTTTCCGGCGGCTGTTTGATCTTTATAAAACAACAGCATTACATCACTCATTGTCTCAATCTTCTTCTTAATATCCCCAATAAAAAAATATACTGCTCATGCATCAAACAATTTCAAGCTAAAAACAAATTCATGATATCCATACATTTACTCAAAACCCGTCGCAAGTAAAGAAGCATCAGAAATCTACCTTGTTACAAATGATACAATAAGGTGTAGAATATAATTACGAATATAAAGTATTTATTTCTTATTAGATATGTAACTAATAATAGCTAATAGTGTAAATTACCTAATTGAAAAACTGTATTTTCATTGCTTTCTGAAGAAGATTATGTATAGTCTAGATTCAAATGTCCCTATTTCCTTAATTTATTATAAAACACAACCCTAGAACAGACGTCAGTCGCCAAAAATCAAAAGTTCAGCATCGCATCCGTGCCCCTCTGCGTGAAACCTCAACAAAAGCGCCACCGAGTAAATTTTTTCATAACTAAATGGCGCGCGGAAAAAAATCGCGCTCGTAACGGCATCTCTTAGCGAACGGGAGAATTTTTCACGAGTTCGGTCATAACACCCGGCCACGTGCATTTGTTTTGGTTCGGTTTTTTTCTCAAAAAAAGAGCATACATAAAGCTCACCTCGGCCGCCTCGTAGGTGCGCAAAGCAAAATGGTCGTCATTTTTTTCTTCTCTTTTCAGCCATCTGTCCGTCCTTTTCGGTCAAAAATGCGATCGTTATTTCTGTTCCGGTGCGGGTGTGTGCGTCTGGTGACCAGTGTGCTAAATATACGCCACGTTTACACGGAGCGAATTTCAACCGTGCTGCCCTCCGATAGGGATTGTTTTGGTGCGTAGCTGGAATCGTCTTACGCCTAATGTTTGACGGAGAAAAAATAGAAATATAGGAGGCACGGCGTGTACGATAAAGAGAGCCGGAGTCGTTAACGATTCTGCGCCGGGAAGTTGCGCAGATTGCGTTTTTGGTGCTTTTTTTGGGGGCAGCACCTCACACCAGCGGGGAGTTTTTTATGGCTGTCTTTTTCTAGCACGCAGTCTCACTCGTGCTGCGTTGTGTGAGCCCGTGTGCGTGTGTGCGGGGGGCAAGCACCTAGCACTAGATTTTTGCGTGCAAACTTCCTAGATAGGTGATCGGTGGGTGTACATAGCCGCGGTATATAATGAGATGTCACCGCTATGTACATAGTAAATAGAGCTGTGGAACAAAGCGTATGTACGTTGACGCTGATTAATCGCGGTCTTTCATAATTCCGCGCCAACCTACTGACTGTTAATTGGCTATTCACATGGAATATGAAAAGTATGCGTAGGGTTTGAAACAAAGACTGGTTTATTGAAACGCTTGAAGACTTCTAGCTGTAACGCTTCATCCAATCTTTAATAATCTTTAAGGGACTATCAACCTTCTTTTCAGGTGTCTGATGCAACATAATCATATTGTTTCTGCTAACCTATTGAACTAAATAGACTTACGTAATTAGTTTATTAGACGCAATAATTCAATCGAGTGGTAGACAACCAGACATTCTACAGAGAAAGAGTAGTAAATAAATAATTAATATTACTCGATGCCTCTTGGTACACTCACTTAATGAATTAAATGTTATTGTATTCGGTTCGCGCCAACCGTATTGCCATAGCAACGCGCGATCTTCTTTTTTTAATTGACGTTGGCAATACTTTGGAGGTATTGTTTACATTGTGAAAATAAAACGTGTAAGATTATTCGTTTCGTTGGTGGTAGCATTTGGTTCAGTTATTTTTTAAGTATGGTGTAACATTTGTTCGTTCATTCCTTAGGAATGATACATAATGCTAGATGGTGTACGAATCTATAATTATATATAAATTGGTCATAATTCAAGATACAATTTATGAATTAATTTAGGTAATTAATTTGAGAATATTTACAAAAATGTACCAAGTAAATTAAAAATACTCTGATCTAATTTAAATTAGTTTTAATAAACATATATTATGCGGCTTATTTAAGCCTGAAGAAATACTACGAAGAAAACTTGAAAAATGATTGACGAACGAATGGAATTTGAACTTATGACCTTTGACGAACCGTAGTTGTCAATCCCGTCATATTTATATATTTTTTCTAGTATTTTTGCCATTATTAAGAATTTTATCGAAAAAAGACCACTAAGATAATTTTTATTAGAATAATTCATATTTTTCTAATAAAAATTATCTTAGTGGTCCATCTCATGATGGTGGGTGTGATTATGGTTCATTTTAAATACCATGATGAGAGGTGTGCAACTGGACACAGATACCATCTGTGTCCAGTTGCACACCTCTCTGAATCACTAAGTGTGACATACATATTAACAAATGGCGAAAAGATCACGTATACGAAATATCATCATCGTCAATAATATTATAATCTGCTATAGAAAAGCCGTGTTATGTAAGGTCAGCATCACTACACATGGCAAACAAATTGGTGATCACAACGTTGTTAATATCACACAAACTGTTAATGTTACTTCCCTTATATGACACGACACCAGTATGCAGAGAAACAGTCGCAGAAATATCAAGGAACATACATTTCACAACCAGTGACGTGCGGTGCATAAAGACAAAAAGACACTGCCTACCTACATAACTCAGATAAATATTTATTATAAGATATTTGAGGTGGCAAATCACATACATCATTATTTAATCGACAAGACGACGAACCAATACCAACATGCAGTAGGTATCATTGGTAAGTAAGGTTTAAAAATTTTGTGCCTTTGTCTAAAAACTCTGTGCACGCCGCTGTTCACAACACCTCTGTTGACTTTTCGAAAGAAACTACTTAACAGCCGGTAACAGCTGGGTATGTCACCGTTGTGCCAAAGCTGCCTCTACACCAACCTACTTGCCCAACGTGACTTTCATTTTGGGTGACGTCAGTGTCCAACATTGACAAAGTATGAACTAAAGTACCGCATAGCAGCAGTACACACTTCAAGTGACTCGAAAACCAATAAAAAGTTAGATGATTTTTCTGAAACAAAAATCCCACTGTATCTATGTGTCCGTCATATATATTTCCCATTTCGGGACAACTGGAATGAATTTCTTAAGAAATAAATAGTTCCTTTGTGCTCAGGTTTCATTTGTACATATAGATAATCATGTTTCCATGTGTGCACATAAATAAATAAAAATTCAACCATTATCTTTTATCTTCTTATAAAAACGTTGCCCCACACTAGGATTTCTCCTGTATCGTGGGTACAGTTTACATACTATACATGTCACATGCACACACAACCAGACCCGAAACATCTATCTGTAGATCATACAAATATTTGTTCCGTGCGGGAATCGGACCCGCGAAACGTAACGCAGTAGTTTATTATAGAATCAAAATTATAGATTTTTTGTTTCAACTGCAAAGGACAGGCAAACATCGACAAGAGACCGAGAAAAACTCAGTGGATTCTCACTCTCTGAACAATGTAATATTCTTTGAGAAATAAAAAAATAAAAAGTACATGTTTTACATTATCGAATCGATGTTTTTGATATGAATACTATTAATTAATACTAGTATTTATTCTTCGTGGTGATTTTTGTGTCCAGCAAAATAATTTGGAGTGACTAATGGACTTTGGCCATTGCATTTGAGTGACCGATTACTGTTCCACTGCCTATGAGCACAATACCTAATTAATTTAATTATATCATAATTGATTGAATGTGCATTTTGTCATTTCAAATAGTTTATTCAAACAATCGAAAAGATTCGTTTAGGCCTATAATTGACATTATATCATTAATTTTAGTGGAAATTAAATTGATGTGGTTGAATAGTTCTCGATAAAGGAATAGGTTTAAATCGCGGCCAATAAAGAAATAGGTATGTCAAGAGCCTGAGAAAGGGATCATTGTGATATCTTTTTGACCTCTCCCGATTAATAATTCCTCTCGAGTGTGTGTAATATTAAATAATAAAACATTTCCTCGAGACCATTCTTATTAGAAAGTTTACAGGATTGAATGTTGACGAGCTTACTGTATTTTATAAAATATATTATAAAAACGCAAGATTTGTATTGCAAAAAGACCCATTTCAAACTATGTTAAACTGTCACTTAATATAAACACTCGATACTACTAAGAACTAGAGTCTACGAAATCGCTACGCTCCGTAGCGAATAAGTGTAAATTGTGAACAGCGCCATCTATTTGAACTTCTAAGTACTAAACATGAAAACAAACAATGAAAAATTAGGTAAGTGCGTATATAATTTTAACGTTAAAAATATTACAAACAATTTTGTGGTTCGTTTAAAATAATATTTGTTGACTGGTTAGCTAGAACTATTACAACGAGAACAGCGCCATCTATTGGTGAGTAGCCGAGTTTCATTCAAAGTGGAAAGCAGGTAATGAAACGTTGTTTAAATGGGGTAAATATCAAGTAGGCTGACGTTAACACGACTTATATTTTTTATACATGTAGAGATAGAATGTGAAATAAAAATAAAACATTTTTTCGTAATTAATTTTTTTTTCGTCTTTGTCAGTGTGGCTTTGAAAACACTAGCGGCACGATATGAACGTTTTCCTAAAGGATTGGCCGAAGCAGACAAGGGAGAGAAAAGTTTGGAAAAGTATGAATAGTTTGCCCAGCAGTGGGACGGAAAATGTCAGCAAAAAAAAAATCTTTTTGTTTTTATAAATAGTCGACATTTTTATAATACAATACTTTACGTTCTTGTATGATGTGGGACCACAGATATTCGACTTTTATTAAAAGAAATATGTAATTGTCAATCTAGTCGTTACCAATAAGAATTTGAATTGTTTTCAGGGATTTTTTCAGTTGGATATCAGCTTAACACTTTAATAGCAATGGCAAGAAATTTTCAGTTTAGAAAACTACTAATACTGAGAGTTAGTCGCACATTCAGATCCAGCAAGTCGTCTCTTGTCTGTCCCCCAGCAACGCCTATAGCCGAGATTCGAATCCCACTATGGGACACCCTTAGCAGTGTTGCTTAATATTATTTAATTTGCTAGGCTTTAACATGGCAAAGCCCGGTTAAGCAGAAAAAGCTATATGAGCTAACTGCGAGAGTTAGTGCGGGTAGTCCCTTTAACCGCCAACGACGATTTAAAGCGTCAATCACGATTTCAATCCAGACGGTAATGCCACATGCCGCCTTCAAGCGTAATTTTTTAGCCTTATCTTTAACAGTGAAATGAGTAATAAACACTATTTTCGCATTTATGTGTGGATTGACGCTCGAAGGGGGCGTCATCGGCGTCTTGTTTAAAATCGTGATTGACGCTTTAAATCGTCGTTGGCGGTTAATGGATTAAAATTATACGTAATCATTTACTTCATCGGCGAAATGTGGATAGTCAACAAGGTCAGTAACTTTGTCATTAGTAATTGAGTTTTTTTTTTTTTTTACTTCAATTGGATATGATGCATGTCATATTTGCTTAAAACCTTGCCTGCTATTCGGATGGTGAAGCACTTGAAACAATTAAGTGCGGTGAATAGTAGTATTGGAATATAAACCTTATCGTAATGACTTAAGGATCAATTTTCGATACTCATGACTACTCATTGTAAGGTAAAGCACACAGACAAAGAACATAGTCTAAAAATTAGACCTGTCAGTCAGATATATGGGTTTCTATAGTATTTTTATATAGATTAATTCTGTTTAACCTTTTAGAGTATACAAGCGTGATGCTTTATTATTATTTATTAGAAAGAAGAAAGAAGAAGACTATAATTGAGACGTTAAAGAAGGTTAGTATGGCTCCTGCGCAAGAAGACAAACAAAATCGTGAAGCATTAGACATTTTTATGCCGGTGATGCCGACAATACGCGCCTGAATCCCTAGCTACTGGCATTTTTTTTTTTTTAACTTTGCTCCGCCCTAGGATTTCTCCTGTATTGTGGGTACAGTTTACAAACATACATGTCACATGCACAGACAACCAGACCCGCAACAACTATCTGTAGATCATACAAATATTTGTTCCGTGCGGGGATCGAACCCGCGACACGTAGCGCAGAAAGCTAATCGCTTAGCCACTGCACCCACCGTATCGTCATCAAAGGTATGTCGTGGCAACATCGAGTGACATCATTTGTTATGTTCCTCAAAGCTGCGGTACGCATGAAGCTCGATATGTTGAGTATCATCATTGACTTTCATGGACTCAGTATCCATTTAAAAATATATTCACATAGCCTGTATTCCCCGAAGGGCTAGGCAGAGATGTAGTATTGTACACCCACAATTAAGCAGTGCCGTTATTAAGTCCCATGTAACAGGGGGTGAGTGTATTGCAACAATGCCTAAACTGGGAATCGAACCCAGTACCCCGCTGAGCAGTCGCGCTTGCGACCACTAGAACAATGAGGCAAACTGATGAAGCCCGAGGATGTGATGATAATTAAATATAGATAAATCGATGAAAGTTAACCACTTACTTACTTACTACTTAGTTACCACCCTGTATATTGAAACGGTAGCCTTCATAATGATGAACACTAATTACTATGTCATTAACATGGATAATTTAAACAGCATTCTATTCAAACTGTGAAATCTACAAAATAGTTACATACATGGGTAAATAAATTATTTTCGCCCACCCCACTTTTATAATTTTATATACTGAACGCTTCACAAACCAATCGCGGAATATATTTACGAATAAATTAAATATCGTGTGTACATTAATTATTTATAAAATAGCACCCCCTATATACGCAAATAGATTCACCCTATTACTAGTCATAGATGAGGGTTTCTATTTTGATCCACAAGTAAAATTAAACTATATTACTAAATTCATAAAGTACATTTTTGCCTGCAACGCTTTCTTTTATTATTTACTTTTATTCCCGCTTATATATAATCCGTTATTTTATGTGCCGTGGGCATACTGAAAATTGTTTGTAAAATTTTAGAGGAATTATATTAATGGTGGATGGAAAATGCATGTCACATCTGTGTAAAAATGAAACCAAAAATATGCTCCGATAGTTTGGATGAACCAATAGATATTATGGCCGTCTGGTTTGCTTCACTATGTACCTAAGTAATGGATGGTGAAACGTGTGGTTAATATAATTGCTCCTGAATATCGTGATAAGTTTTCAGATGAGACAAAAAACTGATTATCACATACGATAATTTTATACAATACAATACAATATACTATACAATACAATATTAATATTAATAACACTTTATTGCACACCATTTACGATTTTTTTCAAAGGAAATAAGTAGGTCGAGCAATGTTTAAAAATCTTCTGATATTTATATATCAGAAGATTTTTAAACTGCTAACTAAATTGCTCTACACTAGGAATGATTCCTGTATCGTGGGTGCGTGGGTGCGGCAAACACGTGTACTCACATGGCCAACAATCAGACCCGAAACTATTTGAAGATTACACTAATATTTGTTCCGTGCGGGATTCAAAACCGCGGCAGTAGATCGCTCAACGGGCCAACCGTTTCGTATTGACTAGACAACACGCCTATATTGCAATAATTTTGTAGATAATTATTGCGTTAAATTTATTTTACATACATTATACAGGGTGGAAGGGACATCGACGCGCAAACTGTTACCATGAATTCAGTACCTACATGATTCTGGACGTTCAAATTTTTCGTCGGCTTTTTCTTAATTTTTACGTTTTTTTCTGCGGTTTATATAAATTTATAAAAATTCTAGGGAATAAACAAACCTACGCAATAAATCCACCAATAACACAACAATACCTACAAAGAACATACAAATCCTACCTACCTACTTCCTTTGTAAACAACCCACAATTGTATCACGTGCCATAAACCCATAAAAAATACAGGGTGTTTGAATAAAAACAAACGGATTTATTTCTTACACATTTAAATTAAGCTTCCCCACCATTTTTATAGCTTAAAGCAGTCCGTAGCGAAAATAAACGTCCTTTATTTGGCACATAGCGGAAATAAAGCCGGTTAATATGAATAGGTGACAGTGGACAAAACCCTTTAATTTATACAAACGATGTATGGCGCATGAAGATATGCGAAAGAATTGTTATGTTACCTATGAGAGTGCGATACAAGGAAATTGCTAATCTATATAAATGAATATCAATTGCCACATATATGACGGAGCCTCACTTGAGAACGGCTCGACCGATTTGGCTGTTTTTTTTAATGTGTTCGTAACTGCCAAGACAAGATTTGTATGAAAGAATTTTTTTGGAAAATCCACCGGAAATGTCGGATGTTTGGATGGTATTGTAATAAAATCTACATTAAAAAATGTGACGTTCAGTTTGTGACAGTGGCGGACGAAGTCGCGGGCAAAAGCTGATATAAATAATAAAACAAAATATTCAGTGCGAATCGTCACTAAAACCACTGGGATCAACTTATTAACTTAACGATACGGTTGGCGCAGTGGCTAAGTGATTAGCTTTCTGTGCTTTGTGTCGCGGGTTCGATCCCCGCACGGAACAGATTCGTATGATCCACAGATAGTTGTTTCGGGTCTGGTTGTGTGTGCATGTGACATGTAAGTTTGTAAAGTGTACACACGGGGCAACGTTTTTAAAAAAAGAAAGAAATAGAAAGCTTGTTCCTTCGTATCCAAGTCTCATGATTACAACAAAAAAAAAATTAAAATGTCCTCTTTAGATTAATCAAAAATATTTTATGTCATTGTCGAAATATGTCTGTACAACAGTAGATATATTATTACGTACGTCAAAAATATATAATATTCGTGTAATAAATAATATTCGTGTATAAAATCTATTTGGCAGTCAGTACTGAGATTCGTAGATAAATTGTTTAATGTGGTCTTTTTAGGCCCCATGATATGTTGCACGGTCATTTCCGTGGTCTCCGGTCGTGAGCATCGTGTGAGCGTCATTGAGCCTGAAGAGTGCCATTTACTTAATTTAGTTTTCTCCTATAGCTACGGCTAAAATTACACAAACCAAATAAATATGATTAACAATTTTAGTTTAATCAAAATAAATAAATTTGTCCAGAAGCGTATGTTTTTTTTTTTTTCTCTCCAATTAATATCGTTTATATAACACTTAAAAAAATGTAGCCTATTGCTTTTTTGTGTTTCAAAGAATAGTTACATACAAATCCCATTAAAATCTGCCCAATGTGAATATTTTTTATATGGAACATTATGTCTACCTACATACTAAGTAATGTTTAGTTACCTTATCGTTTAATTTTCCAAAATTGTAAAACAAGTGTAAAAGTAACTAAATTGTTTACGCTATGGATAGCCATAGCATATAGATGCTTAGATGTACATATTATTCGCACCTACACCATAAACTTCACGATAAACGACAAAAATAATTTGGTTGTGTTTAAACCATATCTATTCTATATGCACCCGGGTGCACAGACAATTTTATAATCCACCCCATTTAGCACACCAGTCTCATAAAGCACCCAGTTTCCCTTCCAAAGCTCGCCATTTTTCTCCGCAGGACCCCACATATATTAATAATATATCGCGCTGTAAGAAATCGCAAACGCGAGGGTGGGCTGGCTAAATGCTCCTCGATCCCTAGGGGTACGACCAAAAAAAGTACACAAAATTCCACAAGCGATTTTTATCTTTGTTACTGCTAAGGTAGAGTACAGTTTCACGAGTTTAATTTGCAGCACTTAATCACCGCTGTCTCTAGTATAATATGTACGTAGAATGGTCGCGTACTTAGGCCTTTTTTAGCAAAAACTGTGACGCCTCGCGGATTCAAGATGGCGGCCGCTTCGTACGTATTTTGTTTTCGTGTAATTACAAGCTCTTCAGAGTTTTAAATGGGTTTGCGTTTAGCGAGTGAAATCATGCAGAATTAGGATGTAATTGTTTTTTGGCGCGCTCTGAAACGAGATTGAAAGGGGAATAGGGAAAATGAACGAATATGACAAAAAATAAAACAGATAAATGAGTTTCTGATGTTTATTTTGTTTCAAGGAAATTATTACCATATGTTTTGAATTTGACATTATTGGAACATAAAAATAAAACTATTGGCTCATTTAGCCAGTGACAACATTATGGAATGACGTCTAAAGATAAACCAAATACAATAAGTACAATGTTTCATATAAAAAATAAAATTGTGTGTGTCTTAGATCGAAATAGGATTACAGATGAACAATCACACTGAAAAGCAAGCAAGCATAAAGCCGTTTAGGATCTGCACAGTATCTTTAAAACTGAAGGTGAAATCCTAAGCGAAAGCGTTTCTTTTCTTCACGTTTATAATGTATAATAGTTTTTAAAGCGTTTATTTTTTTCAACTAGTAGAAGTAAATTAGGGTTTGCTTAAGAATTACAATGACATTAAAAAGTAAGTTTCCAAAAGTCACATCTGCACAGAATCAGTAACTTAAAGTGAAATCTTAATTGAAAGCGTTATTTTTTCTACTTCTCATTTAAAAAGTTGGTCTGCCTCATCTACACTGTGATTAATTTGGCCATAACCATTAATCAAATTTAAATAATATCACAGTAAATGCTTGTATTACAATTACACACAAAAAAGCAAATCATGTCAATTAGGATCTGCATAGTATAAATACAGCTGAAGGTGAAATCTATAAGTGAAAGCGTATTTCTACTTGTAATTTACAAAGTATGCCCAATTTATATGCAGAGTTCACTGTGTCCTTAATATAAAAAACGGTGCTCGGTGACGAATAAAAATGAACAAGCGTTGTCGAGATTTGTACAGTATCAATAAAATTGAAAGCAAATTATTTGGTCTTAATTTACAAAGTGTGTCCATCAATAATCAGAAAAATATTTAGAAAATGTATCCAGTAATTAAAATTTTCACATAACACATATAGGAAAGTAAGCACGAAATCCCTAGTATTTGTATTTCTATTGTATTCAGAAAAGTACATTTAAATGAATCTAATTTTGAAATTTTAGTCTATTTTACGTGGATAGAGTTGAGTATAACATTTGTCCATTAGGTGTATATGAAAGTAGTGACACTGAAAAGCGAACATGTGTAAAGACACTTATGATCAGTACAGTATTGAATTATAATTGACAATGAAATTTTAAGTGAAAATGGTTTTCTACTTCTAATTTACAAAATATGTCCATTTCGACACTGATATGACATTACATTGGTTACTACTAATTTAATACGAATAATTTAACATGAAATCAGGTACTCAATGACGAATCTAAACGACCAACAAGCAAGGAAACATTTAGTCCTATAGGATAGATGAAAAATATCAGAAAAAATTGAGAAATCCAAAAGTAAAACCATTTTCTTCGGCTTTTAAAATAAATACAAAATATGTCCAATTTATCTGCACTAAAATTCCTGTATCGAATTTATTACTTTAGCAAGGGTATGCAGAATTTTGGAATTATAAGTGTTATTCTCGATACTGACCTGGGAACCTGGATTGGTGTCACCTATCGTTACTGGGTTACCAACTATGGCGATTTCACATTCCTGATCTTCTAAAACTGTTAATTGAGTATTGATATAATGAAATGAATTGTGGATTTTGAATTTGTAATATCAATCTTGACTGCAGCGTATTTATAGTTCTTGTTTTAATAACTACGGTTTTTCAACTGCCATATTGGATCCAATGAAACAAATTAAGACAGCAGCTGGCATACTAAAAGTGAAATTATTTGATTTAAAAAACGAACGTAAAACATCTGTCAGTTTAAAAAACGAATCGAACAGAAAATCAATATTACTTTTAGTTTCGAAATAATGAAACTGGACACTCAGTATTGATAGTATATCGATTTGTGTTTATTGAAATCGATATCTGTAATCGATTCTTGTTTATTTAACGCCAGCTGCTTAAAACCAAATTGAGTTTACAAATATTGACAGAGATTCCAAATACTAAATTCAGTACTTTACTAATTAAACAGGTACTTAAATTAAAATGTGTCGATTCGTTAGTGATTTCGCGAATGCAGAAAAAAAAAAAATTTTAATCCCATCAAAAAAAAAAACTTTTTTTTTTGATGGGATTAAAATTATTTTTGAAGTAAGAGTTTAGTATCATATTAAAATCTGTAGTTTTGAATTATGATAAGATTTTTTGTTGGTTAACTGTAGAATCACTTACGAAACGACGTAATAACAGTTGAAATTGACATGCATCAGGATTTATGTATTTATATAAAAAAAGTTAAAACTGGTCTAAAATAGGTGCTTTTTATACACAAAAAGTCAAATGAAATCAAATAAATCTATTGTAAATCAGTTTTGTATTTCTAATAACACACAGGTTTGGTTTTATTACTTTTTTAAACTGTTTACAGTGATAATCTTAACCGCCTTATTTAAAAAATTATGTCAGTAACACTTTGAGGGCTCGTTTCATTATTTTTGAAAAGATATACGTTAGATATGGAGTGCGCATATTTCTGAATTTTAATAATAATTTGGCAATTGCAAATCAATCATAAGCAGGCACGAAATCAACCATTTATATCAACTAATCGACTCAGAAATTACAATTTATAATTGTAAGATTTTCTTTGCATTGTTATAGATACCTAGTTTTGTTAAGAAACAAGCCCTTAAAAGTATAATGTTGAAGAAAAACTATGTACCTCACGTCCATTCATTGAATCAGAAAAACAGGGCATCAATCAATTCACTCCAACACCGATTGCAATCGATACACATATCGTATCGGTAAAAGAATTTCGGCAGGGAAGTGACGGCCGCCCGATCGTGAGTAAATATTGGTTCGTTTTGTCTTTTTTAACTGAACGGCGTCCGTGGCCGAGTTAGAGGTTATTGTTCCATTTTTGAAATTCGCGCCAAAATTTGTTTTCTTTTTGACGTGTAATGGCGACGCGTTGAAACTGTTTTCGTTTGCACTTTTCCAGTGTATCGGTTTGCGCTGTGGAGGACAGAGAAGGTTAGTAAATCAACTCAGATGTCGGTTTTTTCATGATGTGGGTGTGAAACTCTAGAATGTGAGAATACATAAATAACTTAGCATCGCGCCTGTATTTCCCAAAGGGCTAGACGAAGTTGTACTTTTAGATATCCACTTTTTTTATAAACGCTTCGTCTATACCTTTAAATCGAATCTAGGATTCACTAGCTCAGTAAGACAGTGAGTACAGTGATGCGTTGAATTGACAACCGGTTTTAGCAAAGGATTTAAAAAAAGCTTTTTGGAGTTGTCTTAGGTCTTCAGATGCGAACATAACTCACTCCAGATTTTTGATAAGTTGCTCTAAAAGTTGATACAAAATACTCCGGACAAAATGAACCCAACTAATATGCAATAATGTTGCAAAGTAAACTAGATAGGAAACGACAACATACGAAAACAAAAGCCGAAATCTCAATCTAATAAATAAATTAAAATGACGCAGGCCGCGTTCCAAAACGGGATAAGTAAAGAAAACGTAAAAAAATCGCGTCAATGGCCTGAGTACACAACAACAATCGTCGAGCGATTGTTGTCATTTTGCGTAGAATGCGCGTCGGCCGTATGGCGTGCGTCTACTCCGAACAAATAAATAAACAAATTGTTTTTTTTTTTTTTACTTGTGGTCTGTTCCCCCGTGGTCTGGTCTGGACAGTGGACACTGCCTTCGCGACTAATTCTGTTTTTGGTATTTTTGTAGTGTTGCAATTTTAAATTTGACTATAGGCATTTTTCTTCTTTAAATGCTTCGATATTGGAGTTTTCTTCTTTATTTAACAGAAAAATGTTCTCATATTTGTAATTTGTAGAGAAATGCACTGTTATTAAAGATTTTTGCACTGATACTAAATTATTAGTAACATTTTTTTACTGTTTTATGGCAAGTTTATTATTCACTGTTACATTTTTGATGTAATATTTTTGCAAGCGAACGTATTGATCGTTAGGCTGAGAGATGTGAACTAAATTCGATCGGCGATCACAATCCTATCACAATTTGTATCCCCACCTCAATTTAAGAAAACATAATGTATCCGGCCACAAATACGCGACATAACTAGCTAATAAATGCAAAAAAATATTTACACTCTATTGCGAAAGAATTAAAGTTTAAAATTGCTTGCATAAAAATAAAAACAGATGCAAAAATAGTGTGGCAACCAGTTTGCAAGCTCGTCTTTATGTATTGTGAAAAAGAACTGGTTTTAAAATCGTTGCAGCCATATAGGTTTGAGTAAATAGGTTGCAGCGCTCTTGCTGCAGGATCGAGCTCGGGCGAAGGGTTCAACCCTTTGTTGCGTCGGGACCTATATTATTATAGTATGTACACAATCTTTACAAGGGTACCGAGGGATGGTTTTGCGCACCCAGCCTGGTGGAAAATTTACTTAGTTTGGCGATTGGTTTTACGTTATGCATTTAGTAAATTTCGAATTGTAGTTGTAAGATGCCAGGTATTCGGAAGATTGATGAATCTTTCGATTTAAAGTACGTGTTTAAAGTACAGTATTTCTGGATTCTTTCGTTTTGATATACCAAGAAGCTATATCTATAGGCAACATGTATTAAATATCTAACCAAAGATTAATAAAAAAGAAAAATACTAAGTAGGTACAGACTGAATTTTAAGACAATCGTGACATTAGAATTAAAAATGGAAGAATAAGGAAAGGATAAGTAAATGTTAAGCTCTTAAAATTCTAGAACTATGATACATACATTTAAATACCTAATGTTGTAGACGAAGTCTCCAAATTTTTACAGTTTAATAAAGAAGCTTTAAATTACGAAAACTAACTAACATTTAGTTGTTTAGTTATTTACTATAAAATATACAACTAGATATAGAAACTTGCTTTGATTTGCAAAGGTAAATGTCAGAGCTTGGATTCCCTTGCAAATTCCCATGAATTTTAAATCATACAGTCAACAAGCGTAGATCAGACATAGAAACACATAGGTTCTGAATACAGACACCAACCCCGATCGACGCTATGTAACAGTTAGTATAGTATAACCTACGTGTAGACCTAAAAAGGCCATACTGAGTATTTAATCCCTTTAAAATAACTGTTAAACAGGATCATATTCCGAGAATTGGATATTTGTAATGTGAAATTGTTTTTTTTTTGTTTTTTAGTAAATATTTCCCCTCACTAGGAATAAATCCTATATCGTGGGTGCGTTTACAAACACAAATATTCACATGGAGATACTCGTATACTCATGTGATTGGATAATATGACCCCCTGATATTTATATTTAATTCATTCGTTGCAAATTGTCGACGTCACCCGCAAGGCGATAGGATTTGTATAGTGTCTATTTGTTGCTTGATGGGTTAAAATTGGGAAATCGAATTAAAAATTCACTTACCAAATTACATAAACAAATTACACAGGTCTGCAAAAAAAAAATTTTTGTCAGCTGCATGAGATATTTTTACTAAATTATATGTTTTAGAATGAGCTGATTTCAGAAGTGATGACCATTTTTTTCTATCACGTAAGGGTTTTTTGCAAATTCAAACACAAGAAATTGGTAAAAGCACTCGTTTATTAAAAATTATAATTTTGAATAATATTTTGTATAATATTTTTTACAACCCATAAATAATCTAAATATACTTATATACTTATTCATCTTTTTTATGAAACCTTTTCTTCTTTTCCTTGATACTTCGCCGAGTCCTTTTCCGATTAACTTCATTAGTTTCCCGCTTAAGCATCCAACAGTATTCTGCAAGCATAGTGACATCCCATCTTCCTTGGTACCGTCTCTCGATATCGCGGACATCCTGGTGAAACCGCTCCCCCTGTTCTTCACTGTAAGCTCCCAGGTTTTCAGGAAAATAGTCTATGTGGGAGTGTAAAAAATGGACCTTCAAGCTCATCTTGCAGCCTTGAGCTTCGTATGCTGCTAGCATCCGTTGAGCAATGTTTTTGTAGTCAGGATCCTTAGTATTTCCCAAAAACTTTCGCACTACATCCTTGAACGATACCCAAGCTTCTTTTTCCTTCTCATTCATACTTTCCACAAAGAGGGTTTCGGTTAAAAGCTTTCTTATGTCGGGGCCAGTGAAAACTCCCTCTTTCAACTTTGCTTCTGGCAGCTTCGGGAATTTTGTACATAGATATTTAAAACAGTCTCCATCCTTTTGCAGTGATTTCACAAATTGTTTCATCAACCCCAATTTGTTGTCGCAACACGATAAAACTGAACAATAAGATTGTATGCATTTGCTTCTAGCGCCCAGGAGTTCGCGTTACAACATGCTCAGTCCCAGCAGCCAACTTCCCCATTTATCAATTAAAACCGCTTCAACGTGAATGAACACGATCTCTGAACTTCTTAACACAAAATCTACTGTACCGTATCCCCCCCGTCTTCTAGGAAGTGGTAACAAAGAATAGTTAATATTGTAATTTTTTTAAATATTTTTGTTATGTTGTTATTAATATCTGTAAAAACCTATGTGATAGAATGTTTTGAATATTTTTCCTGTTTTTGGGAGGTCAAAATCTATAAGAAAATGTTAAAAAATCCTATGCAGTTTTTTAGTCGCAGACCTGTGTTATCTGTATCGTGAGTGAAAAACCCCTTTTCATCAGAAAATAAAAGCAGCAAAACGGTTTTGGGTGATTGCATGTTATCAAAAAGCCGGCAATACACAACAAGATAACCCTTATGAAACAAAAAGTAAAAAACCGAACTTCTAATCTTAAAAAATATTTGTCACTAAAAGTATTTCCACGCGTGCAAGCCTAGTAGGTAGGTATATAAACACAAAAACCGTTGCGAGCAACACTAATCTAAATGCAAATCAACCATCTGCATTACGCCGACTAAATTGAACCTCATTGATTATACTTTTATTTTAAACGCGTGTTATTCAGAAGGAAACCATTTTTTAATGTCTCGGTCGGACTTTACTTGGCTACGCTTCGCTTTTGTTTTTAAAACTGATATTGGTTTTTAATTTTCATATAAGGAATCTACGTTTTCATTTATTTTACTATCCAGCAGTTGTATTTATATTTTTTTTAATATACCTCCCTTAATGTTAGTAGGTTTATGATTATAAAAAAAAAGCAAAACAAACATCTATTTTATATGTATGTTGAAGAAGAATTTTGGAAAAAATTCTTTAAGAATTTTTCTTCTAAGAATTTTGTAAAAAATACTATCAATAATATTTATATTGATATATATTTTTTTTTTTTTTTAGAATTCCATGTTAAACTTTACTACGTTTGGTTATTTAGAGATAACGAGTTATAAATATGAAAAAAGATTGATATCGAAAATATCTTATTTTTATGAATTCAGAGTAAATTTAACAAACTAAAATACCTGTTTTTGCGGTGTGGAAGTTTTATCAATCGCTTCCACGAAAATTGACCAGATAATATGTATAGTTTTACGTGGCTAGCGAAAATAAAAAATACTTTTGTCCGATATTTTTACATATGAAGAACTTGGTATGTCACAAAAATACAATAACTACCAACCTATTGTTCAACAAAAAATAGCCACTGTCCGTTTTAACGAACACGTTTTAAAGGCCACACAAAAACGTTACAAACTGACTTATACCTCTTTTATATACGCCATTATACCGATATCGCGATCACAATTGGCAATTCAAACGCTCCCCATTCTAATTCGCTCATTTCGACCGAGCTGCGTGCAAAACGCAGCTAATGCAATCATGCAAAAACCGGATTCTAAAAAACGGATAAAATCATTTTATTAAGCCACCAATAAAGTTTGAATGAAACCTGTTTTTTGAAGAGGGTTTCTGCAGCGCACAGGTACTGCGGAATGCAAACTTCGGGCTGCAGATCACCAAACGGGTTTCGGGACGTGTTTTCGACATTGTCGTCTAGAGAAAGGGGTACGCGAACAATCATTCGCACAAATAAATACAGCAGCTGCAGGTTGCAAAAACTGGTACTAAAAGATTCGTTTTCGTTTATTGTAATATTTCTATAGCCATTTAAAACTCAACAGACAGTTAAAGAGAGAATCCGTTGATTTGCTTCACAATTTTGTGTCGCATTACAACACTGGCATGGTTAAACCATTTATCGAATAAGAAGTTTGAATTATAACGTCCAGTTCAGCGTTCCATTTGTAAATTAAATTTAAAAATGGAACGCTTTTTGTACAAAGGATAGAACGTTATGTTTTGTTTTTAAAAGTAACACCGAATGCCAAGAAAAGGACCGTGCACAAGCACGCGAAAGAGAATTAAAAAAACGGACCGACATTTTTAAAAAAGCGTAATATTCACATTTTCCTACTAAGATAACGCTCCGCCGAGCGAAATATGAAAGGAGTTATCAAAACAATCTCGCGCGCACTAAATCACTGTATATAAGGGGAAGAGGAGTCCTATTTACTCGGAAACGGACAAAATAAATGTTTTTATTACATAATGCGAATTTTCTCAGTCTCATTCTAAACGTGGACATCGCAAAAATGGTCCTTAACAATTTGAAAATACAGTTAAGTTTCTAATGCAGACTTTTTTGAACATTGACGTTGTTGTTGGTTAATTACAAATGGACCTTTTTATTTTGAGAATACGGCGTATTTTCGTTTGTGGGGTGCGAGGGCAGATGGCGGGCTTTGTATATAAAAAGGTATGGTGCAAAATTTTAAGCAGAGGGATTTGGTAGCGCTCGACGGCCCAGTGGCTTTCGTCGCTTACCTACCTTTGCATAAGTACCTACGAGTAACTGCGACCCGTAGGTATAAAATCCTGTATGAAAATTTCTAGAACAGCTAATCAATGGCATATCTGATTGTTTCTTTTTCGTTCATTGAATAGCCGTCACGTTAAGTACAAATATTCTGAAATTTCACACCAATTTAACGAATTCATACTGTATTACACACATCATTAATTTTCATGCCATCACACCTATATTTCCCAAAGGTTAAACAGAGGTGTACTATTGTTTCATGTTGCCTATTACCTTCCACCTTACCGTCATTTCGCACCGTCATTTCTCACCCTGAAAGTGACCTAAGTAAAAATGCAATTTTTGGGAAATGATCAAGAAAGTCTTCAAAAAAGTATACTTTTAAGGTCACTTTAGCAAAATCTGAATTTTGAGTTAGGTCACTTTCGTTCTCAGGGTGCGATTTGGTCGGATTGAAAATCGAGCCCAAATTTTATAACATAGGTACTTTAAAAGGTTTTAATTACCGCTTACATCGAAGACAAATGAAAATATCGTGAGGAAACCTGCATGATTGAGAGGCCTTCAAAAAGTTTTGTGCGCCAGGCTAGCGTGGCGGGCCATGGACCATGTCCTAACCATTCTCATTCAGAACAGACCCGTGCCCAGCAGTGGTAGAATAATGGGTTATTATTATTTGGATAGTTATCTTGCAATCTGCTTCATTTGTCTAGTGATCGCAAGCGCGACTGCTGAGCGTGAGGTCTTGAGTTCGATTCCCGGATCGGGGAAAGTGTTATTGGGTTTTCCTGTATGGAAATTCTCAGTAGCAACACGGATTCTGTAACTATGCCCGGTAGATGGCAAGCTCGCACCCTATAAGGTGGATTTACAATATCACACCTCTGCCTAACCCTTCGAGGAATATAGGCGTGATGTTATGTTACGGTATCCTGCAATATGTCGGTCGTTAACGGCACGTCAGAGCGTATCGACGGCAGGTGAGTCTGACGTTTAGGGGTGCTAATAATTCGTTTCTAAAGATATTTAAAAAACAAAACTATGGTTATGAAACACTATGAATCTGAAATTACGAACGGCCTCAATAACCTTTTTAACCCATTCATTGCCGCTTGAAAGAATTATTTAAATTATTATTTTCTTTTTAAACCTTAGATATCCACAAATCGTTTTGGCTACGAATAATCTATAATAAAATGAATAATTTAAAACAAATCACAAAAAGTTTGTTTGTTTTTGGGCAAGATAATTAAGTTTGAAATCTAGACGCCGATGGGCGGCCTCGGCGCATATGAATAAAAATATATCGGTTTTTTTTTTAAGTACCGGAAAAAATGTAAATAAATATATCCAGTAATTGAAAGAGAAAATATGTATTGAAAATAAAGTTGTTCAAAGATTTTCTAAATTCGTAATGGCACAAAGTCAGTCCAGTAAAAAATACACAGTTGTTTTGTAATGTGCATAAGTAAATACGCGGTTGGCGCATTGGTTGAGAGATCGACTGCTGCGTTACGTGTCGCGGGTTCGATTCCCGCACGGAACAAATATTTGTATGATCTACAGATTCGGGTCTGAGTGTTTGTGTATGTGAAAACCGTGCCTCAGAAAGCACGTAAAGCCGTTGGTGCTGCGCCTGATCTCTCTCCGGTCGTGTCGGATTGCCGTCCCATCGGACTATGATAGAAGGAAAAGAGAGTGCACATTCGTTTGCGCACACACTTGTGCTCTATAATATCTCCTGCGTAGTTGACTAATCTCCGATGAGATTGGCCGCCGTGACCGAAATTCGGTCAGGAGGACATTATTAAGTAAATACATATAAGTAAACTTTTAAACTGCTTCAAGATGAAATAAATTTAATTTCTTATTGCATGTAAGTAATTCTATTATAAGCTCTTAACACACTTTATATAAATACTTATACCAATAAAACACTTTCTAATTTTACAGTTATTCGTTCGCGAATATTAAACTACTAGCTTCCGCCCGCGGCTTCGCCTGCGTGGTTTACCAACCCGTATATTTTTCCGGGATAAAACATAGCCTATGTGTTATTCCAGACTATAATCTATCTCTGTGCCAAACTTTATCCAGATCCTTTCAGTAGTTTTTGCGTGAAAGATTATCAAACAAACATCCATCCATCCATCCTCACAAACTTTCACATTTATAATATTAGTAGGATAGTAGAATTTTACACACCAAATATCGTTTCAGATCAGTGTCACTCGCTAACATTTGGCTCAACGGTCCCGGGTTCGAACGGGGGAAATGTAATTGGGATATCTGTCAGAAAAATCGTGATGCCGACCGACCGATAGGCTTGAATTGAAACATAGATAGAACTAATACGTCATTGGGCTGTGGATAAATGGAAGTACCTGTATACCTAATAGATAGATGTAGCATTTATTTGTCAATAAAAGTATGTTGGGTATCCTATAGGTAAAGTTGTATCTGTCAGTTAATGAGAGAAAAAATTTACGCACAGTGATGTAATGAAATTCAAAACTATTACTATAACTTTAGAGGTTGTGATTTTGGCTAACTTATATAATATGTATACCTGTTAATATAAAGATGTTCGTGGTAATTATATAATAAAAAAGTATGTTATAAATATGTACTCAAATAATTTAATTTTCAAACAACGTGTACAGTCTGCATCAAAAAGATACTACACGTATACACGTAATGACATTCAAAAGCGTATTAAAGAGGAAATAGTGATTGAAATCTTGATACATAAAAATATTAAGTCATTTAAATTTTATGATTTTAACCAATAGTTTTTTCAAGAATAAGCGTTTAAATTTCGCTACGTGTATATATATTTTTTGTCTTACTGTACATAAGTCTAATTGTTATTCAGAGTTAGGTACTAAGTACTCAGAGACATAATTATATACTCATAAAAATATGTTTATATTTCGCTGTTAAAACGCACGGCGTACTTTTCAATCACATAAATTATTACTAGAAACAGAAAGCCTAGTGTTCCTCTTTACCACATCATATTCACTGAACATTCCTCCTTCATTCCTCGTATTACCTTCCTCCGCTTGTAGATCATAGAAAGGAAAAGTCGTGTATGGTAAACATCGATGCGCCCCTACCGTGACGCGTCCGAACTATCCATATCGTAGTTACTTATCGTAATTGTACCCTATCAGGCTTCGGATTCGTACCAAAAGCTAGCATATTGGATTGCAGAGGATTTCAATCTAAATTCATACCTTAATACTTGACATTCATAAACGTTTTACTATGTAAAACTCGTACTATGTAATACTCGTAGCGACATATCTACTACGCAGATCGGCCGATCTGTGAGGTTAAATAGAACTTAATGCGGTAGCAGTCCTTGGATGGGTGACCGTTTTTCACACATCGCGACCCCTCCATGCCTCGGACGTTAAGCAGTTGGTCCCAGGTCTTATACAAAGGTCTATGACAGTCATTACGGATGTGAGCAACCCAAAAAGTCTGACAACCAGTCTAACCTTAGAACAGTAATTGGGTGGCGGAGGTCAGATGGCAGTTGCTCCGTGTAAAATACTGATATTCAGCCGCAACCGGTTAGATTTGAAGCTGACTCCAATGTAGTTGGGAAAAGGCTAGGCAGATGAAACGTTTTGCTAAGTAAGTACAGTCGATAAAAATAAAATAGAGGTTTAGAATTAAAGCTTTTATTTTTTTTTTCAATTTTACAGTTATAATTAGCGGATTATGGAGTTTCTTGCAGGTGTCGTCTCCATAGGATCAACCCACTTTGGATCCGTGCACCTAGATTCTGAATTAAAAGTGTCTGTAAATGCCCGTTTTATTAAAAAAAAACTGTGACTTTGACTTTGATCGAGCTACATAGTATATCAATACAGATATAGGTACAGCTATGTACTGCTGTAATGTAGAGAATTATTTTCAAAGCATTTTTAGAATGTTTTTTCATGCGTAACTCACGCGTTCCCTCCCGTTTAATATCGTACCTACGTGTGATAATCCCCGTAGAGAAATGAAAGTATAAACAAAAACAAAGCGCCCAACGGCACCGCCTATTCTAACCTCAAAACATAACTCTTGCTCATAAGCCCTCAGAAACAAAAAAACGTACGCAGAGACCGCTCCAATTATAAAAGGCAGTCGCCCCGAAAACCCTCGGCTTTAAAAAAAATAATAAAAAAAAGTTATTTAAATAAAACCCGGCGCCCACGCTCTGTGTCGCATAAATTGCCTTCATTAATTTCCGGACCCTGCAAAATATTGTCTTGAAAGGATAATCAAATACAAAAACGTGGAAATGGCGGTGCGTCATTTCCATAACATTTCCCTGGTCCGCCCCCCGCGTCCCGGTGCCCCCTCGCCCGTTTTTCGTCCCCTTTTCCGGTCCCTCCGTCCCCTTTATGAGTCGTCCAATTACGACCCAACGTCGGAGCTTAAGGCTCGCATTAGAGAGAATGGTAATGGTCGCAATTAGATGTATATAGTATGCGGACTCACGAGGTTTTATGTGAAAACCTATTATTAAAGAAATTAACTTAATTCAGCTATTATGAAATAATGCATAGTTAAAAGACCGCCCACAAGTTACAATATTTAAAAAGCAAACAATTATATGAAAGTCTTTGGAATCCAAAAGATAATCATTATTTAGAAACTTAACACTGAAATAGTAAATCTTCAACGCACATAATAATATAATATCCTCCTCGGCGGCCAATCTCACCGGAGATTAGCCAACTACGCAGGAGATATTATAGAGGACAAGTGTGTGCGCAAACACAGGTGCTCTCTCTATTCCTTCACTCTCCTAGCCCGATGGGACACAATCTTACCGGAGATTACCCAACTACGCAGGAGATATTATAGAGCACAAGTGTGTGAGCCAACACAAGTGCTCTCTCTATTCCTTCACTCGTCTAGCCCGATGGGACGGCAATCCGACACGACCGGAGAGAGATCAGGCGCAGGAACAACAGCTTTACGTGCTTTCCGAGGAACGTTGTGTATTCACATACGCAAAGACCCAGACCCGAAACAACAATCTGTAGATCGTACAAATAATTGTACCGTGCGGGAATCGAACCCGCGACATGTATTTCAGCAGTCGATCTCTCGACCACTGCGCCAACCGTGCCGTCAAACGCCACCAAACACACATAATCGCTCCAATGAAGTGATTAAAATATTGCCAATACAGCTATTAAGCAATCGACATACTTTGTTGATCTCTTAGACCTCAAATTCTTCTGTCATGTCAAAATAACCCCTTACAAGAACGGGCAAGAAACTACGTGGTTACTCTTTTAAAGTCTGATCGTTTAACATTTCATAATAATTATGATGGAGGAAATGTAGTAGGTACTAGGTCTAGACTAAACAAACTGATAAATATAATATCTGGAAATTTCTGAAGATACTGCCATGACAGTTATGAGCTGACCAGTCCCAGCAGACGGCACCCGTTCACGAGTATGACGTATGACGTATATATATTAGCCTGTCAGCAATGTGTCCCAGGCTGTATCGAGGCTGAATGTGTACCAGACTATCTCAGCATTCGTCACTCGTGATGCTTTCCTTCCTCCTATATACTGCACCAACTGCTAAGGTGCAATACAGAAAACCAATTTCTGAAGGCAGTACACATCTAGTAGGTACTTTAAAAAGTTACATTTAGGTGAGTTGCTTATAAATATGGTCAAAGAAATTAATGTTCATTGTATTATATTATATAAATAGATGACGGCACAGTTGGCGCAGTATTTAAGCGATTAACTTCCTGAGCTACGTATCGTGGGTTTGATTCCCACACGGAATAGGTATATATTTGTATGATCTACAAATAAGGTGTTTCGGGTCTGGGTGTGTGTGCATGGTGAGATGTGTTTTTGTAAATTGTTCCCACGATACAGGAGAAATACTAGCGTGAAGCAACATTAAAAAAAAGTAGAATTAGATGCAATTTCGGTACAAATTTAGAAAGAAACCAACAATAAAGTGAGCAACAAAAACATGTACAGCGAAACAAAATCTAATTCAATTAAACATAAAAACGAATTAGGATCTTTAAAAATACATAGTCCTATATATATATTTATAGTGCAAACACAGACAGGACGCGAATTCGTTTCGGACTTGCGCCTAAACAAACAAAAGCGTATATTGGCTTGTATGTTTGTCCCCCACTTAATTAATTTTCTCATTTCCTATTAGCCCCGAGGAACGGGCAAAGGATTTTCGTAGCCCTGTTTGGTTTTTGGAATCATGTTATGTAAATTAACCGAAGGGATCCTCTATGTAAGCGTACTATATACACGTATGAGTTTAATTGTTGGACTGATCTTTTTTTTTTATTTAAAAAAAACGTTGCCCCACACTAGGATTTCTCCTGTATCGTGGGTACAGTTTACAAACATACATGTCACATGCACAAGCAACCAGACCCGAAACAACTATCTGTAGATCATACAAATATTTGTTCCGTGCGGGGATCGAACCCGCGACACGTAGCGCAGAAAGCTAATCGCTTAGCCACTGCGCCAACCGTGTCGGCTTTGTATTTGATAAGAGAATACCGCGAACGAATGTAGATGAAGCAAAAGGGGTAATGTAAAGATCGTAGCACGTGGCGTTCCTTAGTTTGTACCTTCCCCCATTATACACATCTTCGAGAATACCTCGATATATAGGTGCCTTAAGAGTATTGTTCAGCTGCCCTCGGCTGGAGGCCCTTCTGGTCTCGCTTTTTGCCCGGTTAAGCAGTAAAAGCTCCCTGAGCTAATTGAGAGAGACAACACAAAAAAAAAAAAACTTCAGCTACCGGCTTCTAATAAAATTGTCTTGAGATACGCGCAAAATGGGTGTTTGGGCGTTCACGTTTCTTATATCTAAATCTTAACAAATAAATTTAATTTTGGTCTGTATTATTTTGTCGGATTATAAACTAGGTCGAAACGTTTTGTATTTTTTTTTTCATTGTATTTATTAATAATTATCACGAGATAATTTTTTAGTTAAAAAACGCATTTTAATTATTTCTCAATCTATAAACAATATAAAAAAATACAAAAACGTGAGGAACAAATTTTTACTTGAGTCTATAACATATTAAAAAAAAAACAGCATAATCTACTCATGTTTAGTGGGGTAAAAACATTGACACATTTTGTATGACAACATTTAGCTAAACTATAGTCTTAAAAGTGTTTTAAAGTGGTTTACAAAGATAAACTTGTACTGCCAACAACTAGGTTACAAAAAATCAGTAATTCGTTTAGATGTCAATGCGTGCGCTTTTACAACAAGATCCCAAGCAGTATTCAAAATTTAAATTTTAATAAATACAAGACCGTTATTAAGGAAAGACTCTGTAGTAAGGGTTACTATAAAGTCTCAGATTACTTGATTGACAAAACTGCTTGGGATTAAGCTGCCCTAATGAAGGTGTGTACATACATACCACGTACAGGCTATCTGGACAATTGATTAAGATGTTATCAAGCTATAGTATTTACTCTTATATTTTAATTGACATTATTATTTTATATTATTTTTTAATGAATTGATTATTGATTATTTTCTTTTAGTTCCATTTTCGTTTCGTTATTGTTTTCTTTTTTGAATGGAATATTTTTAAATCTCTCATTTTGTACACAATTACCTAATATAAAATAAAAATTTACTTGTGAATGTAAGGACATTGAAGGGTATATATGCTATAGAAAAATAATTCTTATTGTCTGACGGTTTGAGTATTCTATGGGGCCTTCTCGAATGTCCCGCGGATCTGGTGGTGTCGTGCGTCGGGTCGTTGAGCTCCCTAAAATAGGGTTGAGCTACACGGTTACTGATGCATGCGTCCCGTCTGTAGGGACAGGTCCGCTCAAATCTGTCATGGCACTGATGCTTTCTTCCAAAGGCCAGTCCAGACATTAACCTACATTGTTCTTACACGTCTTCCATGAACTATGTCATAAACCATATTTTAAAAGAGTAACCATGGAGTTTCTTACTGGTTCTTCTCCATGGAATGACAATTTGAACCAGCTAAACGATTTGTAAGTGCCTTTTACGGCCTACACGAATAAAAAAGTTTGAGTTTGAGTTTGAGTTTGAGTTTTACAAGCAGACCAACTATTTGGATCCATTCAATACGCCATTTGATTTGAATAGTGATGTTTATCGAAGCTACAAAAAGTACTTACTTTGAATTCTGTTATATATTTCATAAAAAAAAACCAAACAAACATTATCTAAATAAGCCGTCTTGTCTTAATCAATATGGCATCGCACTCTGCTGTAACATTACATCAGAAAATAAACTTCAAAAGGAAAAGGTCTAATGGTTGCAAGCGTGACAGCTAAGCGTGACGTCCTGCGTTCAATTCCCGGGTCGGGCGAAGTGTTATTGAGGTTTCCGGTATGGAAATTCTCAGAAGCACCACTAAGTATAGAACTGTTCACGGTAAATATATCGATGTCAATAACGGCATCGGCGAAATGTGACGGTACAAATCGTACGCCTCTGCCTATCTCTTCGGGGAATATAGGTGTAGTGATGCTGTGTTAAGTAAAAATAACGGTAATCAAGCCAATCAATGAGAGACTGTAGTGTCACGTTATCATAGATTCAACCCATAATCTATGCGTATGTCAATAGTTATGACCAGTAGCGTGCGGTTCATAAAGACAAAAAGACACTGCCTACCCTACATAACTCAAATAAATATTTATTATAAGATATTTGAGGTGGCAAATTACACATATCATTATTTAATCGACAAGACGACGAACCAACATGCAGTAGATATTATTGGTAAGCTTTTGAAATTTTTTGCCTACCCTCTGTGAAAACTCTGTTCACACCGCTGGTTATGACAGTATTTTACACACGTGAAATAGCCTATTAGAGCTTTATTAGCGTTCCAAAGTTGCCTGCGATAAGTTTATTTGAAAATATCTTTTGCCCGCGACTTAATCCGTATGCCTTACACGCTTACAGGCACTGTTCATATAATTTATAGCACTCGGGAATGATGTAGCTATCTAACAGTGAAAGAATTTTCAGAATCGGATCATTAGTTCTGAAGATTACCGCCTACATTCAAATTTTACCTCTTTATAATATAGATAAAAGCTTATTATATTTTCACACTTTTTGTTTTCCCCATTTATGCCCCATTGCCCAGCTTAACCTAGTAGATTTAGCCTCTTTCCAACAATGTTGGACCACCTTCATAAGCAGATTCTTATGGGATATTATTTTTGTAAGCCAGCATTTTTGTTTTTTTTTTTGTGTCTATTATCATGATCCAACCAATGACCGTGGCAAGCGCAGGTTTCTCTCACAGATCGATCGCCTTGCAACATTTTTATTGAGCCATAACTAATCCTACAACGATTTCTATCGCTACAACTCACATATCCACATGCCTGACACTCATAAAACATGGAGTTGAACTCATCAACTTTCCTAAACTGGCTCTAGATCGAAAAGTCTCGAAGAACGTCAGGGGAGAAGTCGTTTGCCCAGCAATGAGATGATGCAAACAAATAGTGGCAACAGCAGATCTCATCAACTTCTTATTCCTAATATTGGTATATACATTACGAATCCGAGCACGGTGGAAACCCCATATAACATAGAATAATTTATCTGTATTAGTCGCTCCGAGCGATCAAGTTATCGACTAACACTAACGAGCCGTTGGTACGTCGCTCACCTATAAAAAGTAAATCAATTATTAAAAAAAACCACGCACGCACATTCGGGCAGCTAAACTACGTGAATTTTATGTTACAACTATTTTTATTTTAATAGAAATGTATTAACTAGTTACTTTTTCACCGTAAAATATATAAATATGAATATTATTGAAACGTTCAATCTATTTTTTTAAAGTAATACGTGGTATGCATCTCCTAAATTGATATATAATTTATATTTCATACTAGCGAACCGCCTTCGCACAAGTGCAATTTACTAATAAAGAAAATGAGAATTGAGATTTTCATATAAAAATACCAACAAAATTTCCAGTACCAATTTAAAAAAAAAAACTTTCTTACCAACCTTGTCCAGACAATTACGAAGACCACAAAAAAACCATGGACACATCAGTCGAGCTGTTCTCAAGTAATGATCTTTCATATGCACATGCGGCAATTGATTTTTATTTATATAAATATAGGTAGCTCATTATATTTGAAGCTAGGTTTTATGACTGAAAGTGTACTAAAACTGTTCTATGTTATAATAAAATATTGAAACGTTCTATGTGTAGATATCATGAGGACTGTAAAAGTGGTGAAGTTAGAAACTATTAGCGATGTTGTGCGAGGGCGGGCGAATGAGTTTTGTCCTTAATATTATTATATGTTTGACGTTAAAAAAGCACTATTTATTGACTAACTTGAATAAATGAATTTAAATTAGAAATTTGTTCAGGCGGTCTAACAGCTTAAACAAGAAATTAAAGGTCAAAATAAGAAACTAAAATCTTGCAAAAGAAGTGAAAACATATCCTAGCATCACGCTTTATCCCCGAAGGGTAAGGCAGAGGTGTTCACCGAGTTGACCCACTACAATTAAACCAACGATTACTACTAAGATTTTTTTAAAACCCAGTAAACTTTGCATGACTAGGGAATCGACACTAGGACCTCACGCTAAGCAGCTACAGTTGGGAGCAATGAGGGTGTTTATGTGGAGACTTCATAAATATATCTTAGGTGGAATTAATTCAATTAAAAAAATGTAATTATTTTTTCATCAATCATTGTTTTCCGTTGCATTGTTACCGAAGCCCTGTGGGGATTAATTGATGAAACGAAAATACACAAAGGGAGCCGAAATAAGCCGAGAAAAGCCGAAGAGAGCCGAAGGGGTAGGAAGATGGCAAATGATTTTCGTATGACGTGCCTCTTTTGAAGGCTTTTCATTTTTACTTAAATCAAAAATTCATCAAGATATCTTGCAATCGCAACTTTTGTAGCAACTTTTAATCCTATATGGGCTACGATCATTTGTAGCAGTCTAAAGCCTTGGACACACGGAACGATTATTCCATGAAAATACAATCGTTGCAAGCAATCTCGCATGGTATGACAAGATTCTCGCTGCGATTACATTTATAATTACCTAATCCCATAAAATACAGTCTGCGGTCGTTACAACCTACTTACTGCAACTAAAACATCTCATCATTATAAAATGGCTATTTTGTATGAAGATGCGGGCGCATGTGGAAGTAGAATTTACGCGTAAAATGTGAATAGACACTTACTGATATGATTTGATCCTAAGAATTAGGATCATTCATAAAAGGCAAAAAAATAACATATCTCCCAAATAACCTTTTTTGAATGACAATCCAAAGATTTAATCGCGAGTAGAAATCGCTCGAACAAAATCGCTTCGTGTGAGCGAGCCTTAGAGGGCCTATGGGGGCGAGCCCACATTACGTAATTTACGGGCTAATATTATGGTGCACGTGATAATAAGTGGTGCCAAATGTTGCTGTTACCTATTGATGTGCTTGTATGTGTGTGACCTTATTTATAACGAAAAGGGGCCCGTCATATCTGTGTAATCACATTACTTTCTATATACTTACATAAACTACTTTTGAGCTATATCTTCAAGTAGCTAATAGATTAAGCGTTGCGGCACATTCTTCAAGCAGAGTAACAGCTCATTTTGATTAACTGTTAAGATTCTTATAAGCATTATACTGTCTTGAATCCTTGCTAGAAGCAAAAACGTTATTACTATTCATTTCTTTGCTTAATTGAGTATCATTTGCATGTTATAGATTCCCCACTTCCATAAACGTATACTTATCGCTGAATTTTGCAAGTGCTGTATAAACTTCAGATGAGTTATTCTTTTGATAATTCTATAAAAAAATTGTTCTCATTTCAAACTAACAACTAGTTAAGTAAGTAACTCTACTAAGTAACTTTTAACTCTAGTAAGTAAAGAAAGTAAAGAAAAGAGAGTTATCTGACGATTGAAAAATCGACCCTTAGGGTTATAATCTGCGTGAATACAGTCTTAAAGTTGGTATGCATAGCCCTAGCTGTTCATAACACTCATAAAAAGTACCTTACATTATCATAAATCTCAGCAAGCCTCTCAAAACTCTCTGCTAAAAACCCCTAATGTAACACTGAAATTAGGACAAAGTACATCGATTTAGCATTAGACGGACCCTTACAACCTACCACGATTAGACCCACGCACTTTTACTGTAATTTGTCACAAAAAGTTGGCAACTTCCCCTCTGGGCCAGCCGCATCATTTATTACCGAACCCTCCCACTCCGGAGCCACCCCTCAAGGGCCAGTAATTTTGCCTTCAAAGCCTTCACGGGAATGCGTAATGACTAACGTCGTGACGTAAATCGCTGGGATTTACCCCTTGTCTGTTTACCTAATACGTGTTTTATATAACTGTTATATGAAAATATGGATCTGTGAAGCATAATTTTAAATTATTCTTAATTTCGGTCGGATGACAAAAAATGTTTTGGTCGTAATATGAGTTTTATTTTGCTATTGTCCATTCTGAGTCTGGACCGAAAGACCTGAAAGTTATAGAGGGAGGTTTTTGTCCAGAAATGGAATGATATAGGTTGACAGTTTCAGTATACTAAGTTAAAGTACTTACCCGACTACAGTGTTGATAAAAGAAGAATAAAGAAAGAAGTTCTTTATAAGAACCTGTGTCAAGAAAGTCTGCTTTCTGAGTTCTTGATTGGTTCATAGTTGAAAAATTTGCTTGTCTGTAAGCTTCGTAATGTGGCTGACTGCACACCAACCGTAGAAATTTACTTAGTGGATTTTGGTAATAATTGGGACCTGACAAACGAACGTCTAAATACGTGAATAAATTAATTTACGGGGATAAAACAGTTCAAACTACATACAGGGTCTGCCGTACATATGTACCCACTATATACCTGCTTAGGTATCTTAGATAAGCATTCTCGTGGACTACCTATTTTTATTTACTAAATCTGGTCCTATTTACCAGTTGTCTTTTGTTTGGAAAAGTTTGATCCACATTCAACTTACACTATACTTATTTGACTTAATGCAATTTAGTACTATTGTTTCACTTATTATATATTCACTAAATAACTTATATACTATCTACATATTCTTCAAAATTCCACAGCGTTATGTATGTTTGCACACATTAAAAACTCAAAAACGTTGCTCGGGTCATTAAAATTCTGCGCTGGAGTTGCGGGCATAATATAAAGTCATTATGCAAATGTTGCCAGTTTTTTGCTGGAGGTTTAGCCTATTTGTGGAGATGGCTCTGCGTTTTATATCATCACTGTGGTTTGGGTATGTAGCGTAGGAGGGTATGTTTATTGCTTACTTTGTTGGTGGTAGCAATGTGGGGTTAATGTAAGCGTGTGGCGGTTGGTAATTGAGTACCTAAAAGGAGATTGGTACCTATATAAGGAATTTTGGTCGAAAAACAGTTTAGGAAAGAACGACTAAAATAGTATAGATATATCAACGATCAACTAACAATGTTACTTCGTAAGGATTACAAGCAGAGTAGTTCGATTTCCGATTCGGGACCATACCTACTTATGCAGTTTATACATGACGGTACAATTAGCTGTGCCTAAGCGAATGGCTTTCGATGTTCGCGGATTTGATTCTCGCACTTAATAAATATTTTTATGACTCACATCTAGTTTTTCCGGGTCTGAGTGTATATGCTTGTGAGATTTGTATCTGTAAACAAAATAGCAGAAAATCGTAGTGTGAATGGCCCCACACTATTTATTTATAAAAAAAGGTATATTTTTTCTTTCCTTGATAAGTGTGAGGTTTAACTGCACCCACGAAACTAGCGAGGTGGTAGGTCAAACGCATGTAGACAAATATACAATAGACAATTCAAAACATTTACCTATATACCTAAGCATACCAACCAAATTCTCTTCCAATGCATTTTAATCAAGCAAAACACACGAACAGAACATTATAAACATAAACATAGACACCTAATTCCCCTTCCGTAAACTTTCAATACATAAGCGCGGAGTTTGGTACCAAATGGAATATTCATACAACCATCCCGTTTACGGCCTTGTAAAGGGCCGCATAAAAATTTAGAGGCAAAAAACGTACCTACATCCCTTTAGATGTGCTCCTGGGATGGAACTGAAGTTTGTAATTGAATTTTTGCCTGGAGCCCGCAAAGGGCAGGCCTGCTTAATTTGTCGTGCGAGGGAAAGGGTTGATGTCTGTGGTACCTGTGGAAGCGGTCGCGGGGATTGGAAAAAAATTGTGAAACGAAATTTTGTATACACAAGATATTCGGCTAAGTGTTTTTGTTTTGTTTTAGAATGAATAGGATATAAAATAACATGCCTATATTCCCCGAAAGATGGTTTGACGGCGTTAATGTTCAATAGAAGAAGCAATAGAAGGCCATCCTATTACCATTTACCGAGCACAGTTCAAAATTCCGTAAGGATAAAAGGATTGTTTGAAAAAAATTTATTAATAACTCTTTGCCCAACCAGGAAATCGAAACGGTGCGTGACAGGACCTCACGCTCAGAAGTCGCGCTTTCGAAATTTGGGTGTAAATCAATACACCTCTGCCTAACACTTTGGAGAATATAGGCGTGATGCTATGTTATGTACTAATGCGTAACGCCTATGTCATTCTTCTTCTTCGTCGTCAAACTCTTGGCAGAGTGATCCTGGTCATCACATCAAAGATCAAAGGTAGCAAGCTTCACAATCCACCGCCATTCCTCCCATACTGTAGCTCTTCTTGTCCATTCGTGGAGTGGACCATTGAATGCAGTTTTGATTTGGTCAGTCCAACGCATTGGTGACCTGCCGCGCGCTCTTGTGTCTTCAACATTTCCCTGCACTACAAGTTCTTCCACAGATGTGTCTTCTCGTCGTATGATATGTCCAAAGAAAGTGAGAATATGACATTGGACGATGAATGCCAATATCATCACCAGGTCCCAATTGAATGTCCCGAATAATCACTCAATCCGCTTACGCCGCTCACTCACATCCCCACCGAAGATACAAATTATATTGTTGTAATCAAAAAGAAATATTCCATTTTTTACAGCGCAAGGGTTGTTTGGGACTCCTTTTTTTCGGCCTACGTGCTAAAATTTAATTCGGGCTCTCCGGATTATGTAAAAGTACGTTTCAGATACATAGCCCCGTTTTATCTTCGGCGAAATTAAAAAAAAATCGTTAACGGCCTTTACAAATGTAACACGTTCTATTATATTCTATAAAGTTTTTTTTTTTAATACTCCACTGAGAAATGTTTGATTTTCGTTGTCGTTTTGTTTTTACTGAAGGATGTTATAACTTTTGATTATACTGAAAAGGAAGGTAACGACGCCTGGTGTACATAAACAGCTCTATTAGTGTCCCCCAGTGGGGCATGACGCGAACGTGAGGCCATAGACATGGGGACAAAGTTCACTATAGCTAACTTTTGTTTATGCTTATTACTCAAATGAAGTATTTACTGGGAAATAATAGGCCACCTACCCTTCTTGCTCCTCAAGAGGAGACACAAGGGTTTTTATAGTGGAAACGCAGAAGACTGAGGGCACAGGTAAATGTAACTAAAGACGCTCAGTTGAAATGCAGTTGCAGTGAAGTCTCGACCTAGAATCTCGTAAAGATGACAATTCGGTGATCGCTGTCAGACACGAGCACATAACCGGTATTCTACTGTCACGCATTATCAGAGCGTTTCCCAAAGATCGGTATTCTCTTAAACATTTGACGACTCAAAAGTCCATTTTTTAGGTTTTGATTCCCACAAAGTGTAGATTTGCTCACGTTTGTCAGAATTCAACCTTATTCGACGCGTCAGATCACGTGAATTAGCATACTGGCCTTGAAGAAGTCTAAGAGTAGAATGAGAAGCTTTAATGCCTTAAATCACTGCGCTGACTTGGGGCGGTTTTGTCCACCAAACTCTAGGCGTGTTTGAGCAACAAACCTCACAAATACTTTTTTATTTTTTCATGATCTTGTCCTTTTGCTCAAAATCGCAAGCGTTCAACCACTAGGCTATCACTGGTAAAATTATTGAAAAATACAAGACAAACTACTAAAACTACTACTTAATTTCTTTGAATGGAAAAGGATCGTTAATATCGAGTTCGCTTTTATTGACCCAAGACCGATCTAATAAGTGATATCCATTAGATGTGTTTACCCACTCATATCCAATCACTTATCATCAAGTTGACGTTGTTCCTGGTAAAGAATACCCCCCCCCCCTTCCCCGCCCACCCGTGGGCGTTGGCTTAGTACTACAGAATGTCGAGGAGAATTTATTGAGATTTGTTTAACTTTGTATCTAGATCTAAATTAATACACCTAATCTTAGTTAGGACTTTGTTTGGAATTTAGGAGTAGAAAGTAGCTGTTGTATTGCTAGGACGATATATAGGGTGCTATTAGTCATGGATGTTGGCTGAAAATTTCAGGAGGAACGAGATTTTCTTGATCTCCATAGTTAACCGTTAATGACGTTCTTTTATCAAAGAGTATAACCTCTATGGTCATTGCATTTTTTTTTTTTTTAATTTTGTTATATTACGTCAGCTGCGACCGTGTATGACATTTCATATGGTTGAGATTGGCAGTATGAATGTAAATAATTAATGTTTTATTTAATTGAATGTATTTGTTACACATATCATATATAAATTTTAGCTTTCTGCACTTCTTCTCCTATAAACTTTAACTATACCAAATCTCACACTCCTCCGTACGCGCAATATGTTTAAAAAGGGGCACAAATTTTTGTCTTAACGTATTAATATATAGATAATTTAGCACCCCTAGTACAAGCTCTTCTTGACCTCGATCGTAGTTATCGGGCCAAAAATGTATGAAATAATAATAATTGGAGTACAATAAACATCTATACTAAACGCGCGCACAATATCTTCATACATTTTTGGCTTATGTTATTGTATTAGCGTGGCATACATATTATTATATAAAAAAGCAATTTAATACGATTATCCTGATGTGTCAAAAACATTCATCTAAGTCGGGATCATCCCCATATATAACACACTAAATAAAATAAAATACGCGAAATAAAAACCCTATCTTCAGGTTTAAGCTCGACAGCCTAAAGCATACCGTGACAAACAAAACACGAGCGTCAATTTAGCCCAAAAATAAAACAGTAATATAATTTATTATCTGTGCCAAAAAACGTCACACAATCTTACGTTACGCACAAACAGAGCCCTGCTTAAAACCTATCCCGGCTTTTGCTTTTCCATTTTCCACTACCAGCACACTTCGACCTACCACCCCCCTCGGTATTCCCACCAAAAGTCCTAAAAACGGGGGTGATGTATAAAACTGGGAGGTCAGGGTAATTTGGACATTTTCCCCGTCCAGCGTCGTATGACAGATGATTATCTACGGGCGACGTCAAAGTGAATAATTGGAATTTTGAATAGGGTTGTTTTTGCAGTTTATGGTACGTGTATCTAGCGCGATACGGAAAGTTTGGTGATTATGTTTTAGCGACGTGTGCTCGCAGTTTATAGTAATTTGTACTAGGAAACTTCTGTACTGATCTAAAAAACTAAAAGTTCTGTTTCATTTCAATTGTCCTATGGCATTGTATGTATACTTACTATTATGCTCAAAACAGACAATCGTATCAACTATATTACATCTATTGGATCATTTATGCCTGCCTATATTACTACATCACCCATACAAGAGTACCAACACAAAAATTCTTCCACCCCTACAAAGCCGAAAAAATAAAGAACACTTCCATGTTTTTATAACGAATACCTAACACCGAGCGGCTAAAATGAATGGCTCCTAATTAATTCTACAAACCGCACCGCAAAAACGAGAATAGGTACCAACATAACGACATAAAAAAAATCACATATCAAAGGGATGCTCAAGAAAGATAGGCGAAAAAATCGTACCTACTGAAATAAAAGCCCGCCCTCCCCGCGGTTCGCAGCGGCCGCGTCTACCCTGCCCGGGGAGGTTGGGGCACGCACATGCGTATTTAGCCTCCCCCACTCTAAGCCAGCCTTCCATTTTGTTTTTGTGTAGTCATTTTTTTCCATGTTTTAGTTTTGCTAGACAAAACTGTTTTAATTCAAGCTCGAATTGAGATGATTATTATAGTTTTTTTGCGCTGTTCTATTGATGAATTTAATAATGAGAAGTAATTTCTTTCGTTCGTAAGCATTGTTAATGAACAGCAGAATGATTTGGAAGCTTATTATCTGGTTATGATAGCCATTCAAGGATCAGGCAACATAAAATAACGGGTTATGAATGAATTTATTTTGCGAGAGTATGGTACAAAAGTTTTTATTTTAGGTGTTAGTACCACAAAACTCTGCTAGTTAGGCATGCAATAAATTATATGATAATGGCACAATGGCACAAGAGACAATATAATCTATACTTATAATAAATCTGTAGAGAGGTCAATTCTGTACATGAAATATATTTTCAAAATAACTATCAGGGGGTGATTAGTGATCGATACTGATGCCAAAAATGCAATCAGTAAAATTTTTGTCTGTCTGTCTGTATGTTCCTTATAGAAACAAAAACTACTCGACGGATTTTAACGAAACGTGGTACAATTATTCTTAATACTCCTGGGCAGGTTATAGTATACTTTTCATCACACTACGATCAATAGGAGCAGAGCAGTGAAGGGAAATGTTGGGAAAACGGGAGAAGTTACTCCAATTTTTAAGCTTCCGTCGCGTTTTCAGCCTTAATGGTTAAAGCTAAATAGAAATCATATACGAAAGTTAATCTGCCTGTTACATCAAAACCATTGAACCGTGAGGAAGGACATACGCTACTTTTTTACGAAAAACGACTGAAACGCGGACGAAGTCGCGGGCAAAAGCTAGTTGACAATAAAATGACAATACTGTTAATATGATTATTTAAATTATATAAATGTCTAAGACAACAATGCAAAAGTGTATTAAAAAATGTCAAATTGAATATAACAAAGCCAAGTTGTCAATAAACCAAAACTGTCGAGTTATTTATGCCAAATTATCTATTTATATCTACACGTTAATAATTCGTTAATAGCATAAAATGTCTACATTATTTTGAAGTCCAACATCGATTAATAAACTATAATACTTATGCATTTTCAGGAACACTGTGGAGTGACGAAACCAAATGTTCAATAATAATTTAAGACATCGGAATGTTCAAGCCTGATGATCGAAAAATGGTAAGTAAAAACTGCAGACACTGATGTTTTTCTAAATGTTACTAGAAAAGAAACAGGAAAATATATAGTTTCATGACAAAAATGAAATCATTTTAATATAACATTTGTAGTACCTATCACGACTGTATTCCCCCAAGGGTTAGGTAAAGATGTACTTTTTACACCCACATTTCGCCAATACCGGGCGCGTCTGTTGCAATCTACCGGCACAGAACTCAACTCCGGGATACGACTGAGAATTTCAAAAAATTTTAATAACACTTTAGCCGACCTAGGAATCGGACACAGGACTTCAAGCTAAGCAGCCCCGCTTGTGACCACTAAACCAATAAGGCAGTTGAAATCATTTCAATATGAAGTTAACCCCCTCTCTCTTATCGTGGGTGATGATATGGCGACTAAGGGATGGCAAAATAATCGGTGACAACATCCTCAAATAGAGTTATCATCATACTACAATCAATCTTTTATAACTAGGTTTATAACATAACGTAGCATCACGCCTGCATCTCCGAAAGGTTAGGCAGAGGTGTGCTATTGAGCACGTGTGGCGTCTGACAACCAGTCTAACCTTAGTGTATCAGTGACTCCCAATAATTGGGTGACACAAATCAGAAGGCAGTCGCTCCGTGTAAAATACTGATATTCAGCCGAAAACTGGTTAGACTGGAAGCCGACCGCAATGTAGTTGGGAAAAGGCTAAACAGATGATGATTTCGTCAGTAAATATTAGCCCATACATCACTGACTTCCTCATTGGTCTAACGAGCGCCGACAATCTAACAAGCACGACTGCTGAGCGGGAGGTCCTGGCTTAAATTCCGCTCAGTAGACAGCCAAAACGACTGATAATTCCACACTTGAAATTATAAGCGACGTCGCTATCGACCGCCAAAAAGTCTCGTGTGAAATTGATCCGTTTCCTACCTTTGTCTTTCTTTCCAGTGGTTTTGTTCCAGTTGTTTTGTTCCAGAATATTTTTTTCCATTCGCCTACCCCTATCATACGATGTAGATAACCATGAAGGTTTATTACATAAATGATTAATATACACACACACACATACTTAAAGGCAGTATGTAAGTCCACTCCTTGCACAAACAGGGGGGAAAAAACAAAGCCCCATTAGTACAGGAAGTGAGGGCTCATCAAGATAAATAGAAACGTCACGATGATGGATTACCGTCCCAAGCGGGGTAACACCTACCATACTTTACCGTATCATAATCCTGATACACTTTTATCACAAGGGAATAAGGTTGAAATTCGCGTGGGTTTTGTCAGTTGTATGTTGGGATTATCGTGGTTTCTGCAAGGCAGCGAATGTCGTTATCGTAAGTAAATAGGCGGGGGTGTTTTTAAAGATATACGGGTGGTATTTGTTTTAGGTAATTGATGCGTTAATTTATAATGGATGGTTGATAATTTTGTTTTTATTATATCAGTGAACATAACATAGCATGAGGCCTGTATTCTCCGAAGGGTTAGGCAGAGATTTGGGTATTGTACATCCACATTTCTCCGATGTAGTTATTAAGTTCCATGTAATAGGGGGCGAGCCTATTACCATCAATCGGACACAGTTCCAGACTGCGTGCTGCTACTGAGAATTTCCATACAGAAAAACCCAGTAACACTTTGCCCGACCCGGGAATCGAAACCAGGACTTAAAGCTCAGTAGTTGCGCTAAAATTAAATAGAGATGCGTAACTATAACATTTCCTCTATATCCTAGTAATCTGGAGTTCTGGGAACTCCTTAGCATAATGAAGGATTAAAATTTCATAACGTAAATTAATTCTAGGAAACGAAAGAAGAGTTTCAAACACACCATGCACGCTTAGAGTGCCGGGAAATGAAAATTTTTAATGAAACTACTTATCGTTTTAAGCACTGTAATCAGTGTTTCAAAAAACTAAGCCAGTCAAACAATTTTAATACTTAAGCTTATGAAAAATCAGTCCGTTTTTAAACTTCGCCTCACACTTTGATTTCTTCTATATAAGATACAATTTACCAACATACCCGCAACTGTATCTGTATCTATACAAAATATTTGTTCCGTGCGACAATCAAACCCGCGACAGTAGCCCATCTCCATCTCGAAATGATGGAAATCATGAAATTAGTAGATAAAAAGATTTTTTATCTACTAATTTCATGTTTGTTTTGTTTACAAGTAGTCGTTATCTTTTTTGAGACAAAAACTGTTGGCGATGACGTCACAAAGTAGTTTGTTCATCATTGTACATAAGTATAAAACTACTATAGGACGGATTCATCCAATTTAAATATTGTTTTTTATTATCCCGTCTAAGTTCCATGAAGAGTCTTTAAGAATAAATAAAACCTCACAAAATGAAATATATACGATTAAATTTATAAATCTGAAAAAATATCTATTCCATACAAATAATTCAATAATACTCGTAACCTTAAATGTACCTACTGAAAAGCTGATTTTATTTTTTCGGGATTAGCAAATTAGGACCTTATATGGGCATATAAACAGTCGTTTTCTCTATCATCTGTTACGCTGTACATGGCCTCAACAGTAATCGGATTCTCCTGATCAACTAATAATCTCGATTGTAACCCGAGGTCTGAAATGTATCCTATTAACGCCGATGGGGTCGCGTCCTGCCGCATGGGAGCTAATATCGTCATCTGATAGCTATGAGTGTTTGACGGTACACCTCTACTTAACCCTTTGGGAATCATTTTCGTGATGGTTAACGCATAATGAATATGATTACATGGAGTCAAAAATTCTTTAGGAATTTTATTTCACTGTCTTCAGTGTAAGCAGTTAGAGTATATTAACTGAAAAATATAACTTAAAAATACTTATACTTAAATAGAAATAAGATTTTTTATTCTTTATTTTTTTTTCGTTCTAAGTTGTATTAATATTATAAATGTGAAAGTTTGTGAGGATGAATGGATAGATGGATGGATCTTTGTTATTCTTTCACGCCAGAACAGCTGAACGGATCTGGATAAAATTTGACACAGAGATAGATTATAGTCTGGAATAGCACATAGGCTACATTTTATCCCGGGAAAACGCGGGCGGAGCCGCGGGCAGAAGCTAGTATCATATAATAGGGGGCCAACTTATTGCCATCTACTGGACACAATTCGTGCAAATCCATGCTGCAATTTTGCCTGACCAATTGCTCAGTTAAATTACATATTTATTGTACTAGGAGCCTGTTAATCATCACGCCTGTATTCCCCGAAGGGCTAGGCAGAGGTGTAGTAATGTACACCCACATTTCACCGATGCTGTTATTGAATCTGATGTAATAGGTGGCGAGCCTATAGCCATTTACCGGGCACAATTCCAGACTCCGTGCTGCTACTGAGAATTTCCATACAGGAAAACTCAATAACATTTTGCCCGACCCGGGAATCGAACCCAGGACCTCACTCTCATCAGTCGCGCTTGATGCAATCTGTTACACAATTATAAACCGCTGCACATAAAAGAAAGCTGCGACCACAAGAGCCCATCCTGCCTACCCCAATCTACTCCAAACTTGTTAACATGATCACCATGGCAATGACGCAGTTAATACAGCGGCCTGCAGTCCTATCTACCCCGTAATCGAAATGAGCGCAAAGATATACAGTAAGCTTTATTCCGCCAATTTGTAGATTCGAACCCTGAATTCATTGCACGTTTTGTACCCGTACAATGTGCGTACCCAGGTAGGTATGTTATTAGTACATGTTCTATAGCTGGCGATTGTAGGGTTAGGTTGGTTTTTATGCGGGCTGGTAAAGAATGGTAAAACCTATGTTCGTTTGGCGGTGGTGCATGTGATTTTCGATCGTGTTTTGTTAGGCTTTAAGGCGCGTGTTATATAAGAATTTATTTTATTATATACTAGCTTTTGCCCGCGACTTCGTACGCGTGGAATTTAGAATCTGATATTTTGCTGCGGTAAAATGGAGCCTATATTTTAAGTTAGACCTCTAGCAATACATCTGTGAAGACTGCATTCAATTCTAAAAACTGTTTTGGCGTCTGTTGCTCTTATAAAGACCCCCCTTAGTTTTTTTCAATGTGCAAATCAGAGGAGCAATACTTGCGTTATTAAACTAATGTCGAAATTGAGATACATACAAAACATGGCGGATGTCTCTCACGTACCTTTTCCTAAATTTTCGTAATATCATGCAAGTAGTACTTACCTTATCTTAAACACCCGAAATTCAACAATGCAGTTGGTAAGTAAAGCAGTCGAGATTTCAGTAAAAATTCTCGAATATTGTAATTTATACTTAATGAGATAAGATACTGACAATAGTAATTAAAAATGGTTAAAATCACAGGTATACAGCGGCGTGTACAGAGTTTTTAGACAGGGTAAGCAGAAAAATTTAAAGCTTACTTACCAAATATACCTATTGCATGTCGATAAAATAATGATGTATGTGATTTGCCACCTCAAATATCTTATAATAAATATTTATCAGAGTATTTATATTTATAAGAGTATGGTAGGCAGTGTCTTTTTGTCTTTATGAACCGTACGCTATTACAGGTATGCAACTATATTTTACGAACTTAAAAATCGAATCCTTACCCAATATTTAAATGATGCTCCAGAGCTCCACACAATAAGTTCTTGGTCAAAACGGCAGACTGATCAGTGGTTAAAATTGTACGACCGCCGATAGACGTGTGCCGGTCGAACGGGTTACACTGTCGTTCTGCCTACTAAATGACTCCTGCATTATTGAAACGGCCAAACTGTTTGGTCTAGCCTTCAAATGTTTGAAACAAATGAAGTTCTGACCGTCGCTGTCATTAAAAATATTATTTTGTAGTGCGATAAGCGAATGCTCGCTATTCTTTGGAGTAATATTTCGTGCCGTGTTGATGTGCTTTTGTTTTTGATCATTGATACAAGGCTTCCTCCGAATAAACGTATTTCAAGCTTAAACGTCAACAGTATGTATAGTTAAAATGCCATAGATATTGATGACCTTACTTTTTACGGCTTATATTAGAAAAGGGGAAGATGTTTTAGAAATTCTAGATCAAATATTCCCTTATCTAAACACTTCTTGTGCGCATGGACGCTGTGTGAACAAACAAACTCAGTACAGTACCAAAGGTAAACAAAAAACCTTAATATATTGTTAGGTTCTTTTAAAAAGTCTAATTATATAGAAACATGGTATACCCACATTATGCGGCAACACAATATGCCAGATTATCCCATTCTTCCACAAAGGCTATTCGTACAGAAAACCACATTATTTCCCGGGCTCTCACTGCCATAGGCTCGGCGCACAATGGACCCCGCAACCAAGACAAATGAGAAATACACAATATCTAAAGCCTAGGTAAATAGGATAGCTTTGTTCTAGCCACGCAAAAGTGGCACCTTCTTTTATACAAAACACTCTGCAAGCGAATATCGTCTTTGAGATACAAAAATAGAGCATTTTTTTGCTAAACATCAAACGCCGCTTCAAAACTCCGAGACCGTTTCTTTTACATAGACTATGTTTCTGCTACAAATGTGAAGGAAATTCAGCTTTATGCTGCGGCAAATAAAGTTCAAATTCAATCCGTGTGCTATGTAGTACTAGGGCTGTTTTGCCTAGTCGAAAGCGGTCAAAATTTATTGCGCGTAAATGTGCTCTGGCTAACCCGGGAGTTAGGGGGTGGGGGGAGTAGGCTTAAAAATCGGGGAAAGGGTAAAGGGGTACGTTTTTAGCGTTCGCAGCGCGTCGGCCTATTTGGGGTGTTGACGGCCTACAGGGACGGATTTGGGATAGTTTTTTAAATGTATTCGGAATGTCGCAATAACGTTAATTCAGGACATTGTGAACTTTCTTTAGGTAGCTTCGTCTTTCGAGCATTCTGGAGTTCTCACGTTAAAATATCTTACACCGATAAAAGTGTAGTGAATTTAGATCTTATAAATACATCTGTCTCTCTCCAATGTATTTATATTCCTAATATTACTATTATATTAGAGTAAATATTATTTACCTACTTTTTATTAATATATCATTTCATTTTACACAATAATGACATTTTATTTTAATACACTTTTTTTCTTAATGTATACATTTAATGTGTATTTATTATATGTATATTCAAATTCAGATAATTAAATTCAAGAAAAAAAAAAATTTTAGCCCTCTGTCGAAGGAGAGTAATGTTTTATCAGTACATTTCAAAAAATTTAAAAAAAAATGGGAAAAAAACGAAATAAAATAATTAATATATTTTTGTGCTTCTGTTATTCCAGGTTGTTCGTTGGAAGAAAAAATATCGCTCTGACCTTCACATCATCCTGTCGTAACAGTCGCAGTGTTGCCTTCAGCTGTTACACCTAAAAAACTGACATGAAACAAAAGGTAACATAAGTTTATAGCTTACAGGCTTACATATCACTTAAACATACACCCAGACTCAGAACAAATATCTGTAGGCAATAAAAAAATGTGCTGTGCGCGACACGTAGTCCAAAAAGCCAATTACTTAGCCTCTGCTTCATAATCTCACTCCAATTAGGAAATATTTGTAGCACATGCAATGGAATATTAATCCTATTCGCCCAAGTTGGGCCCTGCAGCGCGTTTAACCCCGCACCCTCTCGACCTACGCACGTCTCACTCGCACAAACTACAAAAAGAACTCTCCGTCGCTTTCCACCCTTTGCTTAAATTATTGCACCTCCGATCCAACCCCACGCGACAGGCCGTAAACACCACGAAAACTGATAGCCAAAAACATACCCTTTCACTCACAAGATAGGGTTTTAAACATTTGTTTTGCACACAATTGTAAGAATAAATTTCTCCAAAGAACGTACAGTGATGATCTGATATCCCATTAGATACCGATCTAACGTTAATTTTGATTACAAACTAAAGTATACCTTAACTTGTGGTGGTAAAGCACACTTTTGTGTATCCTATTTAGTGTAAACTCCGTCTTTTAAGAATCAGAGGGTATAAACAGACGGCTGTGAGCAAAGGCGGTGGGCATTAAAAAGGCCACCCGGGGGTAGTTTAGGGGGAAGGGTGGAAAAAGGGGAAGGGATAAGGGTAGCTGACATACCGGAGGGTGAAGACGCATTGCTCGGGGAGTCTTCGACGTAAAGAGACGTCAAATGCTGAACACTTCTTTGTTGATGAAGCGATTGGAATTGTTTATAGTCCATAGTCATTAGGTTTAGGTTCATATTTGTACGATGCAGGTTAAAATAATATAAGGATATCTATTCTTAATATTATAAAGAGGTAAAATTTGTTTGTATGTAGGGGGTAATCTCCGGAACTAATGATCTGAATCTGAAAATTCTTTCACCGATAGATAGCTACATTATCCCCGAGTGCTATAGGCTATAAATTATATAGGTATGTAGATCACGCGAACGAAGTCGCGGGCTGAAGCTAGTGGGTTATAAACTGGATATTTGTGTGGGTACTGTATTATGATGATCATCACAGTAATCATAACCAGCAGGGTGCACAGAGTTTCTAGACAGGGTAGGCAGAAAATTTTAAAAGCTTACTTAACAAAAATTCCTACTGCATGTTGATTTTGGTTCGTCGTCTTGTCGATTAAATAATGATATATGTGATTCGCCACCTCAAATATCTTACAATAAATATTTATCTGAGTTATGTAAGGTAGGCAGTGTCTTTTTGTCTTTATGAACCGCACGCCACTGATCATAACATAACATAGCATCACGGCTGTATTCCCCGAAGGACTGGGCACAGGAGTACTGTTGTACACGTAATAGCGTGCGAGCCTAGCGCCATCTACCGGGCACAATACCAAGTTCCAGGCTGCTACTGAGAATTTTCTAACAGAAAATCCAATAACACATCGCGACCTGGGAATCGAACCAAAAACTTAGTCAGCAGCCGTACTTGAAACCGGACAGAGGAGGCATTTCTTCAGATTTATAATCATAATAAATTGGATGATTTAATTTGCTTACAAAGCAATTCTTAAACAACTATATAGTTGTAACATTTAAAAATATTCCTTTTTATTAGCTCAGGAGCAAAGACAGTAGAGTGAATAACATTGGAACTTATATGCGACATGGTGCCAACGGAATCGCACTTAATTACTAGTATAGTTGAATTTTAATTTGATATTCATATTACATTATGTAGTAGCTTAAAGAAATTAATGTGTCAAAGAACTACACTATTTCGAATACTACGCAATAAGAAAATAAATCTATATAAATAGCCCTTAAAATCGGATTGTTCGATCAGATCAAACAACTGGTGACCTACGTAGCATCGTAGCCGCGTAGCACACGGGCTACGACAACATGCTACGTACCTACGCTATGCTATGTAAATGGTGCTGAGGTACATTCTCAAAGAGACCAACAGTGTAAAAATACTTCGTAATTTTGATGACTGTTGTCCTATAAGCATTTAAATTCTTTCTCACATTTAGACTCTAATAAGACAATACTTACACACCATAACAACACCGAATATTAATCAAGTATAATCGATATCATAAACATTACCAGGATTGTTTCTTAGAGCATCATAAACTGTGAGGTCTGTGAGGAACGGTGCTGGTTGGCTAATCTTTCCACCATGACCAAACTAATTTCCATATTGTATTCCCACAGGAGTACTAGAAACTCACATTTCTTTGATACCATTACCAAATCCCATTTAATATAAGACAGGCCCATTGCCATCTACCGGTAACGATACCAAATTAAGGATTTTCTAACAGAAAAACCCAATAACACTTTCCTTAACCTGGATCTAACTTGAGACCTCATGCTGAACCAATTACGAATACTAGAATGACGCAGTGCCATTAACTTAGTAAAACTTGCTATTCGAATAATCCTTTTATATTACAATGCTAGGTGTAAAAGTGGGGTGGGCAGAACAAAAAGCTCGGAGACAGCGGCGGTATCAGATGGGCGTAATTTTTCATTACATTACCATAGGATAGTCATGCGCGTGTGAAGATAAAACCTCGTCCCTAACCCCCGTACCAAGAGAGTTCAACGACAGCGATACGTCAGTTAAAGCCTTTTTAATATATTTTTTAAACCAGCTTTGTTCCTTTATCTTGGATACATAACACAAACTTTGAAGCAGAAATACACAGACCCACAGCCTAATTACGTAAAAAAGCGACAGCAATACGACAGCTACGCGACAGCAATCTCACTGTCAGCCAAATACATACATGGCACAGAAATTGATTGCTATGTCGGTAATTAGGCTGCCGGACAAACTATCTGTAGACCATACAAATATATGTGTGAGAATTAAACCCTTAGAAAAAATAATTGCTCAGTGGTCAATTTTTTTTTCATTCAGTTTAGAAATTCTTCCTCTGCAATGTGCAATTCCTGTGAAAAGAATAGATTTAAGGTAAGTTACAAAATCAAAAATTCAAATAAATAGAAAAGCTGCATATATATTTACAATTTCCCCAACATAAAACGCTGCATACATACCTAGTTTCCGCTGTTTTCTCACGAAATATGGTTATATAAGTATATACATATATGGGCTTTATAAAGGAGACTTAAAATATTCTTCTCTGTTAGTCATAAAAAGCCAGGGTCCCATCTTTCAAATATTGACGAGTAGTGTTTCGAAACAAAAATCTATTATGATTATATAATATTATATACATAAGGCAATAGCTGGATTAACCTAAGATAAATTATTCCTCTGATAAATCCATAGAAATCTATTCTAATTTCAAATGAACAGATACATAATTTTTATCCGAGAATTGAAAAATCGGGCCCAAGACACCCAAGATTCGTTGTTGTATCGTCTGGTTCAGATCTTCGGTAGTTCAATCTGACCCTGGAGTATATGCTTCATGATAATGTTGACTTGTAACTCTGCAGCCCCCTGAAATATAACAAGCATAAGCATTGGTCATATAGTCCTTAAATTAAACATTGTTCCAAAATGCGACCAAAATCCAACCTCGCAAACCAACCGTAACGTATCGTCTAAAAATATTGTCAAGACACCATCACACAATGAAGATGGGCCACTCTCCATAAAAAAATATCTTATTGGAACATTTTTTACCCTATCAGACATAAATAAAATTGCTTTAGCTACTTGACCGTGACTTCACAGAAACTTTACTTTAAATAAAACTACAAACAAATGAATTTACATACTCTCGAAATATTTCAACCAAAAAAAGTTTGTACATAAAAGATTAAAATATTCGTCGCCACCGTCACATGGTACGAGGGTCGGGGTGTAGAGTTCCCTTAGGAAATTAATAGTCGAGTGCGCGAGACCCTTCGAGCACGGAGTTCGCGTGGACGCCGCTAGGTGGCGACGGCTGACTCGAATTGTAAAGCCACATCGACGACGCTTCCATTTTTAAACGAGTATATAAGATTCCGTTTGTATAATCACGACTGTAATTCTGGGATACTAGGTTGAAATTGATGTTTTAAATTAGGTTTAAAGTCATGTTGTCGGTCAATGTCTTAAAATTAATTAACATTCAGATGCTATCGTATGCCGTAATAAAAAAAAGAGCCAATAAAATTGAAAATACTTTTGCGGGCTTATAAATTGAACATAGGATGTATACAACTGTGCTTAGCTGATGAACTTTACTAGCGTGATACTAAAACACAACGGCATGGTTATAAAATATCCTTTCCGCATTAAATCTATAAAAAGTTAATATTTAAAAATAATCGTAATGTACTTTTTTTTATGACACCACTGTCCTAATCTGATTGCGTGTTAATTATTTTAAGTAGTATTTAGAGTAATATTGTTTATTAAACTTAAGTCCCACCGACCCCGACAGATGTCACTTCGCACAAAAATACCCAAATAAAACTAATTTCCAAATGCACGTAACCGGAAACAACTAGCAACCGCACACAAACTATTCTGCTTACATCGAAATATTTAATAGTCGCTAAAATATTCGCCGCCGCGATGTGCTAACGCAAAACTAAGCGAAATTAAACCAACTGCTCAGTTATTAGTTGTAGGAATTATTATGATTTTAGTTTTCCACCACTCGCGTTCGAGGGTTAAGGAATTATTATTATTTTAGTTTCGCAACATTCGCGTGCATAGGGTTAAAGTCGGAATGTAGAGTTGTTAATCGTTGTAAATATGGAAGTGCTTTTGGGAATGTTGTGCGAAATTAAAATTAGAATGTGGAAAGCTGTTATCATAATGTTTTGATTCTAATCCGAATCGTAGCAGATTATATAATATGATGAGGCACGGTTGGCGCACTGGTTAAGCGATTAGCTTTCTGCGTTATGTGTCGCGGGTTCGATCCCCGCACGGAACAAATATTTGTATGATCTACAGATAATTGTTTCGGGTCTGGTTGTGTGTATGTGACATGTATGTTTGTAAACTGTACCCACAACACAGGAGAAATCCTAGAGAGGGGCAACGTTTTATATAAAAAGAAAAGAAAGAAAGGGATGGAGCAAAAAGAGATACACATATATAAGATTATTTATTTTTGAAGCTATGTAGGCTTTAACGTACTACGTTGATATATTTGTTTATTTTTTAATACATATGTCGAACTCAATGTTTTTCTCTCCTGATTACCACATTGCTCTAGTGGTCGTAAGAGTGACTGCTGAGCGTGAGATTCTGGGTTCGATTCCCGAGAAAAGTGTAATTGGGCTTTCTGTACGGAAAGTCTCAGTAGCAACGCGGAGTCTGAAACTGTACCCGGAAGATATGTCGGTCGGCGACATGCCGGTCCCTTCTGCCTAACCTTTCTGGGAATACAGGCGTGATGCTATGTTAATTTTAAACTAGGCCCTTGCAGGAGCTTTTAAAAAGTAGGTGCTCTCAAGGTGCACGATTCCAAAAATGGGTTGGTTCTATGGATAAGAGACCGGCAAGAAACTGCATGGTATTTAAATAAACTGGTTAAAATATCTGAGAAGATCTGAAATTAGTCTCACATCTTTGCTTTTAATAGTGTAAGCTAGTCAAAAGTACCTAAATAATCTAAACAAAGTATTGGTATCATATTATTCTGGTAGGTATGCATTAAGGGATTCAGATTGAACACAACCCCCTTTTCCAGAAAACTGCAAAAGTCCGGAAACAGGAATATGTAGTAGGTACTGTTATGATTTTTTATTTTTTGTGTTCTTGTATTTACTGGAACTCATAAAGAATCACGTTGATTTAAACAAATCGACCCTTAGTTTGACCTTATCCAAATAAAAAAGTATATTCCATGAGGGGCGTTACGACCAACCGATTTATAGACATATCTCCATATAGTAGTGATGTAGGGGCAAAACGTTTGGAAACATATGGATTATTATGTTACGGTGTTCTTATGGTATTCAATAATGAGAGGGACACTGATCTCAGTGTGAAAGTATTAATTAATTCGACACCAGTTCCAAAACTATGAAAACCAACCATTTTGAATTATCAGAAAAAAATAACACCCTGCTTTACTCGTCTTTCCACAAAACACTCAAAAGGCATAAAAATAAAATCGCCTTTCGAAGGGTTAGGCCTTAGTCCACCACGCTGGCTCGGTGCCGGTTGGTGGACTACACACACCATCAAGAACTTTATGGAGCCCTCTCAGGTGTGCAGGTTTCCTCACGATGTTTTTCTTCACCGTAAACGCGAGTGATAATTAAATTCTGATCCGCACACGATTCCGAAAAGTCAGAGGCGCGAGCCATGTTTGAACTCAGACCTTTCTGCATGGAAGGCAAGCATTCAATCGCTAGGCTATCAAACGAAGTAATGAAACGGTGTTCCTCCGTTGAAAAGGGAGGATCCTCCGACTAAGCCAGCCTGGAGGGCCGAAGCCCGAAGTATTTTTTTTATAGTTTTGAAATATTTTCTCTTACTAAAAGTTATGTAGAATGATGAGCAGAGTACGCTCTTAATTATATATCTGTCAAATTAAGTGTGTATACTAAAAAAATATGGCCGGTAAATTTAACATCACAAAAAGCAGCATCAGGGCTTATTTTCAATCTAGGTAGTTATATTTTAGTCAAATTTCTTTTTGAGACTGAACTTACGTGTAATCTTAGAGGTAATAACACTTTGAAAGCACAGTTGGCGCAATGGTTGAGTGATCGACTGCTGTGCTACAAGGCGCGGGTTCGAGTCCCGCTCAGGATAAATAGTATGATGTACAAATACTTGTTCAGGGTATATGTGGATATTTGTGCATGTGAATATTTGTGGTTGTAAACGCACCCACGATACAGGAATTATACTTAGCGTGGGGCAACGTTAAAAAAATGTATAACTATGTATGTATGTATGTATATCTAAATCTATTAGATCTAATGTGACCATAAGTTCAGCAACCGTCTAAAAGCAGCATTGAATCTAATTTCCGACCTCGGTAGTTCTAACTATTTTAGTCGAAGTTAGTTTTGAGACTGAACTAGAGTCCCAGACGCAACGCACTCTCAATTAGCGAGTCCCGTATGAAAGTTTAACCGGCCATACATAACCATTATGTGTAAAATACGGGTAAAGTGCAAAGTTAGACAGCGTTTCTATCCTTGCGCGGCTATAACTCATGTGCGGCCAACTTCTGAGAGTACGGTGCGCATGCACAGTTTTTATAGTTCGGTTTTGTGATTGGGAAAGTTTTATCTCGAGTTTTATGGATTTATTATTTTAATTATTTTATAAATTACCGTTGATTCATTAATATTATGGTAAAATTCGATTTATATTATTCCTAGAACTAGAGTTAAAGTAGGTATGTTTGAAATTTTATTCTAAACGTATACGCAATGTGTTCTAGCTTATTCAGAAATTATACAAGCAGCAGCGTCATCGGTGCGCAAGCACAAACTGCAGGGCATGCTCCCCAATCTACTTTCCCACTTCCCAGCGCTGTTACTACAGAAACTATTCATCTTGATAATAAGACATAATTTAAAACAAAATCAGAGCCATATCATATAAAATCATAAACCAATTTTGCTCCTAACTCAAATAAAGCTTGAGTGTGACTTATTTTGCAGACGGTGGGTTGCGGCGCGGGGTGCGGGGAGCGGCGCCAGTGTGCGGTAATTGTACAAAAGTTACCATCCTCAGCTACGGTGGATTCGTTCATGCTTCCTTACTCGTTGGCAGCACACGGGCGGGCGGCACGCTGCGGTCTGAACGCCCGGCTACAACGTACTCATTACTTTTTTTGCTATCCTGGTGTTTGTGGCTACTGAATAAATATACATGACCACTATTCATTTTTTTAGGTGCTTAATACTCACGCGCAGAAAGATAGGGTCGTATACAAAGAGCCTTCCGAGTGATGTCACCTATCTAAGTACATCTTACGTACCTACTAATCAGCTTCATTACGAACCTGTTTACTGGCTAATCTATCAACCACGGCACGACCAATCTCCGAGAGTACCAAAAACAGATTATCTTGATTCCCGCTTTAACATAACATAACATAGCATCACGCCTTCAATTCCCGAAGGGTTAGGCAGAGGCGTAACTATTGTACACCCACATTTCGCCGATGCCGTTATTAAGTCCCATAAAATAGGGGCGAGCTTATTGCCATCCACCGAGCACAGTTCCAAACTCCGTGCTGCTAGCGAAAATTTCCATACAGAAAAACCCAATAACACTACCCGACCCTGGAATTGAACCCAAGGCCTCACCTCACGCTCAGAATCAGAATAATAATCATTTATTTGTAAGAATGTAGTATACATAGTATGATGTTTCATTATTATAAGTAGCTCAATATATTCTACCATAGTCAATGGCGTATAAATATAAAATTTTCAATTTACATAAATTATAGCTATCAATCAAATTAATTAAAGCAGACATTCAATTAAATTATTCAGTTAGACAACAATACCCACTTACATAGATGCCATCTATTGACCCGGGTACGTCTTAAAACTGCGGCCAGACACCGGAGGACGGGCAGCAGCGTCCTCTCACTAATCGGTGAGCCACTGCGATCCCCAAGCCAAGCGTGGGGATTATGGCAAACCTTGAGGGAGGCCTTCGTTCAACAGTGGACGTCTTCTGGCTGATGATGATGATGATGATGATGACCCACTTATATAATAATCATAATAAAATTTTATAGCATATATACACATGAAAACTTTAATATTCTATGTCACTCCATTACCAAGTATAAATAATCAGTAGTCGCATTTACGACGATTAGACCAATGAAGCAGTTTGATTCCCCGAAACATCGTTATTAGAGTTATGCCATAATTTTCACCTCGTGAATCATTTACGTCAAGTATGTGACACGACTTGAACCAGGAACAGTGACCTCCCGGGGGGCCTTAGGGGTCGCGAGCGTGCAGAATGGGACTCTGCTAACGCTCTCCGCTAGCGACCCCCGAGAAGACGGCGACACTGAATGGTCCCGTGTCGCCGTGCACAGCACCCAGCGAGGGTAACGGGGACACCTCTTTACACCTCCACCGGGATGTGCACGAGGGGGTGGCCTGTTTACAGTCATCCCCTCCGGAAAGTGCCATCGATGGCGTGGCACCGTGGTAGGCTTCAGTGCGGTCTTCTAAGAGTTCCCGAAGCCCACCATACGGTGGAGAGTTTAGCCGGTAGGAGTCCGACACACCCCTCCCTCCCCCCCAGGCGGAGGATAGCCAATGACGGGTTCTCACCAAGCTAATCAAAAAGAAAGGAATAGTAATCTCCAACAAAATTGCTGAATAAGTACACGTCGTCATCTTTCACTGCTTTCAAATTACCCAGCTCATTGCCTACCTGCACGTACCATTTCCCGACTTAATCGAATACTTTCCACATCATCTCACGCGCCCCGGCCCTCTAATGCAGCACCCCTAAAATGTAACGTTCGATTTCCCGACCCCCATCCCTAATCGTAACTTTTCTTCAATCAACGGTCTACAAATCGTAGAGCCTAAAATCTAATTAACTGACGATTGCGATCGGCGCAGGGCTGTGCGTGATTAAAAATGTAAATTATGTTTTAAAATTAGAACATTTTAATCTAGGGTCTGGTTTAAAAAAGTTTTTATTCAAGTGGGAATGCTTAAAGTTGACGTCCGTTGTTGAGTGCGCGGCCGACAGTAGGGTTGGTTAAAAGTTTTTTTTTTTTTTTGACAATAAAAAAATAAGTACGTTGATAATTTCGTTAGACTGCCTAATTGGTTTAGTAGTCTCAACCGCAACTGCTAAGCATGAGGTCCTGGGTTCAGTTCCCGGGTCGGAAAAAGTGTTATTGGGTTTTTCTGTATGGAAATTCTCAGTAACATAACAGCACGGAGTCTGGAACTATGCCCGGTTGACGGCAATAGGTTTGCCGTATTACACGGGACTCAATGCCGGCATCGGCGAAATGTGGTCGTAAAATAATACACTTCTGACTAACCCTTTGGGGAATACAGGCGTGATGAATTAATTTCCCTTAAATCTAAGTTATTTTTTTTTTATTAATACTTACGATCAGTCTTTTTTAATCTGCACAAATCACTAAGTATAAGCTAGCCAGCCCTGTAGCCTTTGGAAGTTAGGCAAGCGGTGGCCGGGGCGGGTCTTGCGGCGCAGGGCGGGCGGTAATGAGTTGGGCGGCCGCATTGAGGACTCACGCAGACGCGGACGTAGGCACCAAAGTTTGGAGGAGTTTGGTTGGTCAAGGCTTCTAGAGATAGTCGACTTTAAGTGTTTCAGGAGGTTCTAACGATTATTGTCACTAAGGAACTGAGTTCATGAAGAACTTTTATGATTATTGACAGAACTATTGACATTAGTATGGGTGACAGTTGGTAAATCAGTCCAGCCCATTACTGTATCACTGCTGTGTACGGAAATTTTCTCATAATAATAAAAGTTACCTCTTTATCCACTTGACAGTTGATTCAAAGTGAGGTGTCGTACAACGCGCTCTAAGAACAGACTTTTACCTTATGAATAAATACTTACAGTTTGGTTCGATAGACAATTAATCAAGTTTATAATTGGTCCAAACAAATAAATAGTTAACTCAATTATATAATTATTATTTTCGGTTTTTCATCTGCAATCATAGCATTCAAATACAGTCTATACAAATAAATATATTTATAAAATATTTTACAAATTATGATTCATCGAATTGACAACCCTTAATTAATGATTTGCGGAAGGTTCATTTTAACAATCATCGATTTGATAGTTACTATGGAAATTCGTAAAAACATTGTTCAATGTGACCTTATGATATGACTGTACACTGGGTGGCTTCGGTATTATCTCAAAAGGATTATCAGTAGCATCCTTCGTTGTGCTCATACACAGCATATTGAATCACCAATCAATTCCAAAGCGTTTTAATTAGGCATTCGACTATGATTACGACAGATGTCAATTTTAAATTCCGAACGTCAAATCGCGCAAATCAAACCTTCCTATAAAACAAACGAGTGTCGTTACTGATTTTTTTTCTTCTAGCTCTATGTTCCAAAGTTGAAATTCGGCTCGCTCTCGAGACTACAGATAAATATCTGGCCGCGGCCGGACTTTTTTAATATAAATGTTCTTTGTTCCTGACGGGAGAAAGTTATAATGAAAATTCAAATAAGGACAACTTTTAACCTTTTGTATTTCATGTTTTTTTTTTTTGCATAGAATTGTTTTTTGTTTTTCCAAGTGGTGTTGATAAGGATCGTGTTTTGTTTTGCTCTTTTGTTAGTTTTTATGTGGTTGGTAAATTAAGTTGCATGTACGGTAAATGTACCTATATTTACATTTAAAGTCTTCGGTGACTTTATTAAATAACATTTCCTTTTGATCTCTTGTTCTGCTTATTTCTTTGATTAAAGTATAATAATTAAAGGATAAAAGTATCGCATTAGAATTATCGAAATCATTTAGTATAATTTATATTCAAATTAAAAAAAAATACAAATATAATAAATAAAATTTTCGCTAATTATAATTTTCTTTCATTATTAAATTAGATATATCAATCATTTTGAGATCCAACCCTCTCGAACCTTCTCCAAATAAACTGACCGAACATTTTTCAAACATACTGACCAAAAAAAAACTATCGTATAAAATCTAGACTAGGCATTTGCCACAGCCACCTCTTCCATACTTATGTTTGTTTGCACAATTTTAATCAATTTTCATTACCATCTCTCAAAAACCGTTCCCAAAACACAACCACACCAAACCTTTTGAACAAGACGCGTCAGTACCACTCGATCATTACCGTTTCCTCTCACATCCCAACCCTCATTACCTTACAAAGAATCCACGGTAATGAGTGGAGGCCCTTATTTATTCGTCGGCATTGCCTCAGGGACACAAAGCAAATAAAACCCTCTTTATTTGGTCTACGCCAACATACATTTTAATCAAGTGACCCTGTCAGGCCGTAGGACCTACACTTAATTACTTAAGTTGATTAGGTATGGTACGCACGTATATAAGTAAATGTCGGTGTTTTTAATTGTTGGAGTAGTTTTGCAATCATTACCTCATTGGTATAATGGTCGCAAGTGCGACTGCTAAGCGTGAGGTCCTGGGTTCGATTCCCGGGTCGGGTCAGGTCGGGTTTTTCCGTATGGAAATTCTCAGTAACAATACAATACAATAGTACTGCTCTGACTAACCCTTCGGGGAATACAGGCGTGATGCTATGTTATGTAGTTTTGCAACTAACTGTTGTGGTTGGCTGAGAAAAACTAATCTACGGCAGTGTTGCGGCTTTTTTTATGTTTTACTTCCCTAGGCATATCTATTTTTTTTGACACTATTTTGTTTCCTATAAAGTATTCACTTGAGCTCATGTTCTAAATCCTTATCCATATATATTATACGCGATGAATTCAAAAACTACTGAACGGATTTTCATACGGTTTTCACCAATGAATTTAGTGATTCATGAGGAAGGTTTAGATGTATAATTCATTAAGGATTTGTGTAAATACGCAGAAATATGACTATAATTGTTGAAGATGTCGGAAAAAATTATGCTGACTGGAAACTTTACTGGCGTGCGACGCCTTACTAAATTAAATTAAACCAAGGTTTCAGAAAAATAAATGTACGCGTATAATGCTCTGCTACCCGTGCGAAGCCGGGGCGAGTCGCTAGTTCGATATACATAAATAGAGAAACTATGTCGCATCTTTTTGACTGATACTCATTCGAGTAAACGATACAAAGAAGCGGAGACATGCTAAGGACTCATTGGTATGGCGCAGTGCCCGCAGCGTACGGGTTAAACATGTTACGTATGTCGTTGTGACTTAACAAAATACTTATATATTTTCCTGGATACTTCATACGAGTCATAAAATACATACTTTGAAAATAAAATCTCCCATGTGTATAAAACCTTACCTTCGTAGAATAACCGAGCTTCGAAAACACCTCATCAACTGTATAATAATTTATTACCCTCCAGCCATACTATACCAATGTTGAACGCCGTAAACCAACCTACCCTCGCAAAATTAAAATTCTCAAACAGTCCACACTTTGCAAAAGATATATGGGGGTGTTCTTTCATCTTTCCCCAAGCGGTGACCTTACCTTAGTCGTTTGCGGGTTTGGGGCGGGACCGACCGTACCCAACTCCCCCGTTGGGGTATACCCGGGAAAAGTTGGGGCTCAGACCTCTGCGGCGTTATTTATGGCTCTCTCGAGTACAGTGAAGTGCTCGCCGAATATAAATCCTGGGGTCGGCAGAGACTTAAAATGTAAAATAAGAACGGTAAAGGGACGCATTTAAAATCCGCGGTCGATGTAGGTACGTTGTTTAATTTAGGAGGTAAGTAATGTTTAGATGGTAGGTATTTGTTTAGGTACCAATAAAAGTGATAAAAGATTCTGATCTGATGAAGATTCCTAATAGCCATCTAAATAGACATCTATACTAATATATTATAAAAGGTAAAATTTGTTTGTTTGTATGTAGGTGGTAATCTCCGGAACTAATGATCCGAATTTGAAATTACTTTCACCGATAGATAGTTAAATTATCGCCGATAATTATATATTTAGATCTCGCCGACGAAGTTGCGGGCTAATGCTGAAATACGAACCACTCACTCATTTATTCACTCTCTGAATAATCACAAAGTTATAGGAAATATAACGCCTAAAAACTTTAACTCATTATGGGCATCCGCTAGGAAAAGATTCTGAAGATCTCATAAATGTTTTTCCTCAGGGGGTCAGTTTTTCTTCCCTCAGGGGGTGAAATTAGGGTTCTAAGTTTCTACGAAAAAATATTTCTACACGAACGGATTCGTGAACAACTAGTTATCAATAAAATTATTTTGGTGCATAGATCGAATCGCTTCGAGATGAACGAATTCAGCACTCGAACCTCTCTATCATGTCGGAAAGTTGTTTTTTATTTTCAAGTGATACTTATTCGGCAATATTTACTCGTAGACCCTTTGACTTGAGCAGGAAAACTCATTAACCCTTAAATTGTCAATGGATGGCTACACTCACGTTTGTAAAGAATAATATTCCGAAGGGTGCCTCCTGTATTTGTTTTGGCGACCGAAATGCCCCTTTTGGGCTCAAGTTTCATTTTACATTCTCATTTGTTTTTAATGTAATCTGATGCGTGATACGGGAATGACGAATTCTCTGAAGATGGGTATAAGTCCAGACACAAAATAAAATAATAATAATCAGCTGCTCACATTCTTGTTGCTTCCTTGTTGCGACCCGTGCAACTACTTTTGGGGATCCAGTTAGTGAGTTGGCAAGTCTTCATCTGTCATTTTTACGTGTAGTAAAACGTAGTATTACATTGTTTCGGCAGGCGCCATAGATTTCCATAGTTCCCCATAACCTGGTCTATATCCCATCACAATAGCCCAAGTAGTTTTTCTCCACATATTCTGCAATAGTCCCGAATATACCAGGATTCGTCTTTGGGTACATTTATATAGTACATACAAAGATAATCGCTGGGTCACCATAACATGTCAGTGTTGGCTTCGGCCCCACGCACGCCTTCCAAACATCCGGGACTCTGTAATCCCATGCAAGGAAATGACATACTTAATAATAATATACTCTTTGTTGTACAGCAAAAGAAATCATCAAAAGTAGTAACAATAGGCGGCCTTAAAGATGAAAGCGATCTCTTCCAGGCCAACCTATATATGTAGGTATTTATTGGAATATGAAGCGGCCATAGCTCAGCAGCTAAGAATTAACTTACGCAAGGTTGTAATTTTCAATCCCTATAGTTTCAACATACACGAACACTCCTACAATTTGCTTAGGTATATATATAGGTTAGTTAGATGTGATAGTATAAATCTTATACTGTTTCTTAAAAAAAAATCTTGTCATCCGTTTTATTATAAACATACGTTAAAAATATAATTTTTCTGTTACATAAAATTATGTATCATCACATGATTGGTTTTACATATTATTTTAAACTAGTTTTTGCCCGCGACTTCGTACGCGTGGAATTTAGAATCTGATATTTTCCTGCGGTAAAATGGAACCTATATTTTAAGTTAGACCTCTAGTATAGTAATACATCGGTGAGAATTGCATTCAATTCCCTGCAGTAGCTTACAGAAAAAAAATCTAAAAACTGTTGTTTTGGCTTCTGGTGCACTAATAAAGACCTCCCATATTAGAATTTTTTCTCCAATATCTATAAAATCGGCCTGTTATAATTTTATTATAAGTATATCTAGATAAATATTTTTTCGTTGTTTAGATTTCGATACAAACAAGAAGAACAATATCATTTTTAACAGTACTATTAATTTATAGAGTGAGTTTTAGGAAACAAATAATAAAGCAAGTATAATAATATTTTATAAAATCCCGAGTCTGCACTGAATGCCTGGTCTAAATGTGCTTAGGCAGAGTTTACACAGGCAGGTACGTAGTAACGGGTAATCTGTGAAAAACACGCGAATTCGTCATAACTCGTAAGCCCGTTCGTAAAGTACGCACTTCACTAAAAATATGACTTTTGGTGCAAGTAAAAAGAGGTTCCATAAGATTTTGAATTGAGAAGGTATATTATATACATGTATAAAGAATTTTAACAATAAACGAGTTCGTTAATAAACAGACAGACATCGAAATGATCCTATAAGGGTTCCCTTTTCCCTTTTGAGTTACGGCACCCTAAAAAATCTTGAAAGATTGAATGAATTTTCAAAACATTTTTCGAGCTCTCTAATTCATTACAAAACCCTTAGTGAATTCATGTACCTACATATTTTATAAACTTACTTGTTAAATAATCTTTATTAAAGCCCGAATATTGAAATCTTATAATTTTCACATGACACAATTAAATTGGATTTCTTCCGGAGCCTAAATGATTTCAAATTCATTTTTTAAAGTCAACTTTTTGATCCCTCGATGTACAAAATCAAATTAGGTTGAGAAAATGGAATCTGAACTTTAAACATTTACAAAAATGTATTAAATCATTCATGTCTAAAGTGGTAGCCAAACAGATTCGCTTGAACTCTTAAATCACGTACAAAATATCCAGTTTAACCCGCTATCACTTATATCATGGACCAACCCGACACCGTGATGTCGCACACAATCCCTCATTAAACGGAACACGACGCACGCGCCGCATTACTGCGATAATTTGTACCAAACCCCCATTGAACACATTTGTACCTCGCTTCACGTACAAACTCCGAAAGAGCTGCAACTATTAACATTCTGTCCGTAAGCACTGCTGGCGGCTAAGTGTGGTACTTTTATAGTGCCTGGGGACAATAAAAAGGCACTTTGGTACCCTTTTATGGTGCGCGTAAATCTCGTTTTATGAAGGAATTTTAAAGGGAAAATACGTGCTTCACGATAATATTGTCAAAACAAGGATAGTTTTAAAATAATACAAAAAATTTACTTGTGCAAAAAAATTGACTCCACAAGGAAACTGAGGCAAAATAAATGATATACCCTGGAAGTCACACTTATTTTGGCGCTCCAGGTGTATTTACACCTCGTTAGACGTACTAAGAGCGTTTGAAAGCCCTGAAAAATAATTAAAATGTTGCGTTAGACTACCGTGACTAACTTCATGTTGTTTGTCCAAGAACTGCAAAAAGGACTGAGAGAAGTAGGTATTATTTTGTGCTACGGAAACAGGCGCTCACTTTTTTCTATAAGAGACTTCTACGAGCAACCCGGGGGAATTGTACTGAGAAGATGGCAATAGGCTCGCCTCCTCGTACTTAGAATTGAATAACGGTATCGCCGAAATGTAGATGTACTATAAACACCTTTGCCTAACCCTCCGAGGAATACAGGCGTAATCCTATGTTCTTTAAACCAGTATTCTCATCCTAATCAATTAGTCCCCCTGTAGAACAACGGTAGCCTCTTCTATACTTAACACTACACGGACCTATAATATAAGATAGGTAAGTCTCGTAGAGATCTTTCAGTCTAAAAATGCACGCCCCTCCTTTATATCTTTACCCTGCTACACGCAAAATAGTGTATACACGCAATACACGTAACCCCATCAATATAATTTGTTCTTTATTAACCGGCTAAACACGAAAGTGGGTTGCGTCGATTGTAGCGCAAATATATTTTTTTACACATTTCAATAATCACGTTTAGTGGAGAGGCGTGCATTTTTAGACTGAAAGATCTCCACATCAAATCAAATCATATCTCAAAATTATTAAACTCAAAATACAAACATTTTTCTTCTTTATGTATGTGTGATCCAAGTATTTATAGCACGTTTTTGTATGTATTATATGAAAAATACTAAACAGTTATTCTAAAATCCACTTTATAATGTTGCTATGTGAATATAGACATATTTATGCTCGTGGTACCTGAAATATTTCATCACAGATAGTAGGTGCATGTTTAGAGAGAACACAAGTAAGAGGCTGTAGGTTTATTATTAGAGCAAGCAGATTATGTTGCGGTATTTCATCCGCAACGTTGCACTACAGGAGTATTTGTACCGCATGTACAAAACGTTCGGCTTCAGTTAGATTAGTTCGGCAGTTTGTTAAAACGAGCTTTCATGCTGTACAAGCGCAAATAGAACTGTGTCTTGTAGTTATTTAGATTAGTCTTAGTACCTAAAGAAAATCTTTTAGACGACTCTACCAAATGTCACTTGAGTATTGTTTTAAGTGAGCGCACTACTATTGGTTTCTAGGAGCCGTAGTTTGTCCAACTACAGTCTTGATTTGATCTCAAATGTACTATGTACCAAATCTACGTAAAATATTATCAAAATCCAAACAAAAATCCGAGACCCAGCAAAAACCTTTAATACCCTCCTAATTCTCCATAATCACAATATTCAGCCATCATAAAAAGTGTCCCGCGCAGCCTCGGTTCGCCTGAAAATATCTTATGAAAGAATATATAATGAGCAGTTGAAAAGGGATAATTGATATGAATTTTCCGTCGAGCCTTCGCATAGGCGGGGAGAAGGCTTTGTGATGAGACAAAAGGAATTACAAACAAGTGCTACGAGCATTGATATAAAAACTCGAGATGTGCAGTACAGTCTCTATATATTTGAAGCGACTACGACTCGCAACATGGCAAAAAGTAAAGCGCCATCTATCGATCGGAGTAAAGCTATAACAACAAACCCTGAATCGAACTATGAGAGTTTACAACGATTCTAACATATATACGAATGTCCGACATTAATCGTCGGGCTTCGGCTCGCCAGGCTAACCACCGTACCTGGTCGCAGGATCCTCCCTTTTCAATGGAGGAACACCATACCTCGTTCCCTCATATATTAAACTGATTAAAGACAAGAAGAAAGTGTTTCTTGAAGAAATATATTCTATTATTTATGCAATTACTGCTACAATGGCCACTTTAACTGACTTCACAACATCAAATATAACATAATGCTTCTCTTACCCAAAGTAAGATGAAGTGGTGTGCAAAGAACGAGCATCCACGAGTGTCGAAACCTGAGATCGTCTACAGCACCCAAAGTAATTAGCCTCAATACAACAATTGCTAAATGACTTATCTTAACACTAGGGTACAAGCAATTACCATGTACGCTTGTGGTTACTTAACAGAAAAACCTGACTGGGTGTCAGCAAAGGGTTACGTCTTACTTACCAGAAATAACAAATTCGTATCCATTTTTTAAATTTTTGGTGTGTCATATGTCTCTTGAATCATGATTATACTGTTTCGATTTATGATAGTATTTTTTCAGACGTTTTTTATTCACTGTATCTAGATTTTTTATATCAATGTTCGTAGCTACAAGCGATGACGGGGGAAGTGTACTACATACCTATGAGTATGTGTTGCTAATTAGCAATTTTGTGAGTTAAAATAACCACTGCGGGATGATAAACATTTAGGTTTTGTTCAATTTACGGCTTTGTTTTTATTGATCGATGTTTGCGGAATAAACAAGCATTGTTTGGTACTTTTATTATTTTAGGAAGTTGGTGATAGCGATATTTACTTTACGCGTTACTGCTATATCCTGCTTCGTGTTTCTAGGTATTCCAGATTAAAATATTTGGAACGTTGGATTACTTAGTGCCCACATCATTTATATTATATTATGAAGTAGGTATTTAGACATGACCTAGCCTTGATACTGAATATAACAAAATGTCGGTTACTTAATGAAAATTTCACCAGTCCAATGTTCAGCTGTGGGCTTGGTACAGGGGTAAAAAAATTCTTTCAGATGGCAGGTGGCACGGCTAGCCTATGAGACTATCTTTTGATGTTTGGGTCATCTTGTGACCTTATACCACCACGCTAGCCTGGTGCGAGCTAGCGGATCCTCGGAGCCCTCCCAGGTTTCCTCACGATGTCTTGTGTCATCGAATTCAGATCTGCACATGAAAAAGGTCGGAGGAGCAAAGCCGGCTTTGAACTCAAATCCTCCTGCATGGCTATCCGCCGCGGAGCCGTATTCCTATAGCCTAAAGTGCGGTCCTCAGAAGAAGCTGCTGGCAAGCAACACTACACACTTTGAAATACAAATTATACTTTTTATATCAGTAGTTCATTTTATAATTTAAAAATACCTACAAAAGGTAGAACCACTGAAAATTGGTGTAGCAAAAACTTTGTCAGCAATACCTTTTCATCCATTTCCACTTCAATTTACTTAAAACGCGCCCGAATCTATTCATTGGGCGTTCAATTAGAACAAAAGGTAGTGATTACCCCGTCCAATTTCCTGGCGCCACAAAAGAAAGCGCTTGCAGCGCCGCCAAGCGGTTCGACCACGCAGCTCATTTTCGGTACCCAAGTTGGATCAGCGTTTATAGAACATCGAGATTGGACTTTTTAGTCTAATATTTTAGAATGGTTCTCGTAGGTTAAGTAACTACATTAGCCTGATTAAAATGCAAATGTAAGTATTAAGATTATGGTCTTCAAATGAAACAAGTTCTTCGCTTTGTACCGTTAATGAGCAAATTTGAAGTATTTTTTGGAACAATCAATATCAATTACGTGAAATTGCGTACCAAAAAATTGTATGTCCAATTGTCCAGCAGTTGACGTTTAAAAGCTGTTATGATGATTTTAAAGTTTTCATTCTTTTTTATATTAATTGCTTGCTGTTGCCCGCGGTTTCACCCGCATCCTAGGGGAATTACTTCATGTATTCGAATAAATAGTATCCTATGTGTTAATTCAGGACACATCCGTCTGTGTGCCAAGTTTCATTCAAATTTGTTCAGTAGTTTTGGCATAAAAGAGTAACAAACATCCATCCATCCATCTATCCTCACAAACTTTTGCATTTATAAATAGTAGTAGGATAGGATAGGATAGAATTAGTTTTCATGACAAACGTTTATTCCATTGCTTTGTACCTATATGTTTTTGCCATGGAAAAACAAGTGATATTTACATTAAAGATTTTTCTTTGACCCTAGATCAGATTCATCATCATCAGCCAGAAGACGTCCACTGCTGAAAGAAGGCCTCCCATAAGTGGGGGTTTGCCCACGCTTGGCAGGCGGCTTGGGGATCGCGGTGGCTCACCGATTAGTGAGAGGACGCTGCTGCCCGTCCTCCGGTGTCTGGCCGCAGTTTTAAGACATACCCGGGCCCATGTAGATCAGTTTAGGCATTGCATTTCTTATGAAAGACATTATTATTCTTCCAAACAAAACACTGACTAAATAAAATAAAAAATACACGAATGCTCCAAAGAAACACAACCTATTCTAAATTTTAAATCTACATACACATAAAAATTATTCTATTTCTAATTACGAAGCCAGCAAGTGGTATGGCCAGGCAGTCCTAATGAGGTCTGGCGACTGTTTCAATTTCGCTTCGCAGCTGCACCGGTTTTTGTTTCGTGCCAGATGGATCTGTCGCACGGCAATTGTTTAGAGCGACTTCTAATTAATTTTATTGTAACTCCAGACACGTTGGGATATTAACTTTTCGGGCAAATTCAAGTACATTTTAGAGGGAATACCGGACTGGGTTGGTTTTCTAATTTGAAATAAGATTTTTTGGGCTGAAATTAATTTAAATTGGGTTTTGTATCTAGGCTTGTAAGTAGTGATAGCCTAGCGGTTGAACGCTTGCCTTCCATGCAGGAGGATCTGAGTTCGAACCCGGCCCGCACCTCTGACTTTTCGGAATCATGTGCGGATCAGAATTTGATTATCACTTGCGTTTACGGTGAAGGAAAACATCGTGAGGAAACCTGCACACCTGAGAGGGCTCCATAAAGTTCTTGACGGTGTGTGTAGTCCGCCAACCCGCACCGGGCCAGCGTGGTGGATTAAAGCCTAACCCTTATCGTTCTGAGAAGAGACCCTTGCCCAGCAGTGGGACAGTAATGGGTTGAATTTATTTGTATCTAGGCAGTCTTAGCTGTATTGGGTGATTTCATAAAATTTTGGATATTATCAAAGAACATCCGACACCAAATCATGTTGAGTGCAAGCCAACTATGACAAATTCCTTTTGTATTCGCCAGTGAAGATGTAACAAACTACATAACAACCAGTGAAGCATTTCCAAACATAACATGATACCTGAAACTGAAATTGACAGCCATCTGACCTCCATCTGAGGTGTATTTAATTTACAGTAACATGATGACTGCATCATTGGTCTCGTGGCCGCAATCACGCCTGCCGAGCGTGAAGTCCTAGGCTAGATTCCTAGGTCGGGCAAAGTGTTACATTGTTTAACTGTTAAAAACAAGTCTCAAGCAGCCCGCCGTTTGGAATTGGGGTCGGTAAATGGCATTGGGCTCGCCCCCTATTAGAAAGAAAGAAAGGAAAATGATGGATTAGACACAAACAATACCAATGCTCATAGTTTACAAGATATTACATGAAACCTAATAACAGCATCGACGACATACCTACTACAGTACCCCTCTGCCTAACCCTTCGGCGAAGACAGGCGTGATGCTTTGTTATGTCGCTTACACTCCCAGTTTGCTCATACCTACAGTTCTCAAAGAAAAAAACATATCAGCTACAATTCAGAATCCACATTGTTTAATATTACATAGACACACCCTCATTGAACAAAGCTTCCTCGCCGCTCGTAAATAACGGTGTAAGCGCAAGACGTGTATAAATACGCCACTATTTGTCGGCCACCATCTGACCAATTAAATCCACTCTCATTTAATCTAGGCGCATCTGGAGCCAGCCGGAGCTAGCGGCCACAGAGACGCGACGCGTATAGATTGAAAAAATAAAATAAGTAACTTTATTTATTTGCGTTTTATTTAGACTGATTTAGATTTAGAATGTGGTTTTTTCGTTGTTAAGTTGGTACTTTGTTGTTCTTTATTTAATTGAATAAAGGTTTAAGTTTATTAAACTGACTTATTTTGTTCGTTCTTCTGTTTTGTCGGTATGGGTTGCCACATGGAATGTTGACTTTGGTTTCTTAGCCTTGGTGGAAAGATTGGCCAGACAGGAGACTTTATAACGGGGTTGACTGCACAGATTGCACCAGACATAAGTATATTAACCTTTGGTATGCGGAAGCCCTGATCAGTGCTACAGTCACCTTCGACACTTTTACACGATTTTAATATTAAATGCTTTATTACAGCAATTAATATTAAAATCGCTAAAGCTAAAGTCAACTTCGACACTTTTACAAAAGTGTTCGTGTAAAAGTGTGTAACGATTTAACGAACACTTTTGTAAAAGTGTCGAAGTTGACTTTAGCACTAATCAGTGCTTCAGCATACCAAAGGTTAAGGTACCTGGGTACACTCGAAGAGCCTCTTCAGAAAGAAGATGAAAATCAAAAAGGTGATGATAAAACATAGCACTCATTTTCTACATATCTTTTTAGCTACGTATTCTCATATGATCTCTCTCTATTATAGATTGAAGATTGTCCTTCTTTCAAAACTCAGAAAGGCCCGTACCCAACGCCAGGACAGCAATAGCAGAATTTATAATAAATTATAAAATAAATAAACCAATAGGTCCAGCAACAATGTGACTGTCTGAGCCAGTATATTTTAAATTCACCTGAGACTTCTCGGCGTTATATCGGGAACCAGTCGGGATCAGATTGGCAGCCGATCGCAGACTCGGCCCGTCTATGAATAATTTCATAAGATTCATAACGGATTCTACTAAAATAGGCACATGACGTTCGTCTACCGTCACGACTAATGATATCTTTCTGAATATGATTGGATGAATTTTATATCAGATGGTCGGATATGGAATAATTGCTCGTCTATTCATAGAGTGCAGATCACAGATCTGCATGATATATTCAAACTCATTAAAAAGCTAAAATAAAAAAAAATATGGACAATCGAAATAAACCACGGAGTCCAGTAGCCTAAATATGGCCCCTCTAAATCGAAATCATTTATTGACATAAATATGGGCATATGAATTATGAGGTGTTATGTTTTCAGTAACATTTTGTAATAGAACCTGATTTATTATAATATGATTTATCAAAATATCTTAACCCGTCACCGGGGATCAACGGGCGATAAACTGCGGACTCATGCATTCGTAATATTTGATGCCACAATTAGGGAATTGTAGTGAATTATGGAAGACAGCATTGACGCACGCTGTTTGTATCAAACAATATGCTTCAACTATTTTGTTTCGTTCTATGATTTTCACTTACGACGATTTGCATCTCACTCCAATTTCCAATCAAGAGTAACCTTATTTTTTCGCCTTTCTAATTTCAAAACCTCTATAGCCAGCTCCTAACTTGAAAATATTTAATTCCAAGTCAGCGTTTCACATGAATATTCTTAGGTAAAGACATAAATAAAGACAGGTGGCAATATTTCCAGTGAGACCGCTAGACAAGCTTACACAAAGTCTTGCAGCTGCATAAAAAGAACAAACAAACTCGACTACGTTGACTAAGCCCAGGGTTATCACGTCTAAAAATATAACTAGCAAGCAAAAAAACACCATAAAAATTTACAATTCAAATTCATAATAAAAATATATGAAAATGTGTAAAGATATGTTACGTCGAAAGACCGACGGGCTAATATAATCATCTGCCTAGCCTTTTCCCAACTACGTTGTGGTCAGCTCCCCATCTTACCAGATATTAGTATGAATATCAGTTTTTTTTTTATACGAAGCAACTATCATCTGACCTACGCCACACAATTACGCTAATAGTCTAACAGATAGTCGGACTTTTTGGCATGCTGACACCCATGATGACTGTCATATGTTCGTATGACACTCGGGACCAACTGGTTAAAGTGCTTTCCGAGGCACGGAGAGGCACCCATCCAAGGACTTACCGCGGCAAGAGTTGCTAAAGAAAGAAAATAATAAATTAAATCCATGTTATTATATGATACGGTAGGCACAGTGGTTCAGAGATCGACTGTTGGCCTACGGGTCGTGAGTTCTATTACAGCATGGAACAAATATTTGTATGATCTACAGATAGTTGCTTCGGGTTTGGGTGTATGTCCATGTCAATATTTGTGTTTGTAAATGCACCCACGATACAGGAATTATGCTTAGTGTGAAAAAAAAAATATGAAAAAACCTTAATTAGTTATGTATTGTACATACACACATTTTTCTAATAAGAGTACAATTATAATCAAACTAAAAAAGTGTGATATTCTTCATTGACAACCCTAAGTAAAGCCCCAGACACGAGGGCGAGGTTTGTTTCAAGTCTTTGCTTTACTGCTGTTATTTAACGGATTAGGTTATTACGGGGCTAACATAAATTCTTATCTGGGCAACCTTGGGCGACATTTAAAAAAATGTAAGTGGCTTTGTTAAACCTTCTTAAATTTGAAAATATTTTTATTGCGTGCTAGAGTTCTGATACGACTTTTAATTCTAATAAGACATTACATTTTTTTTTTTTTTTGTTATTTCGTAGATTCTTTTTAGCAAAGTATTAGAAGACCACGCTTATTGTGTTTGAGGCGAGGTATTCGTTACAATTGAATTAAAAGTTAATTACAAATTCGTTTGCGCTTTGTATATAATAACACATTGTACCTACACAGTAATCGTCACGCGGCAACAAAACAACTTTGTACTACCAAGCCATTTCTGCGCGTTACTTTCGATAGGGTGGCAATTTGGCAAACCGCAAATAAGTTTGGTAATAATTATCAAATTCAATTGAAACTTTACTGGTCCAATAACGATCTTTTCCAATGCCACCAACACATCAGAACTGAACGAAAGTAATTATACTTATTTTGAAACAATGAAGATGATATGCTACATCAAATCTTAAAAATCCTTTCAATAATTACTTAAAATATTTCCCACGTCCCACGCTAGAAAGCATCTATTTCAGAGCAAAACACTAAGCTACAAAAATACTCTCATCTCGACTTCGAAAGGCTCGTATATTTTCGTTAACAGAACATTTGTATTGTTGTAGTTCTAAAGTATTAACGCTACGTAGAAGGAGTCTATTTGAGTTCGGACAAGTAGTGATTCACATTTAGAGCTCGTTTAGAGCCTGACAGGCAGGCTCGCGGCCGTCCACTAATGTTGTGCTGACTGCACCCCTCTGCAGACCTAGCAAAATTTAGACAGGGACGTTTGTATTATTAGTGGAAAGAAAGAAAGAAATTAGTATGTAAAAACACTTTGTTGTTAAGCAGTGCAATTCTGCTACGTTGAGATGGTAATCCGACAGTACGGGTAATAATATCCAGTTTTCTATGCTGTTCTAAACCACTACTAGTGAAGCTAATTTTGGTAAGGTAATGTATATTATATTATAACGAATCCGTTGTTTGTTCTTAGCTTACTTTTTAAGGAATCTAGTTCGAATTAGTGTATTATGTAATAATAATATATATATATAAAATATCCTCCTGACCGGTTTCGGTTACGGCGGCCAATCTCACCGGAGATTAGCCAACTACGCAGGAGATATTATAGAGCACAAGTGTGTGCGCAAACGCAGGTGCTCTCTCTTTTCCTTCACTCTCATAGTCCGATGGGACGGCAATCCGACACGACCGGAGAGAGATCAGGCGTAGGACCAACGGCTTTACGTGCTTTCCGAGGCACGGTGTGTATTCACATACACAAAGACCCAGACCCGAAACAACTATCTGTAGATCATACAAATATTTGTTCCGTGCGGGAATCGAACCCGCGGCACATAAGCTCAGCAGTCGATCTCTCAACCACTGCGCCATCCGTGCCGTTGTGTGTATTATGTACAGACTTCACAACACCTCACTGCCGACCTTTTTTGTTTTGTAAATCTGTATAATGTTGTAGAATATAGAGGATATATGCTCAATAAATTCAGCTCCACTTTTTGTCCCACTGCTGGGCCAGAGCCTCTTCTCATAAATCCACGCTGGCCTAATATGGGTTAACGGACTTCACACACCATCGAGACTATAATCCCTGAAGGTATGCAGTATGAAAAATAAATAATATTATTCATGCCGCCTCTATTACTTCCATATTACTTGCCGACCTAAGCTTTTAGACTTCACATCGAGCTTCTAAACTTTAAGCTCCACTCATATATTATTCTAAACCAAGCTTTTGTTCCGGGGGGAAATGGCGGAGAGTTCAGAGTTAAATAATATATTCGCCCGGCTCTAGTTAACCGTAGACGAACCGGTTAAATACGGAATGCAGCCGGTTCCATTTTAATTTGAGATTTAATAAGAACTTTGATGTTAGATGCCGTTTGAGATTGGAATATTAAATAAGTTTAGGTTTTTATAATAAAATTGAAATGATATGTTCACATACAGAACCTAAACACGTTATGGCAACGTTTATAAAAACATTGAAAATAATACGGTAAACACATTTTAGGCCTATAACGTCTGCTCATAATGGCCTTAGAATGAAACGCAAAACGTTTTTCTATGAATCCCGTCTGACATTCGCTACGTTTAAAAAGACAATAAACAAAACGAGTACCTATTACCAAACTTTGCCAAACAGAACTCGACGACTGTAACATACTTTTCGTTTACAAAACAATCATATCGCGTTCTCATATTAAAATTAAAACTATTTTTATCTACAAAAACTCTTCAACCAGAAATTCTGTCAGAATCAAGAATAAAATACGATTATTTCGCCACTACACAACTCAGCTAGAAGTAAACACTACCCATCGTTGGGTGGATGGGTAAAAACACGTCCGTGATGGATGGGGGTAAGACGCAGCTGTGCGCTTAATTATCTAATACTGTTGAGTGCTGGACTAGATATATAGGTGCTATGTAAATACTGTATATAGATTAATGTAGGGAAACAAAGCGAAGCACAACAACATCATTGAGATTGCTGATCTGCGCTTCAATTTTCTGGTGCGCCAAGAGTTAATTAATAAGCGCCATTCGTCAAGAATCTGTTAAAGTTAATATCTATAACTAATAACCTGTATGAAACTATTTGAAATATAAACATACTAGCTTCCACTCGCGACTTCGCCCGCGTGATTTACGAACCCGTACATTTTCCCGGGATAAAAAGAAACCTATGTGCTATTCCAGACTATAATCTATCTCTGTGCCAAATTTCAGAAAGAGTAAGAAAGATCCATCCATCAATCCATTCATCCTCACAAACTTTCACATCTATACATATAAATAAAATTGGAGTGTCTGTTTGTAATATTGAAATAACCGTGTTTTACTACATGCACCAAAATAAAAAAAATTGTGTCTGTCTGTTTGTATAGGCTAATCTCTGAAATGGCTGGACCGATTTTGACGGGATTTTATTGGCAGGTAGCTGATGTAATAAGGAGAAACTTAGGCTACTTTTATTTTAGAAAAATTCTTTTATTTTAGAAAAAAATAGGGTTAAGTGCATTCGGTCTCACTAAAAAATACATTGTTAAGTTCCGACATCCACGCGAACGAAGTCGCGGGCACAGCTAGTTTATAATATTAGTAGGATTAGTAGGATTTTACTAAAACATAATATTTTGTGTAATACGTTAATTTAAATTCTCGATTAAATTGGATTTAACACTCTTCGATAGACAATAAAGCTTATCATATAGCCAATTAAAATGCTCCGTTATCAAAATTCACCCATGATTTTTGTACATATTATATACTCGTAGGAACTCGGCTTAAATCCACGAGTGACAGACCCTGAGATCATCTGGCGCACCATGGACAATCTGCATCGATACCATCGATGCTGACTGGCCAATCTTTACACCACGACATAAGTAAGCGCTTTTCATTTGTTAGCTTGTTCCGAAACGACAGAAAACCCACAGTTTTTCTATTTTTAACTAACAATTCAAAAAGAAAATAGTTACAATTAAAAACGAAAATATGATTAACTACCTGACTACCACACGAGTCTAAGAGAATAGGGAATTGTGTGCCAAGTCTCGTTGTCAGAAACAGACTTCCTGTTAAAGGTAGTTAGTTGAAACCGACCCCGTTTGTAGTGTATTGTAATGACGCCTCCTAGCAAGAGCACATTTAACCTAGTTAAGAGGGGAAATATTACCTAATAAAATACCTATAATGCCTCATTGGTTCAGTGGTTACAAGGTTACTAAGCATTAGATCCTGGGTTCGATTATTATCGGGTCAGTTATTGAGTTTTTCGCTATAGCAATAGGCTCGCCCCCTATTATATGGGACTTAATAGCGACAGACGAAATGTGGGTGTACAATAATACAACTCTGCTTAATCCTTTTGGTATAGTTAAAATATTATTATTTCTTTTTACTTTTTGGTATTACCTCGACACCATTTATTTATCTTTGAAATATCTCTTACCAACTTACCGTGAAGCTAACCCAAAAATCAAATACCTAACTGCCTTAAAAGCTAATCGAACAAACATCAATCCGATCCCTAATTAATTCCTTGTCCTGTGTAAACACATAAAAAGAATAAAAAAGAAGTAAAAAAACATACGCACGTTGAAACCTCTCGAGCGAAACATCGGTACTCGATTGAATCAATTTAAACTTCAACCAAATCTCATCTCGCAGGGTACGTCCCTAATTATCCCCGCGGAAGGACAGGGGTACAGAAGAGACAAAGTTATATTTGCGCGCGTAAAATTCGAAATTAGAACAACTTTGTTCTTCACCCATAAGCATTATAGACTTTTGTCATGTGCCAGTTATTTGACGAATTAGAAAAGTAGGTTGCCAAAATTGAATCGTCTGTTTCGAGCAGTAGAGGGTGGGATAAGGGTATTCAAAATGGCCGCCCGTAAGATTTTGTTCGGTTATATTAATTAAATCTTCGTAATTTATGACCGGCTCGTGTACCATGTGGTGTTTGTGATTTATCGTTTTTGCTATATTAATTTTTCATTAAGCTGATTCGGGAATAATCTTGCACATTATGCCTAGAGATATATAACCCTCGTTATGTTCTTATATGTAAGTGGACATTGCTTAAGTATTAAGTAATAATATTCATTCAGAAATGTAATTTTTTTTTTCTCTCGTGCCGGCACCAATTACTTAAGAATCGCTTATGCCGTAGTGAAAACATTAGCCAGTCAGCATTGAAGGTATCGAGGCTGACTGTCCAGGGTGCGCCAGACGATCTCAGGATGCTCTTTTCTTACACAAAAAAAAAAGTATAAATAAAAGTGATTACCATGATTAAAATAAAAGTGGTTAACGAATGTCGGTAACGTACTTTATAAGAATAATGACGTTAAAAATAGTAGTTTTTTTTAACACTTAAATAAATTCAAGGCAACATTCTGTAATTTAACATGAACGCGATTTAAAAAGATTGCGTTGAATATTCTGTGTACTGAATTTAATAAAATAAATTTTAAAAAGCGAATTTGTATCTCTTCGATAAAAGGCCTTCGTTTTGAACATACCTAAACACGTACAAGTCAATTGACGTCAATGAGATCCCGAATACAGATAATACCATTATACAGGGACCCAACCTCTTTCAACTAACCTCGGCGTAAAAAATTAGGGCATCACCCCCTTCGACCCTTACCCACCCCCGAGCGCGCGATAACTCACCCTCCACGTGCGGCCCTTGAGAAAAATAGCTCGAAAAACAGACAAGATTTAACTCGGCCCAGTTTTTAGGGCGATATTTTGAGGGACGATATGATAACGTCAGTATAAACGTATTTTGTAATATGTATATTAAAAGAGATTTCCTCTTTAACATGTGCTTTGAATTTTTGAATTTGGTAACCTAGTTTCATTGTTTTGTTTTTTTCATTTCAAGGAAAGGCAACAGCCTTTTGTTTTTCTGCCAATATAATGACGACACTCACTGTCAAAAAAATATTATGTTTGTGCGACAATAACACAAACTGCGATCACAAAATGTTAGACCAGTTTGTTCTGTTAACAAAACCATAATCAGGAATGGACTATTATGATAGAAAAGAAATCATTTTCTGTCGTTGACTGTCATTGTCGATATTCTTGAAAACTGTACCAAATACAAATTCATAAACTTTGTAAAAATAACTGTTGCTGTTGAAGGAATTACATTTATCAACATCAATTCGATATTTTGTAAGAAGCTACGTAATCATTAATTCTCCTTTCATTCATACAAAATATATAATAATGCGAATCGATCCTCATGTGATTTCACCATAATTTAACATTTCTATATCGTTAGTTAAGATGACCGCCATTTGTACGTGCTCCTGCGCGTGCCGTTAATCTAGGCAAATGTAGCGATCCAACCCGGCCCACGTAAACTGTTTGATGTTTTAACTCACGGGTTTTCTATAAAAACTTTGTTTATTTAATCCCGTCCCTACGTAGGTACCTACAAGTATAATATAATGGACTCGAAAGGGATCCTTTGAAGCCCTTTTGCGAGCTCATCTTCATTTTTGACTGCTAATGAGATAGGTTGTTAACAGAAAAACATAACCTTCTCATAGTTGTATTACAGGGCTATAAAAAAATATATAAAATATAATTCGAAACAGTTTTCTTTTCACTAATAAAACAATTATCGATCAATCAATCTGCAATTAACCTAAATACGGTAGATGACTACTAGTCAAATGAGTTACATTTTATGAACAAAAACGACATTTTGTTCTAAAAATGTTTGGAATACAAAAGCTTGGCGTCATAATTTTTCATTGCCATTGACATACGTATTGTGTGATTTTGATAAATTAAAAATTGAAAACGCCAAAGATAAGCAAGAGATTAAGTTTTACTGAGTTTGTAGAAGGAAAACTATTAACCAAACAAGATTTCAGAATTTATTTTGAATGCAGTAATTTAGCTTTAGCTTGTATGTGTAGATTTACTGTAAGTGTAGGTATAAGTTGGGTAATTTTGACGTCACGATTGATAGACTGGTGCTCTCGGTGTTGCAGGTTTGAATCCCGAACACAACAAAATATTTACATTGTAACCTCCTTGTATCCAACTCGTGTGTGATTTGTTAGTTGATGAAGGGTGAAGATATTGTTAGCTTACTTAATCTCAGGTTCTATGAAATGAATGAGTGAAAACGAGAAAACTTATTTAAAATTAGTTTTGAAAGTTTTGTAATAATATATTGTATAAACATTTTCAACCGCCATTTTGACTAAATAAAAATCAATTGCCACATGTATGACGGAGCATCACTTGAGAATGACTCGATTTTTTTTTTGTTGTGTTCTTAATTGTCACGGCAAGGTTTTTTTTTTGGAAAATCCACGGATTGGCCGGGAATTTGCATAGTATTTTTGTATGAAAATCTCAATATAAACACTATTAAATTGCATCCGTGCAAAGCCGGGGCGGATCGCTAGTAATATATAAATTTAACCAAACTTCACACAACTGCGTAAATCAAGGTATAGGTGTTAGGGTTGTCACGAAGGTGAGGTGAGTGTTATCGAAGATGTCAGGTGCCTAGCACAGATGTTCCAACCCTCCTCAAGTGTGATGCCTGCCAAATTGACCTGAACCCCTACGATTAATTAATTTGTCTTGTGTGTACGTGCGAGTGTGTGATGTTGGATTAGAAACGATAGCACTCGTAACAAAAAAACTCTTCTCTGCATATATAATGCCTATAATTATGTTTTTTTTAATAATCTTTGCTCCCAATAATAATAATTCCTGTATCGTGGTGTGTTAACAAATACAAATATTCGCACGAACAAACCCGGAACAACTATCTGTAGATCATACAAATATTTGTTCCGTGCGTATCGAACCCATAACACGTAGCGCAGCAGTCGATCACTCTACCACTGCGCCAACCGTGTCGGCAATTATTTTTTTGAAAGGTAAAAAGATTTCAATGTTATTAAAATGCTATAGTAGGTAGGTACGGGTAAGCCTACCAAAAAAAAAATATCTGACTGATATTCTTAACTTATTTTAGGCTAACTTTTGCCCGCGACTTCGGCCGCATGACCTACATATTATATAATAATTTATAGCCTATAGCACTCGGGGATAATGTAGCTATCTACCAGTGAAAAATTTTAGAATTGGATCATTAGTTCCGGAGATTATTCCCTACATACAAACAAAGAAATTTTACCTCCCTTTTACCTTCCTTTACCTTGTAGCATGGATTATATTATTATTTATTTTATTATTTTCAGATTCATCATACTTTTGACATCTAATCGATAGGAGAAATTGCAATCAAAAAATGGTATCTTCAGTACTAGAGTGAACATACCTTTAAGCTTTGCGTGTCCTAAGCCACATCGTCACTTACCATCAGGTCAGATGATGGTTAAAACACATTTAGTTGAATAAATTTAGAATCGTTTTACTTGAAGGCAAAAAACACTAATTTTCGAGCAGATATAATATTAGAAGGCTTATATCCTCAAGAGGACGTTTGGCAGTCGCTACATAATCCATACTGATATTATTCCACTCTACTTTTACTCGTTCAAAAAGAATTCACACGTCACATAACAGTGTATATTGGATCAACACATCGACACGGTCACCCGGAGCGGGGTCAGTCGCCGCTCTTGAACTCCTGTTTGCGGACCAAAGAAAAAAGATGGAATACTACGCCCCGTTTGTAAACTATCGGGCGTTCGGATTCTGTTGAAGAGTTCCAATTTTAAATGCACTGTTTTTGGTGTTTCGGTGGTGAAAGAAAATATGGTGAAACATGTGTCCATCAGTTGTTACACTCACGACCTCTTTGTTTATCTGTTGCCTTAGTAACTGTTATTGTCACTTCGATTTATCACAACTGCCTTCTAGTAATTTTGTTTGTTATAGTGTTCTATATGTTATGTATGTAGGTATCCTAACTAATATTATAAATGCGAAAGTGAGTTTTTATGTTTGTTTGTTTGTTTATTTGTTACGCTTTCACGGCTAATCCATTAAACCGTTTTAAAAATTCTTTCACCAATGGAAAGCTAAATTATCAGCGAGTAAAATAGGCTATATTTTATCCCCGTAATCCCACGAGAACGGGAATCCTAACTAATATTATAAATAAGAATGTGAGTTTGTTTCCGTTCATACATTGGCAATGTCAAAATGTGTATAAATGCGAAAGTTTGTGAGGATGAACGGATGTATGTACTCGTATGTTTGTTACTCTTTAACGCAAAAATGGATGGCATGAATGGATCTGGATGAAATTTGGCACAGAGATAGATAATAGTCTGGAATAGCACATAGGCTACATTTTATCCCGGGAAAACGCGGACGGAGCCACGGGCAAAAGCTAGTATTATAATAAAATTCTGAAGTGGTTTGTCTGTTTGAACGCTTATAACTTTAAAACTAGTGAATTGATTTCGATGAGAGTTTCACTGAAGCGCTACTTAAAAGTTTAGCTCTCAGTAGCGCTTCAGTGAAATACGGTATCAGTACCGTAATGATATATAGTTATTACTTATAACATCCACGTAAATTTGAAAGCAAGTTAAGCAGTTTATGTGGCGGGCGCAGCTAGTTTTAAAACTTATTTTTTCGTTGCAAATTATCAGGTCTTCAAAAGGTAGCTTTTCCAGAATAATTGGTAATACAATTAAGCGATCATCCGATAAAATTATACCTATAATTTTATAAGGATTTAAAAATACTAAGCTTCCTGTTGGGAGGCTAAACATCAAGAAAACGTACTAAAGTACTATTCAATATCATCATCATTTCAGCTCAAATGCTATGTGCGAGATCATACGTTCGAACCAAAGAGAGATCTTTTAGAAAATTCTTATTAGCGGGCCGAAGATTGGAATTTTACCCGGTAGATAGATAGGCTAGTACCTATTACATGGTACAATATACCTCCGCACAACCCTTTAGAGAATACTGGCGTGAGACTTTGTTTTAAGTATGTATACTATCATTTTTCAAGTATTCAGTATAAATAAACGGTAAATTAATCAATAATCCACCACCAAACCGAATCAATTCCTATCACGAAAGACCATAAAACACTCTGCACAATAGAGCTTAAAAAGGAGGAATAAGAAAGGAATTGGTTCGCAGCCGGAGTGTTGAGTCCACGGAAGTCTAACACTCGGTCGCCCGCCCCATAACACTTGACGCTCGGCACTTTTGTGAGCTAGACTGGATTGTGTGGACACTGTTACTGGGCAGGTTTATGTAGAAGTGTTAGTGATTGATTGTGATGTGTAAGTAGTATTTGACAGAAATGGACAAATAACGCGTTTAAAAAAAAAAAAAAAGTGCGTTTTGTTAACCTGTTTTTTGAAAAATATTGTTCTAGAGATAAGGGAAAATTATTTTGTGAGTTGAAGGCATGAGAAAACAATTTTTTTTTTTTAATTTATGATATGATTAATGGCTTTTATAGCCAGGAAGAAGAGAAGCCAGAAGAAAAATATTGAATAATTCCAGTAAAGGACTAAAACTGAAAATTGCCGTTTTTCCGCATTGGCATCCATCATGATACATCTATATCTATACATATAATAAAATTATAACAGGCCGATGTCTGTACATTATAGATATTGGAGAAAAATTAATACGCTTCAAAAAATAATGGCTTCTGTTGCTCTAATAAAGACCCCAGTCTTTATTAGAGCAACAGAAGCCAAAACAACTGTTTTTAGAATTTTTGTATGTCTGTATGTTTGTACACGCATCACGCAAAAACTACTGCATGGAATTGGATGCAGTTTTTACCTAGAGGTCTAACTTAATATATAGGCTGCATTTTACCGCAGGAAAATATCAGATTCTAAATTTTCACGCGTACGAAGTCGCAGGCAAAAGCTAGTATGTAATATAATAATTATTTCTTAACCAAAGCTGACTTTAGGAAAATCTCTAGCTTAAAAAAAATACTAACACAAGAGCAAGATTACAAATACATACAAGGACGAGACAACTCGCCTCCAAACATTAGACCTTTATACACGCCACCCAACGAAATTGCAAACAAAAACCTTTCACATAAACATACAAAAAGTTGATTATCATCTGGGAGCAATTCCTAAAACGGAAACCCTTTTGTTATTGTCAAATTAGCCAATCCTCAAGATAACAAAACATCCCTTTATTCTAAGGGACAAAAGCCCTTTTTATTGACGGGCACAATTTATTCAGGGCGGGTTTTAACTATCTTCCGTACATAATCCGAGGGGGAGGAAGGTTTGTTGGGTTGGATGGCTGTGGTCTTCTCCCTATGGGGAGACTTATCTGTAGCTTTGAAATTGGAGCAGGTTCGGGTCCGAAATTTTATTAAATTCTCAACCGGTGTTGTCGTTAAGTGTAAATTTTTTGGTGTTTCGTAATCCGATTTTAGGACTTTTCTCACGGATTTTGATGAACAAGAGAAATAACGTAAGCATCACGCCTGTATTCCCCGGAAAGTTAGACAGAGGTGTACTATAGGACACCAACACTTCACCAATACAGTGATTGACCTACCGGCCACAATTCCAAAACACAGAACATCCATATAAAAAATCCCTATAAATCTTTCCCCGGTATTTGAACCCAGGATATCGCGCTGAGAAGGCGAGCTTGTGACCACACCACTAATAAGGCAGTGACAAAGCTAATATGAAAGACTGATATATTTGTCAAACCTACACAGGCTTCATTGGTCTCCATTGTGTATCTTCTGTTATCGAAAGCTTCTGAAATACTTAAGTAAATTGGGCGTTCTGAGCCCTGAACACAAAATATTCTCTGCCACATTTACTGAGCAAATAATATCCATCCCTCCCGTCTCTATTTAAGTACACACTCAAATTTTAATACTGAAGTACCTAAGCGATACGCTCAAATTTAAGCGCGCCACCTCGTTTTATTAAAGACATAAAACCTTGCAATTCGCAACGCAAGGGGAGAAGGGGGCAATTTTAACTATCCTTGTATGTAATGAGGGTGGGCGCGGGTGTCAGGGTAGAGAGGGGATTACGAGGGTGCGTCTTGCAAACGGGTCTGCGTGCCTGGCCGCGGGCAGCAGCGATTTGTCCCTAACATCCCGGTCTACCCTTGTGGGTGACAGTGGTGTTCAACGTGTTGGTTTTAAACTTGATAAATGTAAGGATTGGTTGGGTTTTGTAAATGGAACGGTTGATTTTGTTTTTTTAAGAAGAGAGAGTTTATTTAATTTTAGAAATTATGACGAAATCAGTAAGAGTATTCCGGCAGCCTAATTATGTAAAAAAGCGACAGCCACGCGACAACAATCTCACTGTCAGCCAATACATTATATGGCACAAAAATGACGTTTGACTGAAGCTATCGCGCGATCTACGGCTGTCGCTACATCGGTAATTAGGCTGCCGGTCCCAAAATAAACAAAACACAATCTCTGCTTGGCTGATAGATTTATGACCAAAGATTATTTACATATTACTCTACTGCTTTATTGATACTTACTGTATTTATTTAACTTGACTATACCTAGCTTAAAATCAAATCATTGAAAATCTCACCAGAAACGCGTGTGTGCACTCTCATCGTCGTTGTCGCGTGTGTACACCCGCCCGCAGTATTCGCGACGGCTACCTAAACTATAAATTATTTTAAGTCATAGCAGATAACCAAATCTCGTAAAAGATGGTCGGTCGACGCGCTCTCTCTGTCTCTACACAAGCCCTGTTTATCCGCGGGTAACAGAACAGATATAGCGAATAAAACGCCGCTCACATTGTTCACATTAACACAAACTTTGAGAAGCTTTGTGGAGGCGAGTGTTTACGTCGTAAAAGGTGGTCGATAGAGATGATCCCTCGCCGTGGGTGTACACAGGCCCTCGTATTATCCGCGACGGGCGACTGAGCCGTAAATTATTGTGAGGCAGATTGGGTGCAGATCTAATTATGTATCTTAGTAGATAGATACAGTTGTAGAACAAGTGTTAGATAAGTATTAAATCCAAACTTTATATGGCTTTTTATCAGCCCTTAGAACTAATCGCAAATGCAGGAAATCTTCGTTCGATATAACGGTAATACAGGCATAGACCTACGTCAGTGTTTACATTATCCATGAGGTACCCCAAGTGAGAATCCGAGGGAGAGTCAAAAAGAGTTAACATCGTGATAAAGAGAAGAGAGTGCAGTACATCTCAATTTCTGAGGAATACACCACAGTAGAGAAGTTAAACATATTATTATATAAAGTAACACGGGTTTTGTATCAAAGACTTCAAGATGAAAAAAAAGGAGATTGAGTTTGAAAATCTTTAGGAAAAGTTCTATATTTCGTCAAGTATGCTAATTAAATTATTAAGAAAGAAAGCAGTACCAACATATAGTGTTTATAAAACACAGTAATAACAAACATAAATAGTGGAAACCAACTATATGAATGGTTCCTCAAAACGTCCCAGCTCTACAAAATACGGGTTTAAATTTAACGACGTGTCTAACCCTAACACGCCAGCACGTGTCAAAAATAACCAAACCAAATCAAACGTAGCCGAAGGTCGCACATCTGACCTGTGACCCCGTCGCCCCGTGACCATAACGTGTTCACAAATGACTAGTTCCGTTCAACAAGGGTTAAAAATCAGTTTAAGATCGCCCCTTGTGTACAATCTTTATAAAAGAATATAGAAGGACCATGCATAAAATTGTTAAAAATCCAACTTACATTAAAATAAAAACGACATGTTGATATCACACACACAGTCATGTACGTAATAAAGATATGAGTAGGTGCTCATTGTGAAAGTGATAATGACATTGAAAATTAAAACACGATGCACTCGTCCCATTGACCGGCGAGCGCTCGTAACCGAAAAAAAAATCAACAACACGCAGTCCAATAAAAACGTAAAATTGCCACTGACATTATCCTATTACGTCATCATTCCATTCATGAAAACGATGCGCGAAAAAACAATCACATCGAAACACGTGTTAAACGATGCCATTAAACGGCTGCCCGTCGAAAAATATTAATTATTAATTAACACGCTTGCGTCGAATTAAAATATTTTTATTGGCGCCAAAAGGCAAAAAGTTGGGAGTTAATTCGGTGGCCGCGATGGCATTGTTTGCGGGCCGCGTGCATAAAAAACCGAAACGAGACCGTGGAAAAAAATACAGACGAAACTTCGGCAAATAAAAAACTGAGCCGCGTGGAGCACGCCGTGATTTAAAAATAAAAAACGTCGGACGTCCGTAATGAAATCGAAAGGCGGTTCGTCGATAGCCATTGGAAAAAGGTAAAAGAAAACCGGCACTTTCACGCGTGAGAATTTTGGCTTTTTTGGCATCGGACGCGGCTTCGACACGACCGCAGAACCGTTTGTGTTTTAACGGGTTAATAAGACAAGTAGTGAAGGGCAAGGCCTAACTTGATCTAATGCTTTTATTTTATGCTGTTACTGTCTGTTTGATCCAAATCCTCCAGCTAAACAATGTTTTTGTTTCTTCTGCTTTGTCGTTCGAACATCCTGGCAGACAAATACCCGTTTAAATAATTATTTGGGCATTGGACTGGGGCGTTCGACGTTTGGTTCTCGACATGGAACTTGTAACAATGAGTATCATGAAAAGTGACCAAGAGGCTGGGAACCAACAACTGTGAGCATGCAAGTATATATAATAAAAACCTTTGAGAAAACCAAGTTCTTACATTTAGATGTCCTGCTCGTTGATAGTCGATCCTTCACTTTATCTCCTACAGGACATACTTGACAAAAAGTAGGTATAGGACCCTTTCAATACCTAACTAAAACGAAGATGAACTAATTTTCATCAATTATGCCAAGCTTTGTTTATAATAATAACCTGAGATACTTTTATCACTTCAGAGTATCGTATCTTCTATTCTTATAAAATGATCCCTTAGAAATTTATTTAACCCTGCAAAGCTACCGATCTCTTACAGTAAATCTAAAACATATCTAACACAAATAAGGCCCGTATATAATCTACCCGTTAGCAAAAAAGCTCAACGACCTATTAAAAGTTTATCTCCTTGAAAATTGTACAGAGTAATCGCCTATTAATTTTAATTAAAATACTAATTAACAGGTGCGGTGCGACAGACTAAATTGGCCAGTTTTGTGTAGCGGTAAAGAGCTTAGCTCGGCCTCCGGCAAAAAATATTCTTTGGAACAAACACTCCATAAATAATAATATTCAACCAACTCTTAACGCTTAATTTTTATTAAAGCCCAAAAAACAGTTGATTATGTAAACGGTTAATCCGTAAAAGTGGTCTTTTATTTCGTGCCTAGCTTTTCTGAAATGTAGAATAAAATTTAGGTAATCTAGATGAACGAACGTCGTTTCGTTGAGTTTTAGTGAGCCTAACTTTTATGATGGCCCTATATCGTCGCACTAAATAACAGGTCTGAAACTAATCCGTCAATGTTCAAAATTTTTTTTCTTTTATTTTTTACCAGAATAACTTGGAGGCAATTTTAATTACATTAAATATTCAAGCATTTTCTAAGCTGTATACATCGTAAAAACATGCTTAAATAACCACAGCTAGAGACTACGTAAAAAAAATATGATTAAAAAATACAAAAAGGAACTCATTATGCCCAACATCGTCAGCTACTGTTCCCTTTAAGCCTCACCCTCTAATATAATAACCCTCCCACACCTCCCGGGGTCATAACGGCCGTCCCTTCAAAATATTCTTTCAACAAAACTCGGCTCCGTCCCTTCGAAACAAAAAAGAAAACGCTGCATCACGGTCATTTTTAATTTTAACCCTAACGACGCCATTGAAGGCATTTAACGTCGGCCATTACGCGTCACTATCTGGTGCGTGCATCTTCCCGAGGTAAATGGACGGGAAAGGGTCTGGAATAACACGGATAGCGTTTGGAGCTTGGGGAAATTAAGTAGGCTTTATGCAGGCAAAAATATTAACCAGCCAAATGAGCATTTTGAATACTTACCCCAATATTTAGCACACATCCAAAATTTTTTAATAACACATAACTTCAAACTCACTATGACAGATGAATGCCAGCTAAACACGAACAAGCAAAATAAACGGAATATTCCAAAATAAGCCACCTCATAATTTTTTTCTACCCTAACTACAAATTAGAATCGTGGCTGTCTCAACAGTCACTAACCAAAAATATTCAAGAGATTTCGTATCCCATGAAAGCCTAAAGTAGCCATGCATAAATACGAGCTGGGAGCATTCATCTCTCCGTCCATATTAATATTAATACTCGTGATTTGCATTTTAGCACTTGGCTCTCGGCTCCCTGGGAGTCTCGCGCGGAAAAATCTCTGCTATGACGGACATCTGAGTAAATGGCGCGAGAAAAATAACGCCCGTCGAGCACACGCCACGGAAATAGAGGACGCGGTGTAATTTTTAAGTATTGCGCGGAATTTTGCGGAATTACTGTACAATTGTAGCATTCTTTGGTTAATTCGGTCTGGAAATGTTTATTTTGAATTTTAGGCAAAAAAAAATATGTTTATAGTTTCGCATTCTTGTTTCTAAATTCAATTCGTGTGGTGGGGAGTGTACTTCACAATAATTTTCAACATCGATAGGGTGTTCGAAAATTAAATCGTTAATTTGTCTTTCAACTTTATTTCATTTCTGCTGCTCTGGTCCGTTTTACTTTGGCCTATTTTCTATAACTAATTGCGCAGTGTAGCCGAATTAAAATCCTTCATAGCTAAGCACCAAATAATGTTTAACGGAGTATCTTCATGCTTAATGACTAGTAAACACAGGGTGGGGGTGGGTATTTGGGAACGGTCCGTAAATGAGGCGCCGATTATTTGCCCCTAAACCGGGCCTGTTTACCCGCGCCTCCTCCACTAATTGATGCGAGCCGTTGGCGCGGAGGCTTTTTTGCCAAGACCAATGTAATGGGGCTCTTTCGAGTGAAATATCTTTTTCGGTTTTTTGTTTTTTCCCGAACCCCTTTTTTGGGTAAAGGGTACGTGGAGGCAGAATGTATACTTATGGAATTACTGTAATCAGTTGTGGAAAGGTTACTTTTAACCCCGGCCTCCCCTAATGTTGCTGTAAATTTAACACCGCGATAGCGCAAGGGTTTAATGAATAGGATTAATTAAAGGCGATATAGTGTAACCTAAGTGATACAGACGAGTATGTGAGGGTTTGAAACATTTTAGAAAAACATGAAGGCCAAGATTCTTTAGATCCTTTGATATGAATATTTCAAAGACATAATATACCTCGAATTGAAAAGCATCATCTGCCTAATATCATTATCATTCTATTTTTGAACATAAAGCTAAATAAGAAAAACATATTGGATTAGATTATTTATTAGACAATATATTGTGCTTCACGACATCTAAACCAGATAATATGTATATTGTAAAAAGTCAATTATACATACACACATAGCACGCCTATATTCCCCGAAAGGTAAGGCAGATTTTGCCGATGGTGTAATTCAGTCCTTAGTTGGCAAACCTATTACCTTCTATCGAGATTTTCATACAGAAAACCCCAATAACACTTCGCCCGACCCGTGAACCCAACCTAGGACCTCAGGCTCAGCAGTCACGCTTGCGAACACTAGACCAACGAGGCAGTCGTCTTAGGATAACTTGTTAAATTTCTTTTTCACCGAACTAGAACCACGAATACTCTACAAACATCCAACTCATTCCCATCAATTTTAATGAGCCACATTATATTTAGCTGGCAAAACTCAAAGCAACAAATTTTGTTCGCTGCGAACCCAGCGATATTACGGCACCCGCCTTCCGTATAATTTGGCCGAAAAATTTACATGTGTCGACTTAACCCGCCCTTCCTCGGTGATTGATGACGCGTTCGGATATTATATTAACGGGCCCTGAAAAGAGGCTTTTACCTAATATCGGGGATTATGTGGGCGTTGCCCTGTCTTGGGGGAGCCAACATTATAGCAGGTAATTACACCAGAGACAACGTGTCTGAAGCTAAGCTTATGTGCTTTAGATGGGTTAAGTTTGAGTTTATCTTTGGTTACGTGAAGGCTGCTCTTGTAGGTATTTTTTTTATTTTTTATTTTTTTTATTTTTTTTATTTTTACATTTTAAATCTGTTTAGTGTTTTAGTAGTTAGTGATAATAAATAGGTTGTAAAGTTTATTTGAATATAGTGTAAACTCTATTTACAGGAAAATACCTAGTTTTTACCATATAGAACTTGTAATGATATGTGCTGAATTAAAAGAACCCAGTGCATGTTTCTTTTAGGAAACGAAAAGTATGTAACATCTTCTGGCACATTTACGGCGTGCCGAGCATCCCAAGGATACGAGCGCCTTCGATTCATAAAATCGAATCGACATTGAGGTTGTCATAGAAACTAATACAAGGTGCCTCAGATTAAAGAATAGGATATTTTGTATATCGATGCAAATGTAGTAATAAAAAGGATTCCAGGAATTGCCATGCCAGCAAAATGTGATTCAATAAAGTAGGGACCTTTGTCTAAATAATACTATGTCTTGTAAATACTTATAAAATATTTCATCATCATCTGCCTAGCCTTTTCCCAACTACATTGGGGTCAGCGGTTGCGGCTGAATATCAATATTTTACACGGAGCGACTGCCATCTGACCTCCATCACCCAATAACTGGGAGACACTAATACTCTGATGTTAGACTGGTTGTCAGACTTTCAGGGCTGCTAAAACCCGTATCGACTGTTACAGGTTTTCGTATGACACCCGGGACCAACCGCTTAACGTGCTTTCCGAGGCACGGATGGGTCTTGATGTATGACAAATAGTCACTAATGGACTAACCGCGTCAAGCGCTACTTAACCTCGATCGACCAATCTGTGCGGTAATGATGTAGCTACTAGCCCCTATAATTAAAACTTACAAAATATTACAATGTATAAAAATAATTAACTCTAAAAATAACATCGAAAATTTATTTACACCACTAAATTTATCAATCTATTCTAAACATTCCTCCGTAAACCACAACCTTCTATTGCGAAATCAATTGACACGTGATTGCAATAGTGTTGTAGCCCATTTGTAGATAATTAATAAACGCATCGATAGCTATAAAGTCGTTCTATTACCGTAGTGTTGAGCGCAATGAGGAGAGCATTGTCGATACACATTACCGGCCCGTGCGAGGATACCTAGAATAAACTGTACGGTCTGAAGAAAAGGGACGACAAGAATATTATAAATTAATTCAGCCCATTTCTGTTCCACTGCTATGCAAGGCCCTCTGCTCAGATGCACGACTAGACAAATCTTCAGTCACAAAAGAAACAAATCTTTAAAGTCAGAAATCTTCAGTACAGGTTTCCTCACAATGTTTTCCTTCACCATTAACGCAAGTGGTAGGTAATCAAATTCTGATCCCCACCCTCCTGCGTGGAAGGCTAGCATTCAACTACTAGGCTATCACTGCTATAAGAGAGAAAGGAATGTTTAATTCGACGTCTAAAAAATATGCGGCGATTGGTGAATAGTTTTGTTTGTGTATGATGGTCTACAATGAATGGTGATGGCACAATGGATTCAGTAGCTAAGCGATTGGCTCCCTGCGCTACGTGTGGTACGGGTTTAATTGTTTTGAATATGATATGTATTTTATGTCTGTAAAATATGTGTAACCACACTACGAGAAAAAAAAGTTCGTTAAAAGATTTTGTTAATCAAACAAATTGTATACAAATAACACTTTTCTCCATATTGCATATTAGTTTTATACCATAAAAAAGCCATAAAGCAAAATTGATCCCTATTTTTTTACAAAAAAAAAGGTTCAATTTCTTTCATATTCAGTACAAGTTTCACAAAGAATACTTTAAAAAATATTCACACGAGCGGCACTCAAATCTACGACCAGTTGAACTGTGCCATCTTTCAACCTGATTAACAACTATAATCCAATTATCAAGGTACATACATTTTACAAACTACTTATGCTAATGTATTAATATTAAACCTTATAAAAAACAAAAATGAGAATCTATCTTAAACGAATACTTAGGCGAAAATTATCTAGGTGTACTTTCAACTCGCTCTTCATTCCACATCCTCACTTCTCTGCTGACCGTACATCTCACAACATCGTTACATGGTTAATGGTGTCCTGCCGACATAGTGACGTCACATAAAGGTTCACTTTCACCGGACCACAAACAGCAACACAACATTGCCTTGCGTCGACAAATTGCGGTAGGGTCTCTACTAACGGATTGTGATACCTATTATGGTTTACGGTCTAAGCGTTTAGTGTTAGATTGGTTTGAACATGGGTTTAGACTAACTAAATCCGGGAAACAGAATTATAAACTATACATTGTGTGATGAGTTTTAAAGGATGTATACAATTTCCATTGGGTAGTGTTCTAATGATGTTATTTGTTTATGTAATTGATTTTTGTGGCAATAAAAAAAATTATCTGTATTGAGATTTGAATCCTAAACTTAGGTAAGAGGTAAAATATTTATAATCTCTTCTACCAAAATGAAACGAAGTTTTTTTTATCCTTATAACAAGAGAATATACATATTAATATTTAAGTTATTAAAAAAAGAAATAATGACAAAATATATTTATTTTATTTAAAAAAGAAAATCGTTGCCTCACACTAGGAATAATTCCTGTACCGTGGCGGGTGCGTTTACAAACACATATATTCACATTCACAAACACAAAGACCCAGACCCGAAACAACTATCTGTAGATCATACAAATATTTGTTTCATGCGGGAATTGAATTTGACAGGTAGCGCAACAGTTGTTATCTCAATCACTGCGCCAACCGTGCCGTAATTTTTTTTTATAATTTATATATAATAATAAATTTAACCCATTACTGTCCCACTGTTGGGCAAGGGTCTCTTCTCAGAATGAGAAGGGTTAGGCTTTAGTCTACCACGCTGGCCCGGTGCGGGTTGGCGGACTACACATACCATCAAGAACTTTATGGAGCCCTCTCAAGTGTGCAGGTTTCCTCAAACGCAAGTGATAATCAAATTCTGATCCGCACATGATTCCGAAAAGTCAGAAGTGCGGGCCTGGTCTGAACTCAGACCCTCCTGCACGGAAGGCAAATGTTCAACCGTTAGGCTATCACAGGCTATCACATATATATATTACTAACGTATATTATTTTTCACCAATATCATAATCGAATAATATATAACTTTTTACCTTAAAAATTGTTCTCTATATTCTCCGTAAAAGTTTCATAGAATCGCCAAATAAACGCTTATAAAACATTGAAGAACAACGAGACCAGACATCGATAGAGCTATGAGAGATTCCCTACAATCTATCAGACCATAATTATACGATGTAGACAGATACTAGATACCTACACCCCTACGTCATACCCATTCATCGTCCAGAATCTTGCTCGTGTATAGTATGCGCGTATGTAAACACATTAACGTGCTACCCACATTCACTCTCACTGGGTGACCTCAAACACCTCTGGAGCAGTTCTATCGAAATGCCTGTAGTTTGGGAGCCAAGGATTTGCAAGTACTGTGTTGTAAATATTATGGAATGTCAAGAGAATTTGTAGACTTTTTTCTTATAATAATGAGAAAAACTTCCTCATTGATCTAGTAGTTGCAAATAGTGAATGAGGTTCGATTCCCAGGTCGCACAAATTGTTACTGGGTTTTTCTGTATAGACATTCTCAGTAGCAGCCTGGAGTTTAGAACCGTGCCCGGTTGATGGCAATTGTCTCGCCCCCTATTACATGGAACTTAATAACAGCGTCGGCAAAATGTGGGTGCAGAATAGTACACCTCATGTTTAAAAACAGAATTGAATTCTGGTAGAACCCGAGTTCTATATAATAAAAATATCGTTAGAAACAGTCCAAAAGAAATTAGCGATACCAATCGAAAACGACAACCAATTTCAGTCACAATAACTGAACAATTAACAATCAATTTGTAAAATCAATTACTATTAGTATCAAAATCGTTCTAACCCTCTCACTACAAATAGATCTAACACCAAACCACAGCATAATTAACCCTCTAACCTAACATATAGCTGTCATCAATGAATATATGTAGTCTAACGCCATCTAATAGCACTCTCACTACCGCACGTACGCACGCCGTATTTGTACTGGTATTAGCCACTGGGTCAAGGCGTCACTTTCACTGTCTTTGATTAGTACACAACCTAAGCTACATGTTACTCGAACTTGACTTAAGATGTACCCACGGTTGGTATATGGTACAGTTTGTGGTAAAGAGTATGAATATCAGTTGAGTGTTGTTTTAGAAAAAGTACGTAGCTCCTGGAGTATAGTATTCTTAATTTGAATTCAGTTGTTTCGAATGTTTATATGATATGAAAGTAGGTTATTATGAATGTTTTAAAATATTTCTGATGTTCGTAAAATTGTTTGGGTCCAGAATTAATTGTTTTAAAGTAATAAATGTTGTTTGGTATAAAAAGTTGTAATCGAAAATTATTAATATTTCTTTTGGTCTTCTATTTTAAAATTCATTAGATATTCCTATTGTAGCTGGATACTATATATATTTAAGCTTTAAGCTACTTATTTTGTTTGTTATTTATTATATCATAAAACATTTTCTTTAGCTATTTTATATTTTGGCACTACCTATATACATATATGACTCGGACTAGAATCTAGGTAGCCCAAAATTGTTCAGTTTGAAAAGGCATAACTTTATTAATATAATCCAAATAATTAACAAAGGCCCTTATTTATCTATTCCAATTTGAATTACATAAAATCCACCATCCCAGTTACATAAACCTACCTAACAAAGATATCTGAGCCCGAATCAACCCACCCAAGTCCCCCCGCCTACGATTAAAGAAAATTATAACGCGGGCTTTATCGACCGGCCAAACATGAAGGCGGCGTCGCCTAGCAACCAGGACCAACGAGCCTAACCCTTCAGATGCCGCGAACCGCTTACTTTGCGGCCAGGCCCGCCGCGGGGGACACAAACCCCCGTTTTTCGGCATTGATCCGAACACCACCGCGCCTGCGTGTTGAACGAAAAACGAATCGAGGAAAAGCAAGGTCACATCACTACAAGTTCTTTTTTCAAATTCGAATATTGAATGGAGAATGATTGCGTTCAGAAATGTTGCTTGTGCCGCTTTGTACAGTTCAGTGGGACAGTGCGCTGGCGTCCGTCGAGATGAATGGACATCCAACCAACAGGATTGATTGTGGCTAAGATTAACTCGCACCTCACTACACCCTGCTATCTGTACCTACATATGCTATGTGTAGCTGTACAATATATTTGTACCGACACCACTTTAAGCTCGACTAAAAACTTTTCACCCCATCTAATTTGAGCTATGAAGATACCGAAAGTCAAAAAAGCAAAGAAGTTTGTTAAATATCAAAAATATGTAGCGTACATATTACTTTGATAAGTTTCCAGCTACGTATTGAAATCTATTTGCAGTATCAGTAAACCGCTCACTTACTAAAATATTCATTTGACTACGATAAATATCTAAATTATGAAATAGCACATGAAGCGAAACACATTGCGAGAGAACGCTGTCTGGCACAATTTGGGCTAACTATTGACGTTACAACTTCGATTAGCGAGCACAAATATTTGGCGCAACCCTCGCCGAATGTTGCAAGTCGAGCATTAATAAAAGTATGCCCCACCTGCTCATTAAACGCTGTAATTATAAAATCTAATTACTCCCGATGCACGGACCGATCGGGAATCAAATTATCTAATAAATTAACGGCTACGTCGATTATAACGGAATAATTGAAAAGGAGTCGTGGAAAACGGCACTAACTAATCGTTTTGTCGTTCCAATTAACTTTAAATTGAGACAAATCCGATATAAATAGCGGGGCTGCGTCCACGCCGGAGCGGGTTAGCCACAACCTAACTGCCCGTCAATATTTCTGGTTCTAAATTAAATCAAAACATATTTGTAAAGCGAATGGTCTATAATAACTCTCCGTACCATTTCTGAAACAAAGCCTGTCGATGAATTGAGAAAAATATATTATATATTTTTTTATTTTTCATATTTCGAATATTACCGGCGAAAACTTCATTGAATCATAGTAAAACTGCACAAAACAATAAAAACAACAAAACGTCGAACCCAAAACTGACAGCCACTTTTGTTAAGATTTCAAACAAAGAACAATTTTTGTTTCTTCATAATTATGCTACTGTTTCTTATATATTAAATTTATTCGTAAGTAATTTTACGGTGATCTGAACGCAGCCTACTGCGTGGACGCAACAAATCCGTCGGTAATGGTAGCTCCTCCCTCCCCAACGGTAAATACTTTATTGGCTATTCGCTGTGTCTGCAGCATCGGCTGCGAACCGTTAAATAATAACTTACTTATCTTAACGCTTTAATGTTCACGGATTTCACTTTAAGTGAGTTTCCAGTTGCCTTTTTTAGAAAGTTAAATTGTAGAGACTTCTCTACATTTTAATTATAGTTAAATTGCAGGATTTTCCAGGGAGACTTTAGCAAGTAAAGTACTGCTGGTTTTTTCCTGTGACTTCATCCACGTGATTTAAAAGAACTGTGCAATAATATTTAATATTGATAGCTTAAAAAGCACAGGGATAATCTATCAGTGAAATAAATTTCAAAATCAAGCTAACAAATTTTACCTCTGGTATATAGATAATAAATATAGTCGACGGTATTTTGGTTCGGTATTAGTATTAAAAATACCATACCAATACCCTCACAAACGTCCTCGTGAATACAAAATGTACCATATTACAATCTCCAAATTAAAAAAACTGCCATAACCTGACCATAAGCTGCTTACCGAGAAAAATAATTGAATTGTTCTGGAAAATTCCCGAAGAGAAATTATATAAGTAGGTAGTAAAAATACAACAGCAACTATCTCCGAAATACGTCCTCTCTCAGACATGTCTCATTGATAAAATTTCAACTGATTTTTTTTATAGGAAGAAAAAAACTTTTAAATTACATTCATTTTTGTAATTAATATTTAATAATAAACCATATTAAGTAGTAGATCGAGAGTATTAAGCCAGAGATTACCCACCTGATGTCTGGCGTTTGAAGAACCCGGTTATACGTGAATCTATCTCGGATATACCTATGAAGTTGCGCTCCCAAATACAGCACAAAATACAAAGAAACAGTACGTTATACTCGAAATTATACACGGCCGATTGATATACTTAAAGACATACATCGAAAAGACAAAGAAGAAAGACAAAAAATTATGTACCCAACGCAAAATCTCAAAGGTAATGTGAATAATCCAGATGCTAAATTTCACATACTAGCAATGGTTAATATCTTAGGCTACTTTTCTTATAAACCTTAATATTATCTATAATAAAACTGATTCTTTATTAACTATTGAACATAATAATGTCCTCCGGATAGATTTCGGTCACGGTGGCCAATCTCACCGGAGATTAGCCAACTACGCAGGAGATATTATAGAGCACAAGTGTGTGCGCAAACACAGGTTCACTCTCTTTTCCTTCACTCTCATAGTCCGATGGGACGGCAATCCGACACGACCGCAGAGAGATCAGGTTAAACGATTAACTATTGAACACATTAAATATATTAAAGATGTAAAAAATATAAAAACATTACCTAAGTGTTAAAATACTCGTCCACATCGCTGTCAACCGGCATTGTGCCCAAAAGACTAGCAGCGTTGCCACACTTTATGGCAATGATTCTTTAACCAAAGAATAGGCCATAGGTTGATAATTGAATTGTTTCGAACGAAAACAGAACTCAATACTCAACTAAAAAGGCGAAACTGATCTTCACACTGAGTTGACAACCGTCTTGTGAACTACCCACAGTATATCACAAAACAAGACAACACAAAATAATTGAAACAACCGTACCTGGTATAATTCACTTATCACCACTTATACATCCTACACAAAATCCAAACGGTAGCAAAAATATCAAACACTATCACTAAAGAGCTTACATAACCCCCAAATACATATCCAGCGTCCACTGAGCTCACTAACCGTCTTACAGACACAAGTCACAGTAAATCGCAACAAAAGAAGCGAATTTAATTACTCAACCCTTCAACGGTCACCTCTGAAATACGTTGAAAAATTTCACATCACTACTAAACAAACTACGGCAAAAATATCAAAAGAAACCATTCTAATGGTAATAAACTGCGAGAGAAATTCTAAAAAAAAAGATTTATTTTTAATTTTTACAAAAGCTATGTAAATTGATAAATTAGGTATGCAAGTAACAGGTGGGGTCAACCGACTTCGCTAAAGGGGTCATCTTGAAGAATGGACCGTGTTTTCGCTTGTTATTCTTGAACTAATTAGAATTGCAGATGCAACAAGATTTCACACGGTACTATTTGTTAATGTTCTCGGTTTTAGCTTTATGCATACTCTGGTGCTTAAATAAAATGTGCATATTTATACGTACTGTGGGAATTGCTAGAACTACTGCAAATGCATAAATCGTCGGTATTTTATAGCAGTTCCACTTTTAAAACGTCAGGAACGGATTTTCTTGCAAGCTCGATTATTCGATGGGTAGATAAAAATAGTTCAACTGTGTATTTGAATTTTGAATGACGTGTGTTTGGTATTAAAATAAGTTATTCTTCGTATAAGCACACATACTTATAAGAAGTTTGAAAGATTCTTGACTTAGGAAAATAAATCTCTGATGGGTATTTTTTAAATATCCAACACGTAAGCGACCTACTAAATTTTATTTTTTGTAAAGACAGAATAATTCATAACAATGAAACCTTATCATAATAAAAGTATCAATCCATCCGACGCAAAAATTACAAAAATATATTGAAAAACAAAGACACATTGCCCAAAGCCAAATTCGGCTTTTAAAATGCTAAGAAGCGATAATAATTTACGAAAGGAACAATATTCGTATATCATACAATGTTCTCAACAAGTCTTAAGAATTCCAACAAGCCTTTATAAAGTATTCATAATCCAGACAGCAGAATCTTCTCATACTTAACCCTAGCTGGCTGCAAGAAATTTAAATTTTTAATTCGCTACTAAAATTTCGCTTTATGCAAATACGCTTCCCAAGGATTGTCCGACAAGGGGTCATTCTTACCATCGCGAGCAACTGGACCATGCATTGTTATGATCTCAACCGATCCTATTGTGTCAAAATGGTACTTAAAAAGCATCTTTATGGTAATCTGGCACACGTAGGGTCAGAGGTCTCGACCTGTAGGGTCATTTTTGTCATGATTTCTGCAGACAAGTCCGATTGACCTTTGCCTGCGTTCTCACGGTTAACCCTCGAGATACCACGTTTCTTTTGATGAATTCTTAATTGGGTTAAGGTGAGCATTTAAAAATCAAGTTTGGTATTTTAAATTAAGAAGCGATGTTGACAGTTAGCATAATTTTAGGGACAAGCTTCTTTTTATATTTTTATTTGAGGTTATATTTTATTTTTAAGTTTAAATTTTCCTTCATTGGTACATAAGCATAACATTTAGTATTCCCCAAGGCTGAGGAGAGGTATATACCCCCATTTTGCCGATTCCATTATAAGCTCCGACATAATAGGAGGCTTTTATTATAATCTACCGGACACAATTCCAAATTTCTAGCATTTTCTTGCTACTTCGAATGTAGTATTGATTTACCTGACCCGGGAATAGAACCCTGACCACTAGATCAACAACAACAACAAACAGACTTCTCTGTAAACCAAAAGTAATTGCGTGGATGTTAATGAAATCGGACAACTTTTTATATATATTTTTTGAGCTGATCTGAACTTTTAAATCGTTCAGTTCCGCAGCAGTGTTGACAGTGTGAATACGTCTCGGCACTGTTTCTTTTTGTTGTTGAACAATGTCATTGGGATATTAATAATGTTCGCGGAACATTATTAAAATAGCAATTTCAGTTTTTTTTTTAATAATAATTCATTTATATCAGTAAGTTAACAGTTGTGAGTTAGTCTTTGTATTAGACAAAGACTAACTTACATGAATCGAATTGTATTGTGAATAATTACAATTTATCTTTAAGTTTCAGCTAATAAATATACCTATCTAATATGTACTTTACTTACCATCCATTTATACCATTGTGGAAAGCAAATAAAAGTTTGAGTTTGAGTTTAAAGTCTAAACTAGAAAAAAAAATGTCTTCATTTTTTTTATGGATTCTTAAACTGCATGTAGCCATGAAGATGAATTTTGTTTCATTAATCATGATTAAATATTTTCCTAATAAATAGACTTTGCCTCTAAAGTACTTATGTATGTAGATACTTATTAGACAAATGATACATAAGTGCTTATGTGTATTCACATAATCTAACATTCCAATAATATTTAATTGCTTCCTATGTTATTTGCAAAACACATCACAAATCATCCCATTTTAATATATTTCCGATAAACTCATCGACAAAATGATTTTCATAAAACTAGATGAGAAGTAAAATTTCAAGCTAATTAATTAGGCAACAAGCCATCGACCGATCAGGGCGCTCATCATTTCCATCAATATAATCGAAAATCATTTTTGTCAGTAATTATCTCATATTTCTACAGCGTGCAAACTAAGTACTCCAAAAACCGTGATTAAACATTCTACACCACTATTCATTATCTATAGAATAGCACCAGTACACACCACCCCTAAAACATTACACGCACGATCGTTACACCCCGACTCACCCCGTACACCCCCAAACGCAACGTTTTTCTCCCCGGCAAGATAAAGACCAAATAAAAAAAGAAAACGCGAAAAATCCCTCTGTCTCTTTTTAGCGTGCGCATAACACGGCCGTGTGAACGGTGCAACATCTAAGCTACAAATGACTCACGAAAACTTGGGCCCCGCCCGAGACGGCCGCCTCTATCCGTCTCTCTCACTTTTTCACACTTTTCATCTGATACTGTCAGAACCGAAGTGCAACAAGTCTCCGAAAAACTACAGGCGAATTTAAACCCTAATTACATACACTTAAAATTGAAACTTATTTGCTAATAACATCGGTTTGAAAATATTTTAGAATGAAAGCGTTAGGGAGTGGAAGGTCTCTCTCGCTCGCAAAAAAGCTGCATACGGGGGGGAGGGTTAGATGGCGCGGGGTGGAGGGCTTTGATAGTGGCAGCCATGTTGCTTGCCCGACGGCGGACGAAGACTGGTATTAATTTCGGCTTAATTCGTTCGTTGATTTCAAGTATTTTATTGCTAATGCTACCAAAATGAACTATTCTGGTAAAAATTAAATAAAGAAGGAAAAAAAATCTAGTTACTGTAACGTTTTTTTCTTTGTTACTATATTTTGTTCCGTTAGATAAATCAATGATGAATAAAATAGACATTTCAACAATTTGGATTACATCCAATCACTCGTGTTATGATTAGGAATTCCGCTTTTGTTTTTAGTTAGTTACGGGAAATACTGAACAACAGGTATTTGAACAAAAACTATTTATTTGCTCATACATTATTTTATTTGTGGATACACTTAGTCTTTTTTATTTTATTAAATGAATATTCGACTAGAGTTTCTTGCCGGTTCTTTTCCATAGGACCAACTTTTTGGAATCGTGCAACTAGAGTCCTAAAAAATTTCATAAGTGTCTGTATTAGGTTTTTTGAAATAAAAACAATTCTATCTATCTATCTACTGTTTTTGTGAATCATTATGATTTTGAGTTTTGTTTAAACTGATAATACATATTACTATGTACAATTTTCGAATGAAGTTCTAGGTAATATTTAACAAAGAAAAATAATACATAGTACAAATTCAAGTTTCCATATAACGCTACTTATGATCGAACAATAATTAATGTAAGTACTCGTATAAATATTATGGGAATAAATTATTGCAATATAAATCATTTGCGTTTGTATTTCGCTTTAGTTTTAAATTTATGTTTTCACAGTTTTCTGTTGTTATTATAGTAATGCGTTCATTTATTTTGTCTCAATATCACTTCATAATTCATATATTTTCATTGAATACAAGAACACGAAATGTGTTAATAAATAAAACAATTGGTTGTTAGTTATTACGTACTAAAATGATGCTAATTAGGTTTCTATTTCCTAATGTTAATTACTATACAAAAAACTGGTAGCTGATAAAACAGTCATCATCATCATCATCATCATCATCATCAGCCAGAAGACGTCCACTGCTGAACGAAGGCCTCCCCCAAGGGGGGGGTTTGCCATAATCACCACGCTTGGCAGGCGGATTGGGGATCGCAGTGGCTCACCGATTAGTGAGAGGACGCTGCTGCCCGTCCTCAGGTGTCTGGCCGCAGTTTTAAGACTTACCCGGATCTATAAAACAGTAAATAAACTAAACCTTCATTTTTTCTAGTCTTTACAAAACTGGTAAAAAATATAAAATATATCATTAAAGGGAATATATTTAATGTTAAATTAGTTTAGTTACGAAAAAACTGAACTGTTCTCAACAATAAACAAAAGAACGACACTTTTTCAATAACATTACCTAACCTAAACCTAATCATACCTACTTAGCTCCTGTAAATAGTTTATACATCAATGTACAGAATTAAAAGCAATCTTCAAAATGGAGCAGACTCAAGCCACATTTATCAGAATCTCTTCTCTATATAATTGTGTGAGGGTGTTTATATGAGATGTATAGTTGTAAACTCTACACACGATACAGGAGAAATACTCGCGTGGAGACACTGTAATATTAAAAAAAACTCTTCTCTTCCTATATTTTATTTTTATTCTTATCGTACCAGCCAAGCCTTTCTCCAACTATGTTGCCTTACCAGATATGGCAATACCAACTTATTATCTATAATATTAAGATTATTTTTTGATCATGAATCCAAGTGATTTTATTTTTACCAGTGTACCTATTACACAATATTTTATTACAGCAAATCGCCAAAACACAAATAACTAGTAGATAAACATGTTACATAAAAAAGTAAAAATATTGTCAGTATATCACTCATACTGACTGCTTCAATAAATCTCGAGTCGCTTCGGTTTTCACCGTTTTCACACACAACTAAACCCCTTTACATATAACCGACAAATAAGGCCTATTTTAAGAAATCTAAAGACTTAACAAGTTATTCGCTTCGAGCAGGGATTCATCTTAGTAAAACGCTTATAAGAACCTCAACGGTCAATAAGAATGAACTAAAACTCTACTTGAAAAAATGGTTCAAAATATACTCATACGTTGTGGGCCACTTTTGTCTATGGCTATTGTAAATAGAGTAAACGTTGATTGAATCTTGACCGCATTTGTAAACTACATAGGACCAGTTCATTAATTCTCAAGATAACTGATCTACGCTTACCCTCTGTTGCGAAAGGTCTGCTCAAATAGCTATGGCACTTTCTTCAAAATGCCATTCCACCCTATATGTGTCTCACATAAATCTTTATTATTATCTGTCTGGACTTTAAATAGACCTTGACCTCTGAGTTTGTTTCGGCGTTTCTTCTCAGGGATAGTCATAGGAAATGCCGACGCCATCTATTTTAAACAAGACGTGTAAAAGTGATTGAAGAATCCTAAATGCAAAATAAACAATTTCATTTCAGTTTATGAAGCGCCGTGTGTCAGAAATTACCATCACAATCACAGTTAAATAAATCATGAAAGATGCTGCTTACCCTCTTGATATAAAACATATTCAATATTGAAGACACACGTAAGAGAAAAAAAGAAAGATCATAAAACTACACTTCTGACTTGATTAGCACGGTGGCTAAGCAATTGGCTTTCTGCATTACTTGTCGCGACTTCGAATCCCACCGTAAAATTTTTCGTATCGCCTCCAAGGTGTGTGCATGAGATATTTAAGTCTGTAAACTGCACTTAACAAAGATAGCGAGAAGCAGAGCTTACAAATAAAATAAAATAATCAAGCGTCGACTACACTTGTACAACACGGTTGGTGCTGTAGCTAAGCCATTAGCTTTCTGTGCTACGTGTCGCGGGTTCGATCCTCGCACGTAACAAATATTAGTATGACCTACAGATAATTGTTTCAGGTCTGGTTGTGTGTGTATGTGACATGTATGTTTGTAAACTGTACTCACGATACAGGAACGTTTAATACAAAAGATTTAAAAAAAATGTTTTTTGTCCATTTAATTCGACCTTTAGTAATATATAAGATCCTTTCTAACCTTTCTATCCTTTTTAACCTTTAATTAGTTATTGTAATCATTAATACGAACAACTTTCAGTATGACACCAATCCTGTTTTCGTAAAAAAATATCTGTTCCATACAGTCCATTCAATATTACCTACTCGACTTAAATGTTACATGCTGTTTTTTTGCTTTTTGCGATTTCAAAATTCGTCCCAATAAAGTTGTTCGTATTGATAACTATAATAACCCTTTAAAGGAATCGGAGATCTAGAAAGACCTTTTATAATCTGCTTTTGTGGATTTGTCTAATAGACATTTAAATAAATCTGTAAAAATATCTACCATTATTATAAAGATAGAAGTTTATGGACTGCCTCATTCGCCTAGTAGTCGAACGCGACTGCTGAGCGTGAGGTCCTGTGTTCGATTCCTGGGCAAAGTGTTAATGGGTTTTCTGTATACAATTTCTCAGTAGCAGTACGGAGTCTGGAACTGTTTCCAGTAAATGGCAATAGGCTCACCCCCTATTACATGAAACTACAGCGGCATTGGCGAAATGTAGGTATACAATAGTACACCTCTGCCTAAACTTTCGGGGAATACAGTCGTGATGCTATGTTATGTAATAAAGTTTATAAAAGCTATATTTTCCTCGAGACAGAAAATCTCGATAATTCTCGAAAAACACCGTTGTACCGTGACATTTGTTGTCCACAATATTATATAACTACAGTTAATTCCAAAATTACTTTTAATATTAACTTTGGCGATAGCTACATGAAGGAGATTTCATAGTAAACGAGTCAATTTGTATCATAATTGCGGAGCTTTTACCGTACCTTTGCTAATAAAGTTATTAGTCTAAATTAAATCATTTGAATTTCCCGTTGGTGTTGTAATTAATCATCATTGGATACATATCGGATCAGGCGATGAACAGCGAAGGTAGAACCATTTTACTATTTAACTAATCATGTGAAAACTTGTTCAGAATTAGATAGGCGGACAGCCGTTTTAGAATAAGAGAATAAATATTTTCTCGGTAGTGCCTCAGAACGAATACTACTATTCTACTAATATTATAAATGTGAAAGTTTGTGAGGATGGATGGATGGATCTTTGTTACTCTTTCACGCCAGAACGGCTGATCGGATCTGGATGAAATTTGGCAGATTATAGTCTGGAATAGCACATAGGCTACTTTTTATCCCGGAAAAATGTACGGGTTCGTAAACCACGCGGGCGAAGCTGCGAGCGGAAGCTATTAAACAATAAAATTAAGTCATATTACATACTTTCACACAAAACATCAGAACGCACTACAATCATGATAATTTATCCGCTACTGCAAACATAAAGACCCTTCCAAAAACCGAACTCAAAGACTTCAAAGCACCTCTACTTGTACACATGCATATAATTTCATTCACGCCAGCGCCCTTAGAAGATAGACAAAAATGACACCCCGACAATATCGCCTTCAATGCAATTTAGTATCCAGTGTTGCCACCCTTTGATGGGTTTTAAACGCGTCTAACTTCATTAGAGGTGACAATTGAGTCCGCTTCGATCACATTGTGGTAACACTTGTTGTTATAATTTACGAGTGTTTGTTATAAATTACTATTATTGTTAACTAATAACAAGTAAGTGTAAAAATTTATTTAAAATAATTTATTATGAATATATGACATTACCTTAATTAACTGTATAGAACTTTCATTATTTGCGACAGTTATGCGTTTAGACATTCCTTTAAACAAGGTTTTAATTCCCCAAAATATTAAGGGAGAAAAAAGGTAATTACTTTGAGAAATAAGTTTGAACTTTTCCTAACCAACAAATCGTTTGGTATAAAATTCAAACATACAACTTCTAAATTATTTTATTTTTAATCCTCATAAATTTTTATATTGCCTTAATTCGTTACTGCATAATATTTAATGTAAATCTCCTAATTAACGTAATTGTATCCATTCTAGCTACTTTAAAGTTCCCATCAATCACATGTACTGCTTATTAAGCCAAAACTTATCTGAAAGCGATGAAAACTCGAAGAGAGCAAAAATAAAACAGTTGGTTCACAAAAACGTAAATTCGCGACTCGCCGTTAAAATATAAAAACCTCGTACTCTTGAAAACGCTACGAGAACAGACAATACAAAACGAAATGTTTCCTTTTTTTTGCAAGCTTCAATTGAAATTATATCTGTGAGTTGTATGATTACAGTTACTTTAATATATACTCTTTTGTCCGTTAGAAATGGTCCTTTATTAAATGTACGACACATATCAGACTGGGTTTCCAAAACCAGGTGTCTCACCCCTTTTTAAATTATCCAGGAGTGCACTGATGACGTACACTCCAGGTGTACCATCAGTTCTAGAGGGTAATTTATTTGATATTAAATAAAGTTTTATACGTATAAAATTAAATAACTATGTTCTTTTTATAAATCATGATGAAACTGGAAATTTAAAAAAGGTAATTTTAGACACATAATTTAATAAGTACATTTATTGAATGTTCTGAAAAAAATACTGGTAGAATGCTAAAGAAATTCTACTCTATCTCGCTTTAACGTTTCTTAGGTTTGGAAAAGATATACTTAATCGCATTCCAGTCAGCGAAGAAGGTATCTGAAGTAATAGGCATTTTCTAAGGATGAAACTTGCAGTGGACAACAGCCAAAACTACATGATGCTTAGTCCAAATATCCATCATTAACGAGATTCATATAACTGAATAGTCTGAAGTAATTTTTACACACAAGAGCAAGAAAAAATATAATTGTTGCTGGCAGACTCAAACATTTATTAATTAATCTTTAGGTTCGTTTATAATTATAGCATAACATAACTTTATGGACGAATGTAATGTAGATTATAAATAATAAATATCATTATAATAAATATCATCATAATAATCTACTTTGATAAACTAATTTCAAAATTACCGCATTTCACATAAGAAGCTTACTATGCCTACCTATGATGTGATTTAGGCAAAGTATGCTGCTACAATTGAGTTTAAAAACAGAACACTTGCGGATAAAAGAGGTCGCTTATTCTTGTGATAAAAAGAACATGAGCAAAAAAAAAAACAATATCAAACAAGTAAATGGAATGTTTTAATAATGATTAGCTAACATAAAAAATAACATATAACATTTAAATAATTATTAGGAAATGATACATTTTAATTATTATTTATATACGCACTACTATACTAGTACTGTCATAAACCAAAACTATCAACAACCATAAAGAGTTGTAAAGTTACCATCATTTTAATATAATAATAATTTGAAACTTTCCAAGTTACATTTCGTGATATACATTCAGTTAGAAATAAAATTTAACATTTAACCAGTTTATACTCTACCGGGACCATAATATTGTTTCATTTTAAAAGTTCACGTTATGTGAGGTTTAGTTGCAATGTTCTAAATAATCCGACTTTAGAGTGGCAACACCATCTGTTGTTGAGTAGCAGAACTAAACTGAATAAAATATCTAATGTTCCATAATTTATTATAATATTTGTGTAAAAACATAGATACATTTTAACACATGTATATTTACTAGAATAAGTATTTCGATGATTTTTTATCCAAATGATTATGACTTACTGTTTTCTGTTCGGTGGTGATGTATCTCTTTCAGTTTCATTTTATTCATCATTTTTATTTTAAAGCAACAAAATTAACAACAGAACAAATATTATTCTCATTCGCATACCTTGAGTTACCTCATTATTTTTTTATATTTACGTTTTGTAAATTTTACCGCTACTCGCCTCTAGATGGCATTACCTGTTGTCTACTTTTATTTCTTATTAGATTCCATCGGGAACGTAAACAAACCGAGAGTGTGAACAGATTAATCACAACAGTTGTTTATTTCGGTTTCGGAGATGTAAACATAAAAAGTAGATTTTATATCGAAAATGCTTCGTTTCTGTACACACGCTTTTATTCTCCTTTATAATAACCTCTATGAAATTAACTAGGTTAGGGTAGTAAGCGAAACTAGTTTCGTTTTGATATCAGTTTTAAAATACTTCTAACAAGAAACAAATACTTAAGTTTCTCCTTACAGTTTAAAGTTCACCAACACTTGTGATAATAAAATTAACGGACAAAATAGATTAGTTTGAAGACTTTTTATTTCTTCTTTTTGCTCCACAACCAATTATATAGACTAATTTCTAGTGATGAATGGTAAATACAACGAAAAACTATAAAGTTTTTATTAATAAACTGTTCTCGGGTGTAAAATCAATCTTATAGTAAAATTTTAAAACATTGTTTGTATCTTGTAAGAACATTTTAATTTACACAAATTAGTAATAGCATTTCAGTATTCATAATTCCAGTAATACATATTAAACTTTTTATCATAGATCATAAGAATCAGAATCATTAAATGTGTCTTGTACAAGATCGATATTGTAATATAAGTTGAGAGAGATTGTTCCCCTGTCTCCAGTAAGTGGCGTAGGAACTAGTCGCTGGTGGATATTGCACAAGTTTTTGAGGTCGTTGTTCGCTATAAGCACAGCAGCAACCCATCTCAGTAGAAGGTTTAATAAAGGTTTATAATTCTAGCCTTGTCACAAGTATGCGATATGTAAACCTAACTATATTATGGGTGTCGTTTTGACTTAAAAAGGTTTTTTTATTTATTATTAAATCATAATCAATACCAGAATACCTACCTCGAATATTTAGTTCGAGGTGGCGCAGAAAAGATATATGTATGTGGAAGAATTTGATGGATGTGAAAGTCTTTGCCCATCAGTGGGAAAGTTTGGCCTTATAAAAAACAAAAAACCTAATTGTCGTTTTTTCAATATTTACAAGTTCTAGAATAAAACCTTTTTTTTTTTTTCAAATAAATCTTTCGCAGTCACTTTTGAAATGTTAATAAAACTAAGTTAGATGGTTCCAAAAAGTTGGTCTTTTATAGAGTAAACGGTAAAAACTTCATGTATACTTATTTTTAAACGTAACCGTTTTTTGTTTACATTGTTTACAGTTTAATTTTAGTATATTGTAAAATAAAGTGCGATTAATTACATGAAACCGATATAGAAGTTTAATTTTTAGCAGACAATAAATATTTAATAAGCCAATCCGGGGATCCCTTAATTAGAACGATAGTGAAAAATAATTCCGATGGCCCAATGATTCCTTAGTTTTTGAACACATCACAATTAATTCAACAGCAACGCCCGACCTCTTTCAACCGAGAAATTCAATATGTCTAACAAAACTAACAATAAACTACTTATAGGTTCTAAAACAAAACCTAACGAGCAAAACAATGTTGCTCTTCGTCTTATGCCATAAACATTACCCCACACATACTGTTATATGTTTCTATCTATAAGATTCGCAGTTCTTAATTGAAAGTCAACCATTAATCGCATCAAACCTCTTTAAAATTCAAAAGTACGATACTCGCAGACACCCACAGATCGTACTCACGCGACAACGCTTCACAAAGCTCAAGTAATTATCCCAAAGCAATCGAATTACTTTTACGTCACAGAAGTATGAAGACATGTGCTCTCTTGAAGCAATTAGCCCCCGTGGGGAGGGGTCGGGGGCCTTGGTAGTCGCAGGGGTGAGGATGCCCGCACAATTCCGCCAAATCATCTTCACCCCGCGTTTTCACTGATGAAGATATGTAAATCCGTCCGTATCCGAGATATTTTGTCGTCGACTGCGCCAGGGGAGTTCAACCTTTTAGTTTTAGGTCGTCGTAGTTTGTTACAATGGATAGTTTTAGGTTAGAATATCTATGTAAGTGTAAATTATACTATCATATATTTTAAACATGATTCTCAATAATACTGATACGATATAACTAACTTACATTAAAATTTACTTGTGTCCCGGGGCCTCCATATGAGACGGGCCCCCACAAGAGAAAGAACCCGTTCTTATAAAGACAAAAAACAAATGAGACTCATGAGACTCTTATTTTAAACATTGCTAACTTTCCAATCTTAAAACCCACCTAAATAAAAGCACTATATTTGTTTGAACCAAAAAACCCTATAAAACTTTACACAACCCTAAAATCGAACCTATACCGTTAGACTCAACCATGTTTACCATGTTGAGCTCGTGTTTACTAGCTTTTTAACTGTCCTGCTTGCCGAATTTACATCCCAAAGTATCTACAAATACTTAAACATGTTCTAAAAGCCTGTTTCAATTCTAAGGCGCCCAGTAAACTGTCGTTTCGACCACAAATGACCGTTATCCATTGACACAACCAAACAATTTGGTCTATGGTCGGCGTAGACCCACGCCTACGCTTTGTCTACGAAGCTACTGTTCTCGTAGCATGTGTCTTTATTGCGCCCATCATTGCTATGAAAGCCTAAAGAAAAGATGACTATAAAAAATGGTTAAAAATAGACAAATAGATAGGCTAATCTTCGGGAGCTTCATGTTGACGATTGGCGAGATACTGCCAAAGATCGAATGGCGTTCTGTAATATCAGAAGCCAAGACACATTTTGAGTCGCTGAACCAACGAAGTAAGCTATTAAAAAAATGATTGCATGATTGACGCAACGAAATGAAATGATTTATTTTTGCAATTAAGATTTTTCAATCACTTTTACAAGTCATTGTTTTATATGCTAGATGGCGCCGGCATTTCCTACGACCTGTGAGAAGAAACGCCAAAACAAATGGCTTCTTCTTCTGATGTTCGGACCCAAGACATCAGTTGGTGCTCGATGATGGTGTAGTAGAAAGATTAGCCAGTCAGCAATGGCAGTATCGAGTCTGACTGTTCAGAGTGTACCAGACAAATTCAGAATTCTTCTCTTGGAGGCTCTCGTAGTCCCTAACCGATTGCCTTTCCGCACTTCGTGTCGCGGGTTGAATTCTCGCACGGAACTGATATTACTATTTGCCTACAGACATGTTGTACCATTTTTTTTTTATTTTGTTTGTCGAATTATATAGAATCAGCTTCACGCCTCTATTCCCGGAAGGGTTAGGTAGAGGTGTACTATTGTACACCAACATTTCGCCGATGCCATTATCGAGTCCCATTTATTAGGAGGCGAGCCTGTTGCCATTTACCGGGCACAGTTCCAGACTCCGTGCTGCTACTGAGAATTTCCCTATAGAAAAACCCAATAAAACTTTGTTTGTCTAATTGTAACCTAGAAAATCGACATTCTCAAATTTTTATACCCACGCTCTCTCTTCCCTTGTCTCCACAAACGGGCGTCTGAACCGCGGCGTTCGCCCCGCTTACCTACCGGCCATCATCCGAGCACCCACGTAGCGAAGATCATTATCTGGCACGAGAAAGTTGGGAGGAATCTAGTTAGAACCCGGCCCTCCCCCCGCGCCCCCCGGCGCCCCCCAGAAGCCTTAACTTGTTATAACCAGTTTAAGCCAGTTCAGTTTAGTTGGGCACCTGCGATACAAGCCAAACTCATGGTTTGTCTTGCTTTAGTTGATTGTTGTCCGCAGAGTTGTTTCGGACGCTATTTATTAGAGAGACGTGTCGTGTTTTGGTTTGGTCAAGAGAGGTCTTGCTACATATGAGGCATGAGAGCCATAGAGGCCTAACTACATATTTTACAACATTGAGTTTATGTTTTTTTTACAGGTAATTCAATCAATTTCAATTGTAAGCAATCATAAACTCAATGTTGTAAAAATGTAGTTAGGCCTCTATGGTCCTCATGGCCTCATATATATCTACTTATACATAATATATAACTATTTCGCATTATATATTGTGGGTATTTATTTCATGGTTATGCTAAAAGAGGCTGTGTTAGCGACCTCATGGCCCTTTAAAGCAAAAAGCACTTATATTACCCGGGAAAGGCAACATTATCATGTTACAATATTTTACTTCTAAATTTATAATTCTGTTTCTTAGTTATATAACAATATATCATTTTTTTAGCACATAACATAACATAGCATCACGCCTGTATTCCCCGAAGGGTTAGGCAGAGTTTTACTATTGAACACCCACATTTCACCGATGCTTTTATTGAGTGCCATGTAATAGGGGGCGAGCATATTACCATCTACCGTTCACAATTCCAGACTCCGTGCTGCTACTGAGAATTTCTAGATAGAAAATCTCAATAACACTTTGCCCGACCGGGGAATCGAACCACAATCCCTCTCCGGTCGTGTCGGTTTGCCGTCCCATCGGACTATGAGAGTAAAGGAATAGGGAGTGCATCTGTGTTTGCGCACACACTTGTGCTCTATAATATCTCCTGCGTAGTTGGCTAATCTCCGGTGAAATTGGCCGTCGTGACTGAAATTTGGTCAGGAGGATATTTTTAAAAGCTTGTGTTATCTCAATCACTCCTGAGTAAAAGCAAATTCCTCCACTTCTCACGATCCCGCGTTGTACCTGGCCAGTTTTAATACGGATATCTAGTTCATCCCACTGTCTCCTTCCTTGTCTGCCGCGAACTTGTATTTGTGCCTCAAATCATCAAATAAGCACATAGCAAAGTAGCAATTGCTACGGGCCCCGCGCAAAAGGGGGCCCCGCGTATCCAAACCCGTAATTTTTTGAGTGAAACTTATTAAGAGGTGGTATATTGAATTTACTTGATATCACAAAAACGTGAAACGTTACACCTGTTTTTCGACTAAGACAATCCACGTCAGACAATCGGCAACCGATTATTTTGTTGGCCAAAAATAAAACACAGAATTTCATACGGTAAACGCACAAGTTCTACAAAAAGTCACTTTATACTTAAGAGCCCATAGCAGATCAAGGGCCCCTCGATAGAATTGGCTACGGGACCCGCGCTTGCTTACTCCGGCACTGAATCACCACTGTTTTTATTATACGTCTTTTTTCTTCGATAAAATTCAAGCCACTACTGCCCCACTGCTGGGCAAGGGTCTCTTCTCAGAATGAGAAGGGGTAGGCCTTAGCCCACCACGCTGGCCCCGTGCGGGTTGGCGGACTACACACACCATCCAGAACTTTATGGAGCCCTCTCAGGTGTGCAGGTTTCCTCACGATATTTTTCCTTCACCGTAAATGCAAGTGATAATCAAATTCTGATACGCACATGATTCCGAAAAGTCAGAGGTGCGGGCCGAGTTTGATCGCGGACCCTCCTGCAGGGAAGGCAAGCGTTCAACCGCTAGGCTATCACTGCTCTGAATCACCACTGTTTTTATTGAGCGTCATTTTTTCTTCTATAACACTCTGTTATTCTATAAGTGTAGAATAAATACTATATTCTATTTTACACCCAACCAGTGTCCAGTCACCTTTCACGTCCAAGGTCGAGGTTAGGTCTGCCACATAAAATCTTATTTTCCCCACAATCCGTCTGGCAGGCTTATCTCGCTCGGATTAGCCGCACAACCTAACTTGAATAATTTACATAATCAGATTAAGCCATTTTATCTTAACGCTTTGGTACGAAGGAGCCGGGTAGTTAGGTCGGTTTAAATTGTTTGACATAATTTAAGTATGAATTTTTGAGGTGACTTTTATTTATTATTAAATTATAATAATTTAAAGTTGCAACTAACATAAAAATACTGACTAATAATATAATAGAGCATCACGCTTGTACTCTGTGATGGGTTAGGCAGGGATGTATATCTACATTCGCCCAATACCTCCCATTTAATAAGGGACGAGTGAATACCGACATGTTTGGCGCAGTGGCTAAGAGATTAGCTTTCCGTGCTACATGTCGCGGGTTTGATCCCCGCACGGAACAAATATTTGTATGATCTACATATAATTGTTTCGGGTCTGGTTGTGTGTGCATGTGATATGTATGTTTGTAAATTGTACCCACGATACAGGAGAAATCCTAGTGTGAGGCACAGTTAAAAAAAAATGTTCCAGTTTTTTTTAACTTTGGCTTGCTATTGAGAACTATATTTTCATACATGAAAACCTAGTAAGTCTGCCCTACACGGGAATCAAATTGAAGTCCTCACACTCGAAAATTATTCTGCGATCAATGATGTTACTGATATTATGCATGACACACCAGTCTACACAAATACCACATACCTCAACGATTGAGGTCAAATACCATTAATGTTTGTGTCAAAATGCTAGTGAAACCGAAATATCTGAAAATGAATGAGAGTAAATTCAATGCTACGGGTTGTTCGTAGTACGCTCAAACGTAAAGAAAAAAGACTACGCGGTGACTACGGCGTAGCTGACGTCACGCCTACGCTGGCTACGCGGTCGTAGCAGATCGCTGTTTCGTTACAATTATGGATTTACCTTTATACTGCTATTGGTTTACATAACATAATAACATCACGCCTGTATTCCCCGAAGGGTTAGACAGAGGTGTATTAATTGTACACCCACATTTCGCCGATACTTTTTGAGTCCCATGTAATAGGGGGCGAGCCTATTGCCGTCTACTGGGCACAGTTCCAGACTCCGTGCTGCTACTGAAAATGTCCATACAGAAAACCCCAATAACACTGCTCGACCCAGGAATCGAACCCAAGACCTCACGCTCGCACGTCTATGTCCAGTAGTGGACAAACAGTCACGCTAGGAAGTTAGTAGCGCCGCTTCTTCTTCCAGGGTACAGTACAGGGTACGATAGGTAACAGTGTAGGGTGGGTGCTTTCAGGGATGCTATCTCATATTGACTATTTCTTTTTGATGTCACTAGTCTATTTTGAATAAACGACATTTGAATTTACCTATACGAAACTGCATATCTGGTTCATAATTTTTATATATGACTACGACAGATGACTCTCGAGCTAAAACAACAATATAGAACTGAACATTAATTAGACATTAAAGATATTTCAGTTAATATCAATAACAAAATTCCTTACCATCAGTCGGTAGTCGAAGCCAGTTTTCATTAAGTCCGTCTGCAGATTCCTTGAGACCCAGCCAGGAATACGTCTCCTTTATTACGAAGCCATGCATTCTGCCCCACCAGCCCCACTTGACCCCCCGAAGTACATCCACAAAGCCAACACTTCGATGTGAAGGGACCAATATAAACTGGACGGAGTTCAGCATCGCTTAAGGTATGTACAGATTAATGAATAATTTAACTGAAATACAAGACCACAGTCTTGGGTATGATAGAGGATTTATGGCGATTGCGAAATTTCATTTGATTCAGCAAATATTTGTGATATACACGCAAACATCAGCTCTCATAATATTGTTGAAAATTTGCAAGATATAAAATGTACGTGACCATCTTTTTATTAATTATTTATTAAGAATTCTGCAATCTGAATGATGTCTGAATCAAATCTGGGTCCACTTTCGACCTTTCAAAATCACGTACGGATCAAAGTCAAAGTTTTTTATTTCAACTTAAGCCTTTTCAGGCACTTTTAAAAGGTCGAGACTCTAGACGCACGGTTCCAAAGGGCATAAGGTCCTATGGAGAAGAGACTGGCAAGAAGCTCCATGGATACTCTTTTCAAATAATAAAAAGTTTGCATTATATAATCAGAATTTGATATTCACTTGCTGAATAAAACTGGGACAGAAAACATGAAGAAATCTGAGGCCCTAATGTAAGTTTCTTTTGACAAACTCGGTTTAACGCATCGAACGCGTTCGGCGCTCCTATTGGTGGAGAGTACGAAAACGTACGTTAAATCGAGTTTCTCAAAAGAAACTTACACTAAGGCCTCTGCACGCCTGAGAGAACTACATAGTAGTTAGTAATTAATAATAATAATAGTTAACTTTATAATAGTTTTTATGTATAGTCCACCAACATACCAACCCACATCAGGCCAACATAGTGGATCAAGGCCTTACCTTTCTCATTCTGAGAAGAATTCTCTGCAGTGAGAAATTAGTAGAAGTATTATTTTATTTTTCAAAGGTCGCAAGCGCAATTGAGGGTGAAGTCCTGGATTCGATTCACTTACTTACACTTACAAATGTTACTGGTTTTCATGTATGGAAATTCTTAGTATCATCGTGTAGTTTGCCCAACAGATTGCAATAGGTTCGCATGTTATTACATTACATAACGAAATGTGGGTGTAACATTAATAGTACCTACATTTCTGCCTAACCCGTCGGGGAATATAACAATATATATTCTTTTCTGTATTGCTTTTTTTTTTCTCTTACTACATGTACATATGAAGATTATTATTATTATATACTAGCTTCCACCTGCGGCTTTTTCTGGGATAAAAAGTAGCCTATGTGCTATTCCAGACTATAATTTATCTCTGTGCCAAATTTCATCCAGATCCGTTCAGTCGTTCTGGCGTGAAAGAGTAACAAAGATCCATCCACCCATCCACCCATCCATCCACCCACCCATCCATCCATCTTCATAAACTTTCATATTTATAATACTAAGCTTCCGCCCGCGACTTCGCCCGCGTGGTTTACGAAGCCGTACATTTTCCCGGGATAAAATGTAGCCTGTGTGCTATTCCAGACTATAATCTATCTCTGTGCTTTGGCACATTGGATGAAATTTGTTTCATCTAGATCCGTTTAGCCGTTCTGGCGTGAAAGAGTAACAAAGATCCATCCATCCTCACAAACTTTCACATTTATAATAATAGTAGGATAGGATAGGATAGGAAAGGATAAAACAACACTATTGTAATGTTAAAAAACGTTTAGTGTGAAGAAACACTAAGGATAGCGTTCACGCTAGGGTTGTCAAGGCGTGCGTATGGTGCGTGCGACCCTGTTGCGTACTGAGCGTGAAACGCGTAGGGTTGCTGTCTTAGCTTAGCTGCATATTTTTAAACGTCGATAGAAATAACGGGACTATCTGTTCGTTGTGTCTGCTCGGCTGGGCATGAAGTGCGTGGGTAATCTTTAGAAGTACAGTGTATAGGCGGCTTTTCTTTCTGTGACATTTTTTATTGTCCTATTCGGTAGGCGTTTAACTAGACAATATACTGAATCACCAAGCTATTTTCAGAAGCAGATGATTATGAGAGTCTATGTTCATTAGGCCCAGGAGCATGATTTTAACACACAAAAAAAATGAATATTTTTAAAAAACTTAACTCAATTTATTATTAATATATTTATTCTTATCTTTACCTCTATCTTACAATAAAGAATTTTATTATTTAATTAATAGCCATATTTATACCGGATGAAGTATATATTTATATACTCTAGCTTCCGCCCGCGGCTTCGCCCGCATGGTTTACGAACCCGTACATTTTCCCGGGATAAAAAGTAGCCTATGTGCTATTCCAGACTATAATCTATCTCTGTGCCAAATTTCTTCCAGATCCCTTCAGCTGTTCTAGCGTGAAAGAGTAACAAAGATCCATCCATCCATCCATCCTCACAAACTTTCACATTTATAATATTAGTAGGATTAGTAGGATAGTATATACTCCATCCGGTAGCCCTTTACATCTTATTGTTCGACTCTACATAATAATACATAATATAGTGACAACAGATGGTACGGTTGGCGCAATGGTTGAGAGATCAACTGCAGCGCTACGGTACATCTCAAACCAGAAAATACTTTAAACACAAAAAGCAACTTACTGAAGCAAATTTTCAGAGCAACAACGAAGCATATTGGTATCAACTTTTGGTACCAGCAACCAATTGCACTATACAATAAAATCAAGCTTACTACCTGTAAGCTGAGCGTCGCTTATCGAGCGATCAACGTAAGCGATAGTCAAACTACGCACATAAAGGACGGCGCACACGCACATAAAGTGGTTATCTGAATACAGCCTTAGGCGCCAAGCCGGAATGTGCGCGGTACAAAATACACGCGGAAGCGATTTAGAAATGTTGGTTCTTTCTTAAGTACTTTTGTTTTTTTAAGTGTTTAATTTTACTCGTAATTAATTATCAAATATTTTAGTACTTACGTTTTATGCTGAATTTAAAGCCTGCATTATATACATTGACCAGTTTTACTCTATAGCTCTTTCTAGATTTCGTACTTACATATTTTTTCTGCATAATATCAGCGGCGTGAACAGAGTTTTTAGACAGGGTAGACAGTAAATTTTAATAGCTTACTTACCAAAAATATCTTCTGCAGGTTGGTATTAGTTCGTCGTCTTGTCGATTAAATAATGATGTATGTAATTTACCACATCAAATATCTTATAATAAATATTTATCTGAGGTAAGTAGGGTAGGCAGTGTCTTTTTGTCTTTTTGAACCGCACGCCACTGCAAAATATAATCATCATATGGGGACAATAGCGACAACTATACAACAAAAAATCTTAGCTTCTACAGAGATGATATATATATTGATGATATACATAGAAATATTTGTATGATGAACGGGAAGTTGTTGCAGATTTGGGTGTTTGTTCATGTGAATATTTATATTCATAAACGCACCACGCACGAGAACTTTCTAGCGTCCCCACACTATAAATAGTTCCTGTACTGTGGATGCGTAGTTTTTATTTAATCGTTGCCCCAAATGATTAAACAAAACTACATGATTATGCAATATCTGCATGCTTATGTGCAATTTTGTTTATTTACTTTGATGAATGTTATGTTTGGTTTTGGAGAGTTTTGGGACTGTTGAACTTTTGTTTGTCTCCAAGTTTAATATAGTTTTTTTTTTCTTTGCTATGTTACCAATTTTTTAATTTAATGTTTTGTTCCGTTGCGTGCGCGCACCTATTGTATTACTTCGATTGTACAAAAAGCGGGGACCAGCTGAAAATCAGTGCTGTGCTTATACGCACAGCAAATACTGAGCTGGATTCCTTGCCGCACATACAGAACCCATTTGTTATGTTTCTTTGTTTAATGTATCCTATATTGTGTGGCTAAATAAATGGTTTAAATGGTAAAAATGGTTTAAATGATTAAGACCAATGTTCGACATAGGCGACACGACGCGTGCGCCAATGAATTTTAAAGTCTCTCAATCTTATTAAAATATTACAATGTAGAAAATATCCTTTATATCAATCGTCAATACTACCTCTCACATCTTAAACCCGCTCCCCGCTCATGCCCCACAATCGCAAGAAGTAATTTGCACGGCGCGATTGTAAAGTATCGTTATGGTGATTACATTGTCGTTACTAATGTCGTTCCGTGTATCTAAGTCATTTGGAGTTAGCACCGACGTCGCCTGAGGTCGCAAAGTAACTAAATACATAATTACTGTGGATGTCTGCAATGAGTTTTGTTTATACACAGAAATAAAATTGAAGTGTCTGTTTGTAATGTCAAAATAACAGGGTTTTACTAAATGCATATGATAGTATTATATATACGTTATATATTACAAAAAAAACTGTCTCTCTTTTCTGTTTGTTCCGGCTAATCTCCGAAACGGCTGGACCGATTTTGACGGGACTTTCACAGGCGTTATAAACAGACAGACAGTAAATGAGCTGATTATTTATTGTTATTTTATTAAAGACATCATCTTTGTTTAATCTCTATGTAAAATCTTCAGGAGCAGCTTAAGGAGATGAGTCAACATCTCCTGAAGATGCCCCGTGAAGCGGTGAAACACGTGTCGAGAATTTATTTGGGTTACATGTTACATTATATTAATCGCACCTTCTACATGTGCATACTCGTATATTTACTGGCGGGAGGGCAGTGCTGCGTATTGCACCCAAGCCTGAACTACGTAGTTTGGTGGAATTGAAAGTAAAAATTCTAATTGCATATCTTGTTTAACTTTAATGGTAACGATTGCGACGGTTTGAACTTAAAATATTGGGTAAACAGTTTACACAACTTAGTGTGATGTTTGTTATTTAAAAAGTTAGATGATGCAACTCAATTAAAGATTTTTGGTGACATGGTTACAATGTTCACCTTCTATTAGATGGTACTTAAAAACGGCATTGGTGAAATATGGGTCTAACCCTAAATATGGCCTCTACCTAACCTGTCGAGGAGTACAGACGTCATACTGTAATACTTTTTTTAAACATTGCCCCACACTTAGATTTCTCCTGTGTGCTAGGTACAGTTTACATACATGTCACATACACACACAATCAGACCCGAAACAATTATCTATAGATCATACAAACATTTGGTCCGTGCGGAAATCAAACCCGCGACACCTAGCGCAGAAAGCTAATCACTTAGCCACTGCGCCAAGCGTGTCGTCAATACTACATAACAATAAACATTTTCTGACGACTGTACATAGCGCAACGTCAGAGAGTTCATATACTCCAGTACAGTCGGACATTACGTTTGAAGAGCGAGGGTAGCAAGACGATTTGCCGCAGGAAATGAACTCGAACAGAGGGGGGAGTGGCTGCCTCACGTATCTACGTGTATCTACGTTAATGTACTTCAGAAATATGCGACACAAGTGACTTTCGAAGGCAATGGAGGCCGGAATAAGATCCTCAAACATTCCCAAGAGGAAAGGTAAAATACTATGATAAATAAAAATACAGTATCCAACAATTCTATGTATATACTTACATCTTACTTCATAAGTTTTGTATTTCATTTTTATGTCGTACCTTGCGAATGCCAAAATCTATCAATTTTACTATATATAATACTACAGGACTAATATTTAGAATGATTTATTTAACACGTAACACATAAAATCAGAAATAAATTCCGCATTTATTTTTACTTGATAAAATATAAGGTGGGTTCGGGTAAGATCAGCAAACGGTTAAGATCGTACAGATCTAATTTCCGGCTAATTAGTGGTCTAATCAGCCGGAAATTAGATCTTTTTATATGTTGTTCTCCAATCAATAGAAGCAGTTTTACTAGCTTGTATTGCCTGGAGAACACGGTGAATAAAAAGATGCTCGAATCAGCCGGAAATTCGATCTGTACGATCTTACCCGATTGCCGATCTTACCCGAAACCACCTTACATAAAATGGACACAGTACCAATAAACTGTTTAATTTTTTACACGATTGACACTGTATTAAGATATTTCACGTAATTCGACGACGTTATTATTATCAGTGAAACTCACAAGCAAGAGCGCGGTATTATTGAAGTTAGAAAAAAAATAGAACAAGTTATTTTTAACAAATTCGATATATAATAAAATACTCTGTATGTATAAAAAAGTGCCTTCTGTATATTATTAAGTTCTATCGATGTTATATGTGAAATATAAACAGATAATGTATTAAACATATAAAAAGTTATTATATAGGTCTTGTAGATAACCTTATTAGATAATTTAAAGCTCTCCTTTAGAACTTTACTCCATTAGTTATACATTATTGATACACTAGTATCCCCTTTCATCTGTTTCTCATACAGTATTCATCAAACAGTGTTTGTGGTCAAATCAAAGATGTACTTAACTGGGAGCTAATGTTTACCTTGCTCTGCTTACGTCATGTTATAGCAATGCTTTGAGTTTACGAAATGGTTAGTTACTATGAAAATAATCACAACAACCAACATCAAATTGAGTACCTATATAATACATAATTATATATATATATATCTACGTATAGACATGTGTCGTTTGTCATCTTCTAGATAGTAGGTGGATATTTAAATAGGAATATGGAGATGATATAAAAGAGAATTTAGCGTTCTCGGTGTCACGTTCCGCGATCATTTACAAAAATCAATCAAATCCAATGTTCCAATATACTTAAACTACATGAATTAATTCGACCAGCACTTGATAATCACTTGCGTTAACGGTTAAGAAAAACATCGTGAGATAACCGGCATACTTGAGAGGGGTCATAAAGTTATGGATGGTGTGTGTTGTCCACCAATCTGCATCAGGCCAGTGTTGTTTAGTTGGCCTAACCTTCCTCATCCTGAGAAGAGGCCCTTGCCCAGCAGTAGGGCCTTAATGGGCTCTGTCTCTCTAGTTTGACAAGTCTCTAGATGTCTTCGAAATCATTTAACTTAGAAGAATAAGAACAGAGAAAAACATTGTACAAAAATTATATGATGACAAAAGGTTTTCTAGGCGATAAGCTTCAAATTCAAATTCTAAGAAATTTCAAACAGAAGATCCCAATTTAAATTTGCCTGACTTGGGAATCGAAACTAAAACGTCACGCTCAGCATCCGCGCTTCTTACCGCTAAACCAGTGAGGCAGTAATTACGCATATTTATTTCTGATGATTATGAACTACTGATTTGTCCACTGACATTTACTGCTCGCTTTAGGTACCTAATGAAACAGTTTTTAGATAAATATATCTATTGCTAGGCAAGTTTGTTTCAGATAAATAATCATAGGGCTTCTTCTGCCTAGCCTTGTCGCACCTACATTGGAATCGGTCTCAGTCAAACCAGATACGGCTGTCTCAGTATTTTACACGGAGCAACTGCCATCTGACTTTACAAAGACGTCTAAAATATTCTCCCTCCAACCTTCCAGGCACTTAAAAATCAACATTCCCACAGAATCCGATCTCCATAACGATCCCACGACACTGGTATCAGACACTAAAATGGCTCAGGGTCAAAAAGACCACGAGTTCAAATCTGGTATGTTCTAACAAGGGGATGCTGCATCGAACTTAATGTATGCACACACCTTTATTTTTGACAAACTTATTTATCCAGCTGTGAAACAAAACAACACTCAAACTTCAACTTTAACACAACCACATAAAGTTCACGAAATATTTTTGGGGTTGATATAAGATATGTTGGTCACTTACTCAGCACCCTTAATTTGTCCGGTGATAACCGGTTCGTGCACAATAGTAAGGCCTATTAACATAACTCCTTGACCGGACACAACTGGACACTTATAAATATTTATAAAATAATGTGTGTACTGTTAAATTTTTCAGTTTATCTCTTAGTTATTTGAGTGATGCTGTCGAGGTGACATCCAGTGTAGTGATTTGAAAAAGTTAGCGACAAACAATTTAATGTACTATAACCCAATGATTGGGTAAGTTTACTTTGTACCTATTTGTAGTTGATGAAACTGAGGTGAAATGCATTAAGTATTTCTTCTTCTTTACTTTAAGAGCTTAGCTCTTGTCGGTGGAGCAATCGCCACTGCTCTCTATTATCTGCCTTCGTTTTGACCTCTTGATACAACTCTACCTCTACTTTCTCCTTTACTTGTTGTGCAAAGCTACGTCTAGGTCTTCCCCTTCCTCTCTTGCCTTCAATTTTCCTTCTAAAATTGTCTTGTTAAAGTGATCATGTCGTATCAAGTGGTCAATCATTTTTCCTCTCCTATTATCTAAATATTTCTGTCGCTATTAAAACATTAACTGTAAATACAGTCAAAAAAAAATATTTCGTTGATATTTTGATCCATAAATGTGATATAGCTTTTATAACTTCAAAACGAGTGTTGCAATGATACTTGGGGGACGTCTAAGTCGAGACTTGTACGGTGACAGATAGAACTGATACCTTACCATACCTTAATGACGTCATAATATCATAATTCTTGAATAATTTAAACAAACTGTTTGCTCTTAGCAGTTAAGTGACAGCGTTACATCTGTCTTCGTAAAATTCATTGTAATCCCATCCCTAGAGAGGTAACCCTACTATTTTTTTAAATTGAGACAACACCTCTTGCGCTTTGGTTATGCTATCGGCTTTTGGCACTGTGAATCGTGGATTCCATCGCCGCGTCGAAGGACTAGGATTTCTCCTATGTCGTGGCTACAGTTTATAAACTTACATGTCACATACACAACCAGACTCGAAACAACTATCTGTAGTTCATATAAATATTTGTTCCGTGAGGGAATCGAACCCGCGACACGAACTTAGCACGCTTAGCCACTGCGACAACCATACCGTAAACAAAAACGGTATACGTAATACATAAATGATATACATATAAGTAAATAATTACATGTATAATATGTATTACAGATAGTTGTATTAGGTTAGGTCTTCGTACATATCAGATTTGTCTGTTTACTAACGATAAATGAGAAATCCTAGTGCGAGACGATAATTTATTTAAAAATAAATAGACCTCAAAACATTGGTACATCTTGTCCTTCAAATTCTTCGATACTCTTCCCAACACTAAAGTACCAATAAATCGATATACGTCGCGTGGCCAGCCGGCTCATCACTAATTTACAATTTTATGGCTTGTGGGATCGAGGGGGGAGGGGTGGGGCGCGCGGGGGCCAGGTCGCCACTCCATTAGTGGAGTTTGAACCCCCCGCGCGGACCGGTTAACCCTATGGGACGGTGGGCAGAAAAATTAAGTTTGAAACGATAAGATTTTTATAGTTTTCTTGATTTTCTTGGACCTGACATTTTTATAGTATGTGGCATGATTAGACCATCATACAGTCAAATTTTACCAAAATATTACGTCTAATGTGACTTAGAACATAATAAATTATTTTTATAATAAGATATAACACTAAAAGCAGTATTAGGTATTTTTTAAATTGTTTATTTCATTAAAACATAATCGATTCTATTAGATTATTTAGGGAGTTTTTTTTTTCTTACGTCTGGCTACTCCGTAGATAAAATAATAGCCTATTCCAGACTATAATCTATCTTTGTGCCAAATTTCATCCAGATCCGTGCAGCCGTTCTGGCGTGAAAGAGTAACAAAGATCCATCCATCCATTCATCCATCCTCACAAACTTTCACATTTATAATATTAAATACAGTATTTCACATTTATAATATTAAGGACAGGATATATTTAAAAAAAGTAAATATGTTTGCGAATACTTTTTAAATAATTGGTACAACCACATCATAATGGCGACACAACTAAAATACCTAACTCTTAAACTACAAAATCAAAAACTTCCAACCAAGCCTTATTTGCACACCGTACAATTTCACGCCTCCCGACAAGAAACGCGTGCAAAGGAGAAAGGACAAAACTGAGACGGGGCAGAGAGGGAGATCTTAAAGATACGTTGTCATGGCAACCCGTAAACACGCACACACTGACACACGCCCAGTTGTTTAACGATAGTTGCCACCCACACACCGTTACTCGTAGGTATTAGGAGAATTCGACCCTACCCCCAAACTTTCAGTTATTAAGCAAATGCTTTGTAAACATTTTGGGTGGGCACCTTTACTTTTCGTCCTATAAATAGGTTGGGTACAGCTTAGAGCGTCAATTAAGTAAATGTATGTAAAGTTGTTTTGTTCAAATCTAGACGGGACATTGAAATTTTATAACTATAGGCTGTATTTCATAATTCTGTTAAGTGTATTTGTAGTAGAGTACATACGAAGGTGAATTTAATAATTTTTATTTCTCTAGTATTCTATAGTAGTAGTTTGTTTATACAAAAACCTAAAAGTGTATTGTGTTCTTTCTTTTTTATAAAACGTTGCCCCACACTAGGAATAATTCCTGTATCGCGGGTGCGTTTACAAACACATATATTCACATAGACACACCCAAACCCGAAACAACTATCTGTTGATCATACATAAATATTTGTTCCGTGTGGGAATCGAACCCGCAACACGTAGCACAGAAAGCTAATCGCTTACCCACTGCGCCAACCGTGTCGTCGAATTTTATTTTTCCCTGTTATAATAAGATCATCTGCCTAGCCTTTTCCCAACTACATTGAGATCGGTTACATGGAGCGACTGCCATTGACCTCCGCCACCCAATTACTGGGAGACACTGATACTCTAAAATTAAACTGGTTGTCAGACTTTTCGACTGCTGACACCCGTGACAACTGTCATAGGTATTCAAATGACACCCGGTACCAACTGCGTAACGTGCTTTGCGCACGGAGGGCTATCAGTGTGTAGAAAGCGATCAGCCATCCAAATAGGTACGAAGCTTTATAGCTAAGAAACTTCATACCCAAATATAAAAACATCTGAACATCGGGGGTGGGGTCCAGTGGGGTGGCTGACCAACAAATAGCATTCACTAACGACTTCACCAGCTACCACGTTACGCTCTAAGAACTAATAATGACTGGTACACTCAGTTACATAGAGTTCTCGAGTAGAATTTATTATACAAATTATCCTATTATATTGCACCATTATTATAGTGACCCGGGTACGTCCTAAAACTGCGGCCAGACACCGGAGGATGGGCAGCAACGTCCTCTCACTAATCGGTGAGCCACTGCGATCCCCAATTCGCCTGCCAAGCGTGGGGATTATGGCAAATCCCTCCCTTGGAGGAGGCCTTCGTTCAGCAGTGGACGTCTTCTGGCTGATGATGATGATTGCATCATTTTACAAGTCTGATATGGTAGCTTCCTTATGGGCCTGTCATGGCAAGCGTTTCTGCTTAACATGAGGTCGGCAAAATCTTATTTAATTTATCTATGGGAAAATTCTCAGTAAAAACCCAGAGTTCGGAATTATGCCCGATAAATGGCAATAGGCTTGCTCCCTATGGTATAAGTGCATGTAATATACACTTCTACTTAACCCTTCAGGAAATACAGGCGTAATGATATGTTTGGTTATGTTCTAAGAAATACCAGTGACTTTTCTGACGTTTTCAAGCTTATACCATAATATATTTACGTTGGTCTAGTGGGGGCAAGCGAGATTGCTGAGCGTGAGGTCCTGTGTTCGATTCCCGGGTCGGGCAAAGTGTGGTATTGGGATTTTCTATATAAAAATTCTCAGTAGCAACACGGAGTCTGCAACTGTGCTCGGTAGATAACAATAGGCTCGCCCCCTATTACATGGGACTCAATAACGGCATCGGCGAAATGTGGGTGTACAATAGTACACCTCTGCCTAATCCTTCGGGTAATACAGGCGTGATGCTATGTTATGTTATGTATTATGTGTTATGTATTTATGTTTATGGTAGTGGCACACTTAAAAAACCACAGCATCACGCCTAATATTCTCTGGAGGTTCGACAGAAGTGTACTAAATGTACATTTGAAGGCACGGTTGGCGCAGTGGCTTAGTGATTAGCTTTCTGCGCTCGATGTCAAGTTCGATGACCGCACAGAGCAAATACTTGTGTGATCTACAGATGTTGTTTCGGGTCTAGTCGTATGTGTATGTTACATGTATGTTTGTAAACTGTACCCACGATACAGGAGAAAAAAAGAGGCACGAATCTGTCTGTCATCAGTCTTAGAAATATTACGATTTACAATCATCATCATCATCATCATCAGCCAAAAGACGTCCACTGCTGAACGAAGGCCTCCCCCAGGGGGGGTTTGCCATAATCCCCACGCTTGGCAGGCGGCTTGGGGATCGCAGTGGCTCACCGATTAGTGAGAGGACGCTGCTGCCCGTCCTCCGGTGTTTGGCCGCAGTTTTAAGACATACCCGGGTATGCGTCGATTTACAATAATGAGTAAAAAATATTATATTTTTAAAAATATTTCACTTACTTTGTCTGCAGATTTTCGCTTTATTTCGCAACGAGACGTCATAATATTTATATAAATACATGTGAGCTATGTGCAAATACAATGTTAAAAAAATCACAGCCAACAAAAACCAGCTACCTATCTAGTATATATATGTATAAAGAAAAACAAAAAAACATCATACTAATATTCTATTTTCAAGAATCCTAATTTATATTAACTGTACCTCTATTATCAGTTTTTTACTATTTAATTTCATAGAAAATATAAATTTTCATGCAAACGATTTTAGTTCTTAAATTAGTTACATTAAGGATTAGGGTCGCTAACATGACATCTCTATAATATAGTAAATAGTAAATCAAAACTTTACTATGACTAGATGTCACATAAGCGACTCTAATCCCTAATGTAACCAAGTTAAGAACTAAAATCGCTATCATGAAAATTTACTTTACTATGATAGTAAATAGTAAGAAAACTCGTGATAGCGGTACTGATTTACATACCTAATCAAAAGTGTTATTTGAAGGTTATTTATTAGTTGAGGACTGGGCGGAAACCGCCTGGCAAATTGCAACCACTAACGACTTTACTTAGCACGCCAGTTCACGGTACAAGAACTTATAATGGCTAGGATACACCGTTGAATGAACCTACTTATATATACAGCATGTAACTTGATGATGTGTGGTTTAATAATAATAAAAATAATAATCATTTATCTCGGAAAATTTTACAATCCATTTTGTTAGTAACACACAAAAAGCTATGTTAGTACAACACAATAATTATCTAAAAGAGGTGTTCTCTTTATTTGACGGAACGCGTCGTCGGTTAAACTTGCGTCTTGGTCTTGCCTGAGTATCGGGCCATCCACCCTGTGCTGTTGGCTCTGTTAAATACCCATCATCAAGTTTCAACTTTCTTTATTTTCTCAAATGTCTCATAACATCTTTTTTTTTTGTAATCGATTAACATACTTTATATTATGCGTTTACATACTGTATATAGATTACATACAACATTCTTTCGGCCTAGATATAGAGAAGGCTTCACCACGCACACATTAACATCAAAAGATATTGTCAGTTATTCTGAATTATAAAGAGTAACCATGGAGTTTCTTGGTCGTTCTTCTCCATTGGAAGTCAAAATTTTGGAACGTGGCACCTAGAGTCGTAATATTAACGTTTGACGACACGATTGGCGCAGTGGTTAAGCGATCGGCTGCTGTCCTACTTGTTGCGGTTTCGATTCCCGCACGGAACAAATATTTGTATAACTTATTAATACTCGTAGTTGTTTCGGGTCTGGATGTATGTCCATGTTATTATTTGTGTTTGTAAACGCACCCACGATACAGGATTTCTTCGAAGAGTGGGGCAACGTTTTTTAAAAAAAAGAATCAAAGAAAAAAAGAAGTAGCTATACTTAAGTACCTGTATATAGTCTACATTAATGAAAAACATATCTTATCTTATTAATTCCATAAGGTGTCATTCAATCACACATTTACACTGCGTGCTTCAGTTTTGCGTTAGACGTCTTATTATTCGCTATTCTAGCGGGTGACGTGTGCTATCTTATTTAATAAAATAAAATCGTGCCTCTGAACACATAAAACGGGCAAAAAAATAAATCGAGCGCATTTTTGAAACCATAAATTGAAGCCATATAAAATCAATAATTATGGTCTTGTTGTATTATTCTACATCAAACTCAACTTATCAAGCGTCAAGTCACCGCCCAACAAGTAATTACTTAAACCTCTTTCCACCAAAGCCGTAATAATCATCAAAACATGTCCCTACTTCTACAACATACCCAAACTACGAGTCCTACCCAACTACCCAGAACCCTCCCCCTTTAATAAGTTGCCCATCGACCTGAGTCGGCTCCGCGGGCTTAAGGCTCCATCCTTAATGCCGCCCGCCACCCCAAGACATATTTCATCGAAACTCCAAACTACCGTCCGAACTTTAGATAATATTTCACGTCATGTAAATATATACAAGATACGTGAGCAACACGTTTTAAGCATTCGTAAATGTTCGTTTGAAATATTGTGTTTTGGTTGTTCTTTGGATTATAGTTGTTCTGAGGACGAGTTCACCGAATTTTGGCGATAACATAACATAACATAGCATTACGCCTGTATTTATTTAGGTACACCATATTTCGCCGATGCCGTTATTGAGTCCCATGTTATAACCAGCCTATTGCCATCTACCGTTCATGGTTCCAGTCTCTGTGCTGCTACTGCGAATTTCCATACCGAAAAACCCAATAACACATTGTCCGACCTGGGAGTCGAACCTAGGACCTCACGCTCAGAGGTTCTCTCCTTGGGCTCCATATTCTCGTAATACTAACAGGTTTACATTCACAAACAAAAACCGTTCCAATTTCAAAATAACAGCTAGATATTATTCCAAATGATATTATTTGGTCATTGAAAAATCTGGCTAGAAAAAAGTAGTCTTTGTAATCAGACCATATGTTCAACTTAACTATATCCCCAAAAACACGTGTAAATCAATACGCTAAAGTGTAACCCTATCAATAAAATAGCTGCTACGCAACGAACGCGTATCGAAGCCATGCAAGTTTTAATGAGAGCGCTCCTCTGCAAACACCCTGTATATACTGCTTACTACATACTCGTACATTAGTGCGCACTATCTCGTGAACCCGGCTTTACTTGAGCTTATATTTAAAAGAACTTTATTCCTTTTTCAAAACCTTAAAATTTTACGTTTGATGGATTCTATTTTTAAATATAAACAATTGCTTTTTAGAAGTTCACTCTTTTGTTTTTATAATAATTTACTATTACAGAATGAAAGTTTTGATATTGAACGAACGAGTATCTACTCAAAAAAGCTTACGTAGAAGTATCTTAGTATTTTATACGCTACATCTCATATTGTGCTTGTAAAAAGCCTCTTGACAGCCAGATTTATTACTTTGACTACTAGACTTTTTTGGTACTGTAAAGAACAAAGAACAAATATTTTGTAGTGTGAACACGTAAAATTGATTTTAGATACCTTCTGTCACTCAAAGGAAAGCTAACGTACGGTGAGCAGTACAACTCATTATCCTTGAGGACTAGCTAATCTTTCAACACGACAACTGATGACGTGACGGAAGAAGATACCCTTCCTCATGATAAGATACCTACCGTTCGCTCTTCCACAACAAAGCACAATCTCAAATTCAAATAAACACCAACACACATACACACCCAACATACACTTACAATTTTCCATACATATGTATGTATATATACATAAAAGCGATAGTTTGTACGCGGGCCGGGCGGGTAGAATTACCACAAGATTGCTGCCATTCTTTAGGGCTCGGGAGACCCTTAACCCTCAGAAGGTAACGGGCTGAATTTGAAACCTTGCGTGAGATAATTTAATTAATTATTCCGATTTGAAGTAGGTTGTGTTGCTTTAGTTAAAGTTTGGTGAAAGGAAATCGTGTGAAAGGCAAATTAATAAGAATAGCACTTTCTATTCGTAGTTTGGTAATTATTTAATTATGAAATATGTTGTAGTCTCGAGTTTATGTGGTAGCTTGCTTTGTAACCCAGTTAAATATCTAATATTTAACACTTATATTGAAGCCGTTATTGAGCCTTATATGAGCGTTGTTGAACAGAAGCCTACTGTCAATTACCAGGCATGATTCCAAACTGCGTCTTGCTACTGAGAATTTCAATACAAAAAAAAACAATTACACTTTGCTCGACCGGCAGCCTAATTACCGATGTAGCAATCAATTTGCGACAGGCGTAGATCGCGCGATATCTTCTGTCAAACGTCATTTTTGTGTCATATATGTATTGACTGACAGTGAGATTGCTGTCGCGTGGCTGTCGCGTTGCCGTCGCATTTTTAGGTAATTAGGCTGCGGGACATCGCGTTCAGCGGTAGCACTAACAACCAGTAGACCAATGAAGCGTAAATAAGTATTTATGTACTTATTAATGTATACTGTAACAATCTACAGTTGCTTTCACACGTGGCTTTGTTACACCAAATCACAATTACCATTGCCAAAAGGAAAGCAACCGTGAAAATATAACTAGCATTTGTTTGTAACAATATAAAACTTTCTTCCAATCATTCCGACTCAACCAATCGTCAAAAGATTTTCCACGTTTTTCACAAGTAGGCCAACAAGTTGCGAGTACAGTGGGGTCGGTTGGACCCTTTACGCGCGAGTGAAGGTTGAGCTTAGGAACACTTAAGGAAATTGGGTCATTTGTCCCTTCTCCCTTTGAACACTTTGTTTATGGAGGATTGGGTTTTTGTCGTGAGGTTGGTATGAATGTGATTTGAAAACTGGAACGGCCTTGAACGTGGAAGATAAGGAAAGGTCCTTTATTTATAGTGTGGGCTTGGAAAATGAAGCTTAATTTTAAGCTCACTGGTATAGGGGTCGCAAGCGCTGGTGCTAAGTATGAGTTCGATCATCGGGTCGCACAAAGTGCTATTTAGAATTGTGCCCGTTATGGCAATAGACTCACCTCCTATTCCATCATATTTATGGGAACGAAGTGTGGGTGTAAATACACCTCTGCCTAACACTTTGCTTAACACAGGCGTGATGCTATGTCTATCTGATTTTTCGTTTCAAAACTTACTTCACTAATTCGTAGACGCTCTTCCATCTCAACTATCGACCCAAAATGGCAGCCCAATCTTAACTACACATACACCTACAAAATACATACTCATCATCCAATTTAATAATGTTCTTAGCACCCCCAAGTTTCTGGGCCCCCCGCGATCAGTTCTTATCCCCCGGTGGGGTGGATCCCGCCTTAAAATTGAGCCCGGGGGTGCACCCCTTGATATTAGTTCCCACCGTCAATCTAATCTTAGGGCCCATCTGTGAGGTTGCTTATTTTAACGATCTAAGGAATATTGGCGCGACATTTTGGTCTCGGGTGTTGAAAATATATCTCTAAAGGCCCAGATAACGTATATTTGAAGAATAAATACGGCGGTTTGACTTTTCTATACACTAGCTATCAAATCACAAAACTTATTCCAATCACGATAGGTGCGATTAAAAAATCATAAAGAAAAATAAATGAAAAAGTTTGATGGTTTTATTAAAAATGTGTTACTAAGGAGGGTGGAACAATATGAATATTGGCTATTTAGGTGAACCAAACACTTGACTCGAGAGAAATATATGAATTGAAATCACGGGGTCACGAGGATAGTTATAGATCATTAATTTCATAACATAATATAGCACATGCATGCATGTGCACCCACATTTAGCCAATGCTGTTATAGTCACGTAATAGGGGCAAGCCTATTGCCATCTGCCATTTGACGACACGATTGGCGCAGTTGTTGAGCGATCGACTGCTGCGCTACGTGTCGCGGGTTCGATTCCCGCACGGAACAGATATTTGTATCTCAAACTCCAGGCTGCTACTGAGAATTTCCATACAGAAAAACCCAATATCACTTTGCCCGACCGGGGAATCGAACCCAAGACGCGCTTACGACCACAAGACCAATGAGGCAGTCAATGAAGAAGTTCATAACACTTAATTAATTAATTAAACTGCGAACGGTCCCCGGCGTACGAAAAATATCTTTGGGAAGATATCATTTGACCATGATGTACTTGACGCTAAACTCGTTTTCGTTTGTTGAAACAAACAAACAAATGAAAGTGTCTCGACTAAGAATATCCTATTAGGCAAACCCGCGTAAGAATGAATGGGTATATAAATACTTAAATAAAATAAATTTAGCTAATTACTGTCCCACTGCTGGGCAAGGGCCTCTTCTCAGAAGAAGGGTCAGGCCTTAGTCCACAACGCTGGTCCGCAGCCTAATTACCGATGTAGCGATAGGCGTAGATCGCGCGATAGCTTCTGTCAAACGTCATTTTTGTGTCATATAATGTATTGGCTGACAGTGAGGTTGCTGTCGCGTGGCTGTTGCGTTGTTGTCGCTTTTGTACGTAATTAGGCTGCCGGTGCGGTTGCGAGGTACACACCATCGAGAACTTTATGGAGCCCTGTCACGTTTTCTTCACGATGTTTTCCTTCACCGGTAACGCAAGTGATAATCATCTGATCCTGAATCGCAGGCGCTTCTGTTGGTAATAACTTTTCCACTATGTAATGCATTCACCTCATATTCCATACATGTCTAAGGTAGTCCAGTGTTCAAGTACATAGCAACTTGTGCCATACAAGCTATTATATTCTCACTCGCGGTTAATATATAACAAAGTATTACTTGCAAACTTTCACCAAGGCTCCGCACATAAACGGAAGTAATTTGTATGAAGAAAATATTGTTGTTTTCAGTTTGATGAAATTATGTTTATTAAGCTTTGAATCGTCAATGGTGAAATAAAATTTAGAGGCTATTAAAGACGTATACTTTAAAATTTAAAAAGTTATTGACTCAGATTTTGCAGAAAACAATAAATACAACATACTCTTTATCTTAAACACAGTCAGGGCATCTGTCAATTTTTAAAAATGACTTTTTAAAAATTGACAGTTACTGTGTTTTGTTTTAAGACTGAACATATTATTTCGATGGATTTTACCAACATTGGCCCCCTTTGGAAAAAGAATTTAGGTCCATAGATTTAGAATCGAAATTCTAAGTCTATGTTTAGGTCAGTGTGCGTTAAAGTAAATGAAAAAATAAACATTGCCATAAGGCTGTATAAAAACATTTTAAGGAGTTTCAATTCACAACGGAATTAGGGTCGCGCCGTCCGAAAGTTCGTAATTCAAAACATTTACAGAACACACTTCAATTTAAAGTTGTAAAGAGGCATCTCATCAAGCAACTGAGAAGGTTACGCACAAAAGGCGGCCCAGTGAAATTTAAATCCTACCCGCAGCTGCGGAATAGAACGGACCTTAGAAACAAACAAATCGTCCCTGTCCCCCCACCCCTCTTCCCACTTCCCCGCGCGGGAGCGAAACAGGAATGGCCGCCTTATACGACCACATCTTACAGGCCCCAATTCCTACTTCCTTTCCATTACACAGCCAGCGCTGACTAAACATAATCGCCGAACTTCCTTACGACTCTACCCTTCCGGCCAACTGCTCGCAAAAGTAATACAAGCCAAATCAAACTTTAATACATAGCAAACAGAGTCTATTATTTTCAACTCAGTTTCAAATTCGACTATCGAACCGATCGTTCGAATGTAAACTAAAATCAGTTGAACAAAAAGTCGATTTTCGTGCGCGCGTTCTACAATTTCCAATTTTCCTCGAACGACCGCTGAAGCACCCGAGTTAAGAACATCCCCGAACAAGTTGTGCTGTTAGCTGGAACGTTTGAATAGTTTTCGTTGTCGAAACTTGTTCTCTCGGATGTTTCGGGTGTATTTCTTACACAAAAGATGGGGGCGAGGGAGGGAGGTCATGATAAATGGCACAATATTAATACTCGGGCCGGGCGTTGTATAGTTTTATGATCTTAGTTGGGTAGTAATATAAATCTGCTTGCCCGGCCGGGTACTCTTAGCTAATGTTTTAGTTTAGTGCCTACCTATTCCTGCTGGAATATTTAAGTACCTGACAGTTAATAGTTTCTATTATCGTAACGAAAACATACTCGGTCGCTTTATGTAGGTACCTTTATAATAAGTATGATAATAAGTTGTTTATTACTGAGGTATGATTTTAATGTATAAATTTATCTTTCCAAAACACTATGGCAAGTTTTAAGGAGCATTCTAATGTACAAGATGTTCACGCGACTCGGTCCGCTGAAAAGGATTTTTAAAAGGTTTCATCCCAATCTACGTAGCATAAACTATTCTCAACCTTTCATAAAATAACATACATTATATGACAGGTGGAGAAAAAATATTTTCAAAAGCATGATTTCGAAAATTTATTTGAGTCAGTCGTCAGAAAAGTCGACAAAAGTTCACGCTACTCCTGCAGATGCTATACGGTGTGTCATAAAACAAGCAATACGCCAGTAGTCTGTAGGTCCTCAGATAACGGTAGCTGTGGAGCTGATTGATTGCGCCGAGAATGACCTACTAACTGACCATTGATGCTCCCCTGTGTGTATAAAGAGATTCCAAGGTTCAAATTGATTGACGAGTCTTTGTATCTTTAGATAAGGATACTTCACTCTAAAATCCAGAATCAACTAAAAAAAATTCCTAGGTTTATATTTACTCTATCGAATTTTTTCCCTGAAAATTAGTCGGCGGCCTTTTCGGTATATTAGACAAGCTGCTTATATGCTACAGGATGTTTTGCATCTCTGAAAGGACCCCATAATGTTGTGTTGTATGTATGTAGTCCACCAACCCGCACCAGTCTAGCGTAGTGGACTACGGCCTTATCACTTCTCATTCTGAGACGGTGTGAGTGGGACAATGATGGGCTGTACTATATTATTATTATCTATGTGTGGACCATAAAACAATGTAAACTAAAAGCAATCATAGAAAACTTGGTCCAGTTAGTACCGCCTTATCGCACACGACCGTAGAACAATATTCATAAACCGAGCGGCGCGGCGTCGTCGACAAGATTTTATTACAAGCGCCTCGAGCGACTGGACCGCCGTAAACCATGTAATATACTGAGAATAAACCTCTGGACAGTAGTTGTAAACCTTCGGTTTGAACGATCTTATTTCGAAACAAAAATGTTGTCTAAATCTACAAACTACTTTTTTTATAATAATATAATTTTGTTTCCCACGTAAACTAACGAGAAACTTTATATATTATACTATTATATATTATACTTAATTTTAACGAGACTGTGAGACTTTATCATGACGCACCTTACTTTGTGACGCCTTTCGCCGATCTGAATATCAACTACTAAAATATTGAAATAAATGCACAAAATAAAACCGAATTGTTACTGGCAGTGATATCTGGAGGGTATAGATAAACGTTCTATTTGTGTAATAAGAGCAGTTCTGCATTCATCAAAGATAATAATTGTGTCAATTTCAATCCTAAACTACATTCGATGTGGACCGCAAATATAATCAATGTTCATGACAAACATATGCGGCCATTCAGCCAATCTTATCTAAACTTAGTCAAATCTCGTTTTTCGATATAAATAAATAAATCATCATCATCATTATAATCATATTTATTTTATCACCACAACGTTTGTTATACAATTAGCTTAAAATAAATACATAGCATTAGATTATTGTGGGAGACTGGTACCTGAACTAGGCGTTAGCCTGTATTTCAGGCCACCAGACCTCCATCCCAGTCTTAACAGTTATTTTACTAGTGATCAAGAGTGATCAAAATGACATGGAACCATAACCAGGTTATATTATAAGCGGATTATTAATCAACCCCAAAGTACAGATGTTTAAGTACCCCTTACTAAACGTCTTTTTATAATGATGCTCACAAGAAGAAGTTAACCCACCTACCTATCTGTCACAAAAAATAAAATATATTACCTACTACAGTTTTTAAGTTATAACCTAATTCAAAACTTTTATACGATTATATCAATATAGAAGCTCTTGCACCAAATGTTGTTAACCTCTGCTATTGATCGTATTCTCAGCGGAAGATCCTAGCACGCTTTCTATTCAGCGATTAAGTCTAATTGCGCCTAAATTTATCGCCTACTACTCTACTATTATAGCATGATACCTCTTATTTATCACACGCAATTTACTTCCCACAAAATATTAAGATTATTTATTATATAACTTTGTTTTGTATATGAGTTAGACTGGTTGGTTTTTGGGTGAATTTATTCACTGTAAGATTTCTTTGTTCCAGTCTTACACGTAATAAACTAGCGACCCGCAGCCTAATTACCGATGTAACGACAAGCGTAGATCGCGCGATAACTTCTGTCAAACGTCATTTTGTCGCGTTGCTGTCGCTTTTTACGTAATTAGGCTGCCGCTCCGGCAGCACACGGGTGAAATTGATTACTGTTTTAATTGAGATTTTCATACAAAAATACCATCCAAATTTTCGATATTTTCGCTGGAATTTCCGAAAAATCTTTTTCACACAAACCTTGTCCTGACAATTACGAACACAACAAAAAATCAGCCAAAGCGGTCGAGCGTGATGATCTTTCATACATGCGGCATTCGAGTTTTATTTATAATATATAGATATAGGTACTACCTACGTTGTTTAGTTTTAGAAGAATGCGCTACACTGGGTTATACGTACTACTTTCCAAATAATCCTGCATGAAGTGTAAAATTTCTCCAAAATATAAAGTATCCTAAACTTTTTATACAGGGAGTTGCAAGTTACCTTTCAGTCAAAAAAATATTTTAGCAATACCAGCCAATCCTGATTGACAAATGTACATACTCACGTGTGTAGGATCACTCTATAAAAATGAAGATGTCAATAATTTTTTATCCGGCAAAAAATACGGCAGCTTAATTACGTAAAAAAGCCACAGCCACGCGACAGCAATCTCACTGTCAGCCAATACATTATATGACACAAAAATGACGTTTGACAGAAGCTATCGCGCGATCTACGCCTATCGAAAACTGATTGCTACATCGGTTATTGGACTGACGATTACCAACAGGTTTTTTAACCCTTTACAAGGCTACCGGTTACTATGACCCGCGGGTCGCGGTTGTGACCTGAGCTGTTGCGATCAATTCGCCTCCGAACTATATATAATTATTCATTATTGGCTGTTGACAAAAATCAAACAACATCATTTCTTTCAAAAAACTTTGATTAACCCATAGAACTGTGCACCAAAAAAGTATTTATAATATGTAATTTTTACGCTTTTTTACCCTAATAAAGTACCCGAGTATACATTTTTAACCCTTTATACAGCTACCGGTTGCTATGACCCGCGGGTCGCGGCTTTGACCTGGGTCAGCTTGCCTTGACGGTTGACGGACATTTCTCACGACTATATTACGGCCAACTAGATGAAAATATATTGTTTTAAAAGTTATAAGAAATGATTCAGTTTGGTAGTTAATAACTGTGTTTTTTTTTTTAACTTAACTAAGTGACGGTTTATGACTATGACGAGTTTATTTCATGTATTTCTTTTGCATTTCTAATCAACCCAAGTCCATATTTTTATGCTTTTCATGTGGCGTTTTTGATTCGATCATTACCAACGAACCAACAAAGAACCATAATAATCAATGAATACTAGAATAACTCGATAACATACAAACTTACGAGTATGCATATCCACTAATCAAAATTATATTAGAGTATTCATATGAAGTGAATGTAAACTACTCCCATAAATGAATATCACCTGCTCTCAAATGAATACAGACTAAAAATACACGTTTTAAAACAAGAATCTTACTCGGAGCTCATCTCGCTGTTCTCAACAAATCTCACGTGATGCGCGTCCAGTAGTGACCTCGGGTCACGGAGACCCCACATCTCTGCATTTCTCACGACGCCGCAGCATTCAAAGAGTTGATTCTCATGCAACGAGTTCTTTCAAGTTTTCGGAGATTACCCGCTCAATTTCTACGTTATATGTTAGTCGTATCGATTTTTATTCCATTGTGGGATAACCCGATATAATAAACATAAATCTTCAAATCAATTAGGTTCATGAAATCTGAGAAGACACTCAAGTTAATAATAAACCATTTTTCATATCGATGCTTATTACAGTGTAGCATGAGCTCTATAAACCTTTTAAAATTACACACACAAAATAATACATAAAATAATTAGAACATTAATATGAATTCAATTAATCTACACATTATTTATTGAGAATAAACTCCAGCTATTTATTTTTGTTATTATCCTACTTCCTACTAATATTATAAATGTGAAAGTTTTGAGGATGCATGGATGGATGGATGGATGGATGGATCTTTGTTACTCTTTCACGCCAAAACGGCTGAACGGACCTGGATGAAATTTGGCACAGAGATAGATTATAGTCTGGAATAGCACATAGGCTACTTTTTAACCCGGGAAAATGCACGGATTCCTAATCCACGCGGGCGAAGCCGCAGGCCATAGCTAGTTCCCCATATCAATAGCAATCACGTGAAGTGAATTCGATGTTAGAACGAAATCCGACTATATTGATATCTAATAATTAGTTTCGACCACACGGCACTATGACTAAACACTTTTTTTTCGTCATTACCATACGTTTTATCCCGGAAAAATGTACGGGTTCATAAACCACGCGGGCGTAGCCGCGAGTAGAAGCTAGTCGAGTCATAATTATATGACATCGATACTATTGCACAGTTGGCAACATTACAACTATACAAAAATATTCATCTAGAGTCCAGTGCTAACTCTTTTCATAACAGTCCTAGAAACAAAATCCAAATGCTCGCTTCTTTTAAAACAGAAAAGTCCGCACAAGCCGCATAACCAGCTTAATTACATTAAAGTAATGTCTTTATTCTCCTTAATAATTACGGCGTTATCTTCAAATCCATAGCGGAGCAAGGCCAGTATGTATATAAGTATATACATATATAATTAAATTATACGTGGGACCGCACTAAGGCCGATAAGACCGAGTGGGCGGCGCGCGGGGGGTCGAAACGAAATGTTCGCGCCGGGGGTGGGCGTACGTGAAGACAGCGAACTGAAGACGTGCTTAGATTTGTATAGAGATGTTAAAGCGATTATTCTAAGTACATTTTTTGACAACGTTACAGTTGTCATCAACTGAATGAAAAATATTACACAAAATACAACTGCCATTTCATGGATGAAGACGCCAGTCCTTTCAATCAAGTATAGACACTATAGACACTAGACAGACTTTGTAAACGCATGTGTTTATCAAAATAGGTTTTAAAGTAAATAGGCCAAGAGAGAGAGATACGCTATCATGAAACAGACATTTATTAATATTTTATCTGAGTAGCTGCAACCTTAGGAGCCGTTAGAATTAAGACAATAATAGTACAATAATACTCCACTACCTAAACCTTTGAGGAACACAAGCATGATGCTATGTTATCTCTATTCCATTGTCACAAAGTTCCGATGAAGGTTTAAAATGTAAATAAATAAATAAAGATATTCTCTATTTCATAACGATGACGACGATAACAAATCATAAATTGTCATTTCTTAAAAATAATAGTAAGAAGTATAAGCCAAAATATGTTTTTCCTGATAAATTATATTTTTGCTATGTTACCCAAATGTTAAAGTTTGTATATAGTTTCCATTTATTATGTAATTTTGCATGCCCCATGGTAAAATATAGCTGAACTGATTGCTTCCAATATAATATGTTGTAACCATATTTGCAAAATAAAATATTTATTAATCTTTTTTTTATCCTTTATCTCTTTTGTTTCAGGTATCACGTACCGTGTACATAATCTACAAGAAAATGATTTAAGATTCTACAGAAACAAAACATTATGTAAACATATCCACGAATTATTCAACGTGCCAGTACCAACAAGACTTCGAAAACAATTTATAATTTACAACAAGTATAAAACATAAGAAACCGCCAATTGAAAAATTGGATACGGGAACTTTAAGGTCACAATTGCAATGCAGTTTCTCAAAATTAACTATATTTATAATTAAAATATCAGCTTAAATCTCAACTTTTAAAATAGAAACAACTCAAAAACACTAGGTAAGAAATGTAAACCCATTTGAACAGAAAATTTCTTCAATAACTCGTTCAGCGGTATTACCCACTCTATACAGTTCCCCCGTGGTCCGCTCGAGCGGAGTCCGGGCGACTTTCGTTAGGGTGAAAGCAGTTTGAAAGTCGGGTCGGTATTGATCGAGTGTCTTGCCCCCCTGCTACCCTCACCCTCCGCAACCCGCGCCCCTCCCCCGCCAGCGTCCATAAGGAGCGCCCAATTCTGAGGATGGTCGTCTTTAATGTAGAATTAAGGCTAGCTTTAGTTATATTATAAGGTAGTGTGGATATTTAGGTATAAGGTACTGTGTGAATAGAAGGTTCTTTGGCGGGAACCAAACTAGATTTAAACAAAGAATTGAGGGTAATATTAATTTTATAGTTTTAAAATTCGCTGAAATCCCAGTCGAAGGTTTTTGAAATATGAATAGTTATTAACAAGTAAGTAGCGATTGTAAAATAATTATGTTGGCAACCCGTTTATGTTTGTAAATCATTTAACTGCTATTTAATACCAAGGAAAATATTCGTTTTCTAAATCTTTATTTAAATTAAACTTCATTCATCTACGATTACCATAGTGAAACAAAAAGCTCTTTTAGACTTAATTCGGCTTCAATCCAATAAAGAGAAAAATTAAAAAATATACAAAAATACAAGATATTCGATTCAAGACATAAACAAAAGATAAATGATGTTGTCATGTGCGCAGGAAAATTATGATATCTTCGTATCTGTAATTAAAGTCATAACTCCAGCTCATGTCAACAGGCCGTAATATTATGTCCTATATGAATCTATTAAATCCGTTGGATTCATTTAGTCTGCACATTTTTTTTTTTTTTGTTTTTTCATCGCCATTTGGGCACTTTATTTTACTAACACTTTCTCGAGCCTTAAAAACACAAAAATATCTAATGTAAAATAAAAATAAAAAAGCTACTTATTAAAAATTATACTTTTAAAATATGAAACTTCTCCTCGACCATGATAACGGTAAAAACTACAGCGTCGTCTGTACACAATGACTACTTATCATGAATAATGATGATATGTAGACACAACGATCTTACATTACGAGCAACCCTATTAACAGCGACACCTGAGAGGCAGCCCTAGCGAGATCGAGGGATGACACCAAATACGCGGACCTATTCTGTTCTAAATATAAACTGTTATAAAAGAATATAATAGTAGATAAAAAAATGTTGGTTTAATAAGTTTCATTAGAAGTCTTATTTCTCGAGGACATTGGTTGGTTCTATACTAGAGCGCTCTTTGAAGGGGCTCGTAGCTACATAGTTACCACGCAGATCCGCCAATCTGCGAGGTTAAGCAGCGCATGACGCGGTCAGTCCTTGGATGGGTGACCATTTTTCACATATCGAGACCCCTCCGTGCCTCGAAAAGCACGCTAAGCAGTTGGTCCCAGATGTCATACGAAGACCTATGAAAATCGTGTCAGTAGCCCAAAAAGTCTGACAACCAGCCTAACCTTAGAGTATCAGTGTCTCCCAGTTACTGGGTGGCGGAGGTCAGAAGGCAGTCGCTCCATGTGAAATACTGATATTCAGCCGCAACCAGTTAGATCGGAAGCCGACCCCAATGTAGTGGCAAAAGGCTAGGCAGATGATGATTGGTAGGTTATACACTAAACTATATCTATACTAAATCATCATTCTGTTGTGGCGAATAATTTAATTTATTAAAAATTATCCGAGCTGTTAAAAAAACAATAGCTGATATTCGTAGCTCTAACTAAAAATATTCTCATTCAATTCTCCAATAATTCACTATCCACACGATATCCATGCAAGCTTCCGCAATCAATTCGCTAATTTACAGCAACTAGTACAACAAAACAAAAGTCCAGCCTCCAACGATATTAAAAACAAACCATGAAATCGATAAACCTAACAAGAATACAACCGCAGGGCTAGCCACGCTACACTTTCGTCCGCTCTCGCCTTACATTCTCGACTTGATTAATGTGTGTACCGACCGAGTTAATCACCCACTCGAGATGCCGATGATAACCGCTCGTTTGCGCCATCGCTTGTGCTTTTAAAAAAAAGTAAGATTTTATCTATGGTTTCGATTGCAATTCAAATAACATTCTGCGTTTGAAAAAGTAAATCCATTTTCATTTGTAACTGCAGTTAAAATTTTATATAAGACTAGCTTTTGATCGCGACTTCGTCCGCGTAACCTACGTGCAATATATAATTTATAGCCTATAGCACTCAGGAATAATGTAGCTTTCTACCAGTAAAAGATGTTTTAGAATCGGATCATTAGTTTCGGAGATTACCGCCTACATACAAACAAATACGTCTTTATAGTATTAGTAGAGATGTTTATTAAACGTACTTATTATAATGCCCGAGACTCTGTCCTCGTAGAAAGATTTTTCATACACACTTTGAATCCCCATTTCACCCCCTTGGGGGTTGAGTTTTGGAAAATTCTTATTAGCGTACACCTATACCTTATAAGGAACATACACGACGTGCTAAATTTTGAATCTGTAGGCTTTATAGCTCGTAATATTTAGTCATCAGTCATTCAGTCAGCGAGTCTTTCGCTTACTTATATATACATAGATAGATTGGACGTCAAGTATAGTGTTGAAACAAAATTTTTATCACAGTAATAACCTCTACAAATATCAAAACCTAAAGGGGATCTTCTGACCAAAAATAATATTGAAAACGAAAAACAGGCTCATGGTAACAAAAGTATGTTAAAATCGTTATTCATTCTTATAATTCTTCATCTTAAGTTGTAGGTTTCGTTTGCTTTTGTATACTTACCATTTCATGTGACAGAAATTGATTTCTCATTGGGTAGGCAACAAATTTCTGAATAATTTATCCTGTCTTAAACTTAACACTCTTTATTTTGTATAAAACCTTTAATATTCAGTGAAGAGGCAGTTCAAATACTGACTCAAATAAAGTCTACTGGACTAGATACGTAAAATTATCAATTGCAGACAAGGATTTCAAGGCAAATTGAGGGTATAATTTTTAGCTGTGTCAAGCCTCTGCACCGGCCCTCTACTTGGTACCTCATTTTACTAATACCCCTTCAAGTTACATGAAGATTTTTGACCACGTGCCCTGACCCTTGATCCCAAGCGATCAGATAATCGGATTTCAGATAGAACAACCATGGAGATAAGTCTAATATGCGCCCGCGCATGACATACCAAACCCTGCCGCCAATCACAACGCTCCAATACCAATAGCACTATCACGTGATTTGTTAAAGGCATGAGTTTTATTACAATTTATTTATCTTCTATGACATCCTTACATATCATTTAAGTAATGCAGGTGAGTACATTGGCATCTCGTATAATTACACCATAAACAATTCAAGTACAACAGCTGTTACATAACAGCGTGTTCTCAGCAACTCATTTCGTTTCAGTTGTCGTCCCGTCCCGTCCGCTATAATTAATGGTACCACGAACTGCCACTAAGAAGCGGACTGTGGGCGGCGATCGATACAACCCACACTTTAAGGATCCTTCCTTCTAGAGAGACGTAGTTTTATCACTTAAAAGCGACAAGTTGTTAACTGATTGCTGGTAAAGTACACCTATTTATCGGCTATCGCAAATATCTTATACTCTGAGCTGGATCATTTAGATTGCCATCGACTCGAAGAATACCTCATAGAAATTCATACACGGTAATTATTATTTTAGTCTTTGAAGTAAGGTACCTGTTTCTCTTAATACATTTTCGAGCACGTTAAAGTTCGTAATGCATTAAAAGCGTAAATCGGAAAAATGTTAACAGATTTTTTGGAAAAAAATATCTTATAAATTCTACAAAGTGTGCGACATTTAAAATCGTAACCCATTAGCGTATCTATTTGTATTTGATACGAGCAAACTTCCAAGGATGTAAACAGGTAGCCAGGTACAAAAACAAGCAGTTGCACAGCGATCGCATCTCCGAAATACACGCACGTCACAGTTTCGGTTGCGGTACCCCGCGGGCCACGGGGTGTTTCTTCTTACGTTCCTTACGTCCCACCTACCACCCGGCCAACATAACAAGAACTTTGGAAGTCCATCGAGCGATGTTTCCATATTCGCCCAACGTCCCCTTTAGGTAGATCGCAGACGGAGATCTTAATCATAACCTAACGTAACGTCAACGTATATATTTGACACTTATACTTGAGATCTACTTATAATATTGCTATGTTGTCAAACTGATTGATCAGTTATCCGTGTCTAAGTGTGTAGATAATTGTTACTGCATGTACCTCATTTTTCTGTTCATCACACAATAGTTAGAACATACTTTTTGTGTGCGTTGTTAAAATAATGACATTGATTTAAAATCATCAGCATACCGTCGGTCGCTTAGCTAAGTCTTTAGTAGAGACAAAAAACTGATTATTTCTGAAAAATATTATGGAAATTTGCGCAATAAAGTGTGTTGTATTGTATTGTAGTCATCTTTTACAAAAATTTTCATAAGTAGAAGTCAGTTTTTATCTCTTCTGAAAACTTATCAAATATTAGGTACTTGTGCGATATTGTCAGCTAAGCGACGATACGTCACCGTATACTCAAACTCGTCCACCGATCGTCACTCGTCTGCGATCGACCTAAACGGGGTAAGGAGATCGGGTAACACTGGTAGTTTATATGTTCTTTAGTGGGCTGGGTGGTGTGTGTGTGTGCTAACTTTAAGACAGTTAGAGGGGTCGCAATCAGAACTAGCGGAGCATTTCATTAGTACAAACGGTTATCTCTGTATGTTACATGTTTTGTTAGAACGTTTGTTTGGTACAGCTGATCAATGATATTAGGATTTATTGATGAAATGAGAATAATTTTAAGCAATGTTAAATTAAACTTTGATGGTAAACAAAAAATATCACTATCTGTATTTCTTTTGATATTTTTTCAAGATACCGAACTTGCTTTATTCGGCGTTGACCACATTCTAATTAAAGTACAGAATGACTTCATCTTTGAACCAAAGTTTAAGAAAATAAATCCTCTAAGGCCTGATTTTTTTATGCCTATATAAAACTTATCTAGCTGTGTATTTTGATATTGGAACAGTTTTTGTATGGACTTGTCAGAGGAATATCTTATCTGAGGTTTATCCAGCTAATGACAAATCTGCCCCAAATGAAATAAAAAAAAAAAACAACGAGAAGTCCATTTTACATGGTCTTAAAACATCCCAGAAAGATTACAGCAATTAACTTATGCCACCAAAGAATCCATTCATTGACATATTTTTTCTAATAAAGGCCGTAATGGCGGGGTCTATTAAGGCCCGTTCACATTAGCATGCAACCCTCCACCGCTGCACTTCTTTAATTCTCACACAGAACATATAAACGCTGCTCCGTGGACGTGAGCGGAAATCTGAACGGCAGAACTTATTTAATTTGAAAATAAAATTTCAGTCTACATTCGTTAAAACTTAAGATTCATATTTTCGATACTTGTATAAAACTATTCTCGAATAATACCAAAGTTAACTTTTATTTAAAGTTATATTATAACGTAAATTAGTAAAACTAAATAAGTCAGATGGTTTATTTTTAAATTTAATTTTAGATTCAAACTAAAAATAACCTAATACGAATTAGCCAGATGGAGGGATACAGATGCAAAAATATTTGTTAAATCGAATCAAGTTTTCGAGTATTTCGACCAATATTTAACCGTATCATCCATGCGTGCACCATATAAATATCTTATTTTCTACGTTTCCTTAGAATAATTAATAAAAAAATAATATAAAAGATGGCTTTTTTTTGTTTAGGTGTCAATGAAGTAACAATAAAGTTTATAGAAATAATCTTAGAATGAAGCATACGGGATTCTCTATATCTGTATAAAGTTCTTTGCTTTAGCTCTGTAAAAACAAAGACTATATTTTAATAATACAGTTTATGCACTGAGTCTTCGTAATAAAAGAATGTGTATGAGATTACGTTGTTAAAAAGCTTTACCTACAAAGAAACATGAGAAAATTGTTCACAACAAAAGAGATTCCATTCCTTCTTTGTTCCTTAACTAACTTTGTGTGAGATATTTAGTTAAATAAAACAAATCTGAAATATTCAGATATGATACATGAAATTAAATGTACCATATCTGATATATACATGCAATGCATAGGCGATAATTTTGTTGTTCCATTTTTATCGAATAAGCAGGGTTAATGAAGGGAATTATTAGTTAGACGCTGACTCTAGATGACACACTGTACCTACAAGTTTTTATAGCAGTAAGAAAATAATAGATATCATAGTGAAATATCTCATCAAGAATTTTACTACAACCATGAATTTGTGATGAAGATTATTTATTTAACCAAAAGAACAATCGTTTTAAGAATAAATATACGACTAGATAAGTAACAGTATTATAGATATTCTTTAATGTACAAAATATTATTTTGTTTGTACTTCATTAATAAGCTTTTATCTAATTAGATCTTTAATCAAAATTCTAAACACATTATCTTAACTAAAACCTCACATACCTAAAATTTACTGGCCACTGCAAAATAAAACTTTAAAAGTAAGATTGATAAAGAACGAATTATCTTCTATTTTTAAAAGACATTTGGTCTTTTAAAAATAGAAGAGCGGCTTACAAAGCTCGGCCAGAGTGAGTCGCTTCACACTACAGAAAAATTATTTTCAACACATTCCTGATTCAGGGCTGCCGCGAACCGGGATATTTTGTGCGAAAATAAATATTTTCCGAGTAAATATTGCTGTTTACTTTTTACAAGGAGTATCGGAGAGGTGTAAAAAAATATCTGTGAGGACTTTATTCATTCATTTTGTAGATTATTACTTATTTGTCATGATGGTTATATGGTAACACCAGTGCCTAATTTAACTTTAAATCATATCTAACTAAACAAAGATCAGATAATGTTCTATAAATAAAACTGTTGTTGTTTATACAAACCTAAATGAACTATCTTTACTAAAGACAACATTTGCCGAACTCATTTTAGAATTCAAATTAACGATTTTATAAAAATAATAGCTTTTAAACATATTTGCTATTTACATTAAACTATAAATTAAGTTATAATTTAATATAGAACTACAAATTAAATTAAATTGTTCTTAGTTGATGACTAAAATCTAAAGCAATTCACAAAATTACTTTGCAGTTTAGCACAAGGTTTAAATATCAATTAAGTACATCGGCAGACCTATTAATTTACATAGGTATGTTCGGCTTAGCTTTAATTTGGTTAAAAGACGGCACGCCGCCCTATTTCGGCTTTAATTACGAAAGTTCTTTCTAGAAATGTATACGCTTAAAAGTTTTTTTATTTTTTTCTAAACGCACCTAATAATGTGATTTTAATTAAAAACGTAAATCACATAGACAAAAATATATAAAGTAGTATGTATAAAACAATCTCAAATTTTACTTTCCCTTGAAATAGAAGTACGCCATAGCACCGGTCAACCCTACAGAGCCACGTTTGTTCCTCGAATGCTAAAGTAGCGGAAAAAGATTTGCATAAAATTGTCTTCTTATAAGGTCCGTTCCGACGTTAATGCCTTCCCACTTTTTATTATTTTCATTCACATTTTTATCTCAACATTCTTTTTTTTTTCAAATTAGTCTTATATTTACGACCGTTTTAGACGCTCTTTTATTGCATTCGGTTTCAACGTGTTCCTTTTTTGAATTGAATATAACGTGCGTGTTTATTGGTTAATTTGCTTCTGATTCTGAAACGGGTTTTATGAGCATATCCAACTTCTTTTTGTTGTATTCTTTGTGTGTTTGAACGTTTGAATGCATAACTTAATTATTATGTGCGATTTAAGTGAGCATGTGTTTTATAAGCACTGAAGACTGTCACCTTCATTTATACTGATACTATACAAATCCTAAGTGACTTTAGCTATCTCAATTTTTAGTTTGCAACAATCAAAGTCCATATGAACTATTACGGGCACCGAATATAATTCTAAACATTCAGTGCCAAAGATTAACTCTGTACTCAGTAGAAGCAAATGTCTCCCTAGGCAACAAAGCGGGCCAACCACAATTCTAATAAAGAAATACCAAATTGTCGCGTTGTGACGCAACGCAATAGAAATCTCCAAGTGTCCCGCGCGAAATCGTAAACGGACGACCGAGCTGAATACAAAACAGGCCGGGGTGGGGCTGCCCCTCCCCACGCCGCCCTCCCTTCCCCCCGGACCCCCGTCTTCATGCCCTTCTTCCTTAATGTGTAACAAAGACACCCCTCTTACGCTTCAATGTATTTGTGTAGTTTTTACATCTGTGTGAGTGTAGTTTTACGTTCCTTTATGTATTGTACGCGTGTCAATGTGTGCGTCAGTTATTAGTGTTGCTAGTTTGAAATATTTCATATTAAATTTTAGGCCTCTATCAATATAGGGCGTGTTTGGGTTATCTTTTGTGAGGTATCCGTTATTGTATAGTTTGGAATAATTGTAGATGGACCGTTAAATGCTTGTTACTGTTGCTAGTGTTCGCTGATATACTTTAATTATCGATATTTTTATTCATTATTCATATATAACACTTAATTAGATCTACTTCTGATGTGCATATAGGGTAAATAAGTTCTATAGTAACAAATCAGAAATACCTATTGAATGATATTTAATTTTACAAGTATGTGGCTATATATATATTTTTTTTATTAATAGATATCTGAGATATTAAATTTATAAGTAATTACGTAATTCCTTTGTTTATCGTTTGCAAAAAAACTAAGTAAAACAACTCACATAGATAATACTCACAATCCGATAAATATAAAACATACCACTAATATTGGCAAATGACATTAAATTCTTATAAGCTTTCATTCCAATAACAGTCTAATAAACTACTTAGCCGTAAGAGCGTAATAAAAATAAATAAGTCAATTCTAATAAGAGCTTTCGCGCAAATTGCCAGTCGTTAGATACTTAACGATGGCAAAGGAAGCGCCAGCCTGCACAGGGCTAATGCGGGAAAAAAAGTTCGAGTCAAAGTGTGAAAACTTCGTGACCCCACCCGCACCCCCACTGGCAACCCACAAACTTATTAATAAACTTTTTTATTTTACACTTCCAACCTTTTTGTTATGCGCTTTTTGAATCTCAATTACAATGTCAGACGGTGTTCTATTATTCAAAAGTGTCGTTGTTGGAAAGATATATTCCTTGTTAACGTCGAGACGTTCCATTTTCCAATTTGAAATAAGAATACAGTTTATTTTTAAATTGCTGTTCGTGCAGATTGCATTTTTAATAGTTCGAGAGTAAGTATGTTTTGAAAATGATGATATTAATTTTTTTTTTACTGATTCACCTTTTTCTTTTTATTATCCTTTAACCCATCTTCTTCTATTACTAAGAGGTAGACTATCAGGTATTATATGGGGGATGGGAATCCAGGGATGAATGGGGACAAAACTTTGGAAAGATTTCAACGTTCAATTAACTTATTTTTTTTAACTCTATTATAAGTAAATTATTCTTGAAGTCCTTATTGGCAATCAACTATGTTTATTCATCGTTGAAATACTTTAAAAGTTTTCATATTAGGTACAAATAACTTTTAAACCCTTTTTTTTGGTAAAGAAGTAGAGCTAGAATCCAATTTCAAATGTAAACGTATTAAAACAATTCCCAGGTAACTCTACAGGTCGCGAGCGAAAACATAAGAGAATGTACCTATTTCGTTTTCCTTTATTGGTTTACAATTCGTTCTGGATATAATTTTTTCGGTTACATAGGTATATTATGATGCTATTATAATGATTCCAATTTCTAATCGACTTATAAAACGTACATACAAAATATCACATTCAAATTTATCGATTTTTTAAGAACCACCTTCCACAAACGTCTTGCCAAAATTCGTACTCACCGTTCTGGCACCCCCTAATGGACGGTGTGTAAATTTCCTTGCCGGCAAACACACAAGCCACCCCAGTAAAACTTAATAAGCTCGATATAAACTAAAGATAAACAAAAGAGGAACGCCATCCCCTTGTCCCGCCGTCCCCATGTGAAGGCGTCTCAAGTCATCCACGTTTGTCCCCCTGATTAATGTCGGTTTCTTCCGACGCCTTTGTCATTATGCTAATAATACGCCATGTTTAGAAAGGGTTATGTTAATATATCATTCAAATGTGCCTTATTCGCGAATTGTCCTGCAAGAAATAAAGTATTAAGTATGTAATGAATAAATAATGAATGACGAATGTTGATGGTTCTCGTAAATAAAAAGGTGTTGCCGACCCTTCCTCGACTCGGCAATACCTAGGTGGTTATAAAAAAATTGGCAGCTATTTGCTTCGGTAAACTTGGGATGGTAGATGATAGATATATGTGTATGAAACGAGAAAATAGTACAACTATTACAATCGGTGAAGGGTTTATTTACAATAAATTTTTGATTATAAAAAATGAATAAAATTCTTGTCTGTTCTACTTATAAGGTGGGCGTGCGTACGTGAGATAAATAAGTCACAAGTAATAGGAAGATAACATTATTAAAGAATACAATAAGAGATAGCTTGTTTGCTTTCCAAGCAGAAGGGTCTGAATTCAAACTGTAACTTTTCAAATTTTATGTGTTCAGCATTATATTCTATATTCTGGCTTTCAAAATCTTCTATGTATAAAGAAACCGTGTTAACCCGTTTGGTAAGCGCACGATCAGATGTCATACACCGATCAATAGCATATTCACAACCGGTATTCACGTACAAGTAAATTCTGAATTATGAAAGTGACAGGTATGCCGCCGGATTACCTATTAGTTTTTATCAACACTCCACACTAAGGCTCACTAACTGAAAATTAACCTTAATAAGGGCCCAGTAACCGCGTTAGTGTTTACCAGGTCATGGTTGCCCAGATAAAGCCTATATCCTACAAAACATTACATCATACCCAGAAATTACATTAAAAAAAAATGAGTCTTAAAAAGAAAGTGTTAAAAGTTAGTTTGGTTTTCAAGGAGCGTAAAGATATATTTGTCGAGGTATTTTGGACAGGCCCGTTCGGTAATTTTCTTTAGAATGCTCCGGTGGCGCGAAAAATTGTGTTTTTCAAAGGAAGAGCAGCTGCCAGCGTTGTGGAAGATTAACTACCGCTTGCTTGAAATAGGCTGCAAATTGTGGCTGGTCAGTTTGACGGCCTTAGGAACATTAACGTAATTGTTTTTAGCTAATAATAAGTAGTTAAGTAGTTCGCGTAATTTTGATCACAAAACTATTCTCCTGAACCCTGGCAACATTAATATAAGATATAAACAAGACTAAATTAAGAAATTAACCTTTAAACATAGCTCTATATTTATAATGTTCTGTTTTCTAGATTTTCTAAAATCAAATTACCTGCGAAACATCAGGGCTTGAAAGTAATAAGAGACTTATTTGTATGATATTTTAACATAAGAGGTCAAAAGTCGGGAAGCCATAAATATACTATCAACTATTCGAAACGAAATTCTCGAATTGTTTTCTTTAAAAAGTTTTTATTACACGCACATGACGTGAATGATATTTTTTTAAAGAGATATCATTTTGCTTTTCTTTTTCAAACCTATCTTAGTATTGACTACTTTGCATTATCTAAAACGCATAGACTTGTACCATTTCGTAAGCATTCAAAAGTACTACTGGCGTTATCTAGTGTCTAGTAGCATAAACTAAATGGTACTTACTACTCAACAGCAGATGTCACTCGCAATAAGCTGTAGTACCTCAGATCGCCGTATGAGGCGTTGCCTTCGTTACTTACGCCATCTAGCGTCGAATAGACATAAAGTAATTTATAAATAAAAATATGTATTGGTTGGTTTTCATTTCGTACGCTCATTCAATGTTTGTTAAAATATATTATCGCCTAGAGTTATTGTTTTCCTGGTACAAGTTCAATGATTTTATTTTATATTTCGCGGTTTTAGAAACATACAGAACCAAAATCTCAACCTATATTTACAATATTAAATTCAAATATCTTGACAGATTGGATTATAGATATTGGAAATCCATCTATTATATAACACCGAAATTCAATGATGACTCCAGATACAAATAATTTTAAAACCTAACTAGTAAGATATGCTCTTACTAGTTACCCATAGGTAAAATAAGATCAAATTCATAGCAACAAACTGACAATAATATAACCAGTAATTTTCATTCATCTATTGAAACTGGACTCCGAAATATGGAGAGCGAACACAATAGCTTATTAGAATAACAAACAGACGGACATCGAACACAGCTGCCGGACCGGTCTCGGACACCGGCGCCACATAATACTCTGAATAATTTGTAATTAATATTATTTTATCGAATTCTATTAAATCGGAACCGAATCACACATTTTTACAAGCGTCTGTTTAGATTACAGATTATTTTAGATTAAACCTCTTTTTTTATCCATACCATAGATTAGCATTAACATTTTGGATTCGAATTTTGAAAGTAAAGAAGTTCTGTCTTTATAATCTTAAATGAAGATAATCGTTTTATCTATGGTTTTTTTATTAGTAAAGCTGATAGTTTCATTAACAAACTTTTACGCATAATTAGATATCGTTTTAGATGTCTAAAATAATTAGTGCTTTTCAATTAACGAAGTTTTCTTTAAGTAAATTTAATTTCTTATGACAGATATTTTTAGATAACTGTTTGTCTATCCAAAATAAAAACCTGTTTTTGGTTAAAAATATTCCTGGCCAAAAATCTGTCAATGCCCTTGACCGTAAAAACAGAATACATTTTAAAAGCACTTCTTTTCCACGGCAATTACATAAGTGAGCTGGCAATATAAACAAAACCAGAATAAACTTGCCAACACCTTCGTCACTTCAGTCGTTTACCTTTCCTGACACATTTTCCTCTTACCTGATTAACCTTATAAAACAGTTATTGCTTTATTATTATTTGAACAAGCTATTTCCAATGTCCTTAGTGCAATATAAGCTACTTATTCTGATAATAAATGAGAAAATATATAACATTATAAATGTTATTGACAGAGACAAAGAGTACCTACTTGAATAATGTATAAAACAAAATGAATAATATTTTCGTGCTAGAACGGTTCAAATTTTAATACAAATTCATATTTCAAGAAATTTATTCAAACTGGACCACAAATAAGTAGAGCTTTTTGATCGTCAAAAATCAAAATCAAAGACAGATTGTTTCGGCGTTTCTTTTCAGAGATAGTCATAAGAAATGCCGACGCCGTCTAGTTTAAAAATGGCGTTTAAAAGTGATTGAAAAATCTTAATTGCAAAATAAATAATTTCATTTCATTTCGAACTCATTCGCCCGCCATTAGTGATACAAAAAGTGCATAGTTCATGTGTATATACAGATACTTCATGATTGACGAATCCCAAGATCGTCTGCCACAGTCTGAGCAGAATCTTGTCACTACGGAACAATCCCATGCACTCGAGACAACTCAATTAAAGAAGTAGAATAAAAATATATTTATAATGCGATTTTCTACTGGATATGAATAAAAATCTAAGAGAGATTTCTCACAAATAAAAAATATAATTACATATCGTCGCTGCGCCTGCCAAGTTGCCAATATGGGCATTTTGTAACGAAAAAAAAAACTCTCTTTTTAAGTAGTTTTTATAATCTGATATAGTTTTATAGAGTTGTTTATCTAATAAGTGCCTTCAATACTGCATTGTCAGTTAGTTTATCTAAAGTATTGTTTAAAAAATAATTCGTTTTTTATGGTTTCCCGAAACCTATCAAAAATCACAAATGGAACTTGGCAGGCGCAGCGACAATATACAGATATCTCAAGGAATCTCACAGCATTAGTTATAAAACATTAACGGGTAAAAAATATTTAGGGACAATTAACATAATTAAACTAAAAAGCGATACCTACCTAACATTGTTTAGTAATTAATTAGTTGTTATTCCAAACAGCTATCAAAATATGCTGATGTGTGAAATAGCTGTGAACTTGTTAACGAATAATTTAGCTTTAGAGGTGATAACATAATATCAACGATATTATAATGAAATAGACTATTTAGTGTAATCATTAAATTAATTGAAGATGAAAATCATGAGGGGCTCAGTCTATCTGCGAAGTTAAGCAGCACTTGCTGCGGTCAGTCCTTGGATGGGTGACATTTCTTCCCACATCGAAAGCCCTCCGTGTCTCGGGAAGACCCATGAAAACTGGTCTAACCTTAGAGTATCAGTGTCCCTCAGTAATTTGGTGTCGATGGTCAGATGACAGTCGCTTCGTGTAAAATACTGATATTCAGCCGCATCTGGTTAGACTAGAGACACCCCCAATATAGTTGGGAAAAGGCTAGGCAGATAAAGAATTAAAAAAGGTGGTTTCATTTACTTATATAGGACAAAATATACGACAAAAAAAAGTTATTTTTTATTTACTTGGTTAAGAACTCAAATCGATTTATGAGGCATTTCACAATAATGCATAAACTAGTTTGCAAATAGGTACTCTCAGTCGACTTTATTCGACAACAATGACATGATACTTTCAGTGAGTGACTTATAGTAGGTATATTTTTGTGGAAAGCAGAAAAATATTGTTTTTTAATGAATCGCTACTTACTTGTTTAATTGTCACACGCATTGAACCTTTCCGACTTTATTATTAAATAGAAAAAGGTTAAAATCAAAGGTGAATCTCACACAAATGTAATCTAATCAAACATCGAATGTAAGAATTAAAAAATAAAGTTATAGTTCTAAATACAGCCATGAACTAAGTCAGTTATTACAAACAAAAAAATGAATCATGAAGGAAACTAATTATTGTTCATATATTTGTTATTTCTAACCATATTTCGTTGATGAAGTTACTAGTTTTACCTGCCGTATTTATTGCAAAAAGTAATAATTTAAAAAGTTGGCATTTACAAAACATTTAAAACTATCTCCAATCATAAATTAAAATTAATTAATTTAAATTACACTTGACGTTGACTGTACGTGTGTCTTAAAACCGCTACTGACACTCGAAACAATTCAAAAATAACATATTCAATCGTTGTAAATCTGAAAACCCACTTGAAACATTGAAAACGAGTGTAACCGATAAAATATTGTCATTTATTTGCCATTTTGTAAAAGCACAAACAGAGAGACTGACACCCCGCCAAAGAATAAAAATCGTGTTTTGATACATCCAACGACAAAAGTGTGTGTCGAAATGCTGCTTTTTTTTTGTTTTTTTTTTTTGTTTCGTTTTTTTAATACCAACACTTGATATTGAGTACAAATTAATTATAAATGTAATTATATAAGTAATTTAATTAGTTCATAAGATTATATTATATGTTAATTTAAAGTGAGCTTGGGTATCTTAATATATGTTTGTGATAACCTACAGGGCATTATTATGTGTTAAACCTATAATAAAATTAAATTACATTGTTTGGACTTCACCTGTTAAAATAGTTTTGATTTACATATATAAGTATTATATAAAAAGGTTTGTTAAATTTAATAATTAAAATAATGTCTACTTTTGTAAATGTATTTGTTTTATTTTCTGCCAGCGTTCTGGGCACTTTTCCCGTTGACAGCGATGTGGATGAATGATTTACGATGGCCTATGATTTTTTCCCCTCCCCGTTTTTAACAGTTTGTACTTTTATTTATATATTTTTAGCTTGTATATATATTTTAATAAGTCTGCATTTCCGCCTGTAAATATTAATAATTTAGATTGCACATAATAAACTTTAAATAATTTTCAATGTGCCTTAAATATTTTATCGTTGAATATTCACAGGAAGAATGTATGACAAGAGTAAATTCAAATTCCAAAAACTTTTGAATCAAAGTTAAATAACCCGTTCTAATCCATGTAATGTTAACACTTTTCCCCGCAACAGTACCTGTTGAACGTGCATCTTCTTTTTATTTCCCATACAGCGCGCGCGTACTAAAAATCGAATAAATCAAAATAACCGATCACGGGACAAAAGCTCATTCACAATTTAAAAACCAGTTTTTTTTAATTCTCCTTTTTTTAATACGCATGAAAACCGCGACGGACGCAGCATCCGCGGCCTTTCTGTATAGATCTTTTGTGAACACAAAAGACAAAGTCGTAACCGGTTTTTATTTTATTATATTTTTTTCTGAATCGCTATTTAGGTCACCAACGGCTAGTTTGCGTGTATCTGAATCAGTTTAGAGTGAATCCCGATGCGGGACGTTGATTTTGTGAAAAAGGAATACATTCGATTTTTAAAAATTTGTCTCGTTCTTGCTTGTTTTGGATAGATGGAGTTATTTGATTTTGTCTGTAATGTAACTTTCCTTTAGACTATTTAAAAAGTGATTATCCGAATAATATTTTGTTAGCAATTGTGAAAGATATATTGAGTCAATCAAAGATTAGTACCTAATTGGTTTATGATAAAGAATTAGCATAATTCAAATGGCGAAAACGTGCGACATCCACAGGTATGTATCCTTGTCTCTTTAATATGCTAGTAATGAACTACTGACCTTAATAAAACATTAATAGGTCATATTTTCCCATGAATGCCGTAAAGGAGCAACTAATTTACAGATAGGGTCATCAGCATGGAAATATAGCTATAATCACTACGAGAAATCGAGAACTGTCAAAATGTTAGCGATTCCGATTATGAGTGTGTTTGTAAATAGCAGGCAAATTGGTCATTTAATGGGTAGTACTGGCCCAACGGTAAAGGTCGGAGTTAGGTATTAGTGGGATGTTCAGATTGAGTTTTATGCCTACCCGCATTATAGACGGAAAGCGCTACTAGTGTTAGCGCTACGGAACCAAAATCTTAAAATTAAATTGCATATAAATTAGAGTGTAACTTTATGCAGAGTTTTGTAGGAGTTGTAAAGTTAAATTAAAATACCTGTTTTACGATAAAAAAAAAATACTACGAAAGGAGAATCAAAATGTAGAACCGCCATTTTGCTAAACGTTACAAAAAAACCGATTCAATAATGAGTACATGCAGCCATTCGGGTATCGATTTTAAGATCCCCTTTCTCTTATTTTTTTTTACATAACAAAGCAAGAAAATATAAAGGAGGAGTTTTGCAAGGGCGCGCGCCCCCTCGCGGTTATGCGTATGTGTGCGTCGGTGTGCGTTTGCGAATAGTGCTGCGTTATGTGTGTGTGCAACTTTGAGACGATCGGCGGACTCGAGTGATATAAGGGGAGTGATTTGTTGTACGAATTTATGATTTTGATACTTTTGGATGGAAATATGGCAGTTTATTGAAATGTGATTTAAAGTTTAAAGCACAGTTTTTTTTTTTTCATGACTACTTTAAAAACTACTGCTTGTTGTATAAACAAAAAAAAATTGAGGACAACGGCCCAAACACAGTTAATTTAATATTATACTAGTAAGTACAGTGGACGTCTTTCGGCTGAGATGATGATGATGATGAAATTGATGATGATGATGATACCCCAGTCTGCTCAACAAAGGACTCTAAATCTTCATAAAGAAGACCACTGAGCCACCTCTTCGGGTTATATTTATGATATCATATAATTATATCGTATCGTGTCGTAATTATATCGTATTGTATTGTCAATATATATTTTAGATTTAGATTTTGTTAATTACTCTTTCTATTACAATTTACAGCGTTTAAGACTTTGGATAAAATAATCTTGTTAAATTAATTTACAGTTACAGTAACGTAAAAGCAAGAACGTTTTTTCGAAGCGAAATTAATCATGAATTTATAAATCTGAGGCAAAAATCTATTCGGGTCTGGTCTAGGTGTCTCAAGTTTGATTTCCGCTCAGAATAAATATTTTTACGTCTGCAAATATAGTTTCTTTGAGTCTACGTTTATGTACACGTAGGATTTATATCTGATAACTGTAACAAAACACATGAAAACCAAAAAATATTATTTTCCAATGTAATACGAAAAAGGTTGAACTCGCAAATATCAAATCCAACAAGCACTCCTATAAGAAACGAGGGTCCGAAGAAAGCATCTCTTAGCATCTCCCCTCCTTGCACACACACACACACTTTGCATTTGTGTATTAAAAAATACACAACACACACATAACTTGAGCTATCAATAGATTCATTAGACATATTTCTTTGATACCAGCGTGCTTTTAGCAAGCTCTTTAACAGCTATACTCGTGCTTACCAAAAAATGAAATACAAGCGATTCTGACCCGTATCTCTTTGCAAATTCGGGGTTTTAAAGTTTGTAAGTAGTAATAATAAATTTGCGTAGGAGTAATTGCGTCTTTGGTCGCCCGATTTTTTTTTTTCTTCACCCTTTCTGCAAGGGGTCGAAGTGGGCTGCGTGGAGTTTGTTTGATGTCTTTTAAGAATGGCAGTTTATTATAAATGTATAGTATCGCTCGAGGTTTTTTTACGTTTTGAGGCAAACAGAGGGATAGGCGATCGATACTGTATAAAAACATAATGTTTAATCGTTTCACATATAGGTACATAGAGAGACTTTAAGTTGTGTCCTTTTTATTTTAATGTACTCGAAAGCGTGGCTTGATATGCTATGGGCTATATGTACCTAAATGTACACTCAGCAGTTGGAAGTATCACCATGCTTTCTTCGACCTGAACCACAATGAGTAGAGTCAGCGTCATAAGTAGATGAACATTAGGTATTGTAATTTGTAGATATAACATAATAACATAACATAGCATCACGCCTGTATTCCCCGAAGGGTTAGGCAGAGGTAAACTATTGTACACCCACATTTCCCCGATGCCTTTATATTGTGGGGGGCGAGCCTATTGCCATCTACCGTGCACAGCTCCGGACTCCGTGCTGCTACTGAGAATTTCCTTACAGAAAAACCTAATAAAACTTTGCCCGACCCGGAAATCGAATCCAGGACGCTCAGCAATTGCGCTTGCAACCACAAAACCAATGAGACATATAATACTCGGAAGAAAACTCGACAATTCAAACCCACGACCGTGAGGTACCAAGACAGTCTTTCATCAGTAAAGTAATGGTATATTAATTGGCGTTATTGTAACAAGAGCAAAACAATTCGATACAGTTTTCATGAATCGATAAGAATCTGTCATCATGCTTTTGTCGATAAGAATCTGTCTGATACACGTTGTTAGGTTAAGGTTAGGTTAGGTTTAGGTTAGGTTAACGGGGGGACCTTTCTAGTCTCCCCCGGCACGTGCACACCGGGATCACCATGGTGAGTTAGGCGGTAGGAGTCCGGCACAACCCCCCCCCCCCCCCCCCCCCAGGTGCAGGATAGGCCATGATGGGTTCTCACCACGCAAACCTCTCTATAGTCTCCCCGGGTGGCCTATTTACAGTCACCCACTCCGAGAAGTGTCCTTGATGGCGTGGTACCGTGGTGGGCTTCGGTGCGGTCATCTAAGAGTTCTCGAATCCGAGGCGGACCACGTGGTGAGTTTAGCCCGCCCCCTCCAGGCGGAGGATAGCCCATGACGGGATATCACCACGACAATAAAAAAAAATTACATTTACCAGTAAATAGATCTCAGCAACATTCCCTAACTACCGTCCAATCTTATAAAAATCAATAAGTTCCAACGTTATTTAAAACGAGAATTCGCTTAATGCCGTCGTTTCGCTTTTCTTCTAAACCACGTACATCAATTTACATACATATCCCATAACTTGTGCATACATATATGTATGTACATATATCTAAATACGATAATAATAAAGGGTGTATGCCCATAACTGATCGATTACGTTTTGAGAGCGCTGAGAGACCGCAACGACGCAATTCGGGGAGGGTAAGATTAACGATATTGCTTAACGCACATAAATCTCAATATTTACAGTTATGTTAAGTATTTGGGCATATAAGTAAAGGTATAGTTAGACTGCCGACTTCAAAGGGTTCAATTTAGGAGGAAAATATATCTGTATCTACCTTAATGTTTTCACAGTAAGCATGTAAATATGAACAACACGACTTACAAGACTTACAATTCATGACCTATTTTACTAAGACTGCCCCATTGGTCTAGTGGTCGCAAGCGCGACTGCTGAGCGTGAGGTCTTGAGTTTGAAAATTTAATTTGAAAATTTAATTTATGTTTATAAAAATATCTCTAACTTTGTCAAACTCTCTGATACTCATTCTTTGAATACTAGGAATAAACACAACCTTGCTGTGCATGCTACGCGCCTCCACAGAATTAGCAACTCGTTCATGGGACAATGTATACGTTTTTACAATAAACTTCCCAATGATATACGTAATTTAACATTAAAGAAGTTCAAAATTGTAATTAAATCTAAACTTTGTAAAAAAGGATACTATAAAATTTCGGACTATTTAGATGACAAAAACGCTTGGGATTGAACCGCTCTTTAGCCTTTCCTATTTTTTTATATACAATTTTTGCCATTCATTATTATATTATTTACTTCATTATTTTGATATTGTAATGTCGTTTAAATTGAAATTATTTCTTATATATAACCGCTATACATTGTAAATGTGAGTGAGATCTAGGCTGAACGCTCTTAATTTCATTAATTCTCACGATAACTGATGCATGCTTGCACTCTGTTGCGACAGGTTAGCTCAAATAGTTATGGCACTTTCTTCATAAGGCTATTCCATCCTATATTTGTCTCACATAAACCCTTACATCATTACAATCTGTCTGGACTTTAAAATAGACTTTGACCCCTGAGTTTGTTTCGGCGTTTCGTCTCAGGGATAGTCATAGGAAATGCCGACCCCATCTAGTTTTAAAAAGACGTGTAAAAGTGATTGAAAAATCCTAATAGCAAAATAAATAATTTCAATTTCAATTTCAATTTCGATTCCCGAGTCCAACGAAATGTTTTTGAGTTTTTCTCTATGGAAATTCTCAGTAGCAGCAGGGAGTCTAAAATTGTGCCCGGTAGGTGGCAATAGGCTCGCTCCTATTACGTGGGACTTAATAACGGCATCGGTGAAATGTGGGTGTACAAAACTAAACCTCAGCTTAACCCTTCGGGGAATACAGGCGTGATGCTATGTGGAACTATACATACGAATAGAGCACAAACACACAGACCCAGACCTAAAACAACTATCTGTAGATGATACAAAGATTTGTTCTGTGCGGGAACCAAACCCGCGACACGTAGCTCAGCAGTCGATCTCTCAACCACTGCGCCAACTGTGTCGTCAATAGGCTAGATGACTGCATCAAAAATAAATTCTCAAATTTCGTTTGGTAAATATAGTTTTCCTTCTAAAAACTCAGTAAAACTTAATCTCTTGCGTATCTTTGGTCAATTTTTAATTAATCAAAATCGCACGATAAGTATGTCAAGGGCAATGAAAAACTATGACGTCACGCTTTTGTATTCCAAACATTTTTAGAACAAAATGTCGTTTTTGACAGTTCATAAAAAGTAACTCAGATGACTAGTAGTCATCTACCGGATTGTCCAATAATGTATAATAAAGGGAGTTTCATTAAAAAAAAAAAAAAATTGGTATAATGTCCTACTTTTAAACTCAAAATTTCTACATAAAATTAAACCTGCACAAAATCAAAGCCATCACCTGGCTTCTCTCCCCTAACTAAACGTTTGTACTTGTATTTATTATTCCATAATCATAATCCCTACATAGGTATAGGCAGGTCCCCTGTAGCCCGGTGTATCGATGCATGTAATGAGTCCATCCAGCGCAGACTGACTCACCCGACGCCACGCTGAGACGAGTTACTTGAATCGTCTGCTTTGCTGCAATACAAGTCATTAGAGACGAGCGATTTGGTAGAATAGCACAGGCATGAACAAGATGCTAGAATTAATGAAATAAGGCTAAGAGAAAACCTACAGCCTTATGCCATTTCAAATATATTGATTGTAATATTGATTGGATCTTGTCTAGACACCCTGGCCATTCTCACTCACTTCGTTATAATTCTCTAATAAGTATTTCCTTCTATAAAAAAAGTTACTAAAATCCTGTCTGCATCCGACCAAAACCGGCGCGAAGAGGAATAAAAGGTTTCCAAAAAAAAAAAAAAGCAATAAGTGCTTGCAAAGGCCCAATTGAAATAAAAAACTTCGATTGCTACAGAAAACTGTAAACCTATCACAGACATTTTTGAAACATTACTAAGACTAGGAGAACGTTTCTGAAAAGTTGGTCCTTTGAAGAAGAACCGTGAGGAAATTCCTTATGACAAATTATGTTTTAATCTAATTTTGTATACACTAATTAAGGTACTTACCTATACCTCCTCTCAGAGAGGCCTAAGTCTCAATCATTGTAATATAATATCTTGGAAAATATAAAGTCTTCAAATCAACAAACACAAACAAAAACAAACTTAATGTTCCGCTTAAAACTCGTACCAAGGCATAAAATATATCTAGTCCACCTACTTGGCAACTGATAAGTGGACGACAGTTCATGTGGATACAGGAAGCATGTTATATATGTACTACATGCCTATATATATGTTCTAGCTATGTAGAAAACGTTGTATTAGACGTAGGGATTGAACACGCTGAGGAAAATTCTTAATAAAACTATTATGTGACAAGTATAGGTTTGAATACTAGCTTATTCGAGCTAATCGATGTTAGGATTAGCGATAATCGACGGGTTTAAATAATACACATTTTGTTTAAGTAGAATTTGATTCTTCAGAGAGGCCCTAGTGTAAGTTTCTTTTGAGAAATTCGATTTAACGCATCGAACGCGTTCGGCGCTCCGATTGCTGCAGACCACAAAAAGAACCAATCGGAGCGCCGAACGCTTTCGATGCGTTAAATCGAATTTCTCAAAAGAAATGTACACTAGGGCCTCTGACTATAGTTTAGCTAAAAGTTTTCATACAAAATGCGTTAACGTATTTACCCCATTAAACATGAACTGATTTTGCTGATATTTTTTTATATGTTATAGACAAAAATAAAAACTAGGTCGTCACGTTTTGATATTGTTTATAGATTCTTATGCTTATCTTTTGATAATTATTAAATTAATCAATATTTTGAAAAAAGAAACAAAACGTGTCGACGTAGTTTATATTCTGACAAAACGATAGAGACCAAAATCAAATTAATTCGTTAAGATTTCGATGTAAGAAACGTTAAATAAATTAATACAGAGACAAAGACGATTCGACCATGATGTTCGAATCGTCTTTCTAGATTTTTTTTTTTGTGTTATTCCTCTTTTACTTATACTTATTAGGTATTGGATGCTATTAAAATTTCTTATGTATTGTGAGTCCACTGTCCTATCTCGATCTTTCCAGTCAAGTGACCATTACGTAGGACAAACTACCAATAATCTTGTATTGTTAATATACACTTGAAACAACGATTTATTTTACCGATTATTATTTCATAAGCATGCGAATAGTCGAGAGATTCATGTTGTCTATGTTATATTGATACTACTCCACCAACATCCTAACGCAATCGTCACATCGAAATCACATTAGACCAGTAAATGGAATTGCAATTAGAATCGTGAAGGTGTGAAGCAGCATTTCCGGCGGAAGTGACGCCCGCCCTCCGGCCGCGGGGCGACACGCCCGCGCCAAGACGGTACGCCCTTACCTGTGACATGTTTAGATGATTACTGAAAGATGAATTTTTTTTATTTTTTTTTTAAACATTGCCCCACACTAGGGTTTCTCCTGTATCGTGGGTACAGTTTACAAACATACATGTCACATGCACAGACAACCAGACCCGAAACAACTATCTGTAGATCATACAAATATTTGTTCCGTGCGGGGATCGAACCCGCGACATGTAGCGCAGAAAGCTAATCGCTTAGCCACTGCGCCAACCGTGTCGTCAATGAATAGTTGATCCGTATTGAATTTTACAGAAAAATGGTACGGTTCAACTGTCTGGTTGAAACTTAAACTTTATTTAATACTTTACTTAAGATCCAAATTTGTTTACAGCGAGGCAATAAAACAGTGTATATATTTATCGATTGCCTTATTGATCTAGTATTCGCAAGTACGACTATTGAGAGTAAGGTTTTAGGTGAGATTTCTTCTGTATGGAAATTCTCAATAGCAGCGCGAAATCTGGAATTGTACGCGGTAGATGAAAATCTCGCCCCTTATTACATGGGACTCTATAACAGCCTCGGCGACATGTGGGTGTACAAGAGTACACCTGAGCCTAACCCTTCGGGGAATACAGGCTGATGCTATGTTATATTTATTTTTAAAGTTTTTTTTTTCTTCTAATTTTGATTAAACCTTGCGCCACACTAAGAATAATTTCAGCATCGTGGGTGCGTTTACAAACACACATATTAACACACACACACACCCAGACCCGAAACAACTATCTGTAGGTCATACAAATATTTGATCCGTGCGGGAATCCAACCCGCGACATGTAGAGCAGCAGTCGATGCGTCACTGCGTCAACCGATTTATTTAAAAGAACTAAGAAACAAGTTGTGGGCGTTTAGATAGAGCAACTTATATGTAAAGAAATTGCAAACAAGATTACGAAAGTTGAGTTTCATCGCTTGCCTTCTATTCGTGAGGGTCCGAGTACGAATCCGGCCCGTACATCTTTACAAAATCAATTTTGGATTTACCGAATCCCCGTCAAAGATGCTTAAGTTTGTTGTGTTATTGTATGTATAATTTGCACGTAATGTAAAATAATAATTCTAGTACTATTATCTTTGTTATTTAACATAGCATAGCATCACGCCTGTATTCCCCGAAGGGTTAGGCAGAAGTGTACTGATTTCGCCGACGCCATTATTGAGTCCCATGTAATAGGGGGCGAACCTATTGCCATCTACCAAGCACGGTTCCAGACTTCGTACTGCTACTGAGAATTTCCGTACAGAAAAACCCAATAACACTTTGCCTGACCCGGGAATCGAACCCAGGACCAGCTCGGTATGTGTATTTTATTGAGTTGACATTTAAACATGGCCTGATGTTTTCTTGTTTTCATTCAAAGTTTCGCATCGAGTCTAGAAGGTCGTGCACGTGACATCTGTTATAAAACCCACGACACACGGCGCCCAACGTGGGACTTCGAGTGTGCTAGCTCGCGTGGCATACCTACTGAGATCGATAATGTTCTGCTGTAACTTCGATGGTATTCTGAGTTGAGTTGAGTTGAGTTGAGTTCTCGCTTTGTTACCAACGTGAAGGTAATATTTAAATATACATGAATAGATATAATTGGTTATGGTTAATGAAGAAAGACAGTTGTTGAGAAAGAGAAGAAATAGGAGAGGAAAAATGACTGGCCATTTGATACGACATGATCACTTCTTCAAGACAATTTTAGAAGGAAAAATTGAAGGAAAGAGAGGAAGGGGAAGACCTAGACGTAGCTTTGCACAACAAGTAAAGGTAGAGTCGTACCAAGAGGTCAAAACGAAGGCAGAGAATAGAGAGCAGTGGCGATTGCTCCACCGACAAGAGCTAAGTTCTTAATTTAAAGAGAGAATAAATATGACTACCTCATTGGTCTAATGGTCGCAAACGCGACAGCTGGGCGCGAGATCTTGGGTTCGATTTCCGGATCGAGCAAAGTGTTATTGGGTTTTTCTGTATGGACATTCTCAGTAGCAGCACGGAGTCTGGATCTGTGCTCAGTAGCTGGCAACAGCTTCATCCCCTAATATATGGGACTCAATATGGGTAGTGATCGCGTTCTGTCCAAAAGACGTTAGACTTATATAGTAGTAGAGAGCGCAACAGAGGTCCAAATTTCGATCCTCGGGAGGAACAAAAATATAGGAGTTGGTTTTTCTGTTACAAAAATTTCAGTATAAACCACGCTACACGGCAATAAGCTCGCCCCTTATTACATAAGACTTTATAAAATTGTATTTGGGTGTACACTAGTACACCTCTGCGTAACTCGCATTAGAACAATCTCAATATTGAATAGATAAACTATGTAAAGACCGATCACCGGCTACTTGTACTTTCAAAGCGTCTGGTACGAACGAGCGAACGTGTAAGACAAATTAGTTTGTGTCCACGGGACGGCTACAGAATAGACTTGTGTGGAATAGAGAAATATGTGGAGTAGTTAAACGTACAATAATATATTGTTTTATTGGATATTTTTTCGGTATTTTTACATAAATTTTATTGTAAAATATTTTGGTTTTGTAAGGAAGCTTTTCTTAGAAAATTTTGATGATTAAATACAAAAGTTTTTTGTGTGGTAAAGTATTTGCATAACTGATATAATTAAATAGGTAACGAATAATTTAGTGTCAGGTACAGTAAAATATTAAGGGATAAAACCTTATGGCCCTACAGTTTACCGATAAAAATCTCGCTTACACAGTTTTTAGGTATCTTAGCTTGTGTGCCTTCTCTTTTCATTGTCAAGACATGAACCTCTCGTTATAAAGAAATTATTTGTTGTATGATAATGATCAAATGTAAAACTAAATTCAGACAATAAATTATAAGCCATTCATTTTCAAACAACTCCTCACTTTCAAAGGTTTTTCTTTTAAAACAATAATATCTAAGAACTTTTTCAGAAGTCTCACGCGAATACAAATAATTTTGATTACCTCAGGCACTCTACACCATTTCCTGTTTGCAGTCCACGCTAATTATCATCAGAGGATCGCTGTAGGGTAAAATGGCGGGCGCACCACGTGACCGAACCTTTTATTAATCCATAAATTATTTATAGACTGAATTGTCACCCGCCATCCGCACGCCTTACAACTAACTGACCTACACACACGGCCTTATTAGTGGTCAATAAAGTTTATTATTGCGTGATTTAAAAGTAGAAGAATTTGTTTTTTGTATCCATCCGTAAGCTGCCATCGATGGGTAAATATTTTCAATGTTTGTTTACTTTCCGTGGCTTTTTATACGGCTGTCGCCGGGTACCGGACCGTGTAGTATTTATATCGTTGCCAAGGTTAGCTCTGAAAAAAGGGATGTAGTTATCTTGGCTGTAATAATTTTAGCTACGATTGCGAATCGGAACTCGAATACAATTCAAGTATTCACTTTTGAAGTTGACATAAGCTGTCTTTTGTATATTATATACTTAACTACGAAAAGGTAAACAATAAACTTGATTTATTTATAATATAAGCTATAATATTTATTTATAAGGTAGGTACTTACATAAAAACTCCTTCGATCAATAAAACAAACGCATAACGAATGCAATTGCAATAAATCATTTTTTTATTATCTTCAGAATATTAACATTACAATAATTCCATTTTTTAAATGCCACCGCAGCAACTTCGCGACGGCAAGTTAGGGGAACAAGAATCGAAAAAAATATAGCCCTATTCGAAATTACGCAATGAAACGAGCGCTGAGCGCGCGCGAATTCGCAAATCGGTGGCCCGCGCGCCCCTATTCTCCCCTTCGATATTTGAAAAATCAAAATGGCGTCGTTTCCCCGCGTCTTGTCTTTATCTTTTCCTTATGTAAATGACTTTGAATTATTCGATGTTTAATGAGGTTAAGAACTTTCTAGACGGCGACGGCGCCAAAGCTCGGGGCGCTCGTTACGCGATGCTACCCGCTTCCTGGGTTGCGGAAAAATGATTTTTTATCGTGACAAGTCTTGAGTCCAGTACGATCGCAGAAATGTCTTTTGTAAAAATGAATGGCGATTTATTTCAAAATCTCTCCCGGATAACATCTACTTTTTTCAAATATTGAAATGCCTTGTGGTACACGAGACATGAACGAGGACATAACTATAAGTAGATTAAATAGTGGTGCAAATATAGTCTCGGCTGGAGGCCCTTCTGGTCTCGTCATTTGCCCGGTTAAGCAGTAAAAGCTCCCTGAGCTAACTGCGAGAGACAACTCAGAAAAAAAAATGCAAATATAGTGACTTAGTAAGTATGAAATAGACCATACTAACATAAGAAATAATTATAATATAACATAACATAACGCCTGTAGTCCCCGAAGAGTTAGGCAGAGGTTTACTTTTATACACACACATTTCGCCGATGCCGTTACTAAGACCCATGTACCTAATAAGAAGCGAGCCGGCGACGCACCGACTTCAATATTCTTCAACTACTATATTGTAATATAAAACGTTTAATTTTTGCTTTTTAGTTAGTGTTGCTTTTGAGTTTTTTGAAGTTGTTTTTTTTTTTCTTTTTAAATATTTTATTTTATTTTTATGAACTGTCAAAAACGATATTATGTTCTAAAAATGTTTGGAATACAAAAGCGTGATGTCATAGTTTTTCATTGCCATTGACATACTTATTGTATGATTTTGATAAATTAAAAATCGAAAACGCCACAGATAAACAGTGTCTTTTTTTTTTCATTAAGTTTTACTGAGTTTTTAGAAGGAATACTACCAAACAAGACATCAGATGTTTTTTGATGCAGTCATCTTATCTATTATAGGTAATCATGCACACACTAAACGATACGAATAGATCTGGACTGCCTATTCTCCATAACAAAAACAATCCAAACTACAGTCGCAAACATATTCATAACTTAGCGAGTTGTTTACAATACACAGTAGGATAATGTCTTACCCCAACAGCACCCAGGCCTCAGGATAGAAGGCATTGCCAAAACACGCCGCGAATTTATAGCTAGCAGGAAGTCTTCGCTACTTCCCGTGACGTCACAATGGCTCATCCGTTTCCTGTGCACACTTGAGAGTTGAATGTATTATTAGTTTCCTTAATATAATAAATATATTAATGTATATACTTAAACAGTAAAGGTGTAGTGAATTCTGTTTGCTTGCAGACTTGCTCTCACTGAAGTAAGAGCGCTTTCTTCGTCAAAAACTACTTTTGAATTAAGAAATGGTCGAAGAGATGAGAAATTAATTTCCTTTAGTTTTTTAGGAATATATTATGTGCAGTATGTAAAAAAAGATATTGGTATTATTTACTCGGACGAGATGAGACATTTGATTGTTGCGTAACTCCTTGTTTAGTGTTTGGGCGTAAGATGTGTACCTGTACACATACATAGTTGGTGTAGGTTGGTGGCAATGGTAGGTATTTCGGAGGTTAACCGGAACAAACAAACAGACAGAAAAACAAAAATAAAGTTTGTTTTTTTTTTGTTATTAATAGCGTATACTATACTTTCATATACATTTAGTAATTCTATTTATTTGTATGTATTTTGTATAGATGAATAAAAATCGGTCAGTACCTACTCGACGGGGCTTCCATAGCATTTAGCACATTTTACCCAATTACAGGACATTTATAAACTGTTGCTATGAATAAAACGAAGGGGTGCGTAAAATTCTAAAAAAGATAGGTATCCCGGTATAAAAGGGTTTAGGACTAAAATTAGTTACGGATTGTTTGGTAATAATACACGTAAATATAAAATAATAGCTATAAGATATCCAAGTCAAAGTCAAAGTTTTTTATTTCAACTATTTAGGCTTTTTCAGGCACTTTTAAAAAGTCGAGACTCTAGGCGCACGGTTCCAAAGGGTAGGTCATATGGAGAAGAGACCGGCAAGAAACTCTATGGATACTCTTTTCAAAAAATAAAAAGTTAATTTAAAAATCTTAAATTAACATGAATTATATAAGAAAAATATATGTATAGAAATTATAAAACAGATAGACTGTTGTTAATAAGTAATATTGTATTATACTCAGTGATGTTGTTAAGTATCATTATGTAAATGTAAATGTGTACAACAATTACAGATGGCGCTAAAAGCACTTGATGATTATTGTACAAACTTTTATAAGAAGTTTTAAATCTAAACTTGCTTTCATTCCTCTTGCAATTAATCATTATGGAATGTTCCAACTTTCTTGACCAGTGTAGTGGTAACTTTTTCAATAAACTAATTTCAAAATTTCTAAAACTGTATCTACTTTATGTCACTGACTGTATTTACCTGTGACTTTCTGTTTACTGACGTCAATTGAACGAATATTAACCCTTTCCATGTCTCTTGAATACATTTGATTTCACGATGTATAATTATCGTGTCTTGTTAACAGTGGACGGGTGTTAAACTCGTTCTTTAAAAGACATAAGAATTTTGTACACTATAGCGACTTTTCGACATGAACCAAGAGACGTGGCATTTTTTTCATATTGTCGATTAATTATGCTTTCAGACGCCCCATACAGATACTACGAGTTTTGTGGGTAGATAGGTAATGATTAGTCCTTAAATCAAGGGAATACGCTACCGTCTCCTCTTCTAACATTGAATACATCCTTAAAATAAGTAAGAAGGCATTACAAATACCTACCAACAGTTCTAAGGTATAACAATCAATTTACTCAACATTTTCAAGTATCGCCAAAATCAAATACTTGATGTTGTAATTTATATCAGTACAAACAGTTTGTTCAGACAATGGCGCATTGTACGTCCAAGACAAACTATAAATCTATCGTATTGTTAGGCGAGTAGATATTCAATAATTCGACAAGTTGCCAACTTCCCAAACACCGGACTTACGGACCAAGAAAATATACAACTCGCTTACTGACCAGTTTTCTAAGTGATGGGTTGTAACTATCGATATTAATGATTTCCCTTTTTATCGTATGTGAAGCAAATGTTTATTTTTAAACCTTACCTACTGAAACTTCCTCATTAGTCTAGTGTTCGGAAATGTGGCTGGTATGCGTGAGATGCTAATAGTTAGTAAAGTGATATTAGGCTTTCTATTAGAAAGTTCTCAGGATGGAGTTTGGTATATGTCTGGTACCTGACAATAGGCTCGCTCCCTATTAAATGGGACATAAATGGCATCGGAATTATTGTGGATGCAGAATAGTACACCTTGGCTTAACCTCTCGGGGAGCACAGGCGTGATACCATGTTACCTTACTAAAATTTGGGTGGCCTTTATGTTGGCTAAATATACGTGGAGATGATCAAGGCCTATCAAAAAAAAAATTAAAAAAAAATTGAAATAGTAGTAAGAAGAGTAGAAGTTTCTTCTACACTAATAGTATTTAACAAAGAAATGTTTAAGCTGCCTATAAAACCTTGTCTCACTGTTGCTAGTTTTTATTTCCATCGACAATATCGCGGTATTAAGACGTCACAGCACTACAATATCGGGTGCGGTGTTTGCGAGCGGCAAGTCTGAGCATTTAAGCTGAAACAGTAGCTTACTTATTACCTGAGATGGCACAACTTGCTCCAACAGAACTCGCGCACCACTTTCATAGACACGCTCGTGAATATTTTATAGGAATTAAAATTATATATTATGAACGATGGTGGTTTGTTGAGTAATTATACTTGAGCCCGTATCGTTAAATACGTATATTATTTTGGGTGCTCATGTACCTATGTACTTTCTCGATATGTAAGTACATATCGACATCGATACTGCTTTATTTTGTAGGGGATTCCTCAAAACTATCATAAGTAACGTCGTACGACTATGTTATAAAACAGTAAGAAAATTCAACGACAATCTTACGTATATAAAAATATTATTATGCTGAAACAATCTGTAAATTATACTAAAGTGTCGCAAAACGTTATTTTAGAACTTAATATATTTGAAAACTGAAATGCATTTTTCCGTAGCAGCAAGGGCTTTGGATCCGTGATGGTGAAATGTGGGTGTACAATAGTACAGCTCAACTTAACTCTTTGGGGAATACAGGCTGCTATGTCCATAAATCTAAAAAAGAGTTTTTAACAAAAGTCACTTACCGTTATCTGCGCGGGGGCAGTAGCGCACTTAGTAAGCCAGGCACGGCCGGCTCTATCTCCTAAACAATACATCGAAGTATTAATAACTTAAGACTTCACAACTTGACCACCAGCTGGCGCTCTTTCCTTCATTCCTCCTAAATTATGTTCCACTTCGATAAAGGAAGATGCATAATTTTTTGAAATGAAGTCTTACTATTCATTCTTAATTTGAAGCATTAAAACTATCGTAGAATTGGACTATGTCACTCAATCAACTAGAATGTACGATTAGTCACGTCACCAATACAGAGCTTTTTAAGTAAAAAATATATTTAGGTCAATAGCACTGGTATATTGTATGCAGAGCATCTTAATCATCATTGACGTCTGTCAAAAACTTTTTATGACTGAATACGAGTGGCACAGATGACTGCGTATCACACGGGTTTTGATGGCGCAGTGGTTGAGAGATCGACTGCTGAGCTACGTGCCGCGGGTTCTATTCCCGCACGGAACAAATATTTGTATGATCTACAGATAGTTGTTTCGGGTCTGGGTCTGTGTGTATGTGAATACACACCGTGCCTCGGAAAGCACGTAAAGCTGTTGGTCCTGCGCCTGGTCTCTCTCCGGTCGTGTCGGATTGCCGTCCCATCGGACTATGAGAGTGCAGGAATAGAGAGAGCACCTGTATTTGCGCACACATTTGTGCTCTATAATATCTCCTGCGTAGTTGGCCAATCTCCGGTGAGTTTGGCCACCGTGACCGAAACCGGTCAGGAGGACATTATTATCACACGGGTTATATATGTACACACCGGGTCATTTGTTTACTCTCACATGAAAAAATATATTTTTGTATAGAACATTCTAGAGCTTGACGGAGACTTCTCGTTAAAATTTACCTTTAACAATGTTATACAATATTCTGGAATACTTATTCGATTATTCCTATTTTAAACTGGAAATTACTAGAATAGTATGCCAGGACTATATAATTGGGTGGACACTTGTTTACTCCCATTAGTTGTTTTGAAGCAATCGCTGGCGTTAGACGTGTGACTTTTTTCTGCGTGAATCAGTATACCGTGCCTATTCGAAACATTTGCCTGCTATAGCTGTACGTTGCACACTATGGGTAGAGGAAAGACCTTGAGCATAGAAGAGAGAACTAAAATTTCTACTCTTAAATCAGAAGGATATTCAAATAGAAAAATTGCTGAAATGATCCATCGGAGTAGTTGGGTTGTAAACAATTATCTGCGAGACCCAGAAAATTACGGAACGAACCGCAAAGGACGTACAAAACTGGCTACGACACCTCGCGAACGTCGTCTTATATTAAGAGAAGCATCGAATTCTGCTAGTACAGCGAGACAAATTGCGTCAAGAGTTGGTACTTCAGCAAGTATTAGAACTGTAAGGCGAATAATAGCCAAAGCAACTCATTTAGAGCGCAAAAAATTAAAAAAAAAGCCACCATTATCCAATGAACATCGTGTTACTCGATTGAAATTCGCTCGAATTCATATGACATGGAATAATGAGTGGAAGAATGTGGTTTTTTCTGATGAAAAAAAGTTTAACTTGGACGGACCAGACGGGTTTGGTTATTACTTTCATGATTTAAGAAAAAACGAAAAATTTCTATCGAGGCGCCATAGTAGCGTTGGATCTGTTATGATTTGGGGTGCCGTTTCTATACATGGGCCGGTGAATTTAGAGATTTTATCGGGAAAACAGACTGCTGAAAATTATAAACAGATGCTTCAGTGCAAATTTATTGAAATTAATAAACTTTTTAATGGTCAGTCATGGATATTTCAACAGGACAACGCCAGCATTCACACTGCAAGGGTCGTCCAGAGCTGGTTTGACAAGAATAAAATTGACGTTCTTCAATGGCCAGCCCATTCGCCTGATCTAAATATAATGGAAAATATTTGGGGGTGGCTTTCAAAACAAGTATATGCTGATGGAGTGCAATATAATGATAGAAAATCATTGAGTTCTTCGATTAAGTCCTCTTGGTCAAAGTTACCGAAAAAGTATATAATCAGTTTATATGACTCTATCCCACAACGAATCTATGAAGTGATATTAAATAAAGGAGGCTATACACATTATTAAAATATGTTACTGTGGTTTAGCTTTCAGTTTTTCTTCAATGAGAGTAATCAAGTGACCTTCCCTATTTAATACGAAGAAGAATTTTTTGATGATTATTTTTATAAAACCAGGATTAAATGACATGAAGAGTATTTTATTAGTGTGCTTTCTTATTTTATCCTATAATTATGAATATGCATCTTTACTAAGTAAGAAAAGTTATTCTTTTTTATGTGAGAGTAATCAAGTGACCCGGTGTGTATATTAGTAGATGTATAATCTATACATACCTAATATTTTCTGTGGAGTTTCTCTACGGCGGATTTGTATGTATGTATGAGCCTTCGTCGTCTTCATTGACACGACGATCAAGGGCATTATATTTAGTTTACATGCATTTGTGTTGACATTTATCTATTTAGACCCACGCTTTAATTACGTAAGAAAAATCTAACAGCCACATCCACTAACAAACAGTACCTATATCTCTTTCTAGCTTATATATTTTTTCATAAGAGGATACGAAATAGCGTGTTTATGAACAACAGGAACTATCACATTTTTGTTAGTAACACAGGAGCCGAATGCCTTTAGACCGCCTAGCGTGTTGACTGATCAAACTATGTAGGTATGTCGCCTCATTCATGTTACTTTTGGCTTCGCCTTCCCCATCAAATGCCTAGAACTCATCAAGGACCGTGCGTTCCAACTGATGCAAAATCGTCCGCTTGCCCCCCACGTTTCAACTGTTTCTATAGATATATTTGATTGCAGGTTAAATGTTGCAAAATGGTCAACCAAACCATTTGCAATCTGTATTAGGTATTCACGAACAATGTACAGCAGATAAATGGGTAGTCGATAGTTCGTGAGCGGGTCGCGGAGATTCCTAATCAAAGATGCGGGTTGCACGAATCTTAGCAAATTGGCGAGGGGGACACCCTTGTTCAACGTAGGGTTGGCGAATTGCAAGTTATTAATTGATAATTTCGCAATTGTACGTACCTATTATAAAAGTGAAACTCAAAATTTAAAAAAAGATTTTGCGGCATTTATTCTGTTCTACATTTGACGTATTTAATAGGACCTGGCACTTATTATCATACACTTAAGCATCTATTACTGCGAAAAATGTATCTGTTTGTGAAAGGACATTTTCTCTAGATGATTGTTAGGAATCTGGTGTTTTTTAAGGTGATATAGAAGTCTGGTGTGTATATAAGGTCCTACCTTTCTAATTCCGACCCCTTTAACGCTTGATTGTACTCATCGATATAAACAACTTTTAGTATAGAACCAACTCTGAAATCAGCTATTCTATATAAATAATTAAATATTACTCGACTTAAATGTACTAAGGCCCTAGTGTATTTTTCCTTTGACAAACTCGATTCAACGCATTGAACGCGTTCGGCGCTCCGATTGGTAGAGAGCACGAAACGGACCAAGCGCCGTTGCGTTAAATCGAGTTTGTCAAAAGAAACTTACACTCAGAGGCCCTAGTGTAAGTTTTTTTCGACAAATTCGATTTACTACATCGAACGCGTTCGGCGCTCCGATTGGTGGAGAGCACGAAACGGACCAGGAAAATTGGTCCGTTTCGTGTAAAATTTTCTTGTACCCGTGGCTACAAGAAAATCGTATTTTCTAATAAGACAATGATTATTCCATTTTATTTCTAATCAAATAGCACGTAGGTATCTTATTGAAAAAAAGGCATTTTTTCCATTTATATTAATTTAGCTGTAAGTTTTCCATGCTCTAAATAAATTTTCACTGTACGTCGAGTTAATAACAAATTTAAAAATACATGATTTAAATATTATTTTTGTATCCACAGCTGGCAGCCCTGACACGCAAGGAGTCCGGCATAGCGTCGTCTTGAGTGGTCACGGGCACCGCTAATGTGACTCAAAGACCTTTTAGACGGGACATCACTACACAGTCAGTCATAGACATTCATACCCCTTCCTACGCAGTAATGAATTAATTTACTAACGTCTTGTAACCGATCAGAGGGTAGACTTTCATGTTTGTTTAATTAAATCTGACGGGATTTTTGTGTCGTTTTGTTTTTATACAACTTATGCGTAACTTACGTAGGTATTTAAGTTTTATTTAAATTGTTAATGGTAATATTAAAGAAGATAAGTGCTCCATTTTATGAGTTTTTTTTATTTTATTTGTACCCTGTTGTAAAAATAATTATAAATTCAACCCATTACTGTCCTACTGGTGGGCAAGAATCACTTCTCAGGATGTGAGAAAGGTTAATTATATTATGTTGGTAAATGAATAGAATAGAATAGAATAGAATATCGTTTATTTCTTAGTATATGGTAATTACAGATGTAATGGTCTATAAATGGTCTTAAAAGCAGCTGTCGACAGTACCGGTAAGCTGTAGCGGCTTTCTTGGATAACGTAACGGAACTGTCTATCGAATATTAATAGCGGTAGTTAAAACGCGCTATTTTAGCAGCGACCAATAGCAGGATTTATGGCACTCAACTACGGGTGTAACGAATTTCCGAAAGTTGACTGCGTTGTGTTCGAGTGCAACGCAATCGAGTTGAGATGTTAGCGTGTGTTCTGTGGATAGATGTTAGCAGGTTATTTTAGAACGGTGAAACGAGCTATTCGTTATTGTGACGTTAGCTAGTTTCAATAACCTTTACGTCGCGCAACGACCACCGCTAGTCGACAGTTTTTTACGCGGATAGATATTCGTATAGTTTACAAACATATATCTTACTTGCACACATGCCTTGACCCGAAACTACTCATTTTCCATTTTTATTCCGCCCAGGAATCGAATCTACGAGACGTAGCGCAGAATGCTAATTGCTTAGACTTTGTGCCAACTGTGCCGTAAATCTATAGACTACTAGCTTCCGCACGCGGCTTCGCCCGCGTGGTTTACGAATCCGTGCATTTTCCCGGGATAAAAAGTATGTGCTATTCCAGACTATAATCTATCTTTGTGCCGAATTTCATCCAGATCCGTTCAGCCGTTCTGGCGTGAAAGAGTAACAAAGATCCATCCATAAATCCATCCATCCTCACAAACTTTCGCATTTACAATATTATAGTAAGGATTGTACGAAACTCAACGAAAATGTGAGCGTAGCAGTGCTCGTCTGCATTTCCTTTTGGGGTAGCCTCGTTTTTATAATGATCTTGTAGTTTATAACATGACAAACTAGGTACAAAAAAAAAATAGGCAAAATATGCTGAAACTTTAAATATTTATAACTTAATATGAATGTTATTGTACAAGTACAAATCCAGGAAGAGGACATACGACACGTTTTGATAGAGTGTGCCAAGAACCAAGTTGAAAGAGAAGCACTGCTAGGAACACTGAACCTAAATCAATATGATGGCTTAGCTCAAACTATTCTGGCATTACCAACCTCAAATGCAGCAAGAATGATATTACATAACAACAGTGTTTCGGCATTGACACTCTTTCTGAGAATAATAATATTGATGGTCACAATGGGGTTGATATGTTCAATTATGGATATCACCCCTAACTAATAAAATAATAAAAAAAAAGTACAAATCCTAGTCTATCAACACATTCTGAAAAAGTTGGGAACACTAGGATTTCTTCTGTATGGCGGGTACAGTTTACAGAGAAAAATCTCACATGCACATACGTAAGTACACCCGAAACAACTACCTGTACCTACGTCATACAAATATTTGTTAATTTCGAGAATCGAACCCGCAATTCTTAGTACAGCTTAGCACCTTCACCAACCGTGTCGTCAAATACAACATAATATTGAAAAACAAAGATAAACTGGTCTTTACTTGGGCCTAGCACATACGTGCAATTAGCTCCTGAGAATGAAAAAAGGTATCATGTGTAGCCTCAAAGACTTCAATAGTTTAATCAAATTGGCTATTACATAAAAGGTAGTTAAATATTTTTATTCCGACATTATATGTAAAGTTATACGTATATGTATAACTTAACTGCCCAAAAATCAACGTATCTATTTTATTCACAACTTAGCTGAAGCGACATCTATTAGGAAATAGAAACATACACAAATCAAGCAGATACCGCCATCTATTGAGGGGTAGTTATAAACTTTGATGTCTAGCGGTGAGTAGAATAACTATAAACAGTATAGTGACATCTATCAGCCAATAGAGTAACTTATTTATTTTTTGCACGGATAGAAAAGTCGTCGATGTATATTAATTATATATAACATTCAAAAACAGTATGAAACTTATTTTTTATTTTCAAGAAAACCATAAAAGTACATGATTTTATTTGTCGAATTTTGTCGGTTTGTTTACTGACAGTAGACAGTGCCAAAAGTGTGCTGGATCCTCTGAACAATAACCAATGGATCTGAAGCTGGATCTTCGCAAGTCACGGTAGGAGTATGACAGCTTGACAGAAGACAAGAAGGTATGTAGCACATCTTAAACACTGGCCTCACAGTCTACTATTAATACACCTCCTTGTATCAGGAACAATAAAACCGATTTGCATGATAGACGTCAAAAATATCAGAAAAAGAACAGTCACTTCAAGAATGACTTTGATTATACTAGATTTTCTTTTCTGATCAATTTTTATTATTTTGACTGTGCGAATTTTTTCAACTCATTTCATACAATGTTTAGAAGAAGGTCAATTCCTATGCGCTTTGTAAGTAAACAATACGGTTTTTAAATTAGACTCCGAATAATGTGTATAATATTGTTGAATAGTCAACAATTAAGTTAGTTTAAAGAAAAACGTCGTCCGACTATGATTTCTCCTGTATCGTGGGTACAGTTTACAAACATACATGTCACATATAAACACAACCAGACCCGAAACAACTATCAGTGGATCACACAAAAATTTGTTCGAACTCAAACTCAAACTTAAAACTTTTTTATTCGTGTAGGCCCTAAAAGGCACTTACAAATCGTTCCGTTCGGGGATCGAAACCGCGACACGCAGCGCAGAAATCTAATTGCTTAACCAATGCACCAACCGTGTCGTCAAATTAATTGTTTTAGACGAATGGCCGTTTAGTAAAATTGTGTGAAATAATTATGAGATAAGATTTAAAAGATACTGTGGGAGCTTGCTTGTTCTACCAAGTAACTAAGTGACATGGCTTAGCACGACCTTGGAAACGCAATATTACACAAGGGCCACTCATGCTTGCGTAATATAATGCAGGTATATCTCGCACATAGATATATACACATTACCAAAGCTTGATCGTGACCTGTATTTTTTTAATATAACCGATTTCGACTGGCATCTGGGTGCAAACTATATCTTTTAAGACTCCCGGGATTGTAAACATCAATCAAGCATGTTTGATAGTATAGATTTTTTTTGGGATTCAATCTGCCGACTGTCTGCAGTATGTGAACGCGCGGCTTATGAAACATTATTCTTCATTATTTTATTTATAACTATCTTCCGCCGGAGTACGATATCCAGCCTGCATCTCGTGACTGTTCGGATTCATCTACCAATCAGAATTTGATAATAACTTGGCGTAACGGTGAAAGAAAATATTGCAAGGCAACTTGCACACCTGAACGGGGTTCTTTATGGTGGGGAATTCTTAATGGTGTGTGTAGTCCGCTAATCCTAACCAGGGTCGCGTGGTGAACTAATACCCTTCTCACTAAGAGGCCAGTATCCAGCAGTGGGGCAGTAATTGGCTAAATTATTCCTATATGCGTGTGCCACACCATTCAGCCTATATACCCTACATTTGGCAGTCACTAAATCATTCTTCTTGGAACTGACACCATGATATAACTAAGCTTATAGCTTGCATTCTTTTTCAGACCAGTGAAAATGTTATATTTAATTTACGCAATATTTATAGTGGACATTGAGTGATATAATTGATTTATAGTGATATATTTTTCAGCTCCTACAGAGTAACAAGACATATAACACGGCGCATCATAAAACGACTTCGTGTAAGCGACATCAGATGACCGTAACACAACATGCGTCGTGAGTTCAAATCTTGTCTTATTAAACTAGGCTCGTGTTCCACTGACTGTAGTTTTTATTCTGCAGGTTCCTGAAACAAAATATTGGGCCCATTATGAATACAATTTATTGCAATACATATTAAATTACCTATACTGAAAGTGGGAAATAAACTTCACTTGACCTCACACCACACCTCTGCCTTACCCTCCAGGGAAAATAGGAGTGATGCTTGAGTGGTGCCTCATCGTCTAGTGGTCGCAAGCGACTGCTGAGCGTGAGGTCCTGGGTTGGATTCTAGGGTCGGGCAAAATGTTATTGGGTTTTTCTGTATGAAAATTCTCAGTAGCAGCACGGAATCTGAAACAGTGCCTGATAGACGCCAATAGGCTCGCCCCCATGGAACACATGGGACTCAATAACGGCATCGGCGATATGTGGGTGTAATATGATGCAATGCCATGTTACTCGTATGTTATGAATAAGTGGTTTATATAGTAATATGTAACCAGATCTCACTATACCAGGTTGAAGAAGCTATCCGTGATACTGCACCAGCCATCGCGCAAACTGCAAACCAGCTCTGTTCGTCTTGCTGAGGAGGAGGTGAAAGCTCCCAACTTCCCAGATTCCGTGTCCAGTGGCGATGTCAAGTAACAACTCGAGAAGTTTTAATTTTCTTCACTAATGACTTTAAAGTAGCGATCGACTTAGGTGCATTGTATTCTACAAATACAATGTGCCTAAATATTATATAAAAATGACATGTAGTTTAGTGCCAAAATGAATAAAATGCATTAATAAACAATACATTTAGAAGAAACGCGTTCCCTAATGTAAACTACGGAATATACTCCACCGTCGCGTCACGACGATGATATCACAGTCTTTTGAGGCCCTAGTGTAAGTTTCTTTTGACAAACTCGATTTAACGTGTCGAAAGCGTTCAACGCTCCCATTGGTCCATTTCGTGCTCGCCACCAATCGGGGCGCCGAACGCTTTCGATACGTTAAATCGAGTTTGTCAAACGTCCTCTACAATAAGGCTTCTGTTCTTCCAACTTGCGCTGGATGCTCGATGCTGCCTTATTTACGCTTAATACTTACGTCCTTACCGCCTTAATCACGGCAGTGTCTTGCTTTTTGCAGGATTTTCTTTAAAAGCAATTGACATTTTTCTCTCCAGGATGATTAAGAAGGAAGGCGACCCTGTGGCAATGGATGAAGTAGTCCTCGAGATTGAAACGGACAAGACTGCTTTGCCTGTCATGTCCCCCGGACACGGGACTGTTGGCAAATTTCTGGTCAAAGATGGCCAGTCAGTCAAGGCGCAGCAGCCTCTCTTTACGGTCTGACTTTTGATATTCCCCATGATTTCACACAAGCATTCCACACTTGAAAATAGATCTACCTTACCAGCCTTCTTCGTGGTGGGACATCTCAACATATTACTTTTCTATAACTAACAAACTTTTGTACCAAGCACCGTATAGTATGATATATTTTTATACAGATACAACCAAAGACTTAAACTTACTTAATTCCTGAAGCCTAAAATCTTGATTTGACCGTTTGAAGAAGAGCTCTCGATCGCCTAGCGGTTCCTGACACGCCTGATCGTAGACTATATTTGTAAAATTTAGATTCTTTTTTTTTTTTCACAAGCCGTACTTAAACAGCTGTCCACTAGATTCATAAATACTCTCACTCATTGCGGACGTATCCATAGAAATTGTGCATAAACATGGTGTTCAAATATTTTGTGCAGGTGAACGTGACTGGAGTAGCTCCGCCGAAGGCGGCCGCCGCCCCCGCCGCGCCTGCTCCCGCCGCCGCCGCCGCCGCGCCTGCTGCGGCCGCCCCGCCGCCCGCAGCGGCCCCAATTGTCGCGGCTAAAGCTGCCCCGGCTAAGGCTGTCGTCACAACAGCCAAAGCACCTGCTGGACCTAGTGTAATTTCACTTCAATTTTCTATAGGTTCATTGCTATACATTGTATGGACAGGATTTCTATATTATACATTTTATAATTTCCCTATCATCATTTCCATGTAGTCTTGAATTAGGAATGACTATGTTTCTGGCGGTAGGCTTCGGCCGTAGCTAGTCACCACCCTCAAGGCGAAGTCATGCCTGAAGGCGCTTGGCCTTCGGGCGTGTTCCGGCTTGCTGCCTTGGGAAGCCATTTGAGAAGGCGGGTCTGTGCAGTGGCGCTTGTCCAGTGCTAGGCGCCTTGCACAACTGCCACCCTCCCTGTCCATTCAAGGCGAGAGTGAATAGGCATTATTTGAGCTTGCGTGATCCATCCTCGGCAGCATAGTCACTCACCATCAGGTGAAGTGCTGCCAAACGCACACAAATTAGTAATAAAAAAAAAGACTAGAGAGATTCATTTTGTTTTTTGTAACATTAGGTTTGTATGAAATACTTTATAAATACTAGTAAAAACATAAAATACTAATCCCATATCATATTTGGTCTAAAGTTAGCAGCATTGAAAATCGGCGACCCAACAAAGACGATATCAGGCACTCGCACCCAGCACCCAGTGCCGATGAACAAGATGCGTATCCGCATAGCTGAGCGACTGAAAGATGCACAGAACACCACTGCCATGCTCACCACCTTTGGTGAATGCGATATGAGGTACATTGCCCTTCAGCTAGACACTGAATATATAGCTCAAACATAACTAAAACATAACAAAAACATACATAATCGTCGTGGTTGGAGCGACGTCCAGAGCCATAACGGTCAGCATTTGGCCTTAATCAGCACCACATGCAATATATATACATATATAATTAACCTTCTATCATCCTTCTCCTCCATCCATCCTTTCTCATTTCTAAAACAAATTATTAGTAAATATATATTTAACACATCTGTTATAGTTCGCTAAATTAGTTTTCTTTTGTTGAGTTAGTCTAAGCAAGTAAGTTAGTCTTTGTTTTATCTCATATATCTTATACAAATCTTATATTTATGCATGCAGAGTTTACATTTAAGTGATTGTTACACTAATATCTTATTATTTACATATTACTTTTATCATAAAATGAGTGTAAACAATTTTTTGTGAACCTTTAAATAAATAAATAAATATAATGAACGACAACACGGTATGCGCAGTGGCTGAGGGATTAGCCTTCTGAGCTTCGTATCGCGGGTTTGATACCTTCACGGAACTCTGTAACTGGCGGTGTTGTCGAGATTCAGAAGTTTTCGGACGAAGTCGCGGGCAAAAACTAATATGATATATAATTATTTGGTCACAACTCACACTGTGAACGGAAACTAATGAATGACAAATATAATCGGTTGAAGGTTGGAATTTCGTCGACTGTGGGCTAAAGCTACAGTGTGTTCTCGAAATTCTTGAATCAAAGGTCAACGTATTGTAGTACCTACACAGATAAAACAAAGTACAATATTGTCTACAGCAAGTTGATGGCGTTCCGAAAAGCGAACTTGGAAGCATTTGTCAAGAAGTACGGAGTGAAACTGTCTTTCATGTCTCCCTTCTTGAAAGCTTGTGCTAACGCTCTGATGGATCAGCCGGTCATCAATGGAGTCATCCAGGACTCTGACATTATATACAGGTAAAACGGGGAAGATTCGGAGCAGTACTAGTTTTTTTTTAGTCGATGCCGATGGGTGGACATTGTCTAGTAAAGCGAGGCATGCAATTTAACCTTAACCTGTCTCGTAATTAGGTCCCTTACTCTTATAACCGAAATTGTTTTAATTTAAACAAGAATACAACCCATTACTGTCCCACTGTTGGTCAAAGGCCTCCCCCTTGACGTCCAGGCCGTTCTGTTCTGTGCCAAAGATGACCAGTATTTGAATCCAAATGTTTCAAGTTAGCAGTGGCGTAGCTAGGCGTGGGCGAAGTGGGCCCTCGCCCACGGTCTTGCACATGCACTTGCAGTTTAAATGCGATGCCCACAGACTTTACCACAGATGACTCATTCATTTCGTCAAAAGAACGTCACAAATTTAAAAGCGTGTTTGTTTCGGACCTCGCAAGAAGCCCCTCTGAAGTGCGACTGCGAGACCGTCGTAAGTTGTAACTACCTTCAAAGACGGAGACCATTAGATTGACGGAACTATCATGGAACACTATCATGAGTAGGTACATATGTCGTGTCAAAGCATGTTTGGTAGGATAGATCTATAGGGTAGATCTTGGGAACGAAAGAAAAGGGGCCTCGCTGGTGCGACTTCGCCCACGTCTATATTAGTCCACGGTACGCCTCTGCTAGTTAGTCTCACCGTTTCTTTCGCGGTCTGCCGCGCCGCCGTTTTGCTGTGTCAGGGCTCCACTGCGTGGTTATTTTGAGCCATGTATATTTCCAGAATGTACCATACATATAATTATATTCCTCGAAGGGTTAGGCACAGGTGTATTATTACTATTTTACTTACATTTCGCCGATGCCGTTATTGAATAAAATATAATAAGGAGCGAGCCTATTGCCATCTACCGGGCATAGTTCCAAACTCCGTGCTATTACTTAGTTCCATACAGAAAAACCCGACCCGGAAATTGAACCCAGGACACCACGCTTAACAGTTGCGCTTGCAATAACTAGACTAATAAGCCAGAATGTGTCACATTGAAAACCTCAATGACCGCTTGCTTGTTTACTTGCAGAGACTACGTTGATATATCAGTAGCTGTTGCGACTCCGCGCGGCCTGGTCGTGCCTGTCCTGCGCAACGTTGATTCCATGGACTACCCGCGCATCGAGCTCTGCATGAACGACCTAGCAAATAAAGCACGATCTGGTAAATGTTTTATTTCTAAATATTTTGTCGCCGAACTTTGCACACCCACATGGCTGATGTCATTTATCCATCGGACACAATTCCCAGTTCCAGGCTGATACTGAGAATTTTTTAACAGTACATTTTATCCAATCCGAGGATTTAATCTAACTTAGGTACGCACAGAGTCGAGCTTCCGACCGCTAGCCCAGCGAGTTAATCAATAAGGCAAACTATGTTATAAAAACTTTTCCAGGAAGTCAAAATTCCAGGAGGTCACGGGCAACATTTGGTATAGAATATATTTGTTTGAATTTCAGGGAGGCTGTCGCCCGGGGAGATGCAAGGCGGGACGTTCACCATCAGCAATGGCGGAGTATTCGGCTCGCTGCTGTCGATGCCGATCATCAATCTGCCGCAGTCAGCCATTCTGGGCATGCACGCTATACTCCCGAGACCAGTCGCAATTGCTGGCAAGGTACAGGTTCACACGTACAAACGAACAAAGAGATAAATATCCAGGCTCATCATCACCAGAGGTCTCAATGGTCGGCTTACGAAGCACGTAAACTCTGAACTTAGCCCGTAAACTCGCAACCACGTCGGTACATAGTGTATACTATGTACTAGTGGTCGCAGGCGTGACTGCTAAGCAGGTCCTGGGGTCGATTTCCAGGTCGGGCAGTGTTATTGGGTTTTTCTATATGGAAATTCTCAGTAGCAGCACGGAGTCTGGAATTGTACCCGGTACATGGCAATAGACTCGGCCTTACATGGGACTCAATAACGGGATCGGCGAAATGTGGGTGTATAATAGTACATCTCTGCCTAACCCTTGGGGTAATACAAGCGTGATGATGCTATGTATACTATGTACACCTATATATTATTCTCCTCAATATTGTTAAGATAGCCCTTGTTCCCCACGATTGCGAAAATGCTTGCGTTGACCTGCAAGCTTTTGGAATTAAAGTTTTACTTAAATAAATGGTCTGCAATACACAAACTACGCCTCATTCAACATCAAATGGATATCGTCGCTTAGGTAACAATAAGTGAGTAAAATTAGACACATGACATAAAAAACTGACTATAAATTATGAAATTAATAGTAAAAGTATGATATATATACCTACCTACATAAATACAACACAATACATTACATTACAATGGACTTTATTGCAAACTTTTTACGAAATTGTTCATAAGAGATTTACAGTTTTTTTGTTTCATGTCTTAAAACTTATCAAATTTTACTTACGCAATATTGTTAGCTAGATGGCGATATTTAGATATTTGTTAGCCTTTCCAGTATATCTGTATTTGTCGTTCGGTTTTTTGGTTTATTAGGCATATAATTACTTGCCTACAAGATAAAATTGCGAGCTCTGAGCTTCGTTAAAACGCAGGTTATAGGATCCTTAATATTCTGTCTGCTCTCATAGGTTGAAATAAAGCCTATGATGTACCTCGCCCTGACGTACGACCATAGACTGATTGATGGCCGTGAAGCTGTGCTATTTCTACGGAAAGTGAGATCAGGAGTAGAAGACCCTACATCGATATTAGCTGGAATTTGATTCCGTGGATATATGCTAGGTATATTTAGCACTGGTACAATATATTCTGCTACTTATGTAGTAGTAACACTGCATTAGGGCTGCAGTATCAAAACGTATAATTATATTGTTTTAGGAAATATTACGCAGAGGTCAATGTTATGCTTTTAAATGGAACAATATTCACACTATATTCACACGTCAATTGTTGAAGTAATCTTTCTGTTACGTGAAATGTATTTTATTTACGTTTCCTGTGTACGTAATATATACCTATACGATGTAAGATTTTTTTAAATATAACCTCTGGATTAAAACGTTGTATTTTATTATTTGTTTTATTTATCAATTGTTCATACAAAAATCCCATAGAAACAAAGTACTTTCGTTACCTAATGTTTGCCCGATATTTTCAAGTTTCCCATTATTTCTTTCCTTATAAGTCTTACTAGCTGTTGCCCGCGACTTCATCTGCATCCACTTTTTATTATTTAATCACTAACATTTCAAATAATAAATACTTGAAAAAAAGCTAATGATTTGTATTTTTTTCTATTGGGTACAATGTTAAAATATTCAGGATGAAAATTGAAGATGAAAAATAGTGCTTCCTTCCTCCAGGCTACCATGTTGTAAAATTTAGTTTGGTTTGGTTTGGTTGGTTGGTTTCGAATCGAAGGCCCTAGTGTAAGTTTCTTTCGACAAATTCGATTTACTACATCGAACGCGTTCGGCGCTCCGATTGGTGGAGAACACGAAACGGACCAATCGGAGCGCCGAACGCGTTCGGTGTAGTAAATCGAGTTTGTCGATAGAAACTTACACTAGGGCCTCAGAATGGTCTCTAACAAATGGAAAACGACACCGAGGTAGACCGCGCAGAATATAGCGAGACGAACTTGATGCCTTCAACTTATGGCGACAAGCGGCTAACAGTAGAGATCAGTGGAAGACTCAAGGGGGAAGCCTTTGCCCAACAATGGGCAACTCAGGGAGTAGTAATAAAAAAAAATAACATTGTTGACATAAAACTAAATTATTTCAAGGTTGAAATCGAAGAGTATAGTAAGTATATTAGAAAAAGAGAGACATCTGTGATGTTTTTAAAGTTCATATTGAAACGCCATCTGTATGTCTGCCCCGTAATATTGACACGCATGCATCTATACAGGAATTTTTCAAGTGAGCGTGGATGGCCAACTCCGAACTGCATCACTGGATTTTTTAATAAACAATATCCCTAGCCAGGAATCGAACACGTTGATTTTTGGAAAAAAAAACCCTGTATTATTACACCATAGGATAGTGTCGTTGTATACTACGCAGGCGCATATTAACAACAGTAATATGGGTAATATGGTTTGTTGAAGTTGAACAAATTAGAATTTATTCCACAAAAACATTAAATATAAGCTAAAAATGTATAAATAAAAGTACTAACTGTTAAAAACGGGGAGGGGAACAAATCATAGGGCATCGTAAAATTCGTCCACATCGCTGTCAACGGGAAAAGTGCCCAGAACGCTGGCGGCATTGCCACGTTTTATGGCAATGCTGATTCTCTGACCGAAGTAGAGGTCAGCCCTCTTGTCACGTGAAGAGTCGACTAACCGTTTGCTGATTTCATGAAAAACCCGATGAGAATTCTGACCCCACACGGCCCTAGTATTTCAACCCCAAACAGCTCGAACATATAATTCCCAATGAGGTTGTTGTATTTACGCCGTTTGAGGTTTTCTGCTCTTGCAGCAGCCGCCCCAGCACAACCGCAGCCTGATTACCGATGTAGCGACAGGCGTAGATCGCGCGATAACTTCTGTCAAACGTCACTTTTGTGACATATTTTGTATTGGCTGACAGTGAAATTGCTGTCGCGTGGCTATCGCGTTGCTGTCGCTTTTTTACGTAATTAGGCTGCCGGCCGTACTTAGAAGGTGGGATGGCGCAAGGGTGTCGACACATGTCGCATCCCACACCAAAGGCCTACCCAACTTCCAAGGTATTATGGTCATCCCATCTGGTCTCTTCCCATCGTCGCGTGCCAAGCCATTGGGTTCTAAGACAGCAGGCACCCCGGAGGTGGCAAGAGCACGACGAATGATGTCGTTAATGCTAGCGTGACGTGCTATTCGACCAGCGCTTCTACTGCAGGATAGGACATGGTGTCCGTGGCAGTCGACTGCTTCACCACACTGACAGCGATCTGGAGCTCCGCTAGGAGCACCCAGGCGGAGACCTGTAGCGATCCGGAAGGTGACACCACCTTCTGTCAGTCCCTATGTATGCTTAGATCTTTAAAACTTCGCAACGGATTTTGATGCGGTTTTTTTTAATAGATAGAGTGATTCAAGAGAAAGTTTTATATGTATAATACATGCATAATATAGTAGAGAAACACTGATAATTTTAGAGGTTTCTAATGTGATGTCGTAAATAAACACATTTTTTGCGCTTACATTGCAAACGCTAGCTGAACCCTACGAGATAGATCAAAATAATGTACTACAGTATTGTACACCTTAAAAAGGTCTACAAAAAAATCCGCGATGGTATAAGTCTATATCTTAGGGATAACCCACAATAACCATTTTTTATCCTTTACTTTTTACGAGTAATTATGGCTTATTTACGAAGCGATTTTAAGCTATACAGCATTAATCCTTATCCAATTAAATACCTTAAATACATTGTGCAATTAATATAGATCAATATGGCCCTTTACAGCATGTACTTTTAATGAATATTTTCGAAGATATTACAGATTTAAAATGCAGGGACATAGCGGTTGCGGCGGTACCGGCTGGGAGGCCGGCGCATATTATAAAACAAAGTCCCCCGCCGCGTCTGTCTGTTCGATATAAATTCAAAAACTACTGAACAGATTTTCATGTAGTTTTCACCAATAGACAGTGATTCATGAGAAAGGTTTAGGTGTATAATTTGTTAAGGTTTTGTGTAAATTGGCTGAAATATGACGATGATAGTTGAAGATGTCGAAAAAAATCTTGCCGACCGGGAGCTTTATTGGCGTGCGCCGAGTAAATGCTCGACGTAACAGGATGATACGACACTACGACAGAAAATATGCACGGGTTCGTAATCCACGCGGGCGAAGCCGCGGGGGGAAGCCAGTCCTAACTAAAACAAAGCCATTAGTGGCGTAGCTTGCCCTAGACGGGCCCTGTATCAAAATTTTATTGGGGGGTGGTCTTCTACCTTACTGCGGCGAAGCCTATGGAGGGTAAAGATTTTTCACAAAAGAAACAAAAGCATTTGCATTGACCATTGTATATATAGTTATACCTTTTTTTTTTTATTAACGTGGTGAGAACCCATCATGGGCTATCCTCTGCCTGGGGGGGCGGAGGGGTGTGTCGGACTCCTACCGGCTAAACTTACCACGATGATCCGCCTCGACACCATATGGTGGGCCTCGGGAACTCTTAGAAGACCGCACCGAAGCCCACCATGGTGTCATGCCGAACGGCACTTCCCGGAGGGGGTGACTGTAAAGAGGCCACCCCCTCGTGCAAGTCCCGCGGGAGACTGTAGAGAGGTCCCCCCGTTACCCTCGCTGGTGCTGTATGCACAGCGACACGGGACCACACCGTGTCGCCGTCTTCTCGGGGGTCGCTAGACGAGAGCGCTAGCACAGTCCCCACTCTGGGCGCTCGCGACCCCTAGTATATAGTTATACCTACAAGGTCAATTTTTAAAGTAGGCGTGGATGGTCAAATCCGAAACTATAAGGAATATCAAAAATTAGTTTCGTATTTGGCCATTCACCTGTCTAGTAATTCGACGTCATGAAATTTTTTTTATGAAATTATTGGCCCGGGCAATTACTTTCAAAAGTGTTATTAAATCTATGAAATGTAAAATATTACAAATTGCTTTAGTATGAAACACTTAAAAGGTCCTTACTGACTAAAACTCATGTTTGATCATATTGATCATCTAAGTGAATGAATTCATATAATTGATCGTGTATAATAAAATATGTTTATTTTTTTCCGGGAAGTTTAGCGTACGGCCCAAGAGTTTGAGTAAGGTTGTGGATAACATTTCACGAATTTTTGCTTACACGGTTTCTGGGCCCCTGTAGCTGGCCCTGTAGCTGGCCCCGTATCTTTGATACGGCTGATACGGCGGTAGCTACGCCCCTGAAAGCCATATAACTATTATTTTATAAATAAGGTTGAACACACCATCTAATCGTGTAAAAGATTCTTTAGTCGAATTAATCTTTTAGCTCTAATTCTAAACGCACTCTTAATATATAGTTGTAGTTATATAGGCTGACAATACTTTTGTATGAATGTCAAATGGAGTCCGTGTCCGTGTATGTATTTTTATTCGGCGCGACAATTGATCAAACTTGTTTTTCATGTGATTGTCACCTGTTTTCATATAATAAAATACATATTACAAACACTAAAATTAAGTGCAACCCTTTTCTAAGTGCTTTGTGACCTAATATGTGTTAGTTGTGAAACTATGAGGCGAGGTCATCCAGGCATCGGAGGATGGCGAAGTGAAACTCCAAGGCATTTCAGGCCCAGGAACAGCGGGCCACCACGTTTTAGACCCCCTAGAAACTATCCACTACTTGAAAGCCCCAGGTAAGTTCATAGAACCAAAATATCTATCAATGTTTGCATTGTATCACTGACGCGCCAATATCTTGTATACCTTGAAATGTACAAAAAATCTTGTATGTGTACGACATAATGTCAGTAATAATCCTATGTGATTGATTGTTATGTAAAACAATAGATTTCTATACATATATCATGTATTACATTGAGGGGTAATCTTGCTTCTTTTTTCTTATATTCTGTAACTCTATTTCAGATTCCCGCCACCTAGTCCTCGATTGCACCATAGAGGTTCACAACCTTTCAATAGTCACAGTGGACATGTAGATGACCATGGTAGACAGGACCACCATGAAAGACTCAACTTCCGAGATGGCCATCGTCAAGTCAATCAGAGACTACCCGATAGAGGTCACCATCAACAACCAAGACAGATCTTTTCGTATATCCCGCATAATTTAAGGCAGAAAGACAAAAATGCCCAGCGCAGTCAATATAATGAGTCCCCCATGTATTATGAGGAAGTCCAAGTTGACCCATGTCATGTTAATAGTATGGGTGATGTTGATCACCGACAAACTCCTCATGTACTACACCCACAGGACTCTTATCACCAACAACGAATATCTCCATGGGCTAATCCTTCACATGACAACAAAAAACATTATTATGAAGATAGGAGTCCACAAAAACCTTTTAAGCATCTTTTAGCAGCAGATGGAAGCAGAACACATGTTACTGATTACACTGGTCATAGACCACCTGCATCTGATCATTATGGTGGGACCTCTGGCCCAACCACTAATAATAACAACACCTCATTCAGTCGATCAGTAGATGACACTGTGGACATTATCAGGAAAAGACTGCTAAATCGCAATGAGCCACAGAGCTTATCACAAGATGCCCCTGTCCATCATATAAGTAGTGAACAAGAGGTAAGAGAAAATTTGAATCAACACATTCAGCAGGAACAACCAGCAAAAAAGAGAACACCAAAACAGAGACACAATGTTAAATTAAATTGTGACAAGATGAAGACAAATATTGTTCACCAGCTATTTAAGATGGACAAAGATAGGATTCATAAATTAATGGATGACCCAGGTTCTTCATCGAAGTTTGAATATGCCATAAGTAGCTTAATAACAGAGTCTCAAAATAGTTTAAACCGCCAAAAGAGGTCCGCAGCAGAGAAATCTCTGTATAGTTCTAGTACTGACTTCATTCATAATGATAAAAACACAATATATGAAGATACTTTCATGAAGCAGATGCAATGTATATTAGATCCACAAGATACTGTTTTACTGGAAGACATAAAGCCAATGGTGATGGCTGAACTAAGTAAAGTTCTACAGTTAGATGAATTGGAACAAAGATTTGTTGTTCCTGATAACCAGAGCACCCAAAATGCTAGAGATGATCAATCAAACTATCCTTATTTTGAGCACTACAATTATGATGAATACCCACAGGAGCCATGTTATGAGCAAGATCAAACTTCAGCGCCTAATTATGATAACTCAAATAGGATAAATGTATCTGATGAAATCAATGAAAATTATAATTATGACCATGAACCACCATATGAAGAATCTAAGCCTCTTTTTGAAAGGCGTCCCAATAAAATATGTGTTAACAATGAAGATAGAAGACAAAGTATAGATGGTAGTCAGAAGCAGAGGAGAAGTGTAGATAATCCTGTTGAAGAGATGTTTAAAAATACAGAAGAACCCACATTACCTCTTTTTGATACCAATGCTGATCAACTGTCTGAAGATGAAGACACTTTTGCTGAACTAGACAGGCAATATCATGTTGCTGTTGACCACAATTTTATTGGAAATGATGATCTATCATGTAGGGGATCTCCTCAAACTAGATTTCTACCTATCCAAAGTGAATCAAATGATGTCAAAACTGAAATTGACAGTCAACTACAACCCTTTGTCAATGAACCTTTGCCATTATTTCCGAATACCACAGAAAATCTCAGAGAAGTGGCAATAAAAATTAAACAAGAAATAATACAAACAGCAGATTTTTCACAAGAAAATAATTCTGATAACAATGGTCACAGAATGGAACATATAGATATAAAGCAAGAATTTGTTCCTAAACCTAAAGATACAGAGGAAAGAACTGAAAAAACAGGTTGTTCAAATGTATGTAAAACTCCTCCTTCAAATTCTCGAAAAAGGTCTATAGATCAAAGACCATCTCATCGTAAAGAAAAACGAAAGAAAAGTGAATCAAGCCAGTCTGACTCAACCAAACCAACCATAGATAAATATGTGACCAGCATAAATGATGGTCCTGTAAAATCTACTGCAGAAAAAGAAAAGTGCAATAATGCCTCAAAGCCTTATTTTGATATGTTCTTAAGTAAAGATGAATCTACTAAAGCTGTGTCAAAGGATAGTAAAAAAGTTGACACAGCAGATAAAAGTTATTCAGATAAATATGTCAAAAGGAAAGAACCCTTAAAAAAGCCAAAAGAAAAAGAAAGTGAATCCAATAGAAAAAGACGTTCTAGCTCATCCAGCCAATCTATTCTAAGTCCTAAAGATAGTATTACCTCAAGTAGTCAAACACCAACAAAATCAGATCCTAAAATTAAACTTAAGACTTTTGACATGTTTGTAGAACAACCAAAAAAGTCATCAGCAATTCATCATGCACATAGAAACACTGCTTCAAGTGTTACCCCAACAAAACCAACTGTGGTAGAGGAAAACAAAACATCTAAACAAGTAGCAGCTCCTATACGGAATAAAACAGTACAGTCAAAACATGTGGGAACCCAAGTAGTAAAGAGGTTACTAACAAAAGAAACACAGACATTTCAAAGCAAAAGTTGCAGCTCAAGATTTTCTCAAACAGAAAAGAAGAAGTTAGTTCCAAAATTGGTGCAAACAGATCCTGTTTCTTTGGAAAATTCAAAACCTAAGGCTACTGACGCTTTTGAAAGAATGAAAGAAATTGATATGGAAATACAAGTTCTATTACAAGAAAAATTCAAACTGTACAGTTCCTTGGAATCCAAAGATTCAAGTAGTATGCCCACTCTGGGTATGACCGTCTTGAATGTAACACCTGTTGATGAAAGCAAAGATGGTGAAGACAATGAGTTGTTGTCAGACAATATTATGAGTGCAGATGCTATTGTCGACGACTTCGCGAACATACCAGCTGAAGAATTAGAGCAAATAGCTTTAGAAAGTGTTCAAGAAGATTGCACTGATTCAGCTAAAGTTGAAAAGCGAAATTTACGACAAAAAGTACTGCAACAAGAACGGAAGAGTTCTGAGAGTCCCACATCTAGTAAACGAAGTAATAAAAAAGCTAAACCACCAAACATATCTCTTATAGAACAGATAATTACAGATGATAGACCTCTTGAAGATATCATATCGTTAGATGATCTAGAGAATGTACCAGCTAAAAGCAAGAAGAAAACTCAAAGAACTCAACCAAAGAAAAAATCTACAAAGAAATTGAAACCTGCAATAAAAAAAAGTATTGATGTAAGTTCATATGATTTGAAGGACTGCTCTGTAGTTCTTATTCAGACTGATGTAACAAAATTCATAAAGGAACAGTCCCCACAGTGTGAGGACACATCTATGTGTGGAGATATGCCTGAATTTTTAAATACTGATTTACCCGAAGCTTCCGTGGAGCTAGTTGAGCCAAGTCAAGAAGAAGAAGAGACTGTAAACGACCTCCAATTTGATATGTTAGATGTGTCAGAAGACATTGTTATTGGGGACAACTGTGAAATAAAAAGCAATGAAGATAAAGACATGCATGGGACGGCGGCAATAAGCGAAGATATAATACTCGACAACAGTCAGTCGTCTGCTGATGACGTATTCACGGCTGAGGCTAGTCAAACAGAGAGCGAGTGTAAAACATATGATTACTCCACTGACGAGAAATTACGGCGAGATTCGGTGACGGTAACTGGGAATGCTGATGCCGTACTTGCGATCGAGGTGAGAATTCAAATATTGAAACTTACTTATGTATTCAATTAATAGACAGCACGGTTGGCGCAGCGGTTGAGCTATCGACTGCTGCGCTGCGTGTCGCGGGTTCGATTCCCGCACGAAACAAATGTTTGTATGATCTATACATAGTTATTTCGGGACTGGTATGTCTACATGAATGTTTGTGTTTGTACCGCAAACAAGATACAGGAAATATTACTAGTGTGAGGTAATGTTTTAAAAAATTGTCTACTTAATTGGCTCAGTGGTTGTAAATATGGCTGCTAAACGTGAGATCCCGGGTTTCATTACCAAGTCGGGCAAAGTAGTATTACTTATTAAATTATTCTCTTAGAACATCCTCAGAAATAGCCTGGAGTTGGTAAGAGTCTCGTCGCCTATTACATTAGACTAAATAATGGCACCGGCGAAATATGGGTAAACAACAGTACACCTCTGCCTAACCCTTTGGGGAATTCAGGCGTGATGTTATGTTATTTTATGACAGTAACAGTTGTCTTTGAAACCACTTTATTTTCTGTTCCAGTGCATAGAGAATGATTTCATAGCAGCTTGTTTGGACGGCAACGTTTACCACTTTAGTGGTGACGGGCAGCTGTTGAACACGTTACGAGGGTCCAACCTGGCCGTCACCTGCCTCACCATTGTCAAGGAGAAATATGGGACCACAGTATATACTGGATCACTGGACTCTAGAATACGATACTATGATTTAGATGTAAGTTGATTTACTACTAGCTTTTGCCCGTGACTTCGTCCGCGTGACCTACATATTATATAATAATTTATAGTCTATAGCACTTGGGGATAATATAGCTTTCTACCAGTAAAATAATTTTTAGAATTGGATCATTAGTTTCGGAGTTTACGCCCTACATAAAACAAACAAATTTTACCTCTTTATAATATTAGTATAGATTTGTTTATAGTGTCATGTTCTCGTGTATAATTTTACGCTTGTAGTAGGACTTCCAACTCGGCTTGCACTCCTTACTTGTCGGTAACACGCGTGGATCAGTAATGACGTATCATTGAACCCATTCATTGCCACCCAAGAAATCAAGTACATTACCCCCATGTCGTAAGGTAACCTAGACACTTGAGAGCCTGAAGTTTTGGACGGTTGGTGTTGTCCGCCAACCCCCACCAGCATGATGGACTAAGCCAAAACCATTCTCATTATGAGAAGATAACCATGCCTGGTCGTGTGAAAGTAATGGGCCGAATTATACTCATATTAGTATTGACAAACGACCCGCCCCGGCTTCGCACGGGTAGCAGAGCATATCGACTGTGAACTGGCAACGTGTCCTATCTCGATTTTATGAGGATTTTACTTGGTTATACCATTCTAAATTATTTCATACCTGGCAGCGCTGCAAAAAGCATATTTTACTTCAATGAAAATAAGACGCCAATGATACATACTTAAAAAACTATAAAGTAACTTTCGACCGCGTTATATGCACGACGCGGTCGATAGTTTCTCTTTAATCCTTGTCAAAAATAAAATAATACTAGTTGCCAGTTCACAGTCGATATACGTCTTCATTTTTTTTTCTGTTGTAGTTTCGTATCAGCCTGTAACGTCGAGCATTTACTCGGCGCACGCCAGTAAAGCTCTCAGTCGGCATGATTTTTTTCGCCATCTTCAACTATCATCGTCACATTTCAGCCAATTTACACAAAACCTTAACGAATTATACACCTGAACCTTCCACGTTAATCACTCTGTCTATTGGTGAAAACCGCATGAAACTACGTTCAGTAGTTTTTGAGTTTATCGCGAACAGACAGACAGACGCGGCGAGGCACTTTGTTTTATATGTAGTGATATTTCTTGTACTCTATAACCACTGATGATGGGCAATGTTTATGTGACCTAGGCATAAGCAATTACATTTTTTCACGATAATATGACGACGGCTATGCTTTCTCCGCTACGTGTCGCAGGTTCGATTCCCGCACGGAACAAATATTTGTATGATCTACAGATAGTTGCATCTGGTTGTGTGTGCATGTAACATGTATGCTTGAAAATTGTACCCACTATACATGATAAATACACAATTCACACAGGCAGTCTAAGAACTGTTAAGAAATATTCTTACGACGAATTTAGCTTAACTTCTAAACTATTTTCTGTTCAAATTCTGTTATTAATCTAACATTTTAATGAATTACAGACGGGTTTGGAAAAAGGGCCAGAGTGCAATGTTCTTAGTCCGATACAGACGATGGATCGCGCGTGGGACACGGTCTTCGTTGGCACCAGAACTGGATTTGTTCTGCAGTTTGAATGCAAGGTAGGTCTCACTTCGTTTTATAATCAAGTTCATTATGATATAGGCAATTAACGAAACTATTTTTACTTTTCTCACATTCTTTGTAAAACAGTGTGTTAATATCAGGCAAAAATCTTGCACCCACTCTCGCGCTATGCGCTTGGGCACCAAGATAGTTTGTGTTAAATTGATCATTACCTAGTTGGTTTAGTGGTCGCAAGAATGGCGACTGTGCAGTCTTGGGTTCGAATCCCGGGTCGGACAAAGTGTTATTAGGTTTTTCTGTTAGACAATTCTTCATGCCACCTCGTAGTTTTGAATTGCTCCCAGTAGATGGCAATATTATTGTATTAGACTTAAATTATCAAAGTAGACATTTTTAATTTAGAAATATTAATCAGTCCAAGGTAAAATACTAATTTCGTTGTATTTATATCGCTGATCGGTACAGTGAGTGTGCCCTTGAACAGAAAAAAGTATTTTCTCACAAGTGTCCAGTTGCAAGAGCATGTTACCTATCAGATACCTTAGATAGCGGTCGGGTTACCTATCAGATACCTATGTCAGCAGATACCAAGTAATTCTGTTCATATTTCATGCTAAAGTTAAGTTAATAACTATGGTTTCAGTATTCAAATTACTAAAATTACCATCAGAAGATATTTTTATGGAATATTTATTTATAGTATGTAGAACGGCTGAGAGTGAGGTCCTAGGTTTGATTCCTGGGTCAGGCAAAGTCTTATTGGGTTATTCTGTATGGAAATTCTCTGTAGCGCAGAGGCATTGTGCCCAGTAGATGGTAATAAACTCGACCCCATGGTACTCAATAACGGCATCGGTGAAATGTGGGTGTACAATAGTACGCTTCTACCTAACCATTCGGAGAATACAAGCATTATGCTATGTTATATTAAAATCTTATTTAATATCAGCTGATGGCTGTTTAAATAGGCTCAAACATCAAAACAAAAAAAAAATGTGTGTCTGTCTGTACGCACGTAAAAAGTTACACTTATTTATTTTTTTATTTCCACTAATATGAAACACGTGTTACAGATGCACAAATATTTCCATAACTACCTTGAATATAGCTATCAATTCCCGAGAAAATTTAAAAGACATTTACCAGCCAACTTCATGGTGTCGCTTTTATCTGTCGGTGTGCGCGCGCATCGTAAGAATTCACTCTCATCAAGCGCGCCAAAAGAAGTATAACTTCAAAAAAACAACCCATAAAATTATAATGTATCGACAAAAAAAGTGAACTTCATTTATGTACAGGATCAATGAAAAACATGTATTTCTCTACCAAACCATTACTCTTACAGAACAACATGCTGATACCAGTGAGCACAGTGAAATTCTCCGAGCAATCGATCCTCGCCCTACGAGCCATGAAGGAGGGTCCTCGCAAAGTGTTGCTAGTGGCCGCGCGCTCGGAGAACGTCACCATCAAGGACGCGCAGACCGGCCTGCTGCTGCGGACGCTGGCTGGGCCCAAGATGACCGTGTACACACTATTGTTTGAAGACGGCAAGGTGTTCTGCGGGACCAGTAGCCATCAGATACATGTGTTTGATTATGCTGTAAGTTAATTTTTTGCTTGGATGATATTTTTGGAATAGAAAATGATTGTTAGGGTAACCATTTGGGGAGGCTGTTGGAGGAGGGAAATAGTTGTTGTTGAAATGTATGGGAAAGGCTTATGTGCAGCAGTGAATTTGAATATGATGATTATGTTTGCGCTTTCGTTGTTCAAAGTCATCATCATCCACAGCCAGACTTCGCCCACTGCTGGGCCTCTCTTTGAAAGTACTAGTCTCTACCCTTCTGCGCCTGTCTCATCCAGGTTCGACCCTCTAGTGTACAAAATGCTAATTTGTTTTAAAAATCCAAGTGAAAAGAATATTGCTGCAGAATCGAGCCAGAACATCAGGCGATCCGTCTGTTCGTTTGCCGCCTATGACATAAAAAAAAAGAACGCTATGCTGGCTGGCTGTTCAGGTTTTGCTGTTACACAGAAATTTGTTAGATCTAATTGCTCCTTACCTATTTTCTATCCTTGAAACTTTTAGTCTTTGATGTTTTGATAATGAAATGAAGTCTCGATACAACTCTTAGCGTCTTGAACTAAATACAACCCAATTTCCATTAAACTACAAGCTATATTTATTTGTAACTTTAAATCTTCAGAGCGGGTCGCACACGGGTTGTCACGAGGGCGGTAAGGGCGCGGTGTGCCTGCGCGCGACGGGCGGGCTCCTGTTCGCGGGCTGCTACGACGGCTGCGTGTACGTGTACCGCGAGGGCGACACCAGGCCGCTGGCACAGCTGCGGGGACCAAGCCTTATGCTACTGTCGCTTGCCGTCGTCGGCAGCAAGGTGAGACGACACACCCTGTATATAACATATCAATCTCCAGATAATAAAAAAGCTAAACTTCGCAAATTCGATACGAAAGACTTCCCTTCTTACGACCCCCGCAGGGTTTTAAGAAGGGCGGTTTTGAGAGTGTCAGGAACGAATTTGCCAAGCTATAGTTACAATATACTTTAAATAATAATAATAATAATTCGACGACACGGTTGACGCAGTTGTTGAGAGATCGACTGCTGCGCTACGTGCGCGAGTTCGATTCCCGCACGGAACAAAAATTTGTATTATCTACAGATAGTTGTTTCGGGTCTGGAGGTATGTCCATGTGAATATTTGTGTTTGTAAATGCACCCACGATACAGAAATTATTCCTAGTATGGGGCAACGTATAAAAAAAAAAGATATATAGCAATAGTGCACTAATTTGCGCAATTGTACGTTCAAAAACGCCTCATATGTGCTTTTGGCGCTATGTATGCACATAACGCACTTCCTATGAATATTTGTTCCTAGGAAATGATAGTTACTAAGCGACATTATTTTAAAAAGTCGTTGTCCCGTTTGTTTCAGATAATCGCCGGTTACAAAGACAGAAGTTTGTACATATGGAAAATACCTTTAAGTATACTACAAGAAATGATTTTATGAATTTCTACATAGGTGTTGTAGATTAAATCTCACGTTTACCTTACCTTTAGTTAAATATATTCCGTGATGTGTTTGGTTTAAGCCAATGTGTATATAATAAACAGGAGTTTAATAATATAGCAGTTTTATTTATCCTAATATTATCATGCCATATCCAGTTCTAGGTGCAAGGAAAGAGCTACCACGAGTGTCGATCTACGATTGCATGCCGTACTTATAGGCTTGATACCACCGATACTAATTGCTTTATCTTTTCACTACAGCATGAACAATTCTCATGTAAGCTATTGTGCTGACTCCACAGAAGAAAATCCAGTTCTGCATTTGGTTTTTGCGAGATTCTGCAAAACTGTACGATCTTGCTTTTAACAGTACATATAAGCCCGGGTATAATGCAAATTCCGCAAAAAATAAATACTATCCTACATGATGCTGACGGGGATACTTTCAGTTATATAAATGTGCTCTGTGGGGGATAGTGACCGTAATACTTGGTACAGAGCGAACTAAAAAATCTTTCCGATACGTTAATGTTGTCACTACGGATTATCGATAAATAACTAGCGATAGAAATTGTCTGTCTGCTTCATAGGCGTAGGATTCCGGTCCTGCTTTAAAAAAATCTATGAACTTTAGCTATCTGGGATTTTCAAGTTTTTCCTAAGAGAATGAGTAAGATCATTGCGTAAGTTAGTGCTCCCACCACAAAACATATTTTTATTAAAATCTTGAAATGATTTTAATAATCAAACCAATCTAAAATTTTTGTAAACAGTTGCGAAATTCAATTTTCTTTATCATAAGTATCTTAGACTACTTATTTAGGTATTCTTATCTTTACTCACTAAAATTTTATTTTTTACCATAAAAAATCTTCTATTATAGTTTTTGTTCTAATTAATCCACAAATCGTATACAAATAATCAATATTTTTAAATCGTATTTCGTATGTAAATACATAAATACAATATTTGACTTATAGATTAGTCGATTTTTTTCAACCATTCCTGTTTCTGAACGGAATTTAGTTTCTGCCAAGTGGCACTCCTGTTTAAATTTCTGACTTACGTCAGTGGGTGTTTCGGACGGCGGCCATTATTCTACGTATAATTATTAATTTTTTTGCTGTTTTGTGCTACAAATAAAGAACATCATTATTTTCAACATATTCTATAATATTATAGTTTTGGAAAAAATACATTTATAGTACAAAAATGAATCCAGAATAGTAAGTATTTTTGCTATACAATGGCGATTTAGAAACAAGGATGGTGCAGAAAACCCATCTTTTTTTGCGTGTTCATTGTCTTTACTTGGAATTTGTATCTTAGAACAGTGTACCTTCAGTTTATGAAGAAGTTAAAGAGTCTCGATGGTAAATCAATTTACTACAAATTGGGTGACTCATTGTGTATTCGTGGTAGGTAGGTATCGAAGTATTTGTGAAAACGTAATCGTATGGATCATGAATGGCGCATTAGTGAGTGATGATTGTAGCAGTCCTTCACTTCCTGGTTCTAACGAACTGGATGCGTAGCGACTGATAATTCTTTGTTAGACGGAACAAAGCGACGCCTCCCTTCGTTTATCAAAGTTTATTGAGGCGCAACGCTCGTGTTGTCCTTGATTATCGCTGTGCTTCTACCCTTCACACGCTAATATAGAATGTGTTCTCTTTCAGCGACTATTTGTTTAAACTACTCCTGATTGGTGACTCTGGAGTTGGCAAGTCATGTCTGCTGCTCAGGTTCGCCGACGACACTTACACAGAGAGCTACATCAGCACTATCGGTGTGGACTTTAAAATTAGGACTGTAGACTTAGACGGCAAGACAATAAAGTTACAAATATGGGACACAGCTGGACAGGAGCGGTTTAGAACAATCACTTCATCATACTACAGAGGAGCTCACGGAATTATCATTGTTTATGACTGCACAGATCAGGTAAGATCCCTAAACCTGTTATTGTCTTTAAAATATTATAGTCTTTGTATATGTTATTCAACTTTTCTTTGTTGATCATCTTAATATAACAATGAATAAATCAATACATAACAAAGACTAGATAACCTCATATTGTGCATCACAATATTCATTGAAATACTTAACTCATTATAAATGTAAATGTATTAAATAAACAACTGATTTTTAAATAAAATAAGCAAAAAAGGTGCCAATCAAAAGAAATATCCAGTTAGAACTTTTTGTTTGTCATGAGGAATTAAATTAGTTCTATGTTTTGATTATTTACTGAATGCTAGAAAGTGTTGCAATCTGAATCTTATTAGAAAGCAAAAAGGTTTGTTATATATTAGACAGCCTATAACAACATATGTTTATAATTTATTATAAAGCCGACATGAAATACATTATATACCAATTTCAGAACCCTTTAGAAATGACTTTTAATCAATATGAAGTTTTAATTTGAAGCTGATTCAGTCCAAACACAGATAAATGCAAATTGCATTTAATACTAATAACCAATTTTATGTTGTTTAAGGCTAATTTTCCTGTAACAACTATTAATTAAAGTATGACCATTAGTTATTACTTTTTATGAAACAAATGGGTTCTGTGTCCTTAATTGAAAAGAAGAATCAGTATGTTTTCACTATTTATGATAATTGTTACTAAATTAAAAGCTAAATTTTGCTAAAAATAGCACTACACCCACTAAAAAATTAGTTAGTTTCTATTTGATTATATTGGCCTAGAGTTCAATAGAATACTTGAATAGGCAACCTTCACACAGTTATACTCTTTTAATTTGCAACATTATTGTTGGAATTGCCACAAAAAATTGACAAGTTCAAGAAAAATTTATAAATGAATAGTCAAATATGGTAAACAAGGCTCTTTCTAGTTTCCATTCTAAATACAATACAGTTTCTATAAGACGATGCACATTCAGTGCAATGCTGCAATGATATATGTATACATATAACTGTATTGTATTATATTGTAATGTCCAGAAAAAATATTTATTCTTTCTTTCTAAATGAATGATCTCATTTATGCAGCTATCATTCCATCCTTAGAGGGCCAAGGTTATAGTCATTTAAATTATCACCTTATGTAAACAAGCAATAATATTCAAAGTAGTTGAGACTAATTTCTGCAGGTGCTGAAATTATTCCTACTATGTTTTTTGTGGCATATTGAGGAGGATCAGAACAAAAAAAACCTATGTGTCACCAGCTTATCTAGAGTTATTTATTGTAGTTTGTACATGACAGTCAAACAAAGATAGGTATTACAGGTTCAATAAATATAAATGAAGTTTTCTAAAAAACTGAAGTCGATGTATTGTTGTTATTTAAATAATCTTATACTTTTTTATAAAACTTTATTTACATCTGGTGACCATGTATAATCTTTGTTCGACTGAACATAGTGAAATACCTAATAAAAAAACTAAGAACGTTAAACTTATGTTGTAGGTGATGTGATGTTATACATTTCCTGTTTATTGCTTGCTTGCACTTATTGTGTGTTTCTCATGTTTTCACAGCTGAGCAGATTTTTTGTTATTTTGTAGATTTTTTAACAAATCAAATCTGCATTCTCTTTATTGGGCATTCCAAATGATCCTGGTTCTTTGTCGGTTAAAATTGTTCCAGCTGAACATTCTGGGCTGTTCTTAACACAATTTTTTGTATTTCCATAGTAATCTAGGTTTAAGAAGTTGACTTGTACTGTAACTAACCCTTATCAATTTGATATCATGATAAGACAACTGTGTAAGTAGTGATGTTTCAATAATTACAATATTCTTTAATGAAAACTTTATGTCAGTAACCTGAATTGAGTGGGGAATAAGATGGATATTACCCCAAAAAAAGATGGATATTACCCCAAAAAAAAATTACATGATGACTGCCTCATTGGTCTAGTGGTCGCAAGCGCGACTGCTGAGCGTTGAGGTCTTAGGTTCCATTCCCGAGTCGAGAAAAGTGTTATTGGGTATTTTGTATGGAAATTCTCAGTAGCAGCATGGACTCTGCCCGGTAGATAGCAATAGGTTCGCCCCCTATTACATGGGACTCAATAACTGCATCGGCGAAATGTGAGTGCACAATAGTACATCTCTGCCTAACTCTTCGGGGAATATAGGCGTGATATTATGTTATGTTATAACATAGCATCACGCCTGTATCCCCTTCCCTTGTACGCCCACATTCGACTGATACAATTATAACGTCCACTATAATAGGCTCAATTCTGAACTCGCATGTTGCTGTCGAGAAGTATTGGAGAAAAAATCGAATAACTTTACTCAACCTTAGTATCGAACTTAGTATTTCACACCTTGCAAACGCGCTTGCGTCTACCAGAATCCAATGAGGCATTCAAATTTTATCATAAATCGACCAAATGTTGAATAAGAAGTAATGTTTATTTTTAAGCAGTCCATGAAGTTTGATGTCCATTACAGTCGGCTGTAAACCCAAATGAGACAAGGAGGGGTATTGGCAACACTCCAAACTGCTGAATACCTTCTCACTGTAATTTGTAAACAATGCCGGAGTATGCTAATGAATCAGCGGCCTAATAAACTTTGTTTAGGTTCAAACTTTATTCACAAACTAATATGGTCACCACTTACAGTGACCTTATTGGTTATGTCCTTGAAAAAGATCAAGTTCAAGTAGTACTCTCTATAAAAAATGCATAAAAGGTGGTAAAGAGGTGTTGGGTTTGATTCACGGGTCGGTCTAGTGCTCTAGAGTTATCCGGTTTTAATTAGGCAGTGGCTGCCGCATAAAAATGTGCCTTTTGGATGGCAATAGATACGCCCACTATAACAGGCCTCTCCACTATACCTCTGCCTAATCTTTCGGATAATAAAAGTGTGATATAGCGCTCTGTAGATTTCTGCCTACTCCCATGGGAAATAAATAAATTCAGATTGTAATGTATCTTTTTGTATCGTGGTTGCTTTGCGTCGCTTGACGCGTTGCTGAGTGCAGGAAGGTTCGGTAATTTTGAACCAGAGCCAAATCATAAATAAAAAATATTTGGATAATGTGGTGCAATTAAAGGTCTTTCATCTCACTGCTAACATGCTTATTCTTGCTTTTTTTTTTTTTGTTCTACAATAAAATTATATTTTATATGCAATCAGGTAGACAATGAGCAATTCGGATCGTATGGAAGACGTCGGGATAATCTTTATAAACTGAGAATAGTCGCTTCGCCGTAGTCGGGTAATGACAGTTAGTTAACATAATTATATGTGACTGATTCATGCGCTCCATCTGTAAGAACAGGTCAGATCAAATCTGCCAAGGCGCTGCCTCTTTCTTCCAAAGTCCAGACGTTATTTCATCTTTAAAGAATATATGTGTTACACAAATGATATTTTAAAAGAGTAACCATGGAGTTTCCTGGTCCTTCTCCATGAAATGACTAACCGAACCTAACGATATGTGAGTGCCTTTTTATGGCCTACATGAATAAAAACGTATTGAATTAGTATGTAATTGTGCATTGTTTACGTGAAACGTATTGTGAAGTTCAAGTTGCATTCGCTGCAAACAAAAAACAAACTTCCAAAGACATTTAATAGTCTTATTATTGCCGTTTATCCACCACTGTTCTAGATAATTATCTGTGCTACATTTGCTGTTGGCCCCATTTCGTAAAGCACGCTACGAAGTACCTACACAAAGAAAATATAAAGTATCTCATCTAACTAATTAATTTGCTTGATCAGTTTTCGAGATCTACCTTATACTTACTTTCACTCTATAAAGTTTGTATGGCTTTTGTATACGCGTCGGGCGGTTGATAATAACGAGATATCGTGACACACAAAAGCTAATACAAATTCAATACAAGCTCTATTATGTAATAGGATCGTTTGAAATCTAAAACATGTGTGCGATTTATTTTACGTTATAAAAGAAATTGCTTATTTTACATTATTTCTCAGAACTGGGTATAAAGTAGTCTAGACTTGTGTAAACACTATGGATTCTTTCTTAGGTACACATATTACCTTTTATCTAGTGACCTTAATGTCTCCAACAAGTTATATTAAGTTACGCATTTTTATTAATTGCCCAGCTTGAAGCATGTAGTATTTTGCATAAATTAACGACTCATTTGTATGTTGTAGTTCTACAATCTCGTCCCTCGGGGAAGACCTTGGTTCTCGCGAGAGGTCGTAAAATAACTTGTTTTGATGCGCATTTCGGAAAAGTTTGGAAACGATGCGCAAGCTCCGAACCCAAATTATTGACCAGTTTCCTCAAATCTTGAATCGTATCCGACTGGACGACCGAACAACAAAAGACGTTCTACTGTGTCAATTTTGCATCACTTGACGGGTTACATTGAAATAGGCTGTAAAACTAATAAAAAAGTAAAGCAAAATAAATAATAAACTACTTCTGTTCTATGTTATAAAACATCTGAATTATGTAAATTGAGGAGTAACAAACCAGATAAAATTGCGTTGAACATGATTTGATGACGCCAAACATTAATTTTCTCGTCGTTCCATAATATTTTGATTAAGAAATAAAGTCTCACGTGGACGACTTTTATGTTTATGACGGATATTAAGCTGTGTATTGACTTTATTTATCTGTTATAGCACTGTAAATATGTATACATGGAAATGTGTGCATTTGCTTAGGAAGCCGAGACTTTCCTTTAGCCATTCGGGCTAACCGGCAAAAGCTGGCTAGCAATATGCCTAGAAACGCTAGTATAGGCTTCCCAGAAAGTGCGTGTTTATTTCGATTGACATATATTATAAAAAAATGCGACTGACAGGTTATATGTTCGGACATATCTAAATAGCTTTCCCCAGCAAAAATAGAAGTCAAAGAACTTTTAAGGCGAAGCGACAAAATCAAAGTCATGTCGTGGGCGATATATTTGCTACTATGAGTGACTTGGACACTATTATGAACGAGAGCGAATCTTGTTTAATTTTTTCGCATCGGGCCACTTGTTAACACAGATAAACATTCTGTGCAAGTTTTGAGAGTCGACCAACAATGTGTGTAGAATGTTATACATATGAGTATTAGGACTACACAAAGACGATGCACTTTAAACTAAACCTGTGACTAATGCTATTGTATGATTGTGACCTTTGAACCCATGACGTCACATGTCAGTGTGCAATGAGTCTATTATATTGATGCTCGTTTAACTGATTCAACGCGTGTTTTGTTTACTTGATGCACTACGACTGAAAGTTAAAGCCAAGACGACTACGATACAGTACGATTTTTGTAAGACATAAATATTATGAAACTAGATTTTTGTTACGCTATTTCTAAGTGCCTAACAGTTTTGAAGAGTGAGGGGTTGTATGTTTAGTTCTTTAACGTTCAAGAATGATTTTATAAAAGTTGTTTTAAATCTTTATTATCGACTTGCAGGACTCATTCAGCAACGTGAAGCAGTGGCTGGAAGAGATCGATCGCTACGCGTGCGACAACGTCAACAAGCTGTTGGTCGGCAACAAGTGCGACCTCACCACCAAGAAGGTCGTCGACTACACCACAGCCAACGTAAGTCTCATCATCAGCTTCTTTCTACAAACTCACTAGTAGGACACAGGCCTTAGGATTGTAATCTACTGGCCTAGTATCTCATACAAGCCCTCAATGACGTTGACCTAGTTGGTGTTCCTAATAACATGTTCTAAAGATCACCAAGACCAGTGTGGCTTTCACAGAGGGCACGCACGTTACCGGAAAATTTGATGATCAGTTTTGTATATATCTATACATATTCTGTCGCCCTCAAATTCGCCTGCGTGTATTCTGTATTTATTGTGCAATTAGTGTTTTACTGCAATAACAAAAATAAGCCTATATCTTTCCCCAGGACCTAGAATATTTCATTACGATCGGTTCAGTGGTTTTCGTGATGAGGTAACATACAGACAGAGCTACTTTAGCATTTAAATAGTATGGATAAATGCGAAATACGATGTACTAAAACCGAAATTTCAGGAACCATATGGCTTATAAACTTAAAATACAATACTGGTAGGTTTCGCTAATAAAAATTCAACACCTAAGAGAATGGAAAAGGGTTCAAAGAATATTCTTATGCGAGACGACGTTGTTGAAACATTCTCCATATAGAGCAATCACGTGAAGTGAATTAGATGTTAGAACGAAATCCAACTATATTGATATCTAATAATTAGTTTCGACCACACGGCACTATGACACACTTTTTTTTCGTCATTACCATACGTTGTGATGACATATCTGACATACCATAACAGTATTAACAGTCCGCGCCATTAATATTGATTGCAACAATAGTGTCATCAAAGTCAAAGTTTTTTATTTCAAGTAGGCCTTTTCAGGCACTTTTAAAAAGTCGAGACTCTAGGCGCACGGTTCCAAAGGGGGTAGGTCCTATGGAGAAGAGACCGGCAAGAAACTCCATGGATACTCTTTTCAAAAACAAAAAGTTAATTTACAATTAAAATCTTAAATGCATTATATAAGAAAAAATACAAACTTAATAGAATGCTACTTACACAATGAGGCAATACAACATGAGTTAAACAATTGTTTCGAATATAAACTAAAAACGGGATAAACAGATCAAAGCGGATAAAACAGAAATAAAAAAATACAAAAAAGAATAGAAAATATTGAAACATCAAGAATGTCCAGATATGTAAAGTGAATCTAATATAAAATAGAATTAGTAGACACAATGGATAACCAGGGAAGCCACATGTGCAGAAGATATTCAACGCCACACGTCTCTATCGTCAACATAGTCTTTGATTCTATATTTCATGTTTATTCATGACATGTGTTTTTAACAACTCGGATAATAATTAACTCTAGTTTTATTAGTTGGTGATAAAAATCATTACATATTATAAAACAAAGTCCCCTGCCGCATCTGTCTGTTCGCGATAAACTCAAAAACTACTGAACGGATTGTCATGCGGTTTTCACCAATACACGAGAGTGATTAATGAGGAAGGTTTAGGTGTATAATTCATTATGGTTTTGTGTAAATTGGCTGAATTATGACGCTGATTGTTGAAGATGTCGGAAAAAATCATGCCGATCGGGAGCTTTACTGGCGTGCGCCGCCTAAATGGTCAACGCAACAAGCTGATACTAGACTACTACAGAAAAGAAATTAGGCGTATATGCTTTGCTACCCGTGCGAAGCCGAGACGGTTCGCTAGTATAATAAGAACCCCCGAATTCTTAAAAAAAAATCTCTTAAATCATTGTATTGTGTACGGCATGCGGCTACTTGTATAAATATTGTGCACCCACATTTCGACGATGTTGAATCGTGCTTGCGCATTTGAGTCGCAGCGCGCAATTATTTTGATCGTGAGGTCCTTTGTACGATTCCCGGGTCGGGCAAAGTGTTATTGGGTTTTTCTGTATAGAAATTCTCAGTAGCAACACGGAGTCTGGAATTGTGCCCGGTGGATGGCAATATGCTCGCCCCCTTATTATATTCGGCTCAATAACGATATCGGCGAAATTTGGGTGTACAATAGTAGGTACATCTCAGCCTAGCCCTTCATGGATTACAGGTGTGATGTTATCAATCAATATAAGCATTATGAACTACATACAATATACAGTCAAAACTTCGTATCTCATGAATAATCTCCCCACAGCAATATGCGGAACAACTGGGCATCCCATTCCTGGAGACGTCAGCGAAGAACTCAACGAACGTGGAGCAAGCGTTCATGACGATGGCCGCGGAGATCAAGACGCGCGTGGGCCCGCCCTCCACCGGCGCCGCGCCCGTCGGAGGACAGGTCAAGATCGACCAGGGACACCCCATCGACACCGGCAAGTCCTCCTGCTGCTGAATACGCCGCCCACGGTAATTTTATTTTATATTGAGTCTTTTTAAACGGTATGTAGTGTCTATTGGAAAAACAGGCAAAGCGATGATCGCCATATTTGAATGTTGCTACCAAAATATATTTTTTTTAATTGTCATAACTGAACTGAACAAATAATTAATTTGAATGGAAACGATTTGTTCATATTATCATAAAACCTGTATAATTATATTTTCTTGCCAATAATATCTATGAAATTTGGACTCCCTCACTGGTTTAGTGGTCACGAGCACGGCTGCTGAGTGAAGTCCTGGGCTCTATTACCGGGTCGCAGAAAGTATAATTAGGTTTTACTGTACGAAAAATTTTCAGATATAGCTCGGAGTTTGGAAATGTGCCATAGTACAAGTGTACGTGGGACTTAATAACGCTGGAATGTAACGCAGTAGACTTCTGCCTAACCCTTGCAGGGATACAGGCGTGATGGTATGCAATATCCATGTGTAGAGTTGTGTGTGCAGGTTGGCGGCAAGCCGTACGGAAGCGTGAGTCGCGGACGCCGGCCGTCACCCGACACAAGAATGCAATTACCACAAAACGTTTCATGATCGCATCATTATAATTATATAATTATAAATAAATAAATACTATATAGTGAGCGCGGCGCGGCCGACCGACGCCGCGCCAACTAAGCTAACTTTCAGTTAAGTTGCTATTGTCCGATATCTTGTTAGTTAAAGTAAACAGGTGAAATGGAAGGGTGTATGTTTATACATGTTTATATATAATGAATATTGTAGGTTAATTTTGTGCTGTTTCCAGAATAAGAATTGCGATGCAGGTTTAAATAACCGAGAGCCACATGTAGATTGTATGCGAGGAAAATTCACAAGATTTATATGGTTATTATATAAACGTTTATTTTGAAGCTTTGTATCTATACTCTTAAGAGTTTGTTGTACGCGTCGGTCGCGCATTACGCCACCAGTGGTCGGTTACACCAACATGGTTACTAATGTTCTTTTGGCTTCGTTATTAGTGTCACCTAGCGTAAGGGTAGGTTAAGCTCGACGTGAGATTCCTAGCTGTAATGTAAGGATATTGGTACAACCAACCACGAATGTTGCTATTTACTGTTGAGGGCTTGCTATGTGATGTGTTTTGGCTTGCGTGGCGTAGTGTTCGATCGTACATAAGTTTTGTCTCTCAAGCTGTCCATTACGAAGTGTAGGCTAATTTCCGTTTATATTCCAGCTTGTGTTAAAATTTAATTTGTCATCACTTGAGGTACTAATTATAAACCTTACTGTATGCACTGGGTGTTTATATTATTCATTCTGTATAGCGTATGCTGGTATTGTGTGGTAGTTTAAAATGAATTATCACCTTTTTTGCTCATTATATTTAGTGTAGCAAAATTCGCGCCAGGAATTTCTGATAAACGGATTCTAATGGGGACCATTTTGTTGTTGCTATAACTGCAATATTAATGCATTTGTCGCTGTCATCAATAATTTTTGCCTTCACTGACTCGTACGCAATTATAACATAAACCTTTAAGTTAAGGCAAATATTATTAAAACGTAACTAATCTCCCAAACAGTACCAGTATACAAACCACATTGTATTTATTATAATAAAGCATACTCGGGTTGCCCTATATTGAAGATTTTGTGTTGATATATTTAATTGAATCGCGAATTCTAACACAAAATTGTAGATATAGCATATTGGCCTTAGATAATTAGACAGATTAGTAAACTTGTAGCCATCGAAGCGGGATCATAGTATTAATTAAAAGACATATATTATCACTGTCACAGCAATATTGTGATAATTTTAAATTTTAACAACAGTCCAGTGTTTCACATATTAGAATAATATTCACTCGTAAGTTTTCGTCCTATTTTTCATTTAAATTGTTAAGAGGATTAGTTAAATGGTGATATGAATTAATATACTAATATATGAAACATTAGACAATAAAATTAAATGCTATAAATTTATTTTATTCACTGTCGATCTATATCTACTTACGTTTGTCGTTATTTTTGTACTATTATGTCAGAGTTAAGTTTACTTAAATCAAGACCGCTAACCCCCTATAATTCTGTATTGAGGGTTTCTTAGAAATTAAAACAGTATGCTATAAATAGAGATGTTTTATTTTTATTGTCCTGTACACATTACCTTAAAAGATATTTAATTCTATCTGCATCAACACGTTTTACTTTCCTTCGTTGTTTCTGGGTAGTGAGCATTGCTACAGATTTTAGAAGACAAAACCTATTTTTTATTATATAAATAGTATACCAACATTCCTATCAACAGCAGCATCTCATCATATACTCATAGTCGTGACACAATCCGTGAAGGTTTAGGGGACACTGCAGAAACTCTGGACATAATACCGGAAGATAATCTGGAAACATAGTATGTATTGTATATCTAGGTTCTTCTGTAAAGGCGCTCACATATCTGACTCATGAGAATACCAACATTATATTTAAATAAAAGACTATAAGTATCAAACTTAATACTGTAACTTATGAGCTTATTCAGTCTGTCAGTTGCGACACAGTGGTTATAATTATAGGCATAGGCTAGCCCTTCACGTGTCCTAATACTTGCTGGAGGTTCGATAATACAATGCTATCAAAAAATAATAGGAATGACTTCCCGACATATTGTGACATCACTAAACTAAAAAAAAACAGTTGGAATCATTTTTAAAACCAACTAAATATTGAATCGATTTTATAACACTAGTTAAAGGTAATCGTAGAAAAATTAATCATTGGGAATTGTTCTTTTATGACAGTTGACAAGTGGAGTTCATTGGCTTTCCAATTCTTATCTTGATCGTATTGTGCAACACGTAACCAAGAGATAACAGTCGTGATGACTAAAACAAAATAAGTATATATAAGTAGTTACCTAAGCTATAAGCACATCCACAACAGTATCCATGAATGATAGCTTCATCGTCTTCGCAACTCTTGGGAGGACATCCATTACACCACACGCCGATCCCTAGCCACGGCAAGTTCACTGAAAATAGGTAATAAATGTTAAAACATTCATTTCCATCAAATACTTACAGAACTAATTATTACACCGACGGTAACATCTATACATATAATAAAATTATAATAGGCCGATATCTGTACATTATAGATATTGGAGAAAAACTGTCTTTATTAGAGCAACAAGCAAAAACAACAGTTTTTAGATTTTTTGTCTGTATGTTTGTACCCGCATCACGCAACAACTACTGCATGGAATTGAATGCAGTTTCCACCGATCTATTGCTGGAGTCTAACTTAAAATAGCTCCAGTTTACCGTAGGAAAATATCAGATTCTAAATTCCACTCGTACGAAGGGGCGGGCAAAACTAGTTTTAAAAATAAAATTCTCTACTTGTTTCGCTCTCTCTCTCTCTTTTATAAAATGTTGCCCCACACTAGGAATAATTCCTGTATCGTGGGTGCGTTTACAAACACAAATATTTCCGTTGCATATTTCTCTCTCCAAATATGCAAGGGGCGTTGTAATTAACTCACGACCTTTCTTTCAGTAGTGCGGTCCTTAACCATTGGACTATTGCCGCTTATATATTATTATAAGAACAGCAAATTTTGACTTACCCCTGTGAGCTTTCTTAACAGCATCTATCCCACTTGCACTCGAAGATGGTCTAAGAAATATACCAGAAACACTTTTACTAAAAGACACTAATACAAAAATATAAAATAACGTGTTTGAGTGCATCTTGTTAACGACAAATAAACAGAAAGGACCTAATTACAGCTCTTTATATTATGACAGTTAATTAACAGGTGATTTAAGTAATTAGTTGTAGGTCAGTGCCACTAGATAAGATAATTGATTGCTTAAAAATGTTTATGTATTTAGTAATGAAATATTTTTATCCAACCGGTCATACTTTTCAGAGACGACGTTATTAAAGTATTGAATCCCCGCTATTGACTAAGGAGAACACTGTGAATGTATAACAGCAGAATATTATAGTAATAATCAAAGGCCTACATACGTCTGTTACAAACAATTTACATGGCACATTAAGACAAAAGTCACTTCCGTGTTTAATCTTTAATAAATCATTTTATATTTTTAACAAAATTAATACTGAAGTATGAGTCTGATTTATTTGTTTTAATGACCTACTAGAAGTCGCTGTTCACTAGATTGAAAAATAAATTTAAATGAATAATAACCTCCTTATTTTTTATTTTCTGCTTCTCTGCACACATTTATGTAACAAAAAGTGGTTATATCTAAAATTTTCATACAGTCAGTCATGCACAGTTAGGTTAGGTCATGACGTGCTAGTTCCAAATAAGCGCGATAGATGCCACTGTACAACTTTGTCAAAATCCTGAATGGCGGTGTTAAGATTTTCCGTCGTTTAATGACCCCAAAATATTTCTATAATCCGGTATCGCTTCTCGGCCTTTTGGCTAAGATCAAAGTGTAGTATCTGTTCTTTTCAGCTTAATATCTGAAAGTTCCCTCAATGAGGGACCAGTATATTAAACTGATTTTTGTAAACTGACGGGATGTTCGGGGCTCGCTCCACTCCCGTCACGGGTCGGCCCGGCATTGCAGTGCCGCCGGGATCGGCCCACATAAAACTATGAAAAGTATAACATAATAAAATCAGAAAGATCTCTACTCTACTCTTAAACAAAAACCAGTAAATATTATAAAAACGTTTATTATTATACATCGAACACCGTAGTATATCGTAATACAAATGTAATATTAAATTACAAATAACCTTTGGCTAGTGTTCAAGGCGTACACATGTTGTTTCAACAACAAACTAAGAATTGTGAGATCAAAATTATATCACAGTTTAATTACCAATACTTAAAATTATAAATAATAACATAAATCCGTGTTACTTTTTGGCACTATGACTAGTTCATACACATAATAATGCAAGTGTACCTAAGGCCGCTTTCTCCTTTGTTTTGAGGTTATCTTTTTGGTGCAGAATTAACAGTGGTTTATTCAACGTAGCGTCTACAATTTCTGTACATAAATCGCACAGACAGGAGCTCGAAAATTAGTCAATCTACTAAGTAAAGGTCTGTTTGTCGCGGTCAGTCCGTGCCTCGGAAAGTACGTTAGGTAGTTAGTCCTAACATTACCGTATCAGTGTTTCCCAGTAATTGGGTGGCGGAGGGAAGAAGTCAGTCTATTTTGAATACTGGTATGCAGCCGGATCTGGTTAGATCACGAATTGACCCCAATTATATCGTTCGGAAAAGGCTAGGCAGATAACATTCGACAAGTGAGACAACGGCCCTAAGATCCCTATTAAGGCAATTTCACAAATACTGAAGGTACCGAATATATGTAGATCCTCGATGTGAATTACTTGTTACATCAAAAAAGTCATACAAAAGTTTTGGCACTGTAACCTTATAAACTATGCTAAGTGTCGATTAACGACTATAGTCGACTAAAGTGAGAGTCTGACTAAAACTAAGTTGACTAATTTTCAACGATTTGTAAACTATTAATTACTTTAATTTATAATTGTGTGAATGTTATGTCTTACATTTAAAGCAGACTTACTATTGTTCGTTTGTCTTTGTGTGTAACTAAATTACATTTAATATAATCTACACATTAATTGTACCATTTACACTGGTTCCTGTCGCTATGTGACAGTTAAGATTATGATAACTATATAAAGAGATCTTGAATGCGACTTAGGGCTCGTACACAAGACTGTGGTGCGACAACGCATCGCAAAAGGTTTACTACATAATATTGTTGGGGCGTTGGTTACCGCGCAATATTGTGTTCTCGCCCAAAACGTACAGTGATCTATGTTAGGTCTACAGACCAATGTAAATGTACCAAGACACTTATAACTAAAGATTTAAATTTACTTAAATGTTGGCACAAAACAGACAACATCTAATTCCACAACACTAAAGGAAGATTTCTGACGTACTTAATAAACACTAAAATTTTCCGTTTTCCGCTTTCCAATCGCTCTCATCAAATAAAATCATAAACTTTGCAAACATCTGACTATGGCAAAGTGGTCAGTGGCAACAAATTAATGCAGAAAAAATATTATTAATTTAATATGACAGTAACTGCCTAGGAACACTACAAGCTAATTAAATCTGACTAGGATTATTGGTAAGATGTTCTACATTATAATTTAACAACCTATAGGGACTTCTATCGTAAATAATTTTCATTACGTACATTGCCAACAAAAAGGACCTGTATTATAATTAAAATAAAATTCACTATTCAGAATCCCTTCCATTACATACCAAACACGATTTTATAAATCATTGAATAAAATTAAGAGTATTCATCGGATGAGTTATTTTATCCCTCATAAGTCATAAGTCTTACTTTAGAATACAACTTAGTATACAGTATTCTGAATCTTTGACAGTAAACAATATAATATAATATAAAAAACTAAAAAACAAAACAGTATCCATTTTAAATGAATTGTGAAAGAAATCGAAACAATCGGCGAAGTCCGTGTTATACTTACGCACTAAGGGTTCTGCACTGCAATAATAAGCCTCTTCAAGCGTCCCCTATCCCTTCACATAATATGTGAAAATCTCAAACCGCTAGCTCTTACCATTAGTTAGATGAACCCTTGTGACATACAGGCTTAACTCCTCCTTGGAACCCTAAAAAGAAGCTTAACTCCTCCTCGTTTACACAGAAGCTCTCTCAATGAGTTCCGGTGCGAGTGCCAGGGAGACGCGCCTGCGCAGACGATGCTGTGGGCGAGACGGAGCTGCCAGCAGAGCACCACCCTCGCATTGTTTGTTACCCAGGCAGTTACATGAGCATACCTGGAACAATTTATAACAACTATATAAAGGTTAGCAACTGAACGAAAGAGTTGTGGCTCCCGGCAGACACTTGTGAATCAAATTTATAGCATTTTGTCGGATAAATTGTGGATAGGTAATCAGTTTTTTTTTTTTAAAACGTTGCCCCACACTAGGAATAATTCCTGTATCGTGGGTGCGTTTACAAACACATATATTCACATACACAAACGCCCAGACCCGAAACAATTACCTGTAGATCATACAAATATTTGTTCCGTGCGGGGATCGAACCCGCGACACTTAGCGCAGAAAGCTAATCGCTTAGCCACTACGCCAACCGTGTCGTCAAAGTTAATCAAAAACTTTAACAACCTTTAATTTTGTTTGAAGTATTTATTCTTGATAATAATAAATTGTGTCATTGTTACGTGCTAAAACATATGTTTTTGTCAATGACTAACGCTTCTATTGCATTAGGGAATAACGGAATAGCAATAGTTCCTTACTTACAGTAGGAGACGGATAGTGAAACAGTTCATAGAGTTTCTCAATTTCCCAAGTGTAAAGTTTTCATGGTATTATGTGGGCCGATCCCGGCGGCACTGCAATGCCGGGCCGACCCGTGACGGGAGTGGAGCGAGCCCCGAACATCCCGTCAGTTTACAAAAATCAGTTTAATATACTGGTCCCTCATTGAGGGAACTTTCAGATATTAAGCTGAAAAGAACAGATACTACACTTTGATCTTAGCCAAAAGGCCGAGAAGCGATACCGAACTATAGAAACGTTTTGGCGTCATTAAACGACGGAAAATCTTAACACCGCCATTCAGGATTTCGAACGAATTGCACAGCGCCATCTAGCGCTCAAGTTTGAAACTCACAACGTACTAGAATACTTTTTCATGGCCAAATAAGCAATAACTGTAATAGTTACGTACCTAGCTATTAACTTGTTATTGGTTGGTCAGTTATTGGTATACTTACGTATGAACTTATTTAAGTCAATCAAATATCACCTTTAACCGAACCACGCAGGAACTAAAATTGCGGATGTATTTCATTGACTCACCGACGCCTGATCATCGTGCGATCTCTGTCGTCCTATGATGGGGTGTTCGTCAATAGGCAAGAGAGTCCTGGAGCCATCTTTGTCTTCCTCGTCACGGGCAGCGTCTTCAGCTTGCCTAGAAAAATATTATTACGTCAAAAAGAGTATGTTTCAACATAAAATAGATAAATTACAAATATTGCTTTTTCTATATTCAAAGGTACCTTTCTTTTACTTGTGAATCAAGTTCAACATGTACATTGCATTGTTTTATTGGTCGAGGGGAGTCATTTATAAAACATGAATATTGTTGAACTTTCAAAATCCAATCGATTCGGATTACGAGCATATATCATGATTACCCTGTTGGCAGTGCAAGATTAAGCAAGCGCGGGGCCCGTAGCAAATTCTGCTGTGGGCTCTTAAGTATAAAGTGACTTTTTGCAGAACATGTGCACCAAACGTGTTTATCGTTCTTAATTTTTTTCATTCTGTGTTTTATTTTCGCAAACAATATAATCGGTTACCGATTGTCTGATGTGGATTGTCTTAGTCGAAAACAGGGGAAACGCTAGGCGGAGATTTTGGATACGCGCGCCCCCCTATTAGCGCGGCCTGTATCAATTGCTAATCTTGATACGTGGTTAGTCCGACACTGCCTGTTGCCCTAACATCCCTGAGCTCTTCCTGTTTCTCATACATTTAACTAGATTATTAATGCTACAAATTCTTGACGACCAAGTTAGTGAGTGAGCCTATGTTACATAACCCATACCAGTTTTCTTCCCCCTAGTTATCTGTGTAAGTATCTCTTACATGGTCATAAACCGTAGTACCAATAAGTTGATACTGGCAGCAACCACAGCCAGTCCGAACAGGATGAACACCAAGCTCAGAGCGACGTAGCCGGGCTTGCTGGTCAGCGCCTGGTCATTCTGTAATAGCAGAATGTTACACGTGTGAAAAATATGGTAGCAGTTTTAACGAAAATGTAACATCCCTAAAATAATATTGAGGTACATGATGACTGAAGCAATTACACTTTTATCGCGTAATACATACTACTATAAAACAGATCGACGACACGGTTGGCGCAGCGGCTAAACGATTAGATTCCCGCATGAAACAAATATTTGAAAGAGGTAATTGTTTCGGTACTGGTTGTGTGTGTGACATGTATGTATGTAACCTAAGATATAGGAAAAATCCTATCAAGGGCAAAATGAAAAATGAAAAATTGACTGGTGCACAAATTTAGAGCCAGTTTGTTTTGGAGAATGTTCTTAAAGGCAGTATAGCATAAAAATTGACTAAAACAATATAATTACTACTATTTTAATTAATATTTAGTATAATTAATTTTTAGTACTTAGTTTTCACTTTATAAAATTGATACCTACTTGTAGAGCAACATAATCGCCGAATCCAATGGTGGTGAGAGTGACGAAGCAGTAGTAGAAACTGTCGAAGTAGCTCCAACCTTCGTAGCGAGAGAATACAGCAGCACCTGGGTAAAAAAAACATGGAAAGTCGTCACATCATCTTGAACACTTCCATTTCTGAATATAGAGAGTGAATGTTTGGGGGTATATTGTTATAGCACAAATTTAGGGATTGATCGGAGGAGACGCCGTAAAAGGACTTGTGGAACTTATTGGTGATGTCCTTGAAAAGGGTCAGCTGCGCAGATATTGTAACAAGCTTGCATGTATGATATGATTCATGAAGCAGCATGAGGCATTCTGGAGTCAGTCCAAATATTTGATCCGTGCGAGAATCGATCCCACGACACGTGGACACACAAACACTGTGCGAGTCTCTAACTAAATGCTTGTGAATTTACATCAGAAGGTTCTAGATACTGCTATGATAATTTCTGTTGGAATACTCTTAATTAACGCACCAGTAGTTATAATAATAGAAGACAGCATGCCAGTAGCAAACATGAGGTTCATTTCAGTGGCCTCTGTCTCGTTACATCGTAGGTAGCACTTGGCCCGCCTGATCACAACCGACGCGAACTTGTTCAACCGCTCGCCTATACTCTGGAACATCACCAGCCCGAGTGGAATGCCGACCTGGAATGTGTACACTAGTGATAAGAATTTCGAGTCTTTTAGCGATTAAAGTGGCTTCCTATAGTGCTTTTACGGAACCACGCATGGACGTCGACTACAGTACTGTACGTGTACTGCAGCGCGCAGCACACCATTCGAAGCCATTTTGGTACGCAAAGGTGCGTTTGCTCAACCACGGACTAGCCTATACCCATCCGCGTGCATCCGTATCGGTGCGAACTCGTCCGACACCTTAAATGAAGTATGGAATAAAATGTCTTATCTCCAACCCAATCAAGGGATTCCGAATGGAAATCACGCTCTACACTTAGTGTATAAAAAAATATGCATACAAAGTGACTGAAAAAGTGTTTGACAGGCAGAAATGTAGCACTGCATGGCATTTCAATTTAAGTTCAATGTATATCTATGTTACTTATACAAAATAATTTGTGCAATATTTCTCTTACCATTGCATAAGCCATACAAAATGCCTTTCCTCCATAAGTAACAGGTGTAGAATGCCCATACCCAATCATAGCCAACACCACGGTTGCGAAATAGAAGGCTCCAGCAAACTTCCACTGCGGCCCCGCTTTATGAGGCTTATTCTCTATGATTACTATCTCTATCATATGGTAGTCTTCTGGTGTTATATTGTACCTACGAATTAAGCCATTTCTCATATCTGTAAATGTAAAATAGAGTTTTTATGTAAATAGGTCTGTATCAATGAATGTACCTAAATAGTCTCTCTAACATGGGGGATAGTTTCTATAATTTTTTTCTAATAGGAAATGATATAATATATTAGAAATAAAAATACTGAGTTATAGAGTAAATTAAGCAGAGAGAAATAGAGCAAATCAAATATAATTTTATATCATAAGAATATGGTGAATATTTTGATGTATTATAATTTTTTGTCAGGCAAGTTTGCCGTTTATAAAATAACATATTTCCATACTAGAAGAAGGATTTCTCCTCTATAGTGACTTCAGTTTACATTTACAAACATACAACTTGAATGCACAATGCACATAAACCTAAACCTGAAACACTTTTAATTGTTAATTCAATTTCAGAATGTACTATAAGATCCTAATAAGAATACTTTATTTCCATATCTTTTAAATATTTTTAACATAAATATATTATTTATGATCTATGTCTGAGATCACATACCAGATAGCACTTCCCATCTTTTACTCTCTGTCTCAGACTCTAAAGCGTCGAATACTGCGGCACCAATGAGCAAATATGTGAACGTACAGACCACCAGCGATAGTGTGCGGACATTCTGACGCTTCATTATCACAACTGCGACCTTTTAATTGCTCACAAAAAAATAAATTGCTTGCGCACTATGCCATGACCTGTGGAGCAGATAGTATTAATGAAAGATCGCCTTTTTCGTCTCAAAAATAAGTAAGAAGGGTACAGAAGGTACCGGGAAATAGAAAATTAGAATAATTAATCATTAGAGTAATTTCAAAATAGATAATTTCAGAAAATTAAATACGTATATGCGATTTTTTTTAGTAATACTTACGTTTTCTTTAGCACTTATATAAAACTATGTAAAATTAATCAACGTTATAATATTATCGAATAAATCATTTTAGTTATAAAGCGATCTATAAAATCAAAATTAATAAAATTATTTTAGTAGAAAATGTTTCGTTTCAGTCAATAAATATAACGACACCCCTGATCCTGAAACGTAGTGAAACATTTCTTTGTTTACAAGCAAAAGTTTCTCAGAATATGCCTTTGCAGTAGCAATGTATACTAAAATATTGTGTTCCAACCCGAAAAGTCAAATTTATTTTCTTGTTTTGCATGTGTTTTCTATTTCATGTTGTTGTTTAAATTAGATAAAGATCAATATACCTATTGTTTGCTGAACCGATAATTTAATAATTGCCATTATTTGACGAATTAATTTCACCCATAGACTTAGAGTTTCGCTTACGCTGTTTGACCCATAAACTTAATATACTAGCGTGTCACCACTGCAGCAACACGGCCTCTGTTTGTTAAGTTCTGTTTAATACATGCTGCCGTTAAGCAAGGACAAGAGGTCAATTGACTGTTCAACCCCCAAAGAAAAACTGGGAATCCATTATTCGACAGATAGGAATGTGGCTTTTGTATAGCCGTAACATTCTGCTAAGGTGCTGCGCTGCTTAGCCAGAACAGGTGGGCGTTGCGACGAAGAACCGTTTCCAAAGACCGTTTTCTGTTCTGCGACGATAGAATCGTTTTACGTCCTCGGTCAAAACAGTCTTCGTTGTACAAACCAGTCTTCGAAGTACTTGACGCGATTTTATACTTTACAGTTAAAAAAAATACAATCGAGAACGCAATGATTCAACTATCATACTCGTCGCATTGTCGTCGTCCTTCGACGACGAACGGTTTATAAAGACCATTTTATGTTCTGTGACGATAGAATCGTTTTACATCCAAACAGTCTTCGTTGCACAAACCAGTCTTTGGACTACTTGATGCGATTGTTTACTTTTTATGATTAAGAAAATATAGTCGAAAACGCAATGACTCAACTATCACACTCTTCTCATTGCAAAACCGTTCTCTAATAGTACAACAAAAAGTGAGCTTTTCATCAACGGAATAAGGTAGATAATCTATTACCAGAACTAGTTGTAACGACGACCGTTTTCTGCAACCGTTTTCGTTATTGGGAAAACGGTTGCGTTTAGTTCGTCAAAAAATTGACGACGACTCACTACTATTAACTATTAGGCTAATAGTAGTGAGTCGCTATACTATTAGCCAGGAAAAGGATATAAAGAATGTCCCATTCCAATTCCAATTCCAATTTATGATTATGGGTCCATCGTTATTCGATGATTCTGCCAACGGATAAAGAATGTAAACAAAATGTAAATTATTGACAATCTAGATGTCAATGTCAACTGACATCAATTTGTCAACGTGACAATTTGTCGATTTCTCTCGTGTGGGGTCTATGCGGCGAGTGTGTTGCATTTTGTTTGAAATAAATACGATTATTGCAATAAAAGTCCTAATACCGCTATACAATGAAGATTGTGTGCAACAAATCTAACCCGCCGCTTGGTAAAATATACTATTCCATACAAATTTCTCCACATTGCATCAGCGAGGTGGGCAAGGCTTAAAATAGCATTCTTTCTCATTTTCAGGTGGTTTGCTCACCGCAGAGTTCTATAGGTCCTTGTCAAAAGAAATCCAGATCGTCTGGGGTGATGAAGCTTCCGCAGTATTGCCGAAATCATCAAAACCTGTGCCATATGCGACCAGCAATGATTTGATAAGAATTCTCGAGAATGCTTTCAATAACTCTGCTGAGCCTCTTCAGAAAGTTACTATGAACCATTGGCTATCATTCAGCCTTATTCTGGAGGATGAGATTCCTAAATCGATTGAATATTTGGACAGGACTCTTGGACCAATAACCTACTTGGTTGGGGAATCTTTATCAGTATCAGATTTGGCAGTCTTCAGTGTTTTATATGGTAGGTGTTATCACTATTTCTATGAGGAAATTGAAGCTGTCAATCTTATCATTTATTTTTATGATTTCAATAAAATTTTATTTTCTTTTGTTATATTTTGTTTTGTTTAGTAGTTATTTGTTATCCACTACCTTTATGAAATGGTAAATAGTGCCATATATAAAGACTGTAATGTATATTGCAGTATCTGCCAAATTCAAGGATGTATCAAAGAAAAACCCGCCTAAAAACATTCTCCGGTGGATGAAGCTGGTGGAGGCCCAGCTATCTGTGACCAAAGCACTGAAGGAACTTCCTTCAGATGTTCTGGAGAACCTTAATAAAGCTTCATCAAGGTTTGTAGTACTTCATCTTGCTATCACCAACATAGCCTGAATCTAACCTCTGCTCAGTATAGGCCTTCATTGTGTGTGCTAAATACCCTAATCCTGTAGTAATTTCATCAAAATATGATCTACTACTAACCCATCAGCACAACTTACTATCCAGTTCATAAATTATTGATGTAAAAAAAAATTTCATGGAAATTAATTTAAGAAAAGAAACTTGGCTGCCACTGGCAATGTCCAAGTAAAGGGATAGTGCCAGTGATGAAATTCTTAAATAATATTTTATGAGAAGATGGTTATATGTATATAGAAAACGTCTTGTCTTATATTTTTAAACAATTTTACAACATGAATTTTTTTTTTTTTTTTTGGATTCAGTTTGCATCTCACAAGCACACTAAAGGTGAAATCACATCTATCAGTATCAATTCGGTATTTATCTATTCAAAATGGCTTGCTTAAATGAAGATGTATACTCATTAATTCTCCTTTCTAATATCTATGCTTTCATCCTAATTGTTCATCATTTCTGCAGCGGGATGTCCACCGCCTCGATATAGGCCTTCCCCATAGACTATAGTAACTTAAGCACAATATAATGACTACGATGATGGGTCACTCCATACCAATCAGTCCAAATCGACATTCCACTATGGTTTAAACAGCTGGGGTATTTACTATATTGTATAATTCAATTCTAGGAAGTCTCCATCAGCCAACACTGAGGGTGGGTCAGGTCGCCAACAGGAGGGCAAGTTCGTTGAGCTGCCAAACGCTGAGATGGGCAAGGTCGTTGTACGGTTCCCTCCTGAAGCCTCAGGGTAAGTACACACGCCGCCAACAGACAAACAATAGATCAAACAATAGATAATTCACTTAATGGGTTAAAGAGCATAAAATTGGTTGAATCAATGAAATAACTGATAAATTCAAAATGTTGATAGCTGCACCTTTAAATAACTAGTTTATAAAATCATTACTTGGGTTTAAACGGCATTGAAGAAAACTCGTGGTACAATAGTACAACACTGCTTAATCTTTCAGGGAACAAAGATCTGAAGCATGCTGTTATGGATCCCAACAGTCAATTTATAATTTATTTATAATTTATTCATCAAAAATAAGAGTACAATAATATTTATTTTTACTCGATTTATTTTTAAATTATGAATAATTATTTTCTGTTGTAGCTTCCTCCATATTGGGCATGCTAAAGCTGCTCTCCTGAACCAGTACTATCAGCTAGCATTCCAAGGGAAACTCATCATGAGGTTTGATGACACTAACCCGGCTAAGGAGAATGCTGAATTTGAAAAGGTATGGACTCTACTTGACATAATAATTAAATATACAAACTACTGATATTTAAGTAAGTGACGAGCTTCAAACAATCAATCAACTCAGTCTTTCGGAGTCCACTGCTGGACTTAGTCTGACAGCGTCCGAAGAATTGATCGGTCTTTCACATCCTGATAAAAAGACTATAGAACTTTTATATAGAAATAAACCACAGGGTAGCAGAGATAGCTAAGTAATTGAGCGCGTTGTCTTCTATTAAGGAGTGTCAGAATTAGATTATCACTTGCGTAATACGTATATGGCATGGTTGGCGCACTGGTTGAGAGATCAACTGCTGCGCTACGTGTCGCGGTTTCGATTCCCGCACGGAACAAACATTTGTATGATCTACAGATAGTTGTTTCGGGTCTGGTTATTTGTGTATGTGAATATATGTGTTTGGAAACGCAACCACGATACAGGAATTATTCCTAGTGTGGGGCAACGTTTTGTTTAAAATACATAGGTAAAATAATAGTGAAAAAACTTGAAGACACTGCCTCAAGTTCTCGTTGGTGTATGTCGTCATCATGGCCCGCACCAGGCCATAGTGAACTACCGTAAAATGGGGCTATTTGGGAAACGCGGGGCAATTTGGGACTAACATTTGTTTTTAGAAATTTTGACATTTTTTCTAAACTAAATCAAAATTTCCTTTGTCATTGAAAGCATCCTACACTACCGCTGTTTAAAAGCAGTTACTACTCCATGAGAAGCACACACAATGATCCCTTTACTAAATTTCAATTAGCCCCGCGCTTCCGAAATACCCCATTTTACGGTACATTATTTTATTTCGACAAGACACCAGTTTAGTTTATCTACTTTCTACATTCAAATTGAGCAATTTTTATGTCTCCAGGTGATCTTAGGAGACGTGGAGATGTTAGAGATCAAGCCTGATCTGTTCACCCACACGTCGCAGTACTTCGACCTGATGCTGGAGTACTGTGAGAAGCTCATCAAGGAAGGCAAAGCTTTCGTGGATGACACACCGGCGGAACAGATGAAGAATGAGAGAGAACAGAAGATTGATAGCAAGAATAGGAATAATTGTACGTATTTTTAACATACCCCATAAATATTGTATATAAATTATTTATTATTGTTATATTCTGTGGTAAAATTAAGCCCTCGTATCGCTGCGTGCGTATACGCTAATTCACGCGTGCACGCGAAACATAATGGAAATTTTATAGTGTTTGGAATTGCGGCGTTCAAGTTCAAACACAGTTTTTAATACCAAACTTACAACTTAGTCCCGTACTAAGTGGACGGTTTCGGAATACAAGTACAATAAGGTTCTTCATACATAGACTGGCTGGAAGGTTTAAAATGGGTGTAAAGATAAAACTTGTTTTGTATTAAGGGGGGATAGATTTAGTACCTTGCGAACGCTCTTCTTTTGGAGTCTTATAATGAATGACGCCTATTGGTATTTGTTAGGAAAGCTTATTTTTCCTCAAACGCAGCAGGTTGCATCGCAAACACATAGTTGAAAAATAATACAACGAAATGTTTGGGTTTTGTGTTCTTTCTAATACTTTTATTGTAGTCTTCATCTGTCGTTCGAACAATTGCATTGCTCAAACTGTACTGGAGAGATTAGCCAGTTAGCATTCCTAAAGTGTCAGATGGAAAATGACAAAGTGCCATAAATATCACCCGAAAGCTATATATGTATATCTTAAATTTCAGCTGTAGAAAAGAACCTACAGTTATGGGAAGAGATGAAGAGAGCCAGCGACATCGGTGTCACGTGCTGCGTGCGCGCAAAGATCGACATGCAGTCGCCCAACGGGTGCATGCGAGACCCCACCATCTACCGCTGCAAGCCCGAGACGCATCCTCGCACCGGCACCCAGTACAAGTGAGTAGCTACACTGATGCAGTCTACTGATGAAAATAGGACTGACAAAAGTGTAGACAGAACCTGAATAAGTGGTAATTTTGCTTGTTACCGCGCCATCTGTCGGAGGAAAGTGAGTAGAGAAAAAGTTTAGCCTTATACACTTCTCTCTTGGCTGCAAAGATATCATATAATACAGTGGCGGTCAGGGGGAGGGGGGGTCGTAGGGGTCATGACACCCCCAAATATCGTACACGTTAAATTGACAAACCTTTTTAAAATAGACACATTACGAAATTTTTCCTTAACCAAAAATATGTAGTTTTTTTTTAATTATTATATCAGTAGTATTAAATTTTTTGTGCAATTAATTCTGATTTGCCTAAATTATTTGAACCCTGCAGTCTTTGGCTGCGACCGCGTCTGATATAATATTATGTAAAACGATAACTAGCTGATTTTATTATATTTTTACGCATTCGTATCGTAATCGCGTTAGGTACTTGGCTTTGGCATAATAAATCACGTCCTTTGCTTTTCTAAAGTTTTTATTTTTATTACTTTCAGAGTATACCCGACATACGACTTCGCGTGTCCGATCGTGGACTCGATAGAGGGCGTGACGCACGTGCTGCGAACCATGGAGTACCACGACCGGGACCCGCAGTTCTACTGGTTCATTGATGCGTTAGGCATCAGGAAGCCCTACATCTGGGAGTATAGTCGGTGAGTGAAGAGCTAACCCAGAATTTTATATAGATTATTTTTATAGTATTAGATTTAAATTACCTAAAAAAAAAATGATTCGTCTGCCTCCACTGGTCTTAGTTGTCGTAAGTACGACTGCTGAATGTGAAGTCCTGGGTTCGATTCCCGGGTCGGGCAGTGTTATTAGATTATATAAAATTCCCAGTAGCAGCACAAAGCCTGGAACTGTGCCCATTAGATGGCAATAGGCTCGCCCCTGTGACATAGGACTTGATATCGTGTACAATACTACAACTCTGCCGTGGGAAATAGGCGTGATGCTTTATTAAAAAATATTTAATGTCTCATATTTTTTTACATACACCGAAACAAAATAATTATCTGTTGTCTTGTAAACAAACAATCATTTTTTCCGTCCGGTATTCGAACCCGTATCACGTAACGCAAGTAGGCACTAAACCAATCGTGTTGCCGATAGTAAATAATTAGTGGTATTTGATTATGATGCGGCGCCTCGCACTGGATTTAATTTATATAATTATTTATTGCAGATTGAGCATGACGAACACAGTATTATCAAAGCGAAAACTTACGTGGTTCGTGGAACAAGGACTTGTGGATGGCTGGTAAGATTTACATTCTACTTATATTTATATCACTTATAGTACAATAAATTATAGTTACTTATGTAGGTAGTTAATGCCAGTTGATCTTTTTTTTTTAAAGAAACTTTGCCCCACTCTAGGAATTATTCCTGTATCGTGGGTGCGTTTATAAACACATACATACAACACCCAGACCCGAAACAATTATCTGTAGATCATACAAATATTTGTTCCGTGCGGGGATCGAACCCGGTCTGTCTTAATGTTTTGTTAACCTAACTTATGTTTTTAACTTATATTACTTAAAGCTTCAATGGCTTAGTCGCAGCTCCTGAACGTAACCCAGGTTTAATTCCCGTGCTAGCCAAAGTTTCAGAATTTTAATTGTCTCAGAAAAATATAAGTTTTGGTGTATTTATCATCGTTCTCTGCGTACCCCGGAAGTGAATACCGTCGTGACGAAAATGTTGTTGTAATGACAGGGACGACCCGCGCATGCCGACGGTTCGCGGCGTGCTGCGTCGCGGCATGACAGTGGAGGGGCTGCGACAGTTCATACAGGCGCAGGGCTCCAGTCGCTCCGTCGTCTTCATGGAGTGGGACAAGATATGGGCCATAAACAAGAAGGTTAGTACAAGTACAATGGTCGTGGGGGTCATGACCCAAAATCGTCCAAAATTGACAAATAGACAATTTACGAAAATTTTAAACAAATTATTAAATTACTGCTTTCTACTATTGCCCCCCCCCCCCCCCCCATGTATACACGTAGCGAAAAGCGTAGTTGGTACAGTTCAGTTCCCATCTCACTCTTCCCTCTCTTACAGGTAATCGACCCAGTAGCGCCGCGCTACACGACGCTGGAAACCAATCCAGTGCCAGTGAACCTCAAGGGTGTCTCCGAGAGCACTCTTACTGTGGCCTTGCACCCTAAGAACCCAGACGTGGGGTCTAAGACCGTATTGGTGTCGAACAGACTGCTCATAGATCAGGTTGACGCTAAGATGATGAAGGAAGGAGAGAATGTCACCTTTATCTATTATGGGAATGTTATTATCGATAAGATTCATAGGTGAGTGGTTTGTTTGTTTTATACGTGCCTCGGAAAGCACGTAAAGCCGTTGGTCCTGCGCCTGATCTCTCTCCGGTCCTGTCGGATTTCCGTCCTATCGGACTATGAGAGTGAAGGAATAGAGAGTGCACCTGTGTTTGCGCACACAATTGTGCTTTATAATATCTCCTGCGTAGTTGGCTAATGAACGGTGAGATTGGCCGCCGTAACCGAAACCGGTCAGGAGGACATTATAGTTATAGTTTTTTCTCTGGATTTAGTCTGTGGATTTTGGATTTTAACTTTGGTTGCTGATTGAGGCCTAATTTCACCGATGATATAACAGACGGTTAAGGCACAAATCAGCCGTTTGACATGGTTTTTTTTATGTCTAAGCGGCCGTTTTCATTTTAACCATGCATTATTATGTCGGTGAAAATGGCCCATTAACCATGGATTTCAATAACATATCCCTCCTAGTGGTTGATTTCAAAGAAATCCAATCCGGATTTCCATTTAGAACAACAGAATATCACTGCTCGCTCCGGCAACCTAAACCAGGACCTCACGTTCGGCAGTCGCACTTGCGATCACTACACCAACGAGTCGTCGAAATAATAAATAAATAGTTATAAATTTAGTAGACAACCTTATTAGAATCATTTGGAGCTCTCCTTTAGAACGTTACCATAAATATATTCACACAATAATTTCAGAGCTGCCGACGGTACTATAACAAGCGTAGACGCGACATCTAACTTAGACAACAAGGATTTTAAGAAGACACTCAAGGTGACTTGGCTGGCCGACTCGCCGAAGTCACCCGCCGTAGAGGTGTACTGCGTATACTTCGACCACATCATCTCCAAGCCTCTGCTGGGCAAGGACGAAGACTTCAAGCAGTATATTGGACATAAGACAAGGGTGAGTGAACCAGTAGTCTATAAAAGTAAAATGACAAAATAACCGGCTGGATCATGTACAGATGATATATATAAAAGAAAAAAAAACAGTAAACGAGGATTTGTTCGTCATTTTAAAAAAGTGTATTTTCTTGGTTCATTCGTGCAAATTTTTTTGGCTGAATGACTCTGTTGAACACAAGATCTACAACTAGAATATTTAGTTTTAATTCCACCAAACTACTGCAAGCTTGGGTGCATGCACAGCACCGCCCTCCCGCCCGCAAATATATGCACATGCAGAAGGTGCGATAGAAATAATGTAACATGCAACCAAACCGATCCTCCTGATTCCATTAATTATCTTTGGTGAATACACCTACAGAACTAATTTTTGTCAAAATTGTGGATCGAATTATCGAAAATATCGATTTTATCGATAAGAAGACCGATTATTCAAATATGTTGTAGTCCTACATAAAAATATATCATCAATTCTATCAACTTTTTCGACTGATTATAAAATCACACCGATTTTCTTATGAATTACGCAAATAAGTTATTATTATTCTTATTTATTTTACTATCTAAGTTCCTGATATTTCTTTTCAGTGGGAGATCCCAATGCTGGGTGAGCCGGAGCTGCGAAAGACGAAAGTGGGTGACATAATCCAGTTACAGCGTCGCGGGTTCTTCCGCGTGGACGTAGCGGCTGCACCCCCCTCCCCGCACACGTCGCGCAGCACCCCCCTCGTTCTGTTCCACGTGCCCGATGGACACACCAAGGAGATGCCCGGACAGGTCAGTGGGATCTTAGGTTAAAATATGGAGACAGATAGTTGTCAGGGGACTGTATTCTTCGGGTGCTGCGAAGTGCATATTATTATTACCAGTATTAGAAGAAAGTCTGGCGTTAGAACGATGCCTGGCTTATTTTTTCGCTGAAAAGTTACGGCGCAATTTTGAGAAATTATAAACATAATACACGTTTTGATGACCAATAAACAGTCGCAGCTTGTTGGTCACATTTTCTAAAATAGCGACAAATTAAAATATCATAATAATAAAAAAAAAAACATATAATCATGAGTTGAAAAAATAAAAATAAAATATAACTACTACCCTTTGAAGTTAATAACAGTTAAAGACAAACTTTAATATAATAAATAACTAAATTGGACTTGAGACTAACGAACTTAACAAAAACTTATAATTATAATAATAATTAACTTAAGCAATAATCAACTTTCTAACGAACATAATCAAGAAAATAGTTACGAAAAAATAATTATGCGAACATATCGTGAATAAACTCGCTAGCGCTAACGAACTGTATGGGCAATCTGCGTCTCGGGTCCAACACCAACATTTGTTCCAATAGTCGGTGGAAGGTTTCCAGCTTGTCCAAGTCTTCAGTCACTTGCCAGCTGGTCTTGTACGGTTCCCAATGGTATTTGTACGACATGAAGATGTGCTTCCGCAGCTTTTCGTTTTTCCGAAAAGCATGTACCATGACGGTTTTCTGAAACAAAATAAGTTTACATGTTACATCACTACATATTATAAAACAAAGTCCCCCGCCGCGTCTGCCTGTCTGTCTGTCTTTCTGGTCGCGATAAACTCAAAAACTACTGAACGGATTCTCATGCGGTTTTCACCAATAGACAGAGTGATTCATGAGGAAGGTTTAGGTGTATAATTCGTTAAGGTTTTGTGTAAATTGGCTGAAATATGAGGACGATTGTTGAAGATGTCGGAGAAAATCATGCCGACTGGGACCTTAACTGGGTTGCGCCGCGTAAACCAATAGAGTTGTACTTATCCGTATTAATGAAGAAGGCTGGTTTTTGTTACGAAAAAAATGCACGGGTGAAGGTATCAACGCGGGTGAAGCCCCGAAAAAAAACTTATCTGGTTGAAATAAGACCTTTGTGATAGTAATTGTGTCTTACCTATCACATAGTTGGTAGTGGATAGAGGTTAAGAAACAAAATAATACCTTTCCATAGGGCCCAGTTCTTCGTATAAAGCTGGAACCGACAAAATATGAGCTAGCGAATTTCGAATTATTAATCATCTCCAATTCAAAACTGCCCATTGTACATATTTGTTTGTACAATATGTCATTGTTGTATATTCCTGGGAAGAGCCTGATAGATGTTGCCATTTCAAACATAACGAGGGCTGTAGACCAGACGTCTAGTCTACAGTTTGCTGTGAAGCCCAATATGACCTCCGGAGCCCGATAACTTGCCGTGCCAGTACATGGAAGAATATTCATATGATTGGAGTAATTAGATCTGTCAAAGCCGGTCAGTTTCAATCTGTTTTTTTCACTGTTCAATAGGATATGATTTGGCTTTATATCTGTAAGCAAAAATTCGTTATGAAATAAAAAGATTTTCTACATACAACATTATTTAAATAGATCAGAGTAAACAGCTATAGTCAACGAAAATAGTTATTATTATACATATATAGTGGTGGGTACCTATATAATTTTCGATTGAAAACTTTTGAGGTTTGCGATTTTTAAGTAGACAATCTCACATACCTGAATGTATGATATCATTATCTGTTAACATATTTACAGCGGCCACTAATTGTCTGGACAAAACTTGCACCAAATCAATGTGAAAACTTTGATTATTTTCTTCCAGCGCATCTTTTAAATTGAAAGGATAAAATTCAGTCATGAAACACCATAGTCCTTGCAATTTAAAGCTATTTATGATATGGAGGATATACGAACTCCCGTTTGATGCGTAATTCTGCAGTTCTAACATCATTCCGTTTATGGGCATTATGTGTTTTTGTTTTAAATCCCTGAAAATAATGTTCATTACAATAAGTATGTGGATGGTTAATTTATTTATTTCATTTAATTTAAACATACTACTACCTCTGTCTAGTGTATGTTTGTTTAATTAAATAGCTACATAAACGAGATTAAGAGTACTTTATTCTAAATACGTTAGTGGTAGAACTGAATAAAATTGTAATGAAGTTATCATTGGCAAAAAAAAATACTATGTGCAAAACCAATTATTTTATGGAAAATATCTAAAACGTGCTAGTGCGTTCTTTAACGGGGAAAATATTCTAAAATATATATAAAAATGTATAGCTTGTGACACTTAGGACTTCAGTTTTATAAAATAAAGTACTAAAGAATCTATTGCTTTGAAACGAAAAATTAAATACTGGGCGTCACTTGTAAAGGTCTTTTCAAACTCGATCCAACATTATGACAATATTGCATGAATAAATTGTGTGTTTGTTACAATGTGGCCCAAAAAGCAGCTAGAACTTGTCTCTCGTTAAAACGTCACTGTATTTTTGATATACACTTGTATACAAATACAAAACAATATATAAAATATGAAAAAATCTCATTATAATAGTGGTCCATATCATTGTCATGAGGAAGCACAGTCACATTAGAACTCAACTAAAATATACATACTTTAACACTTTGATGGCGTAATTGTCTCCTTTGATATCATTGCATTTATAAATGTCGGAGAAGCGTCCCTTGTAAATTAGTGAGGTTACAGGTTCATCTAAATAATTGAACATCCGATTTTCTAATATTTTTACGAATGGATTCCAATGCGATGATGATTTTACTTCTACCTTTTTAGATTTTGTTTCTTCTTTTTGTATTTTTGAATCAGTGTTTGTGGTACCATTTGAAACATTTTTCTTGTTATCAACTTGCTTTTGGTTTATACTAGTCTTAGAATTTGTTTCCATTTTTATGACAGCACGTTTGTTTGTTTCAATTTCTTTTTTAGTACCGTTTGTACATGAACTGTCTGTATTCGTTTCGACTTCTATAGTTCTTGGCTTTGGATCATCATTTTTCACTGTTTTTGGTGATATAACTCGATTTACTTCAGTAGTAGATTTAGTGGCCGTTTTATTAGTATCATTATTCACTACGGAATTTACTGTTGGAAGTAATTTTTCATTTTTTGTCACAGTTATATTCGAAGATCTATCTACTTCTCCGTTTTTAGCGTAGCATGTTGAAGTTTCAACATTCTTAGTGATATTAGCCTTTTCTTGGATACTACTGTTTGCAGATTCTTTTGATTGTTCTATTACGTCTTTGGATTTTACTAAATGTGTTGCTATTTCTTTTATATTATCATCAGGTATATTTACTGGTTCAAGATCTATTTGATTTTCTAACTGCTGTGTAATAATGTTTTGCACGGTTTCTAGTGATTCTTCAGATGTATCTTGAGAATTTTGTAAATGATTTTCTATAACTTTTAGGTCAGATGTTTTCGTAGATTTAAAATCACTGTTAATGCTTGCCTTCTCTACAATTTTACTTGTTGGCCTTTCAATAGACTTTTTGATTGTATCTTTCGACTTTAGTAGGTCTTCTGATGATTCTTTAATACTTTTACTTGATTTACTCTGTGGTGTAATATGAACTTGTAGATCAGTCTTCAGTTCTATAATTTTTTTCACTGTTTTATTTGATTTTATATTAGTATTGTCTAACTTTTGTGCAAATATCTTTTTCACTGTTTTAACCACTTGAATGTTAGTCTTTGGTTCTATAGTATTCGCTGTTTTAAGTGGCTTTATATTTGTATTTTCAAATTTTTGTGAATTATTTTCTTTATTTGATATATTTTTTTCCGTAATATTTGACGGTTTGCTTATTATTTTAATGTTGGGCTTCGTTTTACTATCATTTTTTGGTGTTTCAAGAAACGTCTTACCAATTTCTTTAAGCTTATTTAAATTTTCTGCTTTACCTGCGTCCTTTTTATCAGATCTCCCCGTTGGGTCAATGCTCATTGCAACGTATGCCTTCTGTATTTTTTTATTATTCTTAACTGTTCCATGTGCATTTTTATTTGGGTTATCAGATTCATTCAAACGTTGTCCTGCAGTTTGTTCTTTCGGCGGTGTAATATTCAGATTTACATTGGTCTTCTTTTCAGCATTTTTAATTGGTGTTTTAATCACGGTTTTAGTTGCATCTTTAGAGTTTTGTAAAAGTTCTGCTTTGCCTTTAACTTTTTCTTCAGATAACCTGTCTGGTTTAATATCAATTTTTACGCCAACTTTCTGTTCCACACTATATTTTACTGCGTTAAGCGAATTTTTTGTCGTGTTTTCAGATTTTTGTAGATTATTTTTTTCATTTTCCTTCAAATTGGTGTCATATATATTAGGAGGTTCAATTTCAGTTTTAATATATTCCTTCTTTTGTGCATTATCTTGCATTGTTGCAGGTGATATCTCAGGAATATTTTGCGAATCTTTCAAGTTAGTATTTAATTCACTTTTAATACGTTTATTAATTCTATTTGACTGGCCAATATTGTTGATATTGATATTTGAATCTTGTTCAGTATTATCATTCCCTATGACAAGTAGTCTTAGTTTTTCTTCAGTGTTTTGTAGTGGTTCTCCTCGTTTAATGTTATGATTATTTTGTGGTACAGTATCCATATTTATAACGGCCTCCTGTTTTATATTGTTGAACATAGATTCAAGTGACGCTTCAACAGGATCGCCAGATATTTGTGCATTCGTAGTATTGGTTTCTTCTTTTATTTGTGTATCCGATCCATTCAATTGGTCGATATCCATTTTCATACTATCAATATTATTGAATATAGACTGAAGCGATACTTCGATTGGATCTTTAGATTTTTGTTTTCTTTCTGCTTCTTTTCGATCAGATAGAGAAAATCGTTCTTCACACTTCGTAACTATTCTTTTTTTAGATTTGTTCATTGTTTCCAGTGCTCTTTTTCTTTTTTTAGCATTTTCATTAGATTTATTTACCATCTTTTTATCTTTCAGAATATTAGTATTCTGTTTAATATCATTAATTATTTTACAGGATTCGATTTTAGCAGACCCCAATGCTCTTTTTTTAGCATTTTCAGCGAATCTTTTTAGCTTTATTAATTCATCATTAGATGCGGAAAGTATTTCCTTTGTAAATACGTTAGCTGTTTTATTATGTTTCTTTTCATGTTTCCTGTTTGTTATCTCATGTATAATTTCGTCTGTTTCTTCATTCTGATTAAAGCTGGTTTTAGTAACCGATCTGCAAAAGAAAATGAAAAGATAAGTAATTTATTATGATTTAATGTTAGTAACGACAAATACTAACCCTGTTTTTACATCCATGTCTTCATCTGCCGCATCTGAATCTATTACAATTACTTCCTTTTCTTTATTTTTTTCGGTTTTTAACTTCTTATTTCTTTTAGTTTTCATATTTAAATCAATTACCGGTCTGTCTGTAGGTTTCAGTTCCTTAGTAACATATATTTTTTTTTCTTTTTCAATTGTCTTGTTAATCAAACTTGAGTTTTCTGGTGTATTCATTTTGTCGTTTTCGATTGGATTTTGACAGACATTCAGCGAATTAACTATTTCATCAACATTGAAGTCATCGAGGAAACTTAAATCTTGAGGCGATGTACAGCATTCATTGACCGTTTGATCAGAATTATCAGAGTCATCTGTGTTGGAACATTCTATATTAATCACCAATTTTATTTTCTTATATTTTTTAGCTTTCTTAGCGGCTGACGCTGACTTCGATTTCGTCTTTGGATCGTTATTAAGGTCCTGTTTTACAGTTATTACTAAGTTTTCCCGTTCCGATTGATTCTCTAGTATTGGTTTGGAGTGTGACAAATATTCGCTTCTAGTTCTCTTACGAGAGAGTCGTGATCTAAGATCTTGATTTTCATCGTTAATATTATATTTAACCTTCGAATCAATATTAGCATCTTTTTTTGTCATCTGTACTACACTCTTTATCGGATTTATCCGTTTTTTACTATCTAGGTTAGTATGAGCTTTAGTGTGTAGTTCACTTTTTGTAGATCGCTTCCGTTCAGTTACGTTCTTTTTAACATCTGTTTTATTTGTGCTTGAATCCATTGCTTTTAAAACTTTCTTTTTGCTGTGTAACGATTCGGTTTTGTTCTGCTTTTCAGTTTTATGTTTATTAGCATCATCATTTTGATGGCGTATGAAATTCTGGAAATCTTTATATCTTTTCATTGCAATAGAACTTAAATAATTTTCGCGATCAGCCGCTGCTGCTAAGCTAGACTTTGTTTCGCTTTTTGACCTAATAGAATGTTCTGCTATAAAACTTCTTTTAAAATCATGGTATTCTTTGGAATTATATTTTGATTTACTTTTTGTTGAGGAATCCTTTTTAAGTTTTGATTTGCTTAGGTTAGATTCTAGTTTTGGGTCTTTCACATTTTCTCTTGCTCTATTACTTTTTGTGTCGTATTGAGGTCTTTCTTTGCTAGATTTATCTTTTATTTTCTCAATGCTACGTCTCCAGAGTTGTTTAAAGTATTTTTTCATTTTATCCTCCATGTCACTTGGATGTTGTGAAACTTCCTTATTGGCATTTCCTTCCCGGTGACTACTCTTTCGCATCTCCATAGACTCTTTTGATGATATTTTATGGTCTTTTTTACTAGTATAACTAACTAATACTTTTGGATTGGTTTTGGCCTTAGCTTTACGTTCAGAATCATCTTGTTTTGTTACGGAACTCATATTGTCCCGTTTAAGTATGTTGAACCCTGTTAGATCAACTAAATTATTACGTGATTTGTATTTAGATGATGGTGGAGGTTCTTTTATACTGTGACTCAAATTAATGGATAGGTCTTCATTTAAAATTGTATCTTGTTTTATGAACAGCAAGTTTGTCGACTGTAAAAAAAGTATTATAAAAAGAAACAATTTATATGATATTTAAAATTAAGAGAATAATAAGAATTTAGAATCTCATATTTTAATGCGGTAAAATGGAGCCTATATTTTAAGTTAGACCTCTAGCAATACATCGGTACATTCAATTGCAGTAGTTTTTACGTGAAGCGTGTACAAACATACAGACAGACAGACAAACATTATAAAACTGTTGTTTGACACGGGCCTATCTACTGATTAAAGTAAACACACTCATAGGGCTTTTTGGTAGACCTGACCCTAAAACTGTAAGCTGAACCTAATAACCTCTACGTATTCACTATACAGGTTGATTAGCAGTAAATTTTTTACTCGATTAATGAATAGTTAGCTATAAAAGTAGTTGATCATTTTACCTACAGGTTTTATAATGTAATCCTTTTTTTTAACGTTGCCCCACAGTAGGGTTTTCTCATGTATCGTGGATCCAGTTTACTAACATACACGTCACATGCACACATAATCAGACCCGAAATAACTATCTGTAGATCATACAAATATTTGTTCCGTCCGGGAATCAAACCCGAGACACGAAACGTCGAAAGCTGATCCCTTAGCTGATGCATTAGCGCCGACCGTGTCGTCAGTAAGTGTTGACTAAATATTATTTGTTGGTTCGATTCTAAGCTTGTTGTAAGGAAACTAATTGTCAGCAGACCTCTGCTCAACTCTATGGCTAAAGGGGCCGTAGTCGTATATTGTTACAGTGAAGTGCTACGAAGAACCGTCTCGCGAGAAACAGCTGCAAACGGAGTGGTGATCGCAATATCGCTGAATAGTTTTATGTAATTTGCGCATAGTAGTATTCTCCTGCCAAAGTGCCTACTTCTAGTATAATCCTATACCGCTGTCTACAACACGGGAAGAAGTGTTGCCTAAAGTGACACGGTTCGAAGGTTATTTTAGTACCCTCAAAATTGTCTAAGTAGGTACTTAATGGTTTTTTATACTTCCCTACCTATGCTTGTTTTACTTGTAGGTACGTATTTTATTGGTAGATACGTAACTATGTTGTTGGGCCATGATTCATGGCCATCATGGCCCATGATGACTCCCCTCCCCCTACGTCTAGGGTAGTCCTATTTACCGGCTACCACAAGACCTTGGGTTACTGGTAAGGGACACTGGGTAATAATGAGATTTTCAGTGACGATACATTATACGCTAGGTATGTTTAGGGCCACATTATCGGTCGAATAAACGTATAAGTACATACACATAATATGCTATCGCGATACTCCTAGGAACTAGGACTACCTACTAGAAATTCAGTTTAGGTCGGAACAGGTCGTTTATTAAGTATAACCTACACAAGAAGCGTGAATATGAAAGAAAACTACCTTAAAATATGTTAAGTTATAGGTACCTACAAAGTAGGTACCTACCTACCTAGATTTATTCATTGGCGAAATGTAACTAGACTACCTGAGTTTCTCTTCAATACCTAGCGATAATGATTTACGTAGGTAGGAAAACTCTTCTAATTTAAGTAACATCTAAGGAGTTTTTGAATTACCCTCAAACGTAAACAAACAATCTTCGTAATATTACGATGAACACGTGCAGCTTCGTGAGCTTTTACGAACGTAGGTTGGTATAGTAAGGTATTAATTAATAATTGGGTACTGATTTACGATCACAGTCTTTTATAAATATGTAGGTAAGTACTTACCGGCTTTGAAGTGCCGGAACTGTCGATAATCTTCAAGTCATTATTCATAACAACCTCCTCTACATTTTTATTACAATCGGATTCCGTCGGTGTAATAATCTTACCAGTATTTTGCTCAAAACTCAATAGAGGACTACTTGAAGTGAGGTCGGTATTTTTTTCTGTATGAGGCGGGGAGAAAGACACTGTAGGCACTATAATTATGTTGGGGGATTCGTATTGTGCGAAATACGACTCCGACATTATTCACCCGAAAATTCATTGATTTACGAAATTATTACCTGATTTTCTTCGTGTCTATTGAGAAATTACACGTTTATTTACTGTCACTATGTCAACATTGTGATATTCTTTGTGGTATTAGCAAAAAGTTTTCAATTTGCCAAATAAGTAGGCATATCTAATAGGTTTTGACTTTTGTAACGTACCGTACCGTTGTTTACTTTTCAAGGCGGTTGTTATTGCTTATACATAACTTTTATATAATATCAATATCACACAGGTAGGTAGGTTAGTCAATTTATGAAGAATAATATTAGAACATAAAATCAATTACCGGCAACGCGCGTTCACGTCTGTTGACATGAACGGAATGAATGACATGATCTGACCGACCAAATGACGGAATGTCGTCCTATCTGGAATTGAACCATTTGAATGAATAAAAATATAGGTAACTCATTTGACATTGACAATTTGACAGCTGACACTATTGACACAATCGAATGCGCGACCACAAATTAGAGATTATAGTTTTTTAAGAAATGATTTTATGCTTTGCTAAAAAAGCAAATACCAATAGGTACTCTTAATACACAGTACATAAATATTGATATAACTTTAGAAGTCAATGAAATTAATTTTAAAAACAACATATCACGTATTTATTCCCCGAAGGGTTAGGCAGAGGTGATCTTTTTGTACACCCACACTTCGCCGATGCCGTTAAGTCCCATGAAAGAGGAGGCGAGCCTATTGCCATCGACTGAGCATGATTCCAAAGCCCAGGACAGCTACAGAGAATTTCAGAAAATCCCAATAACACTTTGCCCCACCTGAGAATCAAAACCCAGGACAACACGCTTAACAGCCGCGCATACAACCACTAGGCCAGTGACGCAGCTTAAACGCGTCGGTCAATAACCTACTTTTTAATTTACAATAACGATTAGCGCATGTTAAGAATTAGGTAATAATAAGTACGCTACTTATGTTATTTTAATATGATACCACTGAAACCTGAGTCGTCATGAAACTAAGTTTACCTAACAACGGAATCGAGAACACATGTCAGCATTTCTGTGACACAATGTGGACATACGTAGGTATACTTCACGCTTTATGTAAATTGATTAAACACATTATAAAAAAAATGCGTATAAAATTAGTCTATATATTACATACAATATTAGGTACTTATTGAGCATCGTGTGCACACGCCGTAATATGTTGGTGAAGAGTCATGTTTAAAAAAAAACACATTGATGAATGATCAAACATTTGCATCCGAATTTCGTGTATAAAATGTAATATTATTTATTTATACTTAGGTATAAAACATTAATTCAGAGAACCATGGCAATTCTTATCAATATATATTATCATGTAGCATTAAAATCAACGCGTACAACGTTCTAAGAAGTCCAAAAGCGATTCTTTGAATTGAAGTCTATAGTTTACACATTCACTTTCGCTACACTAGAAACCGTTACAAAAAAACTGTATACGTCAACGAAAGTTCCACGCTGTACGCTTTACATTGCTTGTTTTAATTAATTAACATACATCGTCATAGATGGGGACTCGGCAATGTATGGCAAGGTCAGATGATTTTATCGTAACCTGTCCATATTATACTTTTTTTTAGAAAGTATTGGACCACGTTTTATTTCGCGAATCAGTATTAAAGTTATAACACCGTATGTTGTACTGTTTTTTGATTTGCTAAGCTGTTTTTGTGTCGATTTGTTAAGTGTAAGTGATTTTACTGACTTATTATAATTTTTAAGCAATTTATCAATGTGAGTGTAAACATGAGGGTTCGATGTCGGGTTGAGTTACGCTAGCAGTTTTTATCTTAACGACCGTTTAACTTACGACCGGATGGCAGGATACTTTTATAAGTGTACTTACCATATTTACTAAGAATGCAGTGTTACGCATAGGTACTTAAACAGATTCGTTTGTTTGCATATTTTACATTATAATTTGATAAAGTAATTACTTCTTGGGAAAAACTTTCCTATACAATTAATTAGTTGATCGGCATATAAATATTAGTGACATAGCATCACGCCTGCTTTTCCTGAAGGGTTGGGCAGCAGAATAAGAAGACTTCTACACCCACACTGCACGACCCGGGAATCGAACCCAGGACCACACGCTCAAGAGTCGCGCTTGCGACCACTAGATCAATGAGCCAGTACTTATATAAATACACACTAAGTACCTACGTACTAAAACTTTTAGTGTGCATAATTATTAGTTCACGGACTGGTTCTGTCAACGGGAATTTGGAACCGAACTCTTTGATCTGTGGGGGCTAGAAAGCGAGAGGTAGCCGGAATAATGTTATAATGATTAATTTCTACTTATTTCTATTGCGTCTCATTTGCAGCACTTGACGTGTTTAATTATTATATTAATATTTTTTAATCGAATTATACTTTGAGGCAATGCAAACGACAAAATTAACTCAAGAACACATAGATTAACACAAAGTAATTTGTCTTTTATATGATCAAGAAATGGCGGGATGATGGATCTGTGAACTAGTGATGGAATGAGTCATATTTTTAGTCACATTATGAAATCTGATCGTTAACTCGTGTTGTAACTCGAGTTGATTCGACTTGGCGCTTAACCCATTTCTTCCCGCTGTCATATTTTTAGGTCACTATGTTTGATATTTTTTTCTACAGTTTATAAAAAAGAACTATTGTTTCTAATAAAATTTGTATTTATAAATTATTATTTTTTTCTATTAAATTTAAATTTATGTATCGTATAAAAATAAGAAACTACTTACTTCAAAGTAGGTACATAAAAACAGCTCTAAGACGTTTTACAAATATATAATTAATAAAAATAAAATAGATTTTGAAAACAAATTATATACCTTCAAAATGTGCCGTACCACAGATAATATAATTTAATACTCAAAGTATACGCCGTACTATAAATATGACACTGGGAACACGTCTATACTACGTATTATCATTCGAAATATATTTTTTATTCATGTTATTAATTTTTCTTAATTTATTAAAACCTTAATTTATAATTTCAACAAAAAAAATCCAATGCTTTCGATGCTTGGGAAGTAATGGGTTAATATTGAATTACTAACGTCCCACACGCCGAAATGCCTGTCATATCTCACTGATGGGCATACGCCTCCCCCTTATTACCCTATTAGGTCTTAATAATAAATGCCATGATTAAATGTTAACAAAAATACGTTAAGTACCTATGGTTGACCGATCGACTTCTCCGCTATGTGTCGCGGGTTCGGTTCTCGCACGGAACAAATATTTGTATGATCTACGGATAGTTGTTTCGGGTGTATGTCCATGTGAATATTTGTGTTTATAAACGCACTCACGATACAGGTTTTATACCCAGTGTGGGGCAATGATTAAAAAAAACGATCCCTGTTTAAAAGCAGTTAATCCGTATGAATAACAAACATAGCGATTCCTAAATCTCAATTAGTCCCGCTGTTCCCAAATTGGCCTTAGATTTTACGGCATGGAATCGATGCGACTTGCGGTTATGCTTTAGAAAAAAATGTAAACAAACACCGAGTCGACGGTCGATCTTCCGCCGAGTTACGAAGATTGGTAGGGATTGAGACATACGATTTTGCGTTCAGTCATCGAGTGAGTACAGTTGGCGCCAATAATGTACAATAATACAAGGAAATTTACTTACTAAGGCTGATTATTATATTTATAAATAAATATAATAATCAGCCTAAGTTATCACTACATATTATAAAACAAAGTCCCCCGCCGCGTCTGTCTGTCTACCTGTCTGTTCGCGTAAAACTCAAAAACTTGAGAACGGATTTTCATGCGGTTCACCAATAGACAGAGTGATTCATGAGGAAGGTTTAAGTGTATAATTCGTTAAGGTTTTGTGTAAATTGTAAATTATTTCCTAAACATAAGAGGAGTACGGTATGCAAGCCGACATGAACCATATTTATACGCCACAAAGGCCAGACATGACTGATCTTTTTTTTTATGCAAGTGAACAACCTGCATGCTTTATTTGTACATATACTCATGTTTCTATAAATAAATATCTTAAATCGCCTCCTATTACATGGGACTCAGTAATGCCTAATCCTTTTTGGAATACAGGCATGAGGCTATTTTATGATTTCAAATATTATGGTTCTATTCCTGCTGAGGAGGTACAATTGAAAGATGGTAATAGATGTCAATTAACCATTCTTCTTCCTAGGCACCGCCGTAAATCTTTCGTATACCTAAATTCACAAACTTGTCAACAGCCGAAGCCGGTACCAGCGACAGCAGCTAAGCAACCAGCGGCGGCTAGACCAGCATCCTCCGGGGCTTCCGATCTGAACGACCAGATCACCAAGCAAGGCGATTTGGTGCGCTCCCTGAAAGCCGCAAAGGCCGAGAAGGCGAAGGTCGACGAAGCCGTCAAGGGCTTGTTGGACCTCAAGGCTAAATATAAGGCGGCTACTGGACAGGTGAGTTCAGGAATATACAGTGTGAACTCTTTATAACGAATTTCAAGGGACATAGTTCTATAGGTTTCTGAGGTGTTCGGCGCTCCGATTGGTGGAGAGTACGAAACCGACCAATCGGAGCGCCGAACGCGTTCGATGTAGTAAATCGAATTTGTCAAAAGAAACTTACACTAGGGGTTCTGTTTTCTGTACCATCATGTTTCATAGGATTGAGTTATCCGAAGTGGAAGATAGGATTGTCATCAGACTCTCCTAAATAATCCACTGCCCATTAACACCCTCGTCGCAAGTTCGACTGCCGAACCTAAGTCCTGGATCGATTCCCAGATCAAGCAAAATATTGGGTTTACTGTTAGACGATGCTTAATAGTAGTTAGAACTTTACAAATCTATGAAATTATGATTAATCGAGAATTTCTTTATATAGGATTGGAAGCCAGGTGCGGCCCCAGCTCCGGCTCCAGCCGCCGCATCGGCGTCATCTGGTGACGCTGCGTCCTTAGACCAGCAGATCACGAAGCAGGGAGATACCGTTCGCGCGCTAAAAACAGCTAAAGCCGAAAAGGCTAAGGTCGACGAAGCCGTCAAGGCTTTGTTAGATCTCAAGGCTAAATACAAAGCCGCTACTGGACAGGTTATTAAATTTCTTAATTACGGTTTTACATAAGTGTGTTGTGTGTGCATGACATGTATATTTGTTAAAAAAACACCATAGTGTTTTTTTTTAAACGTTGGAGGATTTCTACTTTGTCGTGACTACATGTATGAACATGTGACATGTACATGTATGAACCTGCACACACAACCAGACCCGAAACAACTATCTGTAGATCATACAAATATTTGTTCCGTGCGGGATCGAACCCGCGACACACAGCGCAGAAAGCTAATCGCTTAGCCACTGCGCCAACCGAGTCGTCAAAGATTTTGTTAAGAAAAAAAAATAATAGATTTATACGTAAAACCAGATAAACATAATTATGTAAATTACATACAATGCTGTTTTCAAACAGACAAAATGTCGTAAGCGTTCAAATTCGTATTCAAACTGCATCGTAATTTGTAATATCTTGCATGACAATGAATTAAATTATATATTATCCATTGTTTATTCGTTTGAAAACTTGTTGCAGCCTTGCCAGTGCTTGACGACATGGATAGCGTAGTGGTTGAGCGATTGACTGATGCGCTACGTGTCGCGGGTTCGATTCCCGCAAGTAACAAATATTTGTAAAGCCGCTACAACAATTAGTAAGGCACAGATAGTAAAGTAGCTATGTACTGGGTTTCTATGCATTCGTGTTTTGTAAACGCGCCCACGATGTAGGAGACATTCCTAAACTGAAACAAATTTTTAAAAGAAAATTGTCTAATTCCCAATCTTCCTTCTAGGACTGGAAGCCAGGTGCGTCACCAGCCCCCAAGGCTGCCCCAAGTCCCTCTGGCGACGCATCGTCAATCAACCAAGAGATAACCAAGCAAGGAGACTTGGTGCGCTCCTTAAAATCAGCAAAAGCCGAAAAGGCCAAAGTCGACGAGGCCGTCAAAGTGTTGTTAGAACTGAAAACGAAGTATAAGGCGGCTACCGGACAGGTTTGTGATTTAGAATAATAATACTGTTTTCTTTAGCTACTTTTAATGTTCATCATCAGCCAGAAGACGTTCACTGCTGAACGAAGGCCTCCCCCAAGAGGGGGGGGGGGGGTGTCATAATCCCCACGCTTGGCAGGCGGCTTGGGGATCGCAGTGGCTCACCGATTAGTGAGAGGACGCTGCTGCCCGTCCTCCGGTGTCTGGCCGCAGTTTTAAGACGTACCCGGGTCAGTTTAATGTTCAATAGTACTAAAACGTTTCTTATGAATGATAGTGCGGGAGCTCTTGGCCTCGCCCTCCACCTTCGATGGGAACGCTAACACGTGACTTAAATAACAAGATACTTTAAATTCAAAAAAATATTTGAGAGCAAAGATTACATAGTTAGACAGAGATGTATTTTTGTACATCTACATTTCGCCGATGCCGTTATTAAGTCCCATGTTATAGGGGGCAAGCCTATTGCCATCTGCCGGACACAGTTCCAGACTCTGTGCTACTACTGAGAATTTCCATATTGAAAAACTTAATAACACTGCCCGACCTGGGTATCGAAACCGGATCCTCACGATCAGCAGTCATGCTTGCAACAATGCGACAAATCACAAACCAACTTTTTTTACTTGTACCTTTCATAATCACACAAATTTTATTGATTTGTCCACCCAGGATTGGAAGCCAGGTGCAACTCCTGCAGCTTCAAAACCAGCACCAGCTCCGGCCGCCGCATCAGCGCCATCTGGTGACGCTGCTTCCTTAGACCAGCAGATCACGAAGCAAGGAGACACTGTTCGTGCGCTAAAAGCCGCTAAGGCCGACAAGGCTAAGGTTGATGAAGCCGTCAAGGCTTTGTTAGATCTCAAGGCCAAATATAAAGCCGCTACCGGACAGGTTAGTTTTTGTGTTAGCTCATCATTAATACTTTGTTTGCTTTCCGCGTAAAAGATAGGAACGGAAAATTACCGGTACCCAAGGCCTTTGCCTTAGATCAACCACGTGATAACTAAATGCATAATCACTGGATGCTGATGGATGATGATTGAATGGATGATGTTCATGGGCTTTGATGATCGTTTATCATTGGGCGAACCAAAACATCTATTTAAAATTCAAAAATACTATGGAGGAACGAGGTATGGTGTTCCTCCATTGAAAAGGGAGGATCCTCCGACCAGGCAAGGTGGTTAGCCTGGCGGGCCGAAGCCCGACAGTTGATGTCGGATATTCGTATATGTGTTAGAATCGTTGTAAACTTTCATAGTGCGATTCAGGGTTTGTTGTTGTAGCTTCACTCCGATAGATGGCGCTTTACTTTTTGCCATGTTGCGAGTAGTAGTCGCTACAATACTGTTCTAAAACTAGTTTTTCTTGATTTTGACTATAACATAGCATCACGCCCGTATTCTCCAAAGGGTTAGGCAGAGATGTAGTACATTCACATTTTGTCGATGCCATTATTGAGTCCCATGTAATAGGGGGCGAGGCTATTTCCATCTACCGGGCACAGCTCCAGGGTCCGCGCTGCTACTGAAAATTTCCATATAGAAACACCCAATAACATTTTGCTTGACTCGAGAATCGAACCCAGGACGTCACGCTCAGCATTCACGCTTGCGACCACTCAGGTCTCGCGTTCGATTTCCGGATGGGGAAAAGTTATTAGGTTTTTCTTTATAGAAATTATTAATAGCAGCAGGGACCCTATAATGGCATAAGCGAAATCTACTCGTAGATGTACAGGCGTGGTGCTAAATTATATTTTTCTCCAAAATATGGCCTACTTAACGAACGCGGACCTGCTATTCGTGTCTTATTAAACTTTCCCCTTATTCACAGGACTGGAAGCCAGGTGCGAATCCTGCGCCTGCGCAGCAAGCTCAACCACAAGCTCAGCAACAGTCACAGACAGATGACAACAAACAGATCGCTGTGTTACTAACACAGATCGCCGCACAGGGCGATAAGGTGCGCAGGATCAAGTCGGAGAAGGCGGAGAAGAGTGTTGTTGATGTGGAGGTCAGTTGTGACATGTTTATATTATCTATAATACTCTTCTTATAAAAAAAGACCAAAGATCTTTCGAACTTCGTCAAGTAGAGTTTCAGCTCAGAATTATACTGTTTTGAATCAGAGGCCCTAGTGTAAGTTTCTTTTGACAAACTCGATTTAACGCGTCAACCGCGTTCAGCGCTCCTATTGTGGAGAACACGAAACGGACTAAACTTACACACTCTGATTCAAAACAGTATAATTCTGAGCTGAAACTCTACTTGACGAAGTTCAAAAGATCTTCGGGTCCTGGTGGGCTACTTACGTCTATTTTTTCTTACACTAGGGCCTCTTGTGTTTGTGATATAGATTAGGCCCGTAAACCATATATTAATACCATATATGACTATCATTAGCTGATTTGGTTTAAGCCTCAATGTTCAGGCACGGACACAGCCAATAGATTTTCTATTTCGTCTTCTTTGCGTTACATGATAGGTTAATTGAATTGTAAAGAAAAATACGATTTTTTGTCAACCCGATGTAATTTAAAAAATACGCATGTCCATAACTTTATGTGTTAAAATGATATTATTGCAATAACTATTAACTCAAATGTTATTATTTGTAGGTGAAGAATCTTCTGAATCTCAAGGCGCAGTATAAAGCGATAACTGGAACTGACTGGACGCCGAACGCTGTGCCTGTCAAAGTTGAACCGAAGGTATTGTTAATTTATGCAGGATACTTTTTAATTCATTAGAACACACGCGGCGCCCGGCAACGAAACACGATATATTTTCTATTGTGTCTCATTAACACTTAACACTACTTTAATGAAATTTAATAGACACATATACATACATATATAGACCCGGGTAGGTCTTAAAACTGCGGCCAAATACCGGAGGACGGGCAGCAGCGTCCTCTCACTAATCGGTGAGCCACTGCGATCCCCAAGCCGCCTGCCAAGCGTGGGGATTATGGTAAACCCCCCCTTGGGGGAGGCATTCGTTCAGCAGTGGACGTCTTCTGGCTGATGATAATGATAAACATAATTAGTGAGAGGACGCTGCTGCCAGTCCTCCGGTGTCTGGCCGCAGTTTTAAGACGTACCCGGGTCGTATTTTAGTCATTTTTATTATGTTTATATGTACCAGGAAACGAAGCCTCCCACGATGAACGGCGGCAGTGCTAAAGCGACGGAGCTCGGCGCTGCCATCACCAAGCAGGGGGAACTGGTCAGGGAGCTCAAGGGGAAGAAGGCTGAAAAGGTAATAACACTGTTTACTGTAAACCTATAAATCTATAAACCTGTATTCACACTGACGCGAATCTGCCCGCGTGTATATCGCCCGGGTTGCGACTGTGTATAGAACTGTCTCATACAGTGGCTTTACCTATGGTGCAGGGTGTGCAGTGCACACGGGCGCAGGGTCTCAGGGGCTCGCGGGACTTAGATACAAAAACAGCGCATTGTTCTTATTTAGAAAATAAACTGTATGGGTTCGTAATCCACGAGCTATGAGCGGAAGCTAGTCATTTATAATTGCACCGTTTGCACCCGAATTTTGATGACATTTTGATCGCGCGCCTACTAGAGGGCGCCAGGGTATTTTTTCAATTCCTAGTGTGGGATCAGTGTTTTATAAATAAAAAGGAATCTCCACCCGGAACAAATTTATGTTGTCATGTCATCATTATGATATGGATTTTTCTGTATGGAAATTCTCAGTAGCAGTACAGAGTTAGAACTGTGCCCCTATAGATGGCAATATGCTCGCCCCCTATTACATGGGACTCAATAATGGCATCGGCGGAATATGGGTGTACGTATAACAATACGTATAGTACGGTCTCTGTCTAACCCTTCGAGGAATACAGGCGTGATGATATCATTGTGATATTAAAGGAATTTGTGACGTAAAGTATTAAACGCATTTTCTCCGTCTCGTGGTGTTTGCATGTAAGATTTAGTCTGGTTATTTTTTGGTGTTCAGGCGCTAGTGGACGCGGAGGTGAAGAAGCTCCTAGAGCTGAAGGCGGCGTACCAGGCGGAGACCGGCGCAGCCTTCGCGCCGCCCGTGCAGCCGCGCGACCCCAAGCCCAAGGACAAGAAAGACAAGCCCAAGGACGCTAAGCCTAAGGAGGCGAAGAAAGAAGCCAAGCCTAAAGAACAGGTCATTATAATTATTTATTTTTAATTATCTCCTTCAATATCTTATATGCACCTCTTATATCCAGATGTACATTGTCTAGTATCATTAAAAAAAGGTTTTTGGGGTTTTGTTTGCTCTAGTGTAGTTATGGCAGCAAACGAGTTGCGAATGCTTCGCTACCAGTCGCGGACTCGATTCTTGCATGTAACAAATATATGTACGGCCAACAGATATTTTTTCCGGGTCTGGGTGTCTGTGTATGTCAAAATTTGTGTTTGTCAGTGTACCCACGGTACAGGAATAATTACTAGAGAGGCAAAGCTGTTTAAAAATATAACGTACTAGCAGACCCGACAGACGTTGTGCTGCCCAAACCTGTTTTAGAACTCGATTGCAGCGCCATCTAGCGAGTCCAAGTGTGTTTTCAAGTCATCCAGGAACCCATTGAAATACACACACAAAATTTCACCCAAATCGATCCAGCCGTTTAGGAATTAGGTGACAAACACACGTACAGAAGAATTATATACTCTTATTTAATCTTATAATATTATATATTATAATTGAGTATATAATCTTATAATATTAAGATTATATACTCTTTACAAGAGAATTCAACAAAAATTGTTTGTTTTGTTCACAAGTACGTGGCCACTTTTTAAAAGTGCCTTCAAAAGCCCAGTTGAATAAAAAACTGCCTTTCACTACAAAAAATCTCTTCTGCAGTTACAGTACCGTTCAATAACTCTTTCTTCAATATTTCCAGTCACCCAAGCCCGCCAAGGAAGATTCATCATCTGGCGTGAAGAAAGTCACTCGGTTAGGTCTGGAGGCTAGTAAGGATACCGACCTGCCGGAGTGGTACTCACAAGTCATCACCAAGTGTAAGTAATAATATTAGAACATGTATATATTGTGTATATGGTCCTACTTCTTTAGTCCTGATCCCTTTAAGGAGCTATTGTACATACTCATCAATTTGAACTGACAACTAACTTGAAAATGAACCCCGAAATCGCGAAAATATATCACTCTTCCATACAAATAATTCAATATTACTGGACTTAAATGTAGTAAACAGATGTTTTTTTTTTTTTCGCGATTTGACGGTTGGTGCCATACTAAAAGGTAGAACCCTGTATAACACACCAGTGACTGCCTCATTAGTCAACTGCTGAGCGTGAGGTCCTTGGTTAGATTCCGGGTCGGGACTTTATTGTATGGAAATTCTCAGTAGTAGCACGGAGCTGTGCCCGGTAGATGGCAATAGGCTCGCCCCCTATTAAAGCAACGGCGAAATTTAGGTGTCGAATTGTACACCTCTGCCTAACCCTTCGGAGAATACAGGCGTGATGCTGTATTATGTTAATTATTTATTTAACTTCCATGGAAGACTTACACTAGGATTTCCCCTGTATCGTGGGTACAGTTTACAAACATACATGTCACATGCACACACAACCAGACCCGAAACAACTATCTGTAGATAATACAAATATTTGTTCCGTGCGGGGATCGAACCTGCGACACATACCGCAGAAAGCTAATTGCTCAACCACTGCGCCAACCGTGTCGTCATCACACTACTTATGTGTATGTATTTTGTTTACAGCGGAAATGATAGATTATTACGACATATCCGGGTGCTACATCTTACGTCCGTGGTCGTATAGCATCTGGGACTGCATCCGCGTGTTCCTCAGCAACGAGTTCCGGAAGCTGGGGGTTAAAGATGGATACTTCCCTATATTTGTGTCTAAGGTACGTGATTAATAATTATAATTGTGAACAATGAACGGACCAAATGTTCCCACCGATGATAGATCATCAGTGATAGGCAAGGGCGGATCCAGGGGGGGGGGTCATTGGGGTCATGACCCCCCTGGGCTGGTTCTAAGTCGACCACTGATAATTTTTCTAATCGCATTGATCGTACAGTATTTATTATTGTAGTCGAATAGTACTATTAAAAAAATCGGATAACAACCCTTCTCGTTCTGAGAAGAGGCCCTTGCCCAATAGTGGGACAGTAATGGGCTAAATTTATTTATTATTATAACAACATGTTTTTAATACCATATTTAAATTATTATTTTTACATATACTAATGTTTTTTTTTTTAATTGTTACTTATATCTAAAGTTACCATTTCTTATTTCTTGTGTGGCATGTCCATATTAAGATATCGTCATGAAATTCTCCAATATTGTTATTCATTAAACATGGCCGGCAGTAGTATTAACAGTCTGATATGTTGATCTATAATGACGAAATCATATTAGATTACCATTTTATTTCATGAATCCGGAGACAGTCACCAATAAACAATGAAGATTACATTGTCGGCATTGCGTGACGTCCCTGGTATTGCAAGCGTCCATACGTTTTGGTAACCGCTTAATATCAGGCGAGCTGTATTCTTGTTTACCACCTCCCAAAAAAAGAAATTGCCTCATTAGTCTAGTGGTCGCAAGCGCGACTGTTGAGCGTGAGGTCCTCGGTTCGATTCCCGGGTCTGGTAAAATGTTAGCAAATTGGATTATTCTGTATAGAAATCCTCAGTAGCAGCATGGAGTTTGGAACTTTGCCCGATTGATGACAATAGGCTCGCCCCCTATAACATGGAACTTAATAACAGCATCGTCAAAGGCACAATAGTACACCTCTGTCTAACCTTTCGGGGATACAGGCGTGATGCTATGTTATGTTATGCAAAAAAAAAAAACAAAGACTAATGCAATAAAATTTCCATAGTGTCTATTCATGAGTTAAGCTGTAATTACAATTAGTATAATATTTTTGTGTGTGTGTGTGTGTGTGTGCGTGTGGGTTGTGTTTTTGCGGCCATAACTAAGTGTAAATGGTGTCATAATAGTAACTAGCATTAGGTTAATATATAAGGAATTTTTGCTCCGCTCATTATTAAAATAAGTCACTGTAATGTTATGTTTCTCATGATTTGTTGATGATTGATGATTTGTTGTGAATTTCTTTTGAAAAAATGAAGTTCTTCTTTAACCACAAGTATATCAAAAAATTCGGAACACAAAAGCACCAAAATATCCAAACACATCAATTAACTCCTACAGGCAGCACTAGAACGTGAGAAGACCCACATCGCGGACTTCGCGCCGGAGGTGGCGTGGGTGACGCACTCGGGCTCGTCGGAGCTCGCCGAGCACATCGCCATCCGCCCCACGTCCGAGACCGTCATGTACCCCGCCTACGCCAAGTGGATACAGAGCCACAGAGACCTGCCGTACAAGCTCAACCAGTGGAACAATGTTGTTGTACGTACCCTCTTTATGTGTACCGGTGATAGTGAAATCTTTGAATAAAATTAAGTATTTGTCCTCCTGACGCCCAAGCTAAATTTAGACAGGTTCTAATAATTACCCAGTGTGCTCCCACGAGTACATAATACAACATAGGCTTAAATTAGAATTAACATTAACTCTAATAGGCTAGATGACTGCATCAAAAATAAATTCTGAAATCTTGTTTGGTAAATAGTTTTCCTTCTAAAAACTAAGTAAAACTTAATCTCTTGCTTATCTTTGGTGTTTTCAATTTTTATTTTATCAAAATCTCACAATATGGATGTCAACGGCAATGAAAAAATATGACGTCACGCCTTAGTTTTCCAAACATTTTTAGAACAAAATGTCGTTTTTGGCAGTTCATAAAAAGTAACTCAGATGACTGTTAGTCATCTACCGTATTGGTTGCACTCAATCAAAAGCAAAAAAGTCGATTTAATGACCTATCAGGTAACGCCAGAAAAAACTAGTGATCTCACGTGAGGACACTGGATCACTAGAGCTTCTATTCGCTATTTACCTTGTTCTTTAATCACTTTTAAATTGTGTTCTTGACTGAGAACAACAGGCCTAAGGAGGTTATAGTTCACGTGTATTAGGTGAATACTGTGTAATCTTTATACATATACACAATTCTTCTATACGTGTGTACTGACCTATCGATTTTTTTTTTGTATTTGTGTTTTGAGTGGGTGGTTGGACCCGGTGGCGCTGCGATCGTGTTCTAGGACTATTTAATTTTTTTTTTAGATGCGTGTAGGACCTCTGCCCGTTCCGTTAGTCACTATAATAATGAGTTATGTGAATAATGTTTGATGATTAAAATCTCGAAATCATGTCGTAAATATTTTTTTTTCTTCAACAAATCCGTCACCCCATTATCAAACAGAGATGGGAGTTCAAGCAGCCGCAGCCATTCCTGCGCACGCGCGAGTTCCTGTGGCAGGAGGGACACACCGCCTTCCGGCTACAAGAGGAGGCCGCCGAAGAAGTGCTGCAGATATTAGGTAAAATAATCTAGCTTCTAATATATAAAATAATCTGTCTTCTTTTGTAGTGTCGTATCAGCCTGTTGCGTCGAACATTTAGGCGGCGCACGCCAGTAAAGCTTCCAATCGGCATGTTATTTCCGACATCTTCAACAATCATATTTCAACCAATTTACACAAAACCATAATGAATTATACACTTAAACCTTTCTCATGAATAACTCTGTCTATTGGTAACGTTTTTTTAAGAAAAAATCTATATATGGCGTGTTTTGAACCGCAAGTAAGATTTGTAATCGTTGTCCAATTCAATTGAAACGAACTATAAATAACACTGACTATATTGGTATCGTTCTCAGATCTGTATGCTCGCGTGTACGAAGAGATGCTGGCCATCCCGGTGATCAAGGGCCGTAAGACTGAGAAGGAGAAGTTTGCGGGCGGCGACTACACCACCACCGTGGAAGCTTATATACCAGCTAGCGGCAGGGCCATACAGGTGAGCTGATAGACTTGCTTTGTGATGGAAATCAGATTATATGATCTTTTCTAACACTAGCTTTTGCTTTCGATTTCGACCGCGTAACCTACATATTATGTAATAATTTATAGCCTATAGCACTCGGCAATAAAGTACCTTTCTACCAGTGAAAGAATATTTAAAATCGGATCATTCGTTCCGGAGATTAACCCCTACATTCAAACACACAATACATGAAACACATACAATTTATGAAAATTTTAAACAAATTATTCAATTCCTGAGACACGTTAAAACGTCTAAACACTGAATATACAAGATATACAAGTAGAACGTTTAGTTTTAATTCCGTCAAACTAGTTCAAGCTTGGGTGCATGCACAGCAACCTCCCACCCGTTAATTACCATCAATTAAACACTGAAATAAAAAATGGTAGGTTATTTTTTATAATCTAGCTTGCTTCTAGCTTGGCTGTTTCGTTACTTACTTCAGAAACTAAATATTCGCATCACCTCCACGACGGTAGCGAAACGGCGAAGCCATACATTTTTTTTGACGTGGTGTTCCGTCGCTTCCGCGGGCAAGTGCCACCCGAGCGCACAGTGACATAGTGCATAGGAAGTGATACTAACATAGATTTAAGGTTCTATATACTAACAAGTTTTGTATATAATAATATATATGTTAGTCTGTAAGGTATATATCTATGGGCCAATGTAGCCTGAAAATAAAGGTATTTTGATTTGATTTGATTTTGATTTTACTGATATGTAGAATTTGTGAAGTTTAGGGTCGGTAGAGTTAGGCCGTGTAGATTCAGAAGCTTGGCTCTACATGAGATCTGATATCTTTTTCACAGGGCAAACCTTATGTGGTCGTCTTGGCAACATTTTACATGAAATGATTTTGGTGGGATACGATATTTAATTTTTTTGTTCCCCCCCCCCCCCCGTCACTGCTAATATTACCCCCCAAAGTGGTTGGTTACCGCGGCTGCTTATATTAAGGTCGTTTTCATCAATACAGCAATATTCGTGTAGACAGCGGCGTGCACAGAGTTTTTAGACAGGGTAGGCAAAAAATTTTAAAAGCTTACTTACTTATAATACCTTCCGCATTTTGGTATTGGTTCGTCGTCTTGTCGATAAAATAATGATCTATGTGATTTACCACCTCAAGTATGTTATAATAAATATTTATCTGAGTTATGTAGGGTAGGCAGTGTCTTTTTGTCTTTATGAACCGCACGCCACTGCGTGTAGATCAATATGACTCCTTGACTTTCTGTTTTTTCGTTCAACATTTATTTGTTTACTAACAGGGAACTGACATTATACCCACCCCGACGCAAAAAAAAAAAATGCGCTTAAGCGTGTATTTGCGGAAACCAGCCCGTTTATACCTTATTGTGCGGGACAGCCTAACAATATAGATGTAATTAGCTGTAAGATGTAAAATAATTATTAATGTACAGATTTCTATGATAGTTAATAAGTTTTAGTTATAGAAAATATATAGTTTGTAATATTATTAATGTTAACTAGTTTAAAAAATACGTAAAATGTAACCGCGGCTTTCGTTAAGGTAAAGATCTCTTGTACTTAAGTAACCGCGGCTGTCGTTAAGGTAAAGATCTCTTGTACTTAAGTAACCGCGGCTTTCGTTAAGGTAAAGATTTCTTGTAGTTAAGGTTAATGTAAAAAATAAAACTATATTCTTATTGGTAGAAAAGTAAGGCTTGTGATTAGTTAACCAATAGGAAACACGGAATTAATTTATATAAATATAGGGCAAAATTGTAAGCGACACAGTCGGCAGGAAGACTCAAAGGAAACAATAAAACAGTGCTCTAGAAAATTGGCGTTTTCACTTCAAGCCAGCGAACAGTAAATGTACAAACTGTACATTTAATGGTCCTTCGAGCCGGATACAACAGGAAGTGTCGTCAAGTGATAGTGTTCAAGAACAGAAAAAGCTCGAAGAAAGTATGGTGGTCACACGCTCAGAGGGAAAAGGTCGCAGCACGTCCACAGAACAGACGCCATCGACGTCCGAGGGGACCGACGCTACCTCGGCGACCGACGTCACGATAGGAACAGATACGGGCACTACAGCCACGGGGACAACCGCCACGGAGACAACGGCTACGAGCTCCGCGACACCAACACCCTGTGCCGGGCCCTCTTCTGCGACAGATACGCTCGCTGCGGACGCGCCTTCCGTCACGCCCTCTAACGCAACGACGTTGCCTGCCGACGCGACCCACAAACGAGCAACAATGAAGCAATCTACGAGAGTCCCTGCCGCCGTCACCGACAGTAAAAAGATACCATTTCAAGAAATTGAAACTTCGACAGTGAAACGGTTTAAGAAAACTACAGGAGGTCTGCCCCTGCCGTGCGGACCACAGAATCCCCGTCCTCCTAGTAGGAAGGGGCAAGAATCGACTCGCAGCAAGACTAAGGCGCGCAAGATAGCGAAAGCCAAGGAAGAATTAATACGCCTACAAGTCGAACTAGCTGCAGCACGACTAGCTGCACTAGAAACAGAAGATACAGAAGATGAAGACGATGTGTCAGTGTATTCGAAAACGGAAACGAATGAACGAGTCGACAACTGGTTGGACAGTCAAGAACCCCACCCAGTGCTAGCGATCGCGAATGAACCACACCACCCGACTGAAGATCCGGTAGTGATCAACACCGATAAACAGAACCCAGTGAAATGCACAGAAGAACACCCGCAACAGCCACATCGCCCGCAGCTATCACCGACAGGAAGACAACCCGACTTTACAGAACTAGCTGCAGCGATTACAAGTGCTGTCAAGGCAGCACAGCGCCCCAAGTTCATCGAGTTACCTTTCTTCAACGGATCGCATCAAGAGTGGTTGCCGTTCCGTGCCGCGTACTTTGAAACAGAAAATATGTTCTCCGTAGTAGAAAACACAAACCGTCTGCGAAGAAACTTGAAAGGCAAAGCTAAAGAAGCGGTTGAAGGACTACTAATCACCAGCGCACACCCTACAGAAATAATGAAGACATTGGAATCACGGTTTGGAAGACCTGAATCGATCGCGTTAATGGAGATGGAGGCACTCCGCGCTCTACCCCGTCTCACAGAATCGCCACGGGACATCTGCATATTCGCAACCAAAGTCTCCAACATCGTCGCAACTTTAAAAACGTTGAGCTGCGTGAACTATATGTACAACCCGGAAGTCTCGAAGACAATTGTGGACAAGCTCACACCTACTCTGCGCTACAGATTTTATGACTTCGCAACGACACAGCAAAAAGAAGACCCAGATCTACTAAAAATAGAAAGATTCCTCAAGAGAGAAGCAGACTTATGCGGACCGTACGCGCTACCTGAACAAGTGACGCCGCATACAAGCAGCACCATACAGAAGAGGCCACAAAAGGTATACAACGTCAGGGAGAGAACATACACACCGAAATGTCCTGTATGTGAACAAGAAGGTCATACTTCAACAGAGTGTGAACAGTTCAAGAAGTCTAACGAAAATGAAAGGTGGGACATCGCTAAATCCAAACACCTGTGTTTTCGATGCCTACGATATAAGAACCGAACACACAACTGCCGGGGGAAACCATGTGGTGTAAATAGCTGCAAACGTTATCACAACAATATGCTACACTACGATAAGAAAACAGAAACTAAGAACACAGAAGTAAAGGAAGATCAACAGACAGCGGAAGCGATCAACTCTGCCTGGACGGTCAAGAAGAAACAGTCGTATCTGAAAATCATTCCGATGCAAGTGGAAGGACCGCGAGCCACAATCAATACCTTCGCGTTGCTGGATGACGGGTCAACAGTCACGTTAGTCGACGACAGCATAGCCGAACACATAGGAGCAACAGGACCCATCGACCCGTTGAAGATAGAAACTATCAACGACATGAAGACATCAGAATCAGGATCAAGAAGGGTCAACATCAAACTAAGGGGACTCAACGATTATGAAGAAGAAGTACAAGCTCGCACAGTAAGCAACCTGCAAGTTTCATCACAATACGTGCCGAGGGAATTGGTTGAAAAATGCAAACATCTCACAGACATTCACGAACACCTTACATACGCGTATGCGAAGCCACAGATACTAATTGGACAGGACAACTGGCATCTTCTGATAGCATCAGAAGTTAGAAGAGGAGACAGGAACCAACCAGTGGCCTCTCTCACACCGCTGGGCTGGGTGCTCCACGGCAGTCAGACCCGCACCATTGGACGCCACGTTGATTTCATATCACATATCGCTGAAGAAAGAGATGATAACTTAGAAAACCTCGTGAAGCAATACTTTGAGATGGATGCACTCTGCATAAACCCTAAGAAACCGAAAACGGATCCTGAAGAACAAGCGCTGCTCATCCTAGAGAAGGTGACGACTAGAACAGCCACAGGAAGATTTGAAACCGGTCTCCTTTGGAACAAGGAAGCCATCAAGTTCCCTGATAACTATGAAAACTCACTGAAACGACTCTTCAATATAGAAAAAAAGATTGACAGAAATCCTGATCTGAAGAAGAAGTATAAAGAACAGATGGACGCCCTTATCCTGAAAGGATACGCTGAACCCGCTCCACAACAGAAGACTCCCGGCAAGACTTGGTACTTGCCGCACTTTGCAGTGATCAACCCGATGAAACCTGACAAACTGAGAGTAGTCCATGACGCTGCGGCCAAAACGAAAGGAGTAGCGTTGAATGACATGTTACTCAAGGGACCTGACCTCCTGCAATCGCTGCCAGGAGTTGTTATGCGTTTTCGACAACACAAGATCGCAGTCACAGCGGATATTAGAGAAATGTTTATGCAAATCAAGTTGCGAAATGAAGACAGAGATTCACTTCGTTACCTATGGAGAGGAGATCAACGTGGCGATCAACCTCCAGAAGAATACAGAATGACATCATTGATCTTTGGGGCATCGTGCTCTCCTTCAACAGCGATATATGTAAAGAACTTGAATGCCCAACAGCATGCTGATACTCACCCGGAAGCCGCAAATGCCATCATACACAAGCACTACGTCGACGACTATTTAGACAGTTTCAAAACCCTAGAAGACGCCGTGCGCATTACGAAGAGTGTCAGAGAAGTACATACGAAAGCAGCCTTTGAACTAAAACAGTGGAAGTCGAACTCGTCGGCGCTACTGAGAGCGCTTGACGAATACGAAGAAATAGGAGACATAGAACTCTACAAATCAGATGAGAAGTCGGAAAGAGTGCTGGGTCTCGTCTGGAAACTCGACACAGATGAATTTACCTTCAATCTTAATTTAAACAGAATCCCACTCACGCTGATAGAAGGAAGAACACCTACGAAAAGAGAAGCCCTGAGAATTGTGATGTCCCTGTTTGATCCCCTTGGCTTCGCGTCACCTGTCACCATAAAAGCAAAACAAATACTACAAGAAGTGTGGCGCAGAGGAACCTCGTGGGACGGGAAGATAGATGAAGATCTAGCAGAGCAATGGGAAATCTGGATGATTTACTTGAAGAAGCTCCACGACGTGACGATCCCTAGACAGTACATCAACTACAGTGACGCGATTTCAATCCAGTTACACATCTTCACCGACGCTAGTGAGTCGGCTTACTCCGCAGTCCTGTTCTGGAGGACAGTGACGCCAGACGGCGAGGTCGGCCTCTCGCTCGTCATAGCTAAAGCGAGAGTCGCACCATTGAAACTGACATCAATTCCGAGGCTAGAACTACAAGCAGCAGTCATGGGAGCCAGACTCGCAGAAACGATAATAGAAGAGCACGAGAGAAAACCTGATTCCAAGGTATTCTGGACAGATAGCAAAACAGTTCTCAACTGGATACGGACCGGATCACGAACATACAAACCCTACGTCGCACATCGTTTAGCAGCTATAGAAGAGTGCTCCAAAGTCAACGAGTGGCGTTGGATCCCGACGAAAATGAATGTAGCAGACGACGCCACACGAGACGTACCGCCGACCTTCGATAAAAATCATCGGTGGTACAAGGGACCCGATTTCCTGTATGAAAATGAAGATCTCTGGCCTACCGAAACACCTACAGCAGAACCATCTGAAAAATCCAACGAAGAGAGGATACATCACGTAACCGACAACAGACGTCCGAGGTTAGCAGAAGCCCTACCTGAAAAATCGCGCTTCTCTAACTGGGACAGACTTCGATACACAGCAGCGAGGATTCTACAGTTTATTCAGATCTGCAGACCCACAAAACACAGTGTCCACTACAAAAGAACCAAAAAGAACAAAGAAACAGACCCAAATTGGAAGAAGACAAATAAATCAGAAATCAGACGAGGTGTAACAACAAAGAAAACAACGCCTCTCAAGAACAGAAAATTCCTTCCCGTCTCCGCTGAACTCCTCAAGGCAGGAGAAGAATTATTGATGCGCTCCGCACAAGAAGACTCCTTCGCAGAAGAAATAGAAGACTTGAAGAACAAGAAGACGATCAATAAAGAAAGTCGTCTACATCAGCTGAGCGTTGAATATGTGAACGGAGCAATAAGACTCAGAAGCCGCATCCTAGCAGCTCAAAATATAACAGAAGATTTCAAGAGTCCATTAGTAGTCGACGGTGATCATCCTACAGTCAAACTCTGGATAACAGCAATACACCGCCAACTACATCACGCCGGTGTAGAAGCAACAGTGAACGAATGCAGACAGCAGTACTGGGTGCTGCGTATACGTCCTGTAACACGGGCATTACTTAGAAGATGCCTATTTTGCAGAATGAAGACACAAAAACCGCCACACCCAAGAACAGGAGATCTACCAGCATGTCGCTTAGCTCATCACAAACGACCCTTCGCCTTTACTGGAATCGATTACTTCGGACCTCTCTCTGTGACCGTCGGGCGAACACGACAAAAGAGATACGTAGCTATTTTTACGTGTCTTACCACGAGAGCGATACATCTAGAGATCGCCGGATCGCTCAACGCAGACTCCGCGGTAATGGCGCTCAGAAGAATGATTGCGAGACGTGGTTGTCCGACTCAAATCTGGTCGGACAACGGCACCAATCTAAAAGCAGCGGACAAAGAACTTCGACAGGCAATCGACGAGGCAACCATACAAGAAGCAGCGAAGAGAACTATCTCCTGGCGCTACATACCACCTGGAGCACCATTCATGGGTGGTGCTTGGGAACGTATGGTACGATCAGTCAAGACAGCGCTCGGGGCGACATTGCATGAAAGACACCCAACAGAGGAAGTACTCTCAACTCTACTCGCTGAGGTAGAATACACAGTAAACAGCCGTCCACTGACGCATGTATCGACCGAAGCAGAAGATCCAGAAGCTTTAACACCCAACCATTTTCTACTGGGAGGATCTGGACGAGTGCCACAGCCAGGAACGTTCAACGAGAAGGACACCGTCTCTAGATCCAGTTGGCGTTCGGCACAACGGCTAGCAGATATCTTCTGGGCGCGCTGGATAAAGGAATACCTTCCGACACTTCAAAACCGGCGGGAGCCCCACGGACAAGGGCCAGCGATACAGATCGGCGACCTGGTACAGCTAGTCGACCCCAACCTTCCTCGCAACGTGTGGATCCGAGGCCGAGTCATCGCAACATACCCAGGACCAGATAACGTCGTGCGCACCGTGGACGTCCAAACTAAAGGAGGAGTACTGCGACGACCCGTCAGAAAACTGGTGATCCTGCCCCTATCTACCAACGTCGTGCCCGCACCCGGAAATGATGCAACAAGTAGCACGGCGGGAGAGATGTGCGGGACAGCCTAACAATATAGATGTAATTAGCTGTAAGATGTAAAATAATTATTAATGTACAGATTTCTATGATAGTTAATAAGTTTTAGTTATAGAAAATATATAGTTTGTAATATTATTAATGTTAACTAGTTTAAAAAATACGTAAAATGTAACCGCGGCTTTCGTTAAGGTAAAGATCTCTTGTACTTAAGTAACCGCGGCTCTCGTTAAGGTAAAGATCTCTTGTACTTAAGTAACCGCGGCTTTCGTTAAGGTAAAGATTTCTTGTAGTTAAGGTTAATGTAAAAAATAAAACTATATTCTTATTGGTAGAAAAGTAAGGCTTGTGATTAGTTAACCAATAGGAAACACGGAATTAATTTATATAAATATAGGGCAAAATTGTAAGCGACACAGTCGGCAGGAAGACTCAAAGGAAACAATAAAACAGTGCTCTAGAAAATTGGCGTTTTCACTTCAAGCCAGCGAACAGTAAATGTACAAACTGTACACTTATACCTTAACACTTATGCCAGGCCACAAGGCAAGGCAAGCTTTGTTTATTTCACATTTTACTAACAGGGAGCCACGAGCCACCACCTCGGCCAGAACTTCTCGAAGATGTTCGAGATCGTGTACGACGATCCCGACACCCAGGAGAAGAACTACGTGTTCCAGAACTCCTGGGGCATCACCACCAGGACCATTGGTATGAATAAGTTGCTAATAATATTAATAATAACATACATGGCGTCACGCCTGTAAGGCTACTCCAAAGGGTTAGGCAGAGATGTACTATTGAACACCCACATTTCACCAATGCCATTATTGAGTCCCATGTAATAAAGGGCGAGCCTATTGCCATATACCGGGCTATATATATGTATATTGCCAAACTCCTTGCTGCTATTGGGAATTTCCATACAGAAAAACTAAATAAGTCTACCCGACACGGAAATCTAACCTACGACCATGCGGCTGTGGCTTGCGACTAGCCCAAAAAGACATTAATAACAAAAAGTTCATAAGCCGTATAATAAAATTTCTATCCCCAGGTGTGATGGTCCTGGTTCACGGAGACGACAAGGGGTTGGTTCTCCCTCCCCGAGTGGCTGAGGTCCAAGCGATCGTAGTCCCCTGCGGCATCACGGCCTCAAGTTCCACTGAAGAGAGGAAGAACCTCATCGACTCCTGCAAAGCGCTGGTCAATGATCTGATCGCGGCAGGCCTGAGGGCCGAAGGAGATTACAGGGACAACTACTCGCCAGGGTGGAAATTCAATCATTGGGAGCTTAAGGTATGTGCTATTTGGAGTAACATCTCTTAGGCCCAATTCCACCCACCTATAACAGTCGTCTAGGCACAAATAAGTCATTTGACAGCGATTTTTGTATAATTAATCGCCCGTTTTAATTTTAAATACATGTTATATTACCCCAGGCCCAAGATCGTCTGACAACATAATCAGAGGCCCTAGTGTAAGTTTCTTTCGGCAAACTCGATTTAACGCATCGAATACGTTCGGCGCTCCAATTGGTGGAAAGCACGAAACGGACCAATCGGAGTGCTGAACGCTTTCGATACGTAGTAGGGCGCTAGAAAATAATTGATTGTCACGAAATAGGTTTGAGAACCTCTAATTTAGGTACTTCGAAGTCGATTATTCGAAAAAAATATGTAGATGTACTTGTACTTGGCGTAAAAAATCAAGAACATCCAGAGTGCCACAATTCTTATGACTGCGGTTTATTAAAAAAAAGCCTTCTACAGAACTGCGTGGAGTATTAAGCGTTATCTATTTTATAGGGAGTCCCAGTACGCGTCGAATTGGGTCCTAAAGACATGGCTCGCGGCGAGGTGGTGGCCGTGCGACGTTTGACTGGCGACAAGCTCACGCTGAAGAGAGCCGACGCCGGGAAACAACTCGTGGATCTACTGGAGAGGACGCACCATGAGATGTTTGAGAGGCGAGTTAAAAAGGATTTTTTATTTACAAATATTCTAAAACTGTTAAATAAGACCCAGTTGGCGGTGGGTTCACTTCCCGCATGGAAAAAATACTTGTATGAGCACAAAAATATTAATTATAAATACATATTTTTCGTTGTTGTTGTTGTTTCGGGTCTTTAAGTGTGTGCACATGAGATGAATGTTTATAAACTGTACCCAAGAAACATGTGACATCCCACGTTTATGGAACAAAAAAACATTGGTATGTGAATAATGAATGCATAGATGAATCCTACTAATATTATAAATGTGAAAGTTTGTGAGGATGGATGGATGGATGGGTTTTTGTTACTCTTTCACGACAGAACGGCTCAACGGATCTGAATGAAATTTGACACAGAGGTAGATTATACTCTGGAATAGCATATAGGCTACTTTTTATCCGGGAAAATGTACGAGTTCGTAAACCACGCGGGCGAAGCCGCGCGCGGAATCTAGTGTTAAATAAATGTTGTATAAAGTTTATGCAGAGACAAACGCCTATACAAAATATGGTGCAACGATATTTGCATGGGTGTAGTGGTCGCATTTGCGGTTGCTGGGCATTATTTTAAAACAAAATTTTGTAACCTTCAATCTAAATAGTTCTAGTAGGTCCTTAGTTTAGAATAGTGTAGTATAGCCATGTCAAACATGCGACCCACTGAGCATTTTCCTGAGGCCCGAATCAATTCTGAACAGCCAGATAGTGCGGCCCGCGAGCGTGTTTAAAAGTTTTAGAAAATGTCCTTTTCGACATTTCGCTCATATCAACCACTCGTTTAATTCCTTCCTTTTAATTTATTATTTGTTTAGGGCCACGAAAGAGCGTGACGCGAGACTGTCACTGGTTACAAAATGGGATGACTTCACGGATGCCCTGGAGCGCAAGCATATTCTGTTGGCGCCGTTCTGCGGAGAGATCCCTTGTGAAGATAACATCAAAAACGATAGCGCCAGGCAAGTTACTACTATTTTATTTATGATTGTATTGTATTATATTGAACATAGTTTTTTTTTTAAATTATGTTTCCTTTGGGAAATGAAGGCATCAGGGTATGTTAAATTATATAAAGATTCTCTTCCACAGAACTGACGATGACCCAACAACTGAGGTGAAAGCTCCAGCGATGGGTGCCAAATCTCTATGCATACCATTCCAGCAGCCTCGTCAACTGGCTGCTAGTGACAAATGCATCCACCCGGCTTGCAACAACAAGCCGAAGTTCATCACACTGTTTGGAAGAAGTTACTAATAAGTTTCATTAAAACAAGAGCAACTTTTTTACAAAATATATAATTTATTGTTTATTCTTTAGTTTTTTTTTGTCAGTATATATGGATGGTAATTTCATATCGCACCCTGAGAACGAAAGTGATCTTATTCAAAAATGTGATTTGTGAACTGAGTAAGAAAGTCTTCAAAAAAGTAAGCTTTTTAAGGTCAGTTTTGGTTGTTCAGGAATTTTGAGTAAGATCACTTTCATTCTAAGGGTGCGATATAACAAATTATCTGATATAAGATAGCCAATCCTAATTGCTGGATGTGAAATACGTAGTCAGAAAAAGTATAACCTAACCTTGAGGCAGAAGGATCAAAGATAAACTATGTACAGTCAGCATCAATAAGATTATAACACTTAATGAAAATCAAAAGCGATTTTTAGAGGAAACAGTGATTGAAATCTTGACCAATTTTACACATATCTGTGGATACATAAAAATACAGTCTTTTAAATTTTATGATTTTAACCAATAGTTTTCCAAGATTAACCATTTGAATTTCGGTACATGTATAATATATATTTTTCATGCTGACTGTATCTACATTATGAATGTATTTTGTTTTTAAAATGATACTACATCGTTTTTTTTTTACATAAAATTTACACGGATTTTACAAAAAAAAAGTAAGTAAGCAGTCAATCACTTTCTACCTTAATATTTTGTCGTAGATGTGTTCTTACACATTCATTGTTATTGGAAGTCCAGGACAAGGTTCTCGTGCAATTAGCAATCATGTAAAATCTTGGTGGATATTGTTTGCTTACCTTGTTGAAACTGAGTGCACTATATTTTTTAGAAAATTCATTCTACATATAGAAGGTGAGATTTATATACTAAAAATAAACTTACGTAGATGCAGATGAGAATTCGTCCCTGATTATGAACTAAAATATATTTATTAAAGTGAGCAGAGCATCGATGGAATTGAGCTCGTTCCCTATAGAAGTTGCATTGCTTAAGTGTGCATGCATCTCTGATTCGATGGATATTTGCTACATCATTCCATTCACCTCCTCTCGATCTTCTCCTGGCCTGTAATCAGCACTAAAAAATTCTTTAGAGTCTGTTAACTTATCTAAGCTTCCTTCCAACAGCTGAATTCTCCTTTTTTTTGCATTCAGCAATTGCACAAACTTTCCATAAAGGCTAGTCTCCAAGGAAGTTTTAATGTCCACAAACTTTTCCAATTCTGTTTTGCATTTTTTTAAGTCTGTAATAATTTCATCGTTTTTCACGTTTAGGCTGCTGATTGTGGTGCGTAGTTCTTCATTTTCTGCCAATAAAAAGTCTAGTAACAAGTCTTTCGATTCTACAGTTTGATCACGATGTACTGGTACGGAACCGTGGACTAGGGCCGCAAGTCCGTGAAGCGAGTCCTCAAATCTCTTCTTCCAAGTAAATGTAGCCGAGTTACTATCATCTCGAGATATCGTAAAATCGTATGTAAAATTGCCGTTACTATTTCCCTTCAGGCTTCTTTTAACATTTTTATAATATTGCTCTTCAGTCTCTTCAAAACGTTCTCTGTACTTTTTAGCAAATTCATAGGAAAATCTACCGGACCAAGTAATTTCTCCGTCAAATATCTTTATTTGAAACAAATCGTTCAAGTTTTGTCTCCAAAGCACTTTAACATATAGAGATTTTCCTTTTATTTCGAATTTCGTGATGGAAGTGTTTTTGGAAATGTTATGTTCCATTTTTATTAAAAATATACAAAACTACTGAAATTGAAATGAACACTTGCCGATTTTGTTTGTTTACAGAGGTTTACAGGAGAACGGAGAATGACAGTGACAGTAATATCTTGGGTTGTCATATGTAAAAATAATATAAGTATAACATCTGTAAAAAAATATTTATGTGATATTTCACACAGTATTATATTATCTGTGACTAGGGTTTCCCTCAGATAGAGGATAGTAGGTAGATGTAGCATAATAAGTTGAACAATTTATTCATACTCAACACTCTTCGTTCTAATATCAGTTTATGTGTGAAAGAAAGAGAAAGCAAGAGCCGTTTATGCACATCTTGAATCAGTGCGCGCCACCAGCCGTGGGCAGCCATATTTGTTGGTAACCAGCTGGTTACCAATGTGTCGTTACGATAATCGGACTTTTTAGTGGTTTTATTCTCGATTTTGAAGTTTTCCTTACTGTGGATATATTATAAATTAGTTATGGCGTGTAATGTTCCCGTTTCTTCTAGCCGAGCGGGTATATTGACTGAAAATAATGCAAAATTATCTTTTCATAGGCAAGTCGAATTCATGTTTATTGAACTTTACGAAGCAAACTTGTAAATCCTGTTTTTTATTCTCACTTAAAATAAAAGTAATACATGTGTTTAGTGCGTACACAGTTTCATTATGATTCTAGCTGTTAGTGTTTAACAAAAGACATTAAAAAGTTTGACTCGGTATGTATGTATGACATTTCACCTACTTTATAGTGTTGTGAATCAGAATCAGAATATTTATCGATAATTTTAATATTTTGTTAGAGTGGATGTTTTCTTGATTATATAAAATAAAATTAATTTTGGTCATTTTTAAACAATTCAAACACAAATTTTAAATAAGAGTTGTTAATTCAAATTTAAAAATGGTAGCTCTTTTCCATTTTTCATTTGTATTTCGGTTGTGAAATTTTCCACAAAGAGCGTCGAGTTGGGCTTTAAGTTAATATAAAAAGTGATTAACATATTTGACTTGTTTTATTTCACATTTCTATGAAAGACTAGCCTACATGTATAAGTCAACCTCATATCAATGGTAACAAAACTAGTAAAAGCAGATCCTTTCCTCTGTAACACTGTCCGCTGAAAATGGTTTTGTTACCTTTGATATGCGGTTGCACCAATGAATGTCCCATCCAGTACCTAAAATATACCACCAATACCACTATCTATAACTAGATATAGGCTGATTAGTTCGGAAACAAATTGTAGACGGCGCCACTGCGCTTGTTTACATAAAAATACCGCAAGAGGGCTCTCTTTACCCAGTATCTTATACTTTTTGGGTAAAAAATTATAATTTATGGTATCTTTTCAAAAAAGAATTTCACTGAATACATAAATTGCATAAATAGATGCAGCTTGATAGCTTGAACTCTAATCCGTGCTACAGGCTATTCAATCTGTAGAATCAATTTGTGAAGTCGAAATTGACCTAACCCGACTCACGAATCAACCGGTCTCAAAATTTCATTTAGATGACACTAACTAAAGTGCTAACAAAACCGCAGGCCGAAGTTATTATTGAAATTATACGTCATTTCTGAACATTTAATCTTTTGGTATTGGCTTTACGAATTTTATCGATACCGACAAAAATCCTTTAAAAATGAACATTGCTATTGATCAGTATAAATATAGTTAGGATTGTATAGTCAAAATGGAGACATCTCAGATAAAGAATATACTAGATGGATCTTATCAAGCAAGAGCCGGAGACATATCACTATTTTCTTCGCAACACAGAAAAATGACATATGACAGAAAGAGATAATGATAGTGGCTCAGGATATGCGAAACAAACGCAATGTCTCCATTTTGACTATACAATCCTAACTATATTTATACTGATCAATAGCGATGTTCATTTTTAAAGGATTTTTGTCGGTAACGATAAGTCGGGTTAGGTCAATTTCAACTTCACAAATTGATTCTACAGATTGAATATTAAATTGAATAGCCTGTAGCACGGATTAGAGTTCAAGCTATCAAGCTGCATCTATTTATGCAATTTATGTATTCAGTAAAGTTCTTGTTTGAAAAAATACCATAAATTATAATTTTTTACCCAAAAAGTATAAGATACTGGGTAAAGAGAGCCCTCTTGCGGTATTTTTATGTAAACAAGCGCAGTGGCGCCGTCTACAGTCTACTTCCGAACTAATCAGCCTATATCTAGTTATAGATAGTGGTATTGGTGGTATATTTTAGGTACTGGATGGGACATTCATTGGTGCAACCGCATATTAAAGGTAACAAAACCATTTTCAGCGGACAGTGTTATAGAGGAAAAGATCTGCTTTTAATAGTTTTGTTACCATTGATATGAGGTTGACTTATACATGTAGGCTAGTCTTTCATAGAAATGTGAAATAAAACAAGTCAAATATGTTAATCACTTTTTATTTTAACTTAAAGCTCAACTCGACGCACTTTCTGGAAAATTTCACAACCGAAATACAAATGAAAAATGGAAAAGAGCTACCATTTTTAAATTTGAATTAACAAATCTTATTCTGACTGTCACCAGTTTAAAAATGACCAAAATTAATTTTATTTTATATAATCAAGAAAACATCCACTCTAACAAAATATTAAAATTATCGATAAATATTCTGATTCTGATACACAACACTATAAAGTAGGTGAAATGTCATACATACATACCGAGTCAAACTTTTTAATGTTTTTTGTTAAACACTAACAGCTAGAATCATAATGAAACTGTGTACGCACTAAACACATGTATTACTTTTATTTTAAGTGAGAATAAAAAGCAAGATTTACAAGTTTGCTTCGTAAAGTTCAATAAACATGAATTCGACTTGCCTTTGAAAAGATAATTTTGCATTATTTTCAGTCAATATACCCGCTCGGCTAGAACAACCGGGAACATTACACGCCATAACTAATTTATAATATATCCACAGTAAGGAAAACTTCAAAATCGAGAAGAAAACCACTAAAAAGTCCAATTATCGTAACGACACATTGGTAACCAGCTGGTTAACAAACAAATATGGCTGCCCTCGGCCGGTGGCGCGCAGCGCTTCAAGACGTGCATAAACGGCTTTTGCTATCTCTTTCTGTCACACACAAACTGATATTAGAACGAAGAGTGTTAAGTATGAGTAAATTGTTCAACTTAATACGCTACATCTAAGGATTGATTTATCTGAGGGAGACATTGCGTTTGTTTCGCATATCCTGAGCCACTATCACTATCTCTTTCTGTGATATGTCATTTTTTTGTGTTGCGAAGGAAATAGTGATATGTCTCCGGCTCTTGCTTAATATAATCTATCTACCTACTATCCTCTATCTCAGGGGTTTCCAACCATACTGTTAAAAACAGTATTATACTTTTTTCGATTTAATACGTTTTACTGTTTTAGAAAAAAAAAAGTATACAAAATACTGTTTTTATGACCGCTAGTATTCGGAGCCTCATTTAATTTAATATTAAATTGTGGAGAGGCTTATGAAAATTTTAGAAATGATAATAAATTGTGCAAGACGCTCCAAAAAAATGTTTTTAAATCGTCAAAAAAACAAAATACTGTTTATTTTTTTAAATATATAACTTTAGTTCTCCGACCTTATTATACTTTATTTCTCGTTCAAAAAGTTAGGAACCCTAATATACACACAATTAATACTTATACACACGACGACACGGCTGGCGCAATGGCTAAGCGATTAGCTTTCTGCGCTAAGTGTCGCGGGTTCGATCCCCGCACAGAACAAATATTTGTATGATCTACAGATAATTGTTTCGGGTCTGGATGTTTGTGTATGTGAATATATGTGTTTGTAAACGCACCCACGATACAGGAATTATTCCTAGTGTGGGGCAAGGTTTATTTAAAAAAAAAAAATAGCCTTAGATCGGCACCGAATTAGTTATGATTACAGATATTCAACAGTGATTGCTTAGCAACAGATGAGTAGATGACCTACACGGTTGGTTACAAAAGAAAAACGATTTATTAATTCATATTTATTACTACAAATGTCAACTGACACCAGTGGGTGCCCTGTGTGAGCGTTTCTTGACTTTCTGTTGTCGTCGCTTAAGGTGGCGCTGAATTCGTCCGGCACCCTCCTTCTTTAATTCTTCATACTGCTTGACCAAGGCCTCTACGCGCAGTTCAGCTGTAATAATTATGATAAAAAAGTTAATTGACATTAATATCTTCTACAGTACATGGTATCTTAGGCTGGGGTGTGTCCGATCTGACGGTATTGGTAATGTGTTGAATGCCTAATAAAGAGGGTCATAGCTAGACGGTTATTATTCTATTTAATGAATACTATAATAGTATGTATGTACTACAATATATTTTGGTTAAACTTGAAATTTGTATATGTATATGTAAATGATGTATATATCAAAATATAAGAACTGTATAACTAAGAAATGTTTTACTAAATTCTTAGATAGGCCAAGATATGTGTGAAAGTGCAGTAGACATATTTGAAAACTAGTTTTAATAGCAGTAGTCCCACATACTGTAATGTATCAGCCGCAATTCCACACAAAGGGTTGTGTGTGAATTTTCTTACAGTAAAACTGTATCTTGGATTAATGCTCGGCAGCATGGCTTGAGATACCATTCATATAAATATTCCTACACTAAGATGTATGAAATATGTTGGTGACATTAGGTGACAACTGTGTCTGTAATTTTGAATGCAGTCTCTGGCTGGCTGGCCTGACTCTGGAACTTGGCGCGCACCAAATGCGGCTGCAGCCCGTGGTCAATGCAGAAGGAATTGTAAAATATAAAAGAGATGGCATACTGAATTCCATGTATCAGTAGGTACTTGGCATCTATACAATATATTTTGACGACACGGTTGGCGCAGTGGCTAAGCAATTAGCTTTCTGTGCTACGTGTCGCAGGTTCGTTCCCCGCACGGAACAAATATTTGTATGATCTACAGATAGTTGTTTGGGGTCTGGTCGTTTGTGCATGTGACATGTATGTTTGTAAACTGTACCCACGATACAGGAGAAATCCTAGTGTGGGGCAAAAAAATGGGTAGAGTTTGGAGTGACATTAACCAGTTCAGCACTGGTTGAGCAATATTAACCAGGTGAGCACTGGTTGAGCGATCAACTGCTGCACTTTATGTTGTGAGTTTTATTCCCACGTGGAACAAATATGTGCATGACCTAGATAATATATTTAATTTGTGTTTCTAAACACAACTACAAACCCTTATTTTTTATGGTAAATAATAATATTGATATGTTTAAAAAATAACATACATTTATTTTTAAAGTGTGGATGTTTTCCTTCCTTAAACTCATGTTCAATCTGTTCTCTATTCTTCTTTATTTCTTCCCTCTCAATCTTACTCTTCTTGGTAGCTTTGTGCTGGTCATTCAGTCTTTGCAATAGCCTCCTTAGTTTCAGCTGGCGTTCAGGATCAGAAGTCTCTTTTAACTCTGCTCTTATTGCCTTAATGTCTTTCATATGGATGTCTGACAGGAAATTGTAATTTTCAGAAAACTGTTTCTTGTCAAATTCGCCACACAGTGGATCAAATCTGAAAGGATTAATATTGATACAGTCAGGTTACATTTTATTTTCGCAATGATAAATATTAATACTTCAAATTCAAATACAATAGAAAAGAAACCTTATTCACATGAATAGGTTAGGATAGGTATTTTACAGATTTTATGGGATGAATAATTGTTGTTTCACATATTCATGTATTTCAGCATGTAAAGTGATTTATATCAATTTGTTAGTAATTATATTGAGTAAATAAATTGTGAAAATTTATTTATCTTATCAGACTGTATAAACATGTACTGTGTGAGGTACTAAGAGAGAGAGAAATGATTGAAATTACTGTATAAGCATTTATTTGTACATTTTATTATAGTAACTTTAAGTGATATTTTTATTGTTCTATTTAGAAACATAAATAAATATTATGCAAGATATGTACATGTACTAAAAGCTAAGCCACCAACTCATTACAGAAAATATGTGATTGGCTAGATTTTACCATACACTAAAATATCTGCTATCATCTACATTACCTTGGATCACGAATTTCTTTTTTCTTAGCAGTAGGAACACTCTGCAACATACGGACAGGCTTTTTAGAGCTCATCTCTCGTGGTCTGTTCTTATTTTCTCTTTTGAACACTTTGGGGACGTCACCTTCCTGTTTTTTGCCAGCCTGACCGAATAGAGCTTCCTTATAAACTTTGGCACCTATCTTTTCTTTCAGTTTTTGCAGTTCTTCAAATGATAAGGTAGACAGTTGAGATCTGATTTCGGTCTGAAATAATACAATTTACACTCGAGTTAGTATTGTATAAGATCGAACACTAATTTATTACAAGACAGGGATGTTTTGTAATAAATTAGTGTTCGACACTTAACCGACATTGGTGATTTTTTAAAATATTTTTTACTACTTCTATTGGCTGCAGAAATGTGTACAAAATAGTTCATTTTAATATTTTGACTAATTATAGTATTTACTCTTTCTCCGTCATCCTGTTCATCAACTGTTGAGTAAGTATCACTTTCGTCACTACTATTCATCTTTAAAACTATTTATTATTTATGTTCGTATGAAGCTACACGTTCAAAACCAAAACAATATATTTTTAAGAGGTTAGGTCAACAATTCAATATGTCAATGGAATTGACATTCCTTTGACGCATCTTTGACGTCACATCACATTAGCGAATAGAATAGCAGTTGGCGTTGGACGACGAACGGTTTACAAAGACCGTTTTGTGTTCTGTGACGATAAAACCGTTTTTCGTCCTATTGTTTTCGTTGCACAAACCAGTCTTCCAATTAATTATTGCAATTTTTTACTTTACATCTAAGCTAATACAGCCGACAATGCAATGATTCCATTATTTCACTCTTCGCGTCGTCGTCGTTCTTATCGTTTCGCATTTGTTCACAAAAAGGTTCTAAGAGCTTTTTGTCAGGTAAGATAAAAGCCTGGAAAAGTATGAAGGGAAGTTTATTTCATAAGTGAAGTCGTTTATAACGAATTTTTTAGTAATCTATTTCATAGATTTTACATCTTTTGAGAAACTGAAACTATTTCACTGGATTAAAACATACAATAATTGTAATTGTAATTCTGTTCGATACGTTTAGTTCTATATGTAGTCTTCAAGTTTAAACCAGTTGCAACGACAACCGTTTTCGTCGTCGGGAAAACAGTTGCGATTCGTTCGTCAAAAACTATTCTATAGGTACTAATATACATCAATGACCCACTACTTCATCACTTTAGCGATGGGCGTTGAATTAACGAATTAGTTGAATCAATGGTTCATCTTCTATCCACGTGTCAACGGTTGACCGTCTTTCAACACAATCAACTAGTTATATTCATCGATGAACTACGTTTACGAAGTCGAGAACGTAACTTTACTCTCAAATAATTCAACTTACGTTGCAATTAACTAAAAGTTAAAATATGTGATTTTGTGTGAAGGATTGAAAGGACACTGGCGATTTTGGCCCTAGCATATAAGGAAAGGATAAATATGAAAAAAAAAGCTCTGATAAAGTTATATTAAATAACACAAACTAGTATTGCTTACAACTTCCAGTTTGACTACAAAAAAAAAAAAAACGCATTTGATCCACAATATTGAGTTTATGATTTCTTACAGTTAACATTGATCATTTTGGTTTCTACCAAAATGGTTTCTCCAGGGTGGCCTAAAAGTGATTCAATTAATATTCAGTGGATTGTTAAAATTGATCATTTTGGTAGAAACCAAAAACAAATTTTAACTGTAAGAAATCATAAACTCAATATTGTATAAAATGTAGTTAGGCCACTATGGTTCTCATGGCCTTATTTGTATATTTTATTTGTGGTTTGGATCGTACCCAAAATCTCGGGTCATACGTTCCTTTGTACGATATCCATCATAGCAGTAATGTTTTATCATTAAATATCTGGTCAAAAAATATTTTATTAATAACAATGTTTTCACTTCGCATTTTTTTATTATGTAGTAAAGAATAAAAGTAAAACATATAAAAGAAAAATAAATATATAATCTTTATAGCACGATGTCATTTTTTTAACCTCAAATGGAACGCGTAACCATGGAAATAATATGTGGTGAATAACCGCGCAATTCTTTGTCCTTTGACTGATATTGTATTAGCGTAAGCGAAATTCTAAGTCTATGGTATCGACAACTGTCACCATTCAATCAAATCTTTGCTTCATTTCGTTGTGGTCGCAGCAGTATACGTTAAAATTAATCTCAGAGCCAAGCTTAAATAGAATTTCGCCGGTGGCTTTGACCATCGCTGCGTTTTACATGTTAACTAGTTGACAAATTCAACTAATAATTAAACTAGTTGACGAACGGAAATTAACGGTCCAGTTACGTTATCGAAAAAACCATTAACGACCCGTCCCTACATAACATCGTAACTATGTTTCGATTTACGCAATTGCCTTGTGAAAAATACATACAATATGGTACATTAGCTTCACGATTATATTCCCCCACTGTATTATTATATATTTACATACATTTCACCGATGCCGTAATTGCGATCCTATTGCCATCTACCGGGCACTATTTTAAATTCCAGCCTGCTCTTAAGAATTTTTAACAGAATAACCTTCTTAAGAATTCACTGCCTGAAACGGGTATCGAACTCAGGATTTCATGCCTCCTCATTTGCTACTGCTAGACCTATGAGGAAGTTATGAAAAATATATCTAGAGGAACTCGATCATTAGATCTATTGCGATCAAAAAAGTAACGATAGGTTTTAAAGAACTTTTTGGTTTCCCAAAAAGCTTTCAGTCATCTCAAATATTGTCAAAATAATGTAAAATTAAATATCACTCCAGTCAATAATGAAAAATATTTAGGAAAATGTCACAATAATTTCTCATACTAAGTACATGAAAACGGCCCTAAAAATTTTCCAAGTGTGAAATGGTAAATGATAACTAAATGGATTTAGACGAAGCCATTACCGTGACAAAATTATTTGTGCAAGATGAACCTTGCTACCTTATGGTTGGGTGGCAGTCAGATTCATTTGAAGTATACCTTTTCAATAAGGAGAAACTGTGGAAGGGGCGGTTTTCACCGAACCGACTGGTAGGTTTCAGCAGGAACTTGCACGTCTCCGAAGTTGCATATTTTGCCAGCGTAAAAAAATGTCTTTCTCAGCCACGAGAAGACTACAGTTACGAACTGAAAAGCGGTTTCTTTTATTGGAAACGTAAAATTAAAGGTTCAGCAGTCATAGAAGGATTTCTGCCGATGGAATTAGATCCATCTCCTAAACACGCACATCCAGATTTAATAGAAATTTTGATAGCACTTAACAAACATATGAAACAAAAAGTTCACAGCCTCAAATATAGGTTTCAAAATGTTAAATCCGATTATCAGAAGTGCTTGAGAGATACTGAAGAATTTTTAAACCTTAAAATTGAAATGGAGAAAGCACTTTGTGACAAGTTCCTGAGTTTACTAAGTGTTAAAAAATCGAAAATAAACGCTTTAAAATTGAATCAAGGATCACTCAAAAATGATGAAGACTTGATGGAACTAGGTTGCATTAGTAATAAAAAAATTAAATGAATGCTTGTGAATATCTTATTAATAAATATTTTCGTTCTTGACTATACCCATTTATTTATTGGTTAGCTGCAGATTTCCGATATTAATTTTATTGATAACATTTAACTTGGTAGGTTTTTCGATACAAGAATTTCACAATACATTTTTTTGGATTATTAATTACCCGTAACAAGTTTCTGGTTTTTACGGATTGACTATATCTAAGTGAAAAACTAATAATAATTATGAAAGAAAAAACGGTCATGGAATAGAAATAAGGTTTATAGTATACGATCATTGCTAAGGAACAAGATGATGACTTTGAGCTACGCTTGCTAGCTACGAGTGTCGTGTGTATGTGTGATCCGCTACGATTCGAACAACTTTACGAGACTACGCAACTTGTGGCTTGCACGGAATTTTACGACTTGCACAAACGTGCAACTGGATTCAAGAAGAAAATTTTGATATGGTTTAATTAGAATTATAATTATAGAATTATGTGACTCCGTGTCATGACAAAAATGCCGTGACAAGAAACGCAAAAGTGTATATGTAGAATTAGCGTTTTCTTTCACGAGAAGAAACTGAGCAGACAGCTAAGACATTTCAGGGGCAAGGTTTCTTAATAAGGCTATCTAGAAGGGATCGAATTTCAGTGAATTGCAGTGAGATTGCCGACGTGTGTAAATTAGATATCAGGAGAAATCGTAATTTAAGCACTAACCAGATAAAGGTACTTCCTTATAGCGATTGTAGTTGGTTTGCTCCAAACCAGTTTATAGATATTTGTGCCCCACAGGAGGTTAAATAACTGTCAGAATCTATGAACAAGTTTATGATACAGTTACATCTAAGCGTCTTAAATAATAAATTCACTAAGAATAACGGTAATTGCATAAAAATTGGAACATGTTTTGATAAAATTAAATTCGCTTGTTCATGTTCATATTCAAACTACTTACTTTGAAGGATATTAAACGTATAAGCAAACTGTAGTTGAGCAGAAAACTTGGCTAATATATAAATAATACAGTGAAATGAAATGATTTATTTTAATATATGGTGTATATTTGGTGGAATAGCCTTTTGGAGAAAGTGCCATAACTATTTGAGCTGAACTATCGCAACAGAGGGTAAAAATGGGTCAGTTATCGTGAGAATTAATGAAATGAACAGCGTTCAGTCTAGACCTCAATCACATTTACAATGTATAGCGGTTATATATAAGGAATCATTTAAATATAAACGACATTACACTATCAAAATAATGTAGTAAATAATATAAAAATAATTCATGGCAAAATTTTATATAAAAAGAAGGAAAGCTATAGAGCGGCTCAAACCCAAGCGTTCACTATAAATATATACTAGATATGATGACGGCAATTGGAGTTAAACCTAGACGGTACTGCGACCAATAGTGGGCACATGGAGCGTAGGAAGCGCGATGGCAAGATGGACCGAACAAAATAACATTTACAAAAATAAGCTAGTCGGACAGTTCAGACGGCTTAACAAGAGTGTTGGGACACAATTTTGTCACACATAGAAACAAATTCATTCAACAACATTTTAAAAAGTACCTGGTGGATGCATACTAAAGGGCAGAAGGCATATGACATGCAGTAGTTTGACTCAGGTACGGATGCTGATGATTGATGATAAAGATTTTCAAATGAGCTAAACAAGCTTGTGGCATGAGGGATCGTAGCTCAGTAATAGGGAGACAGTAATCAGAAAAGTCTGACCACTGGTCTAACCTTGGTGTGTATGTCCCACCAACTGACTGGTTGTAGTCAGATGGCAGCTGCACGGTGTAAGATACTGAACTTGATGTGAGCAGCCGAAGACTAAAAACAGAGGTATTTGTCTTTTACAGGAATCATAAAAGACTAGCTTCCACCTATGGCTTCGCCCGCATGGTTTACGAACCCGTACATTTTCCCAGGATAAAAAGTAACCTATGTGTTATTCCAGACTATAATCTATCTCTGTGCCAAATTTCATCCAGATCCGTTCAGCCGTTCTGGCGTGAAAGAGTAACAAAGATGCGTCCATCCATCCTCACAAACTTTCGCATTTATAATATTAGTAGGATATTAGTAGGAACTAGGATAGGATAGGATGATGACATTTCTTTAAATGTTGGTAAACCCGAAAATGTGTAAGTGGTATCTACGAAATTGCGGCTACTAACAAATAACTATCTACATAATAGTTTTAATATTATAGTATCATCAGTGTACATTATTTATTAAATCTATATAAAGAAGGATTTCGCGTAAAGGCGTGAATTTAGTACTGAGTAAGTAAGCCAGATGGAACGATGACTCGCGTAAGGTGGCTGGTTGAAAGTGGATGCGGAGAGCCGAGGACAGGGGTCTGTAACGCTCACTGGGCGAGGTCTATGTCCAATAGTGGACAAATGTTGAATGTTGATGATGATGAAGGTTTCATTTGTGCGAGAGAACGTTAATACTCTTATTTGAATCACTTACATTTTAGGTAATATTTCACGACATGGTTAGCGCAGTATCTATTAACGCGATTAACTTTCTGTGCTACGTGTCGCGGGTTCGACCCCCACACGGAACAAATATTTGTATAATTTACATATAGTTGTTTCGTAAACTGTACCCATATATGATACAGGAGAAATCCTAGTGTAGTTCAAAGTTCACAAAAAAAGAAAAAAAAAAATTTAAAATTTTATTGTTGACTTTTTAACTTGTTGAGCTGGAACATTTTATAATGTGTGCGTGTGTACTTATACTTTTAACGCAACGGATGTCGCCAACAATCAGTGTACGGTTACACAGTGTTAAGCGAAGAAGTTCAACTGTGTACTGTTGTAGGTAGGGTTGCCAGGTCGCCAAACCTAATAGCCGGACAGACCAACCAGTTTGGCCGGACATTTGGGTAAAAAGGATTTTGTGTCTCAGTATTAATAGGTACGACAAAAAACCACGCTCAACGCGCGGCGCTCGCTCGTTTGCGAAAGGTAAAAAGCCTAACAAAAGCCGGACAAGCCGGACACCGTTTATTTTGGCCGGACACGCAATCAAAAAGCCTAACTATGTCCGGCTTTATCCGGACACCTGGCAACGCTAGTTGTAGGTATCTACTAGTAAAAATTAAAGATTTATAAACACTCAGGCAGTCAACACCGAAACCACGTTACCACCATTCTGACTGACTAGTCTCACCACCACGGTATGTGGTATGAGCATTTTCCATGTAATACCAAAACGAAGAAGGAAGCTGGCTGACACAAATAAAAAAAGCGTGGTTACAAAAAAAAAAATGATTATGCCAGGGGTCGATTCCTCTAATTACATTAACTGCAATCGAACGTAGTCGATCAAAGAATTTTTGACGGTTTTCTTATCTAAAAACTGTCCAAAAGTTGTTGATTGGTTTCGATTGAAGTTTAGTAGTTAGTGGATCGACCTCTATAGGTCTATATCTCAGCTCACCTCCTGTAACACTACACATCTCTCACTAATATGTTGGAAAATACAGGGGTGAAAAATTTGCAAAAAAATGTGTGTTTTATATATTTATATTTAGTATTCAGTTTGTTTATTTGAGTGTTGACCTACTGCGTAATGTTTTGTGTTGCGTTAATCTTTTATAACACATCCTATTGAAACCCACGACGACGCATCAGTAACAATACACATTCGTTCGCGTTCAGACGAAACGTTCGTCAAATTATTTTAAAAATTGAATTTACGAAGTTAAAATATGGAAAAAATAATTGTGATTTTGTCATTCGCTGCAGCGGCCTGTGGTAAGTTAGAAGTATACTTATGTGTTTTTGTTTTTATTTTTTTAAGCTTTGATATACTTACAGGAATTTTCCTCTACCGACCGTGGATGTGTTTAGAAACACCAGTTTTTACACGCACAGTCGCCTAAACTCGGAACAACTTACCTGTAGGTTACATATATATTAATAATCATAAAATTGATCATTTTGGTTTATACCAAAATGGTTTCTCCAGGGTGGACTAAAAGTGATTTAATAAATATTCAGTAGATTGTCAAAATTTATTTAAATTTTCATTTCAATTTTAACTGTAAGAAATCATAAAATCAATGTTGTAAAAAATGTAGTTATGCCATTATGGTTCTCATGACCTCAATTATACCCCCTGGAAACGAAACTGCGACTCGCAGCGCAGCAGTCGATCGCTTAACAACTGTGCCAACTGTGATGTTTTTTATGTCGGCGTAGGAATTGTCGATGGTGTGGATGTTTCGGAAGGGATTTTGACTACCCAAGGTGCGCCGGACATGTCACCGGGGGAGATTCATGTAGCGCACTACTTACTACTAATTAACAGATAAAAGATAGAACTATTAAAAGATAAAAAATTCTGAAATGCGCAACCACAGATTAACACATTGTAAAATAGTATAAGTCTCTCAATTCAGTATCGCCGTGGCTTCAGCTGACCAAAACCACACAAAAACTTTTAAGGAAAAAAAAAAATTGGATGGTTTTCATATGGTAGTTTAATTTTTAATGACTCCAATTTATACAGCGGAAATTTCTATGAATTTATAAAATAACATAGCATCACGCTTATATTCCTGGAAGGGTTAGCCAGAGGTATACTATTCTTCACCCACATTTCGCCGATGGCCGGTATTGCGTCCCAAGTAATAAGGGGCGAACCTATTGCCGTCAATCGGGCACAGTGCCAAACACCGTGCTGCTACTGATAAATTTCATACAGAAAAATACAATAACGCTTTGCCCGACCCGGGAATCGAACTCAGGACCTCACGCTCAGGAGTCGTGCTTACGACCATCACCGGACCAATGAGGCAGTCTGAAATAAATTCAATATAGGAACTAAATTTAAAAAAGTAAGTAGGTAATACGGTAGAGAATTTGGCAATACATTCGTAATATAAGAGATCATTCTCCTGCTTTTCTACAAAACCTTGCATCATTGTCATCACGCGGTGAGCTGAACAAACAAATATCTATTTAACATTTTACGCACACTCGTTCGACAGTCATACCAAGGTATTCATACGATGAATAGTTGTCGACAGCTAGCTAAGAATATATACTCGAAATAGGTGAACAAAGCGGCAGAAGTAGGCAGAACTTAGGCTGAAACTTCACCCCCTCAGATGTACAAAAGTATGGGATGATAGCATCTTGACGCAAACCAGTCTGACAGAGCGAGGAAGTCTTACATTCTATTTCCGCGGATGAAAATGTTCATTGCGGAGTGTCCGTTGTATGAGGAAGGCCTTATAAGGATAAATAGTAGGTACTTACGAGTAAATAAAGGCGTTAAGAAGATAATTATTTCCTAAAGAAATCTATTGTTTGAAGCACTGATGTTTCTAAGAGTCTGAATAATTTTTTACACTATTATTTTCAGACATGCGAGGCTTCATATGAAGTTAATAGTTACATTCTTCGTTAGTAACAAGCTAACTATTATAATTATAACTGCCTTGGTTTAGTGGCCACAAGCGCGACTGCTAAGCATAAGGTCCTGCTTTCGATTCCCGGAAGTGTTATTGGGTTTTTCTGTAGGGAAATTCTCAGTAGCAGTACGGAGTCTGGAACTGTGCCCGTTACATGGCAATAGGCTCGCCCCCTATTACATGGGACTTAATATTAGCATGGGTGAAATGTGGGTGTACAATAGGACACCTCTACCTAACCCTTCGGGGAATACAGGCTTGATGCTATGTGTGGGTATAATTATAATCTTCAAACAACAATAATACTTTTGGCAACTCTTGAGATGCTGATGAAATGGTGACAAAATGTATTATGAAGATAACATTTTTATTTAAGGGGTCACATTTAGTTGGCGGCCGAAAAAAACTTATTTTTGTTTTTTTTTTTTTTGGCAAAATTGTTGTACTTTTCGAACTTTGTCTTTTTTCACAGTAAAGATAAACAAGAAGATATACCATCTTCGAGTATGTTTCGTAATTTCTTTATTGGAAAAAAAATCATAAATGTAAAAGATATAGTGAATCGCCCGGACCGCTGTTCAAAAAAGGCCTTCTGCAGTGACCACTGTAACTTCCCCACCAAGCATCTGAACTTAAAAACTAAATAAATTTCCTTTTCGGCCGCCAGGAATCTGTTTACACCAAACTGGCAACAATTGGGCTTTGCGCAAAATATTATGGCATTAATCTAGTACCTACCTATCAATAATATAAAACAATACTGTTATTTAGAAAAAATATATAAACGTTCAAAACCATTCAAAACGCGTTTTTATTTGCCAAATTAAAGTCTATTAATCTTAGAAAAAACCTGTGCTCGATGCAAACATTTGGTTCGTGCGGAGTTCGAACCCTTGAACGGTAAGAAAGTCACTGAACGAATCGAGCCGTCAGGTGTTTACATGCACATTTTTAATTTAGTTTAGTTGGTAGGTATAATTTGCTGATCAATTTCGATGCTCGTATGGGTATAACCAAAGATATTGGAAGTATTTCTGTGGGTACAACACTAACAACTCGGCCGAGCCGGGAATCCCGATTTGGGAGACTTACCTACCCACATTGTTTATCCTATTTACGTCATTAGTGTATAAGGTGGTACCGTGATGATGACCAGTAAATGTATACCAGTTATACAGTTCCTTTGAGTAACAGACTATATTGAATACACTTAAGTACGTGGGTATGGGCAAATCTGTCTACTTAGAGTACTGACCGACCATGTGACATGAATGTTTCGTCATTTGCACTTTCAATGAAAAATACCACAAGTATAGTCACCATCAAGAATATCTATACACGTAGCGAAATTCAAACGCTTATTCTCGGAAAACTATTGGTTAAAATTAGAAAATTTAAATGACTATGTAATTTTATGTATCTGCAGATACTATGTATAAAATTGGTCAAGATTCCAATCACTATTTCCTTTAAAAATCGCTTTTGAATTTCATTAAGTCTAAAAGTACATCTTATTGATGCTGACTGTACCACCAACCGTAATAGGTATCACAAGTATACTAGAATCACTTTTTCATTTGTTTCAGGTATCCAATACGATGGACTCAGAGGTATGTTATAAAGGCTTAAAAAAAATAACACGGGCGGGATTCCATCGACTGGCGAACCTTATCATCACCCTTCAAACTGAGCAATCGTTTTTCTTATTTTTATTTATTATTTATTAAAACTTGAAACGTTTTTATTTCTGAGAACATGGTTCTGAACGCTTGCATTATCCCGTTTTAAGTTACAAAATAAATCTTTATTTTACTTACAATCGTATCCAAATAATTCAAGTTGATTGACGTATTTGCTTGGTATGTTCAGTCAAGTTCGGTTGGACGGACGCACTGGCGGATATGGAGTACTTCTTCAGTATCCCCCGCACCATCAGCGAAGTGGAGACTGAGGGCTGGCTCCGGACTGAACGGCCGCCTGGTCCGTTGCCAGAGCTGAGGATGTACTGCCCGCCGGGGAGGGGCGTCTGTCCCTTGTACGATACTGCAGGCTTCGTGGCTGGACTCATGGTCGCTGTAAGTATTTCGCTTTATCAGTATCCCTAGTGTAAATTTCTTTTGAAAAATTCGATTTACTACATCAAACGCGATCGGCGCTCCTATTGGTGGAGAGCACGAAACGGATCAATCTGAGCGCTGAACGTATTCGATGTGGTAAATCGAATTTGAGGCTCAGTACCTCGGGTCTTTGGATACACAAGTCTACCCGTTTTACTGTATGAGATACCTATTTCAATTATATTGAAATTAAATGATAATACCTAAGGATATTGCACGTACCTTGGGTACTCAGCTTCATTGAACTTTAATGACTGGCTAATCTATTATCCATTACATAATCAATTTCCATGGGTGAGAGGTCATTGACAATGTCAAGACAGGTTTTAAACCAAAACGAGAATGAAACAATTTAATAGTTTATTATAAGGAAAAACTATTAGATATTAATTGGTGTCGAGACAGACTTGCCAGATAGTTGGGATAAATAGAATTCAACAAAATAGATGTAAAGCTTGAAAAATTGTATGATTGATCTTACTGGATGGTTTCAAAAAACTGACGGTACTTAACATAAGGTTAGGCAGAGGTTTATGGTTTACTATTGTGCACCCACATTTCGCCGATGCCGTTATTGAGTCCCATGTAATAGGTAGGGATGTTACGGAGGTGGATTTATCGGAGGCGGAATCGGAGTCGGAGGTTCTCGTAGTGACCTCCGCGGAGTCGGAGGTGAATCGGAGTCGGAGTCGGAGCAAATCTACGAATGTAAAATATAAATAAATAAAAAAGAAGAAACTTGTCGCAACACGTTCACTCTTCGTTCATCAGTTGCAAAGAACACATATACTCCGTCAGTTGCCAGTGTCACGTAGAAAGCGCTCGGTAGCGCTGCAGCGATAGCAAGTCATAACTTGTAACTCCGATATATACCTCCGTTTTGATATATCGGAACCGGATCCGGATTCGGAGGTGTAATTTTAATCGGAGGTTCCGACATATCGGATTCGGAGTCGAAGCTCCGTAACATCCCTAGTAATAGGTAGCGAGCCTATTGCCATTTGCCGGGCACAGTTCCAGACTCCGTGCTGCTACTGAGAATTTCCATACGGAAAAACTCAATAACACTTTGCACGATCTGGGAATAGAACCCAACTCCTCACGCTTAGCAGTCGCGCTTGCGACCACTAGACCAACGAGGCAGTCGCTGAAGTTCGTGTTATTATAGAAAAACTAAATCATATTTCCTTCAAGGTAGTTTACAATTCGAAATCATGGAAATTCTTCTCAAACCATATCCAAATATACCAAGTAGATATTGTTGCACTAACACGCAAATCTCTTCCTCATTGATGCGCGGGAGTGCGCGGTCAATTTGAGACTGGCGTGGACATTCGCGACGTTTATCTAATTTATTTGAATGAACAAGATCAATCGCAGAGGGTCGGGGACCTACCCACGCATGTATAATTTCAATAGATGAGTATATTATGATAAAATTAGTTCTAGAAAGTCTGTGTGAAAGTTTCTGCAGTGTTTCAAAAGAGAGCAAAGAACTGGATGAAATAAATCAAAAATTTTGGCTACATTGCCATTGTACACACTCTTTTTATATTTAAAATTCGGTCCTCCTGAAGAGATATTACGGAGGTCTATCATAGCTACAATTATCTTTAAAAGTCTAGAAACGCCAAGATAATGCCATGATAGTACATCATCACGAATAGTCATCATATAAGTAGGTCCTATGTAATCCAGAAGATTGCGCAATACGAGTTACTAATTGTGACGTCAGCCACCCAGCTCACGACGACATAGATACGACGTAAATACCTACACCAGAAACTGTTGAATCCACTATCATAGTTAAAAAACAATTTACATTAATACAGTAATTAAAGAGATATCGACTGTGAACTGGCAACATGTCTATCTTGATTTTATGAGGATTTTACTTGGTTATAACATTCTAAATTATTTCATACCCGGCAGCGCTGCAAAACGCATATTTTACTTCAATCAAAATTAGACGCCAATATATATTTTAAATACTATAAAGTTTTTCTTAATCCTGTAATGTTGTCAAAAATGAGATAGTACCAGTTGCCAGTTCACAGTCGATATGTTTTAGGAATGACCTATTTTGAATATTGAAAAATCAACTTTTAATTGAATGAGATTTACAATCTACACTTTAGAAGATTATTGAATGTTCTCTAGCAATGTATGATGCAGTTTTTGAATAATTTGGTTTACTATGACATGGGGTTGAAATATGGCCTTTCATCAAAGCTGAGCTGAGCCTAAGTGGGGTGTACAAAAAGCTTAACTGGCTTTGTATTTGCCCGAATGCGGATGTTCGGCGTAGAATAAATTCGGACAACTTATTACTGTTTTCTACAATGGCAAGAATTGCTAACGGAAGGATGTGGATGATGATTTTACTTAGCACTAACTAGAATCTCATGAGTTATATAATTTTAAACAAAGAACAGTTTTTCTGGTTAACGCAAGTTTGAATTACGAGTTAGTATGAATAAATACACAATTTTTGAGATTTGCTTCAATGAAACATTTATGTCTGGAGTATTAAATTAAGCCAAGTCCTTGGGGGCTCATGTATTAGTTATGAGGACTAAAATACTTTGTTATAGTTTCCAGTGGACGAGTTCGAGTCTCCAGTGAAGCCTGAAAAGAAGTTTATCAAATGGTCTGCACCGGCTGCTGAGGGTGAACCTGCGAGAGAATACTGGACTGCCACGCAGTACTTCGTGTCAGAAGGTGATTGTCACTTAGTTTTTAAGTTCGGTTATGTTATTCATGACAGACCATCCTTCCAAAAAAAATAACTTAGGTAAATTTTACATGTAGTTGATATAATTTATACGTAGAGAAACATTATTCAGTTCTCAATAATTCGGAGCTTAAACGTTTCCTCTATCTTGCTTTTTCCGTACTATATTAGGATCTAGATAGACCCGTTTTCAGACTTTTTGGGCTGCTGACACCCGTAACAAATGTCATTCGTATTCGAATGACACCCGGGACCAACTGCTTGACGCGCTTTTCGAGGTACATAGGGTCTCGATATGTGAAAAACGGTCCCCATACAAAGATCGGAGCAAGCACTGCTTAACCTGGCTGATCGACTAATTTGCGCGGTAGACAGCTACAAGTCGATTAAAAAAAAAACTGGTAATTAATAAATAAATCACTTCTTATACAACACACCCCGTGTTGTTATAGGTGATTAAAAATGCTTCGCAGTCCACTTGTGGAGGAACGAGGTATGGTTTTTTAATCCATTGAAAAAGGCGGATCTTCCGAACAGGTAAGGTGTTTGCACAGTAAGCCTGGCGGGCCGAAGCCCAACGATTGATGTCGGACATTCGTATATGTGTAAGAACCGTTGTAAACTCTCATAGTGCGATTCAGGGTTTGTTGTTGTAGCTTCACTCCAATAGATGGCCCTTTACTTTTTGCCATGTTGCGAGTAGTAGTCGCTACACACTTGTAGTGCTGGCCCAGTGGTTGGCTTACCATTGCACATTGGTTCAGACACGCTGGTGCAGTCTTTCCTATAGACAATCTCTATACTACAGCCATTTACAAAATGATTGCGGGAAATAATACTGAGATCGTATCACAATAGTTATGAGCCTGATGCCGAACGTTAATAACGTTTACGACTTCTCTGAAAGATAAGCAAAGAGCTGACATTTATGTTTCCCTAGTATTCGCTAATTGGCATGCAATTTCATAAAGCATACATGTCTCGTATTGATTTGATTCCTTTGTGTTAGGAAAGGATAGGAATAACATCTAGATCAAAGTTTCGTAGATGCTGAGCTCAAGTATTTAAATTAAGTTTTCGGTAAAACTGAAACAAAACTACTACTAGTATCTTGTATGTACAGTCGAACAAAAAGATCTGTACACCGGGTCGCCAGATTGAGAAAATTTCTAAATAAAGAAATGAAGATGCATTTTTTTAAATCAGGTTTTGCTATTCATTACTTAAGTAATGTAATCTCATAATCTTTCTAGTCCTGATTCCTTTAAGGGGATTAGTAAGGGACAAACCACGAAATCGCGAAAAAAACCACCTGTTACAATATTACTCGACTTAAGACTGTAGTTAAAAAATTACTACAAAAAATTACCACTAAACATGAGCTGACTTCGCTGATTTGTTATAGACACAAGTAAAAACTAGGTCGTCAAGTTTTTGCTTTTTTGAGATTGAGAAATAATTAACCGTAAAATGCGTTTTATTAACTAAAAATCTTCCTTATACTTATCTCGCGATAAATAAGTCAAAATTTTGAAAACCAAACGTGTCGACCTAGTTTATAATCTGACAAAATGATAGAGACCAAAATCAAATTAATTCGTTAAGATTTCGAGGTAAGAAACGTTAACGACCAAACATCAATATTGCGCGTATTTTAAGGAAATTTTGTCAGAAGCCGGCAGCTAAACGATACTCTGAAATGTACTGAACAGCTGACATTTTTCGTTGTTTCAGGGATGGTCCTATACTAAAAGTTGTTCATATTATATACAATAACCCCTTAAAGACATCCGAATTAGAAAGATAGGACTTTATATAAGGTACTCAAATACATTCAAGATGTCCCAAGTTCTCCTAAAAACTTTATCTCATAGATGTTTTGTACACGCCTTACAGAGTCGCTGAAGGCGGGCGCGGGTCCGCAGGTGGAGAACGGGGCGACACTGCAGGATGGCGGCGTGTGGGTGGCAGGACATGACTTACGGCTCATGAGAGTACCCAGTACTGAGGCTGAGCTCAACAGTACTGCCTTCAAGAAACAGAATTGTATACCTAACATGGGTATGTCTAACAAATTATTAACTTTATTATTAATTTACTCAAAATTTGTTGTCCATCCATGCTATGTTATGTATAAAGTACTTAAACTTAAAGACAAGGTTGGTCTCAATATAGCACCCTGAGGCATTCCTAAATGATATCTGGTTTATTGTAAGTATACTGCGGACCCAGACTTTAGAGTAACATTTTATTCAATTTTTTTACATTTTACATATTAAGAAATTTACCGGTATTGAAACTGTACCGAAGGCCTTTGTTAGATCTAGAAAGACGCGGTTTGCCATTCTATATGAATTCTATAAAACATAAAATTTGTGTTCTGTGCCGGATTTATGGCTCAAGTTTCAGGCAGACATTTTTAGGTGCCCCAGTACAACTGCTATAAAACTATTGTATAAAACCGATACCACAAGTATTATATAGATTCTAAACAACTAATATACCCGACGATATAAATCGGAGGACCGCTTGCGTTAGTAAACATATGCATCTATCTATCTACTAGACAGATACCTCCTGTACTACTAGAAGAAACAAAGGTTTGCTGGTTACTTAAATGCAAATGTACGAACAAACAATTTAATGGCTCATAAAAGATTCAAGAAAACTTGAAACTTATCATACTAAGCAATGTTTACAGGAACCCACTACTACTACAACATGACTAAAGATCTAAACTGCGAAGACTTGCTGCCATGGTTCGCTATGACCACGCAAGGAGACTTAGTAGGCACTGGCTTCCAAATTATCGGGAAGCTGCCCAAACAGAAGCAGCGGGAGTGGTTCGAGCCTATAACTAATCCTAGACAGGGCATACAGGTGAGCGCATTTAACTTGGTATAAGCATGGCATAATTCTAAGTACTGGATGGAATACATCCGTGTGTGTTGATGGTCGTTTTGGAGGGTAAAAAGCTGAGGTCATGAGGCTTTTAAAAATTTTCTCCCTAAAAATTAGTTCCGCAATCAAGAGCTGGCCGGCTGAGAACCTGACTTACGAGTCAGCACTCATGAGTCAAGAATGTGACCCATTATTTAGGTTTCTTCATGACTTCGTGAGCATGATTTATGACCATTGATCTAATGATGAAGAAAGAGAACGAAACGAAATTGGTATTATCTAAAACAAAAAATTCGAAGACTTTTGACGTCCCCAATTATGACTAGGTTCTTCTATGACTAAAACACTTCCATAGCCTGGGCCACAGTAGTGGCTAGTAACATGTTGATAATGAGGAGGTACTCTGCAGGTGGCGATACCGTTCGCTCCACCATGTCTGAGTGACTGGACTGAGAAGTATGGACTACTCTCCATGCACATCTACTTTGTTAAAGACCCATGGAACATCAAATGCAAGTAAGTATACTAGTTGTAAATCAGATCTTTAAATGTTCTGGCTCCTTCGATTTGTAAACTGAATTAGGGAATATTGTTCTCGATATTTCATAAATGCCTGAATCTGGTTTAGGTGGAATATGGAATAAAGATCTTCATAAATCGCACACATCAAATTGATGTGTAGAGCCTTATGCGATTTTTTAAATCTGTATCAATAAATACGACCAATTTTGAACCACCCATGCTTCAGAAACTCACTGAACTCAACGCTCTCTTGGATTCATCGCTTAAAGATGCATGGAACCAATTCTGTTGAATGTATGAAGTGTTGTGAGAAGCATGAATATGTTAGGTACTGTCTTGTCTGTTCTATTAAGTAAATAAATAAAATACCGACTCAGCCAACCCAGTCTTTGTTTTGTGTTCCTTAAAGAGTAAACTTTTTAATATTTCCAGGTCGGGAGACTCCATCAAGCTGTCGCCGGCGTTGGACCGACTGGTCCTCAACGGCTACAGATACGCAAACCAGATATCTGATGAAGTTTACAAGTTGTTTAGCGGATAGACTTATGTTTAGACTTTATTTATTATTACATATAATTTATTTAAAGTGTAGTCAGTAAAATGGATCACAATGCAATTAAAATTATTTTTATGTCTGTCGCTTGGAGTTTTAATACTCCTGAAGGTTTGATATTACACTTAGATAGGGTAAGATTTTACAGAAAATAAAATGAACGATTAGTTTAATAATATTAGCAATGACTTTATCGTGGTTTTCTTTTTCATCTTCGTCGTCCAGTCGTCATATTATCTTTCTAAGCATACTTAACTCGAACACACTTACCTAATATCGTCAGAATTATCACAATGGCTGCTAGGACATATAATGTACCGCAACACATCAGTTGCCGTGCGGCAAAGCGCTAACACATAATGGTACTCGTGCTGTTCCTACGTACCGCATGTAATCGTACGCCTTCATGCGTAGACGCACGGCTAAGTCGCACGTATACGCATGTAGCGGCACGACAAAGCCCGCGCCCGTTGCGTGTTCGCGTTGCCACGTCTGTCATCATTCACGCCAATATTAACACACGGGTGTGTGAAATAAGTCGGTAACTTTAGGCAGGTCGGTAATTAACTGAATAAAACAAATACCTTTATGACATTCTTGCCTGTTAAGTTTTTTGCAGCTAAGGCTGAAATTCTGGTAAAATGAAATCTTTTGTAAGGGCATCCTTATAAAAGATTTATTCAAACTCAAACAAAAGGTGATCTATCCAGTTGACAAAATAACATAAATTACAGCAAGCCTTTACGGCTGTCATTAAAAGTTACCCGAGTAATATTAAAATGGAATACTTTGTAAATGTCAAAGTTAAATTATAGTTAAACTCGGTGTTTTAGGGCCGCTCCGCGCCGGTCTCATCAAAGGCTAGGTAGTAACTTTTTACGACGCTGCCTACTGTAAAATGTACATTTTATTGTAGATTCTACATTATATAAAATATTCCAGTGAGAAAGGCTACGTATTTCGTTTGTTTTTGAGCCAGAAAAAGTAGATTCGATTTTAAAATCGGGAGCTCTTTCTTGATTAATTGAGAAGCCGAATGTGCCAGTTTTCAAATAGCTTCTGTCGAGTCGGCTCGAGCTACGACATGGTAATCACCTATAGTTCGCCGTAGTGAAAGGATGAGCCAGACAGCCAGACAGGTATCGAGGCAGGCTGCCCAGAGTCCGCCAGAAGATCTCATTTCTTCACTCGTGGAGACGAATAGCCTCTCATCAATTGGAGGGTTGTAGCGAACAATAGCCTCTCCACAACTAACAGTAGGAAAGATATTTGTATAATCACGTAGCCGAGATATATACGTCCGTCAGAAAATATTTGAATATTTACACTTGCACTTTCCAATTATGAGCATGAACTGGTGCATTATACACAGGTATAAGATTGAATTAAGGTTGACTGGAATTTCGTCGTCATATTAATTAAACGCATTCATTTCTCTCTTGTTGTGAGCGTATGGCAATATTTAATTTAATAAAATATAAAACTTATTTCTGAAATCAGTTTATTGCCCGCCTGAAATATAAATAACATCGAATGTAAGTAAATTATTTCATTATTTCTACTGGCATCCGGAGCGCCTACTGGATAGACATTGGCAACGTATAAATCGTCGAATAACATCTTCGGCGCCGGCCAGGCGTTGTCATTTTAACGGGAGACAGTTGGCGCGGGTCCCGCTCGCTGATAACCTCAGTCAATATACCCAATCTTATTGATAATGTTTATTTATAATGCCGAAACCTGACTCTAATAAGGCGAGAAAATAGTATGTACATACTCCAGCGTCACTTCTTACAGTGTCAGGTCGAGATGGACTTATCTTTCAGAGCTGAAGAGCATCAACTTTTAGAACTATATTCACTTATTATCACCGTAGAAAAGAAAGTAGAATTTGTTCAGGGACACCAAAAAGAACAAAATTTCTCCCCACTTTGTTATAGTAAGCTGCTGATTAAAACTAAACGTAAACTGATAAAACTGATTTGATGGTTGAAAAAAGTGGGTGCTATTAGATATTTTCGGTATGGAAATTATCAGTAGCGACCTGAAGCTTGGAACTAAAGACGGCAATAGGCTTATAGGCCCTATTGCACAACACAACAAAAATAGAAAACCTATTGCCTAATCGCCTCATCTTTCGGGAAATACCAAAGAACAAATGGCAATCGTAATTAAGTTCAATAGAATACAGAACGAACATCATGTTGTTAGACGAACGATGACGTCTCATAAGATACGTCAATTCAGAATTACATAACTCAGAGTTTGAGTTTAATGTTGTAAGAATTCCGGTACAGTGAGTCAATATGTTGATGCAATGCAACGCACTTACTTTCAAATGTTATACATGCGGTTCAAACTCTTCATTATCTACTTTAACACCTGGTTTTAAGACCTAATTTGTTGTCTCAAAGTTGTGTATTGTAAGATTGTTTTTCGTCATAGTAACTATTGCAATACTATTATTCTGTCCGCTTGGACACCTTATGTCCGGTCTATATCTTTGGGAATTATAGCCAAGGCGTGGAAGAGTTATGAAATATATTGGCATTATTCTATTCAACTTATTGTACTTTCGATACGTTTGTTCAATAGCAGGATGTTGGTCGTATTTACAAAATGTTTTACTCGATCAAGTAAATGTTATTGCAGTTTTGAATTTGTTATTGCGACAGACTATTAAAGATAAAGCATAATTTACTTAATGAATTAAATTCTAACAAGGTTCCCTTAATAGTTTCGCAACTGAATTATACATTTCGCTTGCAGATCGTAGTTACAGATATACATACATTATTAGCTGTCCCGGTGACTGTCTGGGTAGCAAGATTTTTCATACAAACACACCCTTTTAGGGCTCATATCCATACCCAGAGTCTATAGTCGAGCAACGCTACATATCAAACAAAACGTTTCTCTATGAACGCTCTCATACGTGGCCATATGTTTGAATTAACCGCGCGACACGACGCGACGCACCACACAACAACGCGCTACATCTCCATAAACGAGCCCTTAGAGATTGAATTTTTGGATAATCCTTTCTCACCTGGTTCAGGCGGTTTCATGATTAGTGAATGGTATTTTGCTTTTAAGTATAAGTATCCAAATTTGTTTTTTTTTTTTCATAAACAATTTAGAGTTGGAGATAGTTAGCTATCTTTCAACTCATTCGATAAACTGAGACTGATTTAGTAACAAATATTATAAAGCATATGACATGGACTGACCCAACAATGGTGCAACTAGTCGCAACCTACATTTTTATTCAAATTAGATGACAAGGAAAAATTCATGAATTCAATTCATTCAAATTCAACGTCATGGTCCTGGACCTTGGTGGTTGCAGAGTTGCAGACGGACCTATTCAATAGTTGTTAGAGCCTTGAAGTTAACAGCCGGATACATTCCAATTTGATGGCTTCAGTTGAATCACCGTTGTTCGGGAATGCCCACGACGCCGCCCGTTCATTTGGCACAAGGCCTGAATAGTAAAACGTGACACCGTTTGTTATCCGTTTGGTTTGCCCAGTGTTGCTTAAGTGTTTAATATTATCGCTAATGGGTTTTGTTTAGTGATCTTAGTGCTTCAAAAGCGAAAGATGTCATGTGATCCTATCATGCTTGGAAATTATCAAGGACGTAGGAGTGTTCTTTGTTTCGGGAGTGGTTGTGGTGCATCTTGAGAGAATCCTATTTCCAGCAATTGGCTGCGATATGAGATCACCATCTACCTCATTCAATAGCAGAATTTATTCGCAGGCTGGTGAAACAGAAGCTGTTTCATCTTAGCTTTTCTCTCTATCAAATTCCCCTTGTCTCTGTCCAGTGCTGGACATTGGTTTATTCTAAATTAAGCCACAATCTTCCGCTGTTGCCACATCCAAAAGTCAAGCTTCTTCAGCATGCCTTTCCAACGGCCACATTACATTTGCTGAACCGTGGCTCCACTCGGACGCACATCATTCAACATTTTGTACACCGATTATTTATGTCTATGTATGTCCAGTCCACTCACACATGTTTATGCAAACGAAAATATATTACCTATAACTATCTGCTCCATCGGTCAAAGGGTTTTTCTACAGTCCGGCCCACTGCCGATTTATTGCAATTGCTTAAATTCCTCCTGGATTTAAATACAATTAAATAGCTGGTCCCGTTTGTTACAGCGGGAATACAGACAACAATGCTTAACTAATCTAATCGCTCAATTGATTGAAAACTAACATTCCTTAGGTACAACTCGGTTCTATTTGCAATTTAATTGTGTTAGACATCGATACTGTTGATTACTGTACAGGCATGCAAGCGTTAAAGAATTTTACGAAAGATACGAGTATGTTCTAGCCGCTAAAAAAACAAAAATCGGGCAGGACTACAAAACTTATTGTACCTGTTTGAAGGTACAATAAGTCTCATTGCTGCGTACATACAGGCTCACAACGCTACTGCAAGTTGGACTACACACAACATTGAGGAGTTTATGGAGCCTTCTGTGTTCATAAAGCCAGAGGTCTAGCTTCGAAGTCAGACTCCTCAGCATATATGTATGGCAGACAAGCGTATAACCGCTAAACTATCACTACTATTTAAACTTAGGCGAAGTATTATTACTAATTTTCTGGGACCAGCGCGACTTTATAAAGTACGTAGGTACTTACTGTTGCCTGCGACAGTGCGATTTTATCTGCGTGTATGTATTTATTATCTAATTAAAAATAATCCGATGTTCTCAAGACCCAGGCTATCTCTTTTGTAAAATTTCATAACGATCGGTTCAGTCATGATAAGGTAATAAACATACTTAAAGAGTTACTTTTGCATCATAAATATAAAAACCGGCCAAGTGCGAATCGAACTCGCGCACGAATGGTTCCGTACCATTGACTAGGTAATATAACGGGATCTATAAATTAAAGGCAAGGCAATCTGTAATATCAATGTATTCGGCACCGTGGCCGTCCAAGTTCAGCGTTACGTTATAAATCTCAATATTAATTCTAAACATCTTTCCACTACACGTCACACTCATCTCTAAGTCACTTATTTGAATATTTGTTCCTTTTACACCAGCCAGTCTTAATGCAGATGAGCCTATGGCTTCTGCATAAAACCTCTACATCAGCTACGCCCACCCACATGGGCAACTCAGACGAACCTTGGACAGTTGGCCATGCAATACAAATATTCAAACAAAAACCCTACCTATTCCTATCCTGAATCTACCTAACAGGCGGAAAGAAAGTTAACAATTTCTTGTGAGGTACGTCTCTTACTAAGAGATAGTTTACCGTATAACGCATGCTAGAATAAAACTTTGAAATAAAATTATCAAACATTAACATGAGTAAGTTATCACATCACAGAGAAATTGCACACGTTAAACCATAAACTTCAACGCGCCAAAACGCCTGGAAAAAACGCGTAACGACCTCCTATAAAATGATACTTCTATCAATTAATACAAATAGACACCAAGTTCCAGCAACTATTCCTGAAGGGAGAAATACTTAAATTAAATCAACTATGAATAGACATAACACCATAAACTCAAACTCTCATGACTACTGTTGAGACATGGGAAGTAAAAGGTCACGTTGTAGTATCGTTCGCATCACGAACTCACTCCGAAACACATCATTAATAGCAATGACTACTAAAAAATTATACAAGTTAATAACAATTAATTCAAAGGATTATTGTTTCATCGCAGTCAGGTGGAAGAGTCCGTTAAACATTGAGACCGATTGTGTCCTACCCAGACACATTTTGCGAGGACTATGCCCCGTGTGCAAAGTTAGTCTCGCTGTCAAGCGGGTTTCCTCCCCCTCCTTAGATGGAACTATAATCAAACTCAACTCAACTTCTTTTCGGAGTGTTTCCATCATCAATTTAAGACATTTATAAAACACATTATTGGTGACCTTTCTTCCGTGCGCTCAACGTTGTAGCCACCGCATTGTCCCAACATGAAAAATAAATGAAGTGATTAATCATCTATATTTTCTATAACATAAAATAATGAATTATTTTATTCTAACATGAACAGCTATATTCTAATATGGAACGCTTTTAATCTATTTACATGAACAATATCTCTAAATCTTCTAATAAACTTGGGATTATAAAAATTATAACTATGTTTGTATATAGCGTTCACTAACTTTTTATCAAAATCCATCTTTTGCTGAACATATGTCCTTCCTAGATTATATAAACTCTTTTGAGGTAAAATACTTTGAACGCTATGTCTTCCTATTGTACTTTCCACATGCTGGACATGGTTTTTGCCTCTATGATTAAAACCTTTTTTTCGTAACACTCGATGTCCCTTGGACCTAAAATAATCATGCTTTACTAGCAATCCCTCTTTTGGCAACTGCTTTGAATCTTGGTTGCCACTAGATTTTACATTTCTTTTTACCTTCTTACTAACTTTCTTTGGTGCACAAGTTAATAATTTATTTTTATTCTTCTGTACACCACTTATTGAATACAGGTGGTCCACTTTAGATACCACATGTACCTCTTCCTGTTGTATATTTGAACTATCATTCATACAACATTGTTTAACAACAGGATTTTCTTTCAAAAGTTTTACTGGAAAACGGCCCTTTAATAAAATGCAATTTTTACTAAAATCAATAATAATACCATATCTATAAAAGAAATCTTGACCTAATATTAATCCTTGGTCAATGTCTTTTACGATTATAAAATTATTACTATAAAAACACGACTCCACTAGGAAGTTAATTTTTGTTTCACCAACAACTTCCAAACACGAATTCGAAATAGACTTAATAAAACACTTATCAGCAGGGTCGCTAGTATGATAATTCAAATATAACTCATTCGCTAGTTGAGCTGAGATGCACGAGATGGTTGCTCCCGTATCAATTAATGCAGGACATTGCCTATTACCTATAAAAATATTAATAAAAGGACTAGACTGACCCGATTCATTATTTTCGTCCAAGACATGTCTTAATGCATTCAATTGCCCGCGACAGCTTGGGCGGTTTGGAGGCTGCGGGCTCCTTCTTGTGCTAAAACGATTAATTATATTATTATTTGCATAGGTAAATCTAGTACGTTGTGGTCGTAAGTTATAACGCGGAGTGTGAAACTCTTCAGCTTCTCGTTGCCGTTGCATCGGTGTTTCATGCGACGGTCCGGCTCTGGCTGGGCTCGGTGATCTCGATCCCGTTGTCGCCAATGGATGCTCAAACCGCACCTTCGTTAAAATCCCTCTAGGCGGTTGGATAGGTAAATTCACCAATTGTTTAGCCTCTCCGTCGAAGAGTTCCTTCATCTGAATTAAAGTGGATTTCAACTCATTTTTCGAAGCATATAACTTGGTGCCCAATTTATATTTCAACTCTCTGGTCACTGATTTTAAATATTGCTTGACAAAGTCTCCTTCGTCCGTCAACGCAGCCTTCGTAGCAATATCACTTAAACGATAAAAATAAGTAAGTGGTTCTTCCTTAAATTCCTGTCGGGCTTGATAAAAAATTTCTACATAATTGATTTTCGCAGGAAACTCCGAGGCTAGCGCTTCGCATATAGATTTAAAACTCGCGCCCTCTTTATACGTAGATTTAAAGAAAGCGAGTGCCGGCCCTTGCAGATAAGACCCCAAAATCAACGCAAGGTCTCCTTCCGGCCATTTATTAATCGCCGCAACCAGACGAAATTGAAGCTGAAATTCTTCGAATGGAGTTCCATCAACACCCGAAAATAAGTAAATTTGTGACATGGTTGATTCACCAAAATAAAAAAAATTGACAACTTAGCTTTTGTTTTTTTTCACGAAGGGTCCTCTTTGTTCCCTCTTGGTCCTCGCTCGGTGGCTTATCGACCCTCACGTCGGTCTCGTTGTCGCCGGCGAAGTCTGCGTAAATGCGGCAGCCTCCAGCTAATGTCGCTTCACTAATATTCTTTGTGACTTCGTATAACTGAAACAGATTTTCTTTGTATAGCGCTGAATTTTTATGCCTTACCCGGCGCCTCCACCAAAATATAACGGGATCTATAAATTAAAGGCAAGGCAATCTGTAATATCAATGTATTCGGCACCGTGGCCGTCCAAGTTCAGCGTTACGTTATAAATCTCAATATTAATTCTAAACATCTTTCCACTACACGTCACACTCATCTCTAAGTCACTTATTTGAATATTTGTTCCTTTTACACCAGCCAGTCTTAATGCAGATGAGCCTATGGCTTCTGCATAAAACCTCTACAGTAAACAACAGTAGGTATTTATTATTAAAGTAAAAATACAACTGAGTATTTTGTGAATATTTCAAGTGCCTACCTGTTGCCATTATTCATATCGAGCAAAAAAGGGCAAAAAAATCGCGTTAGTTGTATGGGAGCCCCCCTTAAATATTTATTTTATTTTGTTTTTAGTATTTGTTGTTATAGCAGCAACAGAAATACATAAATTGTGAAAATTTCAACTGTCTAGCTATCGCGGTTCTTGAGATACAGCCTGGTGACAGATAAACGGACGAACAGATGGACGGACAGACAGCGAAGTCTTAGTAACAAGGTCCCGTTTTTACCCTTTGGGTACGGAACCCTAAAAAGATGAATGTTACCATATAAATATTTCTTCAGTATGAATAGATACACATAATTGTTTCAAGTTCATAATGATACGCTGTCCACGGCCAGTGTCCCAGTTGTTCACACAACTCAATTTATTTATTATCTGTGTGTTCAGCTGACAGCTTACGATCGTGATGATGCGGGCCTTTTGGAGGCTCACGGGTTTTACGCTGCATTCATTGAACTGATTATTTACGTAAAATATTCGTAAAGGTTGTATTTAAAGTTGTACGTGTAAATATGAAACTTTGTAAGGTTTTGTACTGAAAAGATTTCGTAGACCTTCATATTTCGCCGTTTTGTCTGTTTGGTACCTACTTTGAATAAATAAAATGTAAGTATTTTATTTAATACTGGAAAAAATAATTGAAAAATTTATTAAATATTGTACAGCTACCTAGATATATTAATTGTCAATCAGCACTTCCAATAGTAGTCCTATTACAAACATTTACATAAATGCACTTGGTCTCCGGTGTCATTACGAGTGTCAGCAATTTAATAAAACTCTGACATTTGGTCTGACCTTAGAGTATCGGTGTCTCCCAGTAACTGGGTGGCGGAGATCAGATGGCAGTCGCTCTGTGTAAAATACTGATATTCAGCCATATCTGGTTAGACCGGGAGCCGACCACAACGTGGTTGAAAAAAGGCATGATTATAAAAAGTCGCTGAAAATTACAATGAGTAATTTAGTTGCAAGTAACATCCTTATTTCCCAGATCACTGAACAACACTAAATCCTGATTACTAAAGCATATACCATCAAAGTACCCACTAAGTAGTTACGTAACTCAGGGGACTATAAATAGGTAAATAGGTTAGGTAATTACCTGTATGCTCAATAGGGGATGAGTCGACAGAAAGGGGTTGAGTCGCGGATTGCGCCTTTACACAAACGTGGCTTACGTAGGGTTGGCGGGGATTTAAATCTATTGAACACAGAGATGGGTCTGAAGGTTTACATATATAGGTATCAAGTTTCTTAAACAGAATGTAACATCCTAATATTATAATAATATTAGTTAGGATTATAAATGTGAAAGTAAGTTTGTTTGTTTGTTACCTTTTCACGCCTAAACCACTGAACCGATCATGTACGTTGTACGTATGTACGTTGTCAGGGGTACAGAAAAGGACATGGGGTACCTTTCATCCTGAAAAAAGTACTGTTCACGAGGGAAAGAACAATAACTTTCTACGGTCACAATTGCTTTAGGATGCTAAATGTCGCTACATGTAACCCGAAAAAATGCACGGGTTCGTAATCAATGCGGACGAAGCCGCAGGCGGAAGCTATTTATAATAATTATTCAACGTTTCAAAACCATAATTAATAACATGATATCTTGTAAAGCCCCTTATACACATAACATATAGAGACAGGTCACACCGCAGCCACAGCCCACAGGGGATATCGGGATATCCGCCACTACACCCCGCTCCTCACAGGGATGAAACGTGCCCCCTGGCGACGCGTGCATGTCGGCTGTGAGACTGAAGTAACCAGGTTATGGGGAAAGACACCTTTCTGATAGTTGCACAGTTCATAAAATAGAGTTAACCGCCTCATTAGTCTATTATTTTATATAAATAAAAATCAATTGGCACATGTACGACGAAGCATCACTTGAGAACGGCTCGATCGATTTGGCAGATTTTTATTTGTTGTGTTCGTAGTTGTCAGGACAAGGTATACGAAAGAAAATTTTTGGAAATACCGCGGAAAAGGTCGGAAATTTGGATGGCATTTTTTTTATTGCACCCGTGCTTAGCCGGGGCGGGTCGCTAGTAAAGCATAAAAAAGATGTAATTATTTTCAATATAATTATAGAATAAGCAGTAATTGAAATCTCGTTTTGTTTAAAGCGCAGCATGGGGACATATATTTAGAATACATAGAATCACGCCTATATTCTGAAGGATTCGGTAGAGGTCTACACCTAAATTTTGCCAATGCCGTTATTGAGTCCCATGTAATAGGGGGCAATGACTTCGTGCTTTGCTTTAAACGCTCGAAATGCCATTGTAACTATGGTTGGCGTTTTTCAATTATAGTGAAAATTTTCTATACAGGAAAAGAGTATCTTTAATAGAGATTTATGTCGAGTTCACAAGAATTTCCCTCTTCTGTTATGTCTGATGCATATAGTTTAGTCACCTTAGCTTGAGAACCCCTGATAAAATGAAACTAAAATATATAAGTATGTAATTTTTATGCGACAGCCCTAGTTGGGCGCCATTCTCGTAAGGCCATCAGAAACTGTATTACATACATTAAGGGCTACTTCACAGTGTTTAAATATTAAATATGTTCGGCGCAAGTTTACTAAACTATTACAAAGCCAGGTGTAAACCAAAAGTGTTGCGTCAATGTGGTCGGGTAGGTTTATAATGTTTGACGTCACATGACTTACAGTGTTGTACCACAAAATAGATGCAGAAGGCTGGCTCCATACAACGAGTGAAAACAGCCGCACAGACACAGATGCTACGGCGATTTTAAACCAATTTTAATGTCGGTCGCATCGCGAAGTTGGCCGCGCTTGGCGTTCGTAGAAAAAACAACTTTGATACTTTTGGCATCTTTTGGCGGGGTGGGATTTGCCCATACACGATTGTAAAAAACTAGACATGTCCGGTTAAAGCCGGACACTTGGCAACCCTTAGCACAACAAAACATCGAAAGCGCACGTAATACATATTATATTCCATGTACATATTGTATATTGAATTGGATGCAAAAGATGTGTACTGGGAATATTAGACAACCGTCCCGATAGCAACATGTATTTAGTATTGTACATGTAATTAGATTTCGGTCTCGTTAACTACGGAACTTCTGCGCATTTATGATAGGTGATCATTAAAATGTGCGCGCACGATCCTATCCTATCCTACTTATAATATTATAAACTAGCTGTGCCCGCGACTTCGTTCGCGTGGATGTCGGAACTTAACAATGTATTTTTTAGTGAGACCAAATGCACTTAACCCTATTTTTTTTCTAAAATAAAAGAATTTTTCTAAAATAAAAGTAGCCTAAGTTACTCCTTATTACATCAGCTACCTGCCAATAAAGCCATTTCAGAGATTAGCCTATACAAACAGACAGACAGACAGACAAAATTGTAAAAAATGTCATTTTGGTGTATGTACCGTATATATATTCATATGCATGTAGTAAAAAACGGTTATTTCAATATTACCAACAGACACTCCAATTTTATTTATATGTATAGATGTGTAAGTTTGTGAGGATGGATGGATGGATGGATATTTGTTACTCAATCACGCCAGAACGGTTGAACGGATCTGGATCAAATTTGGCATAGAGATAGATTATAGTCTGGAATACCACATAGGCTACTTATTATCCCGGAAAAATTTACGGGTTCGTACCCCACGCGGGCGGAGCCACGGGCGGAAGCTTGTATTTTCATACAACTACGATCGACTTCGAAGAAAACTCGTCCTAGACCCCTTAAACTACGTTGGTACGCTTAGGTCATAGCTAAACTGGCCGCCGGAATTTGCTTTTAAATATAAACACTTTGACCCTTATAGAACACTGTGAGTATTTAGTTTCTCCTCGATAGTCGGGGAGTCAGTCGCTCCATTATGCGTGACCTGACACTCCGATCCTCGATAAGATTACACCAGTTCCGGTTCCGATCCACTTATAAGTTGATTGTACGAAAATATTTATAGAACAGTAGGTATTAAACTGCCTCATTAGTCTAGAGGTTGCAAGCGCACCTGCTGTGTTGTGTGATCGGTTCAGGCATAGTGTTAATTGGTTTATTTATTAGTATAAATCTCACTCCTGGTCCGAAAATCAAACCCAGTTCCTCACATTCATTAGTCGCGACAAGTAAACCTATGAGGAAAAATAAATGAGGCCTTTATCCTGATTATCTTGAACATACCACACGCTAAACCCTGTCTGCAAAACGTGTACTGCATATCCCCTGAAACTTAAACACAATTCGGACTACGAATATATAGAGTTAATCCAGTATTGCGGTTAACATGGACACCAAAACACCTGTTTTGTAAATTACAAAAGCTTTGTAAGCCAGCCAAAAAAGCCTTGTACATCATTTGATAGAGAACTATAAAGCTACCGGACAGACTCTTGACAAAGATTGACGGTGGCCGCCGATCGTATTTGTCAGCTCGGTTACTATCCGTTGGGGCGGAAGGTTCGAAGGAAATTGGAAGGACTAGTTTTTTTTTATTTAATACTTTTTCAGCGTAAAATCACAGGGAATACGAATATTGCGTACACTAATCTGCACCTACCATAGTTTGAAATGCTTAATCATTACATATTATAAAACAAAGTCCCCCGCCGTGTCTGTCTGTCTGACTATTCTCGATAAACTCAAAAACTACTGAACGGATTTTCATGCGGTTTTCATTAATATACAGATTGATTCATAAGGAAGGTTTAGGTGTATAATTCGTTAAAGTTTTGTGTAAATTCGTTAAAATATGACGATGATAGTTGAAGCTGTCGGAAAAAATCATGCCGACTGGGAGCTTTACTGGTGTGCGCCGAGTAAATGCTTGAGTACAGGCTGATACGACACTACGACAGAAAAAAAATGAAGGAGTATATGCTCTGCTACCCGTGCGATGCAGGGGCAGGTCGCTAGTAGATAATAATTTTCCTGTTAAACAATATAGCTATATATATATCTTATCCAGTTAGATCAGGTACCTACGAACCAGTTTTTGTATTATGAATCATAATGAAATAATGATTTATTTTCTGTAAATAATTCATTATTTCATTATGATACTGTGATCATAATATAGTTTTTCAATACAAATAAATTCAGTACGAAATTGACGATTTTGTATTAAGAACTGTAATGCCGAATTAGTCCTGCCAGGATCAGAATATGTAAATCCTAACTTATGCGTATGAACATAAAACTTACATTCCTATACAGACTGTGAATGATGATATCTCGCAACATCGGCCCGTGCTTGTGAATGCGACGTTGAGTGATCGCGGAGGGTCCTTGGACGATGCTACGCGATTACACGAGTCCTCCATCAATCTCCTGTCCTCGAGTGTAATCGATTACAAGCCGGACTTACTACGAGTCTCTATTTCGAGTTTCAACTCGATATGTTTAATCGATACTGTTACAATTTATTTCAATGATATTTTATAGTTTTGTCATGCTCTAGGAATTTGCCGGTATCGTGGATCTATCCAAATTCCTAGAGCATCATAGACTTTTAGGCGTTTAGGTATGACATATAACGTCATGTAAAGTAAAAATGTACCTATGAAAAAGAAATAGGTTTAGTTATTATTTTTTGGAGTGCGTGAATTGAACCCACATAGCGCAAAAAGCCAAGCGCATATCCAATAGCCATTGCTCCAATCGTATATCAAAGTGTATTGCGTATGGGACAGACAAAATACGTTTTGTCGAATCATATTGAAATAGAATTGTATGATCCTATCCTACTAATATCCTTTCTTACTAATATTATAAATGTGAAAGTTTGTGAGGATGGATGGAATGATATTTGTTATTCAATCACGCCAGAACGGCTGAAAGGATCTGGAAATTTGGCACAGAGATAGATTATAGTCTGGAATAACACATGGGCTACTTTTTGGAGATGGAGAAATGTACGGGTTCGTAAACCACTCGGGCGAAGCCGCGTGCGGAAGCTAGTATTATATAAATTATTGAATTCTGCTACACTGTTATGTTATTTTCATGGAAAATATTTTAATACTTATAAAAAAATCGTCGATGTATTCTTCCTCATCCTGTGTTACAAAATACTAAACATAATTACTAAAATAATATAAAACTCTTCAGTTTTTTAACACTAAACGATGAAGAGCATCGCACGATTGATGACCCTTGAATGATTTGCCGAATTTCATAATCATTGATTGATTAAAGTGGCTTGTTTGTCATAATTTTTCAACTTAACTGTTTTCAACAATCTCTAAGTGGAAGGATTAGTTCATCATCGTAGATATAATAGGTGTTGCGTATCTTAGATATAATTTTGACAATTAAATACCATACGTATAGATATTTAAAAGAGTTGATTTCCTTTCAAAATGATTGCATAAATGACTGCTAAAATTATTAGTTAAGAAATTTGTCATAATTTTAGGTCAACATGTTAAAAATCTTTAGCAATTTTCAAAGGCACTTTATAATAATGTCTCGTAAACAAATTCCTCAAGGCTATTGGCCCCTAGAGCAAAACCTTATAATTCTTTAATCAACAGACAGCCCAGCTTCCGCCCGCGGCTTCGTCCGCGTGGTTTACGAATCCGTGCATTTTTCCGGGATAATAAATATAACTATAATATATCTCTGTGCCAAATTTCATCCAGATCCGTTCAGCCGTTCTGGCGTGAAAGAGTAACAAAGATCCATCCATCCATCCATCCATCCATCCTCACAAACTTTCACATTTATAATATTAGTAGGATATAAGTAGGAGTAGGATAGGATAGGATAGGATATTAGTAGGATGTAGAATACCAGATAGCATTATTATTATTATTATTAAATTAAAATTTTCCTAATCCTTCTCGTAGATACCCGGTATTTTCCGTACCGTTCATTTGATAAAGCTACTAAATAAATTACTTATTGTTCCCCTTATAAAGAATCCAATTTACTTTCGAATTCCGCCCGAGAAAAAGTAATGAGGTAGGGCCAAATAAGATTTTGTAGTTTAACGTATAATACCAATCTTGTTACCTATATCTGAGCGAGATAAACGAGTTCCGATAGGATTACGAAGGAATTCCTCGCGTATTTTTAAATTACTTAAATTGTATTTTATTACAAGCTTTGTGGCATAAATTGGTGTTACATTCTATCGGCAGTACTTAGGCAGTTGCTATAGAGATTTGAGAAACTTTTCATTTTGATAGAGAATAGTTTATACCAGATTCATTATATAACTAGCTTCCGCTCGCGGCTTCGCCCGCGTGGTTTACGAATCCGTACATTTTCCCGGAATAAATAGCCTATGTGCTATTCCAGACTATAATCTATCTCTGTGCCAAATTTCATCCAGATCCGTTCAACCGTTCTGGCGTGAACGAGTAACAAAGACCCATCCATCCATCCATCCTCACTATCTTTCACATTTATAATATTAGTAGGATATTAGTAGGATTTGAGTTTTTCAAGTAGAGGAATTTTATTAGTCTTCTGTCGTGGTGGAAAGATTAGTCGGTCAGCAATTATGGTAGCGAGACTGACTGCCAGAGTGCGTCAGACGATATCAGGTATCGCCTCTTGTGGAGGCTCTTGCCTTGCACTTTATTTTTGGGGTGTTTTTATTGTAATTTATTGGATATTACTAATGTTCCACAGAGATGGTCTTGATCGCTCATCATCATCATCAGCCATAAGACGTCCACTGCTGAACGAAGGCCTCCCTCAAGGGGGGGTTTGCCATAATCCCCACGCTTGGCAGGCGGCTTGGGGATCGCAGTGGCTCACCGATTAGTGAGAGGACGCTGCTGCCCGTCCTCCGGTGTCTGGCCGCAGTTTTAGGACATACCCGGGTCCTTGATCGCTCACTGTTCCCGAAATGTACCTAGTATGTCTGTTCTAAATAATCTCTATTTCTTTCTATTTAATATAAGATGAGAGGGGCTCATAGCTACATAGCTACTGCGTAGATCAGTCGACCTGCGAGGTTAAGCGGCGCTTGCTGCGGTCAGTCCTTGGATGGGTGACGCTTTTTCACAAATTGAAACCTCTTTATAAGCTGGTCCCGGGTATCATACGAACCTATGACAGTCGTTACGGGTATCAACAGCCCAAAAGGTCTGAAAACCAGTTGAACCTTCGAGTATCAGTGGGTTCCAGTAACTGGGTGTCAGAGGTCAGGTGGCAGTCACTCCGTATAAAATACTGATATTCAGCCGCAACTAATTTGACTAGAAGCCGACCCCAATGTAGTTGGGAAAAGGCTCAACGGATGATTTTATTACTGTATCTAGTTTCTTCGACTGATCCTTTCAGTTCTATCATTTAACGCTTATCATCTGCTACAGTGCCTGACAGTTAACTAGTTATACATCCCATTCCACCGTACCCATGGGAACTGCGTACAATCAAGCCTTAATTCAAAATTCTATCATATATCATTATGAAGTTCGATATAGAAAAAAGCCTTTATAACACGCTTCGTATTTCTCAGTAGCACCCGTGACAATGGGAGGAAGATAAATCAACGCTGAGCTGCAAAAAGGCGCCTATATCGGGCGTGCGCAGCATTGCAGCGTCTGCGCACGATTGTTAGCAGGCACTTGGGCCAGACGATAAGCATTGTTATCGAGACTGTTTTTATTGGTGTGCAGTTTCTCACGCGTGCTCGGCTCGCTTCACATTTGATTCAAGAGCAATGGTCCCATTTATGTGCAAGTGCGATTTAATTTAATTTTAATTAATATCTTGCTGATTGATACTTTCACAATTTTTCATTCCAAAGCTCTTTTTATAGTCTTCCCATTCATATTTATTAGTAAGTTAAGTTTGTTGAAGGATGAACAAGCAGACAATCATAAATTATGTTTTGAATAGTGAACTGCCGGCTGCTGATACCTACTCATATATATACTTATATAAGAGTTAAGAGCGCTATGGTATTATGTGGTACCCAGTTGCATATATATTAAAGAAATGTTATTGATTTGATAGAAAAAAAAGTTATGAGGTTGGGACATCTTCTTTCAAATGGTTTTTCTCTCTTTGCGTCATTTGGCAAGTAGTTATTCTGGCAATATTTTCTTCTAAACAATTTCTTCGATAATCAAGATTTTTGCAATCGCTACATCTTGTAACATAAGCCGCACGCGACACTGACCTCATTTCGAACCGCGCCGGACACAACAAAACAAAAATTTTAAACCGGATTTTTACATTCTCTTAAGCACTCTGACCTCCGCATTTTCACTAATAAACATTGTCATACGCACTCGCGTACCCATTAGTCATACAGTTTCTAAATAACGTTATAAATACCGATAAATCTTGCGCAAGTTAGCGCGTAAATCGTTTGTGGGGAAAATACTCGCAAGTTAGTTTTATTATTCAATGCTTTATAACCGTGAAGCCGGATTTTTATGCGTGTGTTGATTATTATTTAATACATTTTATTTGTCGAACGACAGTTTTTATTTATTTGTTCAAAGGATAGATTAGTACTAACTGAATACTTAGGCGTCAAAGTGCTCCTCCACATCGCTGTTAACTGGTAGCGTGCCTGTTAGTCTATAAAATAAATAATGTAGGTATTACTCGGCTTTTTTTATATATGTAAATATATCTGGAGTTCTAGTATCTCTTTGTTGGACTGTACTTAAGTATAATGTAAGTTTTATCTCCTGCCAAAGACAACGAAGAAATGCATATATTTAGGCAGTTTTATTAATTATCAATGTTACACAAAGTGATGACGAAACACGTTGATGTCATCGACATCTTGAACACCGGATGCGATCATCATTATGATATATATGATAATGCTGATCTAAGATATAGTTATTTATTGAGATAGTTATTGCAAAAAAAAAAATTGCCGCGTGTCTATCCACGTAGATTTTTTTTTCATACATAATTTCATCTCTATTTTATTCTCCTAGGGGTTGAACTTTGGGAGATTCTTTCCTAGCAGATGTCTGCATCCTATAAGAAATCTAACTACCAAATTTCTTTAAAGACTATAAAATTATTAAAATGTTGTGTTTACTCTGTGAGTGAGACGAGTGAGTGGTATTTTGCGTTTATACTTAAAATCATAACATAGCATTACTTACTGTTTTTTTTTATACTACTAAGTTGAGTGCGTTTTGCAGCACTTCACCTGATGACGAGTGACAATGCTGCCGAGGATGGATCACGCAAGCTCAAATAATGCCTATTCACTACGCCTTGAAGATTCCCAAGTTATACGAATCGGGGTACATAGACGCCGGCAGAGAATTCCATTCCCTATAATAGCCGTTCGCATGAGAAACGATGAAGCAAAACGCTTAGTGCGTATAAAAGGAATATCAACGCCATACGGATGGTCCTCCCACGTCTGGTCGTGCGATGGTGGACTGGAGAAGGTGGTATGAGGTCTTGAAGTTCCTGGGCACATTCTTCGAAATGAATAAATATGGCAGAGGTTTATTCGCGTACACCCACATTTTGCAAATGACGTTATTGAGTCCCTTGTAATAGGTAAGGGCAAGCATATTGCCAGCTACCGGGCACAATTCTAACCTCCGTGCTGCTACTGAGAATTTCCAATAAACTTTGCTGGACCCGCCAATCTCACCGAGGACCTCACGCTTAGCAGCCGCTCTCGCCACTGGATCAATGAAACAGTCAATCCTATAGCTACAAGATAGTATAGAATGTCATATAAATGTACAAACCTCCCGTATCCGACGAAATCTGAGCGTAATAAAACGCGTAACGCCGTTCTGAGTGTTGTTTGTATTTCGTACAGTTAATATTATACTGTTTATCAATATGATAAACAATATGATGTCATTATGACGAAAGTAGATGTCAGAATACCAACGTGTGAAATATTCCGTGATATGACCCAGGCCTTTGATTACGTCGATCACGAAATCTTGTTGTCTAAACTGAATACCTATGGTATAAGAGGCAATGTGCTACAACTTATCAGGTCATATCTATATAATAGACAGCAATATGTAGAAATAAAAACCATAAACACCTCTCGATTGGAAGAAAGCTTCAAGTCTGAAATACGTGTAATTAAGTACGGGTTCCCACAAGGTAGCGTACTGGGCCCTTTACTTTTTATAACCTACATTAATGACTTGCCGAAAGCTACAACTAAACCAATGTCGCTGGTTGCGGATGACAGTGCTATAATAATAGATAATACAAATAATGACAGTTATGAAAATGATATCAATACTTCGTTAACAAATATAATTGAGTGGATGACAAATAATAATTTAAAAATAAACATTAGTAAGACAAAATTAATACATTTTAGTCAAAGAATAATACCGCAAACAAATATGAATATAAATTACCAAAATAACAAAATTGATGAAGTTGAAGCCACAAAATTTCTAGGACTGACGATCGATAGACAAATGAATTGGAACATACAGATAACTTATTCAAAAAGATTAGTAAGTCAGCGTATGCACTACATAGGCTTAGACCAATACTTAATAATGACACTTTGCTGATGACATACCATGGAATAGTTGAATCTAACCTAAGATACGGGATATTTTGGGGAAACTCAACCCAAAAGGAGATGGTGTTTAAAACACAAAAAAGGTGCATACGAGCGATGTATAAGTTAAAAACTATAGATAGCTGTCAGTCCTATTTCATAAATTCCAAAATAATGACTCTACCCTGTCTTTATATATATGAAACATCAGCATTTGTTAAAACAAATCCAAAAATATTCAAAACAATATCAGACTCTGTCAGTCGCAATAGGTGCGACAGGGATAAACTATGTATAAGTGAATCGCATACGACACTGATGCACAAAAGCATATTTTACATGGGTCCCATCATATATAATAAAATACTCAAAGAAATCAAAGAATTTAACTTAATCTTGTTCAAAAGGCGGCTGAAAGATTTACTGGTATGTAAATGCTATTATGATATTTTAGACTTCATAAATGATAAAAGTTTTACGTTAAAAACCTGTCATTGATAACTAGTACAACTCTGTATTATTGTAACTGTATATTTTAAATATTTGAATTAATCTCAACGCTTTAATCTATTTCAATTGTATTACATATTACTATTATAGGTTGATAAAAATGTAACTTAATGGAACTAATTCAATTTAATTTAATACTAAAATTTGATATGATTCCTTATTGTATATGACTTGTGCAACACCATTGTATTACCTAAATTCAGCGAATAAAAATTATTATTATTATTATGAGGAGACGCTCATCATTTATCACCAAATGCAGACTCAAAAAACAATTGATTACGCAGTTATACGAAATATAAAAACAAAAATTGAATGCCGTTTTGCTTAAAAATATTTACCTTTCATTGCGACGTGTTATAAACGCGAATCGCACTCATGTGGAAAGTTTAAAATTTTGTCGAGATAACACAGACTAAACTAATTTCGGTTCAGTTCAGCTAACAATCCAGACGGGTAGACACATTTTCATATTTATTATATTAGTTATAACATAACATAGCATCACGCTTGAATTCCCCGAAGGGTTAGGCAGAGGTTTACTATTGTACACCCACAATTCGCCGATGCCGTTATTGAGTCCCATGTGATAGGGGGCGAGCGTATTGCCATCTATCGGACACGGTTCCAGACTCCGTGTTGCTATTGAGCATTTCCATAAAGAAAAACCCAATAACAATTTGCCCGACCCAGAAAGTCACGCTCAGCAGTCGCGCTTCTGACCACTAGCAGTTTGTGACCAATGACCAGGCTTTTATTAGTTATAATTTCAGCCATATTATCATGGTTGCGAGAACTAACTGATACTAGTTCAACTACAAGATCTCAAGGAGATAGGGGCAAGGGGCAAATCTTTTGCCATTTTTTTTGTTTTATCAGATCTCATATATATAGGTACATTTAACCGAAAGTACAATGCTATCAAAATTAGAATAGGAATGTCATTCCGCCATATTGTGACGTCTTAGCTAAAAATCTCTAGAAAAAAGATATTTAAAATTATGTAGAAAAAATTTTTTCCAGAAGAGCCAAAAAGAGAAAACCCACTCGTGGCGACAACATATTTATCAAAAAAATAAAAAAAATGAGAAATGGGAGGAAACTCTTATAAAAACAAACAGTAAAATCGTAACTGTTCTGAAATTGAATCTAGAATGCAGCCATGTGTGCTGTCAGTTGAGTTATTATCTACCGGACTTGATTATGCAAATCATGTTAGAAATGCATCGATCTTGAACAGATAACGTTATTACGGTTTTTATTCTTGCACGATGAAACGCGCCGAACGCGTCGGTTTCTTAAGGTGAGCACTGACCGGCAGCCTAATTACCGATTTAACGACAGGCGTAGATCGCGCGATATCTTCTGTCAAACGTCATTTTTATGTCATATAATGTACTGGCTTACAGTGAGATTGCTGTCGCGTGGCTGTCGCGTTGTTGTCGCATTTTTACGTAATTAGGCTGCGGGAGCATTCACGTAGAGGTACTGTAATAGTTGAAGATCGGACATTACTATAGGATCCGGGAATAAAACTGCTGTTTAAAATATTAAATTCTGTATTGATCGCAACGAGCTCCCAAATACAATTCTTATTATTTTAATTTAACGTCCATCACTCGATTACAAATATTGACGTTCCTTCAAATACTTCTTCTTTTTCATCGGTCACCACTCTTTATATCAAAGTCTGTATCCTATATATATAAAACCTCTACTTTACCTAAGTGCGTGTGTGTTGGGTCGAGCACTAGCTAACTGTTTTAATTTAAGTGCCCCATAGATTTTTCGAGCCATCACACGCATGATACGGGATCGAAAATGTACGGGAAGCGGAGCCGAACCGAGTTCGATAAACCACGGCCCAACATTGCACATATTCGTCGCACAACGCTTGTTAACCAAACGTGGCACAAAATAGAATGAATTGTTTAACAGTTTTACTAAAAATACTAGCAATACACAATTCACTCATCACTGGTAACATATAGGGCGGAACACTTAATTATCGACTCCTTGTAACTGAGAATGTTACAGGTTACAGTCGACTTGTTGCAGAAGCGAACGCTCCCAGTTATCGCATGCCTTTACAAAGCGGGTAATGGTAGAAACATTCTCGCGTGTGTAACTAACGCAATTATGGTATTTACTACACGAAAACCTTCACTCGACGAGTTTTCAAATAAGAAAATGTAAAAGTTAACTTTCTTCGTTATAATCCTATAGTATTGTGGAGGCAGGAATGATTAATAGGGTGGCAAACATTGATAAACATGTACAAGAAGAGACATGCAACTAGTATCTGGAGTTTAGCACGTTTTGCTTAGCAGTTGGACGGTAAATATCACGTTATACTCATGTACAATGAAACGTCATGAAAATGTTCGGAATTGATATTATCTTTAGAATAGTTGTGGTTCTTAAATGTCATACCTATACATTTTGCTAGCGTTCCAGTACTTTTTATTTTTTAGCTATTGGAATTGCAAGTTGTCTAGGGGGATTATTCGTATCCGATCGCGATCCGTTGCTTGTTGCAACTGATATCGAAAAATATTCCCATCTGATCGCGCGATCGGATGCAATCGAAATCAAATCATAAAAAAAAATGTCTCATCGAATCATAGTCCCTGGCTTTAAGACTTTAACGGACGTTTGTTCAATTATTTAAACTGGTATCGAATTAAAATAGAGTAGAAGTTGAAAACATCTGTAAGTTTTGTAGACGGTTTTTACTATCGCTTAAGTGTTTTATTTTTCACTAGCTTCCGCCCGCGACTTCACCCGCGTGGTTTACGAACCCTTACATTTACCGGGATAAAAAGCCTATGTGCTATTCCAGACTATAATCTATCTCTGTGCCAAATTTCATCCAGATACGTTCAGCCGTTCTGGCGTGAAAGAGTAACAAAGATCCATCCATCCATCCATCCTCACAAACTTTCACATTTATAATATTAGTAGGATTAGTAGGATAGGATAGGATAGGATTAGTAGGATAATAAGATTTTGAGTGAGGTAGGTGCATGTATAACAATTTAACTAGCCATTCACAGTGATATTCAGCTCCATAACATAAATTTATGCACATTCACAACTTACAAATTGCGCACATTAATTGCACATTGCATCCTGACGTCAGTTTACTATATCATATCACAGCTTAAAGCCGAGTCAGCAGGAATTTTCATCAACGTGAAAAGGTATATTTTACGTCAACCTTAATTTGAGTACTTTGAATGTAATGAATTATGTAATTTCGACACTTGTTTGGCTATTTTTGAACTTTCGTTGACCCGAAGATAATGAGTCTCATATGTTTCATTTTTTTACGCACTTTATCAGTGTGACTGTCTCATTGGTCTAGTGGTCGTAAGCGATTGTTGAGCGTGAGGTCCTGGGTTCGATTCCCGGGTCGGGCAAAGTGTTATTGGGGTTTTCTGTATGAAAATTCTCGGTAGCAGCACGGAGTCTGGAATTGTGCCTGTTAGATGGGACTATACATATTACATGGGAAATAATAACGACATCGGCGGAATGTTGGTGTACACTTCTGCCTAATCCTTCAGGGAATACAGGCGTGATGCCGTTATGCATGTTAGTTTAGCAGTTCTAGCGTGCTTTAGCGGTGAATGCGCGAGCGAATCCCGTATCTCCGGCGCTACAGGTATGCCGCAGGAACACCGTGTCGGTAAAAGTCCGACGCCACCCGTCGCCTTCCCCAGGGCGGCGGAGTATGAGCATTTCCATACGTAAAAAAAAGTTCTAGCGTACTTATCTATCTAACTCTGACTGTAATTATGCTATCTTACTTTGCTATAGTGCAGTTAATGCCCTCGTTATTCCATTGGAAATCGTTCATAAATTAGATCATACAACAGCATTTGTTTACATCTCAGATTCCGTTATTCAATATGAATGATATTTTTCTCCCTATCATAATATTTATCCAATTGGGATTATCCTGGACAAAAGGATCACTTGAAGATAAACGGCTTCAGGTTTATTTCATATACTGGGCTCTCTCTTCCTTAAAAGGATCTTACTCAATTCTATTACCTATAATATTATGATTGTATTGTATATACAACTGCTGAGTGAGACCTGGGTTCGATTCTGCCTGGACCTCTGCCTAACACTTCGGTAAATATAGGCGCAATGCTGATATGATATATAAGTGTTATTATTGGGTTTATTCTGTTTGGTAATTTTCAGAAAACAACAGCCTCGCCCCCTAATTCAAATATTTTATAGATATTTTATTTTGTCTTACATAATACAGTTACGGCACGGGTGGTGCAAATATTTGTATGATGATGTATTATCATAAAATGTCTTAAAAAATGTGCATTATCAATTGGCAAATATTTGCCAATTAAATTTACCAAGTGATAATTTCCTTTCTTTAAAAATATTTTATGCAAAAAACAAAAACAAAAAATGTTTTTTTTAATCTGTCGCTATTCTGCGACTATGACGATATGTTCTTAATTTAAATTAATTCACAGAATCCAAGAATCAACTTTTACTGCAAAAAATTCAATTCCAATCACTGACATTTTTACCGAACAAGATAATTTGGACGTAACAAATTACTGCCAATTGTGAGGGATCGAATTAACTCGATCCTAATAGCTTTGCCCACATCTCAAAGGGCCCCCTCTCCCCTCTTCCTTGCGGGCTCAAGTCTCGCCGCCGTTATCTGTGGAGGGTTGACGACTCATCGAAAACGAACTATAGTCATGTCTTACACTGAAGTTTAAGAGGATAGGGACCATGAAATAAAGGATGTTTTATATGTTGACATTTTTATTGTAATTTTCTTATCTTATATTTTTCGGTTGCGTCATTGGTATAGTGGTCGCAAGCGCATCTGCTAAGCGTGAGGTTCTGCTGGGTTCCAGGTCCAGGTTCCATACCCGGGTCGAGCAGGTTTTTCTGTATGGAAATTCTCAGGTAGATGGCAATAGGCTCGCCCCCTATTAGATGGGATTCAATAACGGCATCGGCGAAATGTGGGTGTCCAATAGTAGGTTACATCTCTGCCTAACCCTTCGGGGAATACAGGCGTGATGCTATGTTATGAAGGAAAAACATCCTCCATTGGTGTGGTGGTCGCATTCGCGGTTAATGACCACGAGGACCGAGTTCGATTTTCTGATAATCCTCGGTTCTCGCCCTGAGTTTGTTTTACCCGGTAAACCGCAATTCGCCCACTATTCCACAGAACTTCGGCATGGGCATCGGCGTAATGTGGGTGTACAGTGCCGAGGGGTACTGTACTACTTATCTACCTAACCCTAAAATACTGGCGTAAGGCTATGAATGTTATTTACGTAATTTTATCGTAATAACCAACCTATTAACAGTTGTAGACTAATGTAACAGTTAAAATATTTCATATACACAGACTGCATAGTTGGCGCAGTGGCTAAGCGATTAGCCTTCTGCGCTAGGTGTCGCGGGTCCGATTCCCGCACGGAAAAAATATTTGTATGATCTACAAATAGTTGTTTCGGGTCTGGTTGTGTGCATGTGACATGTATGTCTGTAAATTGTACCCACGATGCATGAGTGTGGATATGTAGATCCTAGTGTGGGGCAAAGTTTCTTAAAAAAAAAATATATACCCATACCCACCCTTAAGTAACTCGTAGTACCTATCTATCGCAGGTGCACCATACATGTATAGATGCAATTAATAGTATCATTTGGCAAAACGGCATACTTTTGATGGTCGGCAGGGAGCCAACACTGCAGCCAAACGTGTCGGTTTCCCGCGTCAGTTCCAAAAGTCATTACCAGCCAGCGGCTAATGACCATCTATGACACACAAAGGGCTTTGAGTTTCGAATGTCTAATAGTGCTTAAGGCGCAGGCGCCCGTTTAGCCCACCACAGTCAAATTTTATTAGTTTTTTTGCAAATTGTAGATATAAATAGCTTCCTTTGTATTGCAGCCTAGAGAAATCGAACACAATAAGTACGAAAGACCTTTGAAACTACAATGACTAAAGCTCTGGCATATTGCGAAGTTATTAGGCATTCCATTTATGGCACTGCAATCGCAATATCAAAGCTTTGACGTTCGAATTACAAATGTGACAATGTGACATTTGCAAAGAACATGTGAATGCTTTCAAATAAGAAGTGATAGAGATTGTTATTAGTGTTACGGAATTAGTGCAATTGTATTTTTTGATTGAATTCTATTCAGGTGTGAAAATAAATGGCTCAAATGGAGATAACAGACAAGTATTGGTATAGTATAGTAGGTAATACTGCAGCCTACTGCTGTCCACTGTGTCACTTATTGGGCATAAAACTCTTCTCAGAATGAGAAGATTTAGGAGTAGTCCATCACACTGCACTAGTGGGGGTTTCCAGTATACCTACGCACACCATCAAGAACATACACCTTTTGGATTCCTCTTAGCACTCCAGGGTTCCTCACGACGTATTCTATCATCGTTAACTCAAGTAATATTTTGATCTGTACATGAATTTTGGTTCCGGTTACGTCTTAAAATTGCAGCCAGACACCGGAGGACGGGCAGCAGTGTCCTCTCACTAATCGGTGAGCCACTGCGATCCCCAAGCCGCCTGCCAAGCGTGGGGATTATGGCACCACCCCCCCTTGGGGGAGGCCTTCGTTCAACAATGGACGTCTTCTGGCTAATGATGATGATGAATTTAAAAAATCAGAGTTGTGTACCGCATTCGAACTGAGACCCCCCTCCATGGAAGGCCAGTTTTCAACCGTTTGACTATCACTGGTTTCTTAAATAGGATAGTTTCTCTTAAATGAGCCATAACGTACGTATCATTATGGTCGATGGACTGTTCAGATTCATTAGTTGATGACACGGTTGATAAAGCAGACGATGGCGGTTTCTAAACTTACAATGCCGAGGCAGATAATACCGCAGGGTAGGTAGGCTTTAATTTTGACAGTTCTACATTGTACACTGTTGCTTTTGTCGAGAGCAGTGATTTTTAAACCATACTGCGCAATGTATTGTTGAAGTGTCAAAATTGTATTGATTTGGATCGAGCGTGTTTCATAATAACCCTGTCAGATTTCAAATTGGTGTAGGGTATACAATAATAGGACGTGCAGGAATCGAACTCGTGACGTAGCGCAGAAACACATTCGCTTAAGTTCTGGGCTTAGTCCTGTATAGATAATGTAAGTTTGTTTTGCCAAACTTAAACCCAATAACACTTTGCCCGGTAATAGAAGCCAGGACCTCATGCTCAGCAGTCGCGCTCGGGTAATTGTCATAAACAGCACAGAGTTAGGATTTTGTACCCGGTACTGTACAAGGGTCTAAATAACGATATTGGCGAAATGTGGGTGTACAACAAAGGCGGATCCCTTTGGGGTCATGATCCCCCCCGGGCTGGTTCTAGGTCGACCACTGATAATTTTTCTAATCGCATTGATCGTACAGTATCTATCATTGTAATCGAATAGGAGCCTGTTCCGACTAGACTTCAAACATGTGACTGACTTGAAAGCTGGATCCGCCCTTGGTGTACAATAGTACAACTCTGCCAAACCCTTCGAGAATAAATGTTTCTTCTGTCGGATCAATGCTAGGTAGCCACATGGAAATCGCTTATGCCGTGTAAAGATTAGCCAGTCAACATAAAACGAATTTCAACAATTGCATGCATTTTATGGACATCTCATTGGTTTTTAAAGTAATATAAAGTGAACATGCGATGGATATCCGGGTACAATCCAGTATCCGGTTTATCCGGCGACGTTTTTACGTACCTATCCGGTCGGATACGTTCATTTCATGGAAACGCGTAAATTTTATGTGTTTCGGATATGAATTGATATGAATACGAGACTGCTGTCAAGAAGAAATTTCTGCAGGGTCACGAAATAAATACTCAAAATTATTACGGCGGGGGTGGCACAGTGGTTGAGTAATGTGGGTTCGATTCCCGCTTGGAACAAATATTTGTATGACCTACAGATGGGTCATTCTTCGAGCAGGATCTTCGAGAAGGATATATATATATATATATTATACATATATTCTTTTCACAAGTTCATTCGTAGGTATACATGAATAAACGAGTATTATTGTAAATTATATGAATATTTTGAAGTTAGTTTCATAAAAATACTTATTAAAAATAAATTTGTTTTTGGGTTATTGTTTCGGGTTAGGTTTTGGTGCACTGAATATTTGTATTTGTAAACGCACTGTTAATCGCTTAAGCAAAGAAAGATTGTGTGTTGATGATAATATTTTGCATTCTATCAAATGATACTTTTCCCGTCTGCTAACCACAACTTGCAAGAACAAGTTACAAACTGAGTAGCGCACAAATCTTTTGCCGGATATACGGATAAAGTTGTCTAAAACCACCTTAATACCGTGAACGATTCCCGCACGTGTGCCACATTCATCTTCCACATACTATACTAGAAACATATAGCATCTTAGTAAACGTGATATTAGTTCAGGGGAGCAAATCTCGCGCGCTTCGACATAAATGTCTATTAGAAATATTTTCTTTGTGTAGGTATAGAAAAATATTTCTAAAATATTATTTGCGTCCAATGATTGTTGCATATCGTGCAATACCTATTGGGATTATATTTGAGATATATCTCGAATTCGACATATGTAAGATCTAATTGCGCGAGAATTGCCCTCCATTACCCTCCACGATTAAGTTTCGATAATTCGTGATGTATGTCGCGGGAAAATTTCAAAATCAGGGATTTCGTAAAATACCTAAAGATACCATTAATGATCAGTATTTGGAATATTGCCCAATGAGTCTGCCGAAATAGTTAAACTTTATCACGTTAACTCTGTCATATTTTCGCGATAAAATCAAATCACAGACAATATGTCTTTAGTAGATTATTTTTTAACATTATTTGTCAATTTTATAAAAATTCACATCGTCCGTGTTCTGGTGTTACTGTTAGGAATTATGCGAAGGTTTTATTTATTTAATTTGGTTTATCAACAATTCTTTACACCAGCCATACTCAAAGTGAGCCCCGCTGAGCCCTAGGGGTCCGCAGTCTCTGTCGGGGCTTCGCGAAAATAATGGTCACTCTCTTCACAGTCGACTCTCTTCTATCAAGCCTTACATCAAACAATAGATGAAAAGTAAAAAAATAATTCCATACCTCCCATTAGATGCAAATGTTAATGTCAAGTAATATAATTATTAATAAAGTAGGTATACACATAAACTATTTAGAGCACCGTCAAATATTTTATTTTCCATAAGGGTTCCGTCGCCAAAAAAGTTTGAGAACGACTGGTTTACACCAATTAAACACAGAGATACAAACTATTATTAAAAATTAGATGTAACAATCACTTAAAGGTAAACACCACTTGCATTAATAAAAACAAAATAATAGAAAAATCTAGACAATGCTGGCACATAAAAACATTATTAATTCGTTATTACTTTACGACACATATAACTTTTGTTAAAGATAAGCAATTATTGCAAGTAACCACTATGGGTCAGTGTGTGATTCAGCCATAGACTTAGAATTTCGCTTACGCTAAGTTTCAGCCGTAATTAATATGGAAATAAACAACCAAGGAGGTTGCCTCCAACTGATAAAACTTAACAGACCCAAGACGGTTCTCCCTTCTGAGTTCTTCTTAATATTAATAAACTGACCATAAATCAGCATAATATTTATTTATCTGATAAAACGTACACAGCATAACGCTAGTATTCGCCAAAGGCTGTTGTAGTTACTATTGTTCACACATTTTGCAGATGCCGTTATAATGTCCTATGTCATAGGGGTTGACTCTAATGCCATATAATACCAGGCACAATCAAAAAGCACTGCTACTGAGGACTACCCAAAATCTAATCCAGCACCTCACGCTGCAGAAACCAATGAGGCGATTTTTACGATACATATTTACGAGATTGCTATGGCGATGTGAAATTGTTGTATTTGTTTGCTTGAAGACATTTGTAATACCTATTACCTACGTGTGATGCCTGGACCAGATATAGGTATAATTGTTACCAGGCATAGACCTTAGAGAGTAACTTCACTTGGTGCTGAAGTCGCTTACAAAACTGGATATATTGAGTTTAATTATAATTCTACAGACGAGTATACACACCAATTTTAATTTCCATCTAACAACATTTCATCGCATAAAGTAAACCTTTGCTATACAAATAGCAAAACGCCTTCTGAAACGATTGATCGCGTGGCACCATGTTTTGTTATAATTTGTTCTATAAACACTACAGAATTACTTACGATCGTTGGTGAAGTATTCGCTATTTCATTTCCTAATAAGTGTGTCAAATGATATTCTTCTGTTTATTTAAATTTCCTTTCATCTGAGGTAACACGTTTTGCTTTTATTTGCCTTTAAGATTTTCTTCATGTGTTTATTTTGTTATACTTAAATAAAGGAAGAAAATCTTCAAAAGCTTCAAAACATGTTATGAAAAGATTCAAAACGTATGAAAAAATTCAAAATGTATGAAACGTCCCTTGTTAGTTCTAGTTTTTAATGACTTTTGTCCCTACAAAATTATGCTTTCATTAGCATGTGTCATTCAGAATATAACAGAAATACACTTTATTGTACACCAGATTTGCAGAAGTAAAGTAATAGCTAAAAGATTAACTGCAAATTTCCTTATGTCCTTTTAGTTTCAACTTTCAGGACGGACAAATATAATTGCTGTATCATAAAAGACAAGTTTTACCAAAGAGTATTTGTACGTTACCAGTGATATATTTTCATCTACTTAGATGAAAATAATTACTATAACTTGTTTGTTCAAAAAAATTTTTTCGATGTTGTATTAAATTCACCCGTGAAATAACGTCAAACAGAATAGTTCTCAGCATATCGAATTAAAACCCATGAGATTTTTAAACACAAGTACGTGTATCTATGAGTCTAAATTATAACAAGCAAACAACAACGGAACAAATTACAGAATCTTAAACCCTGTAAAGTCAGACATTGCGATGAATACACGAAACCCTACTGGAAATATTCTTTTCTCATAAAATATTATCATCCTCCACACACTATCATATTCATTGATAGTGTGCCAGCAGATTCAACTCGTTTTCATTGTCATAAAATTCATCTCTTGCATTGAGATGCAAAAATATTCTCTTTGAATGAGGCAACCATAGGGTCAATTTTGAATGAACATACTCGAATTTATATCTATTCCACTCCGTTACGTTCATTCTTGTTTATCGCTCACTATACTTTATCTAATAGAGTATCTCCATCTTATGTTTCGTGAATGGAATTAATTAACTTATTACTTAAGCTTGAGGAACCGAGAGATAAAACAAACTATTCCAGTGCAGCGGCCATGTTTATGAGCTGCTGCCAACTTTTAATTTACAACTTTGTATAATTTATGAAGCTCTCCGCTGGCACGGTGGATTTTTACTTTTTTCCAGTAATATAAATAATAAATGTTTGATGAAGATGGATGGGGGTACTTAATAAAGTACTTACTCAAATAACTTTAACCTAAATGTCTGTTCCAAACACAAGTAGAATTTTTCTGTATTCTCGTTTCATTTTATTTCATTTTTGATCACGTAAAAATCAAGATTTATTGTCCGACGTCAACTAAAGGCGCGATGTTTTGAACTTTTTCTTTTTCGATAAGAGATTTGGCGCCTCCAAAACCGGTTCTTTCACTTTCCATGACTGCATATCCATCGGGCAATGCAGACAAGCGAATCATCTCAACGAATGAGTCAGAACGATCAATTTTTTGGGTGCTTTCTCCCACACCTGCCCGAAAGGGGCACGGATCACGGATACGAACACTTTCCACTGGGGGGAAATGGGAGCATTGTTTTGCATGGCCTTGATTCGAGAAGGCGAGCGGCGGTTGCCGCTTCGCACCGCCACCACGCGATCAGTCTTTGTCGGACGTTCGTACACAGTATACGCGTCGAGCGAAACTTAGTTCGGCGAGAGCGATCGACGCGAGTGTCACACCAGTGCTACAAGTGACCAAACAAAGTGAACGCAGTGCTTTAACTATTCGGAGGATCCCACGAGCAAATCTGGAGCGATACGTTAACTTTAGGAGGTGTGTTCCATTCAGTTTTACCATTTATTAGTTTCGTCCGCGCCACTCGAATGTTTATGTTTGTTTTGTGAATGAGCGTCGCGTCCATTGAGCTATTGGATGATATTTTTATAGCTCCACAGGGTTCCTCGTTCTGTGGTTATTTGTTGGATACGTTCCGGCCAACGCGAATCGCAAAAAATGTGAAAGTAATTTGACGTGTGGCGCGTAAGATAGTGTGTAGCGTCTTGATCGTAATGTGGTCACGGTTGTCTGCGAGGCACTTATTTATTGTTTGTACAAATTAATATTTGCGCCATAATTTTCAGTGAACGAAGAAAGAAATTAATATTTAAATTATAGTTCTCTTTTGTTCGCGTACCAGACTTAATTTTCTTTTAATGCCGAATTTGCATGCGAACTTAAATAGGTACCTATCTTGATAAAGATATTAACTTGAATTATTCCTAGCATTAATCATTTAGGGAAATTTATGATAAAGAGTTGGTACCTACCTACTTCGCCTCGGAAATGCTCAGCTGCTAAGAATTTAAGGAAAGTTAATTAACACGATGCGATTAATCCTATTTTAATGTCGTTCATCAAAGGACTTAAACGTTTAAATCCGAAGTTTGGCTGTGTTTAGGAATAGATTTATTATTAATAGGTGAAGTAAAACTGAGCCGGTAAGGGCTTGTAATTAGATCGGCCAATTAGACGCCGTAACCGAAGACTTTCTTACTATCCTGCCCACAATAGGCGCTCTTGACGTGAAATAGACAGAATATTGTATAGTTATTTAATCAATAATTTAAGCTATCCTATAACTCTGGAAGATGCTTTAGTAAATTTATTATAAAACCATTTATAACGTCGATCTATAAATATTATTGGCGAGTCATCATATCTAAATCTATCTATTTACTGACTTTGAATACGAGCTAGTTTCATTCACTGTCACCCCGTGATCTTCATGCTGTCATTCGACTGACGAATTTTTCTGGCAGTCTCCTTAATCAAAATCATCACCGAAAATTTTGAAGATATCATCGGTTACTGCCTTATACGTAATTTCCATGACTTTAACATTATGTCGTAACCGTTCCTCACTTCAGTAAAGGATATTCCCTCACTCATCGCACTTAGAAGGCCAATCGATGATCACTAAGTGGATGTACAAACAGATGTAGCTGCCCTTCCTCCTGATACAATCTCTCAAACGCTGACGGAACTAATCTATTTGCAACCGATACGTACTGATAAAACGTCTTTGAAGTAATTGGTTCAATTACCATAAAGGAACATTAAGGGTAATCGAACGGGCAAGACTGAATAGAACATGTCAGCTATCTTAACATCACAATCTCCGATCAAGTCGGAATAGAAACGTCAATGAATGACATTTACGGATCACTGGATTGACAGTTCATGTCAATTATATTTCTCCATAATCGATTGTCATGTTTTCTAAGAGGGTTTCTAGAAATTAGACCACCGCCTGACTTCTTCGTCGGCTCTCCTAATTTTGTGGCGCCAAGACAATCTTTCCTGGGTTGTCCGATCAGGCAGTTTTTCTTCTTATACTAGTTTGGTTATGCTGGTCCACCAGGTAATAGGAGGACGCCCTCTACCTCTTTTATTCTCTGGCAGGCATAGTGCTTTCCTGGCCACATGTTCCTCGTCTCTTCGCATTACGTGGCCATACCATCTAAGACTGCTTTCGATAAGGTTGATAATTAGACCACCGAGTAACATTTGTGTTAATTAAGTGAATAACAAACGAATGTGTGGTCTATGTAATTATCTTTCTCCGGTGAAAGATTTAATTAATACGAACAAGAAAACTAATTTATCGATATTCTTGGTGTGTGCTACATTTGTTTGTTCTAAAATAAATTGTACGTGTTGGCTTGATGCGGTTTAGTTGGCTACACACTACACGCACTATCGAAGACTTTGTGAAACCCTCTCAGTTGTGTAGGTTTTCCCATTATGTTAGCCTTCGCACTCAGAACCTCCTTCTTGCAAGGCAAGCGTTCAATCATTAGGCTATCACTTTTTTCTTCCAAAAGCAATACATTCTAAAAATCGAGTTTTCTTCTTATTATCTCTCAGCAGAATAATCATTTACCTACACCATGGGATCTTTGTTTATATAGGTACTTATATATATTTTGCTTGATTTTGAAATATATTAAGTGGTAGCAATAGCCCGCGGGCTTTTTTGTTTGTTTATTCGGTGATTTCACGACCGCAACCGATATGCAAATGATTCTATAAATAGCTGAAGCTTTTGGGCAACATTTACCTTTGCTCATGATTTATTCGTATAAATACATATATAACATTCTCATTGATCTAATGGTCACAAGCGCGACTGCAGAGCGTGAGGTCCTGAGCTCGATTCTCGTGTCAGACAAAGTGTTATTAGGTTTTTCTGTATGGATATACTCAATAGCATCACGGAGCCTGGAACTGTGTCTGGTAGATGGCAATAGGCTCGCCCCCTATTCCATGGGACTCAATAACGGCATCGGCGAAATGTGGGTATACAATAGTACCTACTTACATCTCTGCCTAACTCTTCGGGGAATATATGCGTGACGCTATGTACATACATATATAAAATCTGTGCCGTATCGATATTTTCAGTAATCTGACGTAATTAGCCCGAAGTGTTGGAATGCAGGATTCAGAGAATATTATATTATGTAAGTTTATTTTTAGCCAATCTTATCCCACAGGAGGGCAAAGATGATGAGATAATGAGATTCAAAGAAAATAATTTATGTTAATTACGTATTACGTAATCAGTCCGAAATGTCTTAATTCAGAATTTAAATATAATTTTAATTCTTACTTATAAAATACAGTTTTAAATAACCTGTGTACAGACTAACCAATATTAAATGTATCTCTCCATACGACATAATAAACATCTCGGGACAAAATATCCATACGTAATACAATAAGTGCAAATTAAATTATGAATCCTCTTTGTTTGCCCTGAATGTGTACGGCAGAATAATGTATGCCTTTGCCATTGTGTTACAGCCTCTATGTGGGACAAATGAAATACGCCCGACTCTTAATAGGATTGGTGCGTAATTGCGTTTTATCAAAATGGAAGTATAACATAATATAAAGATACTTTTTCATACAGGGTTACCAAATATTAATGATTTTATGTCCGGGAATATTATAATAATAAATTCAGTCCATTACTGTCTCAAGCTTCTGCTGGACAAAGGCCTCTTTTCAGAATGAGAAGGGTTAGGCCTTAGCAGCACGTGATAATATAATTCTGATCAATCAGAAAAGTCAGAGATGCGGGCCGGGTTTGAACTCAGACTCTCTTACATGGAAGGCGAGCGTTCAACCTCTAGGCTACCCTGTATATACCTATATCTCTTTGTTCAACTGTACAGGAAAACCCAATAACACATGCTCCACAGCCAATTTGATCAGTTAAAAATTTATTCAGATTTTTAAACACGAACAGCTCTTTATATATGAGAATCATTTTACAAAATTATGAGGCTAGAACGAATTCTAGAAGTGGTCGATCAAATTATCGCAACAGCTAATTACTGTATAACGTACGTACATATGAGAATATTGTAAACACACGGCCGTACACTGTAATTGCTTAGACCTAATTGGGTGAAGCCATTTTGGCGAGGAATTCACACTAAAATGGCAATCTCATTATTTTATATCTGCTGCGAATAATAGACAGTTTTATTGCCAGCCTTAATTAAAGAATTCCATTTATCCACATTTCTCGACAAGATTTTTGGAAACGGGTCAAGTTCGATTTATTGTTTCGCTCGAAATTGAAATGTCTTATTCAGATTTTAGGTTAAATCTTGAAGATTTTCTGTTGTAGTAAGCGTTTCAATTACTTCATTTCTCGTACCTTCATTCATTTTATATTTATGAGGCAACCATAATAGGTATTAAAGATTTTTGGAAAGTGAAAACAATACGCTTAGCAAATATCTGTGAAAATTTGACCCTTGTAATTTTGTGGCACTTTGTGATAGTGAAACTCTGAAAGTACCAGTAATTGGCTCATTGATCTTGTGGTCGCAAGCTTGACTGCTAAAGTTCTAGGTTTGATTCCCAGGTGAAGCGAAATGTTATTGGACTGTCTGAAATTTTCAGCAGCCCGGAGGTTGGAATTGTACCCTGCAAAAGTCTATTCCACGAGACTTAAAGACAGCATCGGCGAAACATGTGTGTAGAATATAGAAAGACTCTGTCTAAACCTTAGACATTAACAACCGTGAGATATATACATATATAATACATACTAAATTACTAAAACACAAACCATACGGAGCTCCAGTACCCAGATCGTACAAAATCCTTGAGACAACATCGATATTCAAAACAGGAAACAAAGGGACAAGGAGGTTGTAAACTAACCTACATTATTGCCCAAACAAAACCTATCGCGTGCTCTATGGTAACAGGCATCGTGAAATTAACGTTGACAGTTTGGCAAACAACCCAGCTAATTATGCTAATACGATATAATGGGATTTAACGTTTATAAAGAGGATAATAAAATTTCAAACAAATTTTCATTCGAGATTTTTGTAATTACGTGGTTATAATAAAAACCATAGACAAATATTTTTGAAAAAGACATACTTAAATAGTACGACAAATCAAAAAATATTTTTTATTTTGCTTTCTATAAAAAATGAGTCTTGGATGAAAACAAATGATAATATATTAACTTAGGTATAAATCTTAGAAGGTGTAGATCAATTTTGTCAGTTCCATTTTGTTTTCCAAGTGAGTGGAACTTACATTGTTATATAATAATGGACTAGGATATCATTCATTGTCACCTTTTATTATTTGTTTCGTGACAAACAGAATCCATTACTTTTTTTATCAAAGTAAATGTTCTATTTTTGAAAAGAAATGATACTTGTAAAAGCTGTGAAAATTGTATATTAATTTAATCAATCCTACTAATATTTCCTACTAATATTATAAATGCGAAAGTTTGTGACGATGGATGGATGGATGGATGTTTGTTACTCTTTCACGCCAGAATGGCTGAACGGATCTGGGTGAAATTTGGTACAGAGATAGATTATAGTCTGGAATAACACATAGGCTACTTTTTATCCCGGAAAAAGGTACGGGTTTGTAAGCCACGCGAGCGAAGCCGCGACCGGAAGCTAGTTTAATCATATTTCGTAATGTCCTTAATCAAAAGACTTAATGATAGATAACAATAAATATCTCATCAATTCTATCTCGGTCGGTATTTGTCTTACGTGATGATTTCTCTTAAAAATATCACATTAACTTTCTACAAACTTTACTCAATCATACTTATTAGAATCTTCTCTACTTGACGTAATTGTACTAAACCACTTTTCAATGGAATTAACATACTTACAAGCTATTACGCCTGTTCCACAAAACGTTAATCAGAAATCTACTATTGTACGCCCACATTTCGCCGATGCCGTTTTTAATGGGGAGCGAGCCTGTATATCGGTCATAATTTCAAACTCCAGGCTAGTATTGAGAATTTTTCTAACAAACAAATGCAATAACACAGCCCGACTCGGGATTGAACCTACGTCCTTACGCTCAGCAGGCACGCGACAACTAGGTCAATGAGCTAGTCGTACCGTCTACATCCTATATTTTTATATCCTATTAAAATCTTCACAGTACATACACAAATGATTTTTTATTTTGCTGACGACTACCGCGTTCCAACAAAACATTTTTAACAAGATTCGTATCAGTGTGACGGACCAGCATCACTGGTACAATTACAAAGGCATTGTTGACTTTGTTTTTCGTTCTGAATCCGTGTTTTTCTTTCGTCTGTGGCCTGTGTGAAAAGATAAAAGGGTATAACAATGCCGCCGCGAGCGCACACCCCTCCCTTTTTAGCTCAGGTGTTCTTGAAACGTGGTGTTTTTTTTGTCTAGTTTTTCTTTTACTATTTTAAGATGTCCTTGTTAAGTTCATTCCTAATATAGTAAGAATAGCAGAAGAATAAATTCTGTTCTTATTTTTTAATGTGCAGCAGGCTTCGCCTCTCGCTAGATTTTTCCAATAATAAAATGTTAATAAAATGTTATACACAGGACTGAAAATTGTATGTGTATTCCGGATGCAGAAAAAAGTTATGTAAACGAGAAATGTTTGCAGGTTTTTGCCGATTTAAATAGCTGTTCCGCAAAAGAGGGAATAAGCTAAAAATATCTCGTACAATACAGAAGGGCTGTTCAAAAATGGTGATATGCGCCGAATGGGGTGAAAAATGCTTTGTCAGGGTCTGAGGTACGACCATTGTGGATGGTTTTTTTTTTGTTGTTTTGCCGTTTCTGATATAGATGTTATATAAACTGACTTTGAAAGGTTTGTCCGTATGTATATAAGTTTGCTTAAGTTCTAGTCTTATTTTTTATGGTTCGGAGTGGTCTCAAACGTTCGTTTCTGAGGAGATTGTGTGAATAGATTAAATTTGATTATATTGTATATACCTACCTGCATATACCTATATCTGAAATAGTTTCATTCAAAAGACTTTTTTGTGCACATGAGCAAACATTTCAAATTTCAACAAACAAAATATGTACAACAAATTAATAAAAAGAACTACTGCATTAGTTTAAAAATAAACAGGTCAGTGTGTTTGGGGAATTTGTAACTTTTATAATTCATAACATTTAGCGCAAACAAATATTTGTTGAACGTTTGTTATAGCAAACACTATAGTGTTACAGTTAATTTAATTGGAAACAATCGTATGAAATTCGGTTATAACTCACGTTACATGTATTGAATTTCGTGTCCGATGTATGAATCTTTATCGTCTTTTGAATTTTCCACAAACAGAATAATAAAACAAAATCCATTGAATAACATTATTCATCCTTGTCAAATTCTGAAAAGGCAATGGGATGGAATTTGTGATGATGGCATCATTTTCAAAAGTAGAAACTTTTGAATAGTCAAATGATGTCATCACTATGAAGGAGAATAACGTAAACGATTTGTAAGTGCCTTTTAGAGCCTACACGAATAAAAAAGTTTTGAGTTTGAGTGAGCCAATAACACCTTTTTGTTGAGGGGTTGAAAATGCCCAAAAACACATAGTACCATAGTTGGCTTCGAAAGAAGCGAGTTAATTTCGAAACAAAAGACGATACCGCACCTACTCATTTTGACGTACGTGCTTACTTATCAAATATGCGTTTAAAACAAGCGATCAGCATAACAATGCCGTCTCATTGTAGTCCCAGTTTGGTCGCGTGGGACGATCCTCGCCGCCATATTGAATCCCTGCCAGATTCTATACAATCATTGTTTTAATTAAGTGTTTATTAACAGTACCGGCAGGGCACAAGTCGCATGCTGCAAGCATCCTCCTATTATGATTGTGTTATCAATAAGCAATTATTTAAATAACCTCGAAAAATAATATTATTTTATTCCTGTTGTCTTCGTTGTAAGACGGTATAGCGTATCATAATTCTAAATCAATTCCGTCGTTCCGTAAAATATTTCTTAGGAGAATTCAGTCATTGTAGACATAGATTCTGGTTCGAAAAACATAATAAGATGGGTAAGTAGGTGAAGTACTTATACAGAGTGTCCTCTCATGACCGATATACTTACCATTCCAGAAACAAATAGGTTCTGAATTATATCTTTAATGCATATCGACTTTAAACGTCATCACTTTCTTTGTACCACATGTGAATGCAAGTTGTCGTACGTATAAAATATTTTTACAAATAAACCTTTCTTCGTTGCAAGTACCTCTTGTGACACAAAGCCGGAGAAACCGTCTGTCTGTGTGACAGGGCAGCACACAAGACGTTCGTGTCTCTCGTATGTGTGAGTCTTTGAAGATTTCACACCTTGTGTACGCCACTTACAGACCTGCGCTTTGGAACAGAAATAACTAATTTTCAAAAGATTTAAAAGGAAAAAGTATCGCAAGGAATAAGAATAAAAATTTTGATTTAACTTCAAATTGAAAATCGAATATTTATATATATTTGGGAGTCTGTTCCGAAATATAAACAGAATAATTAGTGTATGTTAGGACTGAAAATTTTGCATGGGAGGATTTAAAAAAGGAACATAACATAGGATCACGCCTGTATTCCCCGAAGGGTATGGTAGAAATGTACTATTGTACAACTACATTTCACCGATGTTGTTATTAAGTCCCATGTAATAGGGGCGAGCCTATTGCCATCTACCGGGCACAGTTCCAGACTCCGTGCTGCTACTGATAATTTCCATACAGAAAAAAAATGAACTTAAAGCAAATATTACAGAAAAGTAAAGTACTAAAGTTCAAGCAGCGAAATGTATCGGCAATGCCACACACAACTATTGTACAGATCAAAAGGGGAAAGTCGTATTCAAGGCTCGATACTAAGCCCCGGCTGCAAAAGGCCGGGTGAAAGCTTCGAATACATTATGCAGTTTAAAGTACGTGCCAATACGGTAGATGACTACTAGTCATCTGAGTTACTTTTTATAAACTGTCAAAAACGACTATTTTGTTCTAAAAACGTTTGGAATACTAAGGCGTGACGTCATAGTTTTTATTGCCATTGACATACTTATTGTGTGATTTTGATAAAATAAAAATTGAAAACGCCAAAGATAAGCAAGAGATTACTGAGTTTTTAGAAAGAAAACTATTTACCAAACAAGATTTCAGAATTTATTTTTGATGCAGTCATCTAGTCTATTATAATTATGTACCAAGATACAGAGGAGCAGTCAAAACTGAAGTGTATTGATCGCAAAACCACCCGACCTTGCAGGATTTCGAATCCTATTGAAAGGGTTAATGAATTTCTATATGAATAATTAATACTGAATGATTTATTTGCACAATTTTCGATTATAATTAATAATTATGTATGACAAACGATGCTGATTAATGTTTCATTGCTGTGGACAGAATTTCGATAACCACAAATGGTCGATAAACAAAATAATCGACTAATAAGGCCATAAAGCTACTGATTTGTAAAATGGTTTATTAGATTCTTATTCTATTTTTTTAAACGTGTCTCTGTATGATTTCTGTTCCTGTATCTTCGGATACAGTTTTTATGTTACATACACAAACACTCAGACCCGATATTTATTCCGTGCGGACCAAATATTACGACTGAACCTGCGACGCGTAGTTAGCTAAAGCTAATCGTTTAGCCACTGCGCCAACCGTGACGTCGAGATTATTTATATATATTTCTGTCTAGATCAGAGGTTCCCAGACATTTTTCTCATAGACCACTTTCAAAATTTGGCTGGTTACGCAGCCTAATTACGTAAAAAAGCGATAGCAACACGATAGCCACGCGACAGCAATCTCACTGTCAGCCAATACATTATATGTCACAAAAATGACGTTTGACAGAAGTTATCGCGCGATCTACGCCTGTCACTACATCGGTAATTAGGCTGCCGGTAGACCCCCTGCTGCTACATTTCTACCATATTGTAAATTGAATTGTAAACCCCCATTTTTTTGTCACGCCAGCGTAAACCCCCGTTGAGTCTCCCGTGGACTCCTGGGGGTCCACCTGCACCACTTTGGGAACTAATGGTCTAGATTAAATGGAATCCCCTTTAGTTTAGTTACAAAGAAGTTGAACACTGTGATGACAGTTTGTTCCCTTTTAGTTTCTCCAAGGTTTGCTCTCTGCGTCATATCTATGTTATAATTATAATGAGGCAAAGTCATATGAAACATTTTGTTCGAAAAATAAATACTTAACATGATTCCTTGTCCGTAGTCTAATAAATTAAACCACTACAAAAGTATTACAAACTCATATAAGCGTTTTGCCTTATTGATCTAGTAGTTGCAAGCATGACTGCTGAGCGTAAGGTAATTGTTTGATTTCCATGTCGGGCAAAATATTATTGGGATATTCTTTACAATTGTTAATAGCAGCACAGAATTTGGAACTGCCCCATAGATGTCGATAATACGGGAAAATGTGGGTGTGCAACTGTACATGAGTACACCTCTGCCTACCCTTCGGAGAATGCAGGAGTGGTATGTTACCAGTGGCGTATTTTAAAATTTAGCGCCCTGGGCCTGTAAGGTTTGCCGCCCCATAAATTGAACAAGTCTCCCGCCGCCGCATGCGCCGCCCCGCGCCCCACCCGCTTTCGCCTATGGATATGAACGAAAACGACACGAGCAACGTCGACACATCCCGACTAGTCCCGAGTCGCGATGGAGTCCGACGGACACGCTGCCGCCCCGCCCCGGCCGTCCGCCGTTCAGGCATACGATAGCCTCGCGTCGTGGTGTCTTTCAAACTTAGAACTAAATGAGTTTTCATTTTTCTTAATTAGGTAGGCTTTTGTAGGCTCATGTAAAGTCCAAAAGAAAGTCGCACTAAGCAGAGCGCGAAGTGCGGCTTGCGCCGCCCCTCGCAGCTTGCCGCCCCGGGCCATGGCCCTTTTGGCCCAAGGGTAAATACGCCCCTGTATGTTACGTCATAAGTACAAGCATTGGACACAATAGTGTTCTATAGAGCCTATTTTATCTCATTATATCTTCACAATTACCTTTGAGAATACTTCAAGTCTCCGAAGCTGGCTTTTAAGGAATTTGCTGAGTGATGCCGTATGTGGTCACAAGGGTAAAGCTGAGAGGTATAATGTCCTTTATAAAGTACATTGTCTTGAGCATAATCCCCTTTTACACACTGACAAAGTAGCAGATTAAATTCTGATAAGTAAATCTTCTAGCCGTGTGACATATTACTAGTATATTTTTATTTCTAACTAGCTATTGCTCGCGACTTTATCTGGCGTGTCCAATTTTTCAGGCAACAGGATATTTTTCCCTTAAAGCTTTATTCGGCCTATAACGAATATTTACAAATGAAGTTTAGCCAAATCGGTCCAGCCATTCTTAAGTGAAACACTTACCAACAAACAGCATTAAATTTTTATTTATATTGATATTTATTGTATGATACATTAACGCGTGAAAAGAAAATTTTAAGGTTTGTTTTGTCTAAAGAAAAATTCGACCCCGAATAGGAACCGAAATTGCGACCATCTGTTTCAATTCACTAGCAACTGCTTTTATTGATTACAATATATAATATATGTATAATACATATAATAAAATTATAACAGGCCGATGTCTGTACATTATAGATATACGTATTGGAGAAAAACTAATATGGGGAGTTTTTTTAGAGCAACAGAAGCCAAAACTACAGTTTTTAGAATTTTTGTCTGCCTGTCCGTCTGTATGTTTGTACACGCATCACGCACAAACTACTTACTGCATGGAATTGAAAGCAGTTTTCACCGATGTATTGCTAGAGGTCTAATTTAAAATATAGGCTCCATTTTACCGCAGGAAAATATTAGATTGTAAATTCCACGCGTACGAATTCGCGGGCAAAAGTTAGTCGTTTCTAAAATAATAAATCTGATTTAAAATATAAGTTAGCTTTTGCCGTTCTCGCGTTTATAATAACGTAAATATTAAAATGCAGAAATCTTTATTAAAACAACTCTTCAAGATTCAAAACTTTACACTTAATTATATTTGGATTCGACAACAAATTGGAAACAAATTGTTCGTTTGAGTTTAATATTACCTATAGCTGAAACTTTGTTAACTTCTAAGTCGAAATCGCCAACAACGACGCTGTTTCAGAGTAAATTGTGAAATTATAAGCACCCGGCTTGTGTACACTGTTCCTTATAATATAACTAGCTTCCGCCCGCGGCTTCGCCCGCGTGTTTTACGAACCCGTACATTTTCCCGGAATATAAAGTAGCCTATCTGCTATTCCAGACTATAATCTATCTATGTGCCAAATTTCATCCAGATCCGTTCAGCCGTTCTGCCGTGAAAGAGTAACAAAGATCCATCCATCCATCCATCCTCACAAACTTTCACCTTTATAATATTAAAGTAGGAGTAGAATTGTTATGAGACACACAAGTCTGGAACACATTAGTCTAGAAACGGTCATAAACCTCATTCGTCTAGTTTGCGAGAGCGACTGCTCAGCGTGAGGTCCTGGGTTCGTTTCTCTGGTTGGACATTAGCTTTTATATATACATTATATCTCATTAGCAGCATGAATGTCTCATGTAAACTCGCCCCTTTTTACATGGGACTCAATAACATCATGTGCGAAATGATACCTCCCTGTTATATCTCTGCCTACCTTCGAGGAATACAGGCGTGATGCTACGTAAGCTACCCCAGCACGCTATTCCTTACTTTATTAAGAACGGAAATCGAATCGGAATATTTTATACAACTCCATATATTGGAATTTCCGTAACAGAGAAAAGAATAAAACTTGTTCTTCCAATATGATATATTACGTGTACACAGCTTCTAAGAAAATACACGTGTACATGTTATTGATATGATCAGCGATGTCAAAAATAAAATTGGTTCGATATTGTATCTTATTGCCCTATTAAGATAAGAGGGGCTCGTAGCAACATATGTAGCTACCGCGCAGGTCATTGGGTCTACGAGCAACGCTTGTTGAGGTCCCTTGATGGGGCGTTTTCCACACATTGAGAACCCTGCGGGCATCGGAAAGCATGTTAAGCAGTTTGGCAGTGGTAATACGAATACCTGTGACAGTTGTTACGAGTGTCAGCAGCCTAAAAAGTCTGACAACCTTACCTATAGTCCTTTAATCTAACCTTAGAGTATCAGTGTCTCCCAGTAATTGGGCGTAGTTCAGACGGCAGTCGCTCCCTGTAAAATACTGATATCCAGCCGCTACCGGTTAGACTGGAAACCAACCCCAATGTAATTGGGAAAAGGCTAGGTAGGTGAGTTTATCAGACACTTGTGAAACAGAAATATGGACGCATTCTGTCAGATAATGATGATAATGATCTGTTTAAAAATAAAAACAAAGAAGAGAGAAAAAGATAGGTTGTGAATAAGCAATCCGTTTGTCAACAAAAGTGAAACAGGCCAAATTAAACAATGATTTGAATAAAAAGTAGATGAAAGCGAATAAAAACCAACCCAACACGCCAACCCTGACCACAACGAATAGATCTGTACATTTGAAGGCCAATGTCCAATCTATTATTAATTACCTCAGTATAACACCGAATTAAATTTTCAACATAAACATTAATGTTGTACATTGTAAACTTAGATTAACTTAACACTGTTGACCGTTGGAAAGAAACTCGTTAAAGACGATCGATGTGAGGGCGGAACGTCGAATGTTGCGTGTTCCAGCCACATCAACCAGCTCCGTCGATGCAATACATTTGCCGATTGATTTACGAAGATTTCACAGCTAGCTTACGATGCTAAAGGTATGATTAGAGGCGTAAAATTCTAGTACATTATGTAAAAATCACGAAGAAAGTTGCGTTAAATGGTGAATGAGAATTTTCTGCGCATGGCAGCCAGGGAATTGAAATACTTGTTGTAGTGACGTTGATGAATTGACTGTTTACTTAGAGACATGTCTTGAAAGGACATAACGTAGTATCACCCCTGCTTTTTCCAAAGGGTTAGGCAGATACCTAATGCTTTACACCTATTGCGCTGATCGTTGTTGAGTCCTATAGCGATTTACCGTGCAAAATTTCGAATTCTGCTACAAAAATACCTAAAAATACATTGTCCGGTCCGAAAATCGAACCCAGGAACTAAATTAAGCTCGGCATCGCTTGTGATCACTGGGAAATTGAGCAGTTATTATTGAAAAACACAAATCTCGATAACAAAGCAGCTATAAAGTAAAATTGCAAAGTTTATCGTGCGTGTAGCATAATGTAAATATTGTTCAAAGCCAAAGTTCATCCATTGTCATAGAAATGTGTGTGACCTCGTGGTAAATGCCAACCTTTACTGAATATCCTCCACCGAGCAGATACATTAATTTTGATGGTAACTACGAACACTAAATAACATCGATAAGAATCAAATCTTCAAAAAAGGTGGAAAAAAATCTCTTTCACCTGGGCATGGTTAAAGGAAATGTGTCGCTAATGGCGTTTGAAGGTGATGACCTGACAAAATGTTATTTGTGCTTCGGTTCTGTTGTCACAGTAAATTGGCAAAGTTCCTGTGTGATTGTATCGACGTTGTGCCCGTGACCTCGTCTGTAAAACTGTGGAAACTCTTTGGCACGTGTTTCTTTTCACTTCTAAGATTACCTAAGTCACTTTTTTGGTTTTTCATTTTTTATTTGATTATTTGACTTGATATTATACTGTCTTCCTGGTCTTGAGTTCATACAAAAAGCGCATAGAAAAATCATTTTCAGTTTTTTCAGGATTTTTTCGTTTTCCGAGCAACTTTTCCAATTTATCTTTCCCTGAAAACGGTTACCGAACGTTAAAAAAATATAAAATAAAATTGCCGTATCGGTCAAGCCTTTCTAAAGCAATGCCCTTACCAGCGAATAGCATTTCATTTTGATTTATATAATACACTAGCTTCCTCCCGCGGCTTCGCCCGCGTGGTTTACGAACTCGTACATTTTTCCGGGATAAAAAGTAGCCTATGTACTATTCCAGACTATAATAAATCTATCTCTGTGTCAAATTTCATCCAGATCCGTTCAACCGTTCTGGCGTGATTGAGTAACAAATATCCATCCACCCATCCATCCATCCTCACAAACTTTCACATTTATAATATTAGTAGGATAGGATAGGACAGGATAACAAATCTCTTTGACAATTTTAGAATCTAAAATGGCCCCAATAATATGCTCACATAATAAAAATCAAGATGCTCACTCAATTGAATATAATCTTAATATGATTCACGTATGGTTCATATTCACCAATCATCTATGACAATGAATAGATGGAGGTGGCCTTTTCATCCCCGCTATTTTTGACAATATAAAATATATTCATAGAATGTCTTACTTAAATCACATGTCTGGATGTCTTGATCAATTGTTATGAAACCCTAGTAAATAGATTTTTAGTACTTACACCGTTACAGGCAGTTTTATTTCTGTACATATTATACATTAGGTACATTGTTTAGTTTCATATAGTTTAGCTTAGACATGACTCCGTAGTTCTGTGGTCTGAACTGTGTCACAGTAGTTTAATCCCTATAATTATCACATACACATAAGTACACCCTTTGACTTGGATCTCGGCTTTTGATGTGCATTATTTTCCCGTTGCGTTCAATTTAACCTACTTACATAGAAAGGAGTACGCCTGCCTCTATGGTCTAGTGGTCGCATGCGCGGCTGTTAAGAGTGAGATCATAGGTTCAACCTCCAGGTCCGGAAAAGTTTTTGTTATTGAGTGTTCGTGTTAGGAAATTCTCAGTAGCAGCCGAAGTTGCATCAGTGAAATGTGGGTGTGCAATACACATCTACCTAAGCCCTTTAGTGTATACTGGCGTGATGCTTCGTTATACAGGAAGACTTCATCGCGTGACTATCCAACGTAATCACAGTTCCTCCATGGTACCGTAGGACCAAACATACACAAGTCGCTTTCTCAGTTTGTCCCTAAACTTTTAAGTAGTACGTATCCGTTCTTTAATCAATAATTATTTAATTCTTGGCAAAGGTCTGGTAATAATATAATATAGCATTACGCCTGTATCCCCCAAAGGGTTAGGCAGAGGTGTGGGTACTATATCGTACACCCACATTTGGCTGATGCTATTTAGTCCCATGTACTTGTAATAGGGGGAGAGATGTATGTCGAAATATGAATTTCTGAAAATCCGACCCAGGAACCGAACCATCATGCTTAGCAGCCGCGCATTATACTAATACTAGACCAACAATATGAGAAGGTGGCCATAATGATTTCATTTTGTGGTATCCATCTAAGACTTCAAAATAAAGTCTGTCAATCCGATTCAGGGAACAGGAACTTTGTTTCCAAATCGATGGAAATGAAAGGGGCCATAAGGACCATAATCGTTTGTTCGATCTATATCTATTTCCAGCAGATAATCATGAAAATGTTCATTCAACTAGAAATTGGATATGATACTTATAGATATTATTTCAATGTTAAATCCGTTCAAACTAAAAGATTATAGAATTAATTCAACAAGCAGCCTGTATCTACGTGTTCCTATAAATAGTGCTGTCGGATGTCCCGCTTTCGGCGGCAAGTCCCGTTTTTCAGCCCTCTCAGGATGCGTCTGACTAAGATCTTAAGCGGGACGCCTAAAATCCCGCTTTTTCATCATCATCATATTTTCGTTTAAATACCAAATTAGTAAAAGTTAACACGCAGTTTAAAACAGTCAGTCAGTAAGTACGAAAAGAATTATTGTAACCATTGACTTGCAATTTTAGTACTTATGTCCCAATTTTTCTTTCTAGTCCCACTATTTTTCCATTTCCCGATATTTAGAAAAACAGGTCTCGCAACACTACCTACGAATGAAACAAGGCATTCAATTTGCTAAATGAAGTGCCTTCAGAGAATTTGAAAATAGAAGCACAAAGACTCCGAACCTCTACAGTAATTTACGAATTACTTAGCATATTGTTCATTACCGTTCCAAGAGGATCGCTTCGTTCAATTGAGGTTATTGAATTGAAACCGATAAAACTTTAAGGCCCTTTTAACCTGCGCTTCGATATACAAAAGCGTCGATTACCTTGATAGCTATATAGGTAGGCCCACATTCACCGCCAATATAACAGATGGTTAAGACACAAATCAGCCGTTTAACGTGATTTTTATATAGGTTAACTTATGGTCATATTATTGGCTAGTTTCTGTGTGAAATCGGTGACGTCATGACGTGAGGTTTCTTTTGCCTTGCCATAATGAATGTAAGTTATCATTGACAATTTTTAGTTTATTTATGTTTTAAACTGCTTGATATTCGCATGTCATTTGGGCTTCAGCTGAAAACCAGCTTCGGAAACGTTGATGTCCGATATAAAGCTGAACTGTATGCCTATGTGTTGCAGACGTTCGAAACACGTGATCTTAAATTGACACTTTTGTATTTCTTATTATTTCAAGATATTGTCTCATGTGACTGTTAATATTAAATAAGTCTCTCGTATAACTACTAACCCTACCGCCGACAACAGTAGCTAAACGGGCGTTTTCATTTTAAACATCAGTTATATTGTCGGTGCATACAGCCTTAAGAAGCGTGGGGGTATAGACGATTATTATTAAGAAATTAATTACCCCAGAGTATAAAAGGTAATTTATGAGTGTCTGTACGTACAATCCTTCACTCTATGTATCGCTTTCCACAACATTAGGCACAGTGAAAACAGTCTGTCTGTATTGTATATATGTATGGATTAGCTGTCATTATCATACACAACATGAAGATATATTAAAATGAATGAAAAAGTATCCTAACTATCCTAATCCTAACTAATATTATAAATGCGAAAGTGAGTTTGTTTGTTTGTTTATTTATGACGCTTTCACGCTTAATCCACTTAACCGATTTTAAAAATTATTATACCGATGAAAAGCTCAGCGATTAAAATAGGCTATATTGTATTTCCACGAGAACGGGAATCCTAACTAATATTATAAATACGAATGTGAGTTTGTTTACGTTCATACTGCCAATGTCAAATGTCAAATCAATGCATCGAAATAGGACTGAACATATTATTTCGATGAATCAATGTCGCTCGCAACCATAGATTTAGAGTAAGCGGAATCCTAAGCCTATGCTCGCAACTGACGTAATAGAAAAAAATATTTGTAATGACTACAGAGGTATATACACTTTGACAAACTCTTTGAAAATAACCTCAATAATGTTCAAACTTAAAAATTGATACGGTCGAATTTCGGCCGACTGGCTGGATTTGCTTATGGCCTTTATGCTTATAGAAGGCAATTTTATAAGATAGATTTTACCAATAGATTTTAGATCTAAGAAGATTGTTTGTTCTCAGAAATATATCAATATTCTACCATCCTATCCTATCCTACTATCAATATAAATGCGAAAGTTTGTGAGGATGGACGGATATACATATGTACTCGTATGTTTGTTACTCTTTCACACAAAGCTGAACGGATCTGGATGAAATTTGGCACAGAGATAGATTATAGTCTACATTTTATCCCGGGAAAACGCGGGCGGAGCCGCAGGCAGAAGCTGGTAATATGATTAATGCGAAAGTAAGTTTGTTTGTTTGTTACCTTTTCACGCCTAAACCACTAAACCGATCATGATGAAATTTAGCATAAACGTTGTCAGGTGTACAAAAATGGACATACCTTTACTCCCGGGTACCTTTCATGGGTATTATGGGTACCTTTCATCCCGAAACAAAGTAGTGTTCCCGAGGAAAACAACAATAACATTCTTATGATACTATTATCATACGACGCCACGTGTCTTTCGCAGAGTACAACCCGAATTAATTCCCTAATTCTAAATTATTATATACTGCCGCGGGCAAAAGATCGGTAAGTATAAATGCTTTAAAAGGTTGTAGGAATATGAAGATGATTAGGGTTACTAAATGATGATCATTTTGGAATATATATACATTTTACTGGTATCACTATACGAATACATATGAATAACCAACGCCCTGACTGTAGGTTTGCGGGTAGACGACTGTTGCGCCGCGCTAATACGACAGTGCGCATGAGTATACAAAGCTAATGCGTCAGCATTATTCCACAGGTTAACATTTCGATCTTGATAATGTGATCGGATAAATAATAAAATACAAGATTTTATTATACTGTAAGACAATATCGGTGCTATAGACTTTATTACTGAACATATTACATAACATAGCATCTCGCCTGTATTCCCCGAAGGGTACGGCAGAGGCGTATTATTGTACACCCACATTTCGTCGATGTCGTTATTGAGTGCCATGTAATAGGGGGCGACCCTATTGCCATCTACCGGACACTGTTCCGGACTTCGTTCTGCTACTGGGAATTTCCATACAGAAAAACCCAGTTACACTTTGCCCTAGAATCGAATCCAGCACCTCACGCTGTGCAGTCGTGCTTGCGCTTCGTTTTGTCACAATCAGATACAAAATCTCTAATACCTACTCATAATTTGAGAAGTAATTACAAAGAACGGAAATTCAAAACCAATTTGTAATTTAGTTGGCAAGGTTAAATGAGCATTCGCTGCGTGTAAATTACAGGTTCAACCGTATTCATTTAAATTGAAAGCTACATCATTGGTAAAAGGCCAGATAATAATTTAAAATGAAAAAATTAAATACAAATCCAACCAAAACCCAAGTCGTACCATCTAAAATTCCATATAATTATAACTTTTAATTAATCCTTTTAATTAGTGACGAACATTCTGAATTTAATGCGAGACTATATTCACGGTGTGTACCCTTTCAATATCAGCAGTAGCCCAAACGGACGACCGAAATATACCGCTAAATGTGTTAAAATTTGCCATTTACTATGGACCATGATATAAATATGTATATATTTCGGTGACTAAGGGATGTATGGATGCTACGATTTAGTCTAACGGTGAATATATGGTACTGTAACATTATGGCGGGGAAATAGATATCTTTGTAGCTGATGCTAGATCAGTGTTAGTTTAATGGTGTATAATATTTGTAAAAAAGAATATAATTATATGTACTTACGTTTAAACTGTCAAACGTTAACAGCACATCATAATACGAAGCGTATAAAAATATTCAAAGCCTTTAACGTTGTAGCTCGCAAAAAATAAATTCTTTCACAAAGAAACACGGAAGGAACACTCAAGAAAGAATTCCACTCAAGCCCAACAACTCACAAGGTATTCTTGTGAATGTAATCCATTTTGACAGAGAATTTTTCCACAAAATGCCGACTTTGTTTTGTATCAAATTGTTAGAGCTACGGCAACAATGTCTATAATTTCGTAGGTACTGAACCCAATAATTTCGCAATAAAGCAATTAACTTTACGTAGAGCCTTACGTAACATAATCCTTTATTATTATTCTCGTACTGGCATGATATTCGCAAGGTACTAGAAATTTCATCGTAATTTTGACGGGAAAAGAATTGCTATACGTACGTTTAACTTTGCCGGACGAGTCTTCTAGTGCTAACGAGTTTCTTGTCTTGCTAAGATTTTAACTTTTGTCAGAAAAGGGGACAGCGGCATAATTACACACGACTTCATCAGAGACCCTCAAAGGCAAATTAGTTGAGAACTGTGGAATGCTTAGAGTTTCATTTATTTTCAATCATTGCAAAACCTATTCCAATGATAACTACGTTATTGAAATACGTATTATAATGTGAGGTGCTTTTCAAAAGCTTCTATGTACATCAAACATTTCGCTATTCTCACCGACAACAGTGTGTGGTAATTAATATTGCAACCAACCTATTCCATCTTCAACAAAATAATTAACAAAACCTCATTTCAACGCTGCCTGGGAACGCGCGCGATTCCCAAATCCAATTTTTCACAACAAGCTAACATTTTCGGCAATTTGTTTCAAACTGTATTTCATCAAGCAACATCAAAAACTGTCCAAACTTCCACATTGGTTTAATCAGACACGCATGTCGTTGGTCGCTGGAGGAATCGTGATATTCATTTATGGATCCCGCGTGAATGCGGACCGAAACATACATGCTTCGGAACCTTTCGGAGCCATTCGGAACATTTAACACGAATACTTCGGATGTAATCCAAACGGAGTCAAATACCTGGTTATAAAAAAGGGAATATTATGAAAGGAAAGGGACTGGTGGCGTTTATATATTTTGGGTTGAGTGTCGACCTGTCATAATATGACAATTTATGCTCCGTGTAATGCTCTACAGAAGCCAGGTGATTGGGACTAAGTGGCTTATTAAATCCAGCCATAATAGGTTTTAAAGGGTCGTCTTGTGAACTCTCAAAAAAATGTAGTTTCATGGATACAATTAAGTTATTGATTGGGGGAGCTCCTGGCAACCTCTGTTGTATTCTTTAATGGCTTTTGGATGAGTGAGCGTTCTACATTGTGATCGGGACTCCAGAGCGACCTAAGTAAAAATGACATGTGACGTCGTTACCATACTTATGGGGGATACGACATCACTTTGCCCGATTCGAGTATCGAAACCAGGAGCTCACGCTCAGAATCGCGATTGCGACCTAAACCAATGAGGCAGTCATGACATTTTAACTCAGTGTAAAATACTGATAGGTATTCAGCCGCAATTGGTTTGGGTGTAGGAAGACCCCAAAGTTAAAATTAAGAAGACTCCTGATGATAAAAAGATATGATTACTAGCTATTTATACAGAACCTACTTTTCACTGTTTACTCCATAATGAAGGGACCTTTAAATTGTTTCTCTTTAAAATATGATGAGTAAAGTTACTCTCATAAAGTTGTTTGTTAAACAAAATAAGCTACTGTGAACTTTTGAAGTGGTTTCGTAAACTCTTAAACGACCCTAAAAATATTTTTTTATTGCATTTGAGGTCTAAATTAGAAAAATTTTTAGTCAACAATGGAAACAAACATCGTTGAGTCTTTGCAGTTGACGTTTCATATATTTATTATACTCACATAGCAAAGTAACACGCACACCATGTACACCCAAATTTCGCCGATATCGTTATTCGATCCCATGTAATAAGGGCATATTGCCGTCTGCCGGGCACAAATCTAATCCGGGCTGCTATCCAGAATTTTCTAACAGAAAATGTCCAATAACGTTTTTTCCGACTCAGGGATCAAATCCAAATCCTCACGCTCAGCACGCGCTTCAGTACCTATATCTACACTATTTATCTGATATCTATTTACATCTGAAAGCCGGTGTGTCCCATTGATATGAATCCCCTACTCAATGGTCCCGAGAGGTGAAGTCCCTTCGGCACGCATGACAAGCCTTGCGTGATATCAGTAGAGATATAACTACAGGTAATCTATTAGACACCATAGCACAGGATCAGAGGGGCAATTCTCGAACGCTATAAGTCTATTTTAGAGATATTATCTCTCTTTAGAAATAGTTCCTAAAATCTTGACTGCATTTGACTATTAGTAGCTACCATTACTAATGAGTATAAAAAATACCGGAAAAAGGTAAACGGATTTCCACGAAGTTTTGCGATAGCGAAACTATTGACACAAGCTGTCAATGGGTCACATGATCTGTAAGAGTTAAATCTGGATCCATTTAGTTGGTGTTTCTAATTATAATGAATAAATCTATTTGTAATTCAAAAGAAATGTACGGATGAATAGAGTTTTAAACAGAATGTTAATATTTAAGGCTCTTCTGTCTACATCTGAAGACTGAAAACTTAGCAATGAATACTCAAACTCATTAAGTTCCACACACACTCGGCTAATCAAAACAGTAGCGGTATTGTTACGAGTACGTCGCCAGTAGAGTGGAAAGGGGTCAGATTCGCGCCCCACTGCTTCTCAGTTCAGTCCGCGTATTAAAGCCTGTTTAGACTAATGCGGGACGTAACTAGTAAAAACTACGTAGGTACTTATTTGTTTTCTTCTTTTTTTTTCTTTGTCCCACCAAGATCACGAAAAGATTTTTTCGTTTTATAAAATATATTATTTTGACATACATATGTCAGATGTCAAATGATCCACTAATTGAGAGGATATTTTGACAGTTGTAATGTTAAACGATGATTTAATATTATTCGCGTTAGGTTCATACAGTTACTATGGAGATTACTAGATGAGTTGGTCAATGTAGCTTTTTTTTTTAAACCAGAGCACATTTCAAGCAATACTTTTATGTCACATCATCTACCAAAATGACAGGCCGACTTTTGTCGTTAGCTTTCTATTTGGCGCTTAGCTGTCAGTGTTGTTTCACTCTTGACAGCAACAACACATTCCATCACTAATTAGCGCCATATCTAAGAAATGCAATTATTACACAAGATTTCACATGATCCGTGACACAATAAATGTCATGTGTCATTCACATCTGATAATTGCCTGTGCAGCCTGGTTTTCCAATTAGAATTATTACGATATAACTTGATGACATGTCGTCTAATTATATTTCCGCAATCTTCAGGTAGAGATGCGCGTTATGCTAATAAACTAAATAACATGTATTAAAAATTGTGAAAACAATTTTAACAAAATTTTCGTAGCGTAGCGTTCACAAATTGAGTTTTCTTTACCTGCCACAAAAAATCCTTGCTAATTTACTTATCTTGCTTTATAGAGTTGCTATAAAACACGATGAAAAATAATAAGTATTTTTTGCTGCATATTCTGTTTTTCGAACTTTTTTATCTATTTCTTACGATTGGTCAGATTTTCTTTTCCTATTTTAAATTTCCGGATTACGAAAAGTTCCGTTTATTTGAAAAGGATCGTTTGTTTAGGTTGATATGTAAAAGAGGCCGTCACAATAAAGATGATTCTGTTTGGTGTTCAACCTTTTTGAGTGGAAGAAAATTCGGGATACGGGGTTTGTTTACTTTTTAAAGAAAGGTAATACAGCCAAAGGCAAAAACAAATATTTTAATGATTGTGTATCCATTTAAAATAGGATGGCCGATTTTCCTGTAATTACAGCTTTTATCTGTTTTTTTCTTTGAATTGTTTACTAATTAATTGTGCCTGAAACTCCACCTGTGCGATACATGAAGTTATTATAATCTCAGTAGATTAATTTTTAGTTCAATATCCTTAAAATAACAACAGTTTAACAATTTTTCTTTTTGAAAAGGACAAAATAAAATCTCTATCTTTTGCGATTCATCTGTTCCTCAGAGTTCTCCCAACACTATACTCATGGGCGGTAAAAACGTTTAGAAATGTTCATATTTCGAAGCTAAATAAAGTAAACGTAAACTGAAATGAAAGAGCGTAACAATAAAATGTCACAGTCCGGTCCCAACGGCAAACAATGAATAGATGAGGAACATTGAACCTTTACCGACAGGTCTTGCGGGTAAAACAATAGAATTTCCGATGAGATTCGTATAATTACTTTGACAGAACAGCTGAGTGGTGACGTAACGAGAGGAAATATGGATTGAAGGGATTGAAACATCGCACAATACAATAATTAATCTTATTCATACAAACACCACAGAAAAAATAAACGACGGAACATAACTAGAACAATCAAATTAGTATATGCCTTTGTCATTATGAAAAAAAGACACAGTTTAACAACGACAATCTGGCAGTGAATAAATTTACTTGTTTTTTGCAGTTGGGATTAATTTGACAGGACTAAATATCTTCCATCCTTTTCCCAAGTTTATTTTGGAAAGACACATATGGAGAGTAAATAGCATAACGCGATGCAGAGCTTTCAGGGTCTGTTCTCTATTTGAATTGAATCTTCTCTCTAGGTTGTTGCATTGCCATGCGAGTCTTCAAAGACGAATCATTAAGCATAAGCGTTAGAGCTAGCAATAGCATTAACATTTCGGCGGCACGGTTGGCGCAGTGGTTGAGAGATCGACTACTGCGGTACGTGTCGCGGGTACGATTCCCGCACGGAACAAATATTTGTATGATCTGCAGATAGTTGTTTCGGGTCTGGGTCTTTGTGTATGTGAAAACACACCGTGCCTCGGAAAGGACGTAAAGCCGTTGGTCCTGCGCCTGATCTATCTCCGGTCGTGTCGGATTGCCGTCCCATCTATGAGAGTGAACAAACTTCTGCTCTATAATATCTTCTGCGTAATTGGCTAATCTCCGATGAGATTGGCCGCCGTGACCGAAATTCGGTCAGGAGGACATTATTAGCATCAACGCTCTCTAAAATTGAAAATTCAGCAGCTTGATACTGCAGCATTGATCCGGGTGAGATAGCTCCCACAACATCCTGAGCACGTTGTCTGATATATGGGACTGTCCAGTGTCCGATACTGAACACTGGATACATAAGTTCACTCGTCTGTTGAATAGTAAAGCGTCTTAGAATCTCGACATTATAAACATAATTATCTGCGTGGCCTTTTCCCAATTACATTAGGGTCGGCTTCCAATCTAACCCGGTTGCGACAGAATATCCTTGCCTTGGCCTTCTGGTATCCGCCACCCAATTACTGGGAGACACTGATAGGTACTCTAAGGTTAGACTGGTTGTCAGACTTTTTGGGCTACTGACACCCATAACGACTGTCATAGGTTTTCGTATGACACCCGGGATCAACAGATGTCTGCTGCGTTCCGAGGCACGGAGTGGTCTCAATATGTGAAATATGATCACCCATCCAAGGACTGACCGCATCAAGCGCTGCTTAACCTCGCAGATCAATTGATCTGGGCGGTAGCTTTGTAGCTACGAGCCCCTCGATAGTATATATGTACATAATTTAAAATATGAATATATCTACATATATTTACTTACAATAGATTGTGGTTGTTTTGTTGCTTACACTGTATGATGGCAAAGATAGTCTCAAATAAAGATTATTATACTTATTATATGTACTATGACGCATTGCGTTAAAATTAACGGCAACACCCTATAAAAAGGCTGATAAAGTTAAAAAACGTGTGTGCTTTAAAATTGCAAGAGTGAAATGTTAATGATGATGACTCACATGACCTGGAGTTCATTGGTATTAAAATCTCGTGTCTCATATAAAAATAAACGAATACAAATACGCAAAGACCTGTATCCGAGTGATATCGAGAACCGGTCCCAGCTTCCGTCTGGCCTACTGACCGTGGACAGTTATTAAATTATCTCTACCAGTTTAAAACGCACTTAATCCACTGGATTAACCTGCTCTGTGGCTGGTTTGAGATTGTATGAAATCTGTTGTGGATAAGTTAGGTTGCAATTCTCCAATCGGAGTAACAACTCGGCCCTTCGAATTATGGCTTGCGGTTTGAGGAACGGCGATGGAATTTAAATGAGGTTTGGTCTGCCACGGACAATATCTAGATGTATTTATTCTGTAGCTTACCTACTCTAGTAGAGAATAAAACTCATTTAAAAATATAACCTTCACGACAACCTTTTGTTTACATAAAACTAAAATAATAGCGTCGATTCAAGAATGTTTTACTTAGGAGTTTGTGTTACATTGTTTTCAGTGGTTTATTTTTCTATTTACATTGTTAGATACTATCTGTAGAGCTTTTGGATGGCTTTGTATTACTACTTAAGCTTTTATTTACGATGTGCCTAGCTGATAATCTTCATAAAATAAAATTTATATATGTCGGCGTGAGCGATGGCTGAGCGATAGGGCTGTCACTATCTCGATTCGGTGGTACAGGGTTCATGACGCAGGATTACAATAAAATCACAGTTCCAATGTAAATCAGTTAGTATTTCACTTTCATAATACAATTAACAGTTGTAGGTAATTCACTCGGTACAAATCACAAATTAACTACTTTCTAACTCCGGGCAAACGGACAGTTTCATGTCAGAGAAGTGTATTCGTTCGATGCTCGCACTAGACTGCGCTTCTTCACAATCACCTCCCTTAACACGACTGTGTCTACGCGCCGCCATCTTGCAGTGACGTCACGTTGTTTACCCTCACCTCAGTACTGCGGTAATCAATTGAGAGACTAAACATCGTTCTCCACGACACATAAATAAATAAGCATACAGAAACAAAATACTATATCTTTCAATAAAATATTAGAAGTACCTAATTCTGAATTTAAAAGTGTAACTATAGAGCTTTCTGACCGTCTTTTCTCGAAGTCAGTTATATGGTAAACAGATATCTAACCTACCAAAACAAAAGGTTATTTAGAATGTCTAACCTAACCTAACTACTAAAGTAAATCTCATTTGAAACACATGCCTCCCACAAACCAACTTATATGCTAATTTGTATACATCACAAAAAATGTAACGATTGTATCCCATTCCAGAATTGTATTATTCTCAATTCGTACAGAGATTTCCCTAAAGATTTCGCTTTTCCGTCTGAAAAAAGCAAAGATATCGTTGTACGTGAATATTTCAATGGAAAGTTAGGTTCCATATCGATAATGTATTCACTGGCCGACATCCAAAGCCTTCCGACCATTGTCCACTGTCTAACATATATTCACCTACATATGTAAAGCACCAAGCAGGGTTTTTCTAAAACGTATATTTATTTAGGGGCTATTTTATTTATTATTGCACTTTTTATAAATTTATAAGTCTTTGTTTTTTCTCATATAATGTTGGAAAAGCTAGATATTCTCCTGTATCATGGGTACAAATATATGGAGAGCAGGTTTACAAATATTATTTAGATCCGAGCGAGGATCGAGCCTACGACATTTCGCGCTGAAAGCCATTTGCTTGGTCAATTATGTCGTCAAAACACAAAGACATATTTGTGTTGTTATTACTCTAAAAAAAATACATATTTCTTCTATCCACGTCACACATTGTTAGTAATAAAAACATGAATCCAAAAAACATGCATTAACTCAGCCTTCAATGTGAATCATTTGTGATTAAATATAAATTCAAAAGTCCATACAAAACCTGCCAGCCCTAATTTAATTATTAGAACAAAATAAATCCGGTAGAACAGTGGACAGCAACCTTGTAGAGAAGTATTACCAAGTGAATGTTACAAAATAAACAAGAGTAAAATGTGTAACAGGCACTCCAAATGTACAATGAAATATTAGGGTCATCGTTTATTTCCCAAGGTTAGCTACACGAAAAATGTTTTTATCACAATTTGTTAAGCTTGCGAAAAATCAGGCTCATGAATAAATTGTGTACATAATGGCAAAAGTGTATTTAAATGTTTAAACATTTCTACGTTTGAAATCTACATCCCAAAATCCATTACACTTAAAAATGTAAAACACTCGTCTCATACCAACAAATAATTCAGGTTTTTCGCAGGTGCTTTTAATCGAACGCCGAACGCAAATAAATTCTCACAAGGTTTGTCCACAATCTAGAACCCCCAATTTTAGCTCAAAACCATATCACTTTTTGTCCGTGCGTTAAAAATGCAACACTGTGCTCGGGGAGTGTTGACATAGTAAAAATTTATACGTCGACCCGATTGTTAAAATGCTCTGGAGCAGTCTTTTATCTCCGCACTCCGTGTGGATTGCATATTTTATGTTTCAGTGCTATTTTCATGTCAGACGCACGTTGCATCTCCACGCCAGAAATGGATTGCACGTTATTATGTTAAAAACGTAATTTCTCGTTCAAACATTCTGTTTCGTATTCCATCTGCAATTAGGGATTGAAAGGGAATCGGCTTATGTATATTCAGTGGGCAAACTTCATCCCGAATAAATACATTCAATAGGGTTGACCACTGAATTAGGTATGCTAAAAGCCCATTATGCGCCTTAATAGACGTAATGTTAGAAATAGAGAGAACAACAAAGTATGCAGTCACTGCTTATGCATAAACATTCGCAATATCTGTGAAAGGAGCAATGGCCGTCGGAGAAAAGTTCTTGATACTACGAACCGGCAAATAATATGCCAAAACTTCAAAAAGGGTGACTTGAATAGCAACTTAAAACAAACTTTTGTCTAAATATAACTTATTTGATAGACACGTATTAAACTTATGCTTTTAAACCATAAATAACTTCATACGTAGACGAAGAAGTGTAAACCCAAGGAGTTTGAATATTCATACGCAGGACTTTTAAAGTCTCCGTCCTCGTAAGCGTGAATATACATTATTCCAGCGTTGTCAAGTGCACTTTACTTTTCCTAAGCTCACAATGATCCTTTTGAGGAGAATATTCTAGTCTAGACATTGTTGCATATATTTTACTTGCACTAAAGTAAAGTCTCAAGGAGTTCCAAGCTTTATTAAGTTTTCTCACTTAAAATTCGGATGAATGGAAATTTGGATGTGAAACATTACTAAATTAAAACCAGAGTTGGTTTCCCACCCGCCATCTGCACCACATTTATTTACTTTTAGTAAGCAAAAACGCCTGAATCAGACGCTGATGGCAGAATTACAGCTCCATAAAGTAGCATCTGTGCTTTTAGCTTAGGACATATTAATCAATCTAACCTCGTATCATTATAACATACACCTATATGATAACCTTGTGCCATTTTAAAAGCTTGTTTAGTTTACTTTTATAAGAATAAAGCTTCTAAAATAAGACTAAAATGCATTTTAGTCTTACTATCGTTTCATGAAGCGGTATGCGAGTAAATATTGCTGAAGTTTCTCCAGTCTGTCTTTCAATTTATGTGCGACAATAAGTATCTCAGACACAATATTTATTATTTCCCTATTTCCGTCCCAGATGTTCAATGCAATAAGTCTTTTAACGTTTTAACAGAATTTTAGACGCTAATGGCCAACCATGTGCCAATATTTTTCGTCATGTTTTATGTAAGTTAAGGTTATATCGGGTTTATTAATACACCATACTGCCGTACCTCCTAAGTAAAATGTGGAATAAAGATATGTCAAAATTAAACATATACTCCAAACAAATTAGGGTTGTAAGTACTAACGTTATTGCCGACATTAAATCTATGTAAGGGGGATACTGAACACTACAGAACACTAGTAACTAAGTCTGAAGACAGATTCGATCACAGAACGTTAATATTTCAGCACAGGATGTTACTGATATCCATTCTTAAAACACCCAGTCTCCACTACAAGCAACATTTTCTTTGCAGGCCCCACATAAACTACCCAACTAGTTTTCAGTTCTACAAAACTCTGTATATTCAAAATAAAAGCGTCGTTTAATTAAAAGCTTTCAAACAATCAACATCTGTCAAACAACCTGTCCAATAAAAGGTTATATAAACGTCAGAAAAACTGAACAAAACGTTTTATTCTGACTGCATTGTGAGCTTCTGACACATGGGCTCGTAGGATCTCCCCTTTACTATTGTTCTAAAACTATCTCTCTATTAAGCTAACGTCAAACTATTCGTGCTACTTGTTTCTTTGTGAATCAGCAAATAGAAAAGGTACCTACATTTTTAATTTTCATTGGCGTAAGCGTGAAATTTTAACAATAAACATGTATTTGTTACAGGTACTGAGCCGAAAGCAGAAAACGTTAAATCATTCATATAGGTAACTGCAATGCAGTATAGTTTTGCAATTTTCACACCAGTTTATTAGGTTTACGTCTGTTATATACCTACTTACCTAGGTACCCAAAGTCATTTTACTTTCTTCAAGTTTAGTGAAAATAGTTTTGTAAATATATTTGTTTATTCGTAACCGCGCCGGCAAAGTATGTTTGTTTCAATTTTAACTTTAGACACGATAAGAAATAAACTTTATTTTTATTTGAAAAGGAATATACAAACGAGAGACGGTGGAAAAGTTGAAATGACACAAACATAGAGAAACGTGAAAGTCTTCCTTTGACGTCAAGATGTACAACGTTGGTACCTTTAACAGATCTAGCGAGATGATACGATATAGGTAATAGGTAAACACTTCCGATAATAAACATAAAATAACATAGCATCACGCTTGTATTCCCCGAAGGGTTAGGCAGGTGTACTTTTGTATATCGATATTATGCCAATGTCAATCTTAAGTCCCATGTAATACGGGCGTGTGCTATTTGCTGGGCACAATTCCAAACTCCTCTAGTACCTGACCTGCGTATCAAACCCAAGACCTAACGCTCAGCAGTCTCATTTACGACCATTAGACAAAAGAGGTAATAATTCTTTCAGGTGATCAGAGGTGATCTACTTTCAATCATTGTAAGACTATGTCCGAAGAAACAAAATCACATCATCGACTCGGGCTGTACAAATATTAATAAAGATATAAGCAGCTTTTCTTTAATACAAAAACAGAGAGGTTGATATAACAATGTTTTGTTTTTATATTTTCAACAAAGGATTTTAAAAAAGCCGATGCGGTCGTGCCTCAGGGGAGATCGCAGAAGCGTCTCAAAGAAAAAAAATAATTGTAGACATAATCTGATCATCCTTTTTGTTCAAATAATTGCGTATTCTAATTGGAGAAATTTAATAAAATCGGACGCACAGAATTGTTAGGTTTAAAGTAGGTTCTTATTGATAAATTGAAATTCCCGTCATTTTCATGAAACGGTAAAAAATAAATAAATAAGTAGAATATTAAATTGTATGCTGAAACAATTAATTAAGAATGGGTAAATATCTAAAGAAAATTGACCTAAGATAATCTTAGCACAGCCTTGACTTTTATAGCTTTCAAACCATAAATTATATAAGCAGACATGACGCCAATATATACGCAACACAAGAGCTGGGAAATATATTCGTACAGAATATATAAAATACAATTCACACTTTAATAAATACGAAAGTAACTCTGTCTGTTTGTTACCTCATCTAAACGAAACCACTGAACCGATCGTAACGATATTTTTTAGAGAGGTAGCCAGGGTCCTGGAGACGGGCATTTTTGCTGATGTAGCCAAAACTCTAATTAGATAATAAATACAAAATATAGACAGATGAAGTCGCGGGCAACAGCCTATAGTATGATATATAATATTACTGGGAACGTGTACATACGTACCTTTACAGCAGATAGGTATGACGTAACATAATAGATTTATGATACAATAGACTACCTACGCTTCAATATAACAACTATGGTCTATGGATATTGAGAAATTCGTGGAAATTCCTCTGTGGTCGCTTCGGGAAACTTGGAAAATCTGTAACATGCTTTTTAATCAACTAGCCCTCACTTCTATGATAAGGCAGTAAAGAGGAACTAAGTTTATAAATAATGTCAAACGCCCTAGTGTAAGTTTATTTCGACAAACTCGATTTAACGCATCGAAAGCGTTCGGCGCTCCGATTGGTCCGTTTCATGCTCTCCACCAATCGGAGCGCCGAACGCGTTCGATGTAGTAAATCGAATTTGTCAAAAGAAACTTACACTAGGGGTAGAGGACGTATTCAGTTATTGAGTGATTATAACCGTCATTAGTCTATTGGTCACAAGCCATACGGCTTAGCGTGAGGTTCTGGGTTTGAATTCTGTATCGGGCAAAGTGATATGGGTTTTTATTCGATTAGAAATTCACTTCGCAGCCCGGAGTGTTGTTGTTTGTGCCTGGTAGATGGCAATAGGCTCGTGCTCTATTACATGAGACTCAATAAGTAACAGCTTCGGTGAAATGGTGGAAATCTGGTTTTCAAACATCTTTGCCTACACCTGTTCCTTTGTTCACCAACAATACTGTCTTCTATCTGATTCTTACAACCTATTTTTGGTCTAAAACAAAGTTTTGATGGCACGGTTGTCGCAGTGGCTGAGCGTTTAGCTTTCTACACTAGGTGTCGCGGGTTCGATCCCCGCACAGAATAAATATTTGTATGATCTACAGATAGTTGTTTCGGGTCTGGTTGTGTGTGTATGTGACATATATGTTTGTAAACTGTACCTACGATACAGGAGAAATCCAAGTGTGGGGCAAAGTTAAAAATAAAAGAACTAGCTTAAGCTAAACTAACTTAGATTTCGTCCGCGTGATCTAAATAATTTATAGCCTATAGCGCTCGGGGATAATTTAGCTATCTATCGGTGAAACAATTTTCAGATTCGGATCATTAGTTCCGGAGATTACCCCCTACATACAAACTTACAAACAAAAAAATTTTACCTCTTTATAATATTAGTATAGATTTAACTCAGATAATCATAAATAAAAAATAATTAGGCCATTATCTCCGCAAATGCCGCCGCATCCGCGTGATGAAACGGCATAAGCCAAAAATCGCAAATTTTCAAATTACGTTATCGGATCGCGTGCGCTCGACGAGGCGCGAAGACTTAACCCTGTTACCCATCAGTTCCGACTGTACCGATGTACCGTGGTAACGGGGCGGTCCACTGTTCCAGTCCTGATAAACGTGGTACAATAGCACGAGTGTATTTTGTTTTATTGTGATTTAGGGTTTGTTTTGTTTCGTATAGTACCGCATATGGCAAAGCAAAGGTTTTGCCTTCCTATGATTTTGAGAACGTTCAGTCTAGAACCAGTGTGAACTATTCTTTATTTAAAGTATCATAATCGTTGAGAAAAATATGTAATGTAATATCATTTTACAACTTAACATAGAAATACGCCTGTATTCCCCGATGGGTTTGGAGAATTTCATAAAATCTCAATAACACTGCCTCACCTGGGAATCGAACTCAGGACCTTAGGTCAACAGCCGCGTATGCGACCATTGATGAATGAGAATTTTTAGAAGTCTAGATCGTCTTATTTTATTTCTGACTAGCTTTCGCCCGCGGCTTCGCCCGTATGGATTACGAACCCGTGAATTTTTTTTAGGATAAATTGGAGCCTTCTTCAATAAATAAGCTATAACATACAAGTATTTTCAAATTGTTTGAGACCCGGGTACGTCTTAAAACTGCGGCCAGACACCGGAGGACGGGCAGCAGCGTCCTCTCACTAATCGGTGAGCCACTGCGATCCCCAAGCCGCCTGCCAAGCGTGGGGATTATGGCATACCCCCCCTTGGGGGAGGCTTTCGTTCAGCAGTGGACGTCTTCTGGCTGATGATGATGATGATGATGATTTTCAAATTAGACTGTTAGGTCCAGAGATTAGCGCATTCAAACAAACAAACAATCTCTTCAGCTTCTTAATATAAATATATTAGTATAGATAGCTGCACCCTGCGGTGTTACCCGCAGTTTAAAGTGACGCTGACCATCCTGCGGTAATAGTGTCATTTCGGGATAAAAGGTTTTGTACCTCACGCTCGAACAGCTGAACGGATCTGGATGAAATTTGGCACAGAGATAGATTATAGTCTGGAATAAAAAAATGTACGGGTTCGTAAACCACGCGGGCGAAGCCGCGGGCAGAAGCTAGTATCCTATAATTATTGTTTCCCGTCACAGTTTAATTCAGTTATTTCACAATGACGCTCACTTCCGAATTTCTTATTTATAGCCCTCTCACGATCGACTAGGTCAAGTAATAATAGGCCTAATAAACGCCTAAAGTGTTTAACTCGTCCCAACCGTTAACGGGACGTCTCGGTGCAGGTTGCAATAACCACACAAAATCGTGCAGACTGCAGTTTACGGACGAATCGCGATGCAAACACTAGCAGCTAAGGCATTTACATCGATCGCCGTTATTTCTCTATAAAATTGCAGACGACGAATAAAATGGCCATAAGGTTTAGTATAAACAGTAATGAAGCTAACCGTTAGTTTTGTGTCTAAAATTCAGTACGTACAGACATCATAAAGATGTATACGCATAGCGAAATTCAAAATTCGTGAAATCTTTAGATATTTATCTACAGAATATCTGCCTACCTTATGGTAGGACTGCCATCCCCAAATTTTGAAAACCAGGATTTAAAAGTGGAAATGCCAGGACATTTCGGTTTAAAAACAGGAAGCAGTATAAGAAAAGAATGTCAATGAATAGCAATTACAATGTTTTTATATTATTCTTACGAGGACTTTAAAAAACCTAGGAGGCTACTTAATAATTATCCAGGACAACCCAGGACACTTCAAAAATCAGGACATGTCCTGGGAAAACAGGACGATTGGCAACCCTAGTATAAGGATACAATGTATAAGAATGATGCCTAAAAATGTTATTTAAATCACAACATTTAAAATAGAATTTTATACATCGAATTCTGTTTCCAACTTTACAAATTTAAGCGAGAAACACCAATATGGCGGCAATGCCATGACATAGCTAAACAAAATACTGTCATTAATTTATTCATGTAGGTTCTATGTCATGTTTCCTAAGTAAATATGACTTTGCATGATAGACTGTCAAACGTCTAGAATGGTCCTGAAATAATAATAATAATAATTCATTCGATGTGGTGATCTAAGGAGGAGGCCTTCGTTCAGCAGTAGACATCTTCTGGCTGATGATAATGATGATGGTGGTGGTGGTGGTGGTGATGGTGATGGTGGTGATGATGATGATGGTTCATGTACACGGAAAATCATTTATCTAGATTTCAAAACAATTACTTTGTTAACTGACAGTAAAATAAAATTCCATACAACACAAAGCAGTCCACAATAACCATTATACAACAATGACTGTCATATTATCACTATTCGCTCTCTAATTAATGTAAATGAGATAAAACGCGATGATAATACACCTAACATTTTCCCTTTACAAAAACATTGGTTTATAACTAAACAAAAACTGGCACAGCGCGCTATTTGCTAAAAGCATAATGATTAATTACAGTAATCAAGCCTATTATTAAAAACCGCAATACAACGAGGACTAGAGAGAGGTTATACCTGTAATAATTAACAATAGCATACAATATTACTTTGAAACTAGGCTGCCAAATCCGTTAAGTATCCCGCAAATGCACTAAAACGTTTTATTAACAATCGAAGAACGTAAAACGATGTTCTTGTTTGGTCTTGCCTTCTTAAAATAGCAGGTTAATGACGTCTTCAAGTTTCACATTTTATGGATTAATGTTTGGGTGGGGGACTCTTTTGTTTTTATTACAAGTGCCTTTTTAAGATGTAAGTCGCCTTTCTGAGAATCTAAAGGAGGATTGATTAGTCAGGATAAATGTTTTGCATCCAAAAACAAATGAAAAATACGAATAATTTGTTTTTGAAATATAGTGTCGAAAAATATTGAAACTTTTAGACGCATATGTAGAAGACATTTAAAAAACATGTTTTATCAAATTGAACGGAAAAATAAATCCAAATATTCTTATTTCACCAAGAAAATTTTTGTTTCATATTATTCGTAGAATTGGATCCCCTAATCATTTGGTTAGTGACAGCTCAATTCACAACTCAACATGATTTATTCCATAGAAAACATGAGGTGAAATCAGTTTTTGCGTTGCGTTGCGATTAACAAAGTGAATATCCCATCAAATAGATCCGCGTGTAGGTCACTGAACGCATCGTAACGGATCCATGCTAACCGCACATCGCGGTGCAATCGTGCACTCAGCCGTCTAAGGGCAAATGGCGAACAAACTTGCTCAATAAAATTTAATCTATATTGCTGCATTGGTCTCGTTTTAAAGTACCTCATGTCGTGTAGTTACAATGTAGTACAGGATTTAACATGAACTGTACTTTTGGTACGACCTACTTGTGAACTTCTGTAAAAAAATATATTTAATGATGAACCTCTGATTTGTTTATAATGGACTAAGTTTGACAACTTATACTAGCTGTGCACGTGCAGGCGACTCCATCCGCGTGGAAAGATTTTTGAACAAACTTTGAACTCTATATCCTAGCAGGAATTAATGTTGAATATTCTTTAGCCTACAACTTATAAGAAACCTACCTACTTTAGTACCTACCAATTACTTCTAAGAACAAAGCACTTTTATAGATTGCCAATAACAATAACGCTAGGTTATTCTAATCGAATATTGTCCATAGCACAATATCATCTTTAAATATTAACTTGGACTTTAAAAACAGATCACTTTAACAACTCCAAAAACTGTGATACCAAATCCCCGAATATTGTTTACACTTGAATATTCTTTATCCATAAAATCGCACGTAATTCTCAAAGTCCGTAACGGCTCACTATATACAGTCTCGAGGAAGTTACGGGTTCATAAAACCCCTAGGGCAGTGTCCCGCCATGAATACCGGCAAGGTATGTTTACGACATTAGGTATATGGAGTCACGTTCGTTGCCGTCTGAGATGTCCCAGACTACGTGTTCACAAACTAGCCGCGATATTTGTAAACAGACGAATAACTGAATGAGTAGACATCATGTCACGACATCGTCTAGAATTTGGGCTAAGTCCCAGAATTTGTAAGTAAGATATTTGATTTCTTTGACTAAGATATGAAGGTCCTAATATCATACTCTCTTGTATTATAAGTATTAAGAAGACAATGAAAATCATGTTTGATTTTAATCATGATAGAAGGCATTATACGGATCTCGACTCAATTAAAAGTAATTAAAAACCGTTGTCCTATCGATAACTACAATACATCTACATCAATCTAGAAAGTTCCTATGGGTCAGTGCCCTACCCCCTGACCCATCTGGACCTGGCAGACCACCTCCAAACCATTCTGCTGTCTATACAATGTAGCTGATTAACTGTGCACAATTTCTAATCTGCCCCACTGGGTCAATTTGTCCCCCTCATGCCGAAAGCTAGGACCGTATATACTTAATTATTTCAAGTAACTAAGATAGAAAAAGGCATAGATACTAGAATGAAAAGACGGTAATAGTCCACTAAAGTGCTTGTAAAAAACGATAGAATGGCAACACTAGTTCTATTTATGCAGTAATGCGCTCTTTATACCCAACGCGTTAGAGCCGTACGTGCTTAGAGGCAACACTGGTGCTCTTCGCTTTTCTTTTATCGTGTATGAAGTGGAATTTTGTTCGCTTGTAAGTTAAATGCCAACCATAACCAACAAACTCCTAACGGTAAGAGGTATTTGAGAGGTTTTTCAAATGTTTTTCAGAGAAAATTGTCGGTCAAAAGTTAAATTGATAAGGGTATTTTGACATCAACTTTTGAAAAAGCTATATTAAATTAAATCAAATATTCCTTAGCGTTACGAATGTGTTGGAGAATAAGCATAAGGCCCGTATTTCAGAATAAGCGGATCAGCGGCTATCCCTTTTTAAGATTTGAAGCTGTCATACAAAAGCATCACTTTTACACTGCTCAAGTAATGATCACGGCTGAGCGTCAATATTGAATACGGGCCTAAGTCTAACAATATTACATATAGTGCCTACTGAAAGCTATCTAGTAGTCATGGTTTGTGTTGCTATTATTGCTTTGTTTTAATGATTTAGAAAAATGTATTATGTATGCTTACATGATTTATAATTATTAAGAAACCTTGGATAATGATGACTTAGGGACAAAATTATAGCCTGGGTATAGCCCGTGACAAATTCACGAGCTATACTCGGGCTATAATTAGTTTAATATTTATATCAAATAAAAATTTAGGAACAATTTATTACGAATAGGATTTTCTAATTTTCTAGTTGTGCCTCTTTTCATGTCTGACCTCAGACGGAAAACGGATATCCTACATGAGCGTCCAGTTGCCAATTCTTGCACAATGTTCGTTTGTTCATGTCTTATTGAATAACCTCATGTTATACCAACTTTCTGTATCATTGGTTTTTTTCGACGAACGATACATACGCCTAGTAGCATAGGTATTATGAATGAATATTTCTCAGTTAATTGTAATTGGTAATTGGCCTTGTTATAATCTTAGCAATTCTATGAACATTATTGTATTCCTAAGATTGTAAAATACTTATAAATTCCTTCCTACTGGCTTCCGCATTTAGAAATCGCGTACTCATCAGGAAATGTACAGTCGGTAACTTTTTAGAATAAGTCACTATTCAATTTCAAGTACCCCTCTCAGCATATCACAAGCTACTTTTTTAACTTTTTTTACTTCCAAGTGTCGCCACTGCACTTGGTCCTCGCCCATTTGCATCAAGTTTACTTCAGCTGCCCTATTCAGGATTGTGGGATCATCCACAGGTAGCTTAACTGTCCAATTTATCGGTTCTCTCATTCGCCGAATAGATACGTGTGTAGTCTTACTTGTAGTATTTCTTTGTTGCAATGACATCACTTCATACCGTAGGTAGGTACGTCACAACGTAGGTTTGTTTACATTGCTATCAAGAACATAATGGGCCTGGCTCGATCAAAGGCGGATTATTTACTTTACTCCTCCGAGCTGCCACACAAAAAGCGATGACTAACATTTATTCTTGTTTATTCAATGTTTCTAAATTTTGATAATTACGTAGCCTTTTTCTCACTACTTGGGGTCGACTCCCAGTCTAACCGGTTGCGTCTGAATATCTAATTTTACACGGGGCGATTATCATCTGACCTCCGCCACCCAATAACTGAGAGCTACTGATACTCTAAGGTAGAACTGGTTGTCAGACTTTTTGGGCTGCTGACACCCGTAACGACTGTCATAGGTATTCGAATGACCATCGGAACAACTATTTAACGTGATTTTCGAGGCGTCGAGTATCCGACTCGACAGAAAAAGGTTTTATGAAGATAAATATATAAAATACGCACAGGGGGACAATTCTCACGCCCTTTTATATGAATGTCTATTAGACAGTCTTTTCCTCTATAACATACGTTTTTTAGACTAGAATCACTTTGTCCAACCAATTTAGGATTTCGAGTGTTTAAAGTAAAGATATCTCTAATATGATATTACGAGAATGAGGTATCTATGCGAGCGGATATATGTTTTTTTATAATAAATCTCGATTTGGACAACATCACTAATATCGCGAGAATTACACACGGATGGCATGCCCGAACATGGATACAAAGCTATACTCGTATTATTAAGATTTCTTAATTATTTAAATGAGTAATTTATTCATTGTTATAGTTACACATTTTTATTGCCTTAGTTTAATATATTTTTGCAACTCCATTCACGTTGTGTTCAATACCACACAATCTAAAACCTAAGTAATTATACTGACATTGTAACACAAGTATAAAGTATCACGAACAATATAAAGTACAGGAAATTATTCAGGTCTTTAGAAAGGAATTCCTATTATCATAAATAATGGTTCTCAAAACATACTATGTATACATTAGAACAAAAAGATAGGCATATCACCGGGTTTCGAAGAAGTTTTCTTAAAATGCCTACATTATTAAATTCTAATTAGAATAAAATTAAGAGTATCATCTTCTTTGGTATACGTAGAATGGTTTACTTAAGACTATAGTTTAGATAAAAGTTTTCATACAGAATGCGTTAACGTTTTTACCCCACTAAACATGAGCTGATTTTGCTGATTTTTTATATGTTATAGACACAAGTAAAAGCTAGGTCGTCACGTTTTTGTTTTTTGATATTGTTTATAGATTGAGAAATAATTAACCCTAAAAATGCGTTTTTTATCTAAAAATATTCCATATACTTATCTCGTGATAATTATTAAATTAATCAAAATTTTGAATAATACAAACCGTGTCGTCCTTGTTTATAATCTGACAAAACGATAGAGTCCAAAATCAAATTAATTCGTTAAGATTTCTATGTAAGAAACGTTCACGCCCAAACACCTAGTTTGCGCGTATTTCAAGGCAATTTTATCAGAAGCCGGCAGCTAAACGATCCTCTTAACACCTAGGTACATCTGTTTTCGTCATGAGCATTTTTCTGGAATATTGCTCTTATTTATCCTGTGTATTGCCAGAACATATATAGCACAGCACACTCGTACTTTTCTAGGCTAAAAAGCCGAGCACGTCCCTATATAATCATAATCAGATCCAGCAAGTCCTCTCTTGTCTGTCCCCCAGCAACGCCCTAAGCCGAGGTTCGAATCCCACTATGGGAGGCCTTTAGCAGTGTTGCTTAATATTATTTAATTTGCTCGGCTGGAGGCTCTTCTGGTCTCGCCATTAGCCCGGTTAAGCAGTGAAAGCCCCATGAGCTAACTGCGAGAGACACGAGTCAAAATAAACCTATACCCGCTGGTGAAGAAGGGGAGGACCTTTCTTTACCGAGAACCACAGTGTAAATACACACACGATTCTAATAAAAAACCATATCATTGGTAAGACTCGGCCTCTGTAACGCTCCGCAGTGGCAGACGTCGGTAATTGCGAACTCTCTCTAACCAAACCGCGGTTTCACTGCGCCCGCGCTGTCGCATGAGTCAACCGGTGAAAGTGCCGCTCGGACACAACCATTAGTATGGATTACATGTAATTTACGATTGCTAATTAATATCACTCGTTGAGACTTGAAGCTGCCTGGGTTTTGTGAGGTGCGATCTTTATTTTTGCCCCGGGGAAAAAAGAATAGTACCTCTCTGGTGTAACGTTTTAAGATGGTATAATTATGTATTACCAGAGGCCCTAGTGTAAGTTTCTTTGGACAAATTCGACTTACTACATCGAACGCGTTCGGCGCTCCGATCGGTGGAGAGCACGAAATGGACCAATCGGAGCGCCGAACGCGTTCGATGTAGTAAATCGAATTTTTCAAGAGAAACTTACACTAGGGGTACTGCTGTGCCTGCAACTTGATACGCGAAGATCCTTTATGGATCGAATTTTGGACAATCCTTTTATGATAGATGCTTACAACCTTTACTCATATGTTAGCTACCTGTCAAATTTCAAGGCAAGTCAAGCCATTTATACTAGTTCCTATATCATGATTAGTCAGGGAGTGAGTGGTATTTCGCGTTATAAATATGCCTGGAGACAAAAATGGAAAAAACTTCATCAGCTATACCGACAAGAGCAAGGCTCTTAAATAAGAAGAGAGAAATATACGTATATCTAAATACTATGCGAGAATAAAATGCGAGATTTAAAGAAAGCAAAACGAATTCCGTTACGTAGTCACAAATTATATTTAAATGTACTGGTTGAAAAAAAAACTTTATAAATTAATTAAGAAAAAAAACACGCATCGCCACTAATCTTAATTATTACGTAATTTATGAATTATGTAAAACGTTACGACATAAGGAGTACATAATACTTGATCTTGATATTTTCTGCTATTTTCGCTTTCCTATTTAACCTTGAGAAGTTACACCCAGCTTATCTGCGATCGTTTTCTCTGTTCTGTCTAGACCGTTAACTAAGCCGCAATAAAGTAATTCTACTGCAGTTAAGTCTATAACTATCCATTATACGTCACGGAGCCGCCATGGTAGTGCAAGGTACCGAAATAAAACAGTGGTGAAATGTTATTATGAAACACCTTCGTGATAATTTTGGTAGCGCTGTTAGGTTGATATGTCCTGGGGCGGCTATGACACATTGCTCTATTACGTGTAATATGAAATATCTATGAAAAATTTTGAACATCGGTAATATACATATATGTATGTCGGAGTATGGCCAGTGATATTCCATGAAGAAGGGCCTCGATGGTGTGTGTAGTTCATCAAGTCAGAATTAACGCCTAACCTTTCTCATTTTGAGGAGGTGATTACACAGAGTTAGGGGTTGAATTGTTTATACGGGTATGGGTTGCAGTATTCTCTTATAAGCTTATGACATCATGTTTACGGCAGCGGCATGCATCAATCTGATTGCCAAGCGTCGCAATATTCCTTCACGACTAATTTGAATAAGTTCGTGATACGAAAAATACCAAGCTAGGATTTTTTGTATTTTTTCAGGAAACGTAACAATGTTTTGCAAGAACTAGTTAAATATACGACTTTAAAAGTTAATCGCAAACAAAACCGAGGACAAAACTTGGAACAACGCTTCAGTACGATTCGCATTATCGTAGTCACAAAATACTCTTCGCTTTTGCGGAAACTTTGGAGGTGAACGTTTAGGGAAGGGATTCTTGCCAACCATTAATGTAAATAAGGTACTTACTCATTTAATGGATCGCAAATCGCGCCGGTTATCTTAAGCCGATCGGTTCTTAGGGACCCCTTGTTCCCGTTAACCATTTAGATTCAAAGGTTTATTATTGAAAACGAGGATTATGTGTTATGGTGATATTCGTTAGCAAATTTTGTTTCAGCGTTTTTTGTGAAGTGATATGCCAGTGTTACAGCAGCACCTTTCTGACATTCTACTTACAAAGAGAAGACAAAAGGGAAACAGAACATTCCAGAACGTCCCTAAATACAACAAAATATTCAAAACAGGTCCCTAAATTCAACAAAATATTCGCCCAACTGTAATTTCAAAACAAAATAGTATTCAGTTTTCTGTAGGTACCGAATTCTAGAAACGGTAGAAGAGGTTTTTTATTTTATACACCCATATTTCGCCGTGGGGGCGAGCTTATTGTGATCTAATGGGCACATTTCCATACTTCGCACTACTGAGAATTTTCTAATAGAAACAATGACACTTTGACAATAATTTGCGTGTATGTGTGTGTTTTTCGACCCACCAAAAAATTCCTTCCGCGTAAATAATTTACGATGTTTAATTTCCTGTTCATTTAATATGCAAATTAGTTTAACGAACTGATACAGTTGAAATAGAATTTTATTAGGTAAGTAGGTTGTGATTGCGGGGCAAATATACAAGGTGGTCGTGACCGTAAGTCGTTAAAAGAGCCACATAGGTATCACGTTTTGTGACCGTACTCAAAATATTCAAATCCAATCAGTAATTTCGCCACAAGAAAGGAAAATTAAGTTTTCTCAATTTTAGGCATCTGACGAAATCAATCTCTAGACAAACATTTGTAATTTTCAAAAATAAAACCACTCTTATTACCCCTGTAGCTAATACAATCTTCCGTATAGTACACACAGCAGTTTATGCGCAGTTTGCACATTAATCACAAAAGCTAGTTCGGAACTGCACCAACTTCCGTGACGTAACACATATGGGATGTTACATGTCACGTATTTCCTTCCAAGTTTTTAGTTGACATCGTAAATAAAATCGTTACTGATGGGAAGTAATTTTATTGGTTTTGAGAAAGCTTGTTCTTGCTTGTGTCTATAGATTGTCAGAATGATTTATTGCAAAGTAATCACGCAACTTACGAGTTGGCATCATAATCATTATTCATATGTTATACAACGTTGCAATTTTCAAAATAATGCCGTAGAAAAAATATAATAAAACCAAAAATTGCAGGTGCGTTCAAAGTAAAATATTAGTTTTACTTTGATGTATCCGTTAAGATCGCCTCCCTGTATTATAAACTATTTTAATGCATACTATTCTATTCTAGGTATACATTTAAACCTCTCGCTGGAAAAGTTTATCAACTTGTAACCGTCGTTAAGCGAATTTTCAGATATCATTTCTCCAGAGCTTTGCAACCCAAAAGTTCTGTAGGGTAACATTTTCAAGTTTTTACAGTTCACCGCATTATCCAAGTTATGTGACCATTTATATTGATAGATCGCTTAAATTTCTGTATCAATTGCTCAATTCGGCACATTTACTTTAGATATTGCTTTACTGGAGATTAGTGATAGAGTGAAGCATTTCATAAGACCCTCTTGAGCTGAAATTATGATTAATGTAATAAACGTTATAAAGACATTTTAACAAATTAAATATGAAATCAAGCATGCATTTAGCTCAGCTTCAACTAAGCTAATACAATAAAACCAATGAGGTATCACTACCTAATAGCTATTGTAGGCCTAATTATGTCATCATTGATACCCCCGGCGTACTTAAGTCACCGCACAGTGAAATCGAGAAAGAAAGCGCAGGCGTAGGCATCAATGACCTCGGGCTTGTTTGTCTGTCTGTCACGCGCTGCTTTCGCGTCCGTGCTAAGATTTCTGGCCCTTGGTCGGTCTATGAAATATATTTACTGTAATTAGACTATAGATTATGGAAGAAACTTTTTAATAGCAATGAAGTTTAATTTTTAAAGTTCTATTAGGTCACAATAATATCACATAGGTAAGTAATTTCTTTTTGCATGTTTTTTTTTGTACTAGTGTTTTATCATAACAACAAGCGGGGATCAAACTCGTAATCAAACTTGTCGTAATTTTTCCATAGCAGTTTGTTTGTTTTGGATTATGTAATGCGTTTCATACATTACATAATAGGTAGGTATACGTAACATTCAACCAAATCTAATTCCATGCCACAGATGAAAACCATGAAAAGAATTCACAAACAATTTGTGTGTAAGAAAATATTATGTAACACACCGTAGCCAGTTTTCAAAACTTCAAAAGCCCCGGAGGCCCTGAGGGAAAGAACTGTGACAAGACTGATTGACAGATAGATACCAAATTGATTCTATTCAGCCAAGTTTGAAAAGACTTAATAAAACTGTCGGTAAAATACATTAATATTGTACAAAGCAAAGAAACAAAAAGATATTCGAAAAAGTAACCCTGTATAAAAACAATCGATATAAAAACCGTGTATCAATTAAGTAAGACTACCTCGTTGGTCTAGTGGTCCTAAGCGCGACTGCTGAACATGAGGTCCTAGGTTCGATTCCCATGTCGGGCAAAATGTTATTGAGATTTTCTGTCTGGAAATTCTCAGTAGCAGCACGGAGCCTGGAATTGTGCCCGGTAGATAGCGATAGTCTCGCGGCAATATTACATGAGACTCAATAACGGCATCGGCGAAATGTGAGTGTTCGATAATACATCTCTGCCAAACCCTTCGGAGAATACAGGCGTGATGCTACGTTATCTTTTAAGTGTTAAGCTAAGTAAAAGTAGAATAATGTTCGAATCTTTTATGTTTCGTAAATCTTTGATTAGCATTAAAGAAGTTGAATTATAAGGATGATCTAAATCTCTTCGTGTTGTAAGAATTTAAATGAGGTGCTTATTCACATTGTTACTATAGACACAATGTGTGCCAAAATAGTGAGTGACATATTCAAATTTACTTTCTACATTGTGAACGCGTGCTTTGGTATTTACGAATAAGTACTTAGTTTTTCATGAATGAATCCTTTTTCAGTATGATTTTAATAATAAAGGTAGTAAAAAAGAATGTTTGACGACACGGTTGGCGCAGTGGCTAAGTGATTAGCTTTCTGCGCTAGGTGTCGCGGGTTCGATTACCGCAAGGAACTAATATTTATATTATCTACAGATAGTTGTTTTTAGTCTGGTTGTGTGTGCATGTGACATGTATGTTTGTAAACTGTAACCAAGACACAGGAGAAATCCTAGCGTGGGGCTACGTTTTTATTAAAAAACAAAAACAATGAACATTGTACAAGTACTTACCTACATTTTATATGATCCATATATTTTTGTTTGCCCGATACAACCATATATTCCTTACCTAAACAAGCGGAGTTATTTTAATAAAAGTATAGAATAGAACAACAGATTTTTTTATACGTTTCATCAAACATAAAACTGCCGCCGTCAATATCTGTTTTTTACTGCCTTTATGTTATTAAGATAAAAAGAAATATATTTTTCTTGTCCTGTTTCAGTCGAATACACAAATACGGCTTATACCTAGCTGTATTAACCCAATTTCCATTTCAAGACCATTATGTCAGCAATATAAAAAATCATCACATCATATGATAAGCCGTCCCGCACCTCCGACTTTTCTAATTTATGTGCGGACCAGAATTTGGCTATTAGTATTAGATAATTGCATTATGAATACTTACAGAAAAATAACGTGATAAAACCTGCAAACATGCGAAAGCTTCATAGAGGCTGAATTATTATTACTTTATCATAATGGTACACTATTCTATAAATATTCTTAAAAAGAAAGACAGGAAAATAATAGAACGTGAAATGGGATTTTTTCGCCTGAATTATTCATTGCCTATTATGTGTTTCTATGTTCATGTAGCGCACCTATTAAATATTGACAGGCATATGGATTCAATCAATCGTTAGCAGGTGTAGGCATTGAATATCTTATCAAAGCAACTTAACTTACGCTAAGAGATACAAGCGCATTCGTAACGCAATCAAACGATGTTGGTGTAGAATAATTAACGACAGATGGAGCTGTAGCTGACTTCTTGTGGATATAATTAAAGCGTTTGACATTACCCAGAATTTATATGCCTGGCATGATTCTAGATTGAAAAAACATAACTAATTTAAGGTAGCCATTTCTTATATATTTTTTTATTATTATTAGGTTCACAAATTGTGACAAAACAAATAAGATTAAGATTTCTAAATATAAACAGAATAACTGATGTCCACCCTGTGGCAGTGAACACATCATGCTTAGAAGACGGTTACTTTAGCCAAATGAATGGGTTTTTATATAATGTTATTAATAGTAGATAGCAACTTAAAATTAAAATATCATTTGTTGTAATAGTTACATAATATAACTAGGAGATTAACTTAACCATATTTAATTTAGCAGAAGCCAAAGAACCAGTAAAGATATCAAAAGATGTTCTGATACCGTTGTAGCGAAAAAGCATTCGATATGAGGGTGAATGTTGCCCTATATTAATTCGACATCGAGGCAAAAAGAAGGTCTTTCTGTTAAGAAGACGACTACCAGCCCGTGGAACTTCTAAATTTAATTTGGCAAGGAAAGTTGGACAGTCCAATAGCGCATGTATCAATTTAAAAAGCACAATTATATCGGCACATTTTCGGCGTGCGGTTAGAGATTTCAACTTAAAGAAACTTAACCTGGATTCGTATGATACCATCTCTCAACGTTTATTATTAGCGAATGACAGTTGAAACAGAAATCTTTTCAGAATGCGTTCTATTCTCTTTGAGTGTACTATATAACTAGGATTCCATACTGGACTACAATATTTAAGAATACTACGGACTAAACATACATAGGCAAAATTACTCTAGCATCTATAAAAGATTTGGTTTGTCTCGAGATGAAACCAAATAGCTCTGACGCTCTGCTGATTATAGCATCAATGTAATTTCTAAAACTTAGAGCGCTATCCAGAATTATACCCAGGTCTCAAACCCAGGTCACGTCTTTAAAAATCTTTCTTTTCGGACGGAGTCGCAGGCACAGTTAGTTTCAAATGTATCGTACCCGTCTACCCAATAATAAAGCTATGAATGGTATATAATTTTCTAAAACCCGAAGAAAGAATCTCTTTGCAATTTAAAGTTATAATCCTCGCAATTCGACACAGATAAAGTTTTTCGATGTTTTCACGAATAAAATAAAATGCAAATAAATTTAAACGCGAAGTGAATTTGTCACGAACGTCCGTCGTTCCATCACCGTTTGAATTTGTTAAATTCACTTTCTATACAGCACTTTTATAAAAACTATTTGTATTCTCTTTGTATGTCACGCGTTTGTTTGAATTAATTTTATTGTTCACTTCCATGCTTTTATTCATATGAATTTCCTGATAGTGCTTTCATTGCTTGTGAAAATAAACAAAACTTTGAGCTGGATGCAAATATCCGTCTTTCAACTGTGTCATTATTTAAACTGTTCTTACACTTAATGGTCGGATGGGACACATTATGAAGTTTGTAAGTGGATTGGATGACTAATTCATATTATACACTATCTTTGGTGTCCGCTTGCTGTTCGTGCACGCTGGTATGACGTCACATTTGCGCTTAAGTTCTAAATGTACCGTCTTGAACCTACAACTTGCATGGCAATGTTTACACTAGTTAAACTACATGTATAACACATTACACGTTATATTTGCATAATGGAAACGCGGTTTAATTTTAAGAGGATGAAATGCCAGGATCCTCTTGTGCGCTGATGAACATTATACGGCGGCCTTCTGCTAAGCTAAACCTTGCCCCACACTTTCATATCGTGGGTACAGTTTACATACACACGCACCCAGACCTAAAACATTTATCTATAGATCATACGAATATCAGTTCCGTGCGAGAATCGATCCTGCGATACATTGCGTAGCAAGGCAAACGCGCAGAATTGTCGATACCCACATTCACTAAAATGGACATCATAGCGTGCTCATAAATAGTGTTAAGGTTATGATTTTGAAGTTGAGTTTATTTCTATTATTTTATTCTGACGAAACTCTTTTGTCACTTACCTCCATTAATCATTTAATTAACATAAATGCAGAATATCAAAGATACTGTCTGTTTTAGTAGCTGGTTGTTATCAGATAATTGTGTAAATTGTTTACACAACAGCCACTCAAGCGTTGAAATAAAAACAATGGATTTACTCAATCTTGCTGAATGGATTATGTCATGGAGTGATATAGTGAACGGTGGAGCCGGTCTGTTATGTTCGCTATCAAATTAATGATGGACACCTAAGTCATTTTGATTGGTTACTTAGATACGTAACCGCCTCATTGGTGTATTAGTTGCAAGGACAGCTGCTGAACGGGTCCCTGGGTCTAGAAAAGTGTTATTAAGTTTTTTATTGGAAAATTAGAGCACCGCGTTTGGATTTTTGCCCGGTAGATTACTCATCCCCTATTATATGGGACTCTTACTGACCCTTCGGAGAATACATTCGCGAATCTATGTTTACGAAGTTGTCTATCTAAATAAACCATCGCGGATATAAAATCATCCCAATAGGTATTTACCATAAACCATTAGTGAGAGTATCTACGGATAAGTACTAGCCTAAGAGTTTTATAAAACAAAGGCTGTCCAATCAAGTACTCAAAGCGAACAATCAAATTTCGCTACTAGTTATATAGCTGCACATACATACAGTCCAGATATACATATAGATATATATGTATATTGGTTCGTTCAAAACCCTTTGCGAAGTTACTTTCTCGATCGAGGACTTGGCGATTTTTACGAGCACATTGACTTTAAACTTTTACTATTTCTTCGTCGGATTCAGTACAAAGGAATTTGATCTTTGTATGATAAATTTTATACGCGTTTTCAAAAACTTTTCTTTGAACTTTTATTTTATGCAATTCGTTCCGACCATGTTCTCAATGTCTTTTTAATGTCATTTTCTATGAATCCTTAACCCAATGTCCTTTGTACTGTAGATATAGATAGTATGGCAAAGTCAATGACCCTCTAAGACTACACAATAACAATATTATAATTATCACGGGCTAATTAAATTGAAAATTCCTATAAGTACCTCTCTTTAGCTAGCTCTACTATTTTTTAAATGTAATTAATGAAGCTTTTACCATAAATCACATTTAAAACTTGTACATATATTACATAGACCTTTTTCAGCTTTTGTTGCTAAATAAACTTTTTCTAAATCTGACAGCTACACCCACGTATTAAAATATTGAGCACCTCCATTAATCATGAGGAAAATCTAATTACCTACTTCCTACGCGTTTCCTCTAATATAAATAAGTAGATATACCGCAAATTTCACCGGCGTCACCGAAAAAACATAAAACAGACTAGATGCACCACAATGCATTAAAACTATCGTCTGCCTTTCACTGCGCGGTGGTTGCGTCATAGTCATACACGTCACCGGAGCCAGTAGAGTTCACTCACTCCTAACTTACGACATCCCTGACTTGGCGACGTGACTTCGAGAAATGTTGGAACATGGCGAAAGATCTCACGACTATGATACGCTTATGACGTCGATAAATATTTTCGAGATTCTTTTCCCCAGTCGAATCTCAGAGTAGAAACTAGAAACTTCGTGGATAGAGTGTTAAGTTCGTTTTTTGGTACAATAGAGGCGATAAGCTGTTAACTTTATAGGGCAATATCTTACGTTAGTTTTTGTTCTTTCTTCTTTCTTTAATAATGTTAGGTAGATACAGTTGTACAGAATTGAGAAAGCAAAGGATTTCGTTTGTGTAATTGTGTATAGTTTAAAGAAACCGCTTTAGGTTCGAGATTTAAAATGCCTTTTTTAACAGTTTAGGTCGTAGAATCTGTCATAAAATTCAGGATTTTACAGATTTTTTTAAATTACATACTGTTCAGGCTGATTGGTAATCACTTGTTAATGAACGCTAATTATGTAGTTATTATGTATGTCTTCATCAAATTCATTTAGGAAATATAATCACGCTTCAATAAACCTGTTAAATCAGACCATTTAAAAACATTATTGAGCACCTATATGTATTTTCGTCAAACGAACAAAAGTTAGATCATAAGTTAGTGATCGGCGCCCTGTTCAAGTCAGTTTCTGAAGCGTAGCGGGCTTTGACAAAGTTTAGATATTCGGTTTCCAACTTAAATGAAACTAATCCGATGTTTATTCTGTACGAATAATATCGACATTGACGACGCTTTTATTAAAATGTCTACACCCGATTTCATTAAAAGCAAAAGCGATGGTTTCTTGCAATCTAAACCGTCAAATCTCATATGAATTGAAGTATGATTGTTTGTTTAATTGATTGTTAATTTTATTTATTTATCTCCCATATGTTCTAGCTTTTCAGAAACCAGTATGTTCAAATTTATTTACACACATCAGAAATAATTATGTATACGATTAGCATAGACAAAAAATATTAGATAATCTTCACGGTTCATTTCTCTTGTATATTTTTTTATTTCTTTAAATGCAATGTCAAACAACTAAGTTCAGTGACCGGCGAACGTTAAACTCAAACTAAAACCGGAGAAAGTAATTGCTAATTAGCATGCAGCCGATGGGCTCGGCTGTTGCGTCATTTCCGTAGTTCACATAAAAGAAACTACAATAAGAGCGAGAAAATGGAACAATAACTTTAACAAATTACAGGCAAGGTTTTTTGTAATTAAATAACAATTAAAATATATTCTGTGTGCATCGGCCAGTGCGCGGGAAAGCCCGGTGTACGTAACCGCGAAGTGGCGCGAGGACGCATACGCGCGCGTTTGGAATCCATGCCGAAGTCTGTAGTGCATGCTCATGCGTCATTAAGACGTGATGGATGTTAGTTATGTGTATAACTGAACAACTCGTCACTTTTTGGCCCCCCCGCACCGGTCTATCCAAGTAAAAGTTTGGTTTTCCGTCCTTTCTCAACCTGCGACATTATTCCATTAATCTTGCGAGTAATTACGCGAAAACCAAACAAAACAATGTAGACATTTTCACGCCTTGTTTCCTGGTTGTTTACCTTTGTCATTACGAGAAAAAGTTGTTACTCGTTAATGACTTCTCTTGTTGTAGGGAAAAACAATTTAACATCTTTCATTCAATCAACAGATATCCGATTAACTTAAATAATGTTTGAAAAGAACTCCTCAATCTGGCTACAGAAGCGTTTCTGAAGCCAGAAGAATAGGTAAAAAATCCTTCTCCGGAATATTTATAGGTATATAACACGATGCCTTCCCCAAGCTCTATTATGTCATATTTGAAAATCCTGTAATCGTTAAATTGTTATTACACAACGTCCTTTTTGTACAGTCAATTCTCATATACAAAAAATACACTACACCGTGTAACAGACTTTAAATGTCTAATTTTAACAATGGTACCCAATCAATTCAGCAGCGAGGCCGAAACCCATGTTTGTTTGAATCGAACAATTTGTATGACTCACAAATGCAAGAGTTCTTAATAAAAATACTACGACGAACTCCCATGCATACTTATATGTGATCAGATAAAGATGGCATCTTGACAATAATATATTGTTATCACTTACCTGTTGATAGACTGTTCGACCGTGAAGAATAACAACCACAGGTACATAAATGACGAACGGTTAAAAGAACATTCAATAAATGTTTTAGGTACATTATGTCTCAAGAAACATCCTTATACATACATACTGTATACATATTATAAAACAAAGTCCCCCGCCGCGTCTGTCTGTCCGAACGCGATAAACTCAAAAACTACTGAACGAATTCATTAAGATTTTGTGTAAATTGGCGGAAATATGATGATAATTGTAGAAGATGTCGGAAAAAATCATGCCAGCATGCATGATATTTATATCCGTATTAAAATATATTTAAAAAGTAAATTACTTAGTAAATTAAATTAGACCAAGGTTTTAAAAAAAAAATGTAGGCGTATAATGCTCTGCTACCCGTGCGAAGCCGGGGCGGGTCGCAAATGTATTATAAACGTTTGCAGTTAACGTATGTATTCATACATATGGAATACCTATGGAACAAAATTCCGTGTATTCGGGAGCTAACTAAAAAGGGTCTCGTTCCGAGTAGGTCCTGAAAGTAGCCTATTGTAAATGATTAATAATTTCAACTTTATTAGGGAAAACAATTGTACAATCTAAATATTAAAATCTAACGAAGATCAATGTACAATCCTCAACGTTTCTTTAATCACCTTACAAAGCTATGTATGTTATAAATACATTTAATTTTTATAATAAGCTTATTTACAAAATACTAAATCTTTTTTTATTTGCAGCGTTCGCGTGTGTGATGCAGCGATGTCGGTGGCGGTGAGGGCGGCGCTCCTCTGCGCCTGCGCACTGCTGCTGCAGCATGGTAAATACCAGCTTTAAAAACATTACTGTTGCTTTATAATATTTAATAGCAATCACCATATGAGATGGGACTTCTCTAACCTTACGTGGGTGATGGGCTATGTACTATGCAGGGCTCTGGATCCTGACAGAACTCAGAGCCTTGTTACTCTGTGTTCTTTCAATGCACCAGCGCAACTCCAGAATAATAAAAATAAAGTAGACAGTATTCCTTGAAGTTTCAAATGCAATTAAAATATGCACGATATTTATGACGAACGTTTTATAGAACTAGTAAGTGGACAAATTAATATGCAGCATTATTTTATCTGCCATTTTATGCACATTTACCTGTTATGACCATAATAGCACCTACCCGATACTTATCACACTCGATCATTATTACGATAATATTCTGACCCAGATTACTCAAGTCTTATATGAGCTCGTTACGATACCATAAACAAGTAAGCATAATTACAACAATTTAAGTTGCCTTTGTACAACATGATGTACTGCTAGTTGCTACTTACAAGAGTTATACACATAATGGTTTTCCATTATCCTCGCTCATATTAAGCCTACTCTATTCTCAACTATGTTGTAGCTAGATTCAGCTGATTCCGGTTGAATAACAGCATTTTATACGAAGCGACTGCTATTCGACCTCTGTAACCCAATTACTAGGAGATATCAAAATAAGCTGATTAGATTCATTTGATAGAACTTGTATCGTCGAAAGTGTGATTTGCTGCATATTGATACCGCTTAGCTTCAATAACACTGCAAAGGGTCATCCAGTGGTGGTTATATTAATATTTTCTCTTTTTGCAGCGAGCGCGGAGCTCAGAGGAAGGTGTCCAGCGGGGGAAAGTACATGCCCGGCACGAGCTACGCCATGTACCACAGACGATGAGTGCGGGGACAAAATATGTTGCTCCACGACGTGCGGACGCGCCTGCGTCGAACCGCTTTTCACTGGTAATTTTAGCTCATAAGTCATAATATTTGTTATAATGTTCTCGGTAAAACATCCAATCTAGAATCTTGCAAGCAATAGCCAACTGTAACAAAAGCAATGAATATGCCAAGGCGGTAACTCATTTCGCAAAATTACGGCCCTTTGTGCTTTAACTTTCTCTGTTTACATAGAAAGTTTGGCAAAGGGTCAAAAGTTCGTAACTACTTATAATAAATTTACTTCTACATGGGAAGGAATTTGAGATTCTCAAGTTTAATAAGCACCGAAATTCCCCAGGTAGTTCGAAGTTACAGTTGAAACACTATCTAATCTAAAAATCTTCCAACAGGTTGTGAAAACTTAAAACTATCATCGGAACGAATATCTCGCGCCTTAGCTGCAGACAACAGCCGCGGGGGCCGAGGCAAGCTGACTTCTATGAGGTCTCCTCGGTGCAAGACCACGGATGGAGAATTTGAGGAGATTCAGTGCGATAATGAGATCGTAAGCTCCTGCTGGTGCGTCGATGCAGCTGGATTTGAGGTACGGAATAATATAAGATACTTATTACTATCCTAATATTAAAGTTTATCATCTGGAATTGTGGACGTCCCGCAGAATATACAGACAGTTAGCGTATAGTAATTGTAACATAGACTGTTATTGCTTGGAGTTTTTAAAACTAGACTTAATGACATGCAGAGACAGTCTTAAGACAGTTTAAACCAGCGAATAAGTTCCAGTAAATCTCACATGTTAATAATAACACTTGTCTACTGCATTATTTTCTCAGGTCCCAGGAACAAGAGCACCAGCTGCAGGCCTAGTCAACTGCACACGAGTGGCACCATGCGCTGCGCACACATGCAGAATGTTATGCCCTCTCGGCTTCGAGCTTGACTCGCGGGGATGTCCATTATGCAAGTGCAGAGACCCTTGTTCCACTGTGACCTGTCCTGGTCAACTATCCTGTCAGTTGGAGGAGGCGCCGTGCTTGCGGCCACCTTGCCCACCTGTACCTACTTGTAAGTATGATAACTGAACTCTTAAGGGTTTCCATAGACAAAAAACATCTTCAACATCTTACGGCCGAAGGGCATTAGAACCTTCATTATAAGGGATAGCTTTTCGAACAAATGTTTTAAAAATAAATTAATGGACTCATCTAAACAACTGTTAATGTGAGGATATGATGTAATGGAATCTAGTCAATGATTTTAAGACCAGCAAAATACCGGATTGTTTAGTAAACAAGGATGCTTTCGATTCAGCATGCTATCGTGCAAGAGAAACATAACATAACGTAAGAATTATAAATGTTATGAATAGCATCGCACGCATTACAGCGGATATGCAAAATTATATGGAAATACTAAGGTTCATGTTCACAGACAAATAAAATATTCCGTTGTTGTTTGCAGGTAAAAGAGGTCGTAGTCTTCAGAACATCTGTCCAGTGGGAGAGCCCTTATTAATATCAGAGACCAACAGGCCATTCCTATGTGGTACAGACCCTGGAAAACCCAACTGCCCACCATTGTATAGATGCCTTGTTGAATCAGGTACGTTATTATGCCTTACTTCCAAAAACAATGACCATACAAGGACATTGTTCAATGCATATTTCTTTTGAAATGATATTTTTCTTAAGGTACTGAAGATTCGACGTGTTTTAATTCCTTTCCGGCTCTCTTTAACGCATTTTATTAAATTAATGTTAAATGTTTATATTTTTAGGAAATGACTATGGCGTATGCTGTCCAGCATCTCTAGAACTCCAGAAAGCCGGAACATGTCCTGCTGTTAGCAGCAACGAGTTAGACTGCGGAACTCCCTGTGCTCACGATTTGGAATGTCCATCGATGCAGAAGTGTTGCGACGGGGGAGAATGTGGCAGACATTGCATACTACCTCACAATGTTACTATGTGCACTCAACAGAAGATGCTGGCAGAACTATTGGTTGTTAGTGAAAAGGAGGGCAAAGGATACGTGCCACAGTGCGCAGAGGATGGGTCATTCGTGTCGCGACAGTGCTCCAGAAATGGATTGGTTTGCTGGTTCGTAACTATTCTATTATATTTTTATACAATGAGAAAGACATCGGAAGCAAACTTTTTTAGAATGTACATGTGATGACTTATTTTAATACAGATTTACTTACCCAAAATTATTATTAATAATGAGTTCATTTTCATTCTACCATTTCATTTTACCAGGTGCGTAGACTCAGAGGGAAACAAACTCCGAGGATCAATGGGTCCTTCCTCATCAGTCAAATGTTCATCTAGTCCTCTGCCTGCCCGAAGTGGTGCCCGAAGCTTAACGAACTCCTGTGCAAGAGCACTATGCGCTGGAGTATGCGAATATGGATATAAAACGGGACCTGATGGATGTCCTACCTGTGAATGCGATGATCCATGTGCTGGGTTCCCTTGTCCTGATGGCGAAGAGTGCATCAGGGTCAAAGAAGCCGAGTGTTCTGGGGATCTATGTACAGGATATCCTGTTTGTAAGTAATTTGTCAAATTATTTAAAAACATTAAGAATTGGTTTACCACCATAGTTACCAAATGACACCTATTAGTCCCAGTAACACCGTACATTTCTACTTCCCGTCAATTTAACTTGCATGACAAATTTATATTCCAGGTCGCCCAAAAGTATCATACGAAAACCCTTGCGAGGTGGGCGTGCCAGCTTCAGACGAAGAGGGTTCATTAGTAACTTGCGGTGCGGATGTTGACTGTCCCGGAGGACACGCGTGTACAAGATCCAGACGCAGTGGCATCGCAGTTTGCTGTCAAGACCCTCACGACATGGATAATAGCACTGAGAGCGATGTTATGGAGGTAAGTTATAGTTGGTGTTAGATAAGATCGTACAGTATTTAAGTTTGGTAAAATTAATAAGTAGAAAGGACGTTGTCATTCTTCTGTCTTGGATTTATAATGGGAATCATGGGAGAGACACTGTTTTTTATAAGCCACTAGCTGAAGGAAAGAAGGCTGTTCCTACCGGTTGCCGGTACCTACGATTATATATAATTACTAGCGATTAGTGGTGTCATCTGTGTTATAAGTTACATAAATTTCAAAACACTTCCAGATTAACTTTGAGTCATGCGGAGCCGAAGCTGAAGCGCTTTGTGGTCTGAACTCCACTATGTCATGTCCTGAAGGCGACTGTGACAATGATCTGGTCTGCTGTACCACTGCCAACTGCGGGCCCGTCTGTGTGGACCCTGCCAAGATGCGGTTGCAGACTGACAGAGTTGATGATACGCCTACCAGTTAGTATACACAGATCGCAGATTTTCTAGTCCTTGAATTTAATATTCATACCGTATCAAATAAATAAATAAATTATATGTACCCCACAGTGTGCGAATACCTCCGTGATTTCGACGAGAAGATGGAAGGCACAGTTGACGGCATGAAGCTCGCGTTACCAGCACCAACGTGCAATTCTGACGGCTCGTTTACATCACAACAGTGCGCTAACGGGCGATGCTGGTGTGTGGATTCCTTTGGTACGGAGATTCCGGATACAAGCACCAGAAATGCTTCAGCTGTGGATTGTGATAAGTAAGATATTATTCTGATAACATTTAACTATTAATAAATTATCAGTTTCATCATCATCATCATCATCAGCCAGAACACGTCCACTGCTGATCCTTGCCCAATTATTTGCTGCACTAGGTATTGCTTTAGTGTCATTTATCCCAAATCAGTAACGTTTTCCGAAAATTCTCAAAACTCAAACTATTTTAATTTATCGAACTATTTCTACGTAGACTCCGTTCCGAGTTATCATGCCTCGAACTTACATGCCGCATGGGCTGCGACTACGGGTTCGAGCTGGGTGCTAGCCGCTGCCCAACGTGTCGGTGCCGCGACCCGTGCGCAGGAGTCACATGCGCCGCCGGACGCTCATGCGCAGCTGTCGATGTGGCGTGCGATGCAGATTATTGTCCGCCTGTACCTGCTTGTGAGTACACTACCTAACTACCTACTATAAAAGACTTTATCCCATCTCAAAACTTTCTGTCTTTTGGATGTGTGTTCAGAATCATTGCTATGCTTAAGAACCCTACTATAGCATAAACATATTTCATCCTACTTTCCAGGTCTTCCAAAGAAACCTGGACAATGTCCCTACTTAGTGCCTTCGAATGGTGCATGCGAATGGTCGTGCAGAACGGACGCAGAGTGTGGACCCACTGAACGATGCTGCGCCACTGGCTGCGGTACTGCCTGCACTAAAGCGGTGCACCAGACTGCCTGTCAGCAGAGAAGGTAAACAGGATATTACATATTTTACATCTTAGTATCCAAAAATTCTAATTGTAGCAGTCCGCAAGACCCATAGACTATTTCCAAATAAGGTTGAGTTTGGACTAGTAAGTTGCATGGTAATGCAGCATCTACTGTCAGACTACATCTACTGTCAGTCTTTAATGATATAAATTATATTATTTTGTTTCTTATTTATTATGCATAGGTGAGGTTGTTGCGTAGGCAGCAGTACCCTTTTAGGTACCTACAAGCTTTCTACACCCATAAGGATAAAAAATAAATTCTTGTTCGTAAATATTAATCTCTTGTTTATTTTCAGCGTTTTCAATTTTTAAGTTATCATCACATAATAAGTATATCAATGGCAATAAAAAACTATGACGTCACGCCTTGCTATTCCAAACATTTTTAGAACAAAATACCGTTTTTGAAGTACTTAACTCAGATCACTGGTAGTCAACTATCGTATTTCAGACTATAAGAAACGATTTATTCAACAGGGCATTGGCTCTCCACACGGCAGCTGAAAGCGGTAGTCCACCGGCCTGGACGTGGGTACCCAAGTGCAAAGAAGATGGTGCCTATGAGACGGTGCAGTGCAGAGGCTCCGATAAAGCATGCTGGTGTGTGGACACTGCTGGTAATGAGGTTCGTATTCTTTATCGGTTTTATATAAATTAAAGTAGACATTCACATGTTATCTGCATCAGGGTTAGTCTAAAAGCTGACTTAAAATTAGAGAATATTATGAAATATATACTGAGACTGAATACATCCCGAATTTCCTCAAGTTCTAGTATCAAGAATGTTTGGAAAAAGTTAACTTTTTTACTTTTATGCCGAAAAGAAACATAAAAGCTTCGCCTAGAAACAACAAAAAGTCAATAAACAATAGATTTTTACGAATTCAATAATATTTCATCAGATCCCTGGCACCCGGACTACCAACTCGACACCGAACTGCGAAGCTCCCACAAAGTGCCCCGAACCCGGCTGCAACGAAGAGGAGGTATGCGCTCACGGATGGGAGCTGGACAATAACGGCTGTCCTACCTGCGACTGCAAGGATCCCTGCGCAGACGCCAAGTGCAGACCCGATGAGACTTGCGAACTTGTGCCTTTGGAGTGTGAGGTGAGGCTACATAACAATAAGATCTATATTCATATAACTTGTTTTGATTATTCCATTAACTTTGTGTTACAATTTTGAGGTGATTAAGAATAACTTGTATGGTAATTGTCATATACACTTCGCCAGAAAACTAAATTTTATCCTGCACATGCTTCCATAACCAGTTCATGTTAATGCCTATTATCTGTCATGTCAGGGAGATTGCAAAATGTAGAATAATTCTTTACATAACTTACTGCACTTTTTTCTCTCATCTTCTTCAAACATTCAGAAAAGGAAACAGTGACACTATCCAACAGTAACTTCATCTCCATATTTTAGGGTGAATCCTGTCCGCCGCTCGCTCGCTGCGCCCCAGCTCCCCAATGTCCTGATGGACTGGATCCGCTCCAAGCTCCTGACGACTCGGGTCCTCTGCTCTGCGGACCTAGCGCGGCCGCGTGTCCTTCGACACACGCTTGTCGGTTTGCGCCACATGACTCGAGGCCATCGGTTTGCTGCCCTAAGCCACGTAAGTGTTTAATGTAAAGAGGGAAAATAAGTACCTACATAGTCTAAATTACCAAAATTAGGGCACATTCTCATCTTCGTATGTCAGTCGGTTTAATCATAATCGGCCGATGAAAACATGTATATTGACTTCGTCTTACCGTATGCGCCTGATTTTAATATTTTCTGCTTCCGATGTATAGTAATAGCGCATTCAGGCAGGAAATTGAATTTATTCTTTTATAATACAGGAACGGTATGTTTCGAGAACAAAGACGAGGGCAGTTGCACAGAGGGCGAAGTCCTAAATACGACGAGATGGCACTTCAACCATGAACGAAACCGATGCGAGAGGTTCCGATACCACGGTTGCTCTGGCAACCATAACAACTTCAGAACAAAAGAGGAGTGCAACAACGTGTGTCCAGGTAAGATTAGCATTTATTTGTTCTTCATAATTAGGTTGTTTCTTCATAATATAGTGTTAAAAAGACCTTTGGATTTCAAACTTTGTTCTATATGACCTGATTCCGCAAATGTGTAAATAAAGCTGGCTTTTCGGTTTCAAACTGATTTAACTTCTTGTTTCTTCAATAGTGTAAATACGGTAGTTTTTACTTCACACTATACAGAGGGTATATTTATTCACAAATCCATGTTGCATTATATAGGGAATATTTTCAAAAAAGAAAATACAAAGGCCAATGATGTTGGTGATCGCTGATCATTTCGTTGCAGTATGAGTATGACCCACGCTGTCTCTTCGCATGAGGTCTTTTATCTTTAACTAAGTACTTTTTAATTTTTAAAACAGTGGCAGGAGACGCTGCGAAAATGAAAAATAAAAAAAGGAAGACTAGCCCGATATTAAATGAAGAAGGCATGTCGTATTCTTTGTCTATACATGTTTTTGTTTTTTGTAATAACTCCAAGAAATTGTATTGCACTGTATTCTAATAGCATGGTTGGCTTCATTGGCACTTTCGGTTGGTACGCTTGAGCGTAGATATTATTTAAGTTTAATTAAAGCAGTTTTAGTACTCAACTTTTGTAGTTATTAAGTAGAAAATACTGTGGTAGTACCGTAGAAGCAAGTAAGTAGAGAAGAATAGCTTCGTAGTAGTGTTTAGCCCCTAATTTCGGAATCTAAGTAAAACAGTAGGTATTTTTATATCCTAAATAATAGCAAGGCTTTGAAATATTTTGATGGCACGATCGACTGCTGCGCTAATTGTTGGATGCTGCGATGGAGTTCGATTCCTACACGAACAATCATATAAAATTTGTATGACTCTAATTAATAGTGTGCTGGCTCTGAGTGTTTGTGCATGTGAATATTTGTGTTTGTAAATGCACGCTCGATGCAGAAATGATACGAAGTGTGGCAGAAAATTGAAAAAAAAAACTCCGTTACAGTATTGAGCCCGTGCGAGAGACTACGGGAGAAGAACGAGGCAGCATCAGTGAAGTACGGCAAAGGAACCTTTATACCGAAATGTGACGCCAGTGGTGCTTGGGAACCCGTGCAGTGTATGTCACATATTGGTGAGTGAAAAATGTTAAGCAAGCTCGTACTAACCAATTACTTAAATATTAAATATCAGTTTCCGCAAGAAGAGAAACCAAATACCCTTAAAGATGTCGATTATTCTAATAATCTTGTATATTGGAACTAAAGTGGTGGCCCAGAAATGGACAGCTTTGGTCGATCGAAATCATCATAATTATTGTCTGGACAAATATAATACATATTGCATGAATTTTTGCCAAGTAACAATTATTACTATTTATTTGCAGATGTGTGTTGGTGTGTGAGCGCCCGAGGTGAGCCTCTGAAGGGTTCATTAGTGCGCGGAGCAAAACCCTCGTGCAACTTCAGACAAGCGCGCAAATGGGTACAGCGGGACCCGCTCGATGAAAGAGCTAGAGCCGACGAAGGTAAGACCTTAATAGAGTGACATGAAATTCAGAATGCTTTTTGGAGTTACACAAGTGGAAATCAGAAACATGCTTCTGCAATCGTTCTGTTCAATAATTGGCTTACTTCATTCCACTCACTGATATAGGTACTGTATATGAAACATTTTAATTATTACAGTTTAAGGTGTGAAAATGCAGCTTTTATTCATTCAAATCATTATGTGTCTTTCCAGTACTTGAAGAACTAATCAGACAAATGACAGCATACAGAGTAGACGAGTTCGATGACGAAGACGATGATGAAGATATCGATCTCGAGGCTGAAGGTCGAGAAGAGGAATCTTTGGACGGAATACTTGAACAAAAAGACGAACCCGTGTTGGTATCCGAAGTCGTGGAGCCTAAACAGGCAGACACAACGAGAAGGCTGGAGAAGCCTCTAGAAGTGAATGTGGAAAAGATCGTGTTTAGGACTAAGTGTCAAATGATGCAGGAGGAAATTGAGAATGGTAAGTTGTTTAGATAAAACTGGCATTTAAGATTATTATTATCTATTCCATAAGGCTAGTAGAATGACCGCCACTTAGACGACGTTTCCACTCAAGCGTTTAAGCTTCGTATCAGCAAACATCATCTATCTCACCTCCGATGGACCGAATGTAATAAGTAGGTGGGGAGGCTTTATTGTAGAAGTAGGAGGAGTGAGCACCTATTACTAAGCAACTTAGGCAAGAATGTACTTGGTGTAGACACATCATATGTAATGGTAAAAGTAGAAACGCACTGTGCATTTTGCCCATTGGTGATTTTCTAAGACAAACGTTCAAATTCCAGGTGGTGATGGTCTCCGTCCCCGCTGTCTAAACGACGGTGCTTTCTCTCCGCGGCAATGCTCGAGAGGGCGCTGCTGGTGCGTCGACGCCGCTGGACAGAGGAGACATCACGGAGGAACCGTCAACGATGCGCCGGCATCCGACCCATGTGGTTAGTTGTTAAGTCGTAGCTATGACAACCGCTAACTAAACAACGGCACATTCTTTCCACGGTAATCTTGCGAGTTCAGACAAGACAGTGAAGACATCACGTGGGATCTTGATTGACAAACTTGATTCATTTATTTTGACGTAACGTCATAAGCCAATAAAAGTGACCTTATAATTTTTATACAATTTGTTACAGAACCAACACAAATAGAATCCGCAGTACTCGAACTCGAACTCCTAAACGTGGACGGTGAAGCCGCAGAACGTGCGCGATCATCTCTAGCGTCAAGACTCGCTGCGTTAGGAGCACGCGTGCCAGTCTCAGCCACAAAGGACCGCAACACCGTCAAACTGCGAGCTGTCCTCAACGGGGCACGAGCTGTCGACTACGTGTTTAATATTGAGAACTTGGTAAGTATATTTTTTTTTAGGATTTCGTAGTCTGCGTTTTTCACGTAACTGCGTAGTCTGCGTATCACTCGATCGATCACCACCGTCCATGAACATCTATCTAGCTATAAGTTTGAATGCCTTATGTTCATGTAATTTTAATCCCTGTTCATACGTAAGATAATAATAGACTTCGCTGACATTTAAGATGTTACGCTGAATGAACTAGCCCGTGCCCTAATACCCCCTAAGTATGTAAATGTCGTAATGAGCGTATTTATAACCTGAAAATACTAGTCTTAAATATCCTCGTTTTTGTAATCACCAGGTAAAACAAGAGAAGCTGGCAGGCACCGCCAAATCCGTAGAGGCTGGTGCACTAGGTGCCGATGTCATCCGCAGCGAGTACCGACTGGCCGCGCCCGTGCCACCCGCCATGCAACAGCGCGAGATACTCAGCGAGTCTACTGTGAGTTACTGATTCAGTTTAATATCATTTATAACTTAATTAAGTAATTAAAAGCAGATAGCAGGACCGAGGTGGGGAACTCAAACTGGTATAGTCATCGAGATGGCTATAGGCACTTTTGTTAAAAAGAATTATAATTCCTTCATAGTTAACTTCTACTTTTTATTTTATTTTGTTGGAAACTTACGTCATAAACTGATACGTAATTATATTTTAAATTATTTTATTTTTCTTACCAGGTATCGGCAACAACTTCCTACCACACCGCGCTAATAGTCCTCGCGGCAACTTCAGCGTTCATAATCAGCGTGTTGTGCGTTCTCGTGATGCTATACCGCGCCAGACTGCAGCGGGAACCTCAAAAAGCAGAACGATTTCTACCACCAGCGCCGCCCGTCTACGTCCTCTCCGCTGACGAGAAAGCGGAACTAGCGAGGGTTTTACACGCACCTCCTCCTCCTGTCCCACCACAAAATGATGACCAAACAAGGGTTTAACCACGAAACTATAATGCTCTAAAGCTTTTCTATATCATGGATATGACAAATGACAACTTATATTTCCCGCTACAATTTCAACTTTATTAAATGAAAACACTGTCAAAGTGTTGCAGAAAGTAAAAAATATTCTCGATACTCTCATTGACATCGTGATGTCTCTGTGATATCTTGGACATAAGTGACAATAATATCATAGTGCCGGGATCAGACATTCATGGAGCATACGAATTTATCAGTTAGGTACTGATTTAAAATAATTATACATTGTGACCTCGGTCGAACCTTATCCAATACAAATAATACGAGAATTTAACTAGTGGATTTTAAACTACATCTTTTTCTCCTTCCTACTGTTTCAATTTTTGCCTCTGCTATGACCAAAAGAAATATCTAAATTGATACTATAAAGTGTTTTTAGTATAATATGTCATATCTAATCTATGTAGATGTGGTAATTATCTTAAGGTATTACTTCAATGCTGAAAAGCGGATCGTTTACCTACGTTACTCTTTAAACAAGCTATTGTAAAGATAGTACAGGTACTAAAGTAATTATAGGGTCCAAAATAATATTGGCTAGAATTTTGAGTAACGTAGTTATTATCGTAGTATCTTACCTCTGTATTTGTAATTTTGTATAAAATAGTTATAGATAACAAAATTGACTCTATGAAAGATTTACCACATTAATAATTATTGTGTATATTTTAATTTAATAACTACAGTAAGGTATACGTCTATAAACTTACAGCATTCGTATAAACCGTACCTACAAATACCCAAAACCTAATTTGTATAAGATCAAAAAGTTGTGAATAATGTAATTTGAAAAAAATGTCATGAAATTGTAAGTACAGAGTTAAGTTTTAAAGCAGATATCGATCAGAAATGTCGTTAGTGGGTGTATGATTAGAGACTGATAGGTGATGGTCCCATTCTCCTAAAAGAATCTCTAATACAAAGTCCCGTGACTGTGCTTTCGTTTCAATATTAATGTCTATGCACACGTTGGAGATATAAATAAAAGCTAATGAAGTCTGTGTTTTCTCACGAAGCACATTATCTTATAGACACTTTTATTGTTACTATCGCAAAGTAAAGGGATTCATAATTTCCGACTCTAGGAAACTATGACACATACATGCAGAATTATTTTTTATCTCCAAAAGTACTGTCATAATTTCTAAGATTCAGAAAACAATATTATCTTGTTATGTTTTATATTAGTGTAAGAAACTATTATTAAGTAAGCGCAGGGGCGCGCGTAAATTAATACTACGCGCGCCTTTACGCACTCTTTAGTTCCTCTCGTTGAGTCTCGCTCTCCATCTATTTTAGATAATGAAATTGGTCCTTATACTATTGCTGTATCTATACGACAAATCTTTGGACAAAATACGCGCATTAAGAACGTGGCTCGACGTAGAACTAATCTAGTCTGTTTTTTATTCAAGATGAACCTCCCCTAATCATCAAATCATTACAAATCATTTTTATTCTCTTTTACATTTGTAAATAAGTTAACCTAATATATAGCTAAGTTTCATTATATTTGTTCATCAACCAAAAATCTGCAAATTCGACACTAAAGTACTTATTTTCCATCTCATAGACCTTATTTTTAAGTTATAATTAAACTCACATTAATTCACAGCACTATTTTGACAAAGTCTCTAAATAAATAAAGAATTTATTAAATAATATGTATTACATTATTTCATCAAATAAATAATTTTATAAATCCTCTCTTTTTCTTTCGTTTATACCTACTGTTATTTGAATCAAAGGCTTAAACTAACTAACCTGAAGCTGCTATCTACGCTTATATTATAACACTATCAAAAAGCAGGGGTCGTGCTCCTGCTAGATGCGACTTTCCAGTATACTATTGTAGTCTTTGGATGCGACGCGACGTGCGACGACGAAGGAGCAGCGTCTCAAAGATACGCAAGTCAAAGACACGCTTATTCAGGGCAAACGGTTTTATATGATTTTTTATCTCACATGGCATAGAGATAGGACAAACTTGCTGACTGAAACTTGTTGAGTTGTTTTACACCCTGTAGTTTTGCCACTAATAAGATCATAGATAATAATTAAACACCACAATATAAACAGAATAGTGATAAAATTCCTGTCGGTCTGTTATTCGCGTGATCGCGTCATAAATATGGTATGAGATGTACTATGTACCTATATTTTGAGTTCAATGATTAACCCCAATGTGTGGAACCGACTTATAAATTTCCTGTAGTCATGATATTTATTATTTAATATTTTTTTACAAATAGTCTTAATTAATATTATAATTCAAAAATGTAAATCTTTTATTAATTTTTACAAAAGAATATATATGACAAGAATCATTTATGAATTTTTACGCTAAATAGTCTCCATTTTGATTTCCGCATAACTGTCACGACGTCGGATGACATTTCCTCTCGTTGACAAGTCGTAGGGGCCGGCCCTTGGGAGAAATTATTTAGAATGAATCAAGGAGGCGGGCTTGCTTGTTGCGCTGTTTGCAATGAGAAAACCCATCGAAGGTGCGCTCGTTGTTTGAAAGTATATTATTGTAATACAGAACACCAACGTCAAGACTGGAAAAGACACAAAAGTGAGTGTGCCCCCAAGTTACCGAAACAGGGGTCGAAAAGCGATAATTCAGGTGAACGTACGATAGTTGATGAAGAAGCCACGAATAAAGTGAAAGACGGAACTTTTATCATCGCCGAAGAAAGGCAGAAAGATATTTCGAAAGAGGGTAGTGATATAAGACGTTTAAAAAAGACTAGAACGAAAAACGTTCAGAATTGTGGTAAGGAGGGTAGCACTGATAGTGTTAGTAAACATAATTCGCAAATATCAACTGAGAACTTTAAACAAAGTGAGGAAGGCTCATCGAAACCATCAGGACACAATGACAGTAGTGTAATTTCTAGTGTAGTGTACACAAATCGCGACTTAACGACTAGTAGTGCTATAACGTACGAGGGCTCGTCGGAGCAGGAGGTGCTGCGTGAGTCCGCGCAGTTGCTGACTACAGTAGACTTCGCCACGCCAGGCACATCTAATGTGTTGCGGGCTGTGAATAGGACTGACGCGGTTAAAATGCCTGTATTGCCTAGCTACGGGGCCGAACAGGGTCGAGTGAAGGAATACCCTGAGGCTTCATTGAAAGGCAGTGGGGCGCCTTTTAATCATATGCCCAATAGTTACTACATGGATCCAAGTGACTCTTGTTATGAGATATGTCACCGTGTCATCAGAGATATGACACAGTATGGTGTGTGTGTGCTGAACAATTTCCTCGGTAAAGAACGGGGACTCATGGTGTTAAATGAAGTCTTAGAAATGTATAGATCAGGAATATTTACCGTAAGTTTGCATAATGACTTATATAAACTGGATATGAGCATATTGTATATTCTACTATTTGATAATAATTTTCTAATCTATTCGCAATATTCTCAAATATTATTACACAATCATTATTCAGAACTTATTGCAATTTTGAGTGCCAGATGTAAAGCAAAAATATCAGTTTATTAAAATATAAGTTTCTATAACTGTTTATTTGGTAAACAAACATGCATAACAAGTTTTGAGGAATGCATAATAAATGAATGTTGATATGACTAATCAAGTAGCAACAAATACAATATTGTAGATATATAGAATGTTGATGTATATTTAAAATGAAGTCAAAACTAAAGAAGTTAATCTGATAACAAAGAGTTTAACTAACGTTATTTTACAATTAGAATACTAAAAAGGCAAAAATTAGCATACTAAATTCAAATATTTGCATGACATTATGTTATGACCAAAATGCCAAACTACATTTTTATTTTCTGTTTTTTTATATATGTTTCCCCACTAAGGATTATTCTTGTATCATGAATTTGTCAATAAATCCTATTATTTACCCACACAGACACTAGGACTCTTGAATAATTATCTGTAGGCCATACAATTATTTCATCTGTAAGGGAATCGCAAAACTTAAATACCACTTGATTGCTCAACTATGACACCAACCATGTCATCTTAAATATAATTATTATTAATAATAATAAAAAAAATATTAGTTCCCCTCTCTAAATCCCCTCTCTTTATTATTTCTCATTTTTCAATATCAAGTTAGTTATTTTTCTTTACTTATTACTTATTTTTACTCTATTTAAAATCTAATCTAAGTGTACCCATTTCTGGGCACAGGCCAATCGACTTCTCCACAGAGATCCTCTCCATGGCTTTACAGGTCCATTCGGCCCCATATATATATAATTATTATGTAACAACGATTAAATAAATAAACCTCATTAGTGTCTCACTGCTTGCTTGAAATATTTGTGTTTTTGAATTTTACTTTTCAAGGCAATAAAAAGATTGATGTCATGTGCAGAAAACAAATACGTATTATCTATAGTTTGCTCATTAGACAGCTTAATGATAAACAACAATTTTTTTATAGACCATATCAGGGATTGATAAAAAATGAATAAGTTTATTCCCTTCTGCTAGCTGGGTACTTGATAAGTTTTTATTATAGTGCGACAGAAGTAGCTGAATATTAAAGAATGTTCAAAATTAATTAATCATAATAAAATAATGTACCTTTATCATCTAGTTTCATTCTTGGATAAATCATTTGGATTAATCAAAATCAAATCAAGGCTAGCCTAAGTTCGGGCTACAATCCAGTCATTTGCAAATTAAGTACAGTCAGCATTATCAAGTTTTAAATGAACTAACTCATTGATCTAGTGATAAAAAACTGGGATGTACAACAAATTGTTTTTAAAGCCAATTCTGTTTGGTATTACATTATATTACTTTTTGTATTAATATTACATATTTACTTAGTTACCACATAAAATAAATTTTCTGTGTCTTTAATCTTAAATGTTCTGATTCTGTAATCTTGTGGTGTGTAAAAATGAAAAGAAATAAGTATTCTATATCTATAAGATAGCTCCATCTTGTACGACCCAGTTTACTTCTAATTTACATACATAGCCCACAGAAAACATTGGATTGCTAAAAACGAATACTTTGCCGTTGGATGATGAAAGAAATATATCAAGTCAGCTTTTTTTACTCATATTACTTTTCAGCATTATAAGCATTATATTGAGTTGAATCTCAGCTGGAATCAGACAGGTTGTTTGGGTTAAAATCGGCCTCTGTCTAATATTATATGAAATAGAGAATCCTGATTTCCACAACAAAGACCATACATTTTTTTTTTTTTTTTAATCTAAGATGCGACTTTTCAAATCCCTTTCGTTAATAGTAGTTTGTTTGAAGCTTAACTGACAAAATGAGGACTAAAGTAGAGTAGAGTTCAAGTAGAGTATCACACTCTACTTGAACTCTTCTGCCCTGCTGCATTATCATAGACACGTCCGTAATTTATCCCATATGTATCGAGTGTAGTGCAACACACTAATGATTGTGTAGACCTAACTCGTGTTTAGTGATACAAAACATCACTCATAATAAATATGGAAAATAATATTATTCTTGTATGGTACAGGCAGGCCAACTGGTGTCGAACCCTGCAAGCACGGAAGCGCAGACGATCCGAAGCGACCTCATCACGTGGATCGACGGCAAGGAGGCCAACTGCCACTACATCAGACAATTAATTAGTCAAGTAGGTATTATCATCTCGCTAACGTAAGCCAGCTTCCTTATAACAAGCTGTCCACCAAAGCTACGCCTGGCAGATGAGCGACGAGTGCCAAAAAATGCTTTAATAATCCTTTGTGTAGCGTAAGTAAAACAGTCTTATTGGTGTTTTTTTTATTTTTATAATACTTATTCGCAAATGAATAGCTGTAAACTGCTGAAGTATATGCTTTAGTATAATCAATTGATACTTAAAAGCTATTTGTGAACTTGCCAAAAAATTCTAAATTCGGTCTAGTGGTCTATGCACGTTAGATCCTGGACAAATTTTATCAAATATCCATATTAGCTTGTCTATAGTGTGGTAATATTATCATATGTTTTGCTAACTAACGGATTACCAGTATTTGTGTAGAGATTAAACATTTTTTCACACACCACAAATCGACCGTTTGTTTGACAACATCGGAGTCGTGTTAACAGTATACATTACTTCTTTTTTCTTGTTGAGACGCGTTGTTAACATAGCCACAGGTCTCTGCACTGAATTGTACACGGACGAAGCACAATATCTAGCGTTAAACTGACATGATCATTAACACTATTCGCGTCATGTTCACGCATACAGATATCTTAAATAATTATTACATTATTATCAAAATCGCAGCATTAATTGCCTATATCACACTCTTTTTGACCTCTTATTACTAATGATTGTCAAAACAAGAAAATAAAACCATATACATAACCCAAATCATTCTATAATAAATTTAGAAATTAACTGTTTTTTCAGCATCAGGCCTGACGAATGCCTTTGTAAAATGTTTATTTTCTTAATCTTATAAATACCATTGCCTGCATACACCCAAAAGCTGGCAATCGTCTTAAAATCATTATGAAAAGACACAATCAGTTTCAGACTTTAATTTTCTATTGATCGTATTTCAACCGTAAAATATCGTCGACAACTTTGCATAGGATTCCCGCAGGGTGTTATTTTGGGTCCACAACTAGCTATCGGTGTCGATATATTTATATCGACACTTAGCGGTGATCTGTTATAGACACCTAAAAATAAAATAAGAATTTCTTGCTAATGGTGATAGGGACCGATTAGCAATATCATTTCAAATTGATACAGGACAGTGGCGCTGAAGATAGCATACATTCCATTGTTCGCCAAATACGATTAGGATGTTATCTGTGGGCCTAATGTTGGATTAAGATTTTCTACTGGAATTATCTTGACCTGTCTTTAGTCTCTCCTTAAATTGGTTTAATCTAATACATTTTCATATATTTTGTTTAGCGTGTCAGATTATAAACTTGCCTTGATTTCATCGCAGACGCCACAACCCACGTACATTTGTTCATACTATTCTCTTAATCAAATGTAACTAAACAATATCTAATAAGTATGAATGATTTAATACTATATACCATTGTTTAAAATCTTAGTAGAGCTTTTGTTTATAGTTATCATATTAACGTCGTGGCTTTTTCACTTTAGCCGAGCTATGCTGAGGTCTGCTTCCAATATTATTCACGTTTTAAATCATTTTGTTTATACATTCTATCAAGAGCGCTGCCGTAACAACTTAATGTCAAATGATAACTTAATCTACATCAATTTTACCCCACGTGAAACTTTTCCACCTATAACGAGCGTTCTCATTAGGTTCCTTTGTGAAAACTCAATCAAAACGCAATTAATGCCTTTTGTATTTCAGGTTGACAATATTATCCTGAGAGCGAACAAGATGGCCAACAATGGGAAAATGGGAGACTACGTCATCAACGGCAGGACAAAGGTAAAATATAATAATTTTAAGAATGCTAGTATTCAAGTATTTATCATCGTCTTCAGCATATTACAGCAAACGATATGAGTATTAGGCCAATGTATTTTATAGAAGTATCTCACTTTAACAAAATATCTGCGATGATACTTAAAACCGTAAATGTAGGTTGAAGATTTGTACAAGCCATGTCGCCCGTTACTTTTCACTCGCAGACTATCTTCACTTACTTAGCATAGGAAAACAATCAAGATACGTTTTATTACTCCACCTCTAATTCAGCATGAACATGCTAATCCTATTCGTAGCGCGTCATCTATCAAAAATAGAAATCTGCCATAAACTCTTACGCAATACGCTTTCGCAAGCTGTGCCCTTATTGCATTGTCATCAAATGTACCCAAACCATGCTACGGAGAAATCAAAAACAACTAAAGTTTTTGTTTGGAGCCATGAACAGATATGCCGGAAGAGCCTCGAATATTCATAGTTTCGCCTTCGATTCACAAACATACAGATCCTCTTTCTAATGGTAATGTTGTGTTTACCGAGTAACGAAAATCATTATTAGTTTGTACTTGGAAAATTAAGAATTCATAAACTTTAGACACGTGTACGGGTGGTTTGCCAATCTTAATGATATCATTACAATAAACCGCAACTTCATAACTACATAATTATGACTAATTCTAAGCGTTACTCTCGTTGCATAATGGTCTCTTGTGAAATTACCGCTCGTTCATTTGAGTTTACCAAGGTCTCACATAAGCGGACTTCGTTGGACCTCTCGCGAAGTCTTAGACAATCTGCTGATAATTTCTATGGAAATTTAATTGAAATACTGATGATTTGTGTGTCCAGAATTCCTGAAATTATTCCCAATGACTGTCGTTATCCAATATGCAGTTAAAATCAATGAAGATCTTTTCATATCGTCTTTTTTAAACTTCTTATTTAAGAGCCTTGGTCTTGTCGTGTAGCTGATGAAGCGTTTTCCATTTTTCTCTCTCCAGTACAGTCTCCTTTACCTCTTTATACGACATGACGGCAACCTTTTCTTTTATTTGGCTCATTCAACTTATCCTTAGTCTTCCTTTCCCTCTCGTCCTTTCTATCTTTCCTTCAATTATGTTTTTAATGAAACTGTCATGTCGTATAAGATGGCCTATCATCTTTCCTCTTCTGTTTTTAAACTATGTTTGGAAAATAATTTCTTATGGATCTAATTCGCATTAACAAGCACGTGTAAGAATTAACTAAGCTGTAATATAAGCGATAATGGAATTTGTTTTAACGCACATCAGTCAAGCTAAAGCAATATTTATTTCAATGTTACCGCGGAACATATAATATGCGGGGCGTATTGATTTTCTACTAATCAAATAGCAATCCTGATAAATTTAATATGAAATGAACTCTTTGCTGGAGCCATAATACTTTTACTGTTAGGTTTGCTTTAATTACAAAATAGAATAGAAAAAAATCTTTAGATAAAACTTGTGATACTTATCTTAATTTTGAAATGCATGTGATTTTTGAATATATTTAAGCAACTTTAATTTACTTTATAACAGTACATATCGTCACTGTTTTAATCCTTATGGCCAAAGTGAAAACGCGGGCAGAAAGGCAGATACCAAGTAAATTAAATATTTGCATATAATTTGAATAGTTAATTTCTGACAAATGCTATTGGACGTAGCTCAATAGACTATGAAATAATAGAAAAAGATAGTATAGGACAACGTTTTGTCCCACCAGACTCAATTTTATTGACTTTACCGCTATGCATCTTCAAACATCTGTCCGTAACGTAACAACTGTCAAAAATCTGGCCTCGGCACGTAATACAATGAGGCATAGGCCGCATAGGCAAGAACCATAACCTTCTTTTGTATTCAATATTCTCGAATTTACAAGAAAAAAACGTTAATATTTTTTTTAACCATTGCTTTCATAGGTTTCTCTATTGAAAATAGTATCTTCCTCTTTAGATATTTTTCTCTAAAATCTTAACTACTTCCAATCTCTGTTCCTTTGCAAGCATTTCAAGTAAAGTACTACGAGAAAGAGAGTGTTACTACGAGAATTCGGAAAAAGGTAGGCGAGCTATATCTGACTGTTTTTTTTTTATATCTCGATAACGACATGATTTCTAGTCGCTCGAGAATTGAACTCCAGCTGTTACTTTTGGCTGTAGTAAATAAATAAGCTAACCTTCTATTTTAACCTTGTTTTTGACCACGTATTCATGGGAAACATGGGTTTTCGATTGTATTTAATTAGGTTAATTTATTTTAACATTTAGCTTGCCTATTATTACTGAAATATATACTTTTTCCTGTAGGTACTATAAGGTCATTGTGCTTCCTGCATTAGGTAAAATATATTTTCTTTCTCTGCATGTATCTATCTTTGTTAGTATTTTGCTGCAATAGTAAAAATAAGTCCATCTCCACGACCCAGACTACCTCTGAGTAAAATTTTATAACGATCAGTTCAGCAGTTTAGTTGTGATGAGGTAACAAACAAACAGACAGATTTACTTTCGCATTTATAATAATGTGGATTATACTTATAGTTGATGTCGTCTCCTCATGCTTCTGTGGTCGCTTACTTAATGTCTTTGCTTTAGTTTCATGGCTCCCATATCGGTCAAGTAGTTGTTTGAGTAAAAACACAAGTCGCCATAATGTCTGTGTTAAACATTATTCACACACAAGCCGACCTCTGTGAGATCACATTAAGAATAATTATCTCTAATATAATTGATTTATTATTTAGTTTTATCTGTACTCGATAACATGAGCGTTATCTCATAATGATTTACATCCCATTCATTATGTTTAAGTTTACTCGGCTCTTGTGGTCATACGAAGCCCTTTGTAGTTATTGTCATGTCTATTCCATTAGTACATTCCATAGTCTGTGGTAGTAAGCTTCCTTGGCTTTTCATGAATCGTATGTCGGTATTCTGTCGTTATTCAGTTTTCAGTTTCCGTTTTTGTTTGGTTCCATAATTAAGTCGCCTATTAGCGAATTTCTTGACTATTTCATTTATTCATATTAGATTGATGAATATATTCTCGTAATATGTTTCCTCATGACACCAGGCGTTTTGGTATCTGGGTCACTGTTCCAGTGTTCCCGTTTATGGGTGGCCATAAAATGGGTCACGAAATATGCACGGTGGCGCCTTCAGATTATTTTTGGTTTATGCTACTCGAATTTTGATGTGGGATTAAAAACAGTGAAATTTAACGTGATAAGTAAAATAAAAATATTGAAAATTATAGGTTTTTATTTGTATTTTATTAGATGCTCACAATGTTTTTCTTTCTATGGATACTTAGGAATTCCTTTTGAAACTTACTTGACTCTTGTAATTTTTTAGATTCTGGTAACAAGTGTCTGGCAACTGTATATTTTAAATACAACAACAGCTTAGAAAACGCAACAATACACAAAGCCATGTATAAATCTTTTACGCGCTAACGCTATCGTTATCATTTTGCAAAAGTAATATCGCGCGAAGGGATCTGTAGTTGGCGCGATAAAAACCAAAATAACGCGCGCGTTTGGCGCATGCGCTGTGAAGGCGTTGCGTACGTGACTTGTAGCATGGCGGCAGAGAGGCAAGGCGCGGGGTGCGGGGAGCAGGGCACTGTAAACATTAGTAAGAATCGTAAGCGAATCCCACGCCGACATCCCTCTGTTTACAAACTACTATTGTTCGATTAACACCACCAATTTAAAATGGTACACGCCTTCTTCCGCCTTGTCTTGTACACAATTCCAACGACATGGGTCTTGTTTTACTGGCTCGCAAATGTTGATTTTGGCTTTGAAAGCGTCTAATTTGTACAGATCCGTGTGTTTTGTTAAATATTTGCGATTTTTGTATTGCTGTTGGAGGTCTTAATATTTGATGAATTTTCAGCTAATTGCAAAATAACACACCGTAAATTAACCTCTCAACCAACTAACATTTAAAAGAAAAAAACACGTTAAATATAAATTCACAGTTTTTTAAAAGTAAGTAAAAATAAATTACTCGTATTGATGTATCTTTTGTCGCATATTGTATCTACATAGTTATAGAAATCCTTTTTTAATCAGCCATAATATGATAACTCGGTTATTAATTACTCAATACCTACTAAAGTGTTTATTTTGTTTGATTTTTCAACGCCTTTGGAAGTACATACTTGATCCTTTGGAGTTGCCATAAATAATTTACTGAATAATAAAGGGTAGACATTGATTCCTGTCAATTTAATTAAGAATTATGTCAATAAGAAAATTACACTGTTACAAATCTTCAAATTATACATATCTCACCTTGTATAGTGCTTATGAAGAACTCCACGAGATGCGTAGTGTAGATGATCTTTAAGCACACCCTGGGCAGTCAGATCCAATATGATTGTGTACCTAGCTCATGTGTACACGATAGAAAATTGGCGGGGGTAGGCAAGAGGCAATTGATATTCAAAAAAGTATCAAAATCTTAGTCCCGTACATATTGGAACTTTAATCATATTGAATTCAATGTCCACTGTATCTTATCTAGCATTTATTTACCTATTTATGTCAAGTACTTCTATCACTAATCTCGTAGCAGGAAGATGGGCCCCTAACTGTTACCTTCACAGTTGACTCATTAATTACTCATAGTATCAACATTACTTGGGTCACGTAGTTAACTAGCCAATTACATCATTCCTTTATCAATAGTTACATGTTTTTGAAGAGAGTCCCATTGTTTTCAGTTCATTCAAAGTACAAGAGAAAGTGTGTGTAAAAATATTATTTTAATGACACATTAAAACACTTAATTGTTTAATAAAAATACCGGACTCGTACAGAATTAGATCTTATGAAAAAAAAAAGACTGTAAAAAAATATATCTTCGCCAGAGTTAAAGATAATATATTATACAAAATGTTAACAGTACTTTGACATGGGGTTCTATACATCTCACCCCAGATGGCCAAACAAAAAATCCTAAGCGTCGTCAACAAAAAATCATCCGTTATGCTTTTTGAGCGAGATCTACATTTGAAGAATGCGCACGAGCACGTGCTTCAAAATCCGGAAACGGCCCTGATTGGGTGGCAGACCTCGACACAACCTGCCGTAGGTTATCGCAATGAGTATTAGCTATTTTAAAGTCTGTCTATTATTCTTGCTTTTACTAATATAATCTAGTTTTATATTTATTATATTACCATTATCATAGTTATATATTACAAGTTAAATGTACCTAATGTGATTCAGTTCAAAGATCAGTATTTCTGCTTGTAACCTCAGGAAATATACTACGTGGAACAGCATTTAGATTCTTTTGACAAAATTATATTTCTGTCAAATGAGGACTTTTGTTATCCAAATGCACCCAGATAAATGATATAATAATATTATTGACAACATTCTTACTGAAATGTTGGCACTTAATGAATATTAAACATTGAAAGTCCTTACGAAAACCAGTTGGTTCGCTCTCTGGGGATACCAATCGCCATCTTTATTACACTTGTAGATGTAAACAAACGGATACATATATTTTTATTTTGCGCATTATCATGTCGGGAAATAAACGGTTGACGTACGTGAACCGGTACAATAACCTAGTGAAAATTAGGTCACGTACACAATCTTGAAATATTTTGTTTTTTACTTATATGGTATAGTATAAATATTTTTTGGAACTTTACAAAAGCTGAGACGTTAACTATCCTATCAAGTCCTATTTTGAATGTGGCCTATAGAGTCCACGATTGATCAACTTTCGACCTAAGAGTACATTGTGGAGAATTGAGTAGTAAAGTCACTCTATCGCAACCGTTTTTGGATACCATAGGTCTCTCCTAAGACAGCACAGAAAATCTAAAACAACATTTAACAAAACATTCTGAACTCGATAAATTTTCTTATCTGACCCAGTTATTGATAGTCTCAAATATTTTTACATGCATGAATGTATGTACGTGCGTAGCCTTAAAGTACTGCGTTATTATTTCGATTGGTGGAGGTGTGCCGGCGCCAAATAGAAGAATTCGCGATATACTTATCAGTTATTGGTTTGCGTCATAGGTCAGACACCTGAAACATTATTTATTTTGTTTTAGAATTTCTAAATAACCAAATAGTTATATTTATCGTACTGGGACTTATTAATTTATTGCAAATCCATATTCCTAAGCTCGGCAATATACGTCTTCTTTCTTAACTTTGAAAGGTTTACCCAAATATTAAATTATGCCACTACCCCATCATAGAGCGTGCCTTTGTTGAAATCACCTTTGTGCAGGCAGTAAGGCAACTAATCTACGAGACCAAATGAGGCATGGAGGAGCTTCGAAATCGGATGAAGAACCAACATATGAAACCGGATAAAAATCGGATAAAACCGATACCATGACGCTCAACATGTCCCATAAAACTGAAATTTTATGGAAACCAGGAAACGTTTCATTTATAGACAGACCAAAAAAGCATTAGGAAGGAAAGTCAGTTTCCACACACAATTTTTTCTACATATACATCTACAGGGTGACCGGTTTAACGACGGCCATATTCATATTCAAGAACACGATAATTCAAGCTGACATGTCACGAACAAAAATGAAAATAAAACATATAAATCACAAAGAAAACCTTGATGAAAATGGGTATTTTATTATGATTCGCAATGTATAAAATCCCTGCACACGCAACTGCGCTGGAAAAAGGCGTTGATTAGTTAGAAGGTGTGATCCGTTCTCCATTGATAGGTACTTCGAAACTCGCTTACGACTGCAACTAGCTGGAAAAATTCCTTCAATGTTAAGGTCCTATTTTTAGTATAGATATCTAATTTATTAACATTGGAGACGTCCAATTTTAATTTAATTGCTCTATCGAATATGTCCACCATTCAGTCGATCACCCTGTATATTTTTGAGTTACAAAAGTGAGGATGCTGATTAATACTTGGAAACGATGAAGCCACAAGAGTATCACATAAATCAACCAACAGTTGGCCATTCTGCCAAGTAATAATAATAATAAACATCTCAGTTATCTATTGTAACAGTAGCTATCCATTGTGTGGGAAACAGAAGATTTCACTGTGTTTTATTACTACCTATGAGATGAATAGTGGCCATATATCACTCACTACGACCTTTGAGTAGTGTAAAACGGCATGGGTTAAAGTAACCATTCAACGACTTGGCCTATCGTTATTTATTCGTTTTTGCCAAGCGTTTCCTCATTAACTGCAGTAGGAAGACTCTTTTCATGATATGGCTTATACAATACTAGCTTCTGCCCACGGCTTCGCCCGCGTGGTTTACGAATCCGTACATTTTCCCGGGATAAAAAGTAGCCTATTTCATCCAGATCCGTTCAGCCGTTCTGGCGTGAAAGAGTAACAAAGATCCATCCATCCATCCTCACAAACTTTCACATTTATAATATTAGTAGGATGAGCAAATGACCTTTAAAACAAAGAAAAGTCTTTTCACATTATCAATCTAATTGTTCCTCCTGTGCGACAAACTTAAATGATTGAAAGATATAAAAAAAATCTCTATTTCGCATAAACGTGAAACGTTCCGTAATTTGCGAATATCACGAATGCAGGCTCTGTAGTTTCGCGAATTTACTAAACTGTAAACAACTATTCAGTAAGATCGTGGTCGCGCAACACATTCCGAATTTTCCGAAATTTCGTCTTTGCGCGATTCTTCCTTGACATAAATACATATATACTTAGTTTTGCTAAAACCGTAAGTTGTATACTTGCGCAAAGACATTTCAAAATCGCAAGTCTCGTCTGGTTTTCTTTACAAAGGTTTTAAATATTGTTTGCTCTCTTGTATTTCAACATGATTGACGTTGCGCGTTGGCGATGCCCTAGAACTTCCTGTCACGTCGGCCCACTGTGCCCAAATTCAATTATTTGGTTATTCTAGAAATATCCTGTGCTTTCCGGTAGAAGTTCTCCATTCATTATGTGAACGGTGTATTTTTTTAAACGTTTTAAAAATGATTGTTCTAATAGCATATCATTCATAGCCAATTTTTTGAAAACTTTGTCTCTAATGTTAATTTGTATTGATATATTTGTATTATTATCTAATATGTACATATTAGACACATGATAGAAATGAAGTATCTTTTTCTATCTATTCATTAAGACGTAATGTATTAGGTATATAAACTGAACACAATGTAATCTGATAATATTACTCTGATAATTTGGCATACCTGTGTATTACAAATTGGTGCCGACGTCATAGCTCAAATATTCCTCAATGAATCCTTTTTTTCCAAAACAGTATCTTTAACAACTATTTTGTGCATACTTTATTGTCCTTATAAAATCGGTATTTAATAAAGCAAGGAAATTGTTATGTTATCAAATTATCAAGCGACGCTAAGTAGACACAATAGAAAATCGATTTCTTGCAGCTCAATTAATTAAAAACTATTTTAGCAGTAATACGGTCCTATCTCAATGTACTATAAAGAACTAGGTTCTATTCGACAAGTCCCCTATAATGAATGGGCCCACCCACATCGCAATAAATTCAATGGTCCCTATAATAGCTTCTACGCGTAGCTATGTGCATATTTTGCACGTGTTCGCTTTACAAATCATCCGCTAGTCAAATTTCCTATAAAGCGAACTTACTGAATCATTGACATGAAGTACTAAAAACCATTAAGATTCTATTAGAGTTTTATAGACGCTCCAATATCCGATTTAATCCAATAGTTTGCCTTTATTTTCTGAACGAACTGATGAAGCGTTTTGCTACATCTTTTCTTATGCGAATGGGCAAGGAGTGGAATTCTCTGCCGGTGTGTGTTCCCAAATTCATGTAATCTAGGAATTTTCAACGCGAGAGTGAATAGGCATTATATGAGCCTGGGGGATCCATCCTCGGCAGCATTGTCATTTATCATCAGACGAAGTGCTGGCAAACGTACTCAAAAACATTATAAAAAATATCACCGAACGTATTATAATCCAAGTCATTTTATAAGGTATCCAATTTGACGATTTATCATGTGTCATAGCAGTACTAGGATAATAGAAAGTACAACATGTTTTGCGTGTCTTTGTCCACAAACTATGTGAGTCAATGCAATGTGGGTGGTAGTGTAGCAATTTGCCTGCGACTGCCAACATTATCTCCTTTTTGGTAGAGGCCCAACTGTTATACTGAGGTTGGGTTTTGCAAGGTAATGCGAAGTACTATCATTTAATCAACGGCTCCTGTCCTACCATTCTAGGAAAGAAATCTCCTTTGTTTAGTTTATAGGTAACTTTGTATGCGAAAACATTTTTATTTTCTGATGAGATATGGGCTTTCATCAAAACGCTCCCTAATTTTCTACTGTGTTCACCAATATAAATGAGTGTGTTTCCCCTCAGGCGATGGTGGCGTGTTACCCTGGCTCGGGGAGTCACTACGTGAAACACGTGGACAACCCCAACAAGGACGGCCGCTGTATCACCGCCATATACTATCTGAATCTCGACTGGGACGTCAAACGGTGCGGAGGACTGCTCAGGTACGTTTACACCCTTTGACGACTACGAGGACTCCGTTGTCCCAAATCAAAAATTTAAAAGAAGTGAATAACTAAGTAACGTGTAGGTGTTATTTTTACTTTAATTAGTTTCTGAACTTATCTTTTAATTTTTTAATTATGTCAATACAATATCCGAACCTTCATTATTTGATTATAGACATTGGAAATTGACAGTTTGTTTGGCGCGGAATTCTTATATTATGCAAAAGTGTAAATAAGATTATTGTTCGTAACTAAACATTACACTAGTCGATAAAGTAAGGCTATTCTATTATAAGTAATTACATTAAGGAATTAAATTTGAAAGTTTTCATTCATAAAAAAACTTATAACTTTATTTATTCAATGACAAACTGCTTTTGTCGCTGACTGTACTCTAAACAAAGGATGATCTTAACAATATGGCGGATGATACGGTAAAAATGGCAAACCACAGTGCTGATTCTGTTATTTACAAATTAAGTTAATTGATTCACACTATGTCTCTACAACTAAAAACTAGAAAAGGACGTAAAGTTATTTAGCCCAGTCAAATTAGACAACTTGGTTGTCATCATCACCGTAAGTCACCTCTAATATCCCGTAAATGACAAAGGCTTAGACTAATTTGACAGATAAAAATATTTTCTGTCCTTGTTCTATTATGTTTGTAAGAAAGATATGTAGTATGATTACGAGGATTAAATTAGTGAATTGGAACCATCACTATTGACGTGAGGAGACGTTGTATAGAAGTGAAATTAACTCCCTCTGCCGTTTGTATCTCACCCGATAAGTGGTACTGTCAAAGGAATTCCTTGTTTACCGCTGGCTGCGTGTGCGTCTGATTCATTTGATTGCGTATAACGTAATATAATGAGATGAATAAAATTGTCTCCGTTGGTGCAGTTGATCACTCACTGTGAATCGCCCAACAAAAATTTACGCACACACTGGCGATTGAAATTGGACAGATAATTTTGTTTTTAGGGTTTCGTACCTTAAAAGGAAAAAAGAAACCCTTATAAAATCACTTAGTTGAATGAAATGATATATTTATTAAGATTAACTGTGGGAAGTGGTGCTAGGGACCGCGTGCTATATTATAATATTATAAATCCGAAAGTAACTCTGTCTGTCTGTTTGTTACTCCATAAACACTCAACCACTGAACAGATCGTAAAGAAATTTTACAAAAAGGTGGCCTGGGGCCTGAGGAAGGACAAAGGATACTTTTCATCTTAAATTTTCATCCTGAATATTTTAACATTGTACCCAATAGAAATACTAGATGGCGTTACATGTCTTTTAAACCACTAAATGGTACAAATCCTCAGCTTTTTTCAGCTATTTATTATTTATAGTGTTAATGATTAAATCATTAATAAAAAATGAACGCAGACAAAATCGTGGGCAACAGGTAGTGATGAAATAAGACTGTTATTAGTGTAGTATTGGAGACTATATTTGGAGCGGCTCGTAGCTACATAGCTACCGCGCAGATCGAACGATCTGCGAGGTTAAGCTGCGTTTGATGCGGTCATTCCTTGGATGTGTGACCAATTTTCACATATCGAGACCCCTCCATGCCTCGGAGTTAAGCAGTTAGTCCCGAGTGTCATACGTAGACCTATGACAGTCGTTACGGGTGTCAGTAGCCCAAAAATTGTGTGGTGGAGGTCAGAAGGCATTCGCTTCGTGTAAAATTCTGAAATTCAGCCGCAACCGGTTAGATTGGAAGCCGACCCTAATGTAGTTGGGAAAAGGCTAGGCAGATGATGATGGAGACTATATTTGCTAGTTTTACCCGCCCGTTCACGTCCACTGTGAAACATGGTTATAATAACATTACATAACGCCATAATAGACAGCTGGCTGGGTTGTACTGTTGTACACCTACATATAGTTCGCCGATGCTATTATTCAGTCCCGTGTAGTAGGCGGTTCAAGGAAAGAGCCTCCACGCGGGGGTTTAAGCAAAGAGCGTCCACAAGTGACGAAATCTGAGATCGTCTAGCGAACCCCGGGTCTCTGCCTCGATAGGCCTGAGCCTCGATATCACCACTGCTGACTGGCTTATCTTTCCACACTGACATGAGTGATTCCTATGTGATAGCTCGTGCCGACTCGACGGAAGAATTTAGTAAGGAGCGGGAGCATCTTAAATTCAACCCATTACTGTCCCACTGCATTCTTGTAAAATTATAACATTACTGGAAGAGGTCACTGACTCCTGAAACACAGGTATACTTTACCTAGCTCTGGAGCCAGGGATTCATTATTTTTATAACACTGATTATGCTAATAAATAATTTATTATTATTATTACTGCTGGGCAAGTCTATTCTCAGAATGAGAAGGATTAGGCCTTAGTCCACCACGCTGGCCCGGTGCGGGTTGGCGGACTGCACACACCACAGAACAGATACAAGAGGTTAGAATGGAAATGTGGGCGTGGCAGGCGCGCCGCAATTATGATTAGACAATCATAATTCAACCGAAATCACGCGTTCATGCTTTTAGTCGCTTTCGGAGTGCGTCTGTGTAAAGAGCTGCGCTAAAATTGCCGAAATATGTTTTAAAATGCCGTCTTGTGCAATTATTACAAAAGTCAGACATCAAGTATAAGGCAAGGAGGAATTACTTTTCACCGGTAAGCCATAAAGTATCATTTAATCAGTTTTTTTTACAAAAATATGTTTATAATTATGAAATTAGAAATAATGACAATAATATTGCAAAATATTGTAAAAAAATATACATTGCCGGTAATTAAGGTAAGTACATACGCAAATATCCACACGAACACATAGTTCGCGCGCATTGTATTGCGTTCCAGAGATGCGATCTGTCAACTCGCATGGTCCGGCCGCGTTCGTTCGCAATGTTCACATTGAGATAGGAAATAGTGTTGTGCACGTCTCAGATAATTTTTTCGATAAGTCATCGGATTTTTATGAATGACAAACTGACCTCAATTAAGTATGTTTTTGTATGTTGAGAAATAGCTAATGTCAAGGATGAACTAATGTATTGTAGTACTAATTTAAATTATTTATTTTAGGTTTCCAAAGGATCCCAATAACCGAGAGCATTGGATGAATGTAACGTGTAGAGAAAATTGGATACCTACAAAAACAAATACCATTTGCTCGGAACATTTTAATTGCATTTAATTTTTAAATAAAGCAAGTATGGAGGAACGAGGTATGGTGTTCCTCCATTGAAAAGGAAGGATCCTCCGACCAGGCAAGGTGGTTAGCCTGGCGGGCCGAAGCCCAACATTTGATGTCGGATATTCGTATATGTGTTAGAATCGTTGTAAACTTTCATAGTGCGATTCAGGGTTTGTTGTTGTATCTTCACTCCGATAGATGGCGCTTCTACTTTTTGCCATGTTGCGAGTAGTAGTCGCTACACAAGTATAAAATATACCAAACGTGTGTTATTTAATAAATACATTTTAATTAAGGGACAATAATAAGATTATTTATGTAACTGTTTTTCTACCTGTGTTATTTATTTACGTATTACACCCAAATCTTGTGAGAACGATTAAAGTCGATACAAATAATAGTAGTTAAGAAATGTCAATAAGTAATTTTATCTATTTAAATAATCGGCTTTTAGAATGCCTAACGTTTATGACAAATAAATAGCTTGTGCGTTCGATATACAGCGTATTTTTTTATAGATACGCACTTGAATTCTAAACAAGTTTCTAAAATATATTCATCGATAAATATGGGCACGTCTCTAAACGATCTAAATTATCACGAGGGAAAAATATCCTTATTAGATTTACATTAAGGTTAGTTTTTAAAAGTAGTGATTATCGTGCATTTCGACGAATAGCTGATAAGTATTTTATGTAGTGTAAATATAACGTATAATGTAAGTGTGTGCAAATTTCGGAATTTTGACGAATAGCTGTTAAGCGTTGTATGTAGTGTAAATATGACATGTTATTTAGGTGTGTGCAACTGGCGACAGTGGTTCTGATACAAAAGTGCTTCGATGGCCCTTCTAACCTCTTTTATCTGTTCTGTGGCACACACCATCAAGAACTTTATGGGAGAATCTTATTGGGCATAATTCCAATCGCCGGTCTGCTATTGAGAATTTACTTTGCCTGGCCCGTAGATCTAATCTTATACCTCATGCTCGGTAGGCGCGCTAGCGACCACTAGACTAACGAGGCACTTCTAACAAAATCTTTCTTTCATTCACAGAGTATTCCCCGAGGGTACAAATCAAGTGGCGGACATAGCCCCCATCTTCGATAGGATGTTGTTCTTCTGGTCGGACAGGCGGAACCCGCACGAGGTCCAACCCGCATATGGTACTAGGTAATTATACCATTTATTTAATAAACATTTTAACACTAGTGCCACTTCTGCGGATCATACTCTTTGATGTATGGGTGTGATGAAATCAGGATGAGTATAAAAAACTATAATATAATAAACTAGATTTCCATAATATATATACAACCTACTTATTATTACTAACTACTAAAACACTAAACAGATTAAAGATGTAAAAAATATAAATAATTACCTACGCGTCAAAATACTCCTCCGCATCGCTGTCAACCGGCATTGTTCCCAGAAGACTGGCAGCATTGCCACGCTGTATGGCAATGCTGATTCTTTGACCAAAGAATAATCCAGCCTTCTGGAAAACTATAATTATATTTTTTTTTCGTGGTACTTGGAATTTTGACCATCAATAAGAGATACATACCTGCATTAAATAGCATCATTCCCGTTTTCCCCGAAGGTTTAGACGGGTGTAATATTCTACAACCACATTTGTGAGTTGCAGTTTTTCGTTTTCATACATACGTTTGGTAAACCGAAATAATTTATTGTGATTGGGACCGAATGCAACTTTAATTAGCTAAGCGAAGCAAAAAACTCACAAAATTCTATTCTGGTGTCAACTTGAGACGCCTCTCACGATAATAAGTACCCCATATCTAAACCGCAAGCGAACCCCAACATGGTTTTAAAAAGCTTCACAAAAAGCAGTCAAAGCTCCAATTCTGTAGAACTATTATTTCTTCTCCTATAAATCTGTCTTATCTTATTTCAGATATGCCATCACGTTATGGTACTTTGACGCCCACGAAAGAGAGGAGGCCCTCCGAAATTACAGTAAGTTTTTTTTAAATTACTTTAGAGCCGAAAGAGCCTTATGAAATATTTATCTTTATAATCATTTACTATACTAGGCCCGGACATGCAGATTACTGATATCATCCATACATATAATAAAATTATAACAGGCTGATGTTTGTACACTATAGATATTGGAGAAAAACTAATATGGGGGTCTTTATTAGAGCAACAGAAGCCAAAAAAGACAGTATTTAGAATTTTTGTCTGTCTGTATGTTTGTACACACATCACGCAAGAACTACTGCATGGAATTGAATGCAGTTTTTACCTATTTATGCTAGAGGTCTAACTTAAATTATAGGCTCAATTTTACCGCTTTCTTTTAAATATCAGATTCTAAATTCCACGCGTACGAATTCGCGGGTAAAAGTTAGTCAGGAATATATGGATAGGATGGTTTAAAACAATAAATTATATTACGAATATAGAGCCGCATGTTTTCAAAATTCTAGGTCATAAACGAAACAAATACAATTATTATGATGTAAATCAAAATCGTTTATTCTCAATCAAAGTTTACAATAAAGAGATTCCTTTGGCTCCGAAATAGGATAAACCTCTGTCTTGGACGCCTTTTTTTAGCTTTGTTTTTTTTTTAAATACTTTGCCCCGCACTTGAATTTCTCCTGTATCGTGGGTACAGTTTACAAACATAGATGTCATATGCACACACAACCAGACCCGAAACAATTATTTGTAGATCATACAAATATTTTTTCCGTGCGGGGATCGAAACCGCGACACATAGCGCAGAAAGCTAATCGCTTAGCCACTGCGCCAACCGTGTCGTCAACTTCGTCGTCTTTTAGTAACATAGCATCACGCCCTGTATCCCCGAAGGGTTAGGCAGAGGTGTATTATTTAATTCAACGCACATTTCACCGGTGCGGTTATTAAGTCCCATGTAATAGGGGGCTAGCCTATTGCCATCAACCGGGCACAGTTCCAAACTCCGTGCTGCTACTGAGAATTTCCATATAGAAAAACCCAATAACACTTTGCCTGACCCGGGAATCGAACCCAGGACCTGCTCAGCAGTCGCGCTTACGACGACTAGGCTAGTCAAGTCACTAGGCAAGTCTTTACTGTGAGGCACAAAAGAGCAACTATATAGTTTGAAAAGCATTTAAACAAATTACGAGTTTATTGAAATTTTATAATTCCAAGTTACAACAATATAACGAGTTTCACATACATACACAACAAAGTTAATGTTACGAAGGCATTATTTTAACAGTCATTATTTTAAACGGTCTGAGACCCTAGTGTATGTTTCCTTCGACAAACTCGATTTACTACATCGAACGCGTTCGGTGCTCCGATTGGTCCGTTTCGTGCTCTCCACCAATCGCAGCGCCGAACGCGTTCGATGTAGTAAATCGAATTAGTCAAAAGAAACTTACACTAGGGCCTCTGTTATCATATAAAAGGGCTGATTTTTCAAGGAAAGCAAACAAAGTAAGCAAAGCAACTCGAAAAACCTAATCAAAATATTTTAACTCAGTGTAGAAGCAACCGAACTCCTTTGAAGTTAAAAATAGGACTGGTACACAAGAATAAAGTACACACATGCATCTGTATTGCGTTATGGGAATTACCCGAGTGATTGAAAGGAGGAAAATTGTTCGCTATGCAGTATTTATCTAGATTAAATGCAACTGCATTCGTGTTCATTATCTGTTATCCTGTTACTCATCGATCGTAAAGTTTGCACTTTGGTTTGTTGACGTTTTGTTCTCTATTTACTAACATGTTATGTATACATTGATTTATTTATACATTAGCGACTCGCCCCGGCTTCGTACGGGTAGCAGAGCATATACGCTTTCATTTTTTTCTGTCGTAGAGTCGTATCATCCTATTACGTCGAGCATTTACTCGGCGCACGCCAGTAAAGCTCACAGTCGGCACAATTTTTCCGACATCTTCAACTATCATCGTCATATTTCAGCCAATTTATACAAAACCTTAACGAATTATATACCTAAACCTTCCTCATGAATCACCCTGTCTATTGGTGAAACCCCCATGAAAATCCGTTTAGTAGTTTTTGAGTTTATCGCGAACAGACAGACAGACAAACGCGACAGGGGACTTTGTTTTATAATATGTAGTGGTATTAGTAAGTGAAGGTGTATTGTATATCTGATGCTGAATTTGAATCACGCCTGTATTTCCCAAAGGGTTAGGCATAAGTGTACTTTTTTTTTACTTTTCCCGACGCTAGGATTTATCCTGTATTGTGGGTACAGTTTAGGTGTCACATGCACACACAACTAGATCCGAAACAACTATCTGTAGATCATACAAATATTTGTTACGTGCGGGAATCGAACCTGTTACACGAAGCGCAGAAAGCTAATCCATCAAAATGTGCCATCAAAACTCATTTCGCCGATGCATTTCGTCTCATATAATAGATCGCGACCTATAGCCATTAGTAAGGCCGCTTTTGAGAATGTGATATATTATTATCTGCCTCACTTAGTAAGTAAGCGCACCCGCTGAGTGTAAGGTTCTAGTATCGATTCCCAAGTTGGGCAGTGTTATAAGAAATTCTCAATAGCACCGCTTACAAGCTCGCCCATATCCGACAACTGTTCGAGGAACACAGAAATGTTAGAATTTTACACTATTCTTAACCTTCGTGTTTCCAAACCTTTCAGAAGAACGCGGCCAGCCGTCCTCCAGTAAGTGATGTAGGGAGCCGTGGGAGCCGCGGCCGCGCCCTCCCCGCCCCACCCGCCCACTCGCATGGACTAGCGCTTAGGTACCTAGTATCGGTGACTGCAATAGCTATACATTGCTATGCTATACTATATTTTAGCTTACTCTCACACGACACTCAAAAGAAACGAATTGTCAACAGCCTATTAAAGATCCCACTGTTGGGAGTGGGTTGTAATCCAACACACGGGCCCGAACAATTTTGGCCCTAAATATTTTTGTAGAACAACAAGGGGCGATGTTCATCCTAACTTGTGTGAAGTACTATTTCAAAGACCAGAACTCTCCAAACGTATGAAATGAAACCAATAGTTACACCAACCACCAATGACACATTTCGCAGAGCATCTACTAAATATAACCATTTCTTTCTTGTAAAGTCGTGCTTTAGGTGGCCCCAAGTTTTCTGTGGGCCGCGGGCCCTGTGCTTCTTCCTAGGAACACGTGGGCCCTGCATATTGGTGATTGGTACCTTTGGTGATGATTTCCTGTAACGTTACAGTCGGATGATGAGTTTTGACTCAGTCGTCATGAAATTGGCTCACCTGGACTCGGTCCCACGAAGAACAAGTCACAACTGCTCTCTTAAAATAAACTTAACTGAATTACTTAAAAATATAAGTATGGGTGGAGCCTTGTGAGATTTGAAACACTAGTTCCGAGACTCAAAACCAACTGATTGCTCAACTAAGTAGGTTTCTTTCGAGCAGCGCGAGTGAGGGTAGGCTTCGGAATACTAAACAAAATTTTTGTTGCACGGCTATTTGTATCCAATTTCAGGGAGGGTAGAACAGTATTTTGTAATAGAGCCAATTATTTACAGTTACACTGGCCTTTAATATACGTCCACTTTTGAATTATGAGCTTAGGTTAGCCATTAGCTTTACAATACAAATTTGATTTTGGAAAATGTTACACAAATCATGGATCTCTTGTAGAGGTCCCGTATTTGCCTATTTAGTTTTTTTCTTTTAAATCAACTTCAATGTCCCTGAGATTGGATTCTATGTAAAGTTTAGCAATATTATGACTGCCTCATATAGGCTAATATAAGATCAAATGAATTTGTATGGAGAGTACTTCTTGGTACTAAACATGATTCTTGCAGTCAAACGCGTACTATGAAATCTAGTTTATTATAATTTGAATGTCGACAGACATAAGTCATAAACACTAGATAGATATATAGATAGTTCTAGATAAATTTGATATTTTATTTATGTATGGTTAGTTTGTGATCCATGCCCTTGAAGTATTAATTTTGTTGAAGTGTATTTTATTGTAGCAAGTGTGTCTTTGTATCGAGACATTGTTTGTATTTCGTTGAAATGAGTGTGTCTTTGTATCAAGACAGCTTGTATTTCGTTGAAACGAGTGTGTCTTTGTATCGAGACATTGTTTGTATTTCGTTGGTACACGTTTGTACAGAATTATTCACTGTTTGAGCTAGTTCGCTGATGATTTTACTAAAAGTATGTAAAAATTTCTGTCTTTGTCTTATTATATTTTTTCAGGGTTGATATTTTTATAGCACAAAAATTAAAATAATTACTGTTATAAATACGATATTTTTGGACTTTCAAACTTTGCAGTTTTTTAATAATGATAACCCCAAATAGATAGATACTAAAGAAGTATCTATCTAGTAATACCTTTATCCAAAACATAAAAACTTCTTTCTGTCTTCTATCTGTTATCTATTGCTTGGTTCTCCATCAGTGGGCAGTAAGAATAGCTAAGACTGAATACTAATTCGACTCGTGTATGAGATTTCAACATGTACATTTTATTTATTTGTTATAAACTTATTATATGATTATTTGCCGTATTGTAAATATTTATGACAAACTCGCTAATATTAAATTAGTTCAGTTTTATTTAATTTTATTTTGTACTGTATATTGCCGGTACTCGTTACAAACTTGCTCGAAATAACTGTAGACTTCGGCGTACGCGTCGTGTGTCTGCGTATACGCATGAGCTAGGCTCAGCCCAAGCGTATGCAAAGGCAATGTCCGAGCAGATGACATAGTTGAGCCACAATATACGACAAACATTTGCTTCGCGCCTGGCCATTTCACAGATATTTCCGCAGAGTTGTAAATTTATATTATTGTATAGTACGACAAAGCTAGCTCTTCATTACGAAGGAGCAAACGTCGCAAAGATTTCCATACAATTTCTTTGCTATATTGCCATTATTCAGTTAGCTTTGTCAGACTAATGTATTTCGTCACAAAATACTACAAGTGTGACCACAAAACTATAAAATACCTCTTGCAAATAGTTTTATACAGAATTGGTGTAAATATAAAAATGTAAAAATGACGGAACGGAATATATACATAACTTTATTATGTATAGTTGTGTATAGAAGTATTGAATTTTATACAAGAAATAGTGTATCCACATAAACTTGTTCTTTTCCCATTGTATCGTTTGTTTTTAAGTTGTGTATAAATAATCAGTTAATGTTATAAACTGCGTGATGTAATATAGTCGATTATGAGTTTGTATATGCTGCATCGATGATGACATTGTTGTCCTACAAAGAAGTTTTGCAGCCATCGCGACGAGGCGTGAGCTTTGTATATGTGTGAGTGCACGTCTGTATACGTCTTTAGTTATACAGCGGCCTTTCTTACTCCCGACACTCACACAGATCAGGCGCATGTGTCGTTGCATGGATGTGACCAAACCGACTTGTGTTGAAGTCATACAATATTTTGTGGACAGAGCCTGGTATTAAATTTTACATTGGAATTATATTCTTTTATTTATATTATATTTATAGTCTGCAGTCCTTGGATGGGTGACCATTTTTCATTCACATATCGAAAAACCTCCGCCTCGGAAACCACATTAATCCCACAAAGTTGGTCCCGGGTGTCATACGAAGATCCATGACAGTCGTTACGGGTGTTAGTAGCCTAAAATGTCCGACAACCTGTTTAACCTTAGAGTATCAGTGCCTCCCAGTAATTTGGTGGCGGAGGTCAGATAGCAGTCGCTTCGTGTAAAATACTGATATTCAGCCGCAACTTACGACGCCAACGCCGTTTATATTGAAAGGCGACCCCAAAGTACTTGGGAAAAGACTAGGCAGATAATGATGAGTCTGCAATAGTTATTCAAAGATGAAGTCAAATATTTTTATTTCAAATAGGCCTTAGCAGGTTCAATGCTCGGTTCCAAAAGAGGGTAGGTCCTATGGAGAAGAGACCGGCAAGAAATGGAGTTTCTCTTTTAAAAATATGTAAAAAAATTATAATAGAAATATCAAGACATTCACTATAAGACTACACGTACCTCGAGCACGAACATCACGCTACGATAACGTTACGAAAGATCATCGAAATAGTATGTCTCTAATGCGTAATATTGAAATGTTCGATGTATGCTTCCGAGATGCTTCCCATCGAAATAGTATGTCGTTGAACAACATATTATTTCCATAGACTTAGAATTTCGCTTATTTCGATGGTACTTCCTCCTTTCATACTGTTTTAACAAAAAGTTCGATACATTCCCTAAATAAAAAGTTATCATTCGTCGTAAAGGATATACATACTTTTTATACAAATCTTCACTCAGAACTCTTTTATTAAGAAAGATGTCAAAATGACATACCAATTATTATTTTGTACCGGCTTACACATTATGTCGTAGATTTTTAATTTTTATTATAATTTTGATTTGTTTAATTTTTAAAGTATCTTGTTGTATAAGGATATATATTTTTTAATATAGTATTTTAATGTTTCGAGACCATGGCGACGCCAAAACGGAGGCGTTTTAATGAAGATAGTGATGACGATGAAAATGAAAATGATCATAACGTATTTTACCGCCAAGCTTCAAGCAAAATGCTGGTTGGTAATCTTTAAGGTTCTCTTAGTACCCTATCAATTACATCGTCATCGGCAAATGTAGGTGTATTCACAGTCCTGTCACCTCCGGAATACGGCGTTATGCTGCGCTCCGCGTGGCATTTTAGAGCACAAGTCATGCGTTTTGCTCATCGTCTAATAAGCCTTTTCCCAACTGGGCTGGGATTGGCTCTGAGTCGAACCACATTCGACTGAATATCTGACCTCCTCCACTCAATTACTGGGTGACACTGATATTCCAAGGTTGTCAGATTTTGGGCTGCAGACTGACTGTCAGGTATTCGTATAACAGCCGGAAACAACTGCTTCGTGATTTCTGAGGCACGGAGGTGTCTCGATTTATAAAGAACGGTCCATCCAAAGACAGTCCATTCATACTTGCTAGACAAGTCATCCACCGTCGACTGACTAGCGGCCCACCGTTTAAATACCAAAGATTCGCTGTACCAAGACATATATAGCTTACATTTTTATCCTACTATCCTACTAATCCTACTTTATCCTACTAATATTATAAATGTGAAAGTTTGTGAGCATGGATGAATGGATCTTTGTTACTCTCTCACTGCAGAACGGCTGAACGGATCTAGATGAGATTTGGCACAGAGATAGATTATAGTCTGGAATAGCACATAGGCTTTTTATCCCGGAAAATGTACGGGTTCATAAACCACGCGAGCGAACCCGCGGGCGGAAGCTAGTATTATAAATGTGAAAGTTTGTAAGGATGGATGGATGGATCTTTGTTACTCTTTCACGCCAGAACGGCTAAACGGATTTGGATTTCTGGAAGAAATTTGGCACAGAGATAGATTATAGTCTGAAATAGCACATAGGCTACTTTTTATCCCGGGAAAATATACGGGTTCGTAAACTTCGGAAGCTAGTTCATTTATAAAATTAAAAATATGTACTGGGACCAACCGTTGGCGGGAACCAGGTTTAAAGGAATTTTCTCACTATGCGTGCCGTATCAATAAGTAGGTACTACTTTCTGTTACTCTTTTTTTTTTAATCCTTGCCGCACACTAGGAATAATTCCTATATCGTGGGTGCGTTTACAAACACATATATTAACATACACAAACACCCAATCCCGAAACAATTATCTGTAGATCATACAAATATTTGTCCCGTGCGGGGATCGAACCCGCGACACTTAGCGCAGAAAGCTAATCGCTTAGTCACTGCGCCAACCGTGTCGTCTTGACCCAACGCCCAATGAAAGCCGGTGTTGGTCAAGGTATTATTATTACTAGTCTGTCTACATAGTTCCTGGGACTAGAAAAATTGGAAAAAAAAATCCTAAAAAATTTCCTAGACCCGTATTATGTAAAAAAGGTTTCAGTTGCTGTTTTTTAACACCTACTATTCCGTATCTTCTTATGAAAAAATATACAAGCGAGAAAGGGATGAACTGATATTTCTTACGTAGGTAGGTAATTAAAGCGTGTATGGCGAATTGGGGAGGAGTCCAGGTAATCGCGTCATTTTCGTCTGGGTCTGATATTATCAGCAGACCCAGACGAAAATGGCGACCACAAGTGGCAATAGCAGGAACTATTCTTATTATAGAAGTAATAAAATATTTGTTTTTCAGGAAATGGTCGATGATATGCCAGCGGAGGGAAGTCATTTTCCCGCTGAAGAAGAAAAAGAAAAGAAACAGGAACATTGGTTAGCCATTCGAACATATTATAGTAGTAGGCACCTACATTACATTGATTCTATGACGCTATATCACCTGCGAAGCGAAATCGGTACATTTTGGAAAGATAGATTGACCGCGAGCAAGAATGGAACCTGCGGCCTTCTGGTTCATTCACTCTTATTTTCCGGCGATAACAATCTTGGTAAATTACGACATCAACATCATATTCCAAGTTCCTAGATACAGGCATAAGACGATAATGTTCCTCTTCTCCCAAAATATGAGTGAGTGAAGGATGCCTTATGGTCGTAAGCGCAGCCTGAAAATGTGAGAACCTGGGTTCGATCCTAGGGTCGAGGAAATAGAAAACGGTAGATGGAATATCCTGAGGGTTTAGTTTGAGTTTTCCTCTACCTCGATGGCCGTTACCGTTAAACCAAAAATGTATGAAAAAATCGTGCGCGCACATTTGAGTAAACTCCGTAAACGCACGCATATCATTTTCATACAAATTCAAATTCAAAATTGACTACTACTAGTGCTTTTTGAACGTCAAACATATTATGGACAGAACTAATACGCCCGCCCTTGTCATACATTAATGTCTTACGATAACTGCGGTGAAGACAATGCCGGATTAAACACGTAACAAGAGTAGCAATTGCTAGGGGCCCCGCGTATTCCTAACCCGCTCATCTCTGACTGAGCGTAATTTTTTGAGTGAAACTTTTTAAGACGTGGTATATTGAATTTACTTGATGTCACAAAAACGTGAAACGTTACACCTATTTTCCGACTAAGCCAACCTACGTCAGACAATTGGTATCCGATTATTTTGCTGGCGAAAATAAAACGCACAAGTTCTACAAAAAGTCACTTTATACTGAAGACCCCATAACAGATCAAGGGCCCTTCGATAGAATTTGCTACGGGCACCGCGCTTGCTTAATCCGGCACTGGGTCGAGACCTGGGTAAACTCTGGTTACTTCTGTAACATGCAATCTTTTTCTTTGACAGTCTTCCTTATCTTCAAGCAGTTATGTTCGCCAGCGTGATGGAAGATGGCATAACGCAACTTCGTATTCTAGGTATTATAAGTAAAGATTTGGTCTCTTTATCGGAACGTACAATGCTGCGGTAAGTGGCTACAACGCAGCGTCATGACGCGACGTTGCTGTTTGTGCGGAGAAGCGGTCAGTTGATTTTGCCGCAGCTACCAAAGTAAACGTATCAATATAAACAACTTTTTTTAAATGTGTGCTTTACTTGAGGAGGAAGAAGAAGAGAATTGAATTTGTCGTGCTTCAGAAAAGACTTGGAAGCAGTCCCAGAAACAATTGCGAATGAATTCTATTAAATTATTTTCAAACGATTCCACGTCGACCCGTGACGCGCACCACAGCGAATGAACGAGCAGCACGACGCCGCACTTACCCCTTACCGCTGAAGTATACTGCGACGGAACAAAAGACTATTTTAGACGTTTGTCATACGATTATGTGTCTGGCACCGCATACCGTAGCGTTGTGCGTTCTGATCAAGAGACCAAAGCTTTGTCGGTAGTCCACTGCCTACTTTACCCGCCTGCACGGTCTAATACGAGTTTTCATCTTGACCTTAGGTAGTTAACGTAAGCTAAAATGCATAAAAATAATTTGCGCAAGTTTAGATAAGAATTGACTGAAATGCGCGCGCATGATTTTTTCATAAATTTTTTGGCATATCATTACCTAACGTTGATTGAGGTTGAAGAAAACTCGTACTACCCTCCCAGATTACTTGCGTCACTTCAGACCTTATGTTGGTGTTCAATTCTTTGACGATTTCATTGCAGCTTATCTTAGTTGATACACTGGCTGCGAGGCCAGTAGTCTCATCATCAGATCAGTGATCATTACATGATATTACTAGCACTTGATAGAAATAGAAACTATACCTCGTAGATGAAGCAAAAAAGTGGCGTCCCGTAGTTTCTGCCTACCCCCATGAGACGTGTCATTACGTATGTATGATAGAATACTGATACTGATCAAACGAGACCGATCATGAAGTTGTTTTTTTAAGAAATGTTTAATGCTTCTCTGATATCCAGCATTCTTAGCAGTCATAAGTAGATACCGCAGTTCTGTTTCATTCGTTCGCCAACCCTCCTAATCTATCGTATGTGTAATAGATGAATGTAACAACGAGTTACGTATAATCAAAACGACGGCTGACATGGCCAACCTTCGCGCCAGGAAGTACCAAATAAAGCAAGGGCGATCCAAGGAAGAAATAGCCGGTATATATCACCAAAACCTAGGATGCATGCAGTATAAGCTGGATAAACTAGTCGCCGACAGGTAAGAAGATTTAATAACAAGGTCAAATAGGGCTACAGTACCCCTAGTGTAAGTTTCTTTTGTGAAATTAAATTTACTACATCAAACGCATTCGGCGCTCCGATTGGTCCGTTTCGTGCTCTCCACCAATCAGAGGCCCTATACTCGATTTGTTTAGGTATTTAACTAAAGGTAAAGAATCTTGACGTGTCTTTTTAATAGTTTTTGTTTAAAAACTCAGTTTAAAAATAACGCGCTACTAAAAACCAATGTAAAACAACAATAACGATTACAAAATCAATTGAACCTAGGGTTTAAGCAGTAGTTTATTTGTTTAATATGTGTTTGTGTAAAAAGTCACATCAAGATTGTTTACCTTTATTTAAATACCTTAATAAAACGAGTATAGTGTAAGTTCCTTTTGACAAATTCGATTTACTACATCGAACGCGTTCGGCGCTCCGAAACTTACACTAGGGGTACAGGCCATATTTTTATAAGTAGGCCGTGTGTCTCACATATCGTCGCTTAACTAACATTTTTTTTTTATTGGCCACCACCGTAGTCTGTTTCCTGTGTCGTGGGTAAAGTTTACAAATATACATGTCACATGCACACACAGCCAGACCCGAAACAACTATCTGTAGATCATACAAATATTTGAGACACATATCTTCGCTTAACTAACATTTTTTTTTTTTTTAGCCCACATTAGCCTGTCTCCTGTGTCGTGGGTACAGTTTACAAACATACATATCACATGCACACACAGCCAGACCCGAAACAACTATCTGTAGATCGTACAAATATTTGTTTCGTGCGGGAATCGATCCTGCGTCACCTAGCGCAGACAGCTAATCGCTTAGCCACCGCCCCAACCGTGTCGTCAATGTATGTATATTAATACTTTAAAATTTTGCATGCCATGTAGATACTACCTGGCGGAATATACGACTTTGTGCATAAGCATTTTGTCCATAACTATTTGCTACTGTAAATCAAAAATATTTTTGCAAACAAAAATTATTATTATATCGCGCAAGTATAATTTGATAAGTTTTGAGACAGAAACAAAAAACTGGTTATTTATTATGAAAAATTTGCAATAAAGTGTATTGTACGAGTACCTATTGTATTGTATTTTAGTATATTACACATTAAGGAAGTTATTTATTTTATTTACACAATTTATTTATTTATATATTTGTCTGTTCTGTATTCCTTGAAGAGTTAGGTAGAGTAGGTATTATTGCAGGTACAATCACATTCCGTCAATGCTGTTATTAGGTCTTATTCTTCTTCTTTTCGTGTCGATAGCTAAACCCAAATTTGTCCGACCCAAAACATGGTCAGCTCGACTGCTCTTGGATTGGCCTCCATGAGATCTTCCGCATTACAGAAGACAGGGTACTTAGGGCACAACAGTAGGTGCTCTATTGTCTGTATAGCGCCGCAAGCACACTTATCATCCAGGACCCTCCCCGAACGGTGTTAACAAATCGATATCTAGATTCCAAACGCCCGGTGCACCCTGGTAACAGCTAACACTCGGTAACGCAGAGTCTAGCTGGCCAATCCTTTCAACACGATGGCTAATCATACCAAATTCTATCGGCCCTTCTCAGGGCCAACCCCAAATTGATTATTACTTATTATTAGGTAAGTTCAATTTCCAAAGTGAGGGCCGCTGCTAAAAAAATTCTAACGGAAAACCCTAATAGCACTGTCCAACCCAAATACTGAAACAAGGACCTTAATAACGCAGTCATATCGGTAGAAGATAAAAGAAATTTTGTTTTCAGAATATATTGTAGAGACGTGATGATGGGGACGTACCTGGATCTTTCAATAAATCGGTGCTATCAATCCATGACCGACAGCGCCAAAGACGTTGCGGAGAAGGAAATGTACCGCATCTGTCTTGTGGAAGAAGAAGGCAGGAATAAAATGTAAGTAACATAACACTTCATAGCATCACACCTGTATTCCCCGAAGGGTTAGGCAAAGGTTTACTTTTTGTACAGCAATATTTCGCCGATGCCGTTATTAAGTCCTATGTAATAGTCTATTGCCATCTACCGGGTAGAGTTCCAAATTTCGGGCTGCTACTGAGAATTTCAGAAAATGTCAATAACTCTGCCCGACCTGGGAACTGAAACCAGGCTCTCATGCTCAACAGTCGCGCATGCGACCACTGTCCACTAGACCAATGCAGAGAGAAATTTGGAACATATGTTCCTTGGAATGTGTAGACGACCAATCAGAAAGGATTTTTCGAAATTCCCACGGGAACTCCTAACACCGCGGGGGGTCTCTAGTCAAATTATATAAATCGGATTGTTTTTCGCAGCACCCGTCGTGAGCTGGCGAGGCAAATGAGGCAGCAACGGAACCACTTCAAGACCATCGCCTACGACACCGACTTTATCATAGATGAACTGAAGACTCGGGTTGAAGTAAGATTCACACAAATAAAAAAAATTGAAGTGTCTGTTTGTTATGTCAAAATAACAGCTTTTTACTAAATGCATATGAAAGTATATACAATACAAAAAAAAAAACACTTTAAACTTTTTGTCTTTTTTGAATATCAATCGTGATTTTCATTTGTCTACAATAAGACTTTTCTTTTTTATCTGATGATCTTCAGGACGCAGCATTGAATGCGGAGATCACAGGTAGGTACATCGAGAACTGGCAGCGCGCTCGCTCGGAACAACACAAGCAAAGCATTCGTGACAAGGAGGCTGGTCCGTCTGACGCCATGAAGTACTACCGACTCAGAATGGATCAAGAACAGAGGATTCACCTCGAAGTTGAACTGCTCGTTAACATCTTTATCAATGTAAGGTGTAAATTAATTCTATAAAGATCAATTATGTACGACATTACATTTCTCCTTGCCCCTACCATCAGCCATGCTGATCTAGTAGAATTACCCCAAACCAGATCCAAACTTAATCAACCATACCTAAAACACGTTTTCCCTCCTATAATTTTTTTTTTCTTTTTTGTTTCTCCTTCCTTCGCCAAAGCATAGAGTATTCCAGTTGGTCACAGTCCCACCGGTGAAATTAGATCTGGTCGTAAATCATTTTTATTGTTCGCTTAGAAGACTTTTTGGCCTTGGATTGTCTCATTAGGCAGGTGAAGCTTCATGCGCTTACTCAAAAGCATAAGGGAAAATGTTACCTCCTTTCATAAGGTCGATCTTTATGGTTGGAATAAAAAAATAAGGTTTTTGGTCAAAGAACAATAGTTAGCTTTCAACGTTATTTTTTAACTAAGTCTTTGATCATGATTTTGTAAGTCTTGTAACTCCTTAGCTCGCCTCCTGCACTCTTGCTCCACCCTATGGGTCTGTTTTTGATTTTAATGAACATTTTGCAGGAGACCCTTGCTAAAGTAGAAAATTGGATGAACAAGTACGACACGGACATAGAATCGATAGACCTGAAGATACAGATCATGAAGAATCAATACCAAAATGAAGTGGATAATCGGAAGGAATTGGAACAAACGGTAAATATTTCTTATAAACTGAAGGCAGTTATACAATGCACCTCTGCAAGATATTCTGTAGCAACTTTCAGTAATGCCTCTGCCCTATTGAAATTTAATATGTATTAACAGTCTCATTCGTGAAGAGCTCGATAGTGTTCTGAATAAACTTACACTAACGCCTCATATGTTGGCCAACATCATAATTTGCGTTTGGCTGCTAATTGATTCTTGGTGGTGCAAGATATTAATTAGAGATAGCACTCATGGGCGACTCTCAGTATCTACGCATATAATTTGCGATATATAAAATCGCCAAAACGAAAACCTGCTGATACTTTTAAGTCGAGTAATATTAAATTATTTGTATGGAACAGATGATTTTCTTTGCCGGATTTTTTATAAAGGACCAGAAAGGACCTTGTACCTACGTTAAGCTTCAAAAATAGAACTTATCTTATGGTAACAAAGAATTAAATTGAAAACGAAGCAACGTCTAAAAATCTACTAACCTTTAACTTTTCAACAGATCGCGGACCACGCGACTCTCATGAAGAACTGGATCCAGTTTAAAGCGGATCGTGAGAAGGCTCGAGCGTATACAGAGAAGATGACGAAATCTGCGATAGTAGTGCAGGCGTGGTGGCGCGGTCTGCTTGTCCGTTTGGAATTAGGTCCTTACAAGCCTAAGAAGAAGCCGCCAGGGTTCCCTGTCCCCAAGAAGAAGAAATAGACTTTAAATACATAACATAGAAACACGGCTGTATTCCTTGTTGAATACTACAGTCGCCTGGAATAATGGCGGCTCTAGTACCACCTACCGAGCACCATTCCAAACTGGGTTGCGACTAAAAATTTCAGAAAATTTCAATTACACTTTGGCTGACCTGAATCGAACCCAGGACCTCACGCTCAGCATTCACGCATGCGGCGTCCATAACATTGAGGCAATATTTATTCAGCATATGACTACCCTCTAAGTATCGGCTTCATTTCCCTTACGTCACTTTAGCAACTCCTGAGGAAGCAGTCTTTGATATTCTGCTTAGCGAGTCGACGGCAATCTAAATAGTTCCACTCCAGAAGTTAATTAAAAGAACTATACTATCAATGGTATCCATTAGTTCTTCCAGCGTGCAGGTGTGGGGTCACGCCTGGCCCTCTTTGATTGTATATATACTCAAAGCATAGCAGTAATAGGTCTACGAACATGATTTTAATTTTTATGATTATACATAGATACTTTTAAGTAGTTAGTTTGTTATTACCACTATATTTATTTTTAATTTGGGAAAAATATATTTAGATTTTTTAATAATTTGTTTGTTTGTTTTTGGCTTTTTGGTGTATCGAATTTCTCTTCATCTGCCTAGAATATTCTTACATATGTTCTAGTTTTTAGTTTTAGCCTACCTATTCCCAGATTGACGGATTAACTGTGTTTTACACAGAGCGACTGCCATCTAACTTCTATCTAATTACTGGAAGGCACTAACGATACTTAATAAAGGGATCACATATCCAAGGACTGACCGCAGCTGATTCGGAGTACAGGAAGCCGAGTAGTACTAAACGGAAAAGTCATCCTCACTCATTCTTATTAAAGAAACCAACGTTAAAAGCACTTAATGCTGACCGAGTCAGTGAGGTGTTCACCTCGACCTGTAAAGAAACTCGACAAATACACAAATTACCGAAAATTCGAAAACGACCAAGATACAGAGGCCCTAGTGTTTCTTTCGACAAACTCGATTTACTACATCGAACGCGTTCGGCGCTCCGATTGGTCCGTTTCGTGCTCTCCACCTCTGGTACTGTGAAGTCCAGGGGCTGTGCCAGCATAACGCACCAAGTTACGATAATACATAGATTAAAATGCTTTATAAAGAGTAAAGTCATGAGCTTGCCAACCGTCCACGAACATGACGAGAGTATCAATGGTTAATATCGCCAAGGGATATTAACCATTATTACTGTTGTATGCCAACCTTACAAAGTCAAAGTAAAAAGTTTTTATTTCAACTGGGCCTTTACAGGCGCTTTTAAAACGTTATGATTCTAGTTGCGCGGTCCAAAAGTGGGTTGGTCCTATGGAGAAGAGACCGGCAAGAAACTCCATGGAACCTTTTGTACTTTTGTGTGCCATTGGTACTCTAGAAAAATAAAATGTAGATATATTAATTCAAAAATGGAATGCGTATAAAATAAGTTCTAATATGCATTGACATTTCTTTTAATTTTAAATATATGCGATTTTAGAGTATCTCAGATACCTTGGTGGTAGATAGGAAAAGGAAATAATCTGCGCAATAAAAATCGCATGCGATTAGTCGTTCGGATGTATTATACTTAGAATTTACCTACATATGCCAATATTTTGTGTAAATGGTTGTCATTGTCATTCAGAGAGTAATGTTCAGTGATGAATTACCTCTGAGTTTTTGAGTAAAACTTAAGAGGATTTGTTTTAAGCATTTTTTAATTAATTGATTTATATTTATTTAGTTGTGACAATGGAGCGTGGTCGAATTGGAAGCGTTGTGTCGGAGGCGTGGGGCCATGGGACAGTCTACACCTACGAACCACCGAATGTGGAGCAATCAGCAGTTTTGCAATCCGTAAACTGTTTATATATATTTTTTTTTCTATCTAGTAGGCATCTACAAACAAAATCATACTATGTTGGATTCACCGCAGAACAAGCGTATGCTGCGTAAATAAGCCGAACCGCAAAGAAGAGCCGCGCGCTATTTATTTGCCAAATAGGTAGTTCCAGCAGGTAGGCACCATACTTTAAATTCTTTGATGTAGGTGAATAGACTTGACAGATGGATGTTCATCAATGACACAATGTGGTCACGAGTAGAAATTGGTTAATACCTATCGATAATTTAGATCTAGACCAAAATCAATAAACTTGGCGTTCAGGCACAAATCAGGCACTTTTAAAAAGTCGAGACTAGGCGCACGGTTCCCTAGGGGGTAAAGCTACCAATTTTTTATCAATTTAATTTCTTTTGGTGTCTATTGGATCCTCAGCTATTCTTTCTACCAGTCTTCATACTAGGTAGTAAGCTTTTATATTGTAGCACATTGATTACCTAAATTTTCTGAAACAAACATCATGGCGGATTGCAGAACAATATTTTAGTGCGACCATAAAAAAATATTTTTTTAAAGTACTTTAGAAAATTAAACTAACAATTTTACCAACATATGTATACTTTGTAGATAGTTTAGGAACTATTTGAAACTCATTTCAAAATCAATACATCTAGCCTATTTTCAATTCAATGTTTAATGCATGCCGAACTGTGTAAGATCTACACCATATTTCAGGCTAATAAAGAAAAGAAATTCCACTCTATTAGCAGATATTATTTTTTTAATTCACGACCGCGCTCTTCCTCTTTTATTATGCTCGTAGGTCTTATAGGTTTAGATTTGATTGATTCACGCGCATTTCTAATTTTTATTGTATGTTTCGTTATTTGTGAACGTTGTTTCTTTTTCTGAAGAGCGAAGCCATTGCTTTATTCTGCTCTATTCCAAATACATTTTTGATATATTAAAAAAGGCAGTATATGTACAATCGTAGTGTTGTTATCAGCTTTCTATGAAAATATCGATAATATAATAAATGAAAAAATATGAATTACCTACAGAACTGTAAATTCTTTTACAGAGGAGTTTGCAACATACCATGTCAAGTATCTCAGAAGTTCCAGAGTTGCAGATTCCTGAACCTGTAACTCTCATACCGATTGAAGGGTAAAGAATTGATTTTTTTGATTATCAAACCACTTTAGCACGGATCTTATACGTATATTTTCTAAGGGTTTTTTTACAGGTTGTCCTTTCTTTTGTCATCTTTATTTGCCACTATTCTTGAGGACATAATGGCACAAATGTGGATTTTAGGTAAGATAAATTTTTAATTGCTGTGTTCTAGTGGGTATAGTCATCATAGATTACGATGACTTACTAAAAATCGCTAACGGTTATTAAAATATACTAATATATTTTCTAGAAAGATGCAACAATGAGTTGAGTATTTACAAGACATTGTCAGATGTGGATCACCTTAAAGGTATAAAGTACGGTGTGTGTGAAGCCACCGATTCTAAAGATGAACTTGCAGGAATAGATCCCCACAATCTTGACTCTATGATTTACAAAATACGTAAGCTCGACTCCGACAGGTAACTTTTTATTTTACATTTGAAAACAATACTCATGTAGTTTACATAAAAACCTTCATTTTTTGTATTCTAGGAAATATATAAACGGCGTAATCGTGGCGACATATTTGGCTTTAGCACAATCGTTTACGTTTCATCCTCTGATATATTTTATTAAACAAATTGAGGATCGTGACCGCTACCGAGTGGAATTAGTGGAAGAAGAAAGCAAAAACAAGATGTAAGAAAAGTAAATATGTAGCTCGGTATATATAATAAGTATATATAATAATAATAGTAAGCGCGGTATAGAATTATAGGTATATGTCAAGCTCATATATTTTGTTCTGATTCAGACTTCGTAAAGAACTGAGTAAGCAAGTGAGACAGCAACACAATCACATCAAATCCGTTATATACGACACTGACGTCACTATTGATAAGCTTAGGTCTGATGTTGAAGTAAGTATGGTTGATATTATTGGGTAAGCAATTCTTGCCTTACCTTTTTCTGCTACACAGGGGCGGCGCTAGCCCACGTAGCGCCCGGGTGCAGAAAATTACCTGGCGCCCTCTAATAGGCGCGTCATCAAAACGTCATCAAAATTCAGGTGCAAATGGTGCAATTTTAAATGACTAGCTTCCGCCTGCGACTTCGCCCGAGTATTAAGAACCCACACAGTTTATTTTCTAAAATGAGAACAATGTGCTGTTTTTGTATCTAAGTCCCGCGGGCGGCGCTCGGCGCCCCCTGAGACCCTGCGCCCGTGTGCACGGCACACCCTGCACCATAGGTAAAGCCGGCACTGTGCTACACATTAAGAACTTCATATTTTGATACCTCCGTTAATGTTCTTACTAAGAGATTAAAGTAGACGCCGTAGAATTCAATGATGTCTTGAATAAGATGCTTCTAAAGTAGAGATCTCAGAAATAATACTCGTAAAAATATAATATGTTTTCAGGATTCTGTTTTGTTCGCTGAAATCCGTGGTCGCTACATAGATAATTGGCAGCAAGCACGGGCCGAACAACACAAGCAGAGTATTTTTGATATCGAAGATAATCCAGCATCTAGTATTAAATATTACAAACTTAAAACGGAACATGAGCTAAGAATTCATTCTGAAGTGGAATTATTGGTTAACATGGCAATTAATGTTAGTAAAATTAAATTTTCGTAAATAAATAGTAACAGCTTCTTTTCTGGTGTTTTTAAATAAACACTTTATATGCATAAAAATATCTATGAAACCAATGAATTATGCTTAGTATTATTTTTATTTCCTTTAAGGAAACACTTTCAAAAATTGAAGAATGGATGGACAAATTTGACAAAGATATGGAAAATATTGATCTTAAAATACACATTAAGAAAAATGATTACCAAAACATGCGTGACAAAAGAGTGGAGCTTGAAGAGACGGTTAGTTTATTATTTATTCACATTTTTCTTACTTCTGATGTACAATATGTAAGTATTACCTGCAGACTTGTCCCACTCCAACTCGGGTGCCAGAGCCTTACATGATGCTCGTCAAAAGCAGTATTTATAACGCCTAACAATATTTGCTGCTGACATCTTTTGTTTCCACCTCCAGTCTGCTAGTCCACTCATAGATCATACATACATTACATATTTCCAATGTATTATTATATTATTTTCCATTGAAGTATTGGATTTCCGGTAGGATTACCTGAAGCACAGAAAATCAAGTACTGTGCTAGTACCTACCTGAAGTGCTGCTGATACCGTCTAGGCAAATTGCTTTTCCCACCTTTGCAATTTGCTTTTTCACTGTGGCATGTGTGACTAGAGCGTTTATATACACACACCGACATCATGTTCTGTGCAAATGTTTGCTTGTTTCTCTAGCATACCTACTTATGTAGCTCCATGCTTATCTTGATAGAAAAAATCTCAATAAGAACTGAACTGCACAGTTTCTGACTGCAGTGTGTATTTTATTTTTTGACTAATATTTTCCAGAGAATATTCTCTTAGCGAAAATTTCCTTTAACAATTGTAGTCGATTTTACGCATCAACCCAGTTTTGGGTGTCTATTGGCCTGCTCCGCCAAGTTCTTCAACAATTTAAACAATTACCCTCGATACCTGGGGGCCGCTCTGGCTTTATGTAACCAAGGAGTACATCAACCCTCATTAAAAAAATATTCAACATTTACTTACAAGAGAAAACAAAGTTAAATTTGATTGTACAGGACTTTGTGAAAGATTTTTTAATTTTAGGGTTTTTTTTGTAAACAATTTTGAGAATTTTCTATTTTGAGAATCTTTTATTTTATCTTATCAACCCATCAGGCATGATGCGATAGCGATAGTATCTGAAGAGTTTAATTGACTTCTAGGTAAATGGTCTAGTAATACAGAGCTAAAAACATTTAGGAATATATAATTTAAATAACTTTCAGATTGCGAAACATGATGCGCAAATGAAGGCGTGGATCAATTTCAAGGAAGAACGTGAGAAAGATCGAGCTTATCGTGAAAAGATGACGACTTCTGCCATTATTGTACAAGCTTGGTGGCGTGGATTACTTGTACGCCTTGAACTTGGACCGTACAGACCCAAGAAACCGAAGAGGGGTTTTGATCCAAAAAAGAAGAAGTAATTATAATTCTATAATGTTGCATTTAATTTAATATTGTTAATTTATTTATTAAATAAACTTACTTTACATTACTTGACTTTAAGTTTTATCATTAATTGACTATAAAAGGCCACATACAAAAAAATCTTAATTTTTATGATAATAACTGTTATGAGTAAATGTTTTAAGATTAATGACATGACTATCAAAACCAAGTTTTATTAAATGTCAAAGTACCTATGTCTTCTGTTATTTTTACTAAAATATCTTTCAAGCTAACAATTTGTTTACCTTTGTAAAGAACCAGAAAGACATATTTTCTACCCTTAGTGTCATCACATGATAATTATTATTAATTGGTTGTGCTTATTTCTTAGAATAATAGAATTTAGATATCACTCATTCTTCCGCTTTTATAAAACTATCAATCTAGTGCTCGAAGTTAACTAGATTAAGGACAATATTAGCGGCGGGAAAATTAAAAAAAATATGTTAATTCCGTTATATTTCTAAATCCTACTTCCTACTAATATTATAAATGTGAAAGTTTATGAGGATGGATGGATGGATGGATCTTTGTCACTCTTTCACGCCAGAACGGCTGAACGGATCTGGATGAAATTTGGCACAGAGATAGATTATAGTCTGGAATAGCACATAGGTTACTTTATATCCCGGAAAATGTACTGGTTACACTGTGGGTATCACTCTATATTTTGACTACATACATCCGAACATAATAACTTATCTTCAATTAGTGTGACGTTTATGACAATATTTTCAATAGAAACTACCTAGCACAGGTTGACCTGCCTTAGTTGAAGTATGTTCAAATACACGCATAAGTTTTATTACAATCGTTAATGGCTGTCCTGCGGTGAAAAATTGCTGGTACTGGTAAATTCCTCACCTTAAAATCCAGAAACTTTTGTAATACGCTATTGAATAAGGTTTAAAAGCAACCCACTCTGATGGCAGCGAATCCAGCGAATAGTTGCGAACCATAAATTAATTAAGCAATCGATACTTTTTGTGTTGTTCTGTACTTTTGATCTACATCACTACTGCAACGTCAATGAAGTCACGTGACCAGCCCAGCCAATCAGAATGCAGTATTTGACAACTAAAATGTAAACTCTCCACGCGAATGTTATCAAAAACTTGTATTTATAGCTTTATTTACTAATTTATTTAATTTATTATGCCGAAAAAAGAAAAGGTGAGTTAAAGAATAAAATAACAGAATAAAATTGCAACCAAAAAAATATATTAGTTTCTCATCCTTGTGAAAAAACGGTAAAATACGTTGTCGGCATTTTACGCTACCATCGTTGTAATATACCTACTATGCCATGTCAGTTCGTTTATGGTATGCGGTGCTGCATAATTTACGTGTGTTACATCTCCGTATATTGGTGATTTTAAGCGAATTAGCGTGTGTTGTGAGAGTTTAAGTGGACGCTGTTGTTCGCAGGAGGCGATGAAGACTAAAATTGATAAAAACAAAAACGGCGACAGTGAGCCCGAGGTAAGAGTTGGTAATTTGCAAGATCACATAATCTTCCCGTTGGCATTCGACTTGCTTCAACTGATATTTACTGCGTTTCCAGGCTAGAAATTAACAAAACCTGCTTAGTAAACCCGTAGAATCTTTATATTTCTCATTATCTGCTCATAACTAATCTGTCTAAGTAAAATACGGAAAAAAAACTCGTTCTACATTGTTGATTGTTGTTCAAAATCATCAACAGGATATGTTTTTACAAATATACGTGTTACTAGAGAAAAACAGCCAGTAATTTTGCTGTTAAATTCTTGTTAGAGAGTAGGTGTCATCACTCGATAAATTGCTTGGTGTCTTAATCAATTTTATAGAAGGAAAAATATCTTTATAAATAAATTCCTATATATTAATAGTTGAGTCAGTAGATTTCCATAAGTATTGGTTTAGTGTTTTGAATAGTTTGATAAGAATCAATCTAATTTCCTACAGTGTGTTCCTATGTGACATGTTGTTGAATTGAATTTTCACAATTGTGTCAGACTTATGTAGGTAGGTAATGTATTTGTTAATTTCTAAAACTTTGGCATCAAAATGGTAAGAATGTCAAAACTACCATATTAAATGCTATAGGTTTAAAGTTAAATATAGTAATGGTTTTCCTATTATAGCCAAAATACCAGACATTTTCACAATTGTGACCACACATTGCGGTAAAGAAGTCCAAAGTGCAACCATGTTTTCCAAGTACAGCAAAGATCATCCTCAATTAAATAAAGATTATCCTCCTCACTAATTAATCTTCAATTCTGACTTATGAACCTTCTTTTGTGTTGGCACAAGTTATCACATAGATGTGGAAAATTTAGCTAAACAGCAATAGTGGTATTTCAGGTGATGGCTCAGGTTGAATATGGAAATCTCATGAATCCTCACCAGTTGTAGTAGTCTCATGACCTCTTTGCTTGTACTATTAATTTCAAAGAATAATAGCATATTCTTAATTTAATTATGAAAATAGACATATTATGTAACAGTCAAAAATGGTATTACTATGTGGGGATTGCTTGGGGGGAATAAAACCAATTTGTCCTGAATACAGTTATACTTGTGTAGCTATTAAATATATTAAGTATATATGCAGCAGTATTTATATCTTTATTTTCTTAATTAATCTGCACAATTAATGATTGTGTATGTCATATGCAATATTGTCAGTAATTGTATACTTTGCGGTGTGCTAGTAATGTATGTTGCAATCTTGTAATTATGGTATTAAAATGCTACATAATTCACATAGAGAAAATCTTGCTAAATATTTAATTCAAGAAACATTTCAGTTTGTATCTCTGCTATGTTCAGAAAAATTATGAGATTTAGTGGCAACTGATTATTCAATACTAGACTTCAATACTTCTGCGCTCACAGTTAGGTGCAAATTTTGACATAAATATTAACAATTTTTTTTATCAAATGCTTTTAAACTAGACGAGATTGAAAATGAGCATGAGATGTCTTATTCTTGTCTCGTAAAAACAGTATTTTTAAAAATACAACAAAGGGATTTATTTAATAATTTAAAAAGTATCAGACGCTACACATAAATAAGTTAATATATACATACAAGCATGTTTAGATAGTAATGAAACATAATGAGAAAGTTCTTATCATAGTAATAATGTAGAAGAGGAAAGTTTTGTTAGTTTGTTCACAAAATCTTATCTGACCTGTGTGAAACCTTTTCTGTTATCTGACAGGAATGTCAACTGTTAACATAGTTATAACTGTATCTGCTAGGACACGGGGACATTCTCGTGACGCAGAACTGTCCAGTCTTCAAACTTGTATTTAAACATTGTTTGACAAAGGACAGTACTTGGCAAGATCCTTGAATGTCAAGCGTTTTCTCTAATAAACATTCAATTAACCAGATATCTCTATTAACAAACAAGGATATAAGTGGCATTGTATGTACCTTCAACGAGAATATGTAGCCATTAAATACAATGTAATGTTTACATTATTACATGATTTAAAATATGCATTCTTCAAGGATTTGTTTTGTAAAAACGTAACAGTCAACAGTACTTGTGATGCAAATACTTCTTTAATAAACCTAATGTCAAAACGAACATAAGAAAATCGACTTCGCATCAATCTTCGCCGTTAAACTCACAAAAAACGTACAAAACATTTAAATTGTTTCGCGCAAAAACTCGGCAGTTGCATTTTGAACCTTATTGCGTGCTGGTAGCGCATTTAATGTTTATCAATGATATGTAAATAGCGCGTCTTCGGCGTATGTAGGTGTTGAGTATTGAGTATTTGGCATCTCTCGCGCATGATTACCCAGGCCAGTGCGTGTGACGCGATCGAGGGAGTGCAAACGCGTGCAACCGGCATCCTCCCCTAATATTTCGAGAATTCCGTTGTGATTGCAAATTTTCTCATCTGTAAATACGTATTGTGGTTTTCCTTGTTGCGACTTGCTATGTTTACTTTGGCAGATCTGTGGAATTCCGTCACTTTTGTATGTATGTCTTCGCCGCCTTGGATATTCTGTATTTAAAGAATTTTCGCATTTAATATCTGCTTCCCTTGTTTACCGAAGCTTTAATATCATATATATCATCATATATATCATATATATATTTAATACCATATCAAAAAAATTAATTTACATGATTGAATTTAAATGGGTATCATTGAAGTTAGTCTTTTGGATAACTTTGCCCTCGACGTGAAAAACTGTAATTTCGCATATACGTTTACAATAAATAAAAATGCTACATTCAGATCACTATTCACTCTGCGAAAGTTCTTCTTCGCAAACAATTTTCATAATTTAACATCCAAATCAAATTAGAAGCTCTTAAATACGAATCTTTCAGGCGACACTCGGTACCATCCCGTCCATCGTCTGTCGAAATCTAATCAATCCTAGTCGACCCTACTCCACCGGGATCGGGTCTGCTGATTTCTTCCATCTCTCTCGACTAAAGTGTCGTCATTCATCTCTGTACGAAGATTTAACACATTTTTCCACATCGTGTGCTACTTGAATGTCCTCGAATCATTTGATGCGCTTATTATGATAATCTAATGGAATAACTAATTCAAATTTTCTCTGTAGAGCGCTAAAGTATCACTGTTATCTATTTCCATTGACGCAACTTTCACTATCGCATATGAGCTCTATAATTGCAGATATATCTGTTATATATTAACACAATTAAGGATTGGTCCGACCTTCGCCAGTGTGTGCGTCAGTAACCTCAAAAACTTGACATGTTTGGCACGAGCGTTCATTAATAATTACATAATACAAATTAACGTAGTGATTCTGGATATCATATTCCAGTTGGCTGGACTTCAAAGTTTGAGTTACTGGTCACCAGTCTGTATGTCTCCTTTGGTGCCTTTTCAAGCACTCTGGTGACTTCTGTAATATTATGCAAGCCAGAGCCACTGCGTAATATAAGCCAGCCTGCCTGCCCAGCAGTGAAAAATGGTCCTAGCTTTGACTGGTGTATTCGTGTTTATTATTATGACATTACTAAGCTACATAGTTGCCCACATAGACTAAGTTTGAGTCAGGGATAATATCTATATCTTCAGCATGCATCAAATATTTGTGCTGTCTAAAAACGATGACTTGCTCATCCTGTATTACGTAGACCCGTGATAGTTTTGCCCCGTCTAATTTTGCTTCCTCTTTAAATACAGTTACGTGAATTTGAATTTAATTATTTTTTGCTTTCTTTTTAAAAAATATTATTAATTACGTGTGTTCCACTTCAAATTTAAATTATAATAATATAAATTGAACAATTGCTTGTTGATGAAAAATTAGGTCAAAGCTTATAAAATCAACATTTGCGAGTACTGAAATAAGTTGTGAAGAACATTTTACGTATATTACGAGGTAGGTACTTTGGGCTAAACAATAATATTTACGCGACATTCGTCACGCGTTTACAAACGACCTAATGAATTGTCCATTACTGTTAACAGGGCGTCATGCTGTGCCTCGACCTTTTGAACGTCACTAGCCAATACATTTTTAGACACGTTTTGTTAATCGATTGTTCAAATAGAACCTCCCTGCTGAGCAAACGTCGTTTATTTTCAGCTGTCATCACCTATAAATAATCTCTGGCATCAGGTTCAACGTTTCGCATTGTTTTGCTCGCTTTATCACTAATGTAAACAATAGGAGCGTCGATTGTGTTGTCTAACATAAATATATTTGGATTGGAAAATGAATCTTATCTACTAACTGAGTAAAGAATCTTGGCAAGAAAACTAGGAATGTTGTACAATTTAAATTTGATTTTTAACTACTTTTATTTCTAGTGTCGCTTGAGTTTCGTTTCGTTTCGTTGAGTTTCGTTCGAGTTCCTACTGAATATAGGCCTGTGCCATAATAAAATGTAGAATGGATAAATCCAATGGTCGTATAGGAGTTTTTTTTAATCATAATCACCTCGCCTTGGAAAACGCATTGGTGATTTATTATAAAATGCTAATTAAAATATGTTCCATTTCTAATGCTTATTTCTGCTTACAAGAAGAATATTCGAAATGTACTAAAAATAAACGTAGCGCATCATTGTTTGCTTTCTATTTCATGTGGGCGTTCCGCTGACGTTCATTGCGTATGCGCAGGTCATCTGGTTTATTTAAAGGTTAAGATTTAAAGCTAATTTTATAACGGATTACGGATGTCAGACCGTATCATTCTGGAAGAAATTTTATAGAAATGAGAGAATTTTAGAAATAGATATAAATTGACTTGTCAACGATATTTATTGTGTGTTTCTCATATTTATTTGAGCAACAAAGAATGCAATGTTTTTCTCCCATAATTTACTTAAATCTTTTATACTTACTATGTGTACCTACCTTCTTACAGGTATGAGATCAAAGACTACGCATTAGAGACTTCAATTACATAATTACGTATTTAAGGTGATCGCTAAAGGCTTGCACTGCTTGATTTCTCGAAATGTGTTTATTGCATTAGATAAACGTATCTAAGATCAATTATCCTAACTGATTTGACTTCTTCGAAGATGTACCAATAGCAAGAAATACTCCAGTTTCGTCTTCTTGGTTATCTTGAGTTAGTTACCAGTATGTGTTTTCCTCCTCGTATCAGGTAATGTATTTTAAAACGAATAAACTAATGTATTCGAACTGGTTCTATTAGGATATTGAATATAAAGGAGTATATCCATGGAGTTTCTTGCCGGTCTCTTCTCCATAGGACCCACTTTGGAACCGTGCACCTAGATTCATTACGTTTTAAAAATGCCTGCAAAGGCCTATTTGAAATAAAAATCTTTGACTTTAACTTTGACTTTGAAGAATTCTAACGCTCAGGTAATCATAAACCCGAAGATAGCATTCAGAAAACGTAAACATTTTTTGCCAAGCACAACGCTACCAAAATTATATCATGCGTTTTACAGTATCAATTATTTTGAATTTTACAAGAAAGTCTGATTGTACCTTTGTTATTTATTGTATTCGTTGAAATCTCGTTCTTTTAAAATTAAGAATAATTTTCAAAAAATTAAAACATGGTTTCATCTTTCTTCGTTAATTGAAAATGTATTGTCGTGTATGTAATTATGTGGTTTGTACCGAGAATAGCCTTTCTTGTTTGGATTAATATTGCATGTTGTCTTGTCATGTGTGCATGCTGTCTTTTGTTTCTATTTCCATCATAAATACTCCATTATGTAACTGAGAACTATTCACAACGATAGTATTCTGAGCTACTTCGAATTATGTCATAGACAAAAATTGTTTAATTTGAGATCATCTGCGGATATTGACTGACCAAAAGAAATTGGCATCAGATTGTCTTCGAAATTATTTTCGAAGATTAATTTTGTTCAACTTTATCGTCTCTTAAGTAATCGCTCCCTGACATAATCACCTGAACCAAGGCTTTATTCGATCTACAGACCAAATTGCACCAAAACAACATAATTGCATTTTTTATTAATTAGTTAGCTAATGATTTGCGAATATAAATGTAACCAGGTCACCGTTATTTGTTAACGATAACGTAACTACAGTTGCGCCAATTTGCTGTTTAATTGTAGGAAGCCGACTGTAATTCGACAATACGATTTAGAAATCTGATTCCTGTGCCATTAGTTGACCGACGTGACCGCGTCTGTATACACGCGTACATCACACAAATCCACGTTTAACTATCCGATTATCTTAAAGTACTACGGCTACCGTATATTTATTGGTAATCCACTTTTAATCCCGCGTTATATTTTTCAGTCTATAATAAATATAGTTATCGGGCGATGAATTAATTGCGCGTTAATACTCTAATTTAATTTTAGTACGGCCGTGATGTCACTGAATTTACTACCGTGTAGATAACGATAATGAAATGTAAAAAAAAGTGAGCGAAGTGGTTTGCAGACTTAATTTATGCAGTAGATTGCGCACCCGGGATCGAGTTACTCCCGCGCGCCGGATCTTCTAACGAGATTTGAAGTGACGCTTTTCCAGAAAACTGTTTCACCTTTAAACTTTTCAATCTAAAGCTCTTTAATATCGATTTTAGTCGACACGAAAGATGTAAATCGATATCATTATCAGTTAAAAATGAAGCCAGTGCCGATTGTTGGTAGTTCAATTTACCGCCTTCCGAATATTATGATCTCTCTGATGATACTTTGAAATACTTTCAATTTTGATCGTGTTTATTATTTTCTTCGTAAGTTGAAATGATATTATCGTTGTGCATATGACTCATATATGGTAAACTTACAGTGAAAGTCTGCCGTGTTTTGACCAAACCGAACAAGAAAAGTGATAGGTTCTGCCGGTTCTCGCTAAATAGAGCTACTGCACTGCAGTGAAACTTTTATGTGGCATAATAGTAAAAGTTTATTGTTCTTCGAATCACAAAGCGTCTTCATTGTGCTTTTGTTCGCCTGTGTGCTTTCATGTATGTGCAGCTTCGTTTGACAAGAATATTATTTTCTTACATTTTTCTTGATCACGAAGATAACGTCAATTCAGTGTACGTTAATTAACAGTGCCAAAGGGAATGCACCAGTTTCAGTGTATGTGATAGTGTTGATTAAAGTGTAAAATGTTGGTGTCTGCCGCTACGACGGCTAACCTGACCAGCCACTCACTGTCCTCGATGTTTCGCAGGCGCCGAAATCGGTCACCCGGCACGGTAAGCTTTGATGCCTAAAAATATATACTGAGGTGCAAAAATTAAAGCTTGGCTTCACCGCGTCTATTTCTTATAATTAATAGTCAACCAACGGGAAAATTTGCATGGCCTAAATTATAAAAGCAGTGACCAATTGTTTGACCTACCAAGATTTTTAATTCTTTGAATGATACTTAATGCCTGGACAAAATTTGGATGGTAATTAAAAATCAGTCTGTCTTGTTACCCGCATACTTAAGTATTTACCCAGGCTATACAAGACATTGTATTCATGAAGTCTCTCAAGATATTCATTCAAAAGCCATCCATATTTAAACATAAATTTTAATGAACCAAAATAGAAGTGACACGAATTGGCGAAGTGTAACTTTTAAAGCCATAAAATATCATAGGTAGCATGAATTCTTAATATGATATTTTATCGGAGCTGCTCATATAAGTCAATGGGTAACGGTGGTTCCTCTACGTCACCGCTCACCGTCTACCGTGTTACCATTTACTTTACATACCCAACGGAACATTTCGATCCGAGGTAGCATTTTAAAAGATTGATCACGAATTTCGAAATAATGTTATAGACGATATTTTCCGATAAATTAAACTTTTTATGCGCATTTTAGAAATTAGATAAATTGGTGTCTTGGTGTAAACATGTTCAAATATAGCACATGTTTAGTTTGTATGTCATACACTAGATTTTATAACAAAGTTTATTGTCAAACGTCATTGTTGCATGTGCAAGGGCACAACACGCGAGTTCGATGTCCATCTGTGCAAATATATTTATCTCGGCGTCCTTCATTTGTTACCAGCGACCCATTGTACCGTTTAGAAAAGAATAGTCACAGAACTGTAGATAACTTCATTTGTATTAGATAACCATTGTCTCTATGATAATTTGCTTAGTGTCTTCTTACAAGGAATTATTACGTAAGTCATTACATACATACACAGGTTTTAAGTGACGTTTTTTTACTCGACCTGTTCTCGAGAAAGTGGTAGCAACTTCAAAATGTCAACGCTTTTACTACTTCAATTGCGTCCACTATATTCACTTTTACTTTGTAAAGAACGCCATGGGTTTCAAGATAGAAAAGTGAGGTAGAACAAGGACAAGCTATCTAGACCAAATAAATTTGGTTTCCAGAGAAACGACGAGTGTCATCGCTAAGTTTTTCTTTGTGACTGTTGTATTCGGACTTACAGGAGTCGAAAGTGTAGTGGGAAGTTGTTGAAGTCTCCAAAACTTTATTCGTTTGTAAGAGCTAAGATCGTCATTGTTAGTGAATGTTCACCGGTTCCAATAAGTAGTTATAGAAAAAAAAATGTGCATCTATTAACTTGTGTTCGCAGACTCATTAAAGGATGCTTAATGAGTCTGCGACCGAACGTTGACTCACGTTTCAAATCAGTTCTTTGACAAGGTTTTATCGCAAAGTCCATCATCCGATAATTATCGCGACACCCGATAGTGACGCCCCGTCAGCTCCGTGTAACATAAAAATGAAGACAAACGATGCAAAGATATTCGCTAGAATCGCTGGATCTATTCGCGGGATGCAACATGATACACACATTACGAGAACAGTTTTATTACCGCATCTGTTCCTTGAGCGTCATAAATATTTCTACACCTTTACGTGCAGAATAAACGAACCAGCAGTAAAGTTATCGAATTAGACGAGTATTGATTGTGTACTTATAACAACCTTGACATTGCGTATCTTATTGGACGTATAGATTGTATCAGTACCTCCCACGTAGCTTAATAAATTATTTACGGAATCGATTTCTGCTTCAGGCCATGATATAAATGTTCTAGGAAAACTCTTCGTTAATATTGTTTAGCTGTATTAATATGAAATCAATTTCAGTACCTACGTGTTTTGAACAGTAGAGTTTTCTTCTGTTACATTAAAGACGTCTTCAATATTGACCCTAGAGCATTAAAATATTGGCTAAGACCTAAACAATTTAACGATACTTTTTTTTTCTTGGGTAACCATAATTTATTACTTTCATATTATTTACAATGTGATATATATATAATAGTAGGTACTGGTGACATAAAATAAATGGATGGCAGATCCGCAAAATAACCGCTAATTCTGATACCTGATCGATGACAAGTCCGTATTGGTATGGAATGAACATGTTCATTGTCACTGCATCAATCATTGTCAATAAACCTTGGCAAGAATGTCCCGTAGCTACACTATAGATACATGGGTATGTTACCAGTGTTTTCCAGAACTCGTGATGTTTACAATATCGATCCACGCCCACCACGATGCATCTACAAATCCTGCATTCTAGTTTTGTTTATTTATGTGTCAGATTAGTGTTTTCAAACAAACTATAAAGCAATATTTATGGAACATATTTTTCTTACATTGGCTAGTGCATCTAACTTTTTAACTCGATGGATTTTTTCCACGTGCCAATATATTATTCTCGTACATTTAACATTCTTGTAAATCAACTTGGTTATATGCTACACGCGTCGTATATGTAAATTAATGTTTACCATATATTATAGTAAAACCACACTTAATTGTTTTTACGTAAATAGAATTGTATTCTTAGAAAAACAGACATCTATTGCTCAAGACATCTTTTTCCTTATAAAGGGTCAATCAAATTAAGTTTGGAAACTGCAAGAAGTATTTAATAAACTCCAATACCCGTCTGTTTTATATAGGTTTGGTATGACGCACTTGATAGCGAGGATCTCTCCATTCCACAATAGCAGCATTGACATTGAGTCCACTCGTTTCCCGACCGCTCTCGTCTCCGCTCATTTTAAGTACACGCTCGTTTACACGTACTAGCTTAACCTATATACCTAGGGTTGATAGTGATACTACTGAATCCTATAAAAATGTAGGCAGCCCTGAATCTAGACGTTTATTTACGAGGAGTTTCGAGAGTGATTTGTTATTCTTAGATGTATTTGTGGAATGTTTGCGTTTGGAAAACTTGGGAGTACAGAGTATTGGTTTAAAACATAGGTGTTAAATTTTAGATGATGATTAACTAAATCTGAAACTATAAAGTTGCAAAGAAACAAAGAAAAGCGGCATTGTGTTGAGCAAGATGATTTAGGTATTATGTCAAGGAGGATGGACAAAATAGAGCATGTTACATGCTCGTATGATAATAACAAAACACTGCGAAAACCAAAACGTTTGCCAAAAGTGTTGATTAGGTTATTGTACAGAATTGTTAGAACCATCTTTCGTATTCAAATATTCAAACATCATATATCCGTGCCGATTTGATAGAGTATCTGAATCAAATAAAGAACTACATAATGTGTCCACTATAGCTATGTTAAAGCTACCTACATGGAATTTGTAGTAGCAATGCTAGTGCTTCTTGAATTTTCTACCATTTGTTAAAGCCTTGACTTTTCGAAGGACTCAAATAACGCACGAACCGACAATCCAGCTTATCGCAAAGCACATTCCGTACAACATTTAAAGAATAAAACTTCAAAGAAAAATGTTTGATCTGTGAAAACAACTAAAATTGATTGCATAGTCTTTGCCTTCTTGCTTATGAGCTCTCTGAAGATATGCCAAATTACTTAACATTTCTGCTTCATTATGTATTGTATTATGATGATTGCATTTATTCTCTTTATTTTGTTTATCGACTAGCTGCTCGGGTTTTCTTTGTGCAATTGCAAGATATATCTGATTATCATTATCATAATATATCCTCTTTATTTCGATATCCCCAGTTTAGAGTCTTCGTTTATGTAGAACCAGTGGCGAATTTACCAGCAGGCAGAATAGGCTGGAGCCTAGGGCGATCGAATTTTGGGCCTACATTTTCTTTATGTTTTACAGAAATTAAAAAGATTCATATTTATATACCTAAATGTTATTAGGTCCAAACAAACGTTGGGTTATAAAATAATCTAGGAACTGACACATCGATCCTCTAGTTTACAATCATACTAATTACGGAAAAAGGTAGTGTAATTGGAACAATAGTGCACAAATCATAAAATTACAATTTAATTGACATTAAAATTGAAATTGTACTTAGTGAACTAGGGTATCCCTATATAATAAGGTATAGGTATTGTAGAGGTCGGTAGGGGCGGCAAAATTTGAATAGCCTACTGGCGACAAATGTGTAAATCCGCCATTGTGTGGAACATTTTTGAGTTCTCTATAAAGATCACTCGACAACTTTAACGCTGCCAACAATAATGTTGCTCATATTATTATATTAAATTCTGCAAGTAACGCTTCTACACATTTATATCCAGGGTCAAAATTTGTTTGTAGGATTGTTTCATTTAGTTGGGATTGTTATGAAATTAATTAGACGGAATGTTAAATTTTAACAATTTTTTTGTTATCATTTAATTAATGAACCTAATTCTAATGAATTGGTGTGGCGCTCTAATTAATTTTACTTTTATTAAAACGAATGACATTGATTTTAATTATAACTGGTAGTGGTACATTATCGGTGCTTTACTTTGTGTAATAAACTTCCTAGACATTACATATATATTATTTAACCTGTCCTAACCAAATATTTTTCACCGTAAACCACTCCGTCGTGAGGTTTCGTAAAACAACTTTTTCATAAGCAGATTTTGTTTAGGGCCTCGAGATTAATGCCATTATTATAATATATTTGTAAATAACTGATTAAAGACACCAAAGACGAGTCCTAATTGCTTTATTTCCTGGATACTTAACATTTTCTCAATAATATGGCCATCTTAATTATTATTTTCTTTAACAGCAGACTCGTCCAGAGAAGCAGTTATCGGCCCTGGCATCAGGCCCGCCCCCTCCTGCACCAATCGTCCCCCGCTCCGCCGATGGGCCCCGACCACCCGGCTGGAATGGCCAGCCACGAAGACACGGCTCCAGCAGGTTCAACGTTCACAATCACAACCAGGAGCTGGTGAAACTACCACCTATCAAAGGTAATTTAAAATATAAAACTATCTATTTACTCAGTTCCACTGCTGGACGCACACCTTCAAAACCGGGACACAAGATTTCACAAATAATGTAAACGTACGAATGTAATTGTGTAAATAAAATGTCGAAAAAGATCTGCTGAAATTGTGTGATATTTTCCCATGGAAAACAGTATTGTATGGAAATGCTATGCTTATGTAATTAATGACGGCAAAATGTTTAACACGCCTTCATTCTGGTGTCTCAATTGTTTTCCAATTTTTGCGAAATAGCGGTGTGTTGTTTGAAATATGTATGCGTATTGAATTCATATAAAATGAGGTTTAATTTTGCAGAAGTCAAACTTTATTAGCTTTTACTTTACTTTATCATTATTTAACTCTTTATGAGACGAATATAGAAGACGCCGACCTCGACCTCTCAGATAGAAATGGTGAGAATCTCGCCAATTGACGTATTGTTAGATCTTTTTGGCCTCAAAATGTCTTGACGTTCGTGAGAACATTACCATGAACTTCACAGTGATACGTCAAGATCTGTAGTGATAGCGCTTCTAATCTCCTTAAAGACTTACAAACCATTGCGTATGTCTTCGATGTTTCACGTAACCTTGCCACTAAGCTGGCGTTATTACTTTGTCAACGATCCTATTACTTATGGGCTATATAAGGCGATAGAACATGAATAATAGTTATGAATAAAAGTAATATCACTATCTCTCGATATAATATCCAGAACAGCTTCGCAAATATACGAATACGGTCCATTTTACCAAAGAAATGTATAAAAAACAATGCTTTTATGAAACTTATTGGTAAATAAGGAGTTGAAACTCTGCTTGAAGAATTGGTATATAAATGGTAATGGAATTGATATTCCATTTATGTGTATTGCAATAAAAAATGGAGTGTAGATTAAATTAATAAATTAGAAATCAATGGTAAAACAAAAAACACGATTGAGCTACTTATTCGCGTGTAGTCCCAGTGACCTACACTGCAACACTACCAACGGTTCATCTATATGTAAATTAAACTTTGAACCAAGTAACAGAGCTTGATCCGGCTAACTGGTCCTATTAATCGTATATTCGCCGTTTGACACACCTGTCTAACTTTCTTCTCCTGTGACCTCGGCATTAATGACATTATATTTACGAGGTACGTCCTCAACGTATACATTTTTATTTCTCCTTTCATTGCTTGCTTTTACGTCATTGGAAAGAGAAATGTTTCAATAATTCCACGCATAGTCTGATATATTTGTGAATAAGGGCAATGTTTAGAGCAATTTTAACGAGCAGTGAAGGAATTAAATGATTTCTAATCGTTCATCTACTCAAATATTTCGTTACATAGTGATGGAATACGTATGAAATGCCTCAAGGTTAACCTGGTAAAAGCAAGTCGGAACTTAGTGATGAATGTTCAGTACCATGGCGAAAACATAAATTCGTTGACGAGATTTTAATGCATCTCATCATGCACATTCTTTATGTTTGGTGTACAAAAAGTTTTGCAGCTTTAAAACAATTTAAAACAGATGCCTATTAAAGTTTAGAAAACCAATCATGCGAGCTCACTGGTTTTAGTTTTATAACAATTTTAACCAACCAACCCTTTGTATAAGCATTTTTTTGTAACGTGACGGCCACTTTCACGAGGAAGGGTCCTGCCGGATGTCATTTTTCGTGTTCCCCAGGGGACATAATTTTGCTAGGGGAAATAGAAAGAAATGGCTTTTCACAACGCCAAAGGTACCACGAATATGCGAACCCGACTATTACTTTCGATAGTCATTGGTGCGTTGATTTCTGAACTAAAATAAAAACCAATGATTCGTTATTTGAAATTTAAATGCTAGCGTGAGATTGGATCATTTATAACGGTTTATTAATCGGTCGCTCCCTATAAAGATTAAGCGAGTAAGAAGTAAATTACCGTTATTTTTATAACTGTCATAAATAACACTTAGTTATGATGCTATTAATGTTGAAAAAATATAAATTATGTGAGCAATGTTTGTTCTCAGTGCATTTGTTGTCATAATTGTTTTTTTTTTTTTAATGCACGAATAACTAGGAAATATAATGGTAAAAGTAAAACTGTCTGACTGACAGTAAAACGTTTGTGCATTAGTGTTGAAATTGAGAAAAAGTAACATATTTAAGTTCCATTACAAGATTTGATTTGGAACGAGCTGTTGTGATTTTTCCCGTACATATTCTTCATCATAAGAAAAAATTATCATGTTCGTCACTCGACACGGATCGCGAAGAAAATGTCGCTGACTTGCCAGCTCTAAAAACAGATATGGTTCTTACTTTAATATCTTTGCATGTTTTTGTATGGCAAGATGGTAAGAAATGATGTGATCTAAGATTAGCAATTAGCGATTAGAGAGGCCCATTCTACATTATTATCTACCAGTCACAATTAAAACATACTTCAAGCCAATCAATGAGTTAGCAGCCCTAAGTAATTGAGCTGGGTAGGGCAGTGCGTCACCCATGTTAAATCTTTTGTAGGTACGGTAAACATATATTATGACGTCATAAGCTTGTAAAGATTAATGTTCACGTGTACAATGGAATTGGATATAGAATCCCACTTTCAAACTAAAAGTTTACTGTGGTACTCGATTTCTTCAATTTACTGTTATTTTTTTTTTTTTTTTCATAATAACCGCCTTCGTTTGGGAATATTGCCATAATCAACAGTGTTGACAAATGGATTGATGATCACAGTGTTATTATCTCTTAGGCGAATGCTAGTATTCACTCACTTGCCATTTACACTCTAAGACAGTGGCGGATTATCCTTAAGGCAAACTAGGCACGTGCCTAGGGGCGCTAGGTTTCAAGGGGCGCGCGCGGCAATTTGAAAGAAAAAGATTTATGCCTTAACATTACTTAATACATAAGATTTTATTTAAATAATCATATAATATATACTCTCTTCAGTTAAAGAATACGATAAGGACACAAAAAGGAAGAGAAAATGAACTATAAAAAAACCTACATAAGATATTTTTACTTCACTATCCGGTCGGGAAACATTCAGTATCAGTGTTTCTAGTCATAATAAACAGACTTTTGACTGAAATTTAAAAAAGGCGTTTTTTTTATTATTATTCTTATTATAAGATAACTCGCCTCATGGTGATTCCTGTATGTGGTTCCTTCCTGCTCATTTTTACAGTATTTTGCATTAAATACATATCAGATGGCCGCCAGAGAAGCGCCGACGAGGTGCTAGCTTAGAGCACCGTCGCCTTTTAATCCGCCACTGCCCTAAGATGTCATAACTATTATTATTTGAATCGAACAAAAAACGTCTGATCGTCCCACGTACAAAAACTACAAAGTAATTTAGTTCAGCCACATCTAGATGGTATCATTGTTTATTTTTTCCAAGGCAAATGACAATAATCGCTTTGACTCGACAGCGCTAGAGTTTAACGCAGATAGCAAAATAATTGACGCCCGCGAACTCGCCGTAAATGCAACCATCTTGAATTTTATCCAAGACTACAAATAGAGTTCCTTTTTTGAAAAACAGACAAAATTGAGTAATAACAAAATTCGAATTCAAATTTTGATTCATGCTGTGACGTGTGCACAGAGGTCATCATTATATTTTTTTATTTATTTGTGCAAAGTAGAATAATTTAATACCATAAAGTTGGAAGTTGGCCCTTGTTTAATACGAGCAGAAGGAATTTATACCTTATGGAATAAGAACGGCAGTTAGCAATATGCGTCTTTATAAGACAATGGGTGATTGTTTTAAGTTCGCAATTAGTGTAGTAAACGCTAATTGATCGACGAGTCTTTTATGCTAGTTTTGGGGTGTGCCAATACCAGGCTATATTTGTCTTTTAGATGTCAATGTCCATAGATATTGCAGTGATATTATGTCATGTAAATAAATAGATACATAACATCTTATCTTTTAACATGAAGTGTTATAAATATAGACAAAGATATACTACAAATATTGAATATTACACAATGGAAATGTAATGTAAAGGGATATTTAATATGAATTTTGATAGTTAAAACAGAAGAGGAAAACTAACGAAAAGATGAATGGACTCACAAGAAAATGAACTCTGAAGAGTGTTCGATAGAGATGAATACGCAAGAAAAATACATTTTGGTCTACCCCGAATAAACGTGAGATAAGGCCAAAAGGTTGATGACGATGATATGACGTTCAACGTGGCGTTCAAAAATCTCAAATGTAGAAACATGAAACCACTGCTGGAAAATGCATTAGCTCCTAATGGTCGCAAAAAGTTAAAAAGGCAGTAATAAGCCACCTTGTTTCCCATCTAGCCTGAAAGAATCCCTAAGCGCCTTAAGCGCTTTTCACGCTAAACGCCGTATAAAGTGGCATGTGTCGTATGCTTTTTACTTCGCTCCCCTTTGTGCCGTGTTCCGTTTCCGGCCGCTTTTCACCGCTGCAAGCGAGCCTCTAGCATGAATGCTACTTCAGAGACATCGTCCTAATTCTCGCCGAACGACCCCTTTGTGTGTCATTTGTGACGTGTTATGCGACGAAAATGACCTAATACCAGTCCGGGGACCTATTAGGGATGTTTTTTTTTTATGTTAATACTATTTGGGTGTTTGGATTTTGAGGTCTTATGCAAATATGCTAGTAATGAGCCAGTCATTGGCTGGCTGAGCGTGGTCGTCACTGTACTAGTGAGCATACTGATCCTCGTTGTCGAATTTTGCGGAAGACAGGAGATCGAAACTTGTGAACTGATATAGTCTAATTTGTAATATTAAACTGTATTATTTTGTATTTGATTCTATAGTATGTCATTCTTAGTTTATGATATGATCACAGTATGTCATCAGGATATTATCTCAAGCCTATAATAAATAGTGTCTATAGCAGGCTATGCCAATATTTTTGGACGACGAGGGGCCGGCTCAGAACGGGTCCCACATTCCACAAAATTAGAACTCCCCCCACCTCCCTGCTTGCAAGGGTTTCGTTTACATGAATGATTTAACGGAACATGTCCTTTGAAGTCCTTAATTAAACTTATTTTAGTACGTCTTGGAGTTTCTGAAGAGGAGCTTAATAATTCACTATTCTGACTTCAATCCCTAGGAGGTAGGCAGGCATTGTCGTTGGTGTACCTAGAGTTTACAGATGACGGTTTTCTGATTGCCTCATATGAAAGGCGGCTTACCATATCACAATTTACCGGTTGTAACCTCAAACCTCGGGCTGCTACTAAGAATTACCTTACATAGCCCAATAAAGCGGTTAATGTATCTTCTTAGTAACAAACCGGCAATGTGCAGTACATTGTACCGGAGGCGTCATAAATCCTAAAACATCTTAATCAAAATAGGTCAATGTAAAGCGCATAAATCGGTAAACTCGTGTGGCCCGGTATATTTGGCTTATTTTGGGTTTTCGATACACAATACTATAAACCGCACTTTATTGCTTCTGAACGTGTCGGCTTTATAATATTATATTATTTTAATACGATTTTTGACCTAAATTCTCTATCATTCTGGCTCTCAAATATAAAGAAAGATTTCTTGTTCTATTAGAACTTAAGCCGGATTCAGGGTCACAATATCTAAAACTGAGTTTCTTTATAATGTTTTGTAAGTCCTCATATCTTTCACAGCTTTCGCATCAAATATCACTCGAGTCTCTGAAATCCATTGAAATTGATTCTATCAAACATTTCCTGTGTACTAATTTAACTTAAGTGCTCTAAGGCAATAGCGCGCACATAACTGGTTATATATCACACGACACCGCTATACAAGGGTTCGAATGATACGACATACATATACGTGCCTTTGTAACCTTCTGTTGGGGGTTCAAACACGGAGAAGTAAAAAATGGAGTGATAATGCCAACCAATAACACGGTAGTGGGGAATACGAGGAGAGTTTTGACATGGCTTATCGATTTCGGGTAGGATTTTATCTAGTAAATAAATTGCCAAATATTACTCACGGTATATGTTCAATGAATTTTCCCGTCGAGGATGGGCAGCATAATCCTTATTTATGCTGGTAACGACATAGGTACAGCAATCAATACGTTTTCCTAGCATGGTATGGTAATTATAACAATATTGGCCTTATATATTATGAGGTATTGTATGATATTTGTATAGGCTTTTACGAAAACCATTTCCAGCACAGCGTTATAGATTGATGTGATATGACCTCACAAATTCGTTGGGTGTGTTTTGTTGAAGAAATACGAGCATCCACATGCGCACTCTATTAACTTACTGCTCCGTGGGTTCATATGATATAGTAGTCTTATGTTGCTATCTCTCTTTGAAGTGTGCCCATCCTTTAAAGGACAAGTGATAGCTATTAAGAGCGTCAATTAGGCCACAGGTCATCGCCACTCGGTCGCTAATCTGCCTAATTTCATTAGCGCCGCTCTAATCTACTCTCTTATCTCAATTAGACACTAACCTTGGAGAATTTTAAAACAGCTTCTTAGAACCGTACATAGTTCTTTATGATCCTTGCTGTCTCTAGGTCTTCTGTGATATATGTATCGTCTTGTGCGAAAGCTCGTCCCAACACGAAAGATGAAGACTGCACCTAGGCATCGTCAGTCATATATACTTAACTGCTACTAATTGATACCTATTCTGTGATAGTAAACAGTCGTTTCATGAACGACCAGTCACAGTATCAAGGTGATATTACATTGTTATTTGATGTATTTTTATCCAGAACACCTATTTTCAGAATCGATTCCGTTTCCGCATCGCAACTAATATTAGCATGACCTACGGACATTTGTTCCGAGTGTGGATGTTTGTCAGTTTTCGCAAACAAACAAACCAGATAGAAAAAACCTTGGCACACTTGTTAATCACATCACTGTTCCTAAAATAGCTGTTATTTTTGATTTAAGAACACGTTTTGGAGTCTTTATGGATAACAATAAATAATAATACGTCCCGCCATATTGGGATCAAGAAATATGGCGTAGGATATCATAAATGGCGGGAAATATTTTTGGCGGGGTTTCCTTAGGTTTTTCTTCAATTCCTTTTAAAAGTCAAGTATTTTAGATGTCATTCATCAGCAATTAAGAAATGAGAACTATATAAATCACAAGAAAATGTTGATACTATTTACCAAAAACTATCAACCGTCATTGAATAGATGCATACATAACATAAACGACTTTAAACCTAAAGAGTTCATATAGCATAGCTTCATAATGTTATTGCTTTGTATTATCTGCACCCCACGAGGGGAAGGAGCGTGATGAAGCATAAACTCCATTGCTTATAGCTATCCCTTCGCTACGTATCATATAGTCCCCTACATTTTCTCCTAATCCAGTAAGGAACCAGACTTACGTACCAAAGAGAAAAACAATAAAATTCTTAGGAAATCGTTGGATTTTTCTTTGAGTACAGCTGGGTTGCCAAGTTATAAATACGCCTAAGTTAACGTTTTTAATCGAGTTAAGCAGCCTGTAATAAAATTGGCTTTTAGACTATAATCATTTTAATGCGTTTAATGTTTTATAGCACTACAGAGCGTTCTCGGCCGACGAAAATTGCACCCGATGGAAATATAAATTTTCTTTTAAATCTGGGAAAATTGCGTTCTCGAGATTCGAATCCATAGTCTTCATCTCAATATACTATAATACATTATTAAAGTTTGCAATTAACTTTAAATTTAACAAATATGTACCGTTCTTAGTTGTAATTCAAACACTTTTAATGCATTATTTTCAAATACACTTTTTTTATTGCAATTTTAATGATGATTCTCGTAATTAATTATACTAAACTCCTTTCACCGCAAAATGCTTCCAGGAAGTGAGTCAGACAAAAATGTCAATTAAAAGATCGATGGTGCAGGGGAGAGTGCAGCAGTCTAGCACAGTGCTCCCCTCCCTCTTGTGCCGCATGTCGGCGGGACCCCTCCTCGGTACACCCAAACAAACTTACCCTTGTGTACCCCTTGTTATTCTCATGCCTTCCCAGAAAAACGTCGCCGTCTATAGTCGGTCGTTACTCGCAATTTATAATTTATTGATAGATCTGTTATTGACTCACTATGAATAGCTTTGTTTGTTTATCCACGCAAAATTATTTATGATGTTTATCTATTCAAGTATGTTTTTTAATTAGCAAACGGTTCAAACGTTTATCATTAAAGATAACGGCCTAACAGCTGATTCATGTTTACTTGCATATATGAATATTATATTTGTTGGTACTGCTTTAATATTATTACGTCTTTACTTATCAAGGCACGGTTCATTTGTTTACTGTTCCTCATAGTGTGCCGCGCTCGCGACCCCCGACCTCCTCGAATTGTGGAATCGTCGTAATATCTACAGGGCTGATACAGTGTAATACGAATCTGCGTCACTACACGAAACTCTCAGCGTAGTCGCCCCCGCTAAAAACCGTTACTCCGTTACTATAGAGCTCGCGTCTCAGGCGTAATCTACTATTAAGACGAACTCTAGTGTGTGGGCGAAGGAGTTATTGTATTGCAGTAACAATCCCTGTAGACATTATGTAAATCGTATATGATGTGACGTGGCAACCCTAGCGGAGGTTGTATAGAGCGGCTGGGGCGCGAGCGGGGTGCGGCGGGTGTGCGCGCGCACGTGCGGCGCCGCAAGTGTCGAGTCGCGGCAAAGACCGGCGCGTGGCAGTCCGGCCGCCCCCGCAGCTCGCACCGGTCCCGGCGCTGCCGGGCCTCCGCTCGGATGCCGCTGCCGGCCGCCGCCTGCGATGGTCCACGCCGGGCCGGCCGCGCGCGCGCCCTCTCGCGCGATGTTCACCGCCGCTGAGAGCAAACCGCGCCGCGCCGTCTCGCCGCTCGGAATCCCAAAGTCTCCGTCGTTCCACTCGGGCCTCGATCTCGTCGCGAGCCAAGCGGCCACCAAGCGCTCCGAGAGCGTTTCGGACGTCGCGCGCGCTTTCCGGTTTGCGCTGTTCGCCGGCTCCGGCATGGAGGGCCAAGGCCCGCAGCAGAAGGCGCCTTCGCCGCCGGACGCGCGCAGCCCGCCACCCCCCGCCGCGGCCGCTGTCTCGCCCGAGCGCTCCACGCCGATACCCAATACCGATAAGGAAAGTTTGATGGTGCAGCTCCCCCTGCTGAAAGGTTCGTCAGTAATAACAACATTGCCCGGTATTCGGTTTACAGATATACACATCATAAGCCGTAACTCCAGAAGTACTTGTGTTAATCTTTGTTTACAAACCGCCTCCGCTGTTTCACTGACTCTCGGCATCCACGTGCGAAATATTTGTATCTATTTGTGGACTATACTTGCCAAAGTAAGTGTAAACGGAATTGAAATGCGCCAGAGAAGACGTTCTCAATATTCTAGATCTTGTACGACGCAGATAAAATACGTTATACTAACTATAACTAATATTTGCCCACGCCTCATCACTGACAACCTTGAAGAGGCGCATCAGACTCACCGACCGAAACAATGCGGCTGAATCACTGAAACTAATGATTTACTGTTTTGCATGCGTACATAGAGTATAGACGTACGGGAAATGGCGAAAACGCCGCAGAAATATATCGACCCATCCACGGCCAGCGGCCGGCCCCTGTATGTATGCCATGGGAAATGTATTGCGACGTCCTTGCGCCCTGCCTGCACCACACTTGATGATATTACTCATGCAACGCGATGTTCTTGCTCACAATATAGGGAACTACTTAATTGATACCAACCGGCCTGTCTGCAGACGTTAACTTTGCTAATGAGCGAAATTAACACGACGAGGTCATTTGCCTATTCCTGCGAGCTGTTTATATTCATCGAAATATTATCAAAGCATACCGTTTTTATACTTGGAGGAAGATAATCTAAAATAATTTTGTCATTTGGAAGCATTTTTAAACATGTTTGTTTTGATGCTAGGTGCGGTTTATGGCAAAATTTATAACTCATGGTCATAAAATTTCTACAACATAAACAAAAGTTACCGACGAGTTGTACCTATTATCGTGAAAAAACTGGTTCTCTATGTAAACCGGGATCAAAATTGCAAACTATAATTAAATATTTAAGTATCCCTGCTAACATTGATACATAAACTGTTGACATACATGACTTCATGCTGATATCATTAATAGCCCCGGATAAAGTAAAACTGTGAGCGACACAAAATGAACATAAAATTTACTTCAATTTTAAATCCGGAAATCATTCCAATACTTATCTCAGTGACCCAGAGAACATCTTGGTTTCCTCCGAAAACCGACATTCTATATTGGTCCTTCTTGGGCCACCACTCGCCAATTGGCTCTTTCTTTCCGAATGTACGTTTTTCTTTCGTCCATCGACGTAATGGTCAAAAACCCGTGGTTTTTGGCTTTATTCGGAAATAAGAAATAACTTCGACTCAACCGAAGCATAAATTAGAAAAGTTTATAATCTAATCATTATAATTATCGGGCCAGACATCATTACACAAGCCTCCTCATACAACGCCATAAAGAATGAACGATCGTCATTACCTTGCTATGCCTATGCTTCGGAAGAGAGCATGCTGTCCCTTTTAAATTATCCTCAAGTCAATAGTTGCCTCAAGAGAGTAGTCTGCCAGAAGCAACGCGGCAGTAGTTTCAAACTATTATATATTTCAAGATGTCTAGGTTTAAGCTTAGTTGCCCCAAGTTTTTCAGTTATTCTGAAGCCACTCTGTGGATTATAGTCTTCCTTATCTCTTTTATAAATTGCGGACTTATTCTGCGAATTATGTCCTTAATTTCTGGTGTTAGTCCACAGAATTGGGTGATAGACAAAAAAATCAAGGCTGGCAGTGGCTTCTCTTGAACCGTGCTCCAAAGTTTTCCGCAGCTATTTAAAATGTTCGCTTTTGTTTTTGTGAGGCACGCATTTAGGACATAACTCACCGAGCCCCTTGCAGAGGGTGTCTGGAGCGGGTGACAAATTTATTACGAAACGGAAAGCGAGTTAGTCAGAATTGTACGTAGAATTGTCTGTATATTGTAACTATTGTCCTTTTCGCCCGAATATGGACTAATAAATCTGTGAATGCTTTACCCACAAGGAATGGGGCTTTCTTTTTTCATCCTAGCATTTTTTGGCTACTTGCCCCGGCCATTTCAAGAAGTGGTTCACAGTGAGAGTCAGTGCAAACGATCATTCCCACAATCCATTTACGAGCGATTTCCTGGTATCGTTCTTTGTTCTAAGATTGTCTATTATTTGACCAATAAACCTGTCAATGAATGCTACCCTAGTATGATATTCTTAATTACAACGAAAAGCAGCAGCGAATAAGAAAAACGTAGTAGAAAGGTTATAGATAGAATAACGACAACGAACTAGGATGTTGGCTAGACAGGTGAATTGGTTAAATAAAGCCGCGGGTAACATGCAAGCAGGCCACGCGCGTTCTTTGTTGAAATCTATGGGAGAGACTTACGTCCGCCACTAAAAATTAGCCTCTTCTCATGATGAAAAGGAAAATATAAAATAGATAATCAAATTCTGTCGCGATATTAACCTAATCGCCTTTACGTACGTCACTAAGTCTCATGGGAGTGGTGTATTCTTCATAAGTAAACAGTCGGCACGTACGAAGCCTTAATTCCTAGTTCAATATTAATTTAGTTGGTCTCGAAAGCTTGGCAACTAGTTTGACGGCCAAATTATTACATGCTTGGAAGTTAGAGCTCAACCGTATAATGTGTTGTGAATTTGATAGGCGGGAAGTTTCAGCTGGGACTTGGGGCAAGCGATGCCAACTATTTCTCTCATAGTACAATGAACGCCTGCAAGGACAAATGTCAATATAAGTAGAAGCAATAACTCGAGTATGAATTTTCGTTTATTAAGAAACTTTTTATTTAAACATTAATATTGTAAGTTTTAACATTATAGAGAACTATTATATTGAAAAGTTTTTACTATGACTTGAGTCATATTAAAAACTTTTTTGGAGAACATTTTATAATGCCGGGTATATTCTGTATGATCATAATTATTCGCTCTAAGTTTAAATTTTCTCCATTCTTCTCGAACTATAGAATCAATATAAACGCAGAATTATCTATCAATCTCTCAATTACACAATGTCAACTGAGATTACAGTTTTTATTTATATAAAAGTGACATAATTACTTGCTATGGTTCATATTATTAAACACATTATTTATTATTATTTTAACCTTTTATCAAAACATTTTCCTTCAACCAATATCATTTGCCACCAGATGCACCGGCAGCGGAGAGAGAGCAGCTCTTCGTCCAGAAACTGCGGCAATGCTGCCTGTTATTCGACTTCGCTGATGAGCCACTGTCAGACCTCAAGTGGAAGGAGGTCAAGCGGGCAGCATTGCTGGAAATGGTTGAATACGTGACGTCACAGAGGGGCGTCATTACTGAACCTATATACCCGGAAGCGGTTAACATGGTGAGTTTGACAACCCTAGCTTTTTCCATCGCCTGAATTTAGGTTTTATGTGCCAGGGTTGACCTATCGGTAGTGAACCAGTCGAGTTAATTATTTTCTGTCCAATCAAAATGTTCAATAATAATTGACTTGTAAGACAGGCGAGTCATCAATATCATCCATCCACTATACGAAACGAGTACCTACTATTTAATGTCCTACAGATATAAAGCAAATAATTCATTTTTGAGTTATAATTACCAACCAGGAAATTCGATGTTAGAATTTTGAATAGAAGATTGATTCCCTTTGTCTTCCGAAGTTCAACGCGCTACAAAGAACATCTACAGTACCTGGTGCTCTTGCTTCGTAGCACATGAATTGATTGTGAGACCACGGGTCCACAGATAGACCGCTCCGAAAATAGCTGCATTCATTAACTTCCAACTTCTCCCTAAACACCTTAACAATTTCTTTGTAAAATAGCTCTACGGCTTCTCTCGAACAAATGTACTACACAAAGGGAAGTTGTGTTCTGACATTTTCGATTCAAAAATTATTGTTTTTCTTAGGTACAGATAGAGGGATATATAATACTAATTTGTATCTTTATTACCTTTGTCACCAGAAAGAAATTATGGATGTATAGTTTAATTAATAAAAATAGTTAAACTTATATTTTAGGAAACCGTTTTATAAAAACTTCCATTTATATTTATTTCAAAACATTTCTTCTGGTGACCCTGTTTCGTCTATTTTTTTTAAAGTCGGAATCATTAATCATTATAGAAGGCCTTGGTCAATTCGGAAGGCCAAGGTTTTGTTTTAGAATTATATAGTAAGCACACCTATTTCTACGAATCTTTCGTATTCGTTGGCTGTTACTAGTAATTTATGCATTGTTCATCATTCAGACTGCCTTAGTCTAGTAGTCTAGTAGTCTTTGCTTGGTCTAGTAGTCGCGAGCGCGGATGCTAAGCATGAGATTTTTGTGTTTGATACCTGAATTAGACAAAGTGTTATTGAGTTTTTCTGATAAAAATTCTCAGCTCGTAGTTTGGTATTTTGACCGAAAGACGGCAATATGCTCGCTCCTCTACACGAGATTTTGTAACGGCATCAGTAAAATGTCAGTGTAAAATGTAGTACCTCTGCCTAACCCTTTAGGCAATACAGACGTGATGCTTATCATTGCGAGTGCCGTGCTCTCCCGAATACGATTATGCACTTAAAATCGTCTCCAGCGTGTCCTCACTCCTGTACGCCGGAAAAAATAATGGATGTTACATAGTACTGATTGCGCAGTTCTTATAGCTAACAATTTAGATCGCTAAGAAGATAAAAAAAACTTCCCTACATAATCAGGTCACAATATAAATACCTATAATTTAGTATGAAACAATATGCATATTAAATTATCCGGCCAAAGCAGACAATGGCACCTAAACATTGAATCGATTTTGATTGCCTATTGACAAATTGCTTATGGGTTCACAACTAGTCTATGAATTGATTTCATATGTTGTTATATTATATGCACAGGTATTATTCGTATTCAGATCAACATTTATTGATGATGATAATCAAGATCTCATCATCATATCTGAAGAGATTCTTGGATAGTTTCCAAAGTCCCAATGTATGTATTATTTGGAACTAAAAGTCAGTATCAGTTCAAAAGCAGAGCAGCAGTTCTTTGCCTTTCAGTTCTGAGTTTTGACTCTCTCATTGGTCTGTTGGTTGCAATCATGGTTGCTGAGGTCCTGGGTTTGATGCCGTTGTGCGTGTTATTGGGTTTTTCTGTTAGGAAATTCCCAATAACATCCCGAAGTTTAAAATTTAATAAAGACTTCAGAAATTTACACTCCATGTAAATTTCTGAAGTCTTTATTAAAGCAGCTTCTCCCTCTATTATATATTTTAACCAGATAAATGCTACTATATCCACTTGGTATTAGGCATTGCGAATGAAATTATCGAAGTTGCAAATGACCTATATGTGGCACACAATAGATCTTTTATTGGATACTCCGTCGCACATGAGCCCCTTGAGTGAGTCGGTGCAGTTACGAAGCTAACGACTGACTCGTTACCGACGTAAGATGCATTTTGAAGACGTCGAACTCGGATTAATCCATCTAGAGGCCTGGCAATGTAGTCTCCGAAACCTTCGTTAACTAAGCCTTTTTAAATTTCAGAGAAAAGTAATAAATAAGTAATGTTTATGTCCTCTCATTATTTGCTGTCTATCTTTAATTATTTTTTTCGGGCTTCGGAGTCTCTAACTTGAACTTGAATCTATCCAACAAAAAAACTGATTTAATAACAACGTCTTTTAAGTAGCTCGCGTGTTTTTTTTTATCACAAAATTGTTCTGATCATTGTCTCGTATCTGAACGGCAGAATAACCTAGTTTATTGTAGGTATGTATGAGTTGGCTTGGTTAATAGACTTACTAATTGGCCTCGTTGTCGTGATAGACGAATTTGATTCCGAACTATTTCTCCAATTTGCCATACGAGTTACTAACCAGGAACTATCAAGTGACACTCAGATGCACGATAAAAATTCCCAAGCGACGGTACCTAATTTCTTATGATACCCTAGGCTTCGTTACAAACCTCGCTACGGACTAGCTAAGCTTTCCACATGCCAAGCCGATACGCAATCCCATTGCATTTCAGCTGATGCCTACGCGATATAAGTAAAATAAGGTGGTATCCTGTATGGTCTTGCAAATTGCCCCCGTCGTCGTGTCTTGTATCTGAACTTAATTATATCATCCTCTTACCATTATGTTGGAGTCAGCTTCCAGTCTAATCGGTGCTGCGAGCGACTGCTATCTCAAAGTCAAAGTTTTTTATTACAAGTAGGCCTTTTCAGGCACTTTTAAAAGTCGAGACTCTAGGCGCACGGTTCCAAAGAGGGTAGGTCCTATGGAGAAGAGACCGGCAAGAAACTCCATGGATACTCTTTTCAAAAACAAAAAGTTAATTTACAATTAAAATCTTAAATTAACATGCATTATATAAGAAAAAATACAAACTTAATAGGACGCTACTTACACAATGAGGCAATACAACATGAGTTAAACAAGTGTTTCGAATATAAACTAAAAACGGGATAAACAGATCAAAGCGGATAAAACAGAAATAAAAAAAAAGAATACAAAATATTGAGACATCAAGAATATCCAGACATGTAAAGCGAATCTAATGTAAAATAGAATCAGTAGACACAATGGATAACCAGGGAAGCCACATGTGAATATAATATATTTAACGACACACGTCTCTATCGTCAACATAGTCTTTGAGTCTGACGTCTGCCACCCAATTACTGGGAGACTCTGATACTCTGAGGATAGTCCGGTTGCTAGACTTTTTAGGCTGCTGACAACCGTCACGTACTCCTTTTAAGGCACGGAGGGGAGTTCTTTACACGCTGAGACGTGTGTAAAGAACTGTCACCCATCCAAGGTCGGACCGCAGTAAGCGCTGCTTAACCTCACAAAACGCTACTACTAGCTCGCTACTAGTCCCCTCGTCTTAACTTAAGTATAAGTATTCCCAGATCATGCTAATATACCAAAAAACGTCACCTAATACTTTCTCATTGTCAACAGTTCGCGATAAACCTATTCCGGACACTACCGCCGTCGTCGAACCCCAACGGTGCGGAATTCGACCCCGAGGAGGACGAGCCTACGCTGGAGGCGGCCTGGCCACATCTACAGCTGGTCTACGAACTGTTCCTACGTCTGTTGGAGTCGCCAGACTTCCAGCCCAACATCGCCAAGAAATATATTGACCAGAAGTTTGTTTTACAGGTTAGTAATAGATTCAACGAACTGTTCAAGGTTATTAAGGTTTAGAAACGTCCTTCAAAGACATCCAAAATTCCTAAACGTAACCACAATAAAACTAGAGGCTGCAGGGTTTTCTCTGACCGACTAGCTCAAAACCTTCAGATATTAAACGTTTGACTCTAAGAAACATTAACTGCAGGCATTTTGGTTGAGGCCTTTGGTTGATGAAATGAGATGTTGTTTATAAGATTTCATTTTAAAAGGAATTTAATACACTTTTTATACAAAACAGAATAGTAATCACATAATAATCGTAAAACTAAATGTGTTCTGAAGTTTCTTCGAATCGGTTTCACTTAATGCTACTAAAAAGTTCTTGGGACTACTATTAGAGCCAAGATTTGACTGGACATTATGCCCTATTATGGTGACTGTCAGCTTAACAATATGAAGTGCTCGATCGATAGAGATAACACCAGAGAACACGAAATAATTTAGTGAAGATTTGACGACAAATGTATGTGTAATTATAATTTGGATAATTTACTAGCCACGAGGTACTAGCTTCTTGAGAAGTGAAATTTAGGCCAAGTTTAATATGCGTCAATTGATATCAATTTGATTATTGGATAAGATAGATACGTATAATACGTATTTCATATTTAACGGGCACTATGACGAAATTACACAAAGGTATCGACTTTCAAACATAATAATAATTCGGCACGTTACTATCCCACTGTTGGACACTGGCCTCTCCGCAGAATATGAACGCATAAGTCCTTCGTCTACCACGCTGGCCGGGAGCGGGTTAACACAGTCGTGGTGGGTGCAGGGTTTCCGTGATAATCACATTTTGATTTGCATCCAACTCAGACCTTCCTACGCGAAAGGCCTTGTCGCCTTTTATAAGCAAATTATGTGTATTGCAGCACAACAAAACACCGAGTGCGCGCGTGTAAAAATATGTCGTATCTGCATACAATTAAGTTTAATTTATATTACCGGTCGAAAAATCTAGTAGATATAATTTCTATTGACTTGCAATTTAGATTTATGTTGTTGAACCGCTAGGCTATCATTGATGTCATTATCTGTATAATTTCATAATGATAAGAAACAAAAAGTAGCTACATACTAATAGACAGGTATATTTAGATATAGAAATAACATACTCCACCTCAACTACTTAAGTAGGCAAAGACAAATTACTTGAACAACAATTTCCTATAACGACTAATATACATACACAATCACTTAGTATGTTTATGTGTATCTATATGTCTGTCTCGCCCTTGACCGTCTGTTAGTGGAGACAATCCTCACCGCGTCTGATTTATGCCCTTTTAATTTGTCACTCGCTTCCATACTTCTTTTAGATGTCTTTACATATGCGGTATATGTATGTGTGGGGATTTAAATTGTAATCTTAATATCAATGGATGATGGGTATTGGTTTGTTTTTAACTGGTTACGTTTATAGCACCAGACTAGTAAACAGAAAATAAATAAAATAAAAAATTAACTGTTCTGTTCACTATACTTTAACTGCCTCGACAGTCTGGTGTTTGCCAGTGCGATTGCCAAGCGTGAAGCCCTGGGTTCGTTCCTCTGGTTGGGCAGAGTTCTCCATTAAAGGATAAATACATACATGACTGCTACTGAAAGTTCAATCTCAGTAACAACCATGTATGTACATATTTATCCTTTATAAATGCATATTGCTATAAAAAAGGAAATAGATTAACAAAATATGAATATACTATTATTGTTTTCCACTATCCCTGTAAAATTTATAATACATTTATTTATTATATACATACATACATACGTGTGTATAACGTATGATAAAGACCTATGTATATTTAATTATCTATGTTCCTAAAAGTCTTGCACTAATTCATTTATTCTGTGGGTTTTCTTCAAGATTGAAAACTAAACATTCTACAAATGAATCGTTGAATGTGCAACAATTTTTCCGCGCGATAATTGATTTCAGATGATAGAACATAATTTCCACCGCGGAGAATCCGGAATGTAAACTCTTTGTATAATTTTATTAGTTTAATAGGTGTAATAACAACTCGGAGTGCACATTGTTTTGTTATGAAGTATTATTACTATACTATAAAACATAATCTGTATTTTCCAACAATTTACTTGCATTTCCGTACTTTAAAGGATTTTTAAACCATAACTTAGTTGTATTTTTCACCTGCAGTCTGTAATCCATACATTTTAAGCAATAAACCAGGGATGGCGAACCAATGGCACGCGACATGTAATTGAGGGCACGGCTTTAATTACGGTACATAAAGAATGTTGAACTTTAATGTTTTTTCCACTAAAGTTGAGATTGTTAGCAGCTACAAACGGGAAAAATAATTTTCACGTTATAAAGGTTTGCCAACCCTGCCTAAACTATCGAACTCCTATTGCATAAAAACCATTAATTAATTATCAGACTATTGGCGGCAAAATCGGTACAGCGGCTAAGTGATTGACTTCTTTCAATTCCCGTTCGGAATAAATATTTGTATGACCTATCCCCACGGTGCAGGAGAAACATTAGTGTGTATAGTATAATATATTGTTATGATTACAAAAATATCCCCCTGACATTTTACCGCAGTAAATTACATTTGACGAATTAACATATCGTGTGAGGTTAATCTAATGAGACTTTGATTTCGACTCGCTTGCTTCCGTAATACATAGTTCAGTTATATTGGTGACCTCCGATCATACTGATTTATGTCTATGTTGATGGGTTTAGATGAAATCTCTGGGACAAAGTTGTATGAAACTATATTAGACGTAGAATTTATGTAAGTTAATTCATATTATATTTTAGGGCTATTGCGGAATGTGTCATTTAATGTTTTGAAATCTTGATGAATATCAAATTTATCCTTAAAAGTAGTCGACGGTATGTGTAGTCCGTCATCTCGCACCAGTCCAGCGATAGGCCACAGCGACAAGCGACACTACTGGTGGTATATATTTTCTTTGAATTTGTATGAAGATATATTCCGATAAGTAGATTGTTTGTAGCTGTCGTCTGTCACTGTTGCTTGTCGCCGGTGACAAATTCAAGCCTTTACCCTTCTCATTCTGAAACCCGTATCCAGTAGTGGGATTGTAATACCGAATACTGATAGGTAAAGGTGTCATGAAGACCAGTGTTCCGCAAATTTTTTGTGTTCAAGGTACCTCTAGTAAATAGGAAAATTTTGGAGGTACACCATAAATGAAAGATCAATTTTTACCTAATATTAATCAACATATATTATTAATCAACAAAACAATATTTATTAATAATCAACAAACCAATATTTATTAGTAATTAACCTTATGTTTCTGAGGCACACCAACTAATGACCACGGTACACCAGTGTGCCGCGGCACACACTTTGCGGAAGACTGATGTAGACAATGGGACTTCAAATTCTGCCACACAATTAAATAACATATTTCGGTCAATATCGTGGAAGAAAATTTTAACAAATCGTCATTGAAGTTCTAACACCACGTATCTCAAATATAGCAACTTTTCAGGAGAGTGAAAAAACTGCATATTTTTACATAGACACCATTACAACACCATTTTATATTAATTTCATTTTACGAGTTTCTATTGGACGATGCTTGCTTCTGATTGGCTGTAACAACGCGTCTTCCGATTGCAAATGGCATCAAAATTTCAAAACCGCCAAAAATTACTTACGTAGTGTTAGAACTTCAGCGACGAAATGTATCAAACGATGCTTGTATTTAAAAAGCCTTCAGCCGTTCCTAAGTGACCAATACATTTCATAAACAGATACGCAGAAATCAATACTCTATTGAAATGAAGCGATGGCGACGCGAAGTTGGCTTGCAACATGGTGAATCGCGCCTCAAACAAACTTGGAACGTGACATATGTATCAGCGGTCGTTCCCTCAATAATTGAGCCAATTAATTGATCGATTTCAATGAATTCTCCATCACATTCACTTCGCATTTGTATCACTGGTGGTTTTTTTACGGGGCAACGGGTATTTTTTGTATAAGAAGTGTTTCATGTCGTGGATGCGTTTATAGACCACACAAGTATTGTACACTGTGGTGTAGTGTAGGTCGTACAAATATTTCTCGTACCTCAATATATCATAAGAATACTTTGTAGAAATACTATAAAGAAAACTTTAAAAATGAGATGTGTTCGACTCGAGGAGGATTTGAACCCACGATCTCTTGTGAAATATGCTGTCGCTCTGTCTGCTGAGCTTGCCCAATTGCCGTGCTTTTGCCCAAATCTAACCCAACGATAGCATTCTTTCTGTTAAGTCCTATTTTAAAGTTTAGTATTTCTACAAGTTTAGACTTAATATGGCTCACGAGCTTATTAAACCAATTTTTAATACCCGAAGCAAGTATATGTAGGTCATAGAAATTTTTGATATGTGCGGAAATCAAACCCGCAATTGCGCCACACTGCGCCAATAGGTAATTAGGTACTTGGGTTATAGCATAATTTTATAGCTTCATAATATCATAAATACAAATAGTGCTGGTTCACTCCTTGAAACTATTTTAGACAGGAATATTAAAGACGTTCAGAAATGCATTTTATGATGACAGGTTAGCTGTACACTCGTATGCTTTCAACAACGACGTTTTCCATCGGTCGACGTTCCATGAATGGCGTGGGATTATTTACACCTGATTCATTCTATATTTAAGTGGCTGTAATAATAAATACAGGGTGGCGATGTTATGACATTAAATTAAATGACGTATTTTGTAGCAAGTTGTGTGACCGTTAGACAAATTAGTCAATCTATACCGATCGACTGCTACGCTAAGTGTCGTGGGTTCGATTCCCGTACGGAACAAATATTTGTATGACCTCCAGATAGTTGTTCCGGGTTGTTTTGTGCAAATGAATATTTGTTTGTAAACGCATCCACGATACAGTCATTATTCCTAATGTGTAACGTTTAACTTCAAGAAAAGGATAAAAACAGTTTAGCTACAGAAAGTAATTAATTTTTACATAATGTAGGCGACATTTCAGTCTGTAACGTAGGGGGGAATTCTCGTACACTTCGATCTCGGCACACAAACTCAATCTTGACTGCATCCTGAAGGGCAATTCTTGCATACTTTGACATACATCTTGATTATTGATTTTTTATTACTGATAATAATTGCCTCTATAGAATAATTCATTAAAATTTCGACTGCAAACGACCTTTAGTTGTTTGTGTAAAGATATACATATCTGCTGTGATATTTATAGGTAATAAGAATTCGGAAAAACAAAGGTGACGTGAAGGTGAGTGATATCCGCGATGGTTTTTTGATCTATCTCGATTTCGACATGATTTCTAATAGCTCGACAATTGCCTCCGATATCCAACTATTAGTTGAATTTCGAGCGTGGGAGAAGGTGGCCACCGATATCCGCGATGGTTCGATTTATATATGGTCTCTTATATATACTTAGCGCTTGAATCCACGTTTCCATTTCAAGCGTTGAAAAACCCATATCGAAGACCAATATCGCTACAAGAACGATCCTGAAAGAATCTTGCTTTCATAATTCTCGGCAAATAGATAGGTGCTAGCAGTATGTTGATAGTCCTACAAAATATTAATGAACAACCTAGTTAGGAACTGCCTGTACCGTTGGTTCAGTGACCTAAAATGTGTCTTGGCTACAAGAAAACCTACTCGGTCCGATCTTTGGCAGTTTCTCGATATTTGTTAGCTCGAAACTCTCGAGATCTACTGAATCGCTCCGACTGTATCTTAGTTGACATAGGGAAGAAAAAAACAATAATAAATGTTTCATTATTGTACTTCCATGATATACTTCTGTGCCGAATAAAAGTTAAACATGTTTTTCCATTGTCCACAGCTGCTAGAACTATTCGACTCGGAGGACCCAAGAGAGCGCGACTTCCTAAAGACGACACTACACAGGATATACGGAAAGTTCCTAGTACTCCGCGCCTACATACGGAAGCAAATCAATAACGTTTTCTATAGGTAAGTCCGACTGCACATGACATGCGCCAAGTGGGAGAGTTTAAGGCGCTGCGCATACGTAGACACACAGACGGTCTGACACTACACCGTGTGTGTGTCTACGTTTGCACACTTTGGTAAGAAAAGGTGGTCGATTCCGGAATAGAATAGAGTTTCATATTAATTAAAAAAATTCCCTCATTCTTAAGGTCCTTGAGTTCGATTTTTGTATGGAAATTCTCAGTACTACACTGCCGGGTAATGGTAATTGTAGTTTAATAAAATACCTACTTAAATTAATATGGTATCGATGAAATGTGCGCGTATAATAGTAAGACCTCTGCATAGCCTTTTGGGGAATATATGTAGGTGTGATGCTATGGTATAACAAGGTAAAATATTCACCACTAGTTGCTGCCGGTTGCTTGCAACGAACAAAGGTAACTAGTGTCTACGTTTGCGCTGCCTCTTAGTCGCTATCGTGGGACAATGGATGTTCGGGTTGATGAGTCTGATAAATATTGCATATGCGGAAGTTACAGGGTGTGTATAATTTAACAAATCAATAACGGTTTATATAGGTGACTGCGAGTGCACATGGCATGTGCCTTGTACAACATAATATATATGAGTAAGATGTCCCACTAGGACAATGAAGTTCAGCTTTCTATTTGATAAAAATTACGTACATACATATATGATGCGGTTAAAAGACTATAGGACAATGGGAAATAATGTATGGGACCTGGTCCCACTCTTCAATAGTAACTATACCAATGGATAGAACTCCGAATACTGGACATTTGACCATAGTCGTAAGTACTAAAGTTTTTTTAAACAGATCAATAATGTTCTTTATAGGTGAGTCTGCATTATAGAGCTTAGGGTCTTGTAGTTACACAGCTACCGCACAGACCGGTCGATTTGCGTTAAGCAGCGCTTGCCACGGTCCGTCCTTGGATGGGTGACCACTTTTCACACATCGAGACAACTGCGTGCCTCGTATAGCACGTTAAGTAGTTGGTCCCGGGTCTCATCACACCAAAAAGTTTTAAAATCAGTCTAACCTTAGAGTATCAGTGCCTCCCAGTAATTGAGTGCGGAGGTCAGATGGCAGTCGCTCCGTGTAAAATACTGATATTGAGCCGCAGCTAGTTAGATTGGAAACCGACCCCAATGTAGTTGGGAAAAGGCTAGGCTATGATGAGTCTGCATTGTACTGCAGATGTGCAGATATAAGATAATAGGACAATAGATGATTTCGATAAAGATTGCATTTGATACGGATGTTATAGGGCGTGTGTGTTATTTATGGTTCCGCATCTGCAACCTTTAAAAACCCAGCCGTTTTTCTGTAGTTGATGGTTACAAAATTTAATTGGCTACAAAACGCCAGACCATAGTATTGTGTGCGCAATTTTTCTAATTAGCTATAGTTTACGTACTTAGATATGTGATCCGACTGAACCGAAGCACTTAAAGCCAACGCGTCACCGCATATTGAGTGTCTTTGTAACCAGCTCATAGTTTTAATGTCCTCAGAGCATGGTCCGGTTGAACCCTGTTTTTATGGCCTTGCTCTCATATAAATACTCCCATAACAGTTAACGTACGGTATTTTATGCCTAGCTCGAGGGCATGGCGTCGTAATGTTATAATTACCTTACTTTATATTAGAAATTATTTATCTAGCTTTTGTCCGTTACTTCGTTCGCCTGGATTTCGGATTTTTGCCATAAAAACTTCAAGACCCCGTTGGGTTTTAGGGGTTAATTTCCGAAACTAACTGTTGCCTTTGTTTTTAAGGAAATAATCGACTTCTGGATCTCAGTATGGATTTACACAAATATACTTAAATTTAATATGGCAGAACTATACTGTACAGGATGTACGTCTCATATGCTGTTATTAAATGCCATGGAATAGGTGCCGAGCCTACTGCCATCTACAATTCCAGATTCCAGGTTACTGACAATTTGACAACTGAGAAACTAGTCCCAACACAGCCCATGCACTGGCCCACCTGGGATGCGAACACAGGACGTCATGCCGTTCTTGCCACCACTCATTAATCGCAAATTATATTGTTTGACGAAAATATATCTGTTAGCTAACATCATTCGATATTATCCTGCATCTATTTATGTTTGAGGATACGTTGAGTGACGTAATTATTGTAATTACCTATTAGTTTGTTATTGTCCGTCACAATAACAAACTATTAGGTAATTACAATAATTACGTCACTCAACGATCTATATGCATAACGTTAAGTGACATTGAAATAAGATTGCATATTTCTTGTATCTTTGTAAACATTGATAATATAAATCGGTGTACAAATTTTAGATTATACATAACATTAGATGATATATTCGAAGAAGGTTAGGCTGAGGTGTAGATACTATTGTACCGTATTCGCCGTTCGGGTGCGAATCGGTTGTCATCTACCCAGCACAGTTACAAAACTCCGACTGCTACTGAAAATTTCCCTACAGAAAATCCCTAACATTTACCGACCCAGGAATCGAACCCAAGCTTCGGTAGTCGCAATTCTGACCGCTAGATCAAGAAGAAGAGAAGGTGTAGTAGTCGGTTCTTGTCTCTATGTAAATATTATAGGTGTACCTACCTTTTTTGCAATGATTCTTAGTTCTTTTTTATATATTCTTTAAGAAGATAATTTATAAATCATGACATCATGTGAAACCTATATATGTACATTTTTATTGCAACGAATGGTCGGAACCTTTCGAGATTTTTGTGACTTGATACACATAGGGAGAGAGACTGTCACTTGTACAGATTTATATAGAAACACACAAGAGCCCCCTGGGTCTTAGGCCATCTTCGAGATCCTGTGCAACAGTGCTTGGACACAGTCTTGTAATGAGTAAATCATCCTACAAGACTTTATCGGAAGTTTAAAACAGTACTTATTATTTAAATAGTTGCTATGAACAATTAAAAAAATCCTACTTGAGGTATCCAGCGGGTCCACTGCTTAACGCTGTTGCTATTCGGAGCCATAACTTAGAGCTACCGCAGACAATTAAATCCAGCAAGTCATCTCTTGTCTGCTTCCCAGCAACGCCTTAATGCGAGGTTCGAGTCCCACTATGGGACGCCGTTAGCAGTGTTACTTAATTTTATTTTATTTGCTCGTCTTGAGGCCCTTGTCTCAATGTTCTTTCCTAATAGTGACGATCACTCTTGTCCCGAACGACATAATCTGGAAAAATTTACACGGTGACTCTATCTAAAAGCTATAAATTTAGTATATCAATTCATTGCCAATACCAATAGGATTATTTCATTGAAATAATGGATGAATCAGTTGTTGAATTATCTCATGGCTTTCGATTACTAAATCATGCACACCGCATGCCAATGCTGTTTCTGTCTTGATGAATCTCGTTTCGAAACTAAATTTAGATTTCAATGAATACTGATCAAAGTGAGCGATATCATGTTTATGTATATTTCACACCTGTAAATTATTTTATTGTAGCGAAAATATTAACATTGAAGTGTGAATTAATTTATTATGTTTTTATATTGACTAGCGCATTTGCCTCTAAGTGATCGTGAGCGCAACTGATTGGCGTTAGGCTTTTGTTTCATTTGTTAAGTTGGCCAAAATGTTCTAATTTTTTTTTTCTTACTAGTCAGTCTTTTTTTTTTTTGTAAAATAACTGCTACTCTCGAAATATTTCCTGCACCGTGAGTGCGGTTATAAAGCACAAATATTACGAAACAATTTTCTGTAGGTCATACAAATATTTTTTCCGTGCATCGAACACGCGACACGAAGTGCAATAGTCAATCGCTCAGCCACCGCGCCAACCGTGCCGTCAAATGTTATCCGATTTTTTATTTAAATAATTCTCAGTTCCATGCCGGAATTTGGTATTTTGTACGGTGGATGACGAAAGGCTTGCCAACTGGAGCTTAATAACGGCATCGAAACATGAATGTACGCCCTATAACTCTTTGAAGCATACAATAATGATGCTGTTTTATAAAAGTCCTATCCAATTTATAAACAAGGTTGCACACTGGAAATGGCATCTAATCAGCGAGCATCGAAGGAAATCGCTTTCTATGTAAATGTAAACGCATCCTTACAGTGTTACCGAGTTATTTCCAATGTTATGACGGCCTTAAATTGATGAAAACCAAGAACAAGTACTGTTTATCTATAAAATTATTGCTCAATCCTCGGTGTTTGAAAACCTACGTATAATATAAAAAACGATCTGAGGCCCTAGTGTAAGTTTCTTTCGACAAACTCGCATTCGGCACTCCGATTGGTCCGTTTTGTGCTCTCCACCAATTGGAGCGCCGAACGCGTTCGATGCGCTAAATCGAGTTTGTCGAAAGAAACTTACACTAGAGTCTCTGATTTGCTGTCAATTGATTTTAGATTTTGTTCTGCATATTTGCTGCTGATTTTGTCAGTCAAAGATTTGAGCATGCTTTCTGCAATTTGTGGTAAGCCTTTTATGTTTCTTGTCTGTTCTTCTCCATAGGCAGTCAATAGTTTGGAACGTGACACCTAGAGTGTAACTATTCTTAAGCACCTGTATATGATCTACATTAATTAAAACATATCTTATCTTTAACCATAGACTTGTGTTAAGTTACAATACACAACAAAGACCCAGTGCCGGATTAAGCAAGCGCGGGGCCCGTAGCAAATTCTATCGAATCGAAATCCCTTGATCTGCTATGGGCTCTTAAGTATAAAGTGACTTATGAAGAAAAGCTCGTCAGCAAAATATCAGTTACCGATTGTCTGACGTGGATTGTCTTAGTCAGAAAACAGGTGTAACGTTTCACGTTTTTGTGACATTCAGTAAATTCAGTATACCACGTCTTAATAAGTTTCACTCAAAAAATTACGCCTAGGCAGAGGTGGACGGGTTAGGAATACGCGGGGCCCCCTTTTGCTTGGGGCCCGTGGCAATTGCTACTCTTGCTACGTGGTTAATCCGGCACTGCATAGACCTCGGCTTGTTGTGGCCACATGAGATTGAGAATATCTTATAATTGTAAAGCTACACTCACAGGTTTCACCGTCACTTTTAATACCTAAACACTACAAAGCCCCATAAAATTGCTATAATATATCACATTAACCATGAGACGACCACATTAATGGAACGTTCTTATTTCTTAAGCGCAGTATTGCGCTGACTAGTCGCGTACCAAGGGCGGATCCGGGGGGGGTCATTAGGTCTTCTAGGTCGACCACTGATAATTTTTCTAATCGCATTGATCGTACAGTATTTATTATTGTAATCGATTAGGAGCCTGTCTCGACTAGACTTCAAACATGTGACCCCCCTGACTTGAAAGCTGGATCCGCCCTTGTCGCGAACACGATTAAGGGAATCGTTCATGCCGTAGTAAAAAAAAAAATGTGCCCAGGGTGTGCTCCCGAGGATCACTGGCAACACTCGTAGAGGCTCTTTACTTATACCCCTGGCGTTAAAGCTCTGTTTCGTTTCTTGTCGTGTAGGTATTTCTCATAGCCGTTTCTATTTATTGTGTAAGTGAAACCGAAAATATGATGAAGACGGTTTTCGTTGTCTTCGTTTTTAACCCAAGCCATTTTGAATGAGGTCATTGAACATTGATGGATGCCAGTACCTGTCATGCATGACCTATTTTCGGAACAAGTTAGTCAATATAAAAATCTCGGCCACATGAACACAGTATGTGCGCAACGCGTTATTTTTTCATAGGTGCGCACCATATAGAGAATAGATCAGTGGCGTGTTGATTCAATGTGACATCCCATATACAATTTCATGTCCACCATACATATCATCACACTGAATTTCCGTAAGATTAGGCAGAGGTGTGTTTTTGTATCACATTCGCCGAAGTCATATATAACAAAGTAGAAGGCGACCTTATTGCCATCTACCGGGGACAACACAGAACTCCGGGTGAGAATTGATATACAAAAAAACTCAGTGACATTTTACCCGACTCGGGAATCGAACCCGAGATAGCTCGGCAGTCGCTTGCGGCCAATGAGGCAGTTGGTCATTAATAATTAACGTTTGCTTCAATTCCCTAACTCCAACGCGCAATGGGGCAATATCAATTATATTATTTCTATCTCACGAAAACTTGTCACGTGACTTTTAAATCTAAGACCATAAAGGTTAAAATGGAATAAATCACCGGCCTTCTTGAGATAGAAAAACTAGACATATTATTACTATAATCCTATAGGGCAGCAGCGTCCTCTTACTAATCGGTGAGCCACTGCGATCCCCAAACCGCCTGCCAAGCGTGGGGATTATGGCAAACCCCCTGAGGCAAACCCCTTGAGGGAGGCCTCCGTCCAGCAGTGGACGTCTTCTGGCTGATGATGATGATGATTATGATAGGGCGAAAACATATTGAAGTGCAATGAAGCGATGCACTGATGTATGAGCCTTAGTCGAATATTACGACACATACGTGTGGAGAGTTACCGGCCTTTTGTTGGCCGGAAACGCCATAAATTTTTAATAAATTGATTATTGTATTGTTTAGGTTTATCTACGAGACAGAACATCACAACGGCATCGCAGAGTTGCTGGAGATCCTCGGCTCCATCATCAATGGCTTCGCGTTGCCGCTCAAGGAGGAACACAAAATGTTCTTATTGAGGGTAAATAATTAATATTTATGCTGTATATCTATCAATAATGAATGTTTATGATGTACTAGCTTCCGCCCGCGGCTACGCCCGCGTTGTTTGCGAACCCGTACATTTTCCGGGATAAAAAGCTTATGTGCTATTCTAGACTATAATCTATCTCTGTGCCAAATTTTATCCAGATCCGTTCAGCCGTTTTGGCGTGAAAGAGTAACAAAGATCCATCCATCCATCCATCCATCCTCACAAACTTTCACATTTATAATATTAGTAGGATATATCATAGAAAATATATTGAATCTCTAATTTATTTGGGAGATATCTTACCTAATACATATCCTACTTACCATAATTATGTTTATTTATTTAGTACATGGAAGACTTACAGCTAGATAAACTTAAATATAACACAAGCTTGTTCGTCTGGAATGTTTAATGGATGTTAATGATATCGTAACTTTTATTATATGTATATTTGTCAATTCACATACATACTACATTTAATTAAAAGAAAAGACTTTGAAAAAAAAAAAACATTAATTGTTATATGTCTAATAATGATATAGATATCTCTAGATACCCTGTTGTTGATATTTAAGTAAATATCAAAAATAAGCCGGGGGACCTCTTAGATTAAAGTGTTTCACAGAACGGTCCCCCGACTGCAATGACAATTTTATTTATCTGTTTAGTAAGCGAGTAAATGAGTGACCTTTCTCTTTGTTTATACAGATTAACTAATACAACGTTTTTTTTTACTTTTTAGTTCATTTTTTTGACAGGGCATTCGTTTATTCGTTTTAAATTAATTTTTAATGTAATTTCCAGGTACTACTGCCGCTACACAAGGCGAAGTCTCTCTCAGTATATCATCCGCAGCTCGCGTATTGCGTCGTGCAGTTCCTGGAAAAGGACCCCTCGCTCACGCAGCCTGTAGTTAGGTAAGATATGCATTTATTCAAAAGTTTTCCACTCACAATCGAATATATATGAAGATCCTGGTTTTATAAAATATATTTTCAACGGAATAAGGTTTATTTTTCTAGCTGTTGCCATAATAACGATCACTTTTGCTGTTTTACAAGTAAAACAGTCTTGTGCGATCTCCCAAGAAATATATTTTGAAGTAGATATTGAAAAAGCATTTGTTTTTTGTTCTGGCCTAAGAATATCAGTGGCGGAGGTGAGAAAGCAGTCGCTCCATGTAAAATACTGATACTCAGCCGGGTTTGGTTAGATTGGGATTCGACCCGTTGGCAAAACGCTAACGGGTAATAATAACAGATAGTATATGCCTGCCATTTTGTTTACAGGGCGTTATTAAAGTATTGGCCGAAGACCCACTCGCCCAAGGAGGTGATGTTCCTGAACGAGATGGAGGAGATCCTCGACGTGATCGAGCCGGCCGAGTTCCAGAAGATCATGGACCCGCTGTTCAAGCAGCTCGCCAAGTGTGTTTCAAGTCCTCACTTCCAGGTCAGTTCATACCTACGCACACAAAAAAAATGAGTTTAGTAATACGTGAGTAATGAGATGTTTTAATAATGAGTTGGTCTGCTCGATCGATCGACCGCTGGGATCAACAAAAAAGATACTGAATACCGTACTATATTATTAACTAACTTCCGTCCGCGGCTTCGCCCGCGTGGTTTACGATCCCGTACATAAAAGTCTATGTTTCCAGATGTTATTATGTGTTCCAGACTATAATCTATCTCTGTACCAAATTTCATCCAGATCCGTTCAGCCGTTCTGGCGTGATTGAATAACAAATATCCATCCATCCATCCTCACAAACTTGCACATTTATAATATTAGTAGGATTAGTAGGATACTTGTAAATAAGAATTGAAATATTAATAAAACGACAGGGTTCAAAGAACGTTTTCCTTTAGCTTTAATCGCTAAGGCTATCACCACATTTTGCACCATATTAAATTTCCACTTATTAAACTATAATAACGCTTATTCTCAAAAGAAATCAAACGTCTCAGACTGCCTCATTGGTTTAGTGGTCGCAAGCGCGACCACTGAGCGTGAGGTCCTGGGTTCGATTCCCGAGTCGGGCAGTGTTATTGAGTTATTCCATATGAAAATTCTCAGTAGCAGCACGGAGTCTGGAATTGAGCCCGATAGATGGCAATAGGCTCGCCCCCTATTACATGGGACTTTATAAAATCATCGGCGAATCACCCTTATGTATAGGCGTGATGATATGTTATGTTAAATCAAACGTTGGGGAAAAAATCCTCTACTACAAAATCCTATCCAGGTCGCTGAACGCGCGCTCTACTACTGGAACAACGAGTATATAATGTCCCTAATATCGGACAACGCGACTCACATCCTGCCCATCATGTTCCCCTCGCTGTACCGCAACACCAAGAGCCACTGGAACAAGACCATCCACGGCCTGGTGTACAACGCGCTGAAGCTCTTCATGGAGATGAATCAGAAGCTCTTCGATGAGTGCACCCAGCAGTACAAACAGGAGAAACAGAAGTGAGTTTGACGTCATTGTTATGGGTATTAGATAGGTTTTTTAACACTACTTGGCAATTTTAATCGATCGAAAAAAAGATATAATAATAAAAACTGCCTCAGTGGTCTAGTGGTCGTAAGCGCAACTGCTGAGCGTCAGGTCCTGGGTTCGATTCCCGGGTCGGGCAAAGTGTTATCGTGTAAATAAATCTTTGTTCAAATCACTTTGCTAGCTCATTTATGTATTGTTGTTATTAAAAACTACGTTATTCCTGTTATAATACAAAAAAAAAATCATTTTGTCAGCTTTCCATATTTGGTCAATTACATCATTGTAAACCAATATTTTGAAAAGAGTATCCATGGAGTTTCTTGCCGGTCTCTTCTCCATAAGACCCACCAGCTTTGGAACCGTGCGCCTAGATTCATAACGTTTTAAAAGTGCCTGCAAAGGCCCATTTGAAATAAAAAACTTTGACTTGACATACGTGTTCCTAATACTTGTGAAATAAAAAATGGTGATTGTTTCGTGTCCTATAGTACACAACACAGTTCAAAGCTGCGCAAAAGCACGCCTCGCTGTAATCAAAAATATATCGCGTGAGTTTCGACGTAACTGCTATCGACGACGGTGCATATAACATTTTGTACCAACCGTAAAAGGTCCATATAACATCTACATATATAGATATTATAATGTGCTTATTGATACCAGGGAGCGCGAGCGACTGCTACAGCGGGAAGAGGTGTGGCAAGCTTTAGAAGCGAAGGCGGCAGCCAACCCGTGCGCGCGAGTGCCGCCCACACCCGACGCGCTCAATGACGACACGCTCTGCAACCTTACGTACCAGCGCATCGAGCAGGAGGCGCAGGAGGTATGTGACTCACTTTTTTTTTTTATAAAATAACGTTGCCCCACACTAGGATTTCTCCTGTATTGTGTGCACAGTTTAAAAACATACATGTCACATGCACACTACCAGACCCGAAGCAATTATCTGTAGATCATACAAATATTTGTTCCGTGCGGGGATTGAACCCGCGACACGTAGCGCAAAAAGCTAATCGCTTAGTCACTGCGCTAAATGTGTCGTCAAACTTGATTATCAACATCAGATAATTTTTCCCCATTGCTGAGACTCAGGTCTTCACTGTGAAGAACACACTTGCCATGGTCTTTATATTTCAGGATAGATGCACCATGATTACATAAATAAATGTTCCTGTTAGCTACAATAAATATATTCTTCTTACGTAATGAAAGCGTGACAGCCCTACTAAGATGTGTGTAGTCACAAGCCCTAGCGATGTGAGTACGTTAAGATGGAAGCAAGTGTATATGTCTCTGAATATCATGATCATCATCTCATCGAATCATGAAGATGAAAATCAGTATTTCCACTGCATGCACCTTGCTTCGTTTGTCACTGACTCAGTAGCAAATTCCAGACCTTGCGGTACCGTTTTTTTAACATTACAATGATTAACACTATCTCTCCCTCCACAGCTCCGAAAACAAGGTTACAACGCGAGCAAACCCCTCCTCCGCAAGAAGTCTGAGCTGCCCGCAGACTCCACGACTGTGAAGGCGTTGATCGAGCACAAACGCGCGGACCCGTACCTGTCGACGCCGCCTGACGTCAACCAATGCTAGCGCACCACGCAGACGAGCCCGCACACCAACATACACATGCCTTACGAACCAGTCGGGAGAACGGAGCAAGCCTTGGAACTCGCTGGTTGAACGGTAGATGGTGGAATAAGTACGCAATATAGCTGATTGACTAGACACGCCTTAAGAAACTGATGTCTGTCTCAACTGACGGAAATGAAAAGGAATAAACTCGCTTAAGTTGAAGAACCATTTCCACCGCTAAAAAATGAATAACGGATCTGTCAACGGCCTCTACAATTTTGAGCAATCAATACAACAGATTTGACACAATTTATATTATACGAATTATGCCAGGACGTGTTTATAAAGTGTCGGACATTTGACCACTGGTAACAACGAGTGGTCACTAGAGTGTGCGAGCGAGAGGACGCTATATGAGTGACACGAGTGACGCATTGTGGTTTATATTGAATAGTTAGTACACATATATTATTACGGTAGTGTCCTTTTGTTGATGTTTTATATCCACTTAGGTCGACAATCGCGGGCGATCGCGTGATCACCGACCAATCGAAGGCTGTATGCTTTTGCACGCGGCCTCCTGATTGGTCGGTTATCACGCTATATAAATTGCTACTTAAATGTACTCCAAGCACTGCTGTTATTGTATTATAATCTAAACAAAGTTTCTTTCGTCGCGTTGTCGACCTTTAATATACGGAAGTGAGGCAAAATGTGAGTGTGAACTGAGATGTAGTTTTCTTTCGGTGGTCCTTCACGAGTACATAACAATTGCTTTCTTACATAGCCTAAAAGGTCTGACAGTAAGTTTTTGATTGAATTTTTTATTATATTATCATTGAGCCAATCAAAAATGTACGTCGATAATTATCTATGGTTAACACAAACAAAATTTTCATTCTATGAGTGGGACGTTTCATTTTCAATATGCATCACAAAGCGACTTGCTTTCGTAAAGTTTACTTATTCTATTATAATAAGTAACAGGTTAAACACCATTCCAGCAGAACCACCTACGAAATGTTTAATAAAATGTTTTAGCCCAATCGTGTATTAATTTAATTATATTTAGATGTATAATCATGTTAATTTTAACGCCATACTGTTCTAAGTTACGAGAGAATATCAATCGTCATTGAAAAATACAGTAAAATATAAAATAGATTAGGTTTTATTATATGCGTTTCAAATAAGAAAATAGGTGGACGGACGCCATTTTGTAAACATCTGTTTACGCATAGTACGTAAAACCTATGTATAGATTGAAAATTACAATTGATATTCTCACGTATCTTATTAAATCTTTAATTTATTGTTTATAAAAACCAAATACATGAACACATAAATGTTTGTACTGATACTATTTGTTTGACGTAGATATCATTATTTTGTCTAAGGTTCTCACAATTATGTAAAGTATTTTATGTCAAGCGGTAGTTATTTTATATTTTAGTCGATATTGTATACTGGGCGAGAGGGTACCCTAAGCACAATACTAACGACACGACATTGCATTTCATTTAATCATTACTAAACATATTTTAAAAGTTCTGTTATTATTATTATTCTCGCCTTTCTAACGGTAACATATTCAGTTTACGTACTTATTCATAACTTAACATAAGTAGAAATTTAGATGTTTCGGTTACTATCTTTAAGATTGTAATAAACCTATCTACCGTCCTACGGTTACTAAATATTTGTTCTATACGAAGACTTACATGTGCTATCCGCTTCTCGCATACTGAACTTGCTTCCTCCACATTTGCTCTAGATGTTATTAGGTAACGTAGTAGAAATACACAAATGTTCCACAAATAAGCTGAATATGTGCCCGTTCGTACATTCGACGTGTAGTTAGTTTATTTATAAAGAATATGCCTATCTGCCTTTATGAAGTATGTTAGTTTGAGTCGGGGCACCCACGGTGATGTATTTCGATTTATTTTAAGTTTTATTATTTCGTGTGTATAGAGTGCCAAAGGAGTTTGTGTTGAAGCCATTTCAAACAGTCGACTTATCATATGATGTGTAATGTATGTATAAAATGTATAAGAAGAGCTTCGGGAACGAGAGAGAGTGATTGCGAGCACCTATGTATGTAATGTAGTAATTTATTTTTTTATTTTAACATAACTTATCCATGTTATTGAATGACGACTGAAAGGAAATTAATCAAGTGTTTTTATCAAAGTATCCGATACTATCGACTAAAGAAGCTAGATTTTGTAACTTTTATATTTATAGTTGTTTGCAATAATATGTATAATGACGTTAAAAATGGATGTACAGTTTCATGTTATAAAAATATGAAGTTCTAATGGCCAGTTTACAAAATACATTTTTAAACTTGATGGTATCGTTGTTTATGTGTAAATGATAGCTCATGAAGCATTTATATTAGTTTTTAGAGCTCTCATTATTACAATATGTACTTCATATGAAACCAAAACAGTTTCACGTTTTTGATCTCGTAATAGCAACAGTATCAAGTTTTTAAATAGCTTTTTGGACTCGAAAGACTTGAATCACCTGAGGCCTTACTATGAGCTCTTGTTGCCAGCCAGATGCCGTCGCAAGCTGTTCTTTTAGTATGAAACGTGACCGGCTGCTGGCTGACAACTTATTAGAGCTCCTACTAACCCCCTGGCCTTTGATTATAGTTGATAGTATCCAATACTTACTTTATCCACCACCAGTTTTCATTACAGCGAGTGTCTGTCCTGGACTAAAACATAAACGGTTTTAAAATAAGGTATAGTATAAACTTAATTATGAAATATTTTGCAATACGCTTCTGGTAAGCGAACGAGTGCAATGTTTTGATATATGATACATATAATGTTCCGGACAGTGACTTGCTGACTGACTGTAAATCCGTCTGTCTGTTAGCGTGACGCATGATCGACGAATGACCTCACTTTAGCAAATTATTTGCAAAACGCTGTTCTACAAATTGATAAATTTTGTATAAATATTTATAACGATAATGTAACTGTTGAAAACAAATATTGTAACAGATGACATATTATAAGGTGCTTATGATTATCGTTATAATACAAAGTTGTGCATATAACGCGAGTTTAATTTATTTACATAAGATCCATCGTCCCTTTTATCAATCTCAATAAGATACATATATCTGTAATAAGGTGTTGGAAGGGATGAAAGGTTCCCCTTGTCCTAGAAGAAATTCTGTAAGAATTATAGTTTATTTTTGGACTATATAATGTTAAATATCTCGAAAACGGCGAGTCCTAGACAAAAAATGATGAAATTTTTTCCCCCCTTTAAGATACCCCTGCTACTTATGCTGTACCTATGATATGCCATGCTGTAATCCCCGAAAAACAAGGCATAAAGTTATCATGACTCCTTGGACTCATTGAAATTGCCTGAGAATGTGACGACGATCATATTTGATACAAAATTGGTTCGCCCTCCTACTCATGGACTGATTCATCGATCTAATGGTCGCAAGCGTGGCTGCACAACGTGAGATCTTGAATTCGATTTCAAGATCGGACATAGTGTTATTGGGTATACCTTTGTTTACAAGATTTTATAGGTTTGAAAATCTAGACGGGGAATTTATACGAAAGAAAAACAAATATAGTATTCAAAACTATTTATTGATATAATTTATTTCTCTTATTTATACATTATATGCAAGGACTGGTTGCGAGTAGTTGTATGTGCATAAAGCTGACGATATACAGGAGAACAGGGTTGATAGTACGGAAAAATACATTTGAAGTATGTAGAAATTGCAAAACCATTTTACTTTATCCTACACGGTGTTTTACAGGAGCCTTGATCCGTATGATACTAATTACTTATCTTGTCACAGTACTACTGTGTCATTCTCACTACAAAACATGACAGTGGTGCATGGTAGCAGTGGGCACGCAGAACGGATGATGGTCGATGGGGCTATAAGCTTCTGAAATGGTGACCGCGTACCGAAATGCATAATGTGGGAAAGCCAAGGTGGAGTCGCCTATGTCCAGCATTGGACGTCTTTCGGCCGAGATGATGATGACGAGAATAGTTGTCATAGAGAATAAGGCCCCTATTTTTTACTTGATAGTTACTTTATACTACCGATTTCTGCGACTACACGAAAATTAATAAACCTATTACTGCGAACCAAAATATAAGGATACAATCTACAGCTATTATGCACGGGAGAAAACAGTACATACATAATTGATAAACTATATTTAATAAAATAAATACATACGAAAATACTCGCAAAAAGTCTACACCACTTTATACACATAATTACATAATTATATTTTCATCGCATATTGTTTCGCTTAAATAATAACTTAGGGTAAGCAGATAAACGTATAAACACTACTCTTTATAGAGTAACAGTCTGTAGCATGGTTTTAAATATAATCTCAATGCCCCATTCACTAATGAGTCGATTACAAATCATATAACATTGACCGGACAATGCGGACAACAATCTACATTGACCGGGTAATAGCTGGACGTTATTGCGCGTAAAAAAAGTTATATAATAGCAACTATTTTCAAATTTGTTGTAATTATAATGGACTTCATCAATATTTCATAGGACCAACCCATTTTTGGAATGGTGCACCTAGAGTCTTGACGTTTTAAAACTGCCCACAAAGGCCCATTAGAAATAAAAAGCTTCGACTTTGAATAGTAGCATAATTTTTATAGACAGTTCTGATTTTCGTCTGTGTATTTCAATTTGGTGCCTCACAGTTTCGGCGCCGTTGTATAAAATTAGAACTATTTCTCCTTTTTATTAACTTCACTACGTAACTTTTAAATGAACTTTATAACTTTAATATAAATAAGCAAAATGAATGCGTTTCCATTAATTGACTAAACTAAAGCACAAATCACTAGCCGAATTTAATACAATAAATATCCTTATATGTCACGGCAAAAAATGTCACGCAAGTAACGCGCTGGCTGTTGCTGCGTGTTTCTTTAGTCTGCCTATTCACTGAAGTAGAGCAGCAGATACAGCTCGTGCCGACATGATTGGAGAAGACTGAAGCAGAACCGAAAAAGTGATTAAAATAATAATAATTACATGAAAACACTTAGGGGACCCGATAAATACTGGAATATTCGTTTTTTCTCTCTGCCACTCTTCAATAGACGGCCGCGTATACGTAGTTATCTAATGGATCGCGTTCTTCGCGTGGTATTTTTTGTCATGGCATAGCGAATTAGGTTTCAGTTAGGCCACGATACTTCATTAACAAGAACATCCAGGTGAGATAGGAATGCAATTAAATCGTAGACTAGACTAACTTTCAATTTGACATAGATTTAGGGAACATCTTGAAAAAATAATACATTTACATATATTACTTATGTATTGCTGTGAGAAATTTAGTATATCACACCGAAATATTATGTAATCTTTAAAACAAAGAAAACACTCAGATCATACAAGGACTCTCTTTCCATATCGCACCCTTAGAATGAAAGTGATCTAACTCAAAATTCCTGAACAACCAAAACTGACCTTAAAAAGTATACTATTTTGAAGAATTTCTTGCCCATTTCCCACAAATTACATTTTTGATTTAGATCACTTTTGTTGTGAGGGTGCGATATGTATTGCCAAGGAATCTACATAATTATATATGCGACATGATTTCCTAAACACGTTAAATATTTAATAATATATACAATGAATGTCTTCTAACGTAATGTAACAATTTTTACATTTTATACAATTTTATTCGTGATTACATTCGAAAGTGTAAACTGTGTATAGAAGAGTCAAACAGTAAAAATATTAAAACAGCGATATAAAATCCCTTTTGTAAATGATTAATCATACAACTTGTCGTTGTCCAAATGAAAAAGACCTACAATTTCATTGTTCCAAGCGGAAATTCTCACGCGCTTCGATATAAGTAATTTTAGAGATAAAATATCGTATAGAAAGCCACTAAAACCACAACTGTATCCGACCACACTGCATATCAAGTGTTTAACGTACTGTTTAGCGACCTACCACAGTAGTACAGAGACAACTGCCATCTCGACGTCATCAATACCTAAAATAGTTCCAATGTTTTATTAAAAGATGGTTTTGTACAATTCTGATGACGTCGTTGGTATGAGTCATGTAATACCATTTTCGTTCACTTTTAAAAGAATAAAACAGATCTTAGTGGTTACTCCCTAAGACTACTGTAATTTTTTTTTTACTGAACCCTCACAAAGCCCGAGGGTTGAACAAGTACAGATATCGACGAAAATTCGGAAAAAGTACGCGAGCTATGGTCGCCATGTTTTTTCGGTATATCTCGATTGTAACATGATCTTTAAAGGCGCGAGAATTGTCCTGCTAGCTACTGACCTTTCTAATCTAATTTCTATTTGTAACATCTCGTCGTTGAGTACAAATATATACACAATTATTGGGTACGGAACCCGATCCAAGTGTGTAAACGTTATTTGTTTCAATTATCTAGCAGTTAAAACGTATTGTTATATCGCTAGTTTTCGTAGGTAACACAAATGTCTAACTTGCCATTATCATTTCATAACAATTTACTGTACAATTCGATTATATGAATAATCAAATATTTTAACTATATTTTATATTACAGCGAGATTATTGATTGTATACAATATGTGAACTGACATAGCCGTAAGTACTTTAGGTAAGAAAAGTTGGAAATGGATGGTCACAGTGTCAATAAGTTCTTCAACCACATAATAAAACATGTAGTCATACATAAAATTAATAACAGCTACAGAAACACAAATTGAACCATATTCCAAAAAAAATGGCTATATGGTTTTTATGGAAACGATTGAATATTTTTTTTAGTTGTATTTCTAAGCCATAGGCCGTACATAATCGAACCATATTAAAAAAAAAAAAAAAACATGTATATGGTTTTTAAAGAAACGGTTTGATTTAAAAAATACCCTCTTTCGAAAATCGAACAACATTTTTACTACTTTTTTTTTTGTTTTGTGATAGCATTTCTTACCCATAGTACGTACATTTCGGGCTACTCAGCGATTGCTTCTATTTCCTCCTGTTGTGCAGCGTGTGTTTGAGCTGCTGTATTTCGTCGTGCTGCCTCGCTAGCTGCTCGTTCAGCCCAGCCACGTGTTCCGTCAGCACTGACATTTGTTCCTCGTAGTTGTGCGACGTTGAATGTAGCTCTTCTTCCTGTTGAACGAATTTATATGATTAATGAGTCAGCGCCCTTTAGTAGTATAACAAAACATAGACTCACGCCTGCAGTCCTCAAAGGGTTAGGCAGAGGAGTATTACTGAACAGACAGATTTCGCATATGCCGTTGAGTCTCATGCAATAGGGCATAGTTCCAGACTCCGTACCGCTACTGAGAATCCATACAGAAAAACCCAGTAACACTGCCCGGCCCGGGAATTCGAACCCAGGATCTCACATTCAGCAGTTGCAATTGCGACCAATGAGGCAATCAACTACTGCATAATGCAATTTTTTTTTTTTATTATGACGATCAAGTTATTGATAACAAAAAATTTTTTTTTTTTTTTTTGTTTTATAAAAACATTGCCCCACACTAGGATTTCTCCTGTATCGTGGGTACAGTTTACAAACATACATGTCACATACACACACAACTTTCTAAGTTGCCATGTATTTAGAAAAAAAGAAATGAAAAAAAAAAAATAAGAAATCGTTGCCCCACTCTAGAAATAATTCCTGTATCGTGGGTGCGTTTACAAATACATATATTCACATACCTAAAGACGCAGACCCGAAACAACTATCTCGCGCAACTAACAACTAGCAGTCGATCTCTATATACCTCTCTGTGGCGTCCGTATATATTGAAACGTTCTAAGAAATTATTTAATGTTGCTAAATATTGGTCCACAAAGAGTAACTTCATTATGTACGCCTTTTGGCACACAACGGCCTCATTTAAACAAGGTTCAAACAGGTTATACCAAACAGATAACAAATCAATTTATAAATACTCGTTGTAACATATGGCGGTATGACTCACCGTGCCAATAGTGTTATGTTTAATTTTAAATCATACACCTTTATGCTCAGCAGTCACTTGAACTACTGAGCGTGAGATCCTGGGTTCGATTTCCGGGTAATAAAAAGGGTTGTATGCTCGCCCTTATTAAACTAATTAAAATAGTATTGCTTGTGAAGTCTTTGAACACAGACAAAGTATTAACTACATAACATAAACAGCATCACGCCTGTATTCCCCGAAGGGTTAGGCAGAGGTGTATTATTATACACCCACATTTCGCCGATGCTGTTATTGAGTCCCATGTAATAGGGGGCGAGCCTATTGCATCCATTGCACAGTTCCAAGCTCCGTGCTGCTACTGCGAATTTACATATAGAAAAAACCAATAACACTTTGCCCGACCCGGGCATCGAATCCAGGACCTCACGCTTAGCAGTCGCGCTTGCGACCATTAGACCAATGAGGCAGTCAATTAGTTATATTAACTACACTAGTTATTATAAAATCCACTTTTGAATGTCGCTATGACTGCACCTATACAGAATTATGGTATATTTGTGTCTGTGACTGTACTACTTTTTTTTTTTAACTTTGCCCCACACTAGAATAATTCCTGTATCGTGGGTGCGTATATTATAAATGTGATCTGATTCAGTGGCTGAGAGATCGACTGCTGAGCTGCGTGTCGCGGGTTCGATTCCCGCACGGAATAAATATTTGTATGATCTACAGATATTTGTTTCGGGTCTGGGCCTTCGTGTATGTAAATACACACCGTGCCTCGGAAAGCACGTAAAGCTGTTGGTCCTGCGCCTGATCTCTCTCCGGTCGTGTCGGATTGCCGTCCCATCGGACTATGAGAGTGAAGGAACAGAGAGAGCACCTGTGTTTGCGCACACACTTGTGCACTATAATATCTCCTGCGTAGTTGGCTAATCTCCGGTGAGATTGGCCGCCGTGACCGAAATTCGGTCAGGAGAACATTATTATTATAAATGTGAAAGTTTGTGAGGATGGATGAATGGATGGATGGATGTTTGTTATTCTTTCACGCAAAAACTACTAAACGGATCTGGATGAAATTTGGCACAGAGATAGGTTATAGTCTGGAATAGTACATAGGCTACATTTTATCCCGGGAAAACGCGGGCGGAGCCGGGGGCAAAAGCTAGTATTCACATACACAAACACCCAGGCACGAAACAACTATCTGCAGATCATACAAATATTTGTTCCGTGCGGGAATCGAAGCCGCGACACATAGCGCAGCCGTCGATCTCTCGACCACTGCGCCAACCGTGCCGTCACTTGCAACCGGTCTCTATAACACATGGATCACTCACCAGTCTGCTGATGGTGTTGTGTTTCTCGCTCAGCGTGTACTCATCGATCTGCTTATCTCGCTCCATCTCCTCGAACCGGAGACGCAGCATTTCGCACTATACAAATATAACATATTATAAAAACGTAAGAAGAAAGCAGTGATAGCCTAGCGGTTGAAAGTTTGCCTTCCATGCAGGAGGGTCTGAGTTCAAACCCGGCCTGCACCTCTGACTTTTCGGAATCATGTACGGATCAGAATTTATCATCATTTGCGTTTACGGTAAAGGATAACATCGTGAGGAAACCCTGCACACCTGAGAGGGCTCCATAAAGTTCTAGATGGTGTGTGTAGTTCGCCAACTCGCACCGGGCCGGCGTGGTGAAGTCAAGCCTAACCTTTCTCATTCTGAGAAGAGACCCTTGTCCAGCAGTGGGACAGTAATGGGTTAAATTTATTTTATAAAAACGTAAAATATGTAATAAATGCAGAAAATATTTCTGATCAATTTGTTTATTACATGCCTATGTATGCCTCTGTTATTTTAGTTAAAACATAACATATCATCACGCTTGTACTGCCCGAAGGGTTAAGTAGAGGTGTACTGTAACTCTTCGGAAGTAGCAGCCAGGAGTTTAGAATAGGGCCCAGTAGAAGGCAGTAGGCTAGCAACCTATGGGACTTAATAACAGCATCAAAGGTGTTAAATAGTACACCTCTACCTAATCCTTTGAGGACAAAGGCGTGATGCAATGCAAGGTTTTAAATATTTAATTACACAAGACTAATACCTCTTTAACATAATGTTCAGTCTTGCTCTTCAACTCCTCACGTTCCACTTTCAGCTCGCTAATCTTATTCCTAAAGTACGTCTTCATCCGTTCCTCCCTAGTCTCTACTTCTTGGGTCAGCAGGAAGGGTACTTCGAGGGCACCCAGTAGGCCTGTGACCCTGCCCTCGGCGTCTACCGTAGTTTCTCCGAAGGTATTGAAGTCTCCGGAGTCGTGGCCATCTCCTCTCCTCTTCTGAGATGCGGATACGTATTTTGCTACTTCTAATTTTAGGCTTTCATTCTCCATTTGAAGCATTTCGAACTCCATTCTTAGTTTTTGATTATCCTGAAATAGATTTATCAGTCAGCATTTACAATACCCCGAGATCGTGTGACGCACCCTGGGCAGTCAGCTTCGATACCATCAGTACTGATTGGCTAATCTTTCCACTACCCCACTCACCAATATTCCCACCCTATGTGGGAAGCTTGTGCCCACACGACGGAAGAAAATTCACAATATTGGTCTAATATTGTTATACCAGGGGTGGCCAATTTGATTACACCCAAGATCTACTGTTTACTAACTAAGACTGTGCGATCTACCAATTAAATAATCAGTACTTCTTCATATACTTAACATAGAATCTTATTTCACACATACATATATAATATATGTATGATTTTAATATTTAATGTGAATATATTATAATCATATAACATATTAAAATTACCACACAATTTGAAATGTAAGCATTGGATTATCATAAGTCATTAAATGATTTTCCAACCTTAAAATCAAAACATGTCAGGTTGAAGCAAATTTGCCCTCCGCTAGGAATATTATATGAATACTATTGCGTAAAGATTCTCGGAATTTAAATGAGTAACCATGGAGTTTCTTGCCCGTTCTTCTCCATAGGAAAACAACACTTTGGAACGTGGCAACTAGAGTCTGACTATTCATGAGTGCCTTTAACTGGTCTATACGAATAAAAATATATTATATTTATTATTTATTTGGGTCGATAATGAGTACCTGACGCTGAAGTGTACAAGTGCTTGTCTTGCCCATGCTATCACAAAGTAATTAACTTATAAAATTGTGTTAATAATAGTGCTAAAACCAGACCTGTTCTAACGAGTGTGCCTTCATACTAAGTTGTTCGGTGACGTTCAAGTCTACAGAACTAAGTGCGTCTTCACTGCCAACCTGTGAACATTCATGTCATCATAAAACACACATACCTATTACGTAGGAGAGCAAATCAGGAATTAAATATAGCTTTTTTTTAGTCCTGCCCTTTACTAGGAATAATTTCTGTGTCGTGTGTTTTTGACCCGTAAAATCTATAGACAATATTTTTTCTGTGCGGGAATCAAACACGTGATACGTAGCGCAGTCAACAAGGGTATTGAATTTGAAGAAATTAGAATTTATTTCACAAAAATATTTAATATAAAAAATCCTACCTTTTTTAATTTCATCCTTTATACTTTCTAAGCAGGAATTTAATGATTTGTTTAAAATTTTCGTAAATTGTCTATTTTAAGGTTTGTCAATTTGACGTGTACGATTTGAGGGGGGAGGGTCATGCCACCACTGGCACCAACAGTGTTAAGACATAGACACAAAATTAACCACTTTGGGGATGATAACTAGAGCCCTGAATATCTGCAGTAAGTAATCCCATTTGCTAGTAATAGAACTAACGTGTTTTTATTATATTTAAATTAGTTGATCACACATGCAAATTGTTCTTTTGCTTTTTTTAAAACATGTTTTGAAATCTCTTACCAAACTTCCTCCTTCAGACAAGAAGTCTCCGTTACAACTGGCAGCCTGACTGCTGGTAGCTATGTGCATCTTGTTGGGAGTGCCCCCAAGCCTCTCCTTCTGGGCCTCTTCCAAAGCATACTGTAGCTCTTGGTTCTTGTTCTTAAGCTTGGCTATCTCACACTTGTATTTACTGTCACTCTCGTTTATGTGTCTCTGGTAGTCTTCTAATGATGCCCTCAACTGTGATACTTCAAATACTTTGTCTGATAACTGGAATAAAATGTGTATGGAACACAAAACGTAAAATTAAAATGATAGATTGAATTTTCCCTTTTTTTTTTGGTTTTCCTGTCTGGGGTGAGAGGAGGTGGGGGACTCCTTTCGGCTAAACTCTCCACGGTGGTCCGCCTCGACACGATACGGTGGGCTTCGGGATTTCTTAGGTGTGATCTTCACACTGAAGCCCACCACGGTGCCACCCCCTATTAAGGTCACTTATCCTCATATTCCTGGAGATTTAATACACACTGTGTAACAACTCCCTTTATTATGCTTTTTTTTTGGCAAATCCTATATATGTATTCTTAACTAGCTATTGCCCGCAACTTCGTATACGTGTATTTTGTATTTATTATTAAATTTGTGTTTTGCTACAATAGTAAAAATATGCATATCCCTACTCAAGTTCCCTTTAAAAAAAATCATATCTATTGGTTCAGTGGATTAGTCCTAATGAGGTAACAAACAAATAGGCAGACACTTTTGGATTTATAATAGTGTGGATTATTACTCTATTAAAACGCAACTTTAAGTTACACTCGGAGTTAAGATCTAACGCGTCTTTAATTTTGCCCGGGCTCGGCGTTTGCATACTCTACCCCTCGACAACGTTAGCAGAATTCCGCTCCGTGAAATATGAACCAGCACAGCAGCAACAACGACGCACGCGCCAACTTGTTATATTTACGTGTTTTGTCAATTATTTCCTGTTTTTTCAACTGTATGATGTATGTAAGTGCTAATTATACTCGATTACTGTGAAAATCGTGTTTCAAATCCTTCAAAACTTTAACTTTCGCGCTAAATTGTATTTTTTTTTTGTTGTACAGTGTAGATATTTTTACTCTTCAACAATATGAATATATCCCTTTTCAACAATACTTTCACAACTTGCATATGACAACATGTTATGACACAGGATACTCTCTATTTATAGAACTTAGTAATACATTCAATTATTTAAAGTCCAATTAATATCAATACGATAGTACACTCAGAACAATTAATGTCATATGTATGTGCCACATATCTATTAAAGGGCAAGAAACCACTTTTGGTTGGACTTTTTGCATGATTACACTTCTAGAGTTCAGGGCCCGATCTAGCTATTTAGCCGCTCCGGGCAAAACAATATTTGCCGCCCTTTACAATGACACTTTTTAAGTCTTGTGCATGTTATTCCAGAGATAAAATGTTGCAATTTCTAACCGACCGACGTATGTATGTAATATTGTTGGAATTGTATAATATGCACTTAAATTAGTCTACTTCCCAGTAGACTAATACTACCGTAGACTGCTGTAACTTTGTGTGCACTCCTAACTAGGTATTTGCAACGGTAAAGCAACCGTGTAACCGTCCAGCGCCCTCAATTTTGCCGCCCCTGATTTTTGGCGCTCTGGGCAATTGCCCGGCTCGCCCCCCCTTAGATCGGGCCCTGCTTGAGTTACAAATATCTACACAAGGAGCCTCTACGAGCGACAAATCATGAGATTGTTTGGTGCAACCTGGGCTTCTGCCTACTGGCTAATCTTTCCACATGAGTGTTTCCCATGTGATACATCATGTGGACTCGAAAATGGAATTGGGTGGGTGACAGTTATTGATTGCATTGGGACAGATGGCCAAAGGTTGTCACATAGCAGATGCCTGAGGACAAGCGACGCCACCTAGTAAGCCTAGCAAACGCTTCCTAGAGAAAGCAATACAACGAGAGGTGTTTAAAGATATGGTGGACCATTGCCTAGCAATAGGTCCTTAAAGGTTAGAAACAAATGTTATGAATTATTATGAATGTAATATGTATTACATAAATAAATGACCACACCTGTGATGCATATTGTGCATTTTCAATTATTTTCTTTTGTAGTTCTTCCTGAAGTAATCCAGAGTCTAGTGAGCCGGTGTTGCTGACTGCTGGCTGCTTGTCATCTCCTTTGCTTTTTGATTTCTTTGTCAATTTCAACTGTAAAGTGTAATAATAATTAAGTATATTTAGAGGTATTTTCCTTGTTTTGCTACCAATATATGATAAATTTTTAAGATTGGTTCTATTAAATTACAGCCATTTTTTTATAATTTATTGTGATCATTGCCTCAATATAAGTTATATGATAGAACCATAAAATGCAATACATTTTTTTTTTCTTTATCTAATGGTATCATTACGGATCTCTATATATTCATTCTTTGCAAATATTTGAGCTAAGAGTTTAAAAGGTTAATTTGTTTTCACTAAGTTTCAGTTTAATTTAGATGGAAATCAATTTAACCAAAAATAATATAATAAAATTGTTAAACTAAACTTATAGTTACTTAGACTGAATAAATTAATAGTAAATACTACAACTAGTACAAATAATTGAGTGGAAAATGAACTCCAACCACCTAATTACCTGATAATTATTTGCCAAAAACTGTTTGCCAAATAGAAAGATAACAGAGATAGCAAGCCCATGTAGACAAGTTCAATATCAACTAGTGATTGCAAATGTCTTACTGTAAATAGGCTTTGTTTTTACCTACATTCTTGGTGCAACTGACCTGTAACGCGTCGAGTTCATCCTGAAGGACGGACACGCGCCGCGTCAACTGCTGGTTTCTGAACGTTAACGAGTCTATCTCTAATTCTCCTTTTCTCAGAGATTTCTCCTTATCTTTCAATGTATCTCGCAGTTCGTTCGATTTCGCCTGCTCGTCTAGAACTCCCTTTTTTAGCACCTTTACATGCACCCGCAACTGCAACAACGGAAACAATGAATTCACAAAATTGCCGATCGTTTACCGCATCACTGATAGTAAAGATACACACTTTCGAATACTCCGCCGCCAATTTCTGGTACTTCGCCTGTATATCACCTGAAGGCAGCCCCTCCATCGTCGATTATCAGGTGGTCATAACTGTAAATTCCTGTAGTTAGCTGTTTATTTGTTAGTTGTGTTTAACATGAACACCCACTTCTTTCAACCCACTTTCATGAAAATGACGTATTGTGATAGTGGATTGAAACAAATGTCAGGTCCCAACTGTCAAATGATAATGGAATCGATTACGTACCTACGTTAGTCGATTTATTTTTGCAAATACAAGGGGAAGGTTTAACGGGCTTACCATATACAGGTCCCAGACATGACTGTTATAAATTAGATATATTAAAACTTTAAAGAATAATTAAATAGTAACAATATTTAAAGGATCTTTCCCTCTCTTTGTTTCTATGATTCATAACATTTAAAAAGAGGCCACTGGCCCTAGCTTACTAATTATTTTTGTCCTTAAGTTTTATATTCCTTTCATTTAAACTTTAAAATTGTTTAAAATCATTACGCAATAATGTGCCAACTAAAAAACCCTTAGGAAAAAAACGAGGGAAATCATTTTTCAGCATGGTAACATTGCCTCTATTGATGTGTCGTGATTGTCCAATATAAAATATCAATATTTTGGAAATTTATGAAAGAAAAGCAGTAATTTCACAGAAACAAAGCATATTTACATACTACTAAATATATTTCATCTTTCAATGGTACGGTCATGGACGATAGGTACGTTATTTGTAAATTTTTCACAACATTGTATCGCAACAGGTAAAACTAAGTTGGAACAAAGTAAATTATGACTAAACTATACTATACTTTGCAGGAATATGGAATCGGGCTGTTCTCATTACAACGATGTTGATAGTGAACACGCACGGTGTATTATTCACATCGATATAGATTGTTTCTATGCTCAAGTGGAGATGGTACTAAATCCGGAGCTGCGGTCGGTTCCGCTCGGGATACAACAGAAAAACCTCGTCGTAACGAGTAACTACGAGGCGCGGAAGTACGGCGTGCAGAAATGTATGCTTATTACGGACGCTCAAAAAGTTTGCCCCAATTTAAAACTTGTGAATGGTGAAGACTTGCACAACTACAGAACTGCCTCTAATAAGATTTTTGCAGTGTTACAATGTTGGAAATGTCCAGTAGAAAAATTGGGTATGGATGAAAATTATATTGATGTCACAAACTTAGTACAAGAAAAGTTGAAATCACCAAACATTAGTAATGTCACACTCGCTGGACATGTATACAAGGAACCTAGTGTTGACTGCCCATGTGGCTGCCACACCAGGTTGAAGATAACATCACAAATAGCCAGTGAGATGAGAAAGAAAATATATGAAGACTTGAGTTTCACAACTTGTGCTGGTATTGCACACAACAAGTTGTTAGCTAAACTAATCTGTCCGCAAAATAAGCCTAATGACCAAACAACTATATTCCCAGAACATGGGACCAGTTTTATGTCTACTCTACCAAGTGTTCGTTCTATTCCAAGCATTGGTTCCAAAACGACAGAAGCTCTTATATCTAACAAAATTATAACTGTGAGCGACCTACAAGAGGCATCTTTAGATGTATTGAAAAAGCATTTCAGCAGTGATATGGCTGTCAGATTGAAAGGTTTAAGCTTAGGTGAAGACAATACTCCAGTGAAGCAGACTGGCAAGCCTCAGAGCATAGGCCTAGAAGATAGTTTCAAGATTGTCAGTGTGAGGAGTGAAGTAGAGGACAAGTTCAATGCTCTACTGCAGAGGCTGTTGGTCCTAGTTAGGGAAGATGGACGCATTCCAGTTTCTTTAAGAGTAACACTTAGAAAAAAAGATGCCAAGAGACTGAGCAGTCACAGAGAGTCAAGACAGAGTCAAATCTCCCCCTCCATCTTCACACTCAGCAATGGCACACTGACAGTGACTGAGGCAGGCCAGCAGAAACTGCTGAACATAATTATGAGATTATTCAACAAACTGATTGATTTGACTAAACCATTCCATTTAACTTTAGTGGGATTGGCATTCACAAAGTTCCAGGAGCGTATGACGGGCAGGGGTTCTATAGTGAACTACTTAATGAATGATATTTCCGTCCAATCTGTGCTTAATTTACAAAACGAATGTGATACCTCTGCTTCGTCTATGGACTACTCGGCTGTGTCGCCGAGCAGTAGCACTACGACTGATCTCTCCGATGCCGAAGTTGAGCCGTCGCCAAAAAAACCCAAAAAAGTTACATGGATAGCGAAAAGACGATGTTTGTCCAAAGAAGAAGTTGCATCTCCAAGTAAACTAAAAGTTGGTGAACTCAGATTAAACTCGAAAGAGCTAGAGAAGGTATCAGAGCTAAGACTGAATTCCCGCGACCGGTCACTGACGCCGCGCGCCAGTCCTGCGAAAGACAACTTGTCAGATACCTCAGATACAATGAGAGACAGCGAGGAGCGCGGTTGCGACGACTGTCCCAGTTACGTCGACAGAGAAGTGTTTAGTGCACTGCCAGATGACATGCAAAAGGAACTGAAGGCCATGTGGAAGAATCCCTCCAGTTCAGAGGTGCCGAGGAGTAGTCCAAGAAACGCGAACAAAGCGAAACCGAACACAATTATGAAATATTTTGTTCCACACAAATAGTATTAGTAAGATTTTATCTTGTTAATTATTTTAAGTGATAAGTGAATGGTTTCTATTTTTTCAAATCATACAATTTTTATTCAGCTGATCAAATACATGTTTATGTTAAAAAATAAATATCTTTTATTTCTATATTATTACATTAATATACACAAAGGTTAAACAAAAAAAACTTTAGTATATAACTGGGCATATCATTTAATATCTATATTCTTTACAGCTTCGGTTACCATACTGGATAGTTCTGTGAACTTGTGAACAGTATTTACATTGAGGCGGAGTGTGTCGGCGAGCTTGCCGTACGAGACGACATCCACGTTCAGTTGCAGTCGGATCTTATCACCATCCGTCACGCTTGCGCTGTCGCTGCTCTGTGGGGAACTCATCTCTCGAATTTGCTTCAGTCTTCTCAGTGACTCCTCGGTTCTCTGCACCGAAGTCAAAACATCCTCTACATACTTGTAGTATCTGGAACAAATGTTTCTATTTATAGAAGCTTATTTATCATCCGTTATAGATAAGGAGGTAACTTCAATTAACATTTTCGACATTGAATTAATAGGTACATAAGTTATTGTTACAACAAAACTTTTGGAAGTGTACTCTATTATGTAATATCTATATGTACTCTATTTATAAGCAAAATTGATACTTACGAAACAGTCATAACATTGAACAGTGATTCAAAGAGCTCCAATATGAACACATTGTCCAACTTTTTGGAAGCTTCCTGGTTGAATTCCTTCAACGCATTAGACACGACGTCGATGTACGTGCATGGCTTAGTAGGTACACTACGATTAGTCTTCCTGTACAACCTGGGTATGTCGCTGACTTGCTTCAACTGTAAATTGAAGCTGTCGTATAGTTCACTGACTATACATTCTCTTATTTTCTCCTTTGTGCCTTGTAATGTGCCCTCTGCAGATCTTAAACTCTGTCCAAGAAGATCTTTGTTGTCTATAGGTATTTTAGTCTGAACCAACTCTAGTAAGTGCGGCAACTTTCCCAGTAAAGTTTGTATGTCCACGTAGATGTTAATACTGTTGTCGATCAGGTTTTTATTTACAGTTGTTGGTTCGTATTTTTGTGATGGTACTTTCTGAAAAATAGTGTATTCAATTATAGGTATAATTGTAGGTAGTTTTGTTTAAGTTAAATCATACTAGTAGTAGTAACAAGTGATGCTGCGCGTGAGATCCTGGAGGTCGATTCCAGTAACTAAACCGCCGAACGCTACCAATAAACGACTTGTAGAAAGTTATTAGGTAAGACAACCGTCCAAAAGTTGTTAATTGGCTGCATTTTGATTGCAATACCCAATTTGAGCAATGATGTTGGGTTTTTCAGATAGAAGATGCCAAGCAGATAGCAGTAGGCTCGCCTTTTATTACATAGGATATAATAACAGCACCAATGAAATTTGTGTGTACAATAGAACTCCTCTGCTTAACCCTTTAGGAAATACAAGTGTGATACTATGTTAATTCATAACTTTGTTTCTAATCTTGTTTAGGATTAATCACCATTAGGCCTTGATATACATTTATTTATAAAATGAGTGACAAGCTTAGGGCTCTACAAGTACCCATTAGCTTAATGATACAATCTGGTATATTCATCATACTTATCAGTGCATACTACATTATTATCAGCACTCAATCGCGTTTTCAAATCGCCGACACATAATGTTTATTACCTGTGTACAATACGCATTAGCCCACGTGGCGTACCGCGATAACAGCTGCAAAGTCAGTTTCCAGAACTTATGCGCCAACGCCTCGATGTAGACCCCATCCGACCAGCACTCCTGGACAGCATTCCAACATTTGTGCGTTTCTCTTAACACGAAACTATTATTGCTTTCCACTGTAGGGCTCTTTTGTAACGCCGCTTCGTAACTTCCTGCGATTGTTTAAAGATTTGATAAACAAACACATACCTACTTGAAATTTTTACACTCCAATGGGAATTTTACGTGTATCCTATAAACAATGTTGGAAGTGGTTTAGTAAAATGGATGATTGGAATCTAGCGCAGATACATCGTTATTTGAAATTCGACTCGTGGGCGACACCTATTATTCTATTTAGTCTGTTCAAATGAAATATTTTCAAATAGGTACTTTGATTGCCATTTACGGCACCTACTAAGAGATATCTCTGTATATCAGTAGCTTCCGCCCGCGGCTTCTCCCGCGTGGTTTACGAACTCATTTTTCCGGGATAAAAAGAGCCTATCTGCTATTCCAGACTATAATCTATCTCTGTGCCAAATTTCATCCAGATCCGTTCAACCGTTCTGGCGTGATTGAGTAACAAATATTCATCCATCCATCCATCCATCCTCACAAACTTTCACATTTATAATATTAGTAGGATACTATTCATTAAAATACACTAGCCAACACATTTCCCAACTCATCGACTTTGTATTGAAAATAGGAACATATTTATATAATTGTGTCAATTCCCTATGTCAAAGAAAATACAACCTGTAATTTTCGAATCACATGTTCTGAAAATAGCATATGGTGTTCTATAGTTTCTACCTTCCTACATTAGGTAAATGCATGAATTTTGTATTTGAAAAAAAGTTACTTGAAATATTTTCAACAGATTTCTATACCTCTTTTAGTCACATAAAACTGTTGAATGATAAATCAGTGACTAAAAATTTAAGAAGACTACAAGTGTCCCAGTTCAAAATATTAAACATGAGAGGAAAAAAAATTTGACAATCTTTTCCTTACCTGCAATTTCCTGAAACCGAATCTGGAAATAAACTGGCAAGTTCCATCTTCTTTGAAAGCTCTTATACTCAGAAGTTTCACGCATCAACTTGACATCATCTGCAGAACAATATCCTTCAAGTTTCCTAATGAACTGAATACTTTCACTGTATCTCCTGTAAAATATCTGAGGATTGCCAGGAGCAAAAATTGATGCAAGATTCACCTCCAATCTATTTTCTACTTCGCACCAAAAGCAGTTGACTAAAAATCTATACTTTTTAACAAGAAATGTTAATTTGGAATGTTGTGTTACTGTTAAAAGTAACTTTAATTTTGAGTCCAATAAAGACAATATTCTGTCATAGATTCCTTGTAATCCCTCTGTACTCCTCTGTAAAGCTGGTTCATTGATGATATCCTGCAGTAAAGGAGCAACAGCTTGTTTTCGTAAAAGCATTTCTGATTCAGTAACACGGTCTAATGAGGCAAGTGTTATCAGAGTTTTGAGAAGGTTTTCTTCATCACTGTCATTCCAAAATTGAAACAGTAAATCATTGAGTGTTAGTATAAGTTTTCCTCCAATTGCATTGTATTCTAATTTATGCTCAGGCTTTATAATACTGTCACACTTCACAATGGAAAACTTCAATTGATTGTACTGCATGGCTGCACGATCAGCAAGAGCGACCTGTTCCTGTCTTTTTTTATCAGAAATGTTTTTAAGGACATTATCTAATGTTTTTAGACAGTTGATGGTTTGGCTATAGTGCTTGAGTAGCTGCTTTTTCTTCTGCAGACCGTGTCGCTGGCTCATCCACAGTGACAACTCTTTCATTGCATCTTCTAAACATTGTTTTACAGTCTACAAGAAAAAGAAAATATTGAAAAGCAAATACACATATGTTAATAACACAAGATGGTATGAAGACAGAACAAATAAAAAATAACAAATAGTAAACAACTTTCTACACTACATGGATCATAAAATTTACAATTGATTGCTAAATTAATTGGCTACAGAATATAAATGTTACTCACAACAATTTCATCATTCAACTGTCCTAATGGCACCTGTATTTTCCCTATAGCTTTGTCGAACCCGATGAGAGTAGCGCACAAGTTCACGAAGTTAGCGTAGTCCTTGTTTATCAGCTCTATCATCGCCAATCTTAGGACTTTTAAGTACACTCCCAGGTCATCTCGCATCGTCTCTAACGACGCCACATTTTGGTGTTCCGCCAAAAAGTTATCCACAGAAAAATTAGTCTGCAATGGTTAGGACGTGATTAGAACTCTATTCTCAGCCCAATAAACTAATTAACACGGATAATTACATGGAAATCGGTGAAAATACCTTGACGAAATCATTTCTATCAAAGCACAGCCCCCGAGGGGCAGGCGGCAGTGTGAACTCCATTATATTATTCTCCATGCTAACGTGTCACTATCATTGTATTATGAAGGCACCATTATTGAGAGGAATAGTTGAAAAGTGTTTAATTATCTATTTAGATCGCTTCTTTCTACGGCGATCATTTTGACACTTCAATTCACTGACGTAAGCCTGACACATCACACGTCAGGTTTATGGTTCGGAAACATACAAGTACATTTTTCAAGCAATATAAAATATATTTATTATTCTACTAAGCAATCGGCAAAAATAACCATAATAAGCTGCTTGATCAATAAGGTTATTATTGCTAAGCATTCCTAACGGTATTTAAATATACAATGTCTACACGATAGCGTTATATTTGAAGATTCAATTCACATATTGGGGATAAAATTCGTTTTACATTGGTACATTTTTTAGGTTTTGGTTTATTTAAGGATTTGTCGTCATAATTTGAAACATAAAATGAGCTAATAAATAAAACTTCATTGAACAGTTGCAAGGTCAAATGCTGAACGTGGGGTCAGTCACCCTAAGTAAGAAGAAGTAATTGACACAAAAATATTTGGTTTACCTAAAGAGCAGTTGTGTTTTTTCGGAATGAGATCTTTCGAAATAACACAACTAAATAGGAAATGGATTGATGGTGCAGTGGCTAAATAATTGGGTTTCTGTGCTACATATCACAGGTTCAATTCCCATATAAAACAAAATACCTACAGATTGTTGTTTTGGGCCTCCGTGTGTGTGCATATAAGATGATGTTTATGAACCGTATGATATAAGAGAAATAAATACTACAGGGCTTTGTTTAAAAAAGCAGGAGCCCGAAGCACGTGGCAGTCTCACATCTTCCTGACAGACTTATTAATCTTTTTTCAATTGGGCAGAGTCGTGGCACAAACTAGTACCTAAATGATAAAACGGTTAACCCATTGTTTTCCTTTACAGTTTATTACCGTTGATTGGTCTATTAGACGGTATACCAACAAAAGATTCAGACCGCCTATCCGCCCTATCATTTAAATACTATTAACTATATTTACATTAATTATATAAACGGAGAGATTATTAGAAAATGTAATCTACGTTAAGTAACATATTCTTACAGGGTGTGTTTATTTAGAAAGCTACTAATCAGGAAAATAAAAGATCTACCAATAAGGGTCAAATCACGTCAGTCAATTCTCCTTTCAATAGATAATTATGCGATAAAATTAAGTACTACTGGCTTTACCCTAATCTAGTTGTCAATTTTTGTACCCACGGTATGTGAGGTATATCAGCTTATGTGTCAACAGGCACACCCTGATGGCAAGCCATCACTGCCGCAGCCTATAAACATGTGCTACTTAGTATTATTAGATTATTACGGATGGGCTTGTGATATTTTGCCGAGAACAGCATCAATTTATATTAATATTCCATTCATAATTTGTCCTCTTACAAATACTTCATTTCTAATCAGCCTGTATACGGGGAAGGTATGCGAAACGTGCCAATTATCGTCAAACCATATTGATACTACATCAATTGGGTCGCTATTAACCGGTTGTTTACCTTAATTGCCTCATTTTATTATGTGGCCATACATAAAAGATAGGGGAATTAATTTAAATTCTATTTATTCATTTCAACTTTCGATTTCGTCAACATGACTTCATCGGAGGATCTTTATCTGAATAGAGCGAAGTTTGTGATGAAGGGTCTAGGAGTATGGGTGCCAGAATCAAATGAGTCTGTTCTTCATAAAGGCTATAGGTTTTTTATGATGACTCTGCAGTACTTGTTTCTGCTTTTTCAAATGGTTTACATAGTCCAAGTGTGGGGTGATTTGGAAGCTGTTTCGCAAGCATCCTATCTATTATTTACCCAGGCCTGTCTCTGTCTGAAAGTGACCGTCTTCCAGATGAATATGGACATGTTAAAAAAGCTGTTAAAGTTTATGGATGAAGAGATTTTTAGGCCTGAAAATGAAACACATGAGATGTGAGTGTCGAGATACCGCTGAGCTGGAATACTCAGATTGTTTCAATAGGTCAACACAAATTGTTCTGTGAATACCTACAAACGATGGCCTGAATGAAAGTCCGGAGTATGAAATAAAAGTCCGTCCACCATTTGTTTTGCCTGGCGATATTATTTTCGCCTTTTGGCGTACTTTTTCTTGTAGATACCTACTATCGACGTCTACGGCTATGTATTGTTCAGTTCAGATTTTCGACGACTCTACCAGTCTACCTATTGCTGTCAATCTGTGTATTCCACGATTCGTAATTGTTTCAAGAAACAGCAATATCTTTCTTCATAAGGATATTAAAGTTACAGGCTGCGCGCATCAAGAGGTTGCTGCTAGCTTTTATGATAAGTTCTCAAATAACTTGTGGCATGTGGGCACTCAAGCCTTTGTTTGATGACGCTGATAGGAACTTTCCGTTTGATATGTGGTGAGTAGAATATTATAACTTTTAGAGAAGGTTCTCCGCCCCTCTTTCGAGGGCTACAAAAAGATCTTGATGGTGATATAGTGCATAGAGCACCAACCCGGAGTCAGCGTAGTGATAAGGCCTCTCACACCCTTCTCATTCTGAGCAGTTTCGTGTACAGCAATGGTAGTAATATGGTGAATTAACTATAATCGATAAACATTCTTGCTGGGGTGATATGCGATTAGAGCTAGTGAGAGAGAGAGGGAGAAAGAGAGTGATAGACTAATTCTTATCGAGGATCCAAAAGTATACACTGGATTTTGGTTTTCATTGTTCTACACCGTTTACCTTCAACAGATATTCTTCATAATAAATTAATTCAACAGGATGCCAGTAAGTCCCGAGAAGGCGGTACAGTACTACATCGGGTACGCTTTCCAGCTGGTCACCATATGCATCAGCGCATACTTGTACTTCGGCGTGGACAGCGTCGCCTTCTCTTCGGTCATCTTCGGGTGCGCCCAGATCGACATCATCAAGGAGAAGATTATGAGTGTGGGTTCCTATAAGGCGTTTTCTATGAAAATAATATAGCATCACGCCTGAATCCGAAAATATTCCCCGAGGGGTTAAAAGTGCCCTAATACTTTTCTAAAGTCCGAGCCTTTGGCCGATCCGGGGATCGAACGCAAACTTTATACTAAGCACTCACGCCTGTTACTATTAGACCAAGCCAGCGACAGCATACAGGGGTCTTTCTTCATGTATTATCAGAACTAAATCGTAGGTATACTTACCTCAATCATACAGACAAGACCAATTTCCCCAATCTTCATGTTCAGGTAACTGTGAAAGCTGAGGTTTTTACCTTAGACTTTGTGGTAGCTTTATGGTACTGTAGTAAGCCCCAGTACTTAAGTAACCCACTTAGGTACTCAGTCGGTAATAGGCGACAATTAGGAATTGGTAGGTAAACCTAAGGTTTAAAAGCGATTTCTTAGATAAACTTTGCAGATCACACCCGTCGTTGGATTACGTCGCAGTGATGTAGCTCAAGCTTTATCTGAAAACTATGGCAAGCTTGTAAACTGTATCAAACATCATCAAGCTATAGTTACGTAAGTACCTATTCTTGATGGTTACACTAGATTATGATACACTACACACACCATACGGAACAGCGTACTCAATACGGAAGAAACCCCACTGTTTAGAGGTGTTAGGTGCCAGGGTGTTATTTTGGACTTTCTGCTGTTATACAATTGCTCCAGAAAACCTAGCTCAATGCAAGACAGGTGCAGTGTTTTTATTAAATAACAGGAACACACGCACAAATATTTATTTTCTTTCTTTCTACAATATTTTATAACAAAATGTTTCACATCATAATATTTTCAGATTTACAAGGCTTGTCGAAAATGCATATCATCCATATCTGCTGTTCCAACTTGTTGGTAGTGTTGGAATCATTTGTATGTCCGCATTAAGAATTTTGGTCGTAAGTGTTAACTTAATACTGTTTATATGTTATGCTTAAAGACCAAAAAAAACAGTTCACAATACGTTATAGTCACTGTAAAACATCCACATTGCGAAATTCGTGTTACGACTATCATAAAAACGTTGTGGAAATGAAGAAAAGCCTGAAAAAAAGGTTAGTAAGAGTTGAGTACACCTCTCCGTCATCAAGTAAAAAGAAAAAATACACTATACTTATATTATTTGCGTCTTTTAAAAAATATACTTTTGTATTACCTATGTAAACTAATACTTACCAAATTATCTTAGCGAGTTACTTTGGAGTTTTGGAAATCCAAGACTTTTGTAGATTCTTTCATGAAATGTATTGCTGTTTGATATTCGATAGCAGTTAAGAAGAGAATTCGCACATAAATGAGTGCTTAATATGTCTCCAGCTGGATTGGCGCAGCATTCAGTTTTTCTCGATCCTGACTTACTTGTCGGTGATGATCAGCCAGCTGTTCGTGTGCTGCTGGTGTGGACACGAGCTCACTGCTACGGTGCGTAAATAGGGAAGGTGGTGTAGTAACTCATTCCTTAGCTTAGTCAGCACTTTTGGGTTGAGATTCCTTGAAAAGAACTATATGGCTCCAGCTTTCAGGATTAATTTCGAAGGCGTTTATGTATAGCGATAAATAAAATAGGTGCCGTACCTACCTGCTGAATTTCTTCAAGAGTACAGTTATCAAATGTTATGAAACAACGTTATGAGTGGCACCACTATTGCTTTACAATTGCTAAATATCAACTATCCTAACTACTACCAAACAAAAGATAAATTGAGCGGGAAGCCCAGCTAACAAATAATGTTGATTTCAGAGCGAAGATCTCCATACAGTATTATACAAATGCATCTGGTACGAGCAGGACTTAAAATTCAAGCGCGACCTGTGCTTCGCCATGATGCGCATGAGTCGACCTCTCGTGCTGCGCGCCGGCCATTACATTACACTGTCGCGACAGACATTTGTTGCTGTTAGTTATATTATTTTCTTATAGAGTTTTTAAATGCGTTAAACGCTTGGGATTGAACCGCTCTTTAGCCTTTCCTTTTTTTTATATACAATTTTTGCCATTAATTATTATATTATTTACTTCATTATTTTGATATCGTAATGTCGTTTAAATTGAAATTATTTCTTATATATAACCGTTATACATTGTAAATGTGAGTGAGATCTAGGCTGAACGCTCTTAATTTCATTAATTCTCACGATAACTGATGCATGCTTGCACTCTGTTGCGACAGGTTAGCTCAAATAGTTATGGCACTTTCTTCAAAAGGCTATTCCATCCTATATTTGTCTCACATAAACCCTTACATCATTACAATCTGTCTGGACCTTAAAATAGACTTTGACCCCTGAGTTTGTTTCGGCGTTTCTTCTCAGGGATAGTCATAGGAAATGCCGACCCCATCTAGTTTTAAAAAGACGTGTAAAAGTGATTGAAAAATCCTAATTGCAAAATAAATAATTTCATTTCATAATTTCATTTAATTTAATTTCATTTCAAATAAGATTTAATTTTCAAATCATACAGGAATTAAAAGACCTCATGTACAAGGAAGAGGTCAGCGGTAGATGAATAATCATCTAACCAAACCTAATTACTAAAGGCTGGTAGTGACGGCTGTCTTTGCAATCACCACTCTTGACTTGCCTGAATGGTGTCCAAGAACTTAACTTTTCGGAGAGATCTATATCCTGCTAGGCCTGCTAAACAAAGGCCTACTCTATTGCTTTACAAAATTAAAGTGGAAATATATTTTCAGATCCTCCGAATGTCTTACTCCTACTTCGCCGTGTTGAATCAGACAACATAACAACATCACATGCAAAAGCACAGTTCCCTACTAGAGATCATCAATCTGTTAGATTAGAGGATTCACAGAAAAAGTAGCAAATAAAACAGTTCATTGAACTTGAGTATTTTTTTTTTTATTATCCTTAAAAAATTCATATTCTGTGACCTGATTTCTTGCGAACTACATGTTGCTTGGATTATGTAAGTTTAAAATGTGCAACACGAAGATCGAACTTATGTCCTTTCGATTGTCTTTTTTGAGCAATTGCTGTCTCGAGCAAGGTTGCCCCTACATATAGAGATCAAAAAGCTTCACGGCGGCGTTCCTGAGAAACAGGCCAGTGCACTCCAATTTGACAACTCTGCCCGCTCAGCCGATACTAGTGTTGATGAAGAGATCTATCCAGTTTGATCAATAAAGATTCCCCACTTAGAATCCCACATACGCAGTAAATTCGCATACGACCGTATAGAGGAATTAACTGAAGCAACCATGGTCTATGTGAACCAAATCAGAACAAAACAACTGTAGCATCAATTTTATCGCAAATTTCAATTTCTTCTAGCAAAGTTTTGTTGTGGAAGTTTGTACCTAATTGCACCTTTAGATGTTATTTCCATGCAACATTGACTTGGCGCAGTGGGTAATTAAAATAAACTACTTATAATACTTATAGAGCTTTTACTGTTAGAGACTTTATTAGGAACTAGCTGTGCCCGCGACTTCGTTCGCGTGGATGTTTTTTTTTTAAATAAAAGAATTTTTCTAAAATAAAATAGCCTAAGTTACTCCTTATTACATCAGCTACCTGCCAATAAAAGTCCTGTCAAAATCGGTCCAGCCTTTTCAGAGATTAGCCTATACAAACAGACAGACAGACAGACAGACAAAAATTGTAAAAAATGTTATTTTGGTGTATGTACCGTATATATATTCATATGCATGTAGTAAAAAACGGTTATTTCAATATTACAAACAGAAACTCCAATTTTATTTATATGTATAGATTGGGGCTTCTGCTTCGAATGGTAGACTAGATACTGAACTTCCAAATATTTTTGTTCTGAGTAGTCTATAATCTTTATACATATAATTCTTTTGTACGTGTCTATGTCACTGAACTCCTTTTAAACGGCTGGATCGATTTTGATGTGTTTGAATTTTTTGTGTGTATTTGAGTGCGTCCCTGCATGTTTTAGATTCACAATTAGACCCGGTAGGTAGCGCCGCGACTGAATTCTAGGATTTTATTTGATCAATCGGATCGGTTTGTTTATTGTAATTCTTCTTATGACCTCTAAATGAGCTTGTTAATTGAAGACTATAGCTCACTTAATATAGTGCGTAGAACTTATTTTCAATCTATGCAGACATGTTACACACTAAAATCCTAAAAAAATACAAAGAGTCACTTCGTAAAACTAAGAAAGTTAAGTAAAGCTAGATAAGTGTTGGTGAATACCTATGGGGCACTACATTGTTTCCTGTGAAACTAAAGCAATTAGCACAGTCAAATGTCTACAATTTATAACACATCAACGTATCAACAATAATTAAAACTTTACACAAACTCAAACGTTTTAACTTTACGCTTTTAAATATTCAACGGTTCTTTGGATATATAAGTCGAGATCCAAGATATACATGGACACACGCAGAAGAGAGAACTCCTAGGATTTAGAAACGTTTTTTAACTGAGCAAGATTTGTAGTAAATATGACGGAGAAAAATACAACTCTATTCTTGGGCAGGCCAAATAAAATTCTAAGCTTCTTCGGCATATGGCCTCATCCAAACAACTACATTATTTTACGGAAATTGTACATGCTTTTCGTGATGTGGACCCAGTACTCCTTTCTATTGTTCGAGATCATTTACATAGCAGATGTATGGGGGGATATTGACGCGGTTTCCGAAGCTTCCTACTTGCTTTTCACTCAGGCGTCTTTGTGCTACAAGTCGACAGCTTTCATGGTCAACAAGAGTAGCTTACTGGAGTTGCTGGCGTATATGGACTGTAAGATATTTGATCCGAAATCTGCTGAACATGAGAAGTAGGTACTTAAACGTAAGGCACTTTGTAAAAGATATAATACTCTTGATGAAAATAAATTCTGTGCGTACTCGAACCTTAAATACTGGGTAGACTGCAAACAATATTTCAACGTTTTGCAGTCTGAAAGTTTCTGCGTTTCTTCTTTACCTGTCGATATTGATTTGACTGTAGTAAATTATGACGACCCAAAATTATCGTCACACTATGGATTGATAAAAGTAGATATTTATAAATTAGTTTATTTTTGCGAACAAATTTAATTTAAATTTTATAGCTGTTACATCGCCACTAATACAATCTTTCCTAGAATTTTAGCGACTCAAGCAAACAAGATAAAGCGTCTATGCCTGTTCTTCCTCACGAGTGCTACCACTACTTGCACACTGTGGGCCATGATACCGCTGTTCGACGCTGCCAACAAACGATCTTTTCCTTTTAGAATTTGGTAAGACGGTCAACATTTCTTAGTAGTAAATGGGTAGCGAAAAACTTTAGAACAGACAAACGTAGACGAATCTTTCAGATGTCCCATATTCAATTATTCTAAACTCATGCATTAGTGATAGACTGAAGTGTTGGTTCAGACGAAGAGAAGGAAAGAAATCGCAAAGCAGCGTGAGGCGTTGTAGGAAATATTCTTTCGAGTTTATAGAAAATGTTCAGTACCAACCTGTGAACGAAAAATGTGCAGAATATTTTCCGACTCTGTTGGACAACCTTTGTGCAGGATGCCAGTAACTCCTTTGAAGTCGCCTCACTACGAGCTGGGATATCTGTACCAGATCATCAGCATCTACATCAGTGCCTTCCTGTTCATATCTGTGGACAGCGTGGCAGTGTGCATGATCATGTTCGGATGTGCACAGCTGGAGATTATCATGGATAAGATACAGAAGGTGAGTGATATGAGTGGATTTCAGTTCTAAATAGTTTAATATCGTGGTTATATCCAATCGTAAAAAACAAAGGTTTAACATATGTGTAGTAACGGTCATAACCACTTTCCTGGGTCCACCTCATATCTTTCTTACTGGGCTAGACATGCGCATTGGAAATGGTGATACTAAATTGAACAGTGTTGTTGTTATCCCCGAAAAACGTAGGAATTTCTTCCGCTTTTGTAATGTTTTACCTTTCTGAGTTTTCTAGGTACAGACTGTGTTCCAGTCAGCAAAGTCGAAAGAAAATATTGAGGAATTGATCAAAATGAATAACGAACTTCTAATTGAATGTATCAAACAACATCAAACTGTTGAGAGGTTAGTATTGTAATATTGTTACGACTTCGTTTTACAAAACTGTCATTCATCATAACACATTATTTGTAGAACACACACTTGCCTGGCTACTCTAAACGCTTTTTACTGGTTTTAAATTCTTCGTTCAGTTATTTTGAAAATATTTTATCCATGGTCCTATAAATATTTTTACAGGTTCATTCAACTATGCGAGGATACGTACCATGCGAATATATTTTTCCAACTCACTGGCACCGTAGCAATCATTTGCAATATCGGATTGAGGATAACAATAGTACGTTTCTTTAGTCATTTTATATACTTTATTAATTTGCAAACTATCTTTCGCCAATATTTAGGAGTCTCAGGTCTCTGAATATTTGAGGACAGGACCACTAGACTTTGTTCTTCACTTTTCTAGAGTCTAATTACGGTACGTCGTTAGCAGCCCAAAAATTCTGAGACTAGTCTAACCTTAGAGTATCAGTGTCTGCCAGTAGTTGAGTGGCGGAGGTCAGATGACAGTCGTTTCGTGTAAAATACTGATAGTCAGCCTCAATCAGTCAGGAAGCCGACCCCAATGTAGTTGGGAAAAGGCTAGGCAGATGATATGTGCATATCTTTATCTTTGTAATTGCCAGGTGGAACACGATAGCGTCCAGTTCTACTCAATGCTGAACTACATGGTGACCATGCTGTCGCAGCTGTTCCTCTATTGCTGGTGTGGCCACGAGCTTACAATAAGGGTGATAGTTCATATATTATTTTTATAAGTAGGTACACAATCATGCAGGTACTGCATTCTGAAATTACATAACACGTATTCCCCTGGGTTGGGCAGAGGTGTCCCACCCACATTTCGCCGTTACAGCTTTTAAGTCCCATTTCCACAGGGAACGAGTCTGTTGCCATCTACCAGGCATACCGTTCCAAACTCTGTGTTACTCAGAATTTCCATACGAAAAAAGCCAATAAATAACACTTAGCCTGACACAGGAATCGGACAAGATCTCACGCTTGCTTCACTTTTGCGATCACTAGGCAAATGAGTCACTAGTCAAAGTTTTGAACAAACCACCGATTGAAATATGTATAGATGTTAAAATTCTTTCTATTTTACCTGACTGCGTGGAAATTACTAAAGGTTTGTGTTTGCAAACAGCGATAAAACAAAAACTTAGACCAACCTTGCAGGGTCTAACATATAAACGCTGACGCCGGCGCCGTGCTGTTTCAGTCGTAGTTTCAGCTGTTAATTTAAAGTCTACTTACCCGATATATTGAGAGAATATTATATTTTCCTTCCAGAGTGAAAATCTCCGTGAATGGCTGTACCAATGTCCGTGGTACGAGCAGAATATCAAGTTCAGACGGGCCCTATTCATCGCTATGGAGCGTATGAAGAAACCCATCATTTTCAAAGCGGGCCATTACATTTCACTGTCTCGACCTACCTTTGTTTCGGTTAGTTGTTCATTTTTATGAATGTGTTATTCCAGACTATAATCTATCTCTGTCCCACATTTCATCCAGATCCGTTCAGGTGTGATTGAGTAACAAATATCCACCCATCCATCCATCCTCACAAACTTTCACATTTATAATATTAGTAGGATAGGATAGGATTAGTAGGATATTTATATGGAATGTTTAAGAGGTATCCGAATCGTAGGGATAACTTTCTTCATGAAAAACTTCCAATGTTTAATTAATTATTTATTCAAATATTTTTTCTGTTTTCTTGTTTCAGATTCTACGCTTATCGTATTCTTACTTCGCGGTCTTAAACCGGGTTAGCACCGAATAAAACAAGGAATTCACAAATTAATTATTTACTTATAAACCGTGTAGGTATCACATATGCTTAGTGTAACATTCACGACATTTTAGGCGAAAGTGTGCTTAATTATGAAAAAATATTATCATTTTTTTTTCGTAACACTCAACGATTACTTAACTAAAGCCCAATACACACTTTACGATATTTCCGTGCGATTTACTTGTTACAATATTCAAGTAGTCTGTTATATAAAAAGACTACGAATCATCACCAGCGATTAAATAATAAAAAAAAAACAAAGCAAACAGTCGTGTTTAAGTATTGCAAAGTCTGTATAAGGCTTAACAAAGTTAGTTTAAAGTCAAATTGATAAATTCGTGCGCTTAAATTAAACATAACAAGTAGCGTAAAGGCGAATGTGTAAAAAAACAATATTACAACCACGTTTTAGAATTTATATTCGCATTAAATAGGAGACGTAAGGCCTATTCATACAGGAACGATCATACATATTACATAAACTAATTATAAACCAGACATACCAAACTCATTTTTGTCGCCCTAACATCCACGAAACAAATTATTGTACTTAATAAAGAAAAACTCATACTTATTATAACACGCGTATTTAAAAGACCGTCAGTATTATTTATATACAACAAACATCAACCTAATTATGTAGATATCGTCGCTCTATAAATAGGCCTGAAACTGTAATACATAGATCTGAATAAATTCAGACTCATCATTGTCTCTTACATACAATTAGCAATAAAGCAAGAACCATACCGTTCTTTTATTTAATACCTTATTTTAAGGCTGATCGCATATGACCACTGATTGGTCAAGTGAATGTTGCTAGTAATTTGTGCAATTCACAAAAACAAGTTGTCTCTGCTTGACATTTGGACAAGCTGAGTTAGCGAGAATATCGGTGGCAAACGCGTCTTTAGCGACGCGATAGCCACATACGAAGCTAAGCAACTTGGCAGCCGCACTTACTGGTTGTAAGTCATTAATCGCTCGTAAGACAGTTGCCAATGTGCGGTTAGCCTTAAAACAATCACATCAAAACGACTTAACAAATAATTTTGAATATTTTATAAGGTAACAATCAGTCGCATGTCGTTACTTATTTGTTACGAAGCTCATTTTGATCGAAATAACTATTTTGTCTGTCTGCCAAATTAAAAAAAGAACTGCTTTTAATTAAAATTCATTTAACCATTATTGTTAAAATTGTCTTAAAAAACTTTTTTATTAGCCTGGATGACAGACAGACAGTAAAATCGACGTAACGATACATGTGATTAAAAATAGTGCGCATAAAATAAAATAAGGCATTGGGTTTATTATCCATATCACAGCGATGCAGACCACGATGACAAGAATATGGTTTTGCTCTTTACAACGGTTTTTGAAGTTGCAAGTAGCATGGGATATCACAAGAGGCACATTTTTTCGTATATGGAGATCTTTCAGTCAAAAAATTCTCGCCCCTTCGATATCTTTACCCCGGTACATGCAAAATAATGTATGTATAGACGCAATACACACAACCTCGCCAATAACATTGGTTCTTTAGTCACTGGTTTGACACGAAATTGGGATGCGTCGATTGTAGCGCAAATATTTCTTTTTAGTAGGCTTGGGTAATATCGTCTATTATTACGCTGTATTGAATCGTATCTATATATCGGTTTTGAATATCAGATATCGAATCTATATATTTCAATATCTATATATTGGTCAAAATCTATGGTAAGTATTCGGAAACTAAAGATATTGACTGTTATTTTTTTTAATTTCGGTTTTATGGAACGTATGCGGTATGGCGTATTGGCGTATTGGTTGAATCTATGATATTCTGAAACGAAAGTGGTTCAGCGGTTCGCTCGTATCTAAGTATTTAGAGTATCATAGATATTTTACGTTATTATTATTGTGTGGTTCTGTGCAATGTCACTCGAGTCGAGCGATATAGTAAATAGTTTGTGCGCCGTTCGATATATATATATATATTGGATATTGTGCCGATATATAGATATTGTATCTATATACGATTTGTATAGCCCACTCGTACTTTTTACACATTTAAACAGTCACGGTTAGAGGAAAGACGTGCATTTTTAGACTGAAAGATCTCTACTCTTTTACATACGACTCCATGCTTAGCAGCCGCGCATGCGACTACTAGACTAATTAGGCAGTTTGATTAATAAGTACCTACTTACAATTTTTTGTGCCAAAACCGAATCTTATTAGTAGGTTAATGTGTGCGTGAATGAGACATCGCACTCGCCATTTTTCAAATACAGCGTTGAGTTTCGTTTTTCAACCACATTATTCCAGGTTTAAACGAAACATTAAGAGCCTTTTTGCGATAAGTGCGAAAATGTGAGAAGGGTTTTGTTTCGCGAACTGTCTACTGCAACATTTCTTAGATAAGCTAACACAATCTCATTATAAAAGATTCCTTGTTACGTGTGTGAGCAATTAATTTAGACATTTCACTGATAAATATCATAATTTTGAAACAATACTGGCTAGCGATTGCCTAACTAGCGTACTTACATGATTAATATTTCTTCTAAAACCGAAGACCGTATTTATTGGGCATATGAACCCCAACAATTAATAAATGTACCGTAAGGTGATGTCGCTAATATCGATACTTTGACGAATCTTGAACTAAATATTAGTTCCGATAAAATCCGCAATATGGCGAAGGTCCAAGTATAAGTTGTCAGGGTTTTGAGATTCATAAGATTATGTATTGTATGTGCAGTCTGTGTATGTGTGCGGGCTAGGCCCTTATGCGCTATATCATAGCATTCTCTTTAAAATATGCTATTATCAGTACGAGATCGTGTTGTATTGTTTGACATGGCATAACACATAAGGGCTCTATTGACGTATGTATAAAATAGTTGACGCACGCGATACGATGTACATTAGCACACCTGTAATTCTCCAAGTAGATATATTTAGTGTTGCCCAAAATCGTTCTTGGTCTTGTTCTTGCATTTTTTCAAGACCAAGACAAAGACCAAGACCGCGTAATTTTAGCAAGACCAAGATCAAGACTGACCGTGCAAGAGTCTCGCAGGCTTAGTCTTGGTCTTGCTCAAATCTTGCACGGTCAGTCTTGGTCTTGCTAAAATTATGCGGTCTTGGTCTTGCAAAAATGCAAGAACAAGACCAAGACTGCAAGACCAAGACCGATTTTGGGCAACACTAGATATATTTGGTGGACAGAAAACGACATGGTCAGATGAAGAATGCGTAAAATGTTAGTATTTACTATATTTTGTTTTGAAATTTGATGACCAATATTATTCAATGGATTGTTTAAAACCAATTGAAACAGACTGTGCTGATATACCAAGAACCGCGCGGCAATATTAAAGCGTATGCGTGCTTAAAATTACAGCCAAAATTTAAAGTTGCGTGAAGGCCTCAATAGTGCTTTGAACCAACGATTCTCACATGCGATTTTCAAAACAAGTAATTTGAGAAGTGGAAATGTACAGTCGCAAAAAGAAAACACTTTCGACTACTGAGGTCCTAGTGTTAATTTATTTTAATTTTCGATTCGTTGTTACGCATCGACCGCGTTCGGCGCTCCGATTGGCCAGGTCGGAGCTCCGATCGCGATCTATAAATTAAATTGGATCCAAATCAAGATCATTCAGAAAAAAATATGCTAGATACCAACCCAACCCAAATGAAAACCAGCAGATTAAGCTCCAAGAAGTACTCAGTTAAGAATTTCTTCTTTCACTTTAGCATCGAAGCGTATTCTTTTCACTACTGTCGGTTCGGTACAAATATTTCGCGGTATAAATGATTTTAATTAATTGCCACATTTTTTTTTTAACAGAAACTCTTTTCTAATTTCAAATATTCAAACTTCACATTTTCAACCGTAACGTAAACGTAACGTAACACCTACAAAATTCAAGAAAGAACAAACGATTTTACGATACATATAAAAAACGGAAAATTTCTCTAAAGAACCTGAAATTTCTCCACAACCTAAACGTGAAAAAGGATTGTTGAAAATCACAACGTTTTTTGTAACTCTAAGTCTGCACACTTGCCTTAGAAAGGTTTTAAAATGTTCACTACTGAACCATACACTACATATGACCTACCCATACTTCATGAAAACAACAATCAAACTGTCTAGTATCTCTAAAACGTCAATATAAACGAGATTCACACGAAATTAGCAACAAAGCATAATCTTTACTTGAGAAACATATTTAAAACATTCAGAAGCCGACGATCACCATTCGTTAGTAGTATTTTTTTATTTTATAGATTAGACCAGTGGTCCCCAAAGTATGGGTCACGAACCACTGGTGGGTCGCGAGCGAATATTGGGTGGGCCCCGATTAGGTGAGTCTTGAATTTGGAACTTTTTTTAGGTGAGTCGCGGTCCAGTCAACTTTAGGAACCACTGGATTAGACTATTATAAGCAACCTATTTAAAAAAGACATTTAAAAGAGTTTTGCTTAAAATAGATTTATATGTTTGAAATAAGAATATAAAAAACTACTTACAGAAATGGTCAACGCTGGAGCATTTGGCTTATTTTTTTCTTAAAATACCGTTACACTTAACTTTTCTATAGCCATACAGTTACACACACATTTTTATATTCATAATAAAATACTCCTTCTTGTAAACGCTTTCATACATAATTACTTTCTAAACACCATCTTTTCACTCTTAAATTCTTAGCATTCTAAGTAGTGTACGGCGGTTCAAGATTACGGAATTATTCTATCTAAACACCTAGCCGTCCACTGAAACGCGTGATTTAATAATTCTTTAATATATGATATATATTAAAATGTTTACACACAAGCATCAATATTGACAAAGTTATCGTTTTTGTGAGTAATTAGTAAACTGCTATTATGCTTCTTTCTTGTCTACTGTAGACAAGAAAAAAGCAAACGTATGTTTATAGCTATTTTACTTCCAGTTTATCCAATTTCTTGGTATACAGGTGTCCCAAAAATAGTGATAAACGGAAATACAGAGGTAGAGCAGATTAAGAGGTACCAAAATCATCGCTATATGTATTTTAATATATTTGATTAACGTTTATTCAGTTTTTAACCAGAAGTTTTTTAGAACGTTGCCCCTCACTACGAATAATTCCTGTATCGTGGGTGCGTTTACAAACATATATTCACATACACAAAGATCCAAACCCGAAACGACTATCTGGAGTGCATACAAATATTTGTTCCGTGCGGGAATCGAACCCGCGACACGTAGCGCAGCAGTCGATCTCTCAACCACTGCGCCAACTGTACCATCAAAGTTGAGATATACCTATTATTTTTCGAATTTCAAATGACAGTTTGGTAGACTACCAGTTGGCACTATTTTTCAACCGACTTCAAAAAAAGGAGGAGGTTCTCAATTCGGCTGTATTTTTTTTTTTTTTTTTTTTTTTTTTTTTTTTTATGTTTGTTACTCGATTTCTCGAAGACGCCTGGACCGATTTCAAAAATTCTTTTTTTATTTGAAAGGGTATGCTTGTCATTTGGTCCCATTGTCATCAGGTCAGGACCTGATGGTGGAAACCCTGAGATATCGAGGGCATCTCTTGAAAATTGTAGGCGAGCATGGTGTAAAAACTTGATATTTATGTGTATATCTGATGAGACTATAATACTATGGAGGTTTAGGGCAGGTCTGATGATGGAGACGACAGAGGATCGAGGGAACTCCTCAACGGTACATCTTAAATACCTCGTGTTTGGGCTTATTTTATTCGTGTTGACAAGATCTTTACACCGAGATGGCTAATGTCTGCCACTGCAAGGTCCGTGATGCAGGTGCAGTACAGTTTAGGGAACTCCTTAATGGTTGATAGCAGCTACATAGTGTTTGGGCGAATATTCCGTCAATTACGGACCGATTTTAAAAATTCTTGTTTTGTTTGAAAGAGTATGCTTCCCATTTGGTCCCATTATCACCAAGTCAGGATCTGATGATGGGATCCTAGGGAAATCGAGGGATACCCTCAAATATTGCAAGACAAATAGCCCGTTTGAGCTTTTTTCTTATTAAGTTAGGTATTGGCGTCTGAAAGTCATCATTTAATGATGCTGAGCTGATGATGGATGTCATATTACTCCTCAACGGTAAAGAGTTACGGAATAAAACTTCCGAGTTTGGGATCACTCGATATATTTTGATGAGTCCCGTATAAAACATTTGGTATAGAGGGTCTGATGATGGAGCCAGGAGATATATGGTGGAACTCTTCAGTAGCTACTAGTAAACCCCTCGAGTTTGGGCTCATTTTAAACCTCTAAAAGTCAAAACTATCACAATATTAGTTACAATAGTCGTCTTAATCTTTTCATTTCTCGTAATGCGTTTTCATCATGTGGTTGGCTAAGTAATTTATTTGATTTTAAAATCACATAGTGCAATACCGTCTAAGGTTTTCACTCGACTTGGGGCAACATACATTTGACCTTTGTAAAGTTTTTCAAGAGAATCGTCTGTACTAGGTCTACCCATCACTCAAAATTGTAAAATAATTAAATTTTTTAACAAAAAATAAAAACCGACTCCAAAAAACTCAAAAACAAAACTAATAACTAAAAAGCAAAAAATAAATCTTCTATTATACAATATAGTAGTTGAAGAATATTGAAGTCGGTGCCAAGTAAAACATGCAATGATAAACCGAAACGATTGGCGAAGTGCATTTGTCGTGTCCGACGCATAATTCGCCTCGCACTCGACAATTTTTATGTGAACTCGTTGTTTCAATGTCGCTATTATAGCAGCAAGGTATATTACTTTTATGTTTTACTTGGCACCGATTTCAATATTCTTCAACTACTATATTGTATAATAGAAGATTTATTTTTTGCTTTTTAGTTATTAGTTTTGTTTTTGAGTTTTTTGGAGTCGGTTTTTATTTTTTTGGGACCTTACATATCTTTGTAACAAACCTTCCGAAATGTTTGTTTATTAATTTCTTTTCATCAACCGTTTCAATGGACAGTAGGCCTAGGGAACAAACTGAATCGCTCTATCTGTCTAGTATATTACTACGAGTAACACTATCTACACAGGGCGTATCTACAGAGCCGCGAGTTGTGGCGTGATCTAAATCCTCAAAACTCGTCTAAATTGTTCCTTCCTCGGATATGTTATGATCTCGCTTCCTTAATATGGTGCCTAAGTCTCGTGTTTTTAATCTATAGCTCGAATGGTAGTATTAACAATCCCAATAAAATATTATTTCTTCATACGGAGACTAGTCGAATAGCCGAATGTAATACACATAACATCCAACGATTCACAATTCGCAACCATTCGCATTATTTAATACGCTATCTTTACCTTACAATATTCTACCACCAGAATCACGCCACAACTATACAAAATAGCGTAAACATATCGCGCGAAACTACATATTACACTAACTATACATATCTAGTTACGTTAAAATAGACGCTACGATAACTGCACTAACCACTATGTCGCTGTTTTCATAGGAAATCTGTTTACTATCGTTACAAAAACTATTTAACTTTTTGTTAATACGACATCGAGTGGACGTGAGCTAAAGCCTGATATACACCTTTTAACCTGTCACGAGGAAAAATGTATGGAAATAATGTACGCGCTATTACGATGTGTCTTCACTAAATTGCGCGCGCACAATTTTTTCATACATTTTTGGCTTCGGTAATTACTAAATTATTTGATAAAAGAATTTAGTAATTACCGATAAGATTTGTGAAGTAATTGGGATATAATTCTTTCCTATTGTTTTGGATTACCATAGATTGTTTTTTTGATTTTCATCGTTTTTTTTTTTTAATCTCCTTCATATGATGATGAGATGTTATGTACTACAATTTTATTATACAGTAAATTGCTTATGTAACCAAATACGCAAATTATAAAACTGACGATTCATGTTAAGTAAATACAGTCAATCTACAACTTGTGTCCGATTACCATTTTTTTGTGTTGTCAAAATTCTGTGAAGTGTTTAATAAACTTTTTGAGTAGTAGCAACCAAAGTGTTTTCTTTAAAAGGACTCACGCCATCCTTACAGATCGAAAGCCGAGAAAAACTCGTAGTAGTACTAGGTTATTTGTCACCAGAGAATGTATATATCTGTTTTTCGACATTCGTATTGTTCAGGCCGCTGGAGGTCCGCTGTTGATTAATGAATTAATAATAAGACTATATGATGCGATGGATCAAGCTAAAAGGAGATATTTAAGGGATCTAAATTTACTTCATGAAAGTTCTGTTGTAAGCATATTAGTAAAAGTATCCGATATTCCGATAGATTAGCAGGTGTATAAACAGGCTTATTCGGGAGTTACTGTGTTGTAGTCATAAAACTGTTCCCATTACTTATAAAGTAAAGCATAACAATCCGATACATAAAGTATCTAATAGATAAAGTTTACTAATTTGGTAATGATTGTTCGGAAAAGTTTGTGAGAATTTTGTTATTCAGAGAAAGTTGGAGATTATCTATGACTTTATTTGGAATAAAAGCAAGTAAACGAAGTAATAATAAATTGAGATGTAACTTGTAATGATATTCATTCAACATCAAAATTTTAAAATTTGAAACATGAATTTTGCTCTGGTCAAGTATTTTTATAAATAAATGCATATTTCAATATTACTATTATTACTTACTCTTAATTTTTCAATATTACTGTTACTTCACCGTAACTCCCTTACTGCGCGACTTAGCCAGAAAAATCACGTTTCATATCATACTTTGGTATATTGGAAGATATATTCGATAATGTTTAAGCTTATCCAAAGCATGATTGTTTTTCTGGCAAAGCAGAACCATCGAGACAAATTTAAAATAAGTGACGGTCAGAAATTAAGAAATTTGTCGTTTTTTTTTTTTCATCCATATTTTGGACATACAAAGAATATATATTTACATATGTCTCGAGGTTTCCGAGGACAATGTTTGCATCACTAAATGGCACACTATGTACTACGAATAACAAACAATTGTGTGGTCCTGTAATTGATAATCCATATGATAACCTTCAATCCAAGAGATGGACAATTTATAACATACTATGTATTATGAAAATATATTATTATAATCATTTAATTACGCTCAAAATCATCGTTTCCATGACAACATTTTGAGCAAACGATTTTAATTCATTCAGCTAAGTTTATGGAAGTGAGTGCTACCCGTTTTCAATTGTCATTCAAAATAATTATTCATAAAATACACAGCTTAGTGTATTGACAAAGCATAATTTCATAAAATCGCGAATGCGGCAAGATAATTTAAAATTTTAAAATAATAATTAAAAAAATCAACAGAACTAGATTAATTAAGTACATTGATAACAATTTTAAAATGATATTCTTGTTTGACTAGCGCAGTTCTGCGACCAAATAAAAGACCATTAGTGTCGCAAAACTGTGTTAACCGATAATATAAAAACTTGATTAATTTCACAACTGAGGATTATCTAACAACACTGGGCAGTGCTAATAATAACCTACTTTCAACAAACTTATCGACAACCCTATGAACAATTCATGTTAAATCTTATAAATATTTTTGGGCTATCATGTCATACAATTAATTCTTCGATATTTGAATATATGTATAGTGTTACGTATCCCATTTGAGGTGATAAACTTGAACATGTTAGGTTCTACGTTATATTAATTAACTATTCTTTGTGATAAGTAAATAAGTGAGGTTATACGTATATAAACTAGATATGCGGTTAAAATGAATAAGTACGTGGTATTATTAAAAATGGGTATGTATATAGTATATTTGTTCATGTAAATTTACACAAAAGTGTTCCGCGCAGAGTAACACGCGCGCACCCTTACAAATTCTACTTTTATACGATAAGGTTGTCGATAATTACTTAAATACAATAAAAATATAATAATTTTATTTAGCTAAAATACAATTAATTGCAATAAATTCAAATATACAAATTTATGAGGTAATACTAAAAGGTAAACGCAATTTGTACAACGATTCCATTATTTTGTTCAGCTGGTATTTGTGATTATATTCTTTATAATGGTAACAAAAATGAAAAACTATAGTGGAAAACGAGACATTACTTTCATGCCTCAAAATCCACATTAATATTGAATAAATGTTATTTGAATAATATAATAAATACGTGAAAATTCAATATAAAGTACTAGGGGATTATGCATGTATTGGAGTATAGTACTAAAACGAATGAACGCCTTCTCGTTGCAAGACATGTTATATCCTAGAAAATACCCTACAGAAACCTGTAATTTTTAAATTTTCCACTAATATTTTGGTTCTTCGGGTACAAAACGGAACTAAACCGAACAAGCCAAAAGGAAGCACGACAATACAAAACATACTCTCCGACCCAGACATAGAGGCCACATTCCAACGCTCCTTTTGACTGGACGGGTACTATGAGGGCTAATGTAACCCGACTCGATAAAGAAGCGTTTGGAGCAAAAGCATTTTCCTCACATCTAGTTACATTGAAAGCAGCTCCTTTAATGATTCGGGTTATATTATTTTTGGCGTCACCCGTAACGGACTTATGGAAGTTGGACATTTGTGTTTATAATTGTTTTTAACTCTTTCTTGATAAAATTACATTCGATTAAATAATAATAATTTTATTATATTCGATTAGAGATTGTATTCGATTAGAATTGTTTTTATTGCTGGTAGTCTCATTCGAATAAAATAGTTATCGATATATCCGAGATTTAGTTAAAAACAATTATTTATATTTAAAACTATTTAATATCAAAAGCATCAACATTGACATATGCATGGCAAGTTTAATATTATATTTAAAATCGTTAAATCGATCACGGCAAATATCGATACAATTTTAATCGACTGGGCATCACTAATTTATTGGACTGTTAATCACGCACAGTCATTTGACTAGATGCGTTTTTGTTATTATTTTACAATGTCAAATATAAAGAAATTAATTTATTTTTTTGCCTCGGCAACACTTGGGAATGTTTGTGTACGGTTGAAGAGATCCAAAAAGGAATATGGCTACTAAATTATTTTTGTGTCAGTGTAGCCGAGACAGGATAAAATAGGATGTATAAAATTTGAGCGATGAATATTTGCGTGATAAACATTATCAATGACGTACCCTCTATTATCTATTCACTTAATTTAATGACTCACCATCACTCTGAGTAAATTACCAATACCTGCAAAAAGATAGTTTTTGTGAAACTACTAAAAATAGTTTTAATAGAAAAACGGATAAGTCGCTAGTTAAGATTAGCAAGGTCATTATTATTATCATTCTTAGAACCTATTTCCTGACATCAATAAAATAACTGAAAAAAATGTCGCCGGATAAAATCTCTGGTCTTTTAAGGATAAAGTAAAAAATGGCGGATGCGAATCGAATCGAAATTTAAAGAGGGGAGTAAGGAATCAAAATCCTACTGCAGTTTTCGTTACTACAGTTACTAGTTTTCCCCGACAGATGGCGCTATAGTCATATAGTTGTATGCATAAATAATCCAGGCATGCGTCCGCGCAGCAGTTTTATCAGTACAAGTAAGGTAACTATTGTGGAGTTTTATGCAATTCAGACAGGTTTTACACCACTATGACCAAAACGTTTACTGAGAGAGATCCTTGCCAATATTAGACTGCGATTGACCGTTCAATACTATTTCTTTGAATACTTTTTCTGACATAATTCAATTCAATTAACTTAATTTCCAAAGATAATGAAAGTAACTCAGATGTTTCACTCTATTCATATAATTATGTACAGTGTATATGTACACCTAAAATATTCTAGTGTATCTGGCGTTGATTGTACGTCACTATGAAATGTTCCGATTATAGAATTAACGGCGTTTCGAGATTTATTAATGCAAGTGTAAAATTATTTTATTAAATATATGTTATATTAAATATTCTGTTACCTGTATTACGAATGGTTCATAGCCCAAGGTCGCCGTACTGCAGAGACCACTTCTCGTAGCCGGCGAGGCTGAGCGGCGACACGGACGGCCGGATCCTCTTCAGCGCGTCCATGAAGTCCTGGAACGTGATGCTGCGGACCAGCGACAGGTCCAGGCACTTCACTTCTTCGGGATCCAGTTCTGAGATAAAGTATTTTATAGGTATGAAGCAAGTGGTATAAGAACAAGGATTTGAAGGATTGCCAATGTGTGACAGAGTTGAGGAGTCATGTTTATTAGCATTAATATTAGAAATTGATTGGGCACGGTCACAGTCAAAGACTTTGAGGGGGGTCAATTAGAATTTATTTCACAGATTTCATTGTTTAGAAGTTTTAAGACTCAAATATATTTTTTAAATTTAATTTTTTAACCCTTAAACGGGCAGAACAGAAAACCCTTTTTCATGGTTATAGTGTAGTTCTGGTGTCATGTTAGATAGTAGTTTACGGCAAACATAATATAATTTATAGAGAATGAAAAAAAAGGTAAAAATTTTAGGTACGTTATTTAGCCATTTTAAAAATATTCCATTATTTAATCTGGATTGGTGTGGTTGGAAAATAGTTCCCTGTGCCCGATTAAGGGTTAAATTTCATTTTTTAAATTTGGGGTTTGGGGGGTCAAGACCCTGCGACGCCCCACCTACCTACTGGTATTACTAATTTTATACAAAGCCTCATGTCTCACTGTGTGACGCAAAAGTCTCCATATAGCCTTCCAGTACTCCTTTCTGGCCAGTTCTCTGTGAACGTATCTATGTCGTCAGCATTTCCTTCGCCTGTCGTCAGGAACTGGTCGTAAAAAGAATTTAAAAGTAGAACACAAGGAGTATCTCGCTTTATTACATAATAGGTACTGAAAGTTGTCAAGCAACACCTACTTGTAAAGTTCATTGACCGTTTGATTTATGTCAAGAGGTTGAACATTACGAAACAATTAGTACATAGCTCGTGTTTAGGCGTTAGAATCTAATTCGTATCGCCTAGAGACATAAAAGATGGCGTAGGCGTCAGTTTTATTGTATTCCGTTGGTTTCTCAAGTAACTGATTATTATATAAAGTTTGAAATTTGTTTTTATGAGTGAAATTTTGTTAGTTATAATATTTACTAGGTGTACACGGGGCTCCGTCCAATACAAAAGATTTTTCAAAAGTTTTTGTTAAGAACCTTGCCACACACTAGGATTTCTTCTGTGGGTACAGTTTACAAACATACACGTCACATACACAAACTACCAGATCTGAAACAACTATCTGTAGATCATACTAATATTTGTTACGTGTGGGAACCGAACCCGCGACACCTAGCGTAGAAAGCAAATACACTTAGCCACTGTGCCAACCGTGTCATCAAGCTTTGAACCCTTATTTAACCTTTTACCATTTAGTGGTTGAATTTTGGAAAAACTTTATAAGGAACCACCCTGCCAAATTTACTAAAGCTTACTGACATTAAAGCTCCTGAGATTTTGTGATTTGTGTTTCGGTGAAGAAAGTAACAGATTATGATAGAGTAGAGTAGGTTGAATTGTTTATTTCTAAACATTTCGCCTGCTATAGGAACTAGGTATAAGAGTATTTGTTTCGGGTATTAGGTAGGAACAGCTGTTTAAATTAAAGGAACAAGGCATTTCAATTTAAGCTTAAGTCGACAACCTATCAATTATCACTAGGTTGCTTTTATTCACTGGGGGCGATGATCGCTTACCTTTAGGAGACTTGCAAGCTCGTTAGCTAGATTTGCTCGAATTATAAATATAACAGAACATAACAAACGCCTGTATCCCAAAGGGTTAGGCAAAAAGACACTGCTTACCCTATATGACTCAGATAAATATTTACTATAATATATTTGAGGCGGCAAATCATATACATAATTATTTAATCGACAAGACGACGAACCAATACCAACATGCAGTAGGTATTTTTGTGTCTACCCTGTCTAAAAACTCTGTGCACTCCGCTGGGCAGAGGTGTACTATTCTGCACACACATTTCGCCGATGCTGTTATTAATCCACATGTTATAGAAGGCCAGACTATTGTCAGCTCAAGACCCCATGTTGCTACTGAAAATTTCTACAGAAAAACCCAATAAAACTTTACCCGAATCAGGAATCGAACCCAGGACCTCACGCTCAACAGTCGCGCTTGCTACCACTAGACCAATGTGACAGTTGTAAACAACACGAAAACATCATCGACTTACGCTGCCAACTTTACGTGTTGAGCCCAAACACAATAAAAGAAACTTTAACCCACGCCGGGTTAAAGTTTTTATTGTTCAGAATATTCCGATACCGTTTTATGACAAGATATTCTCATTAAGTGGGTCAAGGTAAGCTGTCGCGTGTTATACACGTATGTCCAGATGCACGCGTTACGTGCTTATATGATTTATACAAAGTTCAGGTTTAAAAATGAAATACGTGTTATTGAACTCAATAACTTGCCATTTTACGAGCATAGCATGTAAGGCTTGCGGTGTACCAGTTGCAACAAACTCTGACTATAGTTAGATGGTAACCATCTTATTTACCAGTAAACCTTGACTGTATTGAAAAAAAGTATACTCAATAAGCTACATATAAGCCCATTATGGGCACTTCACAAAAAGTAGCTATGGGCGGTATGGATGGACACAGTGACAGACTAAGTGAAGTGGGATATTGGAGTTTAGACCCGCGTTAGTTGGAAGGATTACAAACACCTTTATTCGTTATTGGAGGGTCATATTTTAGAATTAAGGAATGCTCTAGATCAGTGGTTCCCAAAGTTGACTGAACCGCGACTCACCTAACAAAAAGTTCCAAATTCGGGACTCACCTCTTGGTTTTCGTGAAGAAAAAAGGGGCACAACTATATGAGTGAAAAACTGTTCAAACAAGAAAAAAAACATTCGGTTCCGATCCAAAGTGTTAATATTTAAATACAAGGAGTGCTGTTTTTTAATGAAAAGGATGCATTTGTTTTCTATTTTTTATTATTTTTCAAGGCCCACCTAATAATCGCTCGCGACCCACCAGTGTGTCGCGACCCATACTTTGGGAACCACTGCTCTAGATGATAATCTATGGAGACCCTGAAGTGGACAAAGTCGAGATGCTAATTACTCACCTCTTATGGGTCCCAGCGCGGCGTCCCTGCACAGCGCAGTCAGGTCGCTACCGGAGTATCCATCAGTAAGAGCAGCTAAGCGAGCCAGCTCCTCATCACTGATGCTAGCGGCTGCGGCTCCCCTCGCTAACACGCGTCGTATCAGCGCCATGCGCGTGCGGACCTCTGGTAGAGATACGTACACGCGCTTGGGGAATCGTCTGTATAACAATATTAATAAAAGGTAAGAATACGTCAAACTATGTACGTTTTTTACACCAGGTTATATAAAAGATTATAAAAAGGTACCAAGTTGATAGAACCATAGGTAGGTACTTCATATTCTTATTTTTGTAAGTACACGCAGTGGGGTGCGGTTCATAAAGACAAAAAGACACTGCCTACCCTACATAACTCAGATAAATATTTATTATAATATATTTGAGGTGGCAAATCACATAACATCATTATTTAATCGACAAGACGACGAACCAATACCAACATGCAGAAGGTATTATTGGTAAGTAAGCTTTTAAAATTTTCTGCCTACCCTGTCTAAAAACTCTGTGCACGCCACTGACTACAAGGTGACGAGACATTCGTATGTCTGACACACCATGGACAGTTAGACTCATTTCAAATCTTACTGATTGTCTGTCTAACACGGCATGGCCAATTTTCATATCAAACACAATACAACAGAAAAAGAAGAGGGAGAATGAGTCAATGGAGTTGTTTTGTATACTAAAAAATTCAGCTTTACAGTACGCGCGAAGAAATTGAACCAATAAGAACAATTGCTTCTCATACTCGAATCCACCATCATCATCATCACTGCACCGTGTTCTATTGTGTCATAACGAGATCCTGTATATCTTTACCTGAGCGCCGCCTCGTCCAGCTCCTGCGGCCTATTAGTGGCCGCCATGACGATGAGCCTGTCCGCCCCCGCAGCCGGCAGCCCATCGAACTCCACCAGGAACTCCGTCTTCAGCCGCCGGGACGCTTCGTGTTCACCAGACGACCGCTCGCATAGCAACGAGTCTACTTCATCCACGAAGATTATGGCAGGCTGTGGAAAGAGTGTAAGTGAAAAATTCGGGTCTTGCTATCCACTCTAGGGGCCATCCATAAATTAAGTCATACGTTAAGGGGAGGAGAGGGGTCTCCTCCCCTTAACGTATGATCCCCTTGTCGACGAAGTGTGACATTGTGTGACAAGGGATGGGTCCTAAGTTTCATCACGTCACATTTCAAAATCTAATATAAGTATCTAAGTATTAAAACGCGAAACGTGAACTATTAACGAAAATCTTAAAAATATTTCCAACTCTCTATCTGTATGAATATAAGATTTAAATTGTTATGTTGGCGAGTTCCACGAGAGCCTCGCCATGATTTTAAATAAATGGAAATAAAACTTATTTCGGAACTCCTGTTTTAATTTACTAATTTTTAGACGTAAAATTGAAAAATATGTGACTTCACGCTAGGCAGGAGGAGTCTCACAAAAAGCATGAAATTCGTGTGACGTAATTTATGGAAAAGTAAGTAAGATTAATGCGAAAGTAAGTCTGTCTGTTTGTTTGTTACCTCCTCAGGACTAAACCAATGAACCGAGCGTTTTGAAATTTTACTAAGAGGTTGCCTGGTTCTTGGAGAAGGACATAGGCTTATTTTTGCTATAACTGCAAAACAGTAAATAATAAATTTGGGTCTGGGTGTTTGTCCATGTGAATATTTGTGTTTGTAAAGGCACCCACGATTCAGGAATTATTCCTAGTGTGGACAAGGATTTTTTTTAAAGCACTTTTACGCCGACGATGTCGCGAGCAATCGCTACTTATTTATATATATAAACGCGAAATATCACTCGATGAGTATAATACATTAGTTTTATGTATCATTCAAAGATATAAGAAAAATGTAGGACAACGTCTGGAGTGGAAGATTTGATCTCGACCCTCAAGGGAGCTCAACAACCAAGGTTCCGATGTCCTGCGCATCGCAACCAATACATCCAACTTGCTAACCCTAATGCTGACGAGCGAGAAGAACCTAGCCTTGCATTTGAGAGAATGTAACATTGATAATGCAGGAAGTTTAGCCACATTTTCTTCTATCATATCGGCACGAGCTATCATATGGGAATAACTCTTGAATAGAAAAATTAGTCAGTCAACAATGCTGGTATCGAGACTGACTGCCCAGGGTGCGCCAGACGATGTCAGATATCTTCACAAGTGGAGGCACTTTTTTACTACCATAATACGAGTTAATAAAGTCAATGACAAAACCAAAGTCATTGTCAACTTCACTCCTACAATTGACTTCATTAACTTCATATCCGTTTACTTATACGTATATCTCGTGACATAAACGCGTTATCTCAAACAATATAGCCAGCAGACTCGCCGACCCACTTTCAAACGCATATACACCGCACTCGATGATAAAAAATCAATTGTACATTTGAATGCACTTTCAAATACTTTTATTCTTTTAGATATTCTGTTAATGAACTCTGATCGAACCATTGTTATATTTCTATATAACATTTTGATAGAAATACCTACTTTTTTAACAGTATCGACAGTACTTTCTAATTTAATATTTTTCTGTCTGTATTTTAGAATTTTAATTGGTCTAGTGGTCGCAAACGCGACTGCCGAGCGTGTGATTTTGGGTTCAATTCCCGTGTCAGGCAGTGTAATTGGATTTTTCTGTATGGAAATTCTCAGAAGCAGTACGGAGTCTGGAACTACATGGGACTCAATAACGGCGTCGGCGAAATGTGGGACTACAATAGTGTACCTCTATTTGAGCCTTTGGGGAATACAGGCGTGATGCTATGTTATTTTTCTGTCTGTATTGTAAAATTGGGAAGATACCTGACAATATGGGACGACGGATAGTAGACAAAGAGAATATTCGCGTGGTGGCAATGGGGTACAAAGACTGCCAGGATGATTCCTAACACGATAGTCAGACGACATCTTGAAGACCAGGGGGCGAAAGTAGATGATACTACTTTAAGACCAGCAAAGGTGGAGTGAAAAATAGGATACTTATTACTATAATTAGCAATGGGTAGACGTTGGTTAAATATACATATATGTTCCGACTACTACTCGCAACATGGTAAAAAGTAAAGCGTCATCTATCGGAGTGAAGCTAGAACAGAGAATCCTGAATCGCACTATGAGAGTTTACAACGATTCTAACACATATACAAATGTCCGACATCAACCATCGTACTTCAGATTGCCTGGTCGGAGGATCCTCCCTTTTCATTAGAGAAACACCATACCTCGTTCCTCCACAAATACAAAGGTTTGTACTATAATACCAATCAAATATTCTTAAAGAACCGACTAAAAGAGCCGGCATTGCATTGGAGTGACCGTCACAATGTTGTGTTCGTGAACATTTATCATGACAGCATGGCATGCCAGGAGGCAATATAATATCAGTTATATGTTACAATTAAATGTAAAAGGTCGCAATAATCGGTCAAGTTTGTATGCGCTTGCGTAATATTGGATTTCCGGATTATAAATTTCCTCGAACTACAGGTTTACCACTCAATCATTTAATATACATATGTACTTGCATGCAGCGGTGTGCACAGAGTATTTAGACAGGGTAGGCAAAAAAAAATAATAGCTTATTTACCAATAATACCTACTGCATGTTGGTATTGGTTTGTCGTCCTGTCGATTAAATAATGATGTATGTGATTTGCCACCTCAAAAATCTTATAGTAAATATTTATCTGAGTTATGTAGAGTAGGCAGTATCTTTTTGTTTTTATGTACCGCACGCCACTGCTTGCATGTATCCATAATTTCCTTAGCTAACTTCATCTATATCTGGTAGCTCTGTATACTGTACATTTTCCTTCATCCCACTCACCTGCAGCTCTCTGGCTACTTGGAACAGTGCTCGCACCATCTTCTCGCCCTCACCGACGTACTTGCTCGTGAGCGTCGCCGCGGATATCGAGAAGAATGTCGCCGAACACTCTGCTGCTACGCACCGCGCTAGCAGCGTTTTACCTGTTACATAGGTGTTAGGCTAATTAAAACATTATTATTTTCAATAATAATAAGGAGTTAGGCTAATTAAAACATTATTATTTTCAATAACAATAATAATAAGGAGAGAATAATAAGGACAATTCAGTAATAATAAGGAGATAAATTCAGTTTACAGGTGCGGAAGACCGGCTCCCTTTAACGAGCAAAAACGCACGCATACAGACGCGTACGTACGGCTATACGCGGGCACTCATGACGCGCACAGTATTTGTTTGAGATCGCCCGCATCGTACGTCTATGAGTGCGTGCGCTTGTTTTTTTATCGTTGTATGGAGTAGATTTTTCTGCTTATGATATCCCTATTTATTTTGTGCTGTAACTGTCATCCTGCAGGGTACAGGTCCTTTTTTATAATGAGAAGGTTTAGGCCGCAGTCCGTTGATACACCATTGAGAACCTTATGGAGCGTTGTAAGGTTTCCTCACAAAGATTTCCGTAAAATATGTACGTTTATTTAGTTCGAAAACCATAGATTTAATTCATTTACGTTAATGAATTAATGACTAATATCGACATCAATAATAATAATTTACTTTCACAAGATACACTTAAACGAGATAATAAAAGTAAAAGTAGTTTTTACGACACAGTCAATGATTTTTTTTATCTATTCGCTAAAATCAAGTTTTGTTATTTTCTTTTACTTGATACTTACCATTTCCTGGTGGTCCAAACAGGAGCAGTCCTCTAGCAGGTGACCTAAGTCCAGTAAACAGTTCGGGCCTTAACGACGGCAGTACAACCATTTCTTGTAACGCTTGCTTTGCGGCCTACAAACAAAGAACAACAATTATACCATTATTGCGTTTTAATAAAAGAAATATTTTCAGTACCATCCGATAATTTGGAAATGTTCCCGCTGAATCCTATCATAAGCCTTGTGGAGCTTAATACGATCCAGCAATCAATATCAATACGACGACGAATCATGGGTTTGTGGATGACGTAACCAGGCGACTGTAACACGACCAGAGGCCCTAATATAAGTTTCTATTAACAATCTCAATTTTACGCATCGACCGCGTTCTGCGTACCGATTGGCGTAATGCGTAAAATCGAGATTGACAAAAAATCTTATGCTAGGAACTTACGTTGCGACGATAGGCCACCAAGATTAACTTGCAGAAGAAAGTTAAACTAACAATGAAACATGTCTTCGATCAAATTGTACACACTTTTACTTCGATTATTATTTTAGATACAAATCGAAGATTCAATTTCGACTTTTTATTTATTGCTTAAAATGTGTTCGAAGTTTAAATTACATTTTTTGTGTAAATCGTTAAGTTTCGATTTTTACTACATGCACCTAATTGGTTTGAATAGACGACTGTAAACATTTTTTTCCTCTTTGGAAAAAATGTTTACAGTCGTCTTTCTCGTATCAGAAAAACCTTTACAGCCAGTGTGTAAACTTTTTCTGCTGTATAATTTACGTAGAACGTAGATGTTGAGTACAGTGCTCAGCACGTCATTTAATTGATTAGAGTGCATTATTTCCAAGCAAAGAATTTAAAAAATAAATTTATAAAAATCTTTTGTTCCATATGACGTCTAGACAAGTTAGTCTAGACGTCTCAGACATCTGGAAAAGTTATATCGGGTCGGACGTTCGCCTATAAAAACTTGTAGCTAATATATCATAGCATCATGCCTGTATTTCTCGAATGGTTAGAAAGAGGTGATGTACATTTCGCCGATGCTGTTATGGAGTCCCTTGTAGAAAGCGAGCCTATTGCCATCTAGCGGGTACAATTATATATATAACTTTATGCTGCTGCTGAGAATTTCTATACAGCAAAATAAAAGTTGTACCCGTCGCAGGAATCGAGCTCAGGACCTCACGCTCAGCAGTCACATTCTAGACCAATGAGGCAATGTTGTAGATGTAATGGTATTTTTTAGAGTAATATTTAGTGTCTATTCTGATCCAAGCACCGTACATATTCATAAATATTTGCCCATCTTTAGCCAAATGAAAGTATAGATAAGTAACATACAGGTACTAAATGCCTTTATTGGTTCTATCGGCAGCTTCTGAGTGAACATGTTTGAAGGTAAAATGCTTTTTTGCATAGCACCGTGATGAACGACACCCGATGTGTCAGCGTTACACCGTTATAGTAAGGTCAATGAACAAGTTAACATTATTATTATTAAATCTCGGCGCTGCATCACGATTTTTCTCTTTAGTTACTTCTCCTGAAGGTTAAACAACCTATTGTGTGACCAATATTCATGAGTTGCCAATGAAACGAAAATAAAGTTGTAAATCACACAAAAATTTGATTTACTTAATTTTGGCGTGAGTAGGCTTCGTTTGGGGAATAGATAATTGAGGTTCTCACCTAGAAAATTGATTATAATCTTTGACAATCAGGTGGTGTGTATACTGCTTGGAGTCATTTACTGGAAGAAATTTTCGTTCTCATTTCACAATATCGTACAATGTCAATGGCATTAGCCCAGCAATGTCGCCAATGTAGATTCTGGTTTGCCCAGCAGTGAAATTCGAGATAGCAACACCGAAGGAGTCACTGATGCATGCCCGACCTTTTGTCCCTCCCTCCCGTGAACTTCACGCACCGCACGAAACGCAGTAACACAATACAATACACAATGTAATACTTTAGAATGTTATATAAATACTAGCGGACCCTTTTCTGGATTTGGATAACAGCGCCAAGGGCGGATCCGGGGGGGTCATTGGGGTCATGACCTGGGCTGGTTTTAGGTCGATTACTGATAATTTTTCTAATCGCATTGATCGTACATTATTTATTATTGTAATCGAATAGGAGCCTGTCCCGACTAGACTTCAAACATGTGACACCCCTGACTTGAACGCTGGATCTGCCCTTGAACAGCGCCACCTACTGGATTCAACTATAGCTAATCCATATCAATCCATACCAATATTGATCCCATAAAAAAAAACATCAAAATCGATCAAGCCGTTTATAAGGACAATAATTACGAACACACGCACACCGAAATTTTACATATGTATAAAGATTAGATTATGTAAATACACAAACCTCTTGTCCCGCAATATCTTCCCAATGCACCTTAGGACCTCCTTCCACAATCTCGTCCAGGATCAGCTGGACGAGTTTCGGGTCGACTCCCCGCACACTCAGGGTGGGCTGTGGTGTTCGGCTCCTCGTTGGCGTCCCACGCTGAGAGCCTCCGCCCACCACGCGACGCACGGGGGACCCGTTCGACGGCACCTGGTATGCGCTCTGATGTTGAGACGCCAATTGGGGTGATGGTGTGAGTTAGATGGATGGAATGTTAATAGTGATGTGAGGGGAGAGAAAAGGTTAGGTTAGTAGAACGTAAGTAATCTCATCAATACTAATATTATACAATTACGTTTGTTTGTGAGTTGGAGGTAATCTCATGAACTACAAAACCGATTTTGGAAATTCTGTCACCATTTGAGTCCCTTTGTAACACGGGTTAATTTTTGTTCCGAAAGACGGTCCCAATGAGGTATTGCACATTGAAGGAAGTCACAGAGTAAAGCTAGTGGGTACAAAATTACTGTGACAAAATCTCTGATTAATTTGTTCGTTAATTAATTTCTAGTTGGTTTTAAGAGATCTGAACTAGATTGTTGGCTAACGGCGAGCGTCGATGGCTCTCAGCCAAAAAGGATATTAACACACATAGAAGCAACGTCAACTTTATTGATTGTTTTTGTGCAATCTTCTCAACAATCAGCATTTGTTGAGAAGATTAAAGATGCTCGCGACTGTCTTTAATGTTCAATTTTGCTTGACAGTCGCTAAAAATGGTCATGGGGTCAAAATAATTGCTGGATCCGTGTAACCACACCTTAAGGCGACACTAATATGGTTACTGCAATTAAGGTTGCATTTATTATGTATTATATAAATAACACGTAAGTATGAGACCTGTAGGTAATATATTTTATACTTAGGACGTTTATAATAATCGGTATGTTTTTGTTAAAAGACGAATGAATATGATGAATTTTGAATGAATGAAGATGCCAATTAGTGATTTAGATTTATAAAAGAGAAAAGCCGGATATCACTTATAATTAATTTTGATTAAATTAAATGTTAAAAGCCAATTAAAATAGAAAGCTTAAGTGTATTCTCGTCCGGAAACATTTAAAGCTGTTTAGTTTTGACAAGGACAAACTGATAAGGACGAAACTAATCATTCGATATTAGTAAATACATACGGACCAGCGGCGTGCACAGTTTTTAGACAGAGTAGGCAGAAAATTTTAAAAGCTTCTTTACCAAAAATCCCTACTGCATATTGGTATTGGTTCGTCTTGTCGATTAAATAATGATGTATGTCATTTGCCACCTCAAAATCTTATTATAAATATTTATCTGAGTTATGTAGGGCAGGCAGTGTCTTTTTATCTTTATGCACCGCACGCCACTGATACGGACACACCTCATATTTTTTTAAGCGACTTCCTTGTTTTACTTTTTTGGCTTCCGAGTCCCCTAGCATTCACGATACTTTGGTTGGCTGGGTACGAAAGCGTAGCCCTCTTTTGAACGCACGACCACCCGTTACTTGGTGCGAAATGTTGGTACTCAATGTGTTTTGAATTGCATTAAACATGTAGATTGTTGAAAAACTTTATTGAACAGTTTATACGAGACACATTGAAGTAGGATCTGTTAGGTAATAAGTACAACAGTTGAGTCATCGCTGTTACAGACAACCTTTGGACGGGCATAATTGTATTTAAAAGATAAGGGTGGTCCGCGGCGTAACAATATGCGAAAAATATACTTTACTTTACATCAATAAACAGCAAAAGCGTTGATTACTCATACATGCTAAAAATATCGTGTTAGTTCGAGTAAATAAACTAAATTCTTGTTGTAACTAAATGTGGACCTGCCATTTGGATGCGTCAACAGGTTCTAAAAGTACGAACGCAAACAAAGTGAAGGGAGATCCACAGATATCGCTACGATAAAATAACACTCACAGAAAGCTGTCGTTTCACGGCGGGCGGCGTTGACGCTGGTTTAACAGGATATCTGCTGTAACTCCCGTTGGAGCTGTTGGGCTGTGATGATGACCTGCCCATGGATCGGGGCAGGGTCTGGGACTTCATTAGCGGGCCTCCCAAGCCCCCACTGGGTACTCGCCGGCCGGCCGTCGTGAGCTTGCGGCCTGCGACTGAAGATTATGATGTTAGAGGAACATTAAGATAATCACGGACTCCCTAACATTGATGGTGTAATTATTGAAGGATGTACGAAATTGAGTGTCTATTGATTTACGTAATTAACAGGACGTTATTATAATTCCCATCAGCTGAATTTAAAGTCTATGTTTATTTCGGAAAATATTTATGTAATTTTAAACTACGGTCTTTTTTACTTTTTATTTGGACTATTCCATGTTAAACTGTTTGTCCAAAATGTGCTACCAAATGACGAGCCATTAAATATTATTACCACAGAAAAACTAGACCCATTTATAATGTCTACGCTTTTACATTTATTCTCTGTTTCTTATTTTACTAGTAAAAAAACGTATCAATGTTATGACTTACTATTTCTGAAACTAGGTTAAGAACTGCAACGTCGTTTATTTTTATAGCTACTAATTTGGGTCACTTTAGCGCTGAATTTTAACTAAATCAATTCTAGTTAGTTAATTGCAAGGCTAGAATTAAACCTCGGTGTTTACTTTGGTTGATATGTTTGATAAAATTCTCGTTATTCCACGTTGAATGTAGGTACATTTTTTGTACACTTTTGTGTTTGCGGTTATATTAAAATATTATACATACATCGTATGTAGATATACTGACACTACAATTAAATACTAAGAGTAGAGTAGTGCTACTAAGCTAAATAGACTTGGAATAGAAGAGTCTACGATAGATTAAAAGTATAGAAATTGATATAGTATTCGCTACGTCGTTATTGCCATACAAGGGCTGTTATTCTCTCTGACAACCAAGGTCTTACCTTCCTCGGCTCTGTCAAAAGGAGGTTGAAGTATATTGGAGACTGTTTTTCTTTTTTAATGAAATAGAGGAGCGAGCTTATCTATGTTCCATATTAATATCCTCAAGCCCCTTTTGTATGAGATTTATTTATCGTCATAGACAAGACACGTTGTTGCCATAGGGAATAAGGCTCTAGGAGAAGGTAAAATCTTTGTCTATCTCTACATTTTTATAACAAGCAATGTATACCCCATACACCTTCTATTTTATTTTTCTACGCAATCAATGCAATATACACACAACAGAATGCCTATAGTAAACAATTAATCACTTCAAGGAGGAACATGAATTAATAATCATTCACGTGAAGTCTCCTTGACTCAATTCCTATAAACAATCAACACGAAGCACCGCATGTCTTCTAAACACAGTAACAAACTGTATTTTATCTTATACTGCATCTTTAATGTATACTAACCTCGGCAGCACGCGTTTAGAATGTAGAATTAATAGAATGACTATTTTTAATCGCCAAAGCACCCAAGTCTCATTTGATTCGATAGATCGATTAATCGAATTGAATCGATGAAAAGGGGCCATTGCCAATGTCAGTGGGTCAATGACCGGGCTGCCCGTATCTCGCGAAAGGTTCCTATCAAATAGACTGTGGAAAGGTGCTTTTTATATTGATAGTGAACACTTTCTTTTATTTATTTTTTATTGTACGTTCTTTACAAATACTCGTTGTAAATGTTATCGAAAGGAACAATCCAATACAATTGCGTATTGTCGTGGGAGCTTCGTGATCAGTTTGCACGAGATTTTTGTTACATCCAAATGTATTTTAAACTGATCTAAACAATTTTCAATGGGAGTGCTTTAGGTATTTATTACTGTATTCCGTCACGGTCTATACGTTTATGGAACTAATAAAGAATTGGGGCGATACCAACATGGGACTATGGACCGCTTTGTACTCGTTCAGAAATGTGTTGGCTGTAGGAATGAGCCGCCATAGCAAGGACATTAATAGGGTCAGTTAGTCATAGGGCTATGTTCACCAACAATATAACTATGTTTTAAAATGAAAACGGCCGTTTACCCATATATGTTCATGTCGAACAGCTGATTTGTGTCCTAGGTCCTAACCGTCTGTTATATTGTTGGTGAATTTGGGTCAAAGGGCCATTTTCACCAACGAAATAACGAAATGTTTAAAATATATATAGATACGGCTGTTTCGCCCGATCCAAAAAGTCCGTGTTAAACGGATGATTTTGTTTTAAACATTTGTTATATTGTTGGTGAACTTGGGCCTTAGTCGCCTACGATGTTACTAAATGAAGTATAACACCTTAATAAGCCGTTTCCCGTAGCTGATTCTTAAGAATTGCGTAGTAGAACAATAAAGTGTGAAATAGGCGCGAAATTATGCTTGGTACATCTATAATATTATAATTCCGCGTAAAAATAATAAAGTCTGTACAAAAATGCAATGTTACAGACCTATATATCCCAAAAATAAGTGATATCATACAAGAAAAAGTTTGAATGGGATGTTTTCAATTACACTTTAGTAATGCAACTGGCCCGAGTACGTCTTAAAACTGCGGCCAGACACCGGAGAACGGGCAGCAGCGTCCTCTCACTAATCGGTGAGCCACTGCGATCCCCAAGCCGCCTGCCAAGCGTGGGGATTATGGCAACCCCCCCACCTCCACCCCTTGGGGGAGGCCTTCGTTCAGCAGTGGACGTCTTTTGGCTGATGATGATGATGATGATGAATGCAACTGTTTCTAATTTTAATCCCCGTAGACTAAGAACGTTTTACGCACTTCCCCTGTCAGAACAGCTGACAGAAATCTAAGTAATATTTACGCCAATTAGCCAGATATCTTTGGTAAAGCTAGTTTTAAACAGTAGCAACTTGTGTTACTTATTGAACTGTAACGAGATGTTAGGGAAATACAAGTCGTATGTAAAAGATCATGCGTGTTCGTGCGGTGCGCATGATTGCGTCCGCCCCCTACGCTCCGTGGCGATCCATACAACGCAAATGAACTGCGACCAACTTACCTAGCTAAGACTATTAGCATAATATTTTTCGGTCGATAAATTAAAGCTATGTATCAGTCTCGTTTCGTTGTAAAATTCAAGGATAGAGCGACTATTTTTAGATATTTTTTGCACATGATGAGCAAATCGGAGGCTTTGTCAAAATCTTGGCTATCATGCTTCGGTTACCGCATAATATTTAATAAATATTTGCTTTACGTGTAAGGAAAGTTGCATATGTAATTAAGAGATAAATTATCTTCAAGGAAATAGATGCGTAATGCGACGGAATATTCTCAAGTTTAAATAAATACTATTATCTTCCATGTACAGTTTTTTTAAAACGCAATTTGTATACAAGCCAGCGAAAGCATTAAATCTAAGTGTTTGTACAAAAAAAAAATATACTCTAACTTACTCCGAAAGTAGTACATTAAAGTTAATGTAACAAAATTTTCTATAGCCGTGTTTCCAAGCTGAAAAACTAGTCTCTAGATAACATGGGCTAATGAGGTGTTACGTGTCCATTTTGTGCACTGTGCTAATACATGTACCTAGTTGCTATGCAGGAGACGCTGCGTCCATACATAGAAAACTATGTTCCTTATAAGACTAGCAAAGTATATACCAATACACTTTACTGATTGATGAAGATAGATTAATGAAAATCAGATAAGTATTTTTTTAAAAGAGAGAATGGTTAAAATGTTTAGATGTAATATTTAAGTTTTATGTGGTCTTATGTATAGATGCAGTGAAAAAGCGTAACATATAACACATAACAGAATCAAACACACCACACAGTGTGTTAACACTTGCAAGCTGAAATTATGGTAGGCACACTCAACCGACATGCAAACACTGACAATTTAAAAATAAAAACGTCCAATTAGTTTTCCAATGTCGAGTGTAGTGTTATAAAAGTCGTTACATAAAATGTTAGTTCGATTTTTGATTTAATTTTGCAGTAGGTTACGTCAAACGAAGCTAAGCATTATTTCTTGTGTTCTACCTTCGTTCGGTGGCTTCGTTTGACCACTGTTACTTTCTGTATGCGCGAGTAACGTAGTCTTCGACTTCTCTAACGGCCTTCGCACCTTTAGAGGCGAGTCCGTTGGCTTTTTGTCGTTCCTCTCAGGCTCACTCTCTACGCCCAACTTACTGAGCGCGACTAGGTTGGCTACATTGGAACAGATTAAACCTTATTGAATAGAAACTGTAGGAATAAGTTGTGTATATATGTTGAAAGGAAAAAAAAGAAGCGTAGCATGCAAACATTCAGCCAATTTCCACTTTCAAAATAAAATAGCGTTATTGGGTCATAGCTTGGAGTATGTGGCAGTGATACAGAATGATGTTAAGTAATGTTATTTCATACCAAGGAAGTGTAGTCGGTCCTTAGCCATGCCTAGATTAGTTTTCATTTTGTCGTGGAGTCGTTGTGCTCTCTGCCAGGCGTCCCCGCGCCCGCCCCAGCAATCCACGGCGATTCCTCGTTCTAACTCATATATGCCTTTTTTGTAAAGCTCTATTGCTAATTCTTTTTGGCCTGTGGGTTGGAAATTTAAGTTATGTACACATAAATTATCAACAAGGGAACATTTATTTAAATGACATCACTCCCTCTCACTGACTCATATTCAATATTATACAAGGTGGTAAAATACTAAACTATCCATACTATTTTAAATGCGAAAGTAACTGTTTGTCTGTTTGTTACCTCATCATGACTAAACCACTGAACCTATCATTATGAAATTTTACAAATAGGTAGTTTGGGATCTGGAGAAAGACGTAGGCTTATTTTTGCTATTATAATAAAACACAAACAAGATAATAAGTACAAAATACATGCAGATAAAGTTGCGGGCAACAGCTAGTAGTCATATAAATTCACAAAGACACCCTGTTAAAGTTGGTAAATATACCATCCTTTCTTTAAATACAACATAACACAACATAGCATCACGCCTGTATTCCCCGAAGGCTTAGGCAGAGGTGTACACCCACATTTCGCTGATGCCGTTATTGAGTTCCATGTAATAGGAGGCGAGTCTATTACTGGGCACAGTTCCAGACTCCGTGCTGCAACTGAGAATTTCCATACAGAAAAACCCAATAACACTTTGCCCAACCCGGGAATCGAACCCAGGACCTCACGTACAGCAGTCACTCTTGCGACCATTATCTAGTGGCAGTCATTCTTTAAATATAATGTGGTTTGGGTAATATTATATTAATATAAATATATTTAGCATGGATTCAATAGGCAATTATGACTTACACTTTGTGTTTCAATGAATGACAATAAATAAAGAAAATATATGTATGAGTTGTATGACTTAAGACAATTTCACTCCTTTGTTCTGAAAACCATTGTCTTTGTCTTACTAGGAATACATCTCAAATTATAGTTTCTGAATAACATATTTCATGATCTTTATGCTGAATAATATTTTATTTTATTTTACCATTATTATCAATGATAAATCATGCATAATTATACAGTTACATCTCTTTTACTCAACAGTAAATTTAGTAATACCAGAGAGAATATAAGAAGTTTTTAATTCAGTGTAGTTTAATTAGAGTAAAAAGGAAAAAAATGCCATCATTTACAATTATTATTTATATCAATAGATATATGTTCACTATTATAGTGAAGTATTATTAGCTAGTATAATGTTAATTATTTTACTTTATCGTCACAAAATATATTTTTCCATGACAAATAATGTGAATTTAAAGTGACAAATTGTATGAAAAAAATTACCTATAGTTTTTAATACATACATATATAGTCACGCCTTTTTCCCATGGGGATAGGCAGAAATTAGTTAAATAGTTTTTAAAGAAAATTAAAATATGAATGCTGAAAACTCACCCTCATTTTCTTCATCAATTTTCAAAGCTTTTGATATGTACTCAAAAGCTTTCCGGTGGTGGTGCTTTTGTTTGGCCAGTAATGGGTCCCCCGGACCAACATTGTGTATGTGAGACATCTCTTCACTCGGGGCTAGTTCCGTAGACACTATACCGTCCTTCACCACCACTTCCAAGTTGCACTCGCCTGCCTTATGAGGCTTGTGCATAAACCGATTCGACGCCGTATACAAATATTTAAAAATAATGAAAAGTTGATACAAAATTGATCTTAACACGTTGAACAGAATAATGATTGGGAAAGAAACGACGTATAGATTCCTTTTATGGACCGAAGGTTGCGAGCCATTTCGCAACGCTGACCCCTTTGCTAGGTCTGCATCTGCCTTCTTCGACTTACGGTTCGGAGACCTCGTAGTTTTACGCGACAAACGGCCACCATTTGAATCGTCGCCGGACACCATCAAGAACACCAACACACCGGCTTGTTTAACACAAAATCCCCATAAAATTTTCAGACAAAGAAATACGAGCTTATCCTACTCCCTATCATAAATACAGCAAAAAAATTATGAGTGAAAACGTATTATTGACAAATTTTGACGTTTGTCACGCTTGCACTGCAGACAACAAAAATAATATTTACATGGTAGTATAATATACATGATTGAATATAATTTCTAATTGAAAAAATTGCTATTATATAAAATCACATTTGTTCTGTTAATTTATAATTAGCGATAAGTAATATAATTTTTCCTACAAACGGTAACAGGTTTCAGTAGTACAATATTTAAAGATTGAAATAGCAACTTTGTAGATTTACAGCGTTTCGATCACAGAACAATTTTGTGCATTAACATATCACTGTCCTATATATTTTAATAGGACGTTTTTGAGTATGTATATATATTATATAATTCGTGGTGCAAATTTTTTAAAAAAGGTAAAGAAATTATCGTCGTTTTATATCGTTTTTCACTTTAACTTGTATTGGGTATTATGAACAAGACTTAACAAAACGTTTTTGACAGCTGTAAAATGGTGACATCGCCGCGATTGATCAGTCGATGTTGATTTTTTCTTGAATTTGGAAAATTGCATCAGCTTTTACTATATTAAATGCAGTATTGTAAACAGTAGTAAAATATAACTTTACAGGTAATAAACGTATAATTTCACAAGTAAGTGTTACTTGCTTATCGTACCTAACCTTACATTAGTGGCAAGACTATTTTTTGGACCATATTTATCCACATTTGGAGAATTTTACAGTAATCGAGACTGTCTGGTTATGACCAAGTTATTTGCTATCTTACATACAATAACTTCAGACATGTTTTCAGTCAGTTTATGCTATATATTCAAGATACAAAACTTTCTATCGTTATGTTACATTTAGTAAATATACATTTCAGGTACAAAAATGGCTGAAGCGCAGCTAAATAAACTTTCCGTCAGTGAAGACGACGATTTTGTAGACCCATGGACTGTTTCTGGCAAATCAGAGACAGGCATTGATTATGAGAAGTTAATCAGTGAGTACACTCTGTTACTAAATTTATTATTAGTTTTACTGTAATGAAATTTTCAGTAACAGCAAGTAATTTGAAATTGGGTCTAATAGGGAGGAATGGGCTCACTCCCTTTAATATGGGCTTAATAACACCATCGAAGAAATTGTATAGCTTTGGAGACAACAGATGTGAATTTTTCCTTTTATTTACCTTTCTACTTATTTTTACAGAGAAATTTGGGAGCCAGAAGATTGATGAAGAAGTTATTCAGAGATTTGAGAAGGTCACTGGAAAGAAAGGTGAATATTAAAATTGTTAGTGTGATATTAAGTTTGGTATAATGAATCACAAAATATAAAGTTCATAGTTTCATAAAATTTACAATAATTTCATTACTTTAGCACACCACTTCTTACGGCGAGGAATATTCTTTTCACACCGTGACATCCATAATATCCTCAATCTCCATGAGGCAGGCAAAAAGTTCTACTTGTACACAGGCAGAGGGCCCTCTTCGGAGAGTATGCATCTCGGGCATATGATACCATTTGTGTTTACCAAGTAAGTAACATAATACACTAAAATTGCATAGAAACCATTTGTCATCTTTCATCTCACTAGTAGCTACAATTTATAATTATGGCTGGTAGATGGCAATTGGATTGCCCTTTACGACCGGAGAGAGATCAGACGCAACACCAACGGTTTTACGTGCTTTCCGAGCCACGGTGTGTATTCACATATACAAAGACCCAGACCCGAAACAACTATCTGTAGATCATACAAATATTTGTACCGTGCGGGAATCGAACCCGCGGCACGTAGCTCAGCAGTCGATCTCTAAACCACTGCGCCAACCGTGCCGTCAAAAAAAGTAGTTATAAAACACAGAATACAGGTGATTTTATTTGAAGTTTTTTCAATGTAAAAGTATTTTATTCCATGTAATACTAACTTAAAATTAATTACAGATGGCTACAAGAAGTATTCAACGTACCTCTGATCATACAGCTGACTGATGATGAGAAGGTCTTGTGGAAGGATCTCAAGATCGAAGATGCTCGTAAGATGGCATACAACAATGCCAAGGACATTATAGCTGTGGGCTTTGATCCAGAAAACACTTTTATTTTCAATGATTTGGACTTTATTGGGTATGAATTATATTTGTTTGTATCCTATGTTCCATGTTATTTTAGTTCCGAGACTGGAATAAAATAAGATTTGCTGTTTTGTTGCCAAACACTAGGATTTCTGTTGTATTGTGTACACAGTTTATAGAGACATAAATCTCACTTGCACATAGAGCTGGACCAACAGTAATTTTTTTGTTCCATGTCGTGGTTGGTCCCTTCATAGTCTATTTATTTAATTTTCAAAGCCGAAAATCTAGCCAAAGTTATAAATCCCAAGTATTTATTTCCAGCCAATGTCCATCATTCTACCAGAATATGATTCGGATACAAAAGTGCGTCACCTATAATCAGGTGAAGGGTATCTTCGGGTTCGGCGACTCTGACGTCATCGGCAAGATCACATTCCCCTCGGTGGAGGCTGCGCCTGCGTTCTCGACTAGCTTCCCCTTCATATTTGATAATAAAGTGGTAAGTGCTGCAATTTTAAATTTAATTTTAGTTTTTAATCTTATTGGCTCAAGTGACCTAGATGATGAGAAAAAGTTAATAAGTGGATTCTATTCTATATGATTTATCTTGCTTAATCTTAACATGAAATGATTTGGAATCTTGCTTGTAACAGTTGCTTTTTTATCAACTTGCCACGAAATAATTTAATTTTAAATAATTTCACATAGTTTTTTGGTGGTGAATAGCAAAGTGGAGAAAATTATATTAGATTGTGTTAAAAGTCCTTACAAATATCCAAAATTTTATTAAATGGACTGATAAAAAATATTCATTTAGCTATGTACTGCAACTTTCACATGAAACTTATATATTGTCACCTCTAGGTCCCGTGCCTAGTCCCCTGTGCCATCGACCAGGACCCATACTTCCGCATGACGCGCGACGTTGCCGCTCGTCTCAAGATGCCCAAGCCTGCCCTCATACATTCGACCTTCCTGCCCGCGTTGCAAGGAGCTCAGCACAAGATGTCAGCCAGTGACCCCAACGCGTCCATCTTCTTGAATGACTCCCCTAAACAGATTAAGACTAAGGTACAGTACAATTTTTGAAAGCCCAGTAGCTGAACAATTGGCTTTCTGTGCTTGCCACATGTCCTGGATTTATTCCTACAAGGAATATGTATTTATACCGAGTACAGATAGTTCATAAAAAAATATATGTACTATTTATTAAATATACAGTCACACTTTGGGGCTGGCCAGATGTCCCCTTTAAATAATAATGTAACCGGTATAATGTTTAAATGGTAAATTTTATAGACTTTGAACAAAATCTTGTATGGAGACATTTTTCTAAAGTTGCACATTAAAACTTTCATTCATAGAATTTTGTGCACAAAATAAATTTTAATGTGCTGTTCTTATATAACATTTTAATGTGTTTTTTGTAGATCTCTCGCGACTATGGTTTCTCTTTGATAATTATCAGAGGTAACCGTAGTTGCTAAGAAAGAGATCTTTAAAAAAAAACTCAGCCTGTATAATTATATTTTCATGTAACTACACAGATCAACAAATTCGCGTTCTCGGGTGGTCGAGCAACCGTGGAGGAACATAGACTAAAAGGCGGCGACACTACTGTAGACATATCATTCAAGTACCTCACGTTCTTCTTGGACGATGACAAGAGACTTGAAGAGGTAAATACAATTGTCAGATTTCTTTACGAGTTATGGCAGACAGAGTTTCTCTAGAGAACTCTTGCTCTACAAACTTCGGGAGTAAAATTTTAGATCAAGTTCTAATCAGAGACGCTAATGAAAGTTACTTTCGACAAACTCGATTTAACGCATCGAACGCGTTCGGCGCTCCAATTGGTGGAAAGCACGAAACGGAGTAATCGGAGCGCCAAACGCCTCAGATACTTCCAGGTCTTGATGTTTGTGCATGTGTGTACATATATGTGTAAACGCACCCACGAAACAGGAATTAATCCTTCTGGACCAATGCTTTATTTTAAAAACTTATAAGTACTAAAGACCCGACCGGAATGAGGTCGTAAGTTCGCACCCTGGACGTCATGTTCAGTAGCCACGCTAGGGAATAGTAGACCAATTATACAGTCTTGATACTTTTATTTAGTTATTATTACATTATATTTTTAAATCTTTCCAGATAAAAATGGAATACGAATCAGGCGAGCTATTAACAGGCGATCTGAAGAGAGAAGCAATAAGTATCATCGCGCCGTGGGTCCAAGAGTACCAGCAGAGGCGAGCCCAGGTCACCGACGAAGTAGTCCAAAGCTTCTTCAAGATCAGACCTATTAAATTCTAAATCATAACCTATGGCGAATCTAGAAAAATTATAGGGACGGGGGAGGTTGGTTTCTTCCAGTTTGTTGAGGATTTTGTAAAAATATATCATCACGCCTGTATTCCCCGAAGGGGGGTTGCAGGAGCGTACTGTGTATTGTATGTGTTTCCTACATATCGTATCGTATACACCAAATTTCGCCGATGCCGTTATTAAGGCACACGTAAAAGAGCAAGCCTATTGCCATCTATGGGGCGCCAGCACGAAGTTTCAGAGTTTGCCACCCCGTCCCGTCATTGTATTCTGATAATTTAAAGATTTTATTTATTCTGTTGTGTTAGTATTTTTTTAAAAACCTAAGACTGACTTAGTCAGTATGCCTTTAAGGTCTTTATAAATGAATATGACAATTTTACGGATTATTTTGTAAATATAGTTATTTACTTTTAACGCATAAAGTTTAGATTTTTGCTAGCGTTCGAAGTTCTGAAAGGAAGTTTGATCGGCCGGAACTAGTACAATACCTACCAAGATTGAAGATCGAATAATATCACGCTCTCTACTCCGGCTCCTGCCTGCATACTAATTTGAATCCAAAAAGTTCACACTAGTTTTTTTCCAGCATAGGCGTTAGATACCGAATGGGCCTAAACTATTATTTATATGGAAATTAAAGTAATAGTAATAAAAATTCGCTTTAGAACATCGTCAAGTGTATTTTTGAGGCTGATTGTATCAAAATGATCCGTAAAATTTATCTTTTACGATAAGTGATATCGGCATAATTATCTAATATTTGCAGACTAAATGATAAATACTCGGTAAGGAAACAACAAATGTGGTAATAACGAATTTTAACATCAACGTAAGGCATTTCAGCAAATATTTTATTAATTTCCCAATATTTATTTTTATCTTATTTTCAAATCAATAGAGCAGAAGCTAGAGTTCAATATCAATAATTTTCTAGACTTTTCATTCAGATGTAATGTTAAGAAATTATAAAATAAGTAATATCTACTCATCATTTCATGTGTCGATCTGAGCTATCTCATGGAATCGCTCATGCCGTAGTGGAAAGATTAGTCAGTCCACAATGGTGGTATCGAAGCTGGCTGTCCATGGTGGACCAGAAGAACCCAGGTGTCAACTCTTGTGGAGACTTTCCCTTTACACCAAATAATTTCAATACTTCATTAATGTTCACATAAAGCACAATATTATGTAAGCTAAACCTTGTAAGCTATTAAATCTGTAAGCTAACTTGATGTCGTATTTTCTTAATCTCGACTAGGATAAGAGTAGTTTTCATACTTGAAAATTTTTGTGCAAGCTGAAATTTTGGTGGGCTGTGTCCAAATTATAGTAATATTTTTGACAAATGCGTAATCTTTATATATAAAATTTCGTTGTGCGTGTGTTCGTAATTTTTCTGAATCTATTTTGACGATTGCTTTTTGTACTTATGGCGACATTTGAATTATTCTTAGCTATAGTTGAAACCGGTAGGTGGCGCTGTTACCGAGATCTAGAAAAAAAAAACACACAGGTAAAGTTATTATAAATAAACAGAAATCGATTAATTAAGTCAGTAGACGTCGTGAAGGAGCGTGAACTTTCGTCGCATTATGAGTATTGCACTACAACAAAACATCGATAGGCGCGCCTGTGAAATTATGTCATATTTGCATTTAAATTAAGTTTAATTTATATTGCATCGAAAGAATAAAGATGTATGCTGCGTATCGAGCATTTCTATCGACTTCTTTTTTAGTATTTGTATACACTTCGTGTTAATTTTGTGGTAGTCGACTAGGTGGAGAATTTTCCATTCTCGCCTCTTTTGCGACAGTGCTTTCACTTTGTACAGACATAAATCCATTATTTTCAGATAATTACGGATGCATTCATGAAATAAATTATATCTTATTTATTGGAAATAATATTTTATAATTCCATTATCAGTTCTTTAGAGAAGAAAGAAAGAATATGGTTTATTGGCGCCAAAATATGACATTATAGTCGTTACTTTTATGTGTCTTGTGACTGTCTGGAAATAAAATATATATAAAAATACTGTTAGGGAAATAGGTATGTGTCATATCCTCGCAAATCGGTCATCGTTCAGCATGTTGCAGTGGCACGTGCACGAGACATAGCCACAACACTGGTTTTTATAGACAGTCGGGAAACGTCCTTCTCTTGGTTATTCTATGCGTTTCGATGTCCGATTGGTCCATTTCGTGCTCCCACCAATCTGAGCGCCGAACGCGTTCGATGTAGTAAATCGAATTTGTCAAAAAAAACTTACACTAGGGGTACAGCTTGTCTTTTATCTGATTTAAGCAATCATCTTGTGCCGTTAGTAACTAGGTACTAGTTAAAGCTTGCTGAAAATAATTACAAATTTTAGTCTGATAATAAAGTATGCAGACTGAAACCAGCTCTTGGCACAAAACCTACATTACTTGAAGAATTTCCCAGGAATACTTATAATCAACGTATCATTTATAGTTGATATATTGATTTCAAACCCACTGAAGTTTCAGATTGTCTATAGTATGTACGCCTTGTTATACGCAGTATGTAATATAATTACATAAGTAAGTATAAGACGGGTGTTTTTTTCATATCATTAAGTCGTGAGTCTGTATTATAGAAAGACGGTAAGCAGTGATGTCTACCTGAGTACACGGGGATGTTTATCTGATACACAAAAGTTGGAATCAACCTTCAAGAAAAGAGCGTACTCCTTTTTAAAAGGCCGGCAACACACTTGTGACTCCTCCGGTGTTGCGGGTGTCCATGTGCGACGTTAATCGCTTACCATCAGGCGATCCGTCTGTTCGTCAAACTTCTCAAAATTTTCGCCGGACCTATTCGTAGCCGCATGACTTTCCCATACATTTTAAGTCTGTTATTTCATACAAATATTTCACTCAAACCGTCTTCAAATAGATATCGTGGTTGGGCGTCATTCTGTAATACGGACTCTAGTATCTTACTCACCAATGTTTTACCTTCCAAAAAGACTGTATTGTCTACATATAATCTAATTTCTCAGATGCGGGAGTTTATTTTACGCTTACAATTAATATTTTTGCCCTTGTATCAGTTTACGCCATATACGGCGTCCACAACAATTTTATTGCCAAGTGGCTAATGGCTTCAAAGTAATTCGTTAAATAATCGCGTAAATATGGCTGTGCTTTAAGCATAACATAATGTATATTTATTTATTATTTTAAATAAATACGCCGTACTTCAAATGTGTCGTTTCATTATATTATTTTAGTTTTCGTAAAACAATTTTACGTTATAATTTCTGAACTTTATTTGTTTGCTCTTAAATAACTTCCGAGTTTCTCAAGTAAACACTAAGACCTTCGTGTACTTAATTTTGAAACTTTAGACATGGATGAAGTTAGCTCAGCGGGTCTACACAGGAGTTTTTTCCTGATCATGACTCACTCCCAAACGACATGACCAGGAAAATACGTACAAAATAGCTCAAACTAATTCATTGCCAGAATGATTATCCATTACCAATGGATTTACGCCCATGGGTCTATCAACCGTGGGCATACCTAGGATTTTGTTCAAGGGTCAATAAAGCAACTCGGTAGTACTTTCAATTTTATATAGATTTAATTGATTAATTATCTATCTGACATAATATGTGAAACGCACAAGCCAAAACTTGGAAGTTTGGAAATATTTGTTGAAGAACTGAGTGTTGTGTTGCTTTAGAAAGAGGCTGGCTTTAGTCCAGTAGTGTGCTGAGATAGATACTTTTTTGGCTGTTTATTTATTTTTCCTTACAAAACCGGTTACCCTATATCTTATTCCTAGTTCAGCATTCTCTTAGCAGCTTAGGAATAACGAAGTTAACAACTTATAAACGCTGCGACACTCGCTAAGTCGCTAAACTTTGAAATATAACAGATATTTCCACACGACAGAGAAAGCCTTTAATATTTATACATTCAAAACAAATTTCCATAAAAATAGAAGGTATTTAATCTACTTATCGAGTCCACACCATGGCTGTCTCAGAGGTTCAGTACAAAACAAATAGGCAACAATAGGCGGCAAGACAATGGTGACGACGAACGGCCCTCCTCTGTGAAAACTAAAAATTGTAGCGCAACACTTGTGTACATACACCGCCACTTTGATCGAATATGCATTACAATGGGACAGAAATGTGGATGACACAGTCCTCACTTGAAACAGGTAGTGGACGGAGTGTTGCAGTGTTTCTAAGTTCGTGCTACTGAGAAAATAGCTTCAGTGTTTGTAACTTGGTGCTTTTCAGACGTTTGGTTAGGAGAAAAGGCGAAGGTCCTTCCGCCGGCGCTCGGTTGAAATGATGTAGACAATTTTCAAAACATACGAATCCTGATTTGGACTTTCCTGCAACTCTACAAGATACCAAAAGTGTGGTTTCGATAGGTACTCGAAATTGTCCAAGACGAAAGATCTTGAAACTATTAGCCTTAATGACATCGAGTTAGTTTTAATTGACACGTCGACATATTATTGGCACCTATCATACTAACCTGCAAAGCCTTGTAAGCCTGAAATAGATATTCAAATAAGCTCTACAGGTGATATTAAGTAAAATTTGGTGCTATAAGGTAAACAAGTGCTATGTACAACCAACCATATGAGGAGGAAGCTCCTCTGCCTCTAATAGCAAATTACACAGTCGTCAAAGAAGATGACGAAGAGAAGAGGGAAGTAGAAGATCGTGTAATTCTAGAAATAGGACGTCAAGATGATAAACCTAAAGAGGAACACACATTCTCCCATAAAAAGTACGATAAGACGATATCCCATCATAGGTCTTATGTGTTGGAGGATTATGAACCTAGAAGAATCTCGTATTTCAGGCCTCATGAATTGGAACACAGTGCAGAAGGTAAGAGAAGTCCTATATTAGAAATAGAGTCTGCTGTGAATCATAAAAGCGATGACGAATCAATTGTTAACGCTGTAAGCAAACACTGTTCTGCGTCGTTACTTAGTATCAAAATATCGAAGTACGGCCAATACGAATTCTTTTCTATAATGTGGTAATTTCTATCGGCTTTCTATATTATTTTAATCACTGCCGTTAGGATCTCAAAAGAAGTAAGCAGACTAGTGCAATCGAACAAAACTCTTATTGGGTATTGTTCTGCGCGTTACGCATTTTATCAGATATGAAAGGTTGCTTTAAGGTTGGTTGATTAACATTTCCTGACTTTCACCTCTGTCACCATTGAAGGTCCCAGATACTACGAACAGGAGTACAGGGACGCGGGCACCATACCAGAGACTGCCAACTCCGAGTCTTCTTTAGATTATTCCCACGAATCTCAGGATACCTCTAAATATGGCGACGATCCTAACCAGGACGCAATTACGAATTGGAAGGAAAGGGCAATGCAGCTAGAGAAAGGTAAAAATATCTTGTGTGTACGTTTGCTTTGGTACCGACAACCTTTTTTTGAAAGAACACTTAAGTTGTATCTTGCTAGCCTGTTCAATTTGACTAAATAAACACACACAGAAACGTTTTGGAAGTATAATAATTTACTTTCAATATTACCAAATAGGTTAAGTTATGCAAACAGCCTAGCGGTTGAACGCTTGCCTTCCATGCAGGAGGGTCTGAGTTCGAACCCGGCCCGCACCTCTGACTTTTCGGAATCATGTGCGGATCAGAATTTGATTATCACTTGCGCTTACGGTGAAGGAAAACAACGTGAGGAAACCTGCGCACCTGAGAGAGCTCCATAAAGTTCTTGACGGTGTGTGTAGTCCGCCAACCCGCACCCGGCCAGCGTGGTGGACCAAAGCCTAACCCTTCTCGTTCTGAGAAGAGACCCTTGCCCAGCAGTGAGACAGTAATGGGTTGAATTTGAATTTATATGCAAACAGCCCCTTGGCTTTTCAATTCATGATGACGATTATTTTTTTAAATTATGATCATTATTTACCAACGATGTTGTGCAGTCAGATTTGTGGTCACAGTATGTTGATATTAATCAACAGTTAATCACTTACGTCTTAGAGCTACTACCAATACTATAACAGATGTTTAAAATGAAAACGGCCGGTTATCCATACAAAAATCCCTGTTAAACGGCCGACTTGTGCCTTAAAGTCTGTTCGTGAAATCGGGCCTTAATTAATTTGGGAATCATCTGTAACATTTCAGAATACAAGAAGACAGCGTGTGACAGAGAACGGACGAGGATGCGGGATATGAACCGCGCGTTTGATTTACTGCGCTCTAAGCTGCCCGTCACCAAGCCTTCTAAGAAGAAATACTCCAAGATCGAGTGCCTTAGGTGAGGGCACAATATTAACGACTTAGCCTATTCTTATGGGTATCTAAGGCGACGCGAAGATGATGTGCGCGATTAACGAATTGATGTTTAGATGGGAGCTAGTCAAACGATATTTTTGAGTGAGCTGGAAGCTTTAGAAATGGGGGAAATGGGATAGCAAGGTTTGGTAACACAGAAGAGACTTATTAAGCTCTAGTGGGAATAGTTATAGGAATGGTTGATGATTCGAATTCGGATAATACGTTATGGATTCTGTTGGTAGCTGAGGCCCTAGTGTAAGTTTCTTTCGACAAACTCGATTTAACGCATCGAACGTGTTCGGCGCTCCGATTGGTCCGTTTCGTGCTCTCCACCAATTGTAGCGCTGAACGCGTTCGATGCGTTAAATCGAATTTGTCGAAACAAACTTACACTAGGGCCTCTGATCGTAGAGTCGGTACGAAAAGCAGTCAATCTGAGGTTCTAATATACGTTTACGATACGATTTTTCATTAATTTGGCACAACGGTAACTACAATATTGGTGCAGTGGCTAAGCGATTAGCTTTCTGAGTTTCGTGTCACGGGTTCAATTCTCGCACGGAACAAATATTTGTATGATATACAGATAACTGTTTCGAGTGCGGATGTGTGAGCATGTGATATGTATGTTTGTAAACGTTATCCACGGTACAGGAGAAATCGTCATGTGGGTTAATGTTTAAAAAAAGTATCTCCAGCTTCCTTAATCTGTCACGAATTTACGATAAGTACTTTGATAATTGACCTTATAGATATTTCAAAGGTCTTATGGTCATATGCCCAGATGCTGAACTAACGTCCTAGATTCGAAGCCCGTTGGACGAAGCGTTATTGAATTTGTTTTAATCTAAGTATTAATACCTCGGATCTTGATGTTGTGCCTGGAAGAAGGGAATAAGCTCGTCCCCCTTTTCCATGGGATTTAATTACGGGATTGGCGAAGTGTAGTGTGTGGAAGGAAAAGCTACAGTACCACCTTTGCCTAACCTTTATAGACATGCAGGTGTGGTTCGATATTATTTTATATAAAACCTATATGATTTCAGGATAGCCATATGTTACATCAGGCACTTGGAGTACACGCTGGCTGGAGGTTCCCCAGACGACAACCCTGTTTTTTTCGATCTTCACGCTTCTGAACTTAGGCGAAGACAGCAGAGATATTAAATACATTCAACCTTCTTTATCAGCCAAGCTTTAGTGTCACTGAAAGTGTCATAATTATCTCATTTATACCCCGTAAAGGCACCTCAGCTGATCATAATGTGCATGCATGTTTTTTTCATATCTTAGCTACGTATTACAAAATGATGCTCAGTGTTGATCTCCACTTGAGCACAGCTTTGATTCTGCCATTTCGTACACATACCTACGTCACACGTCATTTAACTCAAACGCTGCTCATGCACAGATCTCTATCAGTATTTGAGCAGCGTCATTTAAGCAAAATCTGCGCAATACGTCACTCAACCGTTGCTCAAGTGGAAACAGTTGTTTTAGAGATCACCGCTGACCATCTGAGCTTCTTTATAAGCTGCAATTAGCTCATTTACTTTGAAAGAAAAACGCAGCCAACCCACGATATCGAAAATACGCGTTCATGCTGCAAAAAGTATCTTTAATGCTTCAGGCGTTATAGATTTATATAATTTTAAGATACCACTTTAAAACGAATGCTTAGTGGAGAACTTCTTCTTTAATTTAAGATTTCTTCTCGTCGGTGAATCAATCGGCACTGCTGTCAATCACGATAATTCTTAAAAAATAAACAGTAAACAGGTTGCTTATGTTGAAGGCTCGATATAGAATTTAAGAAAACAGTGCAATAAATCTTTCAAAGATTTGTATTTCTTTTTTAAACAATATGTATAACAATACAATAAATAATAGATACATTTTTAAATACGTTGTTTGTATATGCTTACCATAATTTGAAATATTGTATCGTTCCGATGGCGGGAAACCAAAATTTGTCTTACGGTAAGCACAAAACATAGTAGAAATTACATTTTACGTTATTTCTAAGAATGCATTTTTACAAAATTTTATATCGAAAATAGGGACACTTGCTTCACAAATTCACCAAAACTTATCAAGAAAATAATTTTCACCGACAACTTTGACCAATTAAATTACAGTTGTTTGTTACTCTTACCAAAAATTAACATATACATAGCTGTTACTAGTCTCGTTTTTTACAATTAATAAATTTCTCAATTTTGAAACAACACAAAACTTTTTGATTCTCGTTATTGTATTTTAACCGCGCGTTGTTGTAGCTTAATACGAAGGCTATAACTCTGCCTACCCCCGTTTCCTTATTTTCCTTTCTCTGACTTCGTCCTCATGTTTCTTCTCCAAGGCCTTCAGATAGTCGAAGTAAGCGCATTTGATTAAGAGCGGCACCTTGACGACACCTGTCCAATATTATCGCAGTTAATTGGTAAATTTTTATATTTAGATTTAAGTAATATACTACGGCGAAATATAGCTATCGTACAGAACGATGTTTGGCAAAGATTTAATATGACATGTCATCTTTGCAAAATTACTAAGAGATTTTAGTTAAGTCTGGAAAAATATCTATCAAATTGTTGTGCATCCAAAAATATTTTCTACTGTCCCGAATATTGTAGCAGATGGATTTCAAACAATTAATTGTTTTGTAAGATGTTTGAACATATTCAAAAATCAACTATAGATGGTTTCATGGAGTACTTTGGTGTTACCTGTATCTCTGCTTATGCGTTCTCATTGTTAGCTTTAAGAATGAATTTGAAAGCTTACAACGTGTTTACTTAAATTTTCATGTACTTCTAATATTTGGTTGCTTTATAGACTTCACTAATATACTTAAATGCAAATCTAATAGATATTTTATTAATATTACCGGCGAAACAAGTAGTCACAGCGCTCTTGTACATAGTATATATGGGCCCCACCAAACTCTCGACGGTATCCTTTTTCTGAAAACAACACATTTTATCAGTGGCACAGAAACTGGGACATTTCCCCCAGTGGTTACTGTTGACATTTATAATTTGCCTTTCTGTACAGTCATATCAGGCGAAGATAATGTCGGTTATGGAAATGGCACAACAATTTGTTTTTTACGGGACATACCTAATAAGTTAAAAATGGGTATAAGTAAATAGGTAGTAGGTATATGCTTTTTCTTAACTTCACGGATCGGTCTGTAGGTGTCACAACTACGACGATCAACAATCTGTATTGCATAGCGCAGTGGGGGCGGCAAAATTTCACAATAAGTAATAATAAATACCTATATCTAATAAATATTTGAACCATTTCATTTCATATTTATGTTGCACCCACAATTCTGTGACGAAACCGGGGAAACCCATTCTTATAGACCTAAATAAGGGGGCGGCGAAATTTGCCTGCGCCCCAAGCGGCTGAAATCCACGCTACGCTACTGCGTTAAAGTGACAAGACTTAAAATATGTTTTCCAACTTCAATTTACAATCACCTTATCGCTAGTCAAATAATTGAGTTAATACAGCCTTGCGCAGGTCGACAAGCCATTGTCCGTCAGTGTAACCAAAGCGTTACAATTTCATCCTTGTAACGTAACATTGTCAGTGATATGACCCCATTTATACCAGGCTGTTATCAACGCGCAGGATGCTGCTTCCGTCCAGTATTACGTTACACGGTTTATAAGCGATATTGATCACCATGTACCCCCTGCCTCCCTCTGCGTGCTCGTACAAGGATCACAGAAGGGCATCACTAGGTGCTATTATATGTCAAATGGTTTTGGCATTGAGTGGCGTTATCCGTCTGACTTTAGCCTTTAGGAGCTGGATGTGACCTAATTCCATATTTATAATATTGTTTTGAAATTATAAGTTTTTGCTAGGCAAATGGGGATGTTATTTTAAATATGCACTGTTTTCAAGTTTAGATGAAATTCTAGAGGAAAATAGTAATCAAAAATTTCTCTATGTAAACTTGATATTATTTATTAATCCATCATCCATTTATCGATATTGAACGAATTTCTGGTTCAATATCGATTAATGTTATGAATTGGCTACATTGGCAGAATTTGTACATTATTAGGGTGGAATATTTTTAAAAATGGAAGGGGTTGTGACAAATCACAGGTGACAAAGGACGATCGGGCGTGAACCGGACAAGCGAGTGTCTGATTTTTTAAGTGAATATTTATAAGAATTGATCAGTCCTGAGAAGCTGTCATATTGTAATGAAATGCCGTTGTTTCAATAGAACGAGCCTAGGTATATAAACTAACGCTAAATAAATGCAAGATTGTTTTTTTTTTTCAAAATTCTCTGAATAAAAATTTGTTAATCTCTATAAGTACCTCTACCTCTATACATAGACTATTTCACATTTCAACATATATATATATATAGAGATATATATATATATATAGACTAATGCCTAAATCACATTTCAGCAAGGAAAATAATTATAGATACTTACAAACATTCATTCAACTCAGTATCATGGTTTTATAAACCCAAGATGACCTAAAATTCTACTTCTGAAACTCTTCGGTTCAAAAGATATATTCGTGCCTTGGTGGGCTATATCTAATGGTAGTATTAAATAGAGCACACGCGAATTTATTTCGAGAATCGTGTTATACTTAGTACTCTAATTATAGTTATTATTTCAACACCATGTATTTATTTAAACTAGATTTGTTAGTGTTATCTCGCTATTAACTCGACCGGTTGTTTTTCCCATCCAGCGTGAGCTCATTTCATTGACCGTATTGAGTGGGGAATGAATGAACAAACATATGCGAAGAACGGCGTCCCTCGTATGCGATTGACGTGCAAACACTAGGAAATCATAGTACTAGAAAAGGTTAACAGGAATTTCGCCGATAAAGTGCGAGCAGGGCGTGACTTCTCTGCGCCCATCCATAGTGTCTGTTGAGCGTAGCATACATCTACTAGGTTGGCAGCAATTAGCATTAGTAGAGTACCGAATTACTCCGTTACGCGCTCTCTATACATTGGCAGGCCAACCTCGAATAATTCGTCCATTGCTCTTCTTGCATGCTAGAGGGTTATTAAAATGACTGGCAATGGGGCGATGGACATAAAACTCGCGCCGTATTAGAATGGCGCTAACCCTCGCGAATCATTTGACAGGTAGGCAGGCCAATACGCGGGTGGCTTTCATTGTGGGCAGACGTTTTGCGAAAGTGAGTGGGTCGCCGATGCCAATGGCACGCCGTTTCTGAGATAGCCTCCCGTTTACTAGGCTCGCAGAAACGATGAGGAGATGGAATGACATTCCGTTTGTTGAAACTGTATCACAGTATTACTAATACTGTGACTGTGTCATACACGGATTTACCAAAATTTTTATTAGGTATTATATAAACAAATTCATGTTTTATAATTCAGTAACATATACAATAGACGTGTTTCAACGAAATACGTACCTTTTATTATAATTATTATCTCTTTTATGATTTCTTTAAGCCATTTCACGCTATAAGATTATGCACATATTTTCATTATACTTTTCTTTTATTAAAGCCAAACTTTTGTAAGCTTAGTTGGACACAAGAGTCAAGTTAGAAACCACACTGAGCCAAACTAATAATTGCATTGCATTTAATTAAGTATGTAGGTACATTTAGCTTCCTAATCCAGGCTCTAAATAAATCAGTAACTTTTGTTTTAAAAGTAATAAATCTACATAGTTCCAAGCTTATTTTGTGTAATTTGAAGGAGGTATTTGAATTACTTAGATACCTATACGCAAAAGTGTAAGACGCTTAGCTAATTTGACTGAATCACAAAGGTGAAAAGATTGGGCTACAAGAGAAATATTTCGTGCTACATGTCTAAGTACTGTTTATAAAACTTATTTTGAGTAAATATAAGTACTTACTGAGCAGACGAAGATTACGTCTGGTAGTAATAAATAGCCCATTAGGTCACGCAAAGGACTATGATTTCAAGGTGGATGAAACAATAAAAAAAAATCCTTTCTCATCATGATTAGCCCTAATCAGACAAAACTTTATTTTTTTGAGTTTTTCATTCATATAGGTAAACAAGTATGTTGTAAGTAAAAATATTAAACAGAAAAATATTGTAGGAAGAACAACAAAGAAAACACCAAATAATAAATTATATTATCAATTTATCAAAGCGCGTCGCAGCTAAAAAAACGATAGCGATAGCAATGCGCGCCGAATCCCCGAAGTTGATCGAACGACTGGTGACGTAACTACTTCTACTAGGAACACATGAGTTGCGTGCAGGTACAAATATTACAGTAGCACCACGCGTTACACAAGGATCTGAGTCTTATACTACAGAAATAAAGTACATTTTCAATATGATATTTATACGTACAATCACGTTGCCACAGTGATCGAAGATGGGTGGGCGTCTAGTGTTGATGCTGCGAAGATATTCCTGCCAACGGCGAATGCATTCTGTGACGTCTTGTTGGTCGCCCCACACTCCTTGTGTGTACGTGAAGTAAACAGACCCTACTAGGATGCCAGCCTGCCGAGGAGCATAGAGAAGCGGTAAATTGTTTCAATCATTACTAATGACGATGAAATGTAGAGGAGGTGGCATAAAACTTTACTGGATAATTAATTCGTATAAACTATAATAAGTAAATGGATATATAAAATCATTGTATGTATCATTTGATGACAGGTTTAGATGGCAAAATTCATGTGGTAGGTTGATTGATAGGCGCCTACTAATAACCCCTCCTAAAGTATTGAATACGTTAAAATTTTCCCTAGATTATTTTATAAATTTTTAAGAATACATTTTTTTAAAATATTTTTTTGTAATAATGGGTCGGTTAACCCATTATTTTTTACAAAATTTATTACGAAACGATTATGAACACTACAAATTCTTGTTTTTGTAGACAATATTATTATTACATTATGAATGAGATTTTTCAAATTGTTGTCCAAGATGGATTATCCAAAATAGTATAGAAATCTTGGAATTTCGACCTTATGGGATAAGGATTACAGCATATCAAATCTTAATTAGTACTAGGAAAGCATATTCTAATAGAGATGGAGTTCACCAACTTTGATGGCGTACAAGAGCTTTCCGTGCACGTAGTGTGGCATTTTTGGCATCGAAACGCTTTGGCCGCTTTTTCTGAGCTTGTACTCTTCTTTGCTGCAAACTTTGATGCAGGTTGGCTGCAGCGGGAGTTCTAAAGATACATTTTTATTCATCAACAAATATAAGATTTTTAAGATGTAGCAAACTTTAATCACTTATTTATCTTACTAGTTAATTAAATAGGAGACGAAGTTGAAATGTGTAAAAACTAGTGTGTTTCTGATTAGGTACCTCAAATATCTTTTTTCTGGTATAACTATTCCTCAGTACAGTCCAGAAAGGTGACAGAAAAATAAAAGTATCTTGGATTTCAATAACAGTTTCATGTTTTAAATGGTTTCAATTTGGTTATAACTACGTATGTAATAAATTAAATGTAAACGTCATGTCGGCTTGATAAACAAGAATAATTCAATTAATTATTGTCACTTTACCAGTGAAACAAAACAATATAAGGCACAGACCGTAAATGGTTTTAATTTTTCCGACGAGAACTTTATATCAAGAGAACTTTCGATAATTGTAACTGTTTATGAGGAAATAATACAGACAGTACGTTATCCTTTAATTCTGATACAGATAATTTATTAACATCTGACTGCCTCATTGGCCTAGTGGTCGCAACCGCAACTGCTAAGTGGGTTCGATTCCCGAATTGGCTAAGTGCTTTGGAAATTTTTTGTACCAGACTAGCAGTACGGAGTCTGGAACTGTGCCCGGTAAATGGTAATAGCCTCGTCTCTTATAACATGAGACTCAATAACGGTATCGGCGAAATGTGGATGTATAATAGTACATCTCTGCGTAACCTCTCGGGAAATACAGGCGTGATGTTGTAAGCATCACGGTAAACATAAACATGGATGGCTTACAATTACACCACGTAAGTGCCTGGTAAAAGTTTGAGAGCATTTAGGAGTCGTTACATAATTTGTAATATTCACCAGGGCAGTATGACCAGCAAGGAGATTATCTGTAAATTGTAGGGCAATCACCTATTACATGCTGTTTCATTGATGCAAAAGAGATGGATATATTTTAATTACTGTGTTACGTCCCTTTCTGGCTATTATAGTCAGAGAGAGAGTACTTTTTTGTATTGATATTTTACCTAATCCAAGTTATTATGTCCTGGTACATTGGACATTTGTTTTTTTTTTACTAACGAAAGCTGATTTTTGCTACGTCAGATAAGTGGAATTAAATTTGTTTTGGGTTTATCTCTTGTAAACACATTTTAAATTAGACTGCATTTATGAACGTTGCCGGAAAGTTATATAGAACAGTTTATTGTTTAAAGTTTAGTCCTTTTATGAGAAATTGTTTTATGTGCTATATTATATATATACTGCTGTTAGGTAGGTTATATTAGGCATTTCACTGAAAGCATATACTCATTCATTCAGTCGCCCGATCATTTTTAAGTACGGTTATTAGACTGCTTGTCTCATTAATAATGTTTTTACATGAAGTTTTTCTAGTTTTAATAATACCTATATTGAACCTTCGGACAATTATTGTACCTGACAAAGACAATGTTTATTCAATTAACGATTTGAATTGAGTTTTAGTTAGAAACACATTACAATTCTATTGTGTCCGCGTATGCAGTGTATGGAAGTCACTGACACGAGTTCAGTCTGTGTTATCTGGAACTAAAATAGAATTCACGTAAGATTTTATATGTTCGCGCGTTGGCTGACTCACTGCCGTACAATGTACGGATTCAGGGTTCTGGACTCCTAGTCTAAATTACTAGGATTCTGTCATTACTAACTACTTATTTTTCGAAATTGAGATACTGATGTTTTACTTTTATATACTTTCGTGAAGCGGTTTGTTGTTTTGTTTATAGTAACTATTAAAGGGTTTGTTAAACCTAAAAAGATATTGTTACTAAACTAAATAAATGATAACTTTGATCTAAAAGTATGCTGGATTTCAAACGTCCGTCACCACGACACTTAAATTGGTTTAAAAACTTCTATTTGTAATGTTTTAAAACTTTTGTTAAGAGAAACCATTTTTTAACAGCTTTGCCTGTTAGTATTACACTTTGTTTATCTAATACTGTTAGGTCTCATCCAGAAGGAAGTTTAGACGTTGAGACGAAAAGCAGAGCTGGTACTGAAATATATTTTGCAAAGGTAAGTAGGTAATGAATTATAAATTTATAAGATGGTTTCCATGGGTTTATCAAAAATGCACAAAAACGTGCACTGAAAAAAGTTTGGGCTACAGATACGAATTTTGAGAGAGCTCGAGAGATAACATGTTAAAATATTATTATTGTTTTTTCTGATGTTTTAACATTAGGGTGCGTTTGGATGAAATGTTTCTTTTTCTGGCAAAAAATATGTGTAGGTAGTGGGAGGGTCAAGTTTTTCTTTTGGCTCTCATTTTCCAGTATTATTTCCATCATCATTTCCATGTCTATAAAACTCCACATCACTCGCTCATTCTCAATGTATCATTCATTTCACTTTTTCATAATTTTCCTTAACCGCTACTTAAATCTACGTTCACCTGCAGCCTGAGGACAGAACTTCGCGACGGGGGTACATTTTTCATACATCTGCATGTCTGGCTTTGGATGTTTTACATGTTTCGCCAAGTTTATGGTGCGACATACGTCACACCTAACGCGATCGGTTCTCTCGCACCGTGTATCATCACACATTGTAATTTTATTTTGTGAACGTTTAACGAGACTAAAGATTTAGAACAATTAACAAAAAATATGATGTTTATGTTTCAAAAAAGTGACAGTGTGATGTTTTGTCATAGGTGTTGCGTCAATGTTGTTTTAAATCTTTGGTAATTTTCTGCCAGCTTTATTATTGATTCAGAGGTTTTTATCTGTCGTTATCATTGTTCTTCGAGAATTCAAGTGTTTTTTTTTTAAAGATTTATAAGTAGTCAGAGCTAAGTCATAATCGGATCGTTCTGATGAGCAGATAAGTAACAGACCAATTATCATTTGGATGTCGTACTGTTTTCATATATAGGAAGATAGCATCACGCCTTTATTCCCCGAAAGGTTAGGTAGAGGTGTACATATACACACACATTTCGCTGATGCCGTTTTTGAATCTCATATAATACTTACCCTTATTAGCGAGCTTGTTTCCTCCGTGCCGCTACTGAGAATCCAATAATACTACCCGAGCCGGGAATCGAAGCCAGGACGCCCAGTTTAGCAGTTGCGCTTGCGACACTTTTACTTACTTTGCGTTCTCACAATAACATAATAATTCTACCAACCCCTTAGGGCAGTGGCGTATTTTAAAATTTAGCGCCCTGGGCCTGTAAGATTTGCCGCCCCATAAATTGAACCCGCGCCCCACCCGCTTTCGCCTATGAATATTAACGAAAACGACACGAGCAACGTCGAAACATCCCGACTAGTCCCGAGTCGCGATGGAGTCCGACGGACACGCTGCCGCCGCCGCCCCGCCGCGGCCGCCCGCCGTTCAGGCATAAGAAAGCCTCACGTCTTGATGTCTCTTAAACTTACAACCAAATGAGATTTAATTTTTCTTAATTAGGTAGGCCTTTTTTTAAATTTCTTCAGGCAGTAAAGTCCAAAAGAAAGTCGCACTAAGCTGAGCGCGAGGTGCGGCTTACGCCGCCCCTCGCAGCTTGCCGCCCCGGGCCATGGCCCTTTTGGCCCAAGGGTAAATACGCCCCTGCCTTAGGGTATTAAATTAAACTGAAAATGGCATATGTGACGTATAATCAGCGTGTTCTGTTTAAAAATAAATATGATTGATGTACTAGTATGTAGGTACCTTTTGCAACAGTAGAACGATTAGTCAGTTTACGAGATTAACGTAACGATAATAAAGCTTAACCATTTTATACGAATTCCGAGATAACACATTACCCAAACAACGGATATTAAATTGACTGACGAATTTTGTATCACACATTAGTATTATGACTAGTAGTAATTAAAGGCACAATAGCAGTATACAAAAAGCTCCGAATTAAACCGCAAAAAAACATGGGGTCATATGACACAGAAAATATCTTGAGGATTCCAGTTTGCCAATAATTACTACCATTGGAATACGTCGCAAGCGTCGCACCTGAATGTGAAGTAGGTTTGATACACGAGTCGGGAAAACTGTTATTATATGTTATGTTTTTGTCCAAAGTTTGTAATTATGCCCAGTATTTAAGGCACACTAAAAATATGGAAACGTTGAGACGATGTACTTAGTATCTACTCACTCGTTCAAGTCCTCGTTCACCAAATTTGAAACTTCGAATGGTCAAGACTTGATAGAAATGGGAAAACATCAATAGCAAGTACTGGATAAACTATTAAGCTAGAAAATAAATAAAATAAATGACACAAATTATAAACCAACAGTGATCATGACCACGCAGATTTTATAGAACACCTATTCACGAAATTATTTATCTACCTATTCATACAATAAATCCAATGTCTAATTATACAAAATATTCTACAGGGTTTTTTATAGGTAGTATTTTTTTATGAGATCCTCATAGAAGTAATGCAGGTGACTAAAGCGCCACTCTTTACGGAAAATAATAAAACCATGTAGGTACATATGGTGTCTCATCGTTTAGACTTTAAAGCTCGAAATGGCGTTATGATCACCACAACGTACTACTTGCATTTGTGAGTGACTTGAAACGTCACAAGTCGCAACTATGAGTGACGTTTTTGCATCGAACACGCTGCTCGATAACTCGAATCCAAAATTTAAGAATTAGTTAAAAAATATTCAGCAGTCACCTGGATTGCTGCGTAACGCCTGTGGTCATGTAAAACCATACTGGAAATGAATTTGAAGACGAAAGTCTTAAGAGAGAGCCACCGTGTATAATTTATACGGATCTCGGTACCAGTGTTACGGTGGACCGGTACGGTGGTTTTAGGGCCTGTCGGAGTTAAGAAACTGTAGCCCACACACCTAGACAAAATACGTTTCTTTTAAGGTGTTCTGTCTTCGAAAAAATAGTCAAATAGCACTATAGCTCCTATAATGGTGTATGTGGAGTTAATTAAATAAATCAATAGCAGTGCGAGGTCTCATCGCAGTCGGTCGTGCACGGATGCGATAAGCCCACGCAGCATCCGCAACGTATATGTGTTGCGCAAACCGATGCTACATGCTTCCGCGATACTATCCTAGATAATGATGTATTGCGAAATATTGCCAAAATTTACCTATTTTACTATGATATGTGTCGAGGGCATTCGTTGGTCTTCGTTATCTAGTAACCAGAAGTTTCATTTTGGTGTCGTTTGAAGTCTTCTGCATGGTTGAGAATGATAGGTCACGATTGTAGTTCCTAACCAATTAAAAAAATGGGTGTGTGTACTTACGTACACACGTAAGAAGTTATACTTCTTATTATTATTTTTATTACCACTGATATGAAACACGTGTTACAGATGCACAAATATTTCAATAACTACCTTGAATATAGCTATCAATTCCCAAGAAAATTTAAGAGACATTTACCAACCAACTCCATGGTGTTGCTTTTATCTTACACTGACGTGTGCGCGCGCATCGTAAGAATTAACTCTCATCAAGCGCGCCAAAAGATGTATAACTTCAAAAATAAAGGGTTACTTGTTGTAATTGAAGAATGTGTGTCCTTAAACACTCGGCTGCTAAAATCCTGATACACGCGACACACAATCCAATTTATATTGTCTTTAGAACTGCGGCTAAGTCAGCTAAACCTACCGACTCAAAACGATGTCGAAACCGCCACAGGAACTGCTTATTTTTTTCTTTCTCTGTAGCCTTAGGGTGGGAACGAAACTAGTCACCACCTTACTATGGTTTCGATTCTGGATGTACACGGAGGAACTTCCGTCTATCTGTATGTTAGGTATAATGTATAATGGTAAAAAGCTACTACTGGGCTCGTAGCTCGTAGCTATCGTGCAGATTAGTCGATCTGCGAGGTTAAGCAGCGTTGTTTTATATCGGAGGCTTGATAGCGGTCGCTTCTTTAAACATTCAGACTGAGAGATGACCTCAATAGAGATAAATAAATTGAGCTTGAGAGATCGACTGCTGCGCTTCCTATAGCTGGTTCGATTCCCGCACAGAACAAATATTTGTATGATCTACGGCTAGTTATTTCGGGTCTTTGTGTATGTGAATATTTGTGTTTGTAAACGCACCTAAGATACAGAAATTATTAAAAGGGTGGGGCAAAGTTAATTAAAAAAAAAGATAGGTATAGGCTAGACAGGTAATCCACACTATTTATAAATGCGAAAGTAGTCTGTTTGTTTATTACCTTATTCATCACGACAACTACTGAACCGAACGTTATTAAATTTTACACAGAAATAGTTTGGGATTTGGAGAAGGATATAATAGGCTTATTTTTTACTATTGCAGCAAAACTATAATTAGATAATAACTACAAAATACACGTATACTAAATCGTTCTAGTCATCTCAAGCGTGATTGCTGAGCTTGAGGTCCTGGGTTCGATTCCCGGGTCAGGCAAAGTGTTATTGGGTTTTTCTGTATGGAAATTCTCAATAGCAGCTTGAAGTCTGGAACTGTGCCTAGTAGATGGCAATAGGCTCGCCCCCTATTACATGGTACTCAATAACAGCACCGGCGAAATATAGGTGTACAATAGTACATCTCTGCCTAACCCTTCGGGGAATACAGGCGTGATGCTATGTATGTAATTCACTAGGAGATGTAGAGTGGCATATAAATACATGCAGGCATATAGATATTGCAGTTATAAATACATGGGGTGAGTAATTCAAAAAACGTTGATATAAAAATTGCTATTTTAGTATCAAAAGCTATCATATAGGTACCTAAACTATGACAGGATATTAAATATACTGATAGCAATATAATACAGGGAAGAACCGTTTGCGATTACGAAGGTACTATACATTTTTTTTTCATATGTTTAGATTTAATTCCAAATTGTTTATAATTTTAGTAAAAGTTAAAAGTAATAATCACACAGTTCAATAATTTTAATTATTATTATTTATTTTATTTTATGTATAAATAGACACAGGTAGCACATTTTTTAATTTCGTTATGTGACAATCCTTACCTATAAATTAATTCCTTCTTTGCTATGTATAAGGTTTGGCGTCGATCAAATAATTCGACTTGTTGTTCAAAAATACTGTTCAAAATGTAGCCTTATCTAAAACACACAATTTAAAATATCTAATTATTGATATTGTGTACAAGTAAATAATTTCAGAAGAAAGTAAAACCAAAAGCTGAATATAAAAGGTAACTGAATAAATTAAACCTTTGCCTACGTTTAGTAACCACTAATTAGCTTTATTTCGTAAACAATATCCCTTATGTCATTTATGTAGTAAGCTTTTATCAAAGTATTATTATCTAATACAATATAATATAATCTTTTATCGTGCATGTAAAACCTTAAAGCTACACAAACACGAACAAACCATTATTTGCAAAATTCCGCTATTGTCTTTACTTGAAAGAGCAGACCAAAGCTGGAACTTCAAAGCTCCATTGAGCGATTTCATGAATGGTCCGGCGTGGTGGGGGTGTCGAGAATGCGCGCGCGTCGCCGACAGACTGATACCGTCAGATACTCTGTTTGCCGGAGGCTGCGTGACACCCGCTTCAGTGAGGCTCACTTCACTGTTGGCGCGCCTGCGCATGAGCGCGTAGTTCGGCGGGAGATTCAAAATACAACTTAATTTTTTTTATTTTTCGAATTTCTTTTTCTTGTGACTGACTGTACTGTGGTGGTGTTCAGTGTTGTTCCAAGAACTAGGTGATTGTTGGGCATGCTGCTATAACGATGACGGCTTGTAACTTCAGGTACGATTAATATTTTAAGAATATTAATTAAATTTTAAGGGATTACACAAAATTACCTATAGGGTTCAAAAACCTTAATACATATTAAACAGTATATATCGTAGTGATAATTAAATTAATACACACACAGCTATTTCGTTTTTGAACTGCGTAAGAATGTTGTATTTAAGATTCCTATAAAAACCGTTTCGTTAATATTATTTGAAACCGAAAAAAGAATAGAACCTATAAATTCCACTTTTAAACTTAAAATAATTGAAATATTCCTTCAGTTATAAATCATTTAAAACTCGCCAATCAGTAATTCAGCTTTAATAGATAAATGAGAAATTTATTGAATAAATGTTCAATAAATGTGTATTTTTAACCGACTTCAAAAAAAGAGGAGGTTCTCAATTCGACTGTATTTTTTTAATGTTTGTAATTCGTTCATCCAACAATATAAAACTTGAGTTCGCTTTTGGTATATTTACTCTTTTTACTTAACAAAATCACTTTGAATATTAAAATAAAATAATGAATGTTTACCTCATGCCTTGTTATAAATATCTAGCTGAGAAATGAATGTTGGTTCCTTAATTATTATTTTATGACAACGAACAATGATAGCCGGCCGGCATTCAAGTCCGAGAGTACCATGTCGGAAAATGATTGCGGTGAAAGGTAGAGTAGGCGTCTAGAGATAATAAAATATTTGCAAAAAAAAAAAAATATACATTTAATTCGTTATATCTATAATTTTTCGTCTATAATTTTTCCAAGATATTTTCTGAATTCTTGTCGGTTCTGATAAGATAACAATTTGAAATTCGATTAGATAATAATAAAACAATTAGTATAAAAACCAGATATAAAATTCTACGTTTTAATTGTAAATCTATTCTTATCTGCAGAAAGAATAAATAAAAGAAAAAGAAGCGACAGACTGCGTACACGCACCACAAGAGAGTTTAAATACGCATTCCGAATACTTTCACAAAGATTTATGACATTAATTAGATAACGAATAATTACAGCACATCGATGTCCTCGAACAAAAATAACTAAAAATAATGTAAGAACATACGTGTGTTGTAATTTCGCCAAATTACAAACCGGCGTCGTTGCGTACACATCGATCAGAATCACACGCAAATCGTGCGCATGTCTTGTCGGCCAGGGGCGAGGAATAAGGGCTAGAGGGGAAGGTCGTAGGGTCACCACACCACGTGTTGGAAAAAATCCATAAGATTATGGCGAATTATGATTGTAGACAATTTTTTTACGAAACTCGGTAGTAGAAATGGTCTTCAAATTACCAAAATATTTACCAAGGAAAATTTTAATTTTACTTCGGATTAAAATTGTGCTCCAATTCAGAAAAGGAAGTACCTATATCTTAGCATTATTATAAGGATTAAATTAGGCATTAATGTTTCCTTTAGTTTATTTCTTAATATTATAGGCGAAAGTCAGAATCTTCATCGGATACAGCTGATATCAGAGAGCTTAAGTCTAGTTATATGGAAATGTTCATTATTTTATGATTCTATGTATTCGCTTCTAACGGTAATTTCGAAACCTAGATTCAGAGGTTAGGTTTCTAAGGCCCTGTAATATCTTTATCGATCGGGCAATTAGCCAGAACCAACTCATTGCCAAGCTAACGAGCAAGTTTCTAGATTTTTTATCTGAAAACCATAGTCTCTTGACACGTTTTAAATAAGAAAATCTCATTCTGAGAAGACACCCCTGGCCAGCAGTGGGACAGTAATGGGTTAAATTTATTTATTTAGTTACGTACGTATTAGAGAAAAATACAAAAAAATATTAGTTGATACAATACGATGCGCAATGTGACGCTATTTTGTAACTACCATACAATTAATTTGTGCCCAAGTCGTTAGAGCTCGTTATTTGGCGCGAAAACGTTTTTTTTTTTATAAATAATAGTTTAGTATTGTCAGCGTCTGTCCCATAAAGTAAATACTTTTTACACACCATAATTATCAACAATTCTCAAAAGGTTATCACTTTTTAGAACCTACCCAATCTATTTAATAAAGCAATTTCAACTACACACGTGATAAAGCCACACCAAACTTATTGTGGCAACCCTAACTTGGTCGTCTTAAGTCGTAAATTCAGGCACAGAACCCGATCTCCGTCCAAAAAGTATATTAAAAAAGGACGCGAGATTAAAACTAAAGACTATTGTTCCTTTTATACAAGATCCCGGCGATTCGAGTGGAGAAATTCTCTGTCCCTTCATGCATAAATTCATTGTCGGTTTTGTGGCAACAGACCCCGTATAATTAAACTCTTAGAAGATTTAGATAACGGCAGAAAAGCCTTTCTTTGTCGCCTAATCTAATAACAAAGCTATTGCGTTATAATAGAGCTTTCTTTCCTCCAACCATGTAAGGCTTGAATTTAAAGTTTTTGCAAACAGTAGCGTTAGGATTGTGCGCACGCGATTTCTTTGAAATTTCGCTTTCAATTTCGGCTTGTGTGTGTTTGTTTTTGTTGTTATGTCCCGTTCGGTAATTTTCTTTAAAGCTCTTTGTGTTGATAGAGACAATGTTTAGTTTTAAACTCGGTTGAACAAATTGAGCTTACAAGAGCAAGTTAACAGAGAAGCTTTAGCAAAGAAAGCTTTTGTTTCCGAGATTTCATTGATTTCCGCCGCTTCGATACAACTTGGATTGATGCTAAGTAACTATTTGTGTTTACTTAGATCGTGTTCGTTTTTAATTGTGTTAATATTTTCGTATCCTGTGTTGTGTAATCTCATTTTTATTTTATAGTAACTTTTGTCTTATGCTTTTGTTTCCTACAAAACGTATTTTAAACTGTAGCCGTTGCTCGTTCTGTTTATGTTGTCTTCATATATCTGTGCTTATGATTTAACAGATTGAGATGATCCTTGAATTAAAGAAGAAGGATTATAGGTCATATAACATTATACTCTCACTCAAATAACGATTTTTTTATCTTCTAAAGTAGCTCATTTAGTATCTCTTTACGGATTCTACTAGGATTATATAAGTGAAACGCGTTACTCGTAATGAAATATCTTAAAGCTCAACTGTATGTTCTACGTGAAGCCTTTATTTATTTTATTCATATGAAACACAAGGATAGGCATTATGGTATCGAGAAATCCTCGAGTAATATAAGCAAATAACTTTTGGTCAAATTAGGCCAGCCGCAAATAAATCCAATGTGGACATACATTTGCTCACAGGGTATCATAAAACATTTTGTAACGCACCGAGACATGTAACTGAGAGATATACTACCTATACAAACAACAATATTTGTGGTAAAGGCTTAAAAGCATATAGTATCCATGGCAACGAGACACAATTATCATAAATTCTCATTCAATCGCGAAGGAACAGCGCGCGTCCACATTGGTTATTTTAAACCCTTGTCACACTTTTAACCTGCAAATTAACTAACTACCTATGTTTTCAAATCGAAGTCACACAATATGACATAAACTAGTCAATATATAGGTAAAGACTATGTGTCAATTAAATGTCTTGTCTTCCGGTCAACGTAGAGTTTTGCACGGCTGGAATACCACTTACTGAATGAGAAGGGTTCAAGGAAAGGTGTTGCATTTTAATCATGCTTTTAGTAATATGGACACGTTGAGCAATTACAGGTAAAAGGAACATTACAATAAGCTGCTAGCCCGCAAACAGTGTGCATAAAGTACTAATTAGTTTTTAAAGTAGTTGATAAAACAAGGCGGCGAACAAAAAGCCCGTAACAACACGATATCGTGTTGAAAATCCAGTTTACATCGTTATTAGACTCGCATGTGTGAGTAGGTATTGAAAGTAAACCTAGTGCTTACAAGCCTCCTGGTACGCTATGCTCTCCTGGTAATTCTAGGTACAAACGAGAGACGGCTTAGACTGAGACATCTAGAGTCTAGATTTTATCTCGCGGACGTTGTTGAATTAAATTAGGCGATGACGAAATATAAACTTTAGTATTAAAATTAACTAAATTTTATTTATGTAAATAATATGCTGATGAATTCTATTTTATTGATTGTGCTTGTAATTATAGCTCATTTTGGCAATAAACAATGCATAATTTGTATGCTTTATGTAAATAAAAAAGATAAAAAATATATTTAAAAAAAACTTTTTTTAAAACTCAAATATGTACATTGTGATTTTGATGTTGTATTTGTAATTAATCGAATCATTCGAATATTATCGTCTCAAAGTTGATTAATAATTGACCCCTTTTTTTTAGTTGTAAACTATTTGTTCTTACATAAATACATATCTCTTGCTGGAAGCTCTATCTATAAACATTGGCACGTTTATAAATAGCATGTTCACAGCTCATGGATAGCCGAAATTTCAGCGAAGTCTCGTATAAATCCTTGTAGTCCGTTCCTTGTACGCGATCAAAAGATCCTGGTTTCCCAGTAACACTAAACATGGTTCTCGGTACTCAATATAAGTGAGAGGATCGCATGGTTATAAGACAAGTAATAAAATAAGCTCGTTTAGCTGTGGGTGGGTACTGTCAGGGTTAACATTCATTTAATTAATAATTAATTATACATTTTTCTTGTTAGAGATTACATAAATTCAATTATATGATTTGTTGAAAGCAGTAGAGTCGTTTCCAGATAATTTACTTGTAAACTCTGTAAAAATATTGAAAAATATCTAATCGCTGGCATCCTAAATCAAAGTACTTATAATGCTCTAAGATAGCAATAGTACCTAATCTAGAACATGACATAGAGTAGATGTTTTCTGTTATAAATAGGTTTGCAATAAAGTTCTCTCACACAATGTTCACACGACGGGAAGTCATTGCCCAATGATAAACCAAACCAACCTACTAATCTGATATAGCCCAGACAATGACCCAAGGGACGGATTAGTAGCATAAGGTTTACAGTTTTGTAATGGTGCTATGGACGCGTTACCTAGTAGGTATAGCTAGCTACCTACTGTTAACGCAAGCATAGAAATACCAAAAATATTCTTTCGTATTGTTTTGGTCCTTGACTTTTATTAAAATCAGTGACTCCGAATCTAGGTGCAGTCGTGGGTAAAATAAGACTTTCGTCGGCAACAGTACCTAGATTAGATTAACCAAGGTTATACGATCCTAGTACATGTTAAAAACCACGGCAACCTGTCGGCTAGCCCAAATCGGTCAAGGTTATATGGGCAATTGCTGCTGTTAGGGAAACTGACCGGGATTGAGGAACGGAATGCTATTCAGGGCTGTCGCAACATGTTACAAAATGTATTTTAATATTAATACATACCTACATACGTAATTTAATTAATTCGTTTAGGAAAATAATCCGCTTGGGAAAGTTGGGACTGAGGTCTCGTCTTAAAATGATTTAATACAGAAATAATTAGATATATATATATATATATATATATATATATATATATATATATATTACGATACAATATAATTTCAATTTGGTCATTACGAAATATTATTACAATCTTTATTTGCATCTATCTATATATGTATATACATTTTACTAACTACTTATGCTAATGTATTAATTAAACCTTATAAAAAACAAAAATAAAATATTAGAAATAGGACCGTATATATAGGTACTATTTCTAATATTTTATTTTTGTTTTTTAAGTCGTTATGTTAGGTTGAATATAGAATATACAAATAGAACCAATCATATTTTTGAATGACAGTCTCATCTTTATACCTATTCTATATGCTTTCTATGGCAACCATAGCCCCATGAAGGGTGTGTGGCAACGCGTGGGTGTTGGAATAGAACGTTTATAGCGTGTTCGTTAGTTTGTTAGTTTACATTATTATACAATTATCAACCGGGGGGAATGTTTGTTTCTTCTAGAATGTCGGTCAAGTGTTTGATGGGTTATTCAAGGACGGAAGGGAAGGGAGTTTCGGATTAGGCGTGCCCTTGGCTTATATAGAACTAGGATAAAGACTTGATACTTGTTTTTATTAAAGCTACTTTTTTATAGATAGATTATATCAAAAATTGTAGGATTGGAAGTGTAAACAAATGAACTTGTGACTCATCAGCCATTTTGTGTATCTCTTTCAAATTATGTGATTCTAGTCTTGACCTTATTCTTGGAAATTAGTGGTCACACACAAAAGCATTTTAACGATCCGTAAGTAAACATATTCAATGGTTACCAAAACGACAATAGCGATGGCAAGTTCAAAATTAGCAGAAGAGCTTTGTGTTCTGCTGGCGTAACTGGCATGTCGGCATAAAGTTATATGTGTGTTGGAAACGGCGTTAACGGCCCCGGGACGACTGTTCACTTGTTTAGGACTAACTTCCGCGTGTAATGTCGACTCAAGAATGGATATGGCTGTTTTTAAAATCAACATTTTCAATAGGTATTTATTATATTGTTTGTAAAAACTGCCTGGATTGCCTCGTTGGTCTAGTGGTCGCAAGCGTGACTGCTGAGCGTGAGGGCCTGGGTTCGATTCCTGGGTCGGGCAAAGTGTTATTCGGTTTAAATTCTCAGTAGCAGCACGAAGTCTGGAACTGTGCCCGGTAGATGGCAATAGGCTCGCCCCCTATTACATGGGACTCAATAACAGCATCGGTGAAAACAGGCGTGATGACAGACTGTTTTAGGTTAATGATTTTAAAAGTTCATTCAACTACTTATTGGAGTCTATAGAGGAAAACAGGCGTGAAACTAAGTTGTGTTACTACTTAATCCTTCTGTCGTTCAAAAGGGTTTTTAAGTCGCAAGCTTTTAATAGATAGTAGAGGAACAATAGTCTAATAAAGATTGGTAATAAATGTACAATTGGACAAATGACTAATGAAAACGGTATCCGTGGAGTTTCGTGGCGGTCTCTTCTCTATAGAACGAACCCACTTTTGGAGCCATGCACCTAGATTCTCGACTGTTTAAAAGTGCCTGCAAAGGCCCGGTAGAAATAAAAAAATATTGACTTTAACTTTGACTAATCCTACTACTCAGTAAAAAGTTTGTGAGAATGGATGGATGGATGTTTGTTACTCTTTCACGCAAAAACTACTGAACGGATTTAGATGAAACTTGGCACACAGACAGACCATGTCCTGGATTAACACATAGGGTACTATTTATTCGAATACATGAAGTAGTTCCATTAGGATGCGGGTGAAACCGCGGGCAACAACTAGTGGGTTATTATTAGTAACAATTAATCCCGAAAATGTTGATATCTACTGATACACTAGACGGTGAAATATAACTACGTAGGTATAGACCCCGATACAACCAGCCACAGGAAAGAACATTTTTTTAAGTAACATACCTAATCTTATCTTACATACTAGCTTCCGACCGTGGCTTCGGCCGCGTGATTTACGAATCCGTACATTTTTACGGGTTAAAAAGTCTATGTGTTATTCCAGACTATAATCTATCTCTGTGCCAAATTTCATCCAGATCCGTTCAGCCGTTCAGCCGTTCTGGCGTGAAAGAGTAACAAAGATCCGTCCATCCATCCATCCATCCATACTCACAAACATTCACATTTATAATATTATATTATTATATATTATAAAGTAGGATAATACGATAAATAATAATTCTCGGAATAACGGTTATTTCAATTATATAATGATGTCCCCAGCACACTTGTCACATGCACTAATTGTTTTCATAATGATGTCAATTATGAAAGTTCTCAATGATCATAGATGATGGGAGCGTCCTGTCTATGCGCGGGCGCAGCCGGGGCACACATGTTGCCACTTTAGGGGGTGGACACATGCACTTGCAACAAGGTTGTCAATGATGATAGAGTTGAATAAGTATGTTTTTTCCCTATCAACTTTTTAGTTATTATATACCACATAGACGTTTCTAGGTTACTAAATAAATAATAATTTGAAAACTATTTAAAGTCACAACAACCTGAAGGAATTAACTAAAAAAATTAATTTAAAAAAAAAACCGAGCGCTCCTTTAATTTTATCCATGTGATCAACATACCTGCCGAGTTTTACTCGACCATGAAGTCAACGTCAATCCGAAAATGTATAAAAACGGTGTGAACATTTTCGATTGTAGTTCACTCAAATGCAGAATAAAACTGAAACGAATGTCCTTTCAGTAGTAGAAGTTTTATTACAGTTTGTGACCTTTCGATATATTTTCTTTCCAATACGAAACTAAAATCAATAAATCATATTCATTTCATTCGTCTCTAATATTCTTATGGATCAGCGAAAAGTTTGCTAAATACCTATACTAAGTAAGTACATGACGTATGTACTAAAGGTACTTAGCTTATAACAACACGTAGCACGAAATCAAACACTGGAAACCAACACAAAACAGTAAATTATACTTAATAAATATCAATGTGTTATTTGACAACCCTATAGTAGTTTACCAACAATACGCGCCAAATCACCCGCAGAGCGCGGCGGGTGTATGCGTTTGACATGCCGCGTTACGTTTTACGACGATATTCACGTCTTCCTCACTGTACTCGTATAGCGATAGCCGTACATTTGGCAATCTATTCCAATCGCTCTATGGTCGCCTGGTAATTTCGTAGACGTTTCGATGATTTTGGCCACTTTGCTTTCTCTTGAAATATTAGTTTTTTCCGATTATTAAAAAAATATGAATTATACAATAACCGCCTAAACAGTTTTTCAATGTTGTGTATGTAAGAAAAAGTGATTTGATACGAATTTTGCTGCTCTACGAAGTAGCTATGATAATAAAGTTCAACAGTTGATTTTCTAAAACTTACTGAATCTCTCGTAAGATTATTTATTCGTTGGCACTTTTTCCTTAGAAAGCACTAATACTAGACGATATTGCAACATTGCAATTAATTGTAGACTCATGAAACGAAAGTAAATTCATGCTTGCTAGTCTCCGATCACGCCCTAGCCGATAAGAATCACGAACATAGATAGTTTTTTTTTTTAAATATCATTTTAATAAAACCGAAGCCGTATTGGAAGATTTTAATTTTTTTCCTTTATCGATCAGTTAAACTATTTTATACATATTTATGTATTCTAAAAATTTCGATAAATGTGGTACCTACCAACTACCACCACCAATAACAATAAACGCTGCGCTTCACTTGTTGCCTACGAAGTCACTTGTTGGTTGCTGAAAATTACTGGGAGTCCAGAATTTTCACTGTACTTTCGCTATCGCTTCTCTACTTGCCGGTCAAATCGTAAATTTTCCCGCCAAGGCAATATTTCACGCGGCTCGCTACACGCTGCTCCGCCATTACTGCAGCGCGCGCATTATTTATTTTACCGACCTAACTGAACTAATGATAGCCTCCCTAGGAAGTTCCGACGTGGCTTAGACTTTTACTTAATAGATGCACATTCTTGAGACGATTACAAAAGTTTGATTTAAAATGTTCAAAGGTCTGTAAAGTGGCACAAAAAACAAGTATAAAGTTAAGAGGTGAACCTTACCTCCTATTTTATTATAAATCATTATTATACTGAGATTGGATGCTTCAGCACTACCAACTCACTACCATTTTCGTAGCTATTTGTTAATTTGACAATATAGGTAGGAACGTCTTACTAAATAATTACATAATATCTAATAACGTTCACTTAAGTTAAGGTTTGTCCAATTTTTTTAAGTCGTTTTTAATTTTTAATTTTGTCTATAACCTAAGATTTACATTTATAAAAGTATCGTATTATTAAAAAGTTTTACACTAATTTACTTAATGTAAAACTTTTTAAGCGTGTAAAAAATCTATACAATATATCTGAACAAAAAGTCACGCAATGTACTAAAGTACTTATACACATAAACGATCAAAGCTGTACGTTTTATCTTGCCTTTACATTAAGGGCTCGAAGCATCGCATAGTTAATCTCACCGCATGCGAGTTATAAATAAAATAAGTAGTTTACCTGCAAAGGGCACAGTTTAAGTCTGGCCAATTATTTTTATCGCGCATGTTCCAGATATATTGTATCCAGACTGCCCCTACGTCCTCGTGAGTCATGCGAGCCTAGTACTCGTTACACGGTATTTACAAGTTCCCTCTGGAATTACGGGCTGCGTTGCTACGGTTACAGTATCCAAAGGAAGGGACGGGGTTAGTTTACAAGTCATATAAAAGTAAATAGTTTTGTGGTCGCCAGCGCGAATGCTGAACGTGAGGTCATTGGTGTAGTTTCCAGCAGCCTGATATAGTGACAGGCGTAGATCGCGCGATAGCTTCTGTCAAACGTCATTTTTGTGTATTGGCTGACAGTGAGATTGCTGTCGCGTGGCTGTCGCGTTTTTATGTAATTAGGTTGCAGGTCGGGCAACGTGTTATTATTGGGCTTTTCTGTATCTCGCATCCTGGAACTCCAAAACGGCATTGGTGAAATATGGATGTGCAAACCATAGTAATTCTCTCTTAACCCTTCGGGGAATACAGGCGTGATGCTATGTTAACAAAAACACGTTTGTAATAAGTATGTAATAATTTATTATCAAGTTACAATGTCATGTAATAAAAATGTAAATAAGTATAGATAGAAAAAAAAAAATCAACGAATTATTTTATTAGTTTTATTGATTTCATCAAAACAAAAAAATGAATAGTTAATTGAATAAACTATAACGTAGGTGTTTCAATTACATATTCTTGAGGTAATTATGTATTTTTCTAGTTATTGTTACCATAAAATTTAGGCGTAGGTGTAAATGGGTAATTGGGGACTTGTTAAGAAAAGGTTGAACTTTCTCTAAAATACCCATTATGATCAAAATTTTTATTATATATTGATTGAACATCTACCTCACTTTGTTAGTGAAATGATTTTTTTCTCTTTATACTTTTAACGGGATTTTCTTTTTCAATTTACAGAGACGATGTTTATATAAATAATAGGGATGTTTTCAACCTCAGATGACCGCTTTTTTTCATATCAGATTCAGATCATAATTCCCTCAATTGCCCTTTAATTACAATATCTTTTTCTTTACAATAATGTCAAGTAATTCTCAGGCTACCTTATAATTCTATAGTAATGGAATAGCGGTTTATAATTTTCTTATTAACCATAATCTTTCATAACTCCTCTGTCAGTAACAGCTGCGTAATGCAGAATCTTATTAAGGTCTATTTATATTCTGCAATGAGTTTATTATTTGATTTAGAACTTAATGGTCGTCCAAACGGTTTAATAGAGGAAATTGTTTATTTTACTGTACGATGAAGCTGCAATGCTTGTGTTGGATTGTGTGGCACTTCGCTCTTCGTTAATGATCAAGTGTTCACTGTAATGACTCCATAATATGTAGTATAGAGAAATTATCAAGAGTGCTGAAATAGCGTTGACTAACACACACATTTTTATAAAAAACCTGGCTGGCCAATATCAACCGTCTCGCCAATTTTTTTAAAATGCCTCTCTTATATTCTAAATCTACGGTCTTCCCTAGATAATTGATAAAAAACGATTGCTAACATCAATACAAACACGAAATATTTTGTGATAAAACCTTATACAGTATAACTTTTGGAACCCGATCCCATGTAGTTGTTATATGTATGAAAAATAGAAAAAAAAATTAACTACTATTGGTGGACGCCATTTTGAAAATAAATAAATTGTTTAAGCTTAAACTCGAAATCTCGAAACCTCCTTCAGAATAAAATTGGCACATCTATGTGGTTTCGTGTTGCGATAAGTTTAAGTCCACACGCACAGTGTAAAACGTTAATTTTGGAATACCATTTAAGGCTTCCACGGAAGGACACTGCCTTCTAACTTATAGGTATTACACCGTGCTTACAGGTCAAGGGTCTGTATCTCCCTGTCCTATATGTATATACCAATATGAATTTTGAACTAAACTTTACATTTACTTTACAATTCCAACGAATATCATACGAACCATTTCTTCTAGTAGAGTTTCTGCTAAAGTTGTTTGACTGTTAAGGTATGCTTTATTTTTCTTATTTGTGATTACATGAGATAATACTTTGTCTGGCAACAACAAAAGTGATCATTCCTTTAAATTCAAGAATTCGTTGTTAATATACAATTTCTGTGAAGTCAAAAAGCATTAATCTATCACAGTTATTGTGAAACATGGCATGTTTTCTTAATTATGTGACTTAGATTTCACGTCTGACCAAATGTTTTTTTATTTTAAATGTGTAATTTATATTCCGGAATAGGTAAATTACGATATAGTACGTTTGTCTGATAGTCCATTGTTCTTTTTACTTGGCACATACAAATGTGACGATTAGTCAACCCGAATTTAACCACAGCAGACATTTTTTAAATTCTTTGTACTAGAGGTAGGAATATTCATTTAAATTATACCTTAATCAGTTATTCCTGGTAATATTTTTCTTTACAAAATACAAACAGGGTACGTACTTAGTAGGTTCAATATTTAATTTTGTTCATTGCCGCGATTCAACCACATTCGTAAGTTCAAAGTTTTCATGTCGTTGTTGTTACAGCACACGAAAGTAAAAGTTACAAAGTTTTCCCCATTCCACCCCAACTTTCCGAAGTTACCACCCATCTTTGGTCTCTTTCACACCTAGTGGATAACAATAACGGAGATCTTCTTTAATGTTATGGTCGCCTGGTAGTTGCCGGGCGTTAGAGCACCGCACGCCCGCACCGCGCACACATGCGCAATACATTTTCTGTCCACACACCAATCCTATGCTTCCATTCACATATCAGTCAAATGCACACCTGGCAACGGGGCTTTGAAATTGAAATGTCATTTAGAAGAAATTCAAAGAAAGTCATTTATGGTGTAAATGAACTGTGGCTGTACCTATTCGTGTTTGAGAGATAGTCATAATTATGGTTACAACATCATTATGGGGTTTTAGATTTACATTTCTACTTCTCAAGCGTATTAACATTGTTGCTACTGGAGATGCAACTCATATTTTTTATTTAAGTTAAAAAACGTACTCAAGTGATGAAACAAAATGAGTTCAGTTCAACGTTGAAATGATAAAATTTTATACATTCTACTAACTTCAGAAAAGCTAAAGATCCAGCGGAGAATAAGAAGTCGTCAAAATAGGTTTCCATAAGAAAGAAAGAAAAATAGTTTGAGTTTACTATAGAATTATACAGTTCCAGGTTTAGAGAGAGACTCAGGGCCAGTTCCACATACTAAATTAAATTACAAAAATATTATTAAGACTGCTTAGCTAGGAAAAAAATACATATATTAAATTAAATAAGTTCAATTGGATAATTGCTCTTTTTATTGTTTGGAACTACTTTAAAGCTTTTATTTAAGTATAGGAAAAAATAATTTTATGATAACAAAATTCATTCAAAGCCGTGGCTGGACACAATTGTTCTTATATCAGTGTTTTATGTCGTCACAGAACTACTAGCTATCGTTCATGCTCCCCTGGTAGCTTGGGTGACATTTTTCGTTGGAACGGTGACGCAATATGACGGGATTAATTTTATTGATTAAAGGGCAATGGAGAGAGACAGAACTTCAAGGGTAGGTAATTTTTCTCACTCTAGCGCGAAAGGGATTCATGAACTTGACCGAAACAAAACTTAAGTTCACGTGTAAAAGACAGCTAGATACATTGTTATAGGCAACAATTTGCACATACGAGTAACATGCAAAATATAAACGTTGTTTTACTGTTATGTAGTCACGTTCTTTGAGTCACATCCTGGGACAGACGGACGGAGCGGCCGCAGGCAACGACTGACTATTATAAACTTTGTGACGAATATTCAACCAAAACAAGTGAAGCCATTGTTCTAACCGTGTTTGTATTTCCGCCGATGGACAAAAAATGAAACAGTTTGACGTCCATGTGTGTTGATATTCCAATATTTTTTTATACAATGCGTGTTGCAACATTAAAAAAGACAGTGTCATCCGCAAATTGAAATGCGTTTCTTATGAAATATCCCGCTTTTATAGGTGCCATAACTCAAACGTTTACAAGTTTTATAGTGCATCTGTCAAAACAACGCAACGCATCCATAACTGACGGGTTACGCAAACTAATATAAAATGGCTCGGAAAAGTTCGCCTAAATTCTTTCCCGGGTATACTGTATCGGCTCTAAATGGTGTAATTGATTTTGGAAACACGGAAAAGGGCCGTTGCTCGGGCCCTACGGCACATATTGAATTAGAGATGTTAGCAGGTCAAACTTGTTGATTGTTAAATGCCAAGTTTGTTTTGTACTTTATTGTCAAGTCTTGATGTACTTACTACCTTCACAATTTTGTTCAGGATGATAATATCGTCAAGACCTAGAAAAAGTACCTAGTAGACGGTTAATTACTTTTCTTTTTAGGAAGACTAGCCAGAAGTTAATATGTAACAAGGGTGCGGTAAAATATTAGCAGTTTATGTTATCTTTGTGAGACACGATGATAATGTATTTACCACACAGGCCACGCATAATACTTTAACTATGTTCTAACCGCTTTAGTACCGGAACTCATGAACAGCTTCCAATTGTTAATAGACTCGCTTAACATTCTATTGTTGAAACTTTTTAGGATTTTTTTATCATTTCTCACGTTCTTCGTATCTCTTGCAAAACGACCACAAAATACGAGGATATTGATTATTTCCTGTCGTGTCAGGTAATTTTTTAGCATAGTATAAAGCATATATTCTTTAAAGGGTAAGGCAGAGGAGTTCTATTGTACATTCACATTTCACTGTCTTTAAGTCTATAGGCACAATTTTTAACTCACTTTTTTTAACATAGCCTTACTAACTTTTTGTCCGACCCAAGAGAATCCAGGACCTCACGCTAAGCGTTTGCAACCACAAAACCTGAAGATAAAATTAAGATCATGAAGACAGGTTGAATTAATTTTATTTTCATCTACGCCAATAGGTTAACGATCGGTGTTATTTTAAAGCACCCTATACCAGGTTCTTAAGGTAGATGCGTAGGGTTACACACTAGTGAAAGTACGACCTATGACTTGCCAGCTATACCATTAATCGTATAGGAACAAGGTTTAATAAATTCACTATCGAATGTAACTATCTTGTTAGGAAATGTTTATTCGCTTCCTCCATATCAGGTTCTTAGTTAACAATTTACTTTAAGCTTATTTATTGGCTGTTTTTACATTTTATAATTTGTTTACATCTAAAATCTAAAAGAGTTGTCAATTTTGGTTACAAGTAATGTCATAAAATAGTTGATATTTTGCTGTAACCGTTCTATGAAAGATATCTTCCAAACAGTAAACAACATACTAGGTAAACAGAAAAGTCAGGTATTGAATAATAACATGAAACTGGGATAGATAGAGCCAACAAAACATGCATACAGTAAACGTATTTGTAGATTTCAAATAAATGAAAACAGATACTAGGAAAATATAAACGCAAGTAAGAGGAAACTTATATTAAGCGGACATAAAAGCTAAGGAGAATTTATGTCAGCAAAGTTATTTTATAAAATCATATTGACTAATAAAAAGTTACAAAGAGTAAACTCCTAAGTCTAACTAATAATAATATATATATATATATACATATGTACATAATATGTATACTATAACACATAAAAATATTGGATTTCAACGTTCCTATAAATAGATCTAATGGAAAAATAAAAGCTAAATTTAGATGAAATATTTTGTAATTCGAACAGTAATTAAAATTAGAACAGTAGGTATCAGAAGTACACAGGTAGAACAGTAGGAATCTTCAAAAAAATATATATATATCAAATTGAGATTTAATTAACTCCGGCAGCGGTTTATGTAAAAAACCACCTAATACAAGCTTTCATTAATTTGAGGACGAAAAGTAAAGATGAGGCACCTGGCAAACACAGGTTATTGATACCGGAAAATTCAAATTTAGTAAAGTCGAAACCTACACATACATAATACAACTACACTAGACACGACACAGAGACAGAGGATTGGAAATAATGTTGTCCACAGTGATACTCCGAAACAATTGGAAACATTGATATAACATACGAAATAGGAGCAACTAGTAAAGACACGCAAAAGAAAGAGATAGATGTACATTTCATGTAGTGTATAGGATACTTAAATACGAGTAAAACATAATAGCTACCAAATAAGATAAAACGAGGAGCAGTGAGAGCGATAGCCGAAGGCACGGGATAGACAGAGATATGCGCATATTTCAGGTCTATTTGAATCAAGGCAAACTGTAACATTGTCACTTTTTACACGTAAACACAAATGGAGTATGAGAGGCGTAGGACCCACGGGGAGAAAAGGTAAGAGATACGGTTCTCCAATCCAGGGACAGACTCCAGGCCGAAATTATAAACAATGTACTAGGCTAACATAAAATACAGGCGATGTTATTTTGCGAAGGTATACGGGAAAGGGTAGGACTACCCTTTTAGCTTTTACTAGTAAAAATATTTGTGATATCGAGCCTAATATTTTTTATTTGTATAAAAGATCGCATTCTCGCATCCTTTATGAGATGATGCTATTTTTTTTTATTTAAACTTTTATTGGGTTCGTTTCTCGCAACATAAAAGTTAATCTCTACTTACGTAACTAGAAAAGATCCGCCTGATAAAATAATTCTAGGAAACAAACTCAATTACAAGTAACAGTATCACTTGATGATGTTAAAAAGGTTTATGTGGAATTGATCTCAAATCAAATCACTCCGGACGGTATTAAACTTAACAATTAGATATTAGGTATTATAAACTTTACGGCGTTTTTACTGCGCTTCTCGGTGCCCCAGATTCGGCATCATTCAAGTGTTTCTTCATGCAGTATGTAACCGGGAATACGTCAAATTAATTTAGGGCTGCTGTTAAAATCGAAATTACACTAATAAAAGTATTTGCGATTTTATTGCTCGTTTCTCGATAAAGTTTCCTTTTCTGCTTTTTGTTATGCGATGTTGCTTTAGGTGCTGTTTTTTTTTTTATATAAGACCATATGTATTGTATGATAAACCTAAATGTATGATAGACCTAAAATTAATATACGGCATAGAAGAATTCGCTGATACAGAGACGCTACAGGAGGACATAAACTCAGTCCACCAATGGAGTCTTAATAACAAACTCCTTTTCAATACTGCTAAGTGCAGTGTCATGTCGTTCAGTCGTGCACACACTCCTAAGTACGTTCAATACTTTCTAGGACCTGAACCTATAGCCCGCGTCAACTCTGTGAAGGATCTTGGAGTGCTTTTTGATACACGGTTAACTTTTCACGAACACATGAGGTTACTAGCTCTTGATTCTTTTAAGAGATTAGGCTTTGTTATTCGCAATATGCGAGAATTTAATAATCCTCTAGCCATCAAACTAATTTACATGGCTTTAGTTAGGAGCAAGCTGGAGTCGGCATCAGTGATTTGGAACCCGCATGAAAGTGGTTACGCACTGCTTCTGGAGAAAGTACAAAAAGCATTTCTCAGATTTCTTTACAGAAAATTGTTTGGATACTATCCTTTTCTCTATCCTACGAAATATCTGCTGGGTATGCTCGGCTTTAACTCTCTCGAAGTAAGGCGTAATTACTGCTTGCTCCTCACTGCATGTCGAATTTTAAGGGGTCAATCTGACTGTCCAGAACTGGTAGGTCAGTTGGTGAGGCTTTGTGTCCCTGTTGTGCCTAAAAACCTACTAAGACCGCGGCGTCACAGACTACTGGCTGTACCGGAAGCACGCACTGTGTCGCATGCTAACTCACCTCTAGTTCGTGCGCTTACAGTGCTCAATGCTCTTCTGACATCATCACCAGAGAGTGATTTGTTTGCGATGCGATGGATGGATGTGTGTCGTGAATGTTTGAGTTTCTGTGAGGAGATGGATAAGAGATGAAGTTTAATTTCGTGTTATATATTTGTAAAATTTGTTGCCTTTTATTGTGATTTGTTTATGGTTTTACTCTTTTTTTATTATTATAATCTTTTATTTTGAACTGCGCAACGTATTGGTATGTACTGTAATGTTGTGTATGTAAATTTGAATAAATAAATAAATAAATAAATAGAGGTAGATAGAGTATACTTTTTAAATAATTAATAAATAATAATTGTCATGAGCATTGAAAAGAAAAATGATTTTCATTACCAATAGAGTTACAAAAAGATCAAGACATAAACAATTTCATGCAAGAAAGCTAGTTAGTCTATTAAAAAAAGAACATCATTATTATAGGTCCTTCTGCTAATCTCAGTTTTTGAAAATTACAACTCATTCTTTTTAACATCGCGACAGCCCTATCTTCATTGCTCCCAAAATAACCCACGAACTAAGTCGTCTTCGTACATTGCCGTTCCCTGAGGAAGGAAACGCGGCACGTGTCTTGAAAAACGGTAATGATAACAGGAATTGATTTATTGATCAATATTTACTGTTTATTAAGTTGCCTGTGCACTGTGCAGTTCCGGAGATGCGGATGAATTATGATTATGACTTACAGGCAACATTTTGATTCCTTTTTGTTTTATTTTAGGAGTTGTTTTGGTAGGTGGTAGGTATTAAAATTGTATTCAAAAGTTTTTGTCTTCTTTAAGCTGCTTTTATAATACGCATATAGTTGCTTGACGTATAAGGATCTATGATATAATGATAACAATGCAGTGGTGCTAAAGATGAACAACTTTAATGCCTAATATAGAGTAGAGAGTACATATTTATTATACAACATAACGTAGGTATATAATAAATTCTATAATATCCGCTTCGAAATACAAACATTGGTACCAGGTAAACATGTAATATAAGAGATGAAAAGCAAACAGACAGTGCCCTATTCTACATAATAAATTTTAAAACGAGAACATATTGAGATGATTAATGTTGGCACGTATCAGATAAATACTTAACGCTGACTTATTAAGAATTTTAAAGTAAGAAGCAGTTGGCTTGGTATAATTATTTAAAAGACGGACAAATGAAGGTATTGTCATTTATTTGTTAATTAATTAAAGTATGGAAAAACGTAAGCTTGCAAAGATACAAAGGAAAGAGAGGGAGTGGATATATAATAAAAGGTTGCTGACATTTCATTTATGGAGGATAAGGAGACTGCAGTAGAACGGGAAATGGAGAGAGTTGAATCAGCTACACCGACAGCAGCAAAGCTCTTTAAAGTAAAGAAGAAGAAGTAAGACATCGATATAAAAATAGGCCATTATTCAATGAATAAGGGCCAAAGAAACCGGCTTCTATTTCTAGAACAATAACGTTCTAAATAAATTGGAAATTTGACACTATGATAACACCTAGTTTAGTCAGTTCTAATTTAAATTGTAACCGAGTGACTCTTCTATCTATATACTTACTCAATTTTCTTCCATTTTTTCGACTAAATATCAAAATATTTTATCTAATATCAATTGAAAAGCTTATGCACTGCTCAAGTATTTTTGTCTGATTAATTCTGGCATTTACGTAGTTCAACTTCAAGTGATATTGTGATATTGACCCAACTGCATTCGAAAAGGAGGGTAATGTCGACTCAATGTTTACAATCCAATGAAACTGGTATAACGCTATTTGTAGCTATTCCAAGCTATTAACTTGATAGGAATAGAATTATTGCAGTTTGTATTGTAGTATATTCATCGCAATGCATGCGTCCCAGTTTCATAACAAATCGTTGTTTAACAAGTGGCGTCTATTCGCTAGGAGTTATTCGTGAATATGGTTTCATTTACATAATACTGTATTTGCAATAAATTAAATGATCATTCGTCATTTAGCTGGCAAATGAAACATTATCATCAACGCGACCTATCGCGGTCTGTTTACATGTTTCTTATTAACTTTGTAGGTTAGGACTATATTGTCTGTTATTCAAGTTCTATTGAATCTGTTAAATATTATGGCGGGTGACTTTTTCAATTGCAGACTGCAGTAAACTTCAGTTAAAGAAGTAGTAGTTAGGTTTTATGTCTCATTTGAATTGAATGCACAGTAACTGAGTGCAGCAATAATTTGTTATAAGAATACTTAAATAAGATTAGGCGATGCAGGTACATGGGTTTCTTATATAGGAGGATGCACAGAGAGACACAACAAAGGCAAGCATATTATTCATTTATTTATTTAAGTACCATTTCGCCGATGCCGTTATAGAGTTCCATGTAATAGGGTGCGAACCTTTTGCCATCTACCAGGCACAGTTCCAGACTCTGTGCTGCTACTGAAAATTTCCATACAGAAAAAACGTAATAACACTTTGCTCGACCCGTGAATCGGACCCAGGACCTCACACTCGGTAGTCGCGCTTGCGACTACTAGACCAATGACGCAGTCACAGAGATTATGTTCAAGAACTCTAAACTAAAGCATCCTTCATCAAAAAATGTGTAGAATCTGAAAAGTATGATCTAATATGTATGATGTAAATCCCATACTTGTGAAGTCTGCATTACATCAGCAGTGCAGAGTGCAGACGTAAACATGAAGGTTTACATTATACCAAATGTTACAATTACGTGGTCTAGACCAATTATTCACTGGTAAAACATGTGTTCACTATATTATTAACTTATAATCGTGCGTAAGCGAAGTCTTTGCTACAGTTCTACAGAAAATATTTTGACGCTTTGCGAAATTATTTTATGCAACTACAAAGAAAGGAAAAAATAAGTTTTTATTTTTTTCTTTAGCTTGTTTAACGGTTTTCTTTGTAAAGCAGCTCCTGTTTAATCGGTGTTTTGTGGATTGACTAGTTTTTATTAGACTATTGATTGGAGATATAAAAAGCCATGTGCAAAGTGTTGTTTATTTCTTAACTGGCAGATAACTGAGCGTGCTATTGCCGTTTCACGCTTTACTAGGAATGCATCATTAAAGCAAAATAATGGTGAGGTAGTTTATCCGTCGCTATTTTTGGTCGTATATAACCAGACTCGCTTAACTACTTGACACTGTTACACTAATGTCTTTCACGTTTTTAATTGCTTTTATTTTTATATCTCTACGCGGGTGTCTTATATTAATAATATTTATTTTTCATTAATGACTTTCGCTCGCGCCTATACATGTGAACGACCATGTGGATGCATCTGTTAACCGTATGACCAGAATATGCATGACATAGGTTTGTTTTCATTGTTCAGTTTAGTTTTTTAGTTTCAATAAGTAGGCCATTCCTTTGCCCGGCAACGGCAACCGACAAAAGAAGTTAAAAAAATATTGACTGGCTACGAATTATGGGCAGTTAGTTGTAGGCGCCAGTTACGGTCCGTCGCGTTAGCTCGAATCAACTAATAATCGGGTTTTGCTTGATTTCTCAAGAAATGTATTATTTTGGTTGCGGATTTCTGATTTTTTTGCTCGGTTTGGAAGATGAATGGGTGGATAATTGGGTATAATGCTGACATTTTGACAAGTTTAATTACTATTTTGTTTAAAACGGTTTTCTTAAATTCCAAATGCCTAAAAGCTTCAAATATAGCTGTACAAAATGTTGTTATTTGACGAAATAACAGTTCCGTATTAATTTTAATGTCTAGCAAGATAGTTATCAACACCATATAACCGCGACTAGAAGGAACCGTTCTACGTCTCATATCGGCTAATTCTATCAAAAAGCCAGCTCCCTGGCAGCATTACCTGTATCCAGTCAGTTGGAAACCCAATGTCGGTGGTCTGACCATAGATGTAACGGTCAGAAATTTGATATCTCATGTGCAAACCATACCATTTTCATCTTTATTACTAGGACCACAGAAGTCAGTGAAGCTTACACAACTTGGGAACTAGGACTAGAAATACCCGTTCCTTGTTTCCCGTTAATCCTGAAGTTTTGATCTTATTGTTATATGTCAACATTGCAGTATTTCTTTTGTTTTTAATGATATAATAAATCACGGGTCTGACTAGTCGTCAATCATAAAAAAGAGAATTCTTAGAGGGCACTAATCGAAATCAGGAGCTGGGGTTTAGGATATAAGGTCCATTTGCGGAAGCATCAACTTTATATCTTATTTTACCTACCAACTAAACACTAATTACTCACAGAAATCATCATAGTTTATGCACTCCTTAAAGCTATCTAATAAATTAAACACAAAACAAAGCGTATTTAGTTCACGCTTCTAAATTATGATTCAGCGGGAAACATTGAACCAAATGTTCTACTATAGCGCCATGCCATAGTTGCGGGCACTACAATATTATTCCTGTTAGCTTATGCTTGCCTAGTACAAAACAGGAGCACGCAGGTGACTGGACAAAAAAAGAATCGTTCTAATTTTTTTCATTGTGTTCGTCAAACGCAGCCAGGCGTTTTTTATTGATATTTTTGTCACATGATCATACAAAATGATACAGCATACCTATTAAGTAAATTAAATAGGTAATGATTTAGTTTTCATGTGTCTGATCTAAACCTATTTGTGTGTAGTTGTTTCACACGAAGCTTGCTTGTAAAGTAAACAATAGAACCATTAGTTTATGCAAACAACATTCTTCCTTTGTACTTCCCTACCCAATGTTGACGTAACATTACCTAACCTGCCCACCAAACTATACGATTCCTTTGCAACTTTCAGCCTCATTGTCTGACAGTATTTACAAACATCTCGGTCCTTTGACAGTGATGCGGGGGCAGTGCGCCATTTCGCAATACGCCCAAAGATTCATCGTGTTCTATTACCAAGACTTTCCGTAATTAATCAGCCAAAATAAAATTAATGGAAGCCCTACAAATTTCTCAACTGGCAGCCGTGTTGGGAAGCTTGTGACGTAATGAATTGAAGCATGATTCGTCAGTAGATGAGGTATAATTTTTGGGAGTTTTTATTGTGGCGGTAACAAAGGGTCTAAGTATATTTATTACAAGATATACAGGGATCATAGCTTTGAAGTAAATGTAGGAGTATCATAAATAGTACCTAGGTCTACTGGTGTACCTTTGTGGTTTTAAGTGGGTACAATAAAGTTATTGCAGTAAATTATGAAACGATACTTATGATTTAAAATCTGATATCTACGTAAGTATACATATTTATTGGCCGAGATTATGACCGCAAGAAATCTTCTTTTATGACATATACTTAGAGTAAAGTTGTTAGAGTAAATAAATGTGAACAAATATACCGATAGTAATGATAGTTCACAAAAAAATCATAATAATATTATAATATCTCAACTAAAGGTATCAGCATCTCTATAATGATTCACAAAAACACTACGTCTCCAGATTTTTTCTGTGTGCTTGTATCTTAATGATCTGTGTCGCAGCCACAGCGCAGCGCAGGAGTGTGCGGCTCCGCGTTGATGCACTTTTAAATGCGCCCGCGCACTAATGGCTGCTCCCACGGTCGCGCGGTGCCTTATTAAATTACTTTTACATGGAACTTGCTTCAGATTAGACGGGTGTGAAGTTTTAAAAAGAAATTGATGAATTTGGTTATCTGTGGTTCAGATTGGAGTAATTTGTCTATTTTCGAAAGACATGTGTGTGTTTTCCTTTCCTTAAGTTATAAGTATTTCTTGCCGTATTTCGTCTGGGCTATGCTATTGCTTAGAATATAAAATACTAACTTCCGCCCGCGGCTTTACGAACCCGTATATTTTTTTGGGATAAAAAGTAGCCTATGTGCTATATTAGCTATATAGCTATTCAGGAGTATATATAATCTATCTATGTGCCAAATTTCATCCAGATCCGTTCAGCCGTTCTGACGTGAAAGAGTAACAAAGATCCATCCATCCATCCATCCATCCTCACAAACTTTCACATTTATAATATTAGTAGGATGTTGAAATCTCGAGTTTACAAGTACGTCAAAAAGCTAATCACGCTTGCTGTAATTACTCCTACGGTGACAACCTAAATCCGTGTCACGTCCGGAATATGCTCCACTAGGTTTGATATGTTCGAGCCTCGGTACATCATAACAGGAGACTTGTACCATTAGCGCGACGAGGCATCGAGTCACTAGTCATTCTAACGACGGCCATGTCTCATACACGTTAAATTACAGATAACAAGATTACTCTTTACTGAGATATATCCTCGAACACTTTAAGTTGGAAATATCTTCATGTAATAACTTAGTAATAATATGTTACGTAGTGCAAAAGTGAACGCCATAGCCATAGCAGTCCCTTCAAATTTATAGGATCGCATAATCGAGTCCACATAGCGCACGCGCCTCATCCGACGCAGTTTATTATACTGTAAAAGCTTCTTTTTCTTCTTTTACACTATAAAATATCATCGTGGAGTCTTTTATGAGTGCGAATAATGGCACAGAGACAGCGTTTGTTATATGAAAATGTAATTTTCATCCCACCATCTCGGAAAGAGTATTTTTGCTCTTCGATATCTGAGTGCAAAAGCCGTTTTTATCCGCTAGAGGATAAAGTAAAATTGAATTTGGAACATCGTGTGCACTAAGTTTGTGAATTCAAAACATCATTAAACCTATTTACTTCTACCTCCATGGTGCCGAATTTATCATATAACTTTTTTTAATTTGTTAAAAACTCAGACTCGGAACCTTCTTGGTGTACTTTTTTTTTTAATTTGCTTTGCGCGCGCCCTTTTCTTTTCACGTCATATTGTTAAAACCTATTAAAAACAAGAAACTTGAAAACAAGTGAAAAACCTAAAATGAGTGATTCTAGCGACGAGGAAGTTTATTTGACGCCAACAGAATTGACTGAAACTGTTAATAATGCGCAAATGAGCTTTCTCCCTCAACAATCACGCGAGAAGTATTTGAAACAGTACGATATGTTTAACACGTGGCAACTAGGTAAAGGAGCAAAAACTTTCTCAGAAAACGTTTTGCTGGCATATTTTATTGAATTATCCGAGACCAAGAAATCAAGCACTCTATGGAGTATGTATTCAATGCTAAAAGCAACAATTAAGATGAAAAAAGACATACATATCGACACCTATCCTAAATTAGTGGCATTTTTAAAAAGAGCCTCATCTGGTCATCAACCAAAAAAATCGAAGGTTTTAACAGCATCTGAAATTGAAAAGTTTCTTAACGAAGCACCTGATTCCGTATATTTGGCGGCAAAAGTAAGTCAGTTGCACATTCAGTATCTACTTAAGTATATTAATCAACTAATTAACATAATCTAATACGTACTTAGTAGATGTTGATAGGCATAATTATGCATGCATATCATCATCTGCCTAGCCTTTTCCCAACTACATTGGGGTCGGTTTCCAGTCTAACGGGTTGCGGCTGAATATCAGTATTTTACATGAAGCGACTGCCATCAGACCTCCACCACCCAATTACTGGGAGACACTGATACTCGAAGGTTAGACTGGTTATCAGATTTTTTGGGCTTCTGACACCCGTAACGACTGTCATAGGTATTCGTATGACACCCGGGACCAACTGCTTAATGTGCTTTCCGAGTCACGGAGGGGTCTCGATGTGTAAATAACGGTCACCCATCCAAGGAATGACCTTAGCTAGCGCTGCTTAACCTCGCAGATCAATTACTATTCTACGCAGCAGCTATGTAGCTACGAGCCCCTCTATTATGCATGCATATCAATTTTATTAACTTATCTACTACAATACTCTTTACGTTACAGGTTGTTCTTATTATTGGTATAAACGGAGCATGTCGAACTAATGAACTAACACAACTTAATGTCAAAAACATTGAGAAACATTCAGATGACTTACTATTAATTAATTTACCTAATACAAAGACAAAAAGAGACCGCAACTTCGTCATTCGCAAGAAATACGTAACAATTGTTGAGAAATATCAAGCCTTACGCCCGCCTAACACTCCAATCAATCGATTTTTTCTACAGTATCGCAACGGAAAGTGTGTTAGACAGCCTATGGGTGCTAATAAAATTGGCAGTATCCCACGAGAAATAGCAACATTTCTTGAACTTCCAGAACCCCTGTTGTACACGGGTCATTGTTTCCGACGAACTTCAGCCACACTTTTGGCCGATTCAGGAGCTGATCTCCTGTCCCTTAAGCGCCATGGAGGCTGGAAGTCCAATGCGGTTGTAGAGGGATACATAGAGGATTCCATCCAAAATAAGTCTAAAATATGTAAAGGCATCGTAGGAGCCATTACACTGAAAGAGCCTCAGTCAGATCCTTGGACTGGTCCTTCTACATCAAAAATGAGCCGTTACGAAACACCTAACCATCGCCCTCTCTCGCCAACATTTACGCCAAGGGAATCCGATGAAAATCCGGTACAACTATTAAGTATGACAGATAGTTTACCGAAAAACAGTACACAAGTCACTAACACCAACATTACAGTACCTAACAAAAATATTACACTCAACATAAGTAACTGTAGCAACGTTACTTTCAATTTTTCTTAATTATACCTAAGTGTTATTTGTTATAACTTAAAGATCATTCTGTAATACTTACCTATCATAATGTAGTAGTTAATACCTAAATTGAAATAAAAGTATCTTGTGATTGTAAATGTATTTTATTTTTGCATTTAGTCATTTCCTCGCTGAGGTGGGATGAAAAGTTACGTGTTGCACTCGAGTGCAAAGATTTTTCACCTCGTGCTCTTTTGATTCCCTCGCTTACGCTCAGGATTCTAAGTTTTGAATCACTCGCTGCGCTCGTGATTCAATTTTAGAATCCTTCGCTTGCTCGGTCATCAAAATTGAGCACGCGGTTAAAAAGCAACTTTGCACTCTTGTATAACAAATAACTATTAGTTATTGCAAAATGCAAATATGCAACAGGCGGCGCGTTTAGAAGTGTTCATAATTATATGCAACACAATTTACATTTATCTATAAAAAGGTTGTAGAAAAATATAGGTATTCTCATATCAATAGTAATACAATGTATAATAAAGAAAGGGGTATTTTGATAGTATGTAGATCCTGGCTGGTGTAACAGTGATCCTAATAAAAAAGGTAACATTTGAATACTGTGTTCTTAATTCAAAGGTAACATTAATAGTACTATACTTATACAAAAATGTGTCTTGCTCAGTCTTGCTCTAATTTTAGAGCATAACAGACTTCTCGACAGCTTCTGAATACTATACCCATTTACGAAGAAGTGAGTTAAAAGTCGGGACTAATCGGGTTTACTGCCATTGCTTTGATGTGGTCCTATGTGGTCATCTGTAGGACTTTAGTTTCCCATGTGACACTGTTATATGTGTCATAAACAAAATTTATGGTATTGTGGCACTCACACTCCACGGTATAATTTTAGTATCCTAAATATGTAGACCCAGTTGTATGTATGTTCATGATTGTTTCTTCTTATTTCAGACCAAATGTCAAAACAGTCTAGTTTATACCATGAAATATTGATGGCCTTCCAGTTTTTAAATCATGTCTTTGTTTTATTATTGTACTTTTTATTTAATAATGAATAATCTGATTGCATCTTTCGTGTTTCATATTATATTCCCTTAAATTGATCTTCAAACAAATCGGGCACTTTCCAGACTTACAACTTTATGACAATCTGTTTATTTACGGTACATGCTAAAAACAAGAGAACTTGTTAACCGTGGGAATAAAATAATGGTGATGAGACGTAAGCAGAGACTTAGGATTTTGTTAGCTTTGCAGGAGTTAGCTTTGTAAATAGCATCAAGAAATACTGCAAAATGATAGGTTATTCCCCTTCATACTTGATGCTGTGGCGTGTTTTTAATCGGAGATGCCGCGTGCAGAAACTCGATCAAAAAAATTTCAACGAACAAGTAATCGAATTATGTAAAATGAATTTACAAAACATTTTAAATAGGTATGGAACTTTTAACATTTTCATTTACCCAACGATTTCCTAACCGACAAAAAATATAATATATCGATTCAAGAAATCGTTTATTAAAAAAGGACTGAGTTTATTAAGTTTAAGGTAAAAATAAAGATTCGTAAAATTTTAACGAGATTTTAATTAGCTATAAACATAAATAAAAAAAGGTACTTAAATCATAAACTTTGCATTAATGTATTTATAATATGTAAGATTAAAATATATTTTAAGTTTTATCGGTATGCCCGTGTTAATCGATCAATTAGAACGAGCCGATGCCTAATGGTCAATAATCGTTACTCACAACACTATGTCGATAAAATTAGGAACGGCCCTGCAGCAACTCTTGCGCAACCCGGTCCAAGAGAAATTTTATGTGAGAACGTGTGTAATGCACTTTTGGAGAGATTGTGTGTAACAAGCAACTTTGTAATGATGTACAACTTAAAATCCATTGGGAAACTGAAAGACGCGACCATTCATCTTTTGTGAACATTGTAATTCCTCAATTTCGAAGTTTTGACAAGTGAATAGTTTATAAGTTTTCCTACGATATATCACTATGTTTTCTGTGATAATAATTTAAATCAACGTCAATATTTTTTTATCTGTTAGAAGTTTTTTTTTTTTTAAATTTCATATAGTAGGTACCTATAATTAATTTCATAGCTTGTGATAAATCATTATTTTGCCAATCTGTCTTGCAGCCTCTGACAGATTCATATTAACTGGATTCTAAAAAATCCACAGCAAAAAAAAAAATAACGATCTAATGCAAATGGCCGCATTTCTTCAACCCTTTGGCGTTGAAGAAACGCCATTTTTCTATTTCTCCTCTATAATATCTCCAAATACCGAAACATTTTTTTTTGTTATCCTCCTTGCTGATATCTCTTAAAAGCAGCCTAATATTACCATCTGTGAAGACTTAGTTCATATTTGAATCGCGAAATAGCGCACTCAACCTATCCAGTGTTTCCAAATAGTGCAAATAAAAACTACAGGCCATATAAACACGTCTAAGACAAATTTAGGTCACGGGGATGCTCTGTTTTTCATTAAACTTAAAATGTAGTAACAAACAGGTTCATTTTCAGGAAATACTGAATAACTAGGATTATATGAGTTAAGCAAAGCGGGTCGTGAGATCCATCTTTTGAATGGCCAATAATGACTCATCTACGTCTGTGTAGGGTGATCTACATTTATTGATAAAGGATAATTGATAGGATGTCAAAAGGTGATAGTAAATGTCGTGATATAGGGGAACGGGTAATGTCAATAAAAACGACCAATTCCGCCGAGTGGCTGATTTGCACTGATTTATTAATTGTAATGTCGAAACATGATACGATGACTCGTACATCTTGCCCATTTAAAAGAAACAAACAAAGAAATAGTTAAAGATAACATAAATGATAACAATAAACTTAATTTTAAACATTGATAGTAGGCACTTTAAAGCGTAGCGATGCCATAGGTGAAGTTGATGTCCCTCGGTCGATGCTGAAAGTGCTGACTGCATGGGGGATACCCCCGATCTCCTCTTTAGTAACTGGCGCAGCGAGACCTTGTCTCCGATATCTCCAGTAGTAAGCAGCGCAGCATGTAATTGTCAGAATTGATGCCAGTAAGATGTACGTGATAGAATAGTGATGGATGTCATGAACATTGATTTGTTCGGACGATTTTTCCTTTAACTGGTCAATGTCTTTTCGCAGCTGATTGAATATCAACTGGTGATCTTCGACAGGGATGGAGGTGTCAATATAACTGCTATTGATGATGGTGTTCAGTATAGATGGCTTCGGGACTTCCACGATGTCAATTTGTTGATGCATTTTACTCAAGAATTGGTTGTGTGATCGTATGGTGAAGGTTTCGCCCTTGACGACGCAACCTTGAGATAGGGTGATAACTCCAGTTCCCGTAATACAATGCACAGCTGTTCCCGTAGCACAAAATATGCGCACCATGCATTTGTCGCAACATGAGTACAACCAGCTGTTTCGCGGGTGTAACTTGATCCACTTGTCGGAGGTGCACGGCGCTACGAGTGACGAGCATGGTGATTCATTTGTAGTGACATCATTTACGATTAGTTTTATGTTGCAGATTGAACCTTTTATTTTTAAATCATATATCGGTTCATCTAATGAGCAAAGAATGGTGTCCTTTTGGGTAGAAATGCATGCTTGTAAATGATGTTCTGTCAAAAGGAAAGCAGCATCTTTCTTGAGGTCGAATGCTATGTATTGATAAGGAGAGATAACATAGCGTATCCTTTCTCGCTCCCTTTGGGGCACAGTGATGATCTTGTTTAACTCGTATACTTCGTTACTTACGAGAGGGATTCTGACTTCAATAATAAGGTAGTTCTGTATGACTCTCCCGTATACTTTTAGGAGTTTGTAAATCTGTCTAATATCGTTTATGTCGGTCGGTAATGCGAGATCTCCATGTAATTGTCCTGATATAATATTAATTTGCTGTTCTAGTTGTTCAGGCGAAAACAGGTGTATGTCTATGTGACCATGACTGATATCCGTGATTGTGTTGAGTAACCCATCTTGCATGCGTCGCAGGTTTGTCAGGATAATACTTGCAGCCAAAGCAGATGAAATGATGTAGTTGTTATTTTGATTGTCTAGTCGCAATTGATCAACTTCCAAGGTGAGATTTTTCAGAGTGTCCTTAATGAAGTTAACTTGTTTGTTCATTATCTCTTCATTCCGTTTGATGATGTTGTATTCAGATTCTATGACAAGTGTCTGATTCTTGATCAGGGTTTGAAGATGGTTTTCGTTTTGAGTGATAGCTTCAATGTCATTTTTATATTGATCAGCGAATCTCTCGTCAAGGACTCCAAATAATGAATTTGCCAAGTAGCCAACGCCATTCACAAGGCCTCTTCTTACTCGTTTGCTGTTATAACGCAGTAAGTTGTTGTAATGTTCGATTTCGTTGATCTCATGTTGCAGTTGCGTCACAGCACTGTCGTGAGGTGTATTTACGTAACACAATGACTTCACATGTGTGACGTACTGCCTTATCGCTGAAAGCCCATGCCAATAAGATGTCATGTTGTAATAAATGACTAGCTTCCACTCGTCCTTGATGTGTCGTAAATCTGATATTTTATCAAAATATAAGTTTTGGCTTTCGTCGATGGCGGTGATATTAAAGAGTTTCATATCTTGTTGCATACTTGGTGATAATATTGACATAAATGCAACAAGTGCCAGTAATATAAAATTACTCATGTATGGCTTCTTGCTGCTGCCACCACGTCGAGTTTGTCTTTGTGGTTGTCGGTTTTCTTTGGGTGTATGTTCTTCACCGCGGTCGACTTGGTCATGTCGGATGTCGTCGTGGACAGGCAGCTTTACAAGTTTGGTGATAGGGCGCTTTATTACGTTGTGTTGTGTTTTCAGACTCACGACGCGTACAAAGCCGTCTTTCCCGGGGTGAACTTCTAAAATACGTCCAATAGCCCACTTCCCAGGAGGCATATTGTCTTCCTTAATAACGACAATGTCATCGACCTTCATATTCTCACTAGGCTGTCTCCATTTTGATCTGGTTTGCAGGTGCTGGAGGTACGCGTTGGACCACTTTCTCCAAAAATGCTTGTTCATAGTCTGCACAAGGTGCCATCGAGTTGTTAAGTTTATAGCATCAGGGTCGGTTTGTGGTCTGACTAGCAGTGCGTCCCCCACCAGAAAATGTCCAGGTGTGAGAACTTCGTCATCTGGGTCTTCAGATAATGGGCACAATGGTCGGGAGTTCATGCACGCCTCGATTTGATGCAACAATGTAATGAACTCCTCATATGTCAGCTTTTGAGCTCCCAGGACCCGCTTGAGGTGGAACTTCATGCTCTTTACAGCGCTCTCCCACAACCCACCAGCACTGGGCCAGGAAGGAGCGTTGAAGTGCCAGGTGACCCCAAGCTCGTTGATGTTTTTGATGAATGATGTGTCAATAGTGTCAAGTATTGCCTTGTATTCTCGTCTCAATGTCTTGTCAGCTCCAACAAAGTTGGTACCGTTGTCGGAGTAAATGTGTAGAGGAGTACCACGGCGAGCACACATTCGCCGAAATGCAGCCAGGAATGCAGGTGTACTCAAGTCCGACACCAGCTCAAGATGCACAGCTTTTGTCGCAAGACAAACGAATACAGCGATGTATCCTTTCGTCGTTTTGATACCCCGCCCCTTGTTGGCCTTGACCTCTACGTGTCCAGTAAAGTCCACGCCAGTGTTGGTGAACGGTCGTGAAGGATTGACTCTCGGCCGGGGTAGGTTAGCCATGATTTGCTTGCTGGTTTCTTGACTAAAGCGTCTACACTTGATGCACTGTCTGATGATTTTCTTTACGACTCGAATGCCCCCAATAATCCAGAAATTGTGTCGGATAAGTGATAATGTCAATCGGGGACCGCCGTGTAAGGTTGAGATATGAGCTTGATTTATGATAAGTTCTGTCAGTCGATTCCTGCCCGGTATGATCACAGGATGTTTTGCAGAGTGAGCGATGGGTGCGTGTTCTAGTCTCCCGCCAATCCTTAAGACGCCAGTCTGGTCTATGTAAGGATTGAGGCTTGAGATCTTGCTAGAGCTTCGAACGCGACCTTCTTTCTTCAAATGATAAATGTCGTCTTCAAATTCCAAAGATTGAATATTTTTGATAATAATTGTTTGCGCAGTTTTTAACTCGATTGTTGTCAGAGTGTCAGCATTTTGTGTCGAAGTCCAATTCCGATGTTGCAATCGCGTGATGAAACGCGATACCCAGCCTACGATGCGATTTACTCGTGTAAATGAACTATTGTCTTGTAATAATTTAATTATGATATTTTCGCTCTGATGTAAGGCTGTGTTCACAAATGTTGATTTCTTGACTTCGATCAACGGAGTTTCAATTTTGATAGAGGGTGTGTCTTGACAAGGGGTTGGTGAATTAAGCCACACAGGGCCTGCCCACCACAACTTGTGCTCTTGTAGCGATGTTGATGATAGACCGCGGGTTGCACAGTCCGCGGCGTTGTCTTCCGATCTCACGTGATGCCACTGAGATGCTGGTATGACGTCGGTGATCTGCCGTACTCGATTAGCTACAAAGGCCTTCCACCTAGTGACGTCTCCATTGAGCCAACCCAGCACCACCATTGAGTCTGTCCATGCATTGATAGTGGATACTGATATGGTTTCTGCAACCTTTTTCAGCAGTTGTGATAAAAGTAAGGCTCCCAACAATTCCAATCTCGGAAGTGATATTTGTTTATTATGTGGAGCCAACTTAGTCTTTGCCATGACTAAGCGGGTTGTGTACACGCCTTTATTGTCACATGTTGTGATGTACACAGCACATGCATAAGCCCTTTCTGAGGCGTCGCAAAAACCGTGTAATTGATAAGTTCGTTTGTCGCCCAGGTACCTGTTAATCTGAAACTTTTCAATTGCTTTCAGATCTTCCCTGAGTAGATGCCATTCAGTACGTATGTCCGTAGGCAGTTCGTCGTCCCATTGTAGGTTTGATAGCCATGTCTGTTGAAAGATTATCTTTGCCTTAATAGTTATAGGCGATAACCAGCCTAAAGGATCGTAGATCTTTGATATGTCGGACAGGAGTTGTCTCTTAGTGTACTTCTGTGTGTCGCTTGTATTATAGTCAATTTTGTTTTGAAAACTGAACGAGTCAGATGATGGGTTCCACCTGAGTCCCAATGTTTTACGGGATTCCGCATCACGGAACTCGAGAGGAGCGCTGATTTGATTGGACGGCAAATCGTTGATAATGTCAGGGCTATTACTCGACCATTTACGTAAGTTCATGCCGGCTCCTTGCAGAACTTTGATTAATTGTCCTTGTAGCTCCTTAACCTGAATTTTGTCGTCATGGCCACTCATGAGGTCATCCATATAAAAGGATGATTGTAGCGCAGCAGACGCAAGAGGATAATCTTCGGCGTGATCCTGAGCTATTTGTCGCAATGTCCTTATCGCCAGGAATGGCGCGGCCTTGGTGCCATACGTGACAGTGGTTAGACGATATTCACGCAGGGGGACGTCGGGCGTCGCCCTCCAGACGATAGTTTGAAGGGAAGTGTCTTGTTCTCTGATAAGGATCTGACGAAACATTTTTTCAATATCTGCAGTGATGACATATTTATGAGTTCTCCACAACAGAATAAGTCCTTGAAGGTCTTGCTGCAGGTTAGGACCACATTCCATTAGGTCGTTAAGACTGTGCCCGGACGATGTCTTGCTTGAAGCATTAAAAACAGTTCTAAACTTAGTACTCGTAGAGTCCATATTCAAAACGCCGTGATGAGGTAAATAACAAGTAGGTATAGAAGTCGCGTGGCCGCTCGACTCGCTCACGTGACTCATGTGACCTAATTGTAAATATTCTTCCATGAAATTGCAGTATGCGGTTGATAAGGTGTCATTCTTAGCCATTCTTTTTTCAAGCTGTTTAAACTGCATGATAGCTTTTGACCTTGATGTCCCTAGAAGATCTTCGAAGCCCTGCTTCATGGGAAGGGCTACTTGATATCTTCCAGTGTCCAGTCGCTGAGTTGTCGTTTGATAAAGATCTTCACAATATTGATCTTGCTCAGACATGTTTGACGCGTTGTCTTGTATACCCTCGACCTCCCAAAACTTTGATATGTCGTCTACTTCATTGATGACCACGTGACTGGTAAACGTTCTGACGTTGCCGGACAGTATCCATCCTAACCTTGTCTGTTGAGCGATGGGAGCCTGAAGTGGGCCCTTGATAAGTCCAGCCATGATAATGGCAGAATAGACACTCGCATCCAGTAGCAAATCGATAGGTTTAGATACGTTATAGTTGGGGTCGGCGAGGTTGATGTTTTGTAAATGTGGCCATGATTGTTTGCAGAATGTGTTGGTTGGCAAACAATTGATAACTCTTGATATGACGAGAGCTTGTGTCGTGAAGCTGTAGTCTTCATATAGAGATTGACAATCTATGGAGACAATGCCTTTGCCCCTTTTGGTACTCATGCCAACTCCAGAGACTGATGCATTAATATGTCGGCGCTGTAGCCCTAATGTCTGAACTGCATTCTCTGATATTAGTGATATTTGAGAGCCTTGATCCAAAAGTGCTCTAAGTGTCATAAAGCTGCCGTCAGCGGCTTTTACTCTCAGTGATACGGTTGTCAGTAATATCTCTTCGTCATCCCCAGCCACATGGTTAACACTGTGTGGCTTGTTGCTATGCGGTTTTGTTTGTCGATTGTCATTCGATGTTGATGTAGAAAGCGAGGAATTAGTTGCAGTTTGTTGTGACCTAGACTGTAAAATGTCGTCGTGTATTACTGAATTGTGATATTCATTGCAATATTTGCATCGCTTCGTCGAATTACACGGCTTGCCATTATGTTTATACAAGCAATTTTGGCATATGTCATTTTTCGCAATTGACGTCAGGCGTGTTTCCGGGCTCATGTTAAGGAACCGTTTACACTGATACAAATCGTGTTTGTCTTCACATAATGGGCACTTTGGTGTATATGTAGCCACAGCTTGATGATTAGGCTTGTATGGTGACCTTTTTTGAAAAACAGGCTTGAATGTCGGTTTAGACGAATACGAAGGTTTTGGTTCCATATCTCTGTCTTTCATTGTTAAGGGTTCTAGAGCAGTAAACTTACTTTCAATGAATTTCATGAGTTCATCAAAGGATGGAAGCTCGCGCGGAGACTTGCGAGATTGCTTATAATCGGTGTAGGTTTCTGCATCTAGCTTCTTGCAAATTAAATGAACAATCAGTGGATCCCATGATGTCGTATCGACCCCAAGATTATGAATCGCATGTATACTCTCCATAGTAGTGTCATACAGGCGTTTTAATTCGAATGAAGACTGTCGGTGCACAGAAGGTTGTGATAGGAATATTTCGACCTGGTGCGTGAATAAAACTTGGGTGTTGTTATAGCGATGCATAAGAAGGTCTCTTGCTGTCTCGTAGTTTTCAGCTGATATGTTAAGATGTTGGATGAGACGCTCTGCCTCGCCGCGTAGTTTTCCCTTTAGGTATTGCATTTTCTGTGCATTGCTGATACCGTTGTTGTTATGTATAGTCTCGTTGAATAGGTCAAAAAATGTTGGCCACTGACTATACTTCCCAGAAAACGCCGGGATGTCGATCTTGGGTGTCGATTGTTGGAGATGTGACGTTGAACTCAATTTGCGATTTAACTGTCGTTTAGCCCTGTTGTACATACTTTCATATGTCATAAACTCGTCTTCGTAGTCGTGATCACTGCCTTCTAAAATATTGTCAATGCGCATATGTAGCTCATCGATTATACGCCAACGATGCAGAAGGTCTTTTAGTAGGTCTTCAATTTCCCACCTTTCCTCGATGTCCTTGATATCTTGACGCTTTATTACACGGGATAAAGCTCTAAAATATGTCCTTTGTTGCGAAAGAAGCTCATCTACGGAGCCGCCGGGGTTGGTGCCACGTTCTTCACGGGCTGAATTATTGTCGAATGTCTTGCTTGAACCGGGAACGGCGGCCGGATAACTCGCGATCATTTTACGCTGTTTCTCGCAGAAGTCTTTCGTTTGTTGGTAAATGTTTTTGACGAAGTACTCAGAATCGTCTTCCTGAGCCAACAGTTTTTTGTTGTTTTGTTCGAATTCACCCCAAAGTTGATCTAGGGCGGTTATTCGTTTGTCGAGGTATTCCTTGGTTTTGCGGTTCGCGCTGTCCTTCGCGAAATTGGTTCCAATCCTGTCGATTTCCTGGATCAGTTCGTTTTGACGCTGAAGTAGATGTTCCATGTCGAATGATGAATGTCAGGAATACGATGAAATGACGATGTCGATGATGCTTAGCACCGTGTCTGCTACCCTTATGTAGTATGTGCGCCCTTGTCTCAATTCAACTGGGGATTCTCGCTGGTGAGAGGCCAGTCAAACCGATTCGCTACTACACTTGGAAAACAGAACACTGGAACTACACTTGAATGTCACTTTTCCGTAGAATTGTCGATGTCAATGATAATGTCCAAAGGTCAAGTACCGCGACGCGTGTCACACGAACAGGGTACAAGGGAATGATAACTGCTCCAAAGGGCTCGAAGGACCATAAATGTAGGGTGATCTACATTTATTGATAAAGGATAATTGATAGGATGTCAAAAGGTGATAGTAAATGTCGTGATATAGGGGAACGGGTAATGTCAATAAAAACGACCAATTCCGCCGAGTGGCTGATTTGCACTGATTTATTAATTGTAATGTCGAAACATGATACGATGACTCGTACAGTCTGGGATACGGATGCTAAACATTTATGTTATCACCTCATTTCTGCATGAACTGGTACATATTTATGTAAGATCTTACAAATTAAATTTTTAAATGCTCATGTTAATTTACAAAAAAAAAACCGACTCCAAAAATCTCAAAAACAAAACTAATAACTAAAAAGCAAAAAATAAATCTTTTATTATACAATATAGTAGTTGAAGAATATTGAAATCGGTGCCAAGTAAAACATAAAAGTAATATACCTTGCTGCTATAATAGCGACATTGAAACAACGAGTTCACGTAGAAATTGTCGAGTGCGGAGCGGATTATGCGTCGGACACGACAAATGCACTTCGCCAATCGTGTCGGTTTATCATTGCATGTTTTACTTGGCACCGACTTCAATATTCTTCAACTACTATATTGTATAATAAAAGATTTATTTTTTGCTTTTTAGTTATTAGTTTTGTTTTTGAGATTTTTGGAGTCGGTTTTTTTTTTGTTAAAAAATTTAATTATTTTACAATTTTGAGTGATGGGTAGACCTAGTAAAGACGATTTTCTTGAAAAACTTTACAAAGGTCAAATGTATGTTGCCCCAAGTCGAGTGAAAACCTTAGACGGTATTGCACCATGTGATTTTAAAATCAAATAAATTACTTAACTGACTACATGATGAAAACGCATTACGAGAAATGAAAAGATTAAGACGACTATTGTAACTAATACTGTGATAGTTTTGACTTTTAGAGGTTTAAAATGAGCCCAAACTCGAGGGGTTTACAAGTAGCTACTGAAGAGTTTCACCATCTATCTCCTGGCTCCATCATCAGACCCTCTATATCAAATGTTTTATACGGGACTCATCAAAATATATCGAGTGATCCCAAACTCGGAAGTTTTATTCCCTTAACTCTTTACCGTTGAGGAATACTATGACATCCATCATCAGCTCAGCATCATTAAATGATGATTTTCAGACGCCAATACCTAACTTATTAAGAATAAGAAAAAAAGCTCAAACGGGCTATTTGTCTTACAATATTTGAGGGTATCCCTCGATTTCCCTAGGATCCCATCATCAGATCCTGACTTGGTGCTAATGGGACCAAATGGGAAGCATACTCTTTCAAACAAAACAAGAATTTTTAAAATCGGTCCGTAATTGACGGAATAATCGCCCAAACACTATGTAGCTGCTATCAACCATTAAGAAAGAAAGAAAGAAAGAAAGAAAATCTGTTTATTTAGGAGTTCCTTAAACAGTACTGCACCTGCATCACGGACCTTGCAGTGGCAGTCATTACCCATCTCGGTGTAAAGATCTTGTCAACACGAATAAAATAAGCCCAAACACGAGGTAGTTAAGATCAAAGACTACAATAGTATACTGGAAATAGACTGGCAACTCGAGTATTATCAATGCTTAAAGGAGTGGCGCTCTCTGGCCGCCAGATAGGGTAAACTTCTCCATGACATATAGCTATACGTAGGTATACAGCTATCTATAGAATGCTTCATTTACGTAGCTATAGCTATACGACTATAGAATACTATATTTACGTAGGAATTGCTATCTTTATATGATGTATGATTATATCATTTTATTTTTCTTGTGGCGCTTAAGCAAGAAAATTTGTTACACATCTCATTAATAATGCAAATTAATGCATCTCAAAGTATAATTATTTATGTAACTTAAGAATGTTTGTGCAGATAAAATAACACATCACTATTAATAAGAAACAGTAAATAATGTAACAAATTCTTTGCTTTAACTAGAGGAAAATTCAGGACATCCTAAATAAATAATACACTCAACGTGGATGTACATGCGAAACAATTAAGGCAAAACATAATAGCAAAACAAAACCGACACGAGTAGAAAACACTCGCGCGCAGCCATTTGCAATGAAGTGATTTAGTGTTGCTATTACGAAATTAGAACCTTATCAAACTTTGAAAAAGCATCGGAATTAATCAACGAATTCTTTATTTTTAAGCAACTGAGCATATTCATAAGCTATAATACGTATAGTATTATATTATCTGTGGCTATAATAAATAAATGCTTTTAATTTTTGATGTAGCTATATTAGAATCAATAATTAAAAAAAATGTTGATATAATTTCTTTTAGCGTAAATTTCCAGCATAGAAATAATATATTTTAGTATTGCAACACTTAACATTTTCTCGATTTTTTTTAGTGTATCTGACGGTTAGATGGCGCTATTTTGATTTAAAAAGGGGTTTGTTCTAAGTTGCCATAGCATGGTTAAGATGTACCGTTGAGGAGTTCCCTCGATCCTCTGTCGTCTCCATCATCAGATCTGCCCTAAACCTCCATAGTATTGTAGTCTCATCAGATATACACATAAATATCAAGTTTTTACCCCATGCTCGCCTACAATTTTCAAGAGATGCCCTCGATTTCTCAGGGTTTCCACCATCAGGTCCTGACCTGATGACAATGGGACCAAATGACAAGCATACCCTTTCAAATAAAAAAAGATTTTTTGAAATCGGTCCAGGCGTCTTCGAGAAATCGAGTAACAAACATAAAAAAAAAAAAAAAAAAAAAAAAAAACAGCCCAATTGAGAACCTCCTCCTTTTTTGAAGTCGGTTGAAAATCAAGCTTCATTGGTAAATTCAATGACTAAGTCAGTATCAGTACTAACTTCCTGAACGTCATAGTACGATTCAAAATGGATCCTGACGCAACTTCCCGCCTATGTTTTAATGTTCCAAAATCCCCAGATTTAGATTCTTTTGATACAGGAAATTGCATTCTAAGAATCATGCTATATGTTCCCAGCCTACGCAATCCATGAATCTTGGCTGGACAGTTGCTTACACTAGCCTAATTTCTGAACCATAGATAGGATGTTTAGAAAATGTTTTACGAGTTTCCATATTACGCATTTTTGCAGTTTATTTGTGTTCTTTTTAGGGATATCTGGTGTTACGTCATTGATAGCCTTAAAATTATCTGGATTTATTATTTCAACCAACGTGGTGTTCAATGTTTATTTTCTATAACATAATCTGGCCAGATCTTTTTAGCAAAAAGAACGAATCTTACAATTAAAATCGTGTTTCTTGAGATCTATTTAACATTTTTTTAGATTATGGAAATCTGTAACGCATTTCTAATTTTGTTAACTTTGTATCTGACTTAGATTTAAACCTTTTCATCAACTACATTTTAATTGCCGTACCGTTCATTTGCCGATACGAATGAAAAGAGACATGAATAGGTGAAACAACAACATTCGTGTTGCGTCGACAAAATGGTGACGTAACGTTTCGCTGAAACTACTAGGCGAGCATACTTTTGTAGGAGTTCTGCGGTTCGCGACTTCGTTTTGAAGGGTGGATCATGAATGAATGGGTTAGCAGGTGCTGTTGTAGTAGGGGTTGCTGGGGGACAGGGTAGAGTAGTACCATAACTTTTCTGTTTCACTCTCTCAACGGCAATATTGTTGTGTATTTATCAAACAGGCGACCAAGCGTCGTATTTTTTATATTTAAATTCATTCGAATAATTAAATATATTTGTATATTTCTTTAATATTCAGAATTAACACTGTCATGTTATAAGGGAATCATGAAAAGCGTAATTTTATCACTGAGCGTTTAATTATATTAGTATTCAGTCAGTTAATAAAAAATAGTAAAGTCATTAATCAAAGTTAACCAGTTTAGACTGTGTCATGCGTTAGACAGAGAGGGGTATATAAAAAGGGATAGTGCCACATTCCTACGGGATTCGGGCTCCAGCATTCTTTAGAAAGGGAAATTATTTATTTTTTTCTAGTCCGCTTATTAAACATTTCTTTTATAAGGCTAATTTTTAGTTTTGAAGTTTTTTCATTCATGATATATGGGTTGAGGAGGTGTGAACCTTTTTGAAGTGTTCTATTAGTTTTATTTTTATTTATGTTTTAGTGTCAGTGTCAGTGCGAGTTCGAATTTTAATTAATTTTAATGATTAGGATAGCTTATTGGTTGACTGGGATTTGATTGTGGTTATTTTGTACTGATTTGACTAGCTTAGCTTTTCACAAAGTGGATAGGTACCTACGGCATGTATTCAGCAGACCGTACTAACTATACAGAAGAATAAAAACACAAGAGCAATTGGATGAAATAATTACAATCTCTTGATTCAAAGTTTGACTTTTATCAAATCATCAATTAGGTAGGGGTGTTACACGAAGACCTATGACAAGCGTTACGGGTGTCAGTAGCCCAAAAAGTCTGACAACCAGTCTAACCTTAGAGTATCAGTGTCTCCCAGCGGAGTTCAGAAGGCAGTCGCTTCCTGTAAAATATTGATATTCAGCTGAAACTGATTAGATTGGAAGCCGACCCCAAAGTAGTTGAGAAAACTCTAGGCACATGATGATCAATTAGGTATTAAACAAACAAAAATAAATAAAAAAATCCTTAATATTTCCATGAATAAGTAAAATGCTGCCTGGTATTCGTCTATAAACGTCCTTCGCTGAAATTGAGCGTCTCCTATAAATCGTTGTAACGAACAATCTTGGCAGGATATTATTATAATTACCACGCGTGGCAGGCAGATTGATGATACTCGTAGTAGTTTAATGATAATACTTCACAGATGTCCAATGTCCACTCAAGCCACTAGAGCATTACCCTTCAGCGGCGTTCACACGAGGCTGAAGTCAGTCAGTGACCATAGAAAAAGTAAAATTGATCAACTACATATTAATGAAAGCGTTTTCCCATGATACGATTGACATTCAATTCGGCGAACGAATTTAAGTTGACTGATTTAAACCGCCTCGTGAGTACCCTACTTTAATGAATTCTATGACACCCACAGGAATCAGGAATTAAAAGGACTTCCATATTTGAGTTGCTCTTGCATCAATAACAAGTTCCTAATTAAAACAAATATGCAGCCCTTACAATCAAGTACCTACTCAAGTGAGAAGGCACGAGTATAAAAATCCCAAATTCGTTTTATTTATTGTTTCTTTCTTAAAAAATCGTTGTCCTGCACTAGGAATAATTTTCCTGTATCGTGTGTACAGACACATATTCACATAGACAGACATTAGACACAACCCAAACCCGGAACAATTATCTGTTGATCATACAAACATTTGTTCCATGCGGGAATCGAATCCACGACACGTAGAGCAGTCGATCTCTTAACCACTGCGCCAAACAATATACTTAATATGCAAGCGAACGCAAGGTAAATAAAACTCTACTCCATACTTCTGCATTTGAATACTTGAAATCGTAAGTATACTAACCTCATCGCTGTCATGATGACAGACATTACATAAAATAAAATGAGGCATTGACAGCAACAAATAAAATAAACATTGAGCTTGATTGCAGGCCGTGAGGTACTTGTAATCAGTTTTGTTTTTTATTTATAGGTACTTCCCTTTCCTTTATGAATGTTTTGGTGATACGGTAAATAGTAACAAAATAACATAACGCAGCATCACGCCTGTATTCCCCGAATGGTTAGGCAGAGATGTACTATTATACACCCACATTTTGCCGATGCCGTAATTGAGTCTCATGTAGACTGGCGAGCCTATTGCCACTGACCGGGCACAGTTCCAGATTCCAAGCTGCTACTGAGAATTTCCATACAGAAAAACCCAATAACCCTTTCGAACGACCCGGGAATCAAACCCAAGATGTCACGATCAGCAGTAGCGCGTGATGGTACGTTATGTTATGTAATTTGGTAGAACGGACAAATTGATCTCTATCTTTCGAGGGATCACTGCATGAAACGACGAGACTGTCATACTGTCATGGATTATTTTATTATTTTAAACGAATGATTGATCATAATATTATTTAACTGGTCGAATGTAGGGCGTTATTACATTCAATTAAAACAAAGTGGGCAAGACCAAGAGTCTTCAACTATCTAATTGGTACTTGCAACAAGGCGTCAAATTGTCAATGCATTTTGACAGTTAAGTAAACATGGCAGACCGCGCGTGCGCTCTACACGCGCGGATAAGCAAACAGAGGCGCGTAAAAAATCATAGCTATTTAACAATCTGTAAGTAAAGTAAAATATGCATAGCGTTATGCACAATTTATATTTTGTTTGCTTGACACATATTTCAATATTTGTTCTTTTAATTTGTGAAGTCATTGTAGCTATCACTCCCTGTTAAATTAGGTTCAATTTATTAGAAGTGCAATAGATTGCGCGCAAAATAAATTTTAAACTGTCTAAACATTCTAAATAAATACACTACTTAACAAATTCCACATTGATCATTGTATCAAAATAGAACAACTCCACCTGTAAGTAACTGCTGCGTAAGTTTCTAAAAGTACCTAGCCAGAGCTAGAATCCAGTAAAAACATAAACAAAATGTAAAGCTTGTACGACTAACTTTAAATTTCTGAGATATCACGAGGGAAGATTTGCGATATTTTAAGTTCTTTGAAAAGAATACATTGAGGAAACCGAATATAAGTACAAAAAGACTGTCTAAACACATGTACAGAAAAAGATACCATTGACAAAAAAGAACCAAAAACAAGACGTGACGTAGGCATGACGTAGATTTATGGGAACACATCTCAAGTTCTCCATAATCAAAATGTTAAATATATTTTGTTCTATTTTTAAACTAGCATACAACAACCTCCATGATAAGTTACCAAATGAAAAAGTAAAAATACGAAATAAATGGCTTCAATTTCTATGTTAAACTTTCAATCGAGTTGGACAGAACATCGCCCATCATACGTTTAAATTGAGTCATTGAAATGTATGGGACATAATGGCCGTATTTCGCGGTTCAGTGGGCTTCGTCTGACCTCATTAGACTGTAATAGTATGGCCATGGTGCGTTACACTCTTTGGGGCTTTGACCTTAAGTCACTCAAAATATGTATGATGTGTAAAATCAAACATTCTATAAGAAAATAATTTATTTTTAAATGTGTGTCGTTCTAAACCTAACATAATATAACCTAAAATATATAAGTATTCGGCAACTGAAGAATTACCTTAAATGATGAAGAGCGTGGAGAGTTCGAAAAATTGTTGAGTGTTGATATGCGTTCAATCTCTAAAGACTATTTATTGGCCATCAGCAAAATAATGATTAATAACAGCTAGCTGTTACTAGCACTTTATGAGCGTTGGATTAATATTAATCCTACTAACTAATTATTACTACTTCCTAACTACTATACTAGAGCTAGACGAAGCTTTGCACAACAAGTTAAGGACAGAAGAAAAACGAAGGCAGAAAATAGAGAACAGTGGCGATTGCTCCACCGACAAGAGTTAAGCTCTTAAATTAAAGAAGAACTACTAAACTTAGTAGTATTTATATTCCAATGCTAGTAAAGTATGTACTACTTAATCGTTATACCAGATAAGTCGTGTAATCACGACGTGAATTTTGTACTACTTTGTTCTAAAGAAGTGGATACCTAAGTATTAGGTATTATTAGCTAGTAGATGCCAATTTATAGTTTGCAGATGAAAAATTGTTTGGTTATAATTGTTTACTTAATTACTGTGAATGTTTAATCATTTACGTAAAAAGTAAAATCTCGACGAACAACACATTTATCCGCTGGAAAAACGTCGTCGTGTACAATGTGACTTAGTTTTCTACGCACACATCAGCAAAAGGCCTATCTAAAGGTTTACACACTCTCGCATTTCACCGCAAGAACCTACGCACCCTTCAACCCCTAAGCACGATTAGCAGATCCCTCAGCCCCCTATGAAAACCCCTCACCCAAGTGCCCTTTTTTATCGAGTTTTGTCCTAAAATGGAAAACAAGTACCAGGCTTCCAGTCTTCGGCAGCGGTAACTGAACTTTCACCCTTAGAACATCCTCAAGATGCGCAGACTCAAACTTGTCTTGTGACACCACAACCCGCGCCCCATATCTAACTCTTTCTAACGTAACGAGCGTGACGTAGAATGTTATCTCTTTCCCACGAGGGGTTGTGTTTCGTTTGTTTGCAAGTGTGTGTGAATTTAGGTTAGGGGCCACGTACGCTCAACCCCTTCGACGTGCGTTGCGTGTGTGGTTATAGCGTGTGTTATGTCTCTAAGGGAGGCATACATGTGATACTTCCTACCGGTTCCTGCTGCCTTGGTACATGAGTATGTGTAGAGATTAGAATTTGCTTAGAAAACACTGTTTTTTTTTTCTAATACAAGCAAGCACACGTGATACTAACGTAGGCTTCTAATATTCATAACAACACAGCAATACGAAAAGCCGTTATTCAAATGCACTTTTAAATTCTCGTATGTGGACACATTTTCACACGACTGGACGATAGAATGGGAAGGAAAATGTGTTTGCGACCATCTCTTTCTCTCGAAGAGGCTTTTGGGAAACGCACACACCGTTAGATATTTAGAAACGTCTGATAGAGGAGAAGAACAATAAAAATATTTTTGATAGATATGGAATTAAAGAATTTTGTCAGTGTCATTTGAGGAAATAATTCTTGTTTAATTAATGGGTTTCTAATAAAGTTCTAAGAATCTTTAGTAAGTATGAATTAACGGGTTTAGTCAAGAGGATAATTTAAAATACGTAATTGAAAAAACTAATAAAATAATGGAGATGTAGGAATATAGTTAGTCTCATTAAAACCAATAATATGAATTCATAAAAATGTATACCCAAGACTGCGTGAATAAGTGTTAAGTAAATATGGATGAATTTTGCACAATAGTAACTGCGCCATTTTATTTGTACACTCTTCAGCTCTTATTCATGTACGGAATTTACACTTTTTTGAAAAGAACGGAATGTCTATACTTACCTTAAAAAAAATCAATCAGCCAGCTATCGGCTTCTAAATTTAATCTTAACATTTTCCGCTAAAGAACGTCTCGCTAAGTGGCAAGACAGCTTAGCGGTCACAATTTGGCGGTGTGTCCACATTGCCAGATGTGGACTGGTGGACTCGAAACCCCTCGAGTGCAGTACCACAATGTTTGTTCAAGGTCGCCCGCTACAACCAGTTTGAGCTTTTCATTTACCGTTTTGCGTAAAGTTCGTCTCAAGGAAAATTTGTTTTGTATTCGTATTACTGCAAAATTTGCATTAGTTACACATATACATATATGCATAGTCTATGTACATTACAATTAATGCTCTCTAAAAGCTCAATTTTACGCCAAACAGATTGTTTAAAGCTAGACTTCTAAAATTAGGATATCCAAAAGCTTTTCTAGAGTATTATTTTATAGGACCAATACAAATTGTAAGCGTTGCCTATTTTTTATGCCTTTTAATCGTTCTGTCTAGTGTTTCCATACTGAACGAATACGCAGACATACAGGCGTCATTATAATGGTATCACATGTTTACAATGAATAGTCGCAGTACAGATTGTCGGGGAGGTATAAATAGCTGTACATCTACATACATACTGCCGCGCCGGAAACAAGCATTGCATGATAACAATATTAACTCGCAAAAATGGCGCACAAGCAATGTAACGATTGATTCACGATGTATAGAAGACAAAAGTTGGGAGCTTAATCAAATCATCTGCGAAAATAAAACGTGATCATACTGTATTTCTATTGTAAGATTAAAATTTTTCGTCATGTTGAGTATTATAGTTTTGTATTTATTGCTAAATAGGTAAGAAAATACGGTGATACTTGAAAAAATACGTTCTGTTAGAATTTCCAGTATTTCTTATATGCTTATATTATCAAATATTTGATGTAAACTATTTTGTATGTTAAGTGTGCGTGAATTTTAAACAAATTCTTTTAGTCTTTTTAAACAATAACTTGCAAAAAAAATACCTTAATAGGCAATATGGTCAAGTAAGTATAAGTCAACCATTCATCGTATGTAAGTGGAATGACGACATCGTTGATTACACATTTGCCAATAACAAATAAAACAAAACATTATTTTTTTGCCTAACTGTTTGTTTTTGTATCGTGAATTTCCCCGTTAAGTCACTTATTAGAACCCAGTTTAATTGGTCAGAAACGTTAAATATGATCAGCAACTGATTAAAAAATACCTATAGTGTAATTATCCTAATACTATGTCGTCTTTATTACTTTCTTCAATACTCTAAATATCCAATATCACATAAATTACCTCATTAATGTAACATATTTACCTCAACATTACCCGGTCACCATAAACACTGTCACGTAATCAAATAACTTTACGACCACAATTAATTCTAACCCTTTCTTTGCAGGTAACAATGTCCGCTGCTATCCTGGTAGTTTCCGTGAGGTCGTGTGTAAATCACACATAATCCGTGACGTCAGCCCACCGGGTGGGTACACTCATTATATTTTCGTAGTCATAGAATTTTTATTGTCCCCATTATTAGATTGTTCACCTCTCCATATTTTTATGGCACTATCATTTTTTACAAGCTGAAATTTACCATCGCATTCTTCAAAGGGGTCAAGAATATTAGTAGTTAATTTCAAATTACTTTACGGTAGTAATAAAAAGGACGTCGACAGTAAATGAAAGTAGGATCGGTGACAACCGGCGAAAGTGTTTGTGATCATAATCGTGTAGTATTCATTATCCATAAAACCGCGGGACTCGTTTACAAATGAAATTACTTCAATTTGTTTCTTTTGATTAGATTGTATTGATGTTGATAGACAAAACAACACCATAGAGATACGTACGTAGGTATGAAAATATATAGATTTGAAGCCATATTAGTTGAATGCGAATCTGTGACAGCGTGGCGCTGTCCCTGACCACTATGTGTTGTGGGTGGCGGAAGGGTTATCTAAGCGCGCGTGGAAGTCCGCTCCAATACTGCATATCGAGGGACGATCAATATATTTTTATTTTTTTACATAACGTGGATCGTAAAGTATCGGGTGCCATGTAGGAGAGTGGGACTTGGTAGTGATGGGCTTAGCGAATTAAAAGCTTACACTTTACATAACATAATTATTCGCTACCTGTTGAATGTTCCCTAATTTGGTCACGCTGTCCTTTTAGACATCTCCAAGCTTCTATTTAGCTCTATAAATATCTTGTAATGGTTCTATCCTATATTACACACACTATTTTAAATAGTTTCCCTTACAGCTAAGTCAGTGCTATGTTTTCACACTGCCACAATAGATCTATACGGAATTACGGAAGCACTAACTCATAAAAATAAATCACGGGGACATTTGACTAAAGAGTAAAAAGTAGCGTGTTACAAGGATGAAAAGGATCTTTTTATATAACCCCCGGCTTCTGAGAAGGAAGTGCCACCGCATCCTTTAAGACCATTCAATTATCCGTGAATGGATTAATAATAAACGCTTTTTTTGGTAAAAATAGATCAGCCTCTTGACTACGATTTTTGTGGTAAAAAATATAGAGTTGTTACCCTTTCCTCTCTCGGGAAGCAATCCTGGGCGTTACTATATTTTTTTTAGACCCTTTAATGACATCTAAAAACAAACAATCTTTTTGTTTACATCTATGAAATTAAATACTAGTATTTGGCATGGTTGCCACAGAGTTTGCTGAGACGACTAGGGACAGGTAATTTGCGTTACGCCGCGCGCTGCCACTCTGAACGGAGTTTATGAATCAAATAATTAATTTATCTTTCCCGTTCTATTATCATCAGCATGTTCTTAAAGATAAGGGATTCAGGGTTTTCAAACGTTTTTCCGAGAAAATTGTTTGTCAAATGTCAAACTGACAAGGGTTTTTTTTGATACCAACAATGTTTGAAAATGTACTCTTATCATTAGGAAAGTGTTGATACGATAGAGCACTTAATTTCGAAAAATCTAACTTATTCTTACAGTATTTTCTCTACCGTCCATTGCAAAATACGAGTTTTTAGTATTATTATAGTAATGCGTTTTAGTTCGGCAAATAAGTGCCTCAGTCGAACATCAAACGTCGGAGTACATCAGCCGGCAATAATATTTGCTCCTAACAAACCGAAACTAATTGCTTTGTGTTGTTTCTGGGCTAATTACCGAGTCATTACCTAATTATTATTGGTTCTACCAATATATAGTTGGTAAATTGTACGTTATTTACTGTAATATGCAATAGTCAAATGATCAATGGCTGGATTATTAGCCAAATTATTAGATCGTTATCAAAAGAAACTAGACTTTTGTATCATAGTATTTTCCTTACATCATTCATATTGGCGTATATTGAACAGTCAGTGGCAAAAGAATCTGAATACTGTATATTATACAACAGCGAAACTGTATAGTTAACTAGTTTAATGGTTAATTAAGAATAATGATTATTTTATATTATAAATTGATTTCAATACATCCACGTGTGTCGCTAAATGTACTAGATCAACACCTTGTTTACAGAATATCTAGACAAAATCTAGCTTTATTTCCAGCCATTTTATTATGCTGCCAAGATTACAATTACTAAGTAAAATAACAAAACGTTTTCACAATTAATTAAGACATGGTATTAACACAGTTTTTTGTGAGTAACTAATTTATTTCGGTCCGAAGTCCCCAACGCAACAGGATCTGAGGGGATGGATTAAAATAACTCGTTTTTATCCTCTTTTTAACATTTGAGCTTAAGTAGCGGTTGCCAGGGGTGCTTTCAGATTTGTATCTCTTAATGTATGCTTTTTAATGCACTGTGAAGATTGAAGATAGCCACGAAATCAAATGTGCTTTAGTCATTGGAAACTGAAATTTAATACTTACGTGAGAAGTTTTTGTCAAAACCAAGTTGTAATATTATCTTTACCGATGATAAGTTTGAAATCTTTACAAATGTAATTTAGTTGACACAAGATAGTGGCCTGGTTATTCCAGTATCTTTAGGTAATGTTATGCATAATATACCGAAATCGTTAATTTCACCTGTGTCTGCTTCCCCAGTCAGATGAGGTAAACACACAAGAGAGTTGAGAGTTAAATTTACACTTTTTTTTTAATTATATACTCTACTTTTCTGCTTATTTCATATCTTATTGTATTCGGTTAATATTTAAATTCCCCTAGCTGCTTGTAAACCTCAGTGCAACATGCGTGCTACGTGTAAAGATCTCTTGTACGATATTCCAAACAAGCGTTACGTGACGGTGTGCGCTGGAAAGACGATACTACTCCAAGATAGCGCACGCTTTCAGAACTGACTGAACTGCTGCTACTACCCTGGTACTAAAGAATACTTTTAGTTTCTTTGTTAAGGTATTGACTGCCCTTGGTCTAATGGCCGCAATCGCGATTGCTGAGCGTGAGTCCTGTGTTCAATCAATTCCCGGGTCGGCAGTGTTATTGTATTTCTCCTGTATGGAGATTCTCAGTATCAACGTGAAGTCTGGAACTGTGTGGCAATAGGCTCAATCCCTATTAAATGGGACTTAACACACATCTGCTTAACCGTTCTAAGAATACAGGCGTGATGCTATCTATGTTTTACCTTTCTTGTAGTACACATTACTATGTAATTGCGTCGAAAAGTTCTGTCTTGGTCAATTCACGATTAAAGCAAAGTAGTTTTCCATGTTTTTAAATACCCTATTTGTGAAGTTTCAGCATTCATTCATTTAATCTTCCTTTTTTAAAATCATCTGTGCTTACGTACTTACAAAACTTGTTCTCTCGACATCCAATTTGAGGACGTCTCGCCGACACAGCGACGTTCTCATAAAATTACATAGTACCCAATTAAGTAATTTGTGGTTTAAGATTTACAAGATCTTCTGCTGATTTCATACTACTCATACTTCAAAGTTATAAAGCCCTGGTACCTATATTATATTACTTCATTTTGTATTGTGTAGGTTGCCAGCGCTACCGCGTTTATATCGCCGTTATAAAAATCGTCTAATAAGGGAATAAAACGAACATCGCAGTAGATCAGAGCGGCACATAATATAGAAGGATTTATGGAGGCTTTACGGGGCTTGCGCAACGTAATCTCTCTTCATCTCGGCTCATAAGCAACATGTGTCGGAACAAATACAGTAGTTTTTAACCATTTGTTACGAACTAACTGGGTCACTTTTTTTGGTGATGGAAACCACACAATGTTTCCAAATCCTTTAAATCTCGAAATATAATAATCCAAGGTCCTTTGCCTTTACACATAATGTAGAGTTACTACCGTACAATATCTACTATAATTCTACCTGTCAGATGTAACATAATCCTTTAAATGTATGCTATAAAAGACAGCGGACGTTAAAAACGCATGGTTGTCTCGTCTCTCAAGGGTTTGTCGATTTTCCTCAGCAAAATAACATATTGACAAAAAAAGTCGGAAAATATAAAAAAAAAAAATTGAAGCTGGTGTCTATTTATTTTGCATTGACATTGCCGTCTAATTCAGATTATGAACCTGGCATGGTCATGATATTTCACTTCATAATTTATGAGAATACTGCATCTTCCCTCAATACACGAAGAGTTCGTTCATTCTTACTCCTGAAAAATCAAATTCCATTCTACAGAACCCAGTTTAGTTTTCCTTTTTTAGGAAAATCATAGACTTGGATTAATTTTTCTAAATCTATGGAAAGATTCATAAAAATAATGTATTTATTATTAAAGTATTTTCTTTAGTCTCGGAAATCGAAATTATACTTACAAGTAGATGTCATTTATCCCTGCAGGTGCTAAAAAGTGATATTACGTTAATAACTTTGGAGGCGTAACCAGGAGAACATTACCACAAGGCACGTCTCCTTGCTTTCATCATTATAGGATGTGCTTACGAGCTTAGTCCTGGAGATAACGACTTGCACATAACATCATCTATTAACACAAATTTTAGTGATACTTTCTTTAAGTACAAAACTTTTCTTATTGTATGTACCACCGTGATTTAATACCCACGGTCTTCATCTATATTAGACTGAAAGAATTCCATACTATTTCGCTTTGACATTCGATTTAAAGAGAGCACTACTCTACTCACACACTCACTCACACTACTCTATTTTTACTTTTACTGCAAATATTTGAAGTTTAATCCTTACGATTACGTACGCAATATAAATAATAAAATAAAAATACGCTTCTACACCCTATCTACTCGCCTACAAGGGCCAGTTAATAACGTCCGGGCGTGTCTCACCGCTTGGCGTAATTGCCTCTTTATTGCTGAAATATGGCCAGCCCTCAAGGCCATGTCCCGAGCCTGTGAGGTGACTGCACTCCTGGTAAAAAAGCAGGCATCTCCCTCGGGGTATTATGTAATCGCGATGTAAATGTCAATTTGAATTTAGTGTTAATTGCAGGTACAAAATTTCTGGTTAATCGCCTTCGGTACATAATTTACAGGTAAATATTAATTAAGACATGAATTAAAATGTAAAGAAATCCTCACTAACTGGTAAGTCTCTTAATATTGTCAATTAGGAACTTCGTTAACATTCCAGTAACTTATTGATGGTTTGATTTTTTGCACTAGAAAGCGGCGTTAATCTCTATTTTAAATATAGAATAATATTTAAATTTAAAACTCTGAATGTTCTGATTATAAAAACACATAAGTCTTAAAATATAAGATTCATCCGTATCCATTAATAAATCACAACACCTCGTACAAACGACATGACTGTAAAACCTGTTCTCACAACCCCTGTCTATCGCGTGCCGTAGTCGCGTGCCAAATGATACGACAGGCCAGGTAAACCAGAACGCATGCGTTAACACAGCAACCATTATAACAAGACCTCCCCACCCTTCTCAACTAAGTTAATTTTCAAATATCGAAGGACCTATACTGCAATGGAAGGGTTCTCTCTAAATTGGTTTATAGAACAGGTAGAAGGCAGGTGGGACGCATGCGCCAGCCGCCAGGTAAGCTTGCTAACAACCTCCTGCTGCCTTCTGGTATCCTGGTAGGAGGCTGGCATCTTGCCACAGGTACGCTCCCAAAGAACAGGTGATACGGCTCACAGGTGGACCCCGGTGATGACCCTACGTGTGAATCAAGCACCTGTAAACATGAGTCATGAATAATTTTGACAAGATTATTATTTCACTTTACAATGCGATTTTAAGCTTTATTGCAAAGTAATAAGGTGCAACACCTTAAGTCAGTCATAAACAACGTCGTGGGATATCACGGAGCTGTTTTTAATGACTAGATAATTAATATACGAGTAATCCAATCACTTTACATAAAGTTAATTTTAAACAGCTACCGAAATTCTAACATTATTATACTTAAATATATAAACACACAATATAAAGGAGCTATTTTACTTTTTTCTGCTAGGGGCAAAGGAATCAAGTTTGAGCTGTCTCCGGAGATAGCGAGTGACGCGACGTCAAAATAAATTGATATATCGCGCTTTACAATAGCATTGAACTTCTAGATAAAGACTTTACGACATATTATAAATTATTGCTTTACGATATCAAAAGGATTTTTATATCTTTGTAGCATATTCGTTTTAGTAGCCGTGCTTATTTTTATGTCGTACTAGCTGTGGGCGCGACTTCGTTCGCGTGGATGTCGGAACTTAACAATGTATTTTTTGTGCGAAAAGCCATTAAAAAAAATATATAAAAGTTACGTGAAGTTAAGAAGACCAAATGCACTTAACCCTATTTTTTTCTAAAATAAAAGAAGCCTAAGTTACTCCTTATTACATCAGCTACCTGCCAATAAAAGTCCCGTCAAAATCGGTCCAGCCATTTCAGAGATTAGCCTATACAAACAGACGGAGAGACAAAAATTGTAAAAAAAAAATATTTTGGTGTATGTACCGTATATATATTCATATGCATGTAGTAAAAACGGTTATTTCAATATTACAAATAGACACTCCAATTTTATTTATATGTATAGATGTATATATGTAAGTAAGTACTTTTTGTGAATATTTTCGTAAACGGCTGTTTATGTAGGGTCAATTCAGTAAAAATAAACCTAAATATCTGTACAGACATGGATTTATAGTAAAGTATAGTTCATACCAAAAAGATTACTACAATTCTCTAGTATTATTATAGCTTATAAATGTAGTAGGAAGCTTGTTTTAACATTTATTTAAATTCCTCAATCATCTGGCCCAATATTTTTTTTATTTTTTTTTTTTTATTTTTTTTTTATTATAATTCACAAAACTGATGTACAATCTCAAATACAATATAAAAAACTTCTTTAACATAATACGTCTGATTGACATCTACTAGATGTGAATCCAGCATGCATGTTTAAGTAAGACATCTTAAGTATTTTATATTTTCCAGAACTAATCCAATATTTTATAACCACTAGCCTGTAATCATGAAAAAGGTGGAATTTATTAAGGGGCAGTGGTAATGTCTCTATAATCACAATATTAGCATAAAGATTTAAAACTGCCAGTCACTGTCCTAACGACAGCCTCAGACATAGTGATGGAATGAGCGATTTTACCAATATTATTAATTTCATTTGGATATTGATGTTACACGCATGCACACACGTTTTAGGATTAATAGTTTGATTTGAAAATTTCAGGTTCAGAGAATTTCCCATTCTTCAGGACAAAAACCTGTTATTAACTTTTTAAGAGTACAAGACTGTTAATATGACGTCAATTCAAAAAAGTTGTTTGTCTGTTTCTCTGTCACTCTATTGCTTCCTAGTATCAGTAAAGGTCGCTTTCAATTGTTTTAATGTTTTTTATTGCTATTTAGGGAGTATGGCTCAAATAAAAAGTATTAAACCCAGTACTTTGCTCTACGTTTTCTAACGCGTAACCTGTTTGCCACACAAGCTGATTCATTCCATTACTAAAACGCTCATTATAAATCTATTTACTATGTAATGCCCTTAACCCTTACACGGCGCGGCAGTTTTTACGGAACCACACACGGGGCTCTCCAGACCTCCCGAGAAGAGGGACGTGCCTCCGACGACGTTACTAATGACGTCGGCAAAAAGGCACAGGTTGTAGATGTGGGCATTTTAGGAATTATTTTTTAAACTTAAATTCTGGTCATCTAGTTACATCAATTTTATGAACTAATATGCTCTTATGTTAGTAGTTGTGCTTTGAACTTTGTTTTTATGTTGAAACAAATAAACCCGAGTCTTTTGGTCCTAATATCCGAAATTATTAAGGACCACAAATAAACGAGTAACGTAACGAGTATGAAATAATACCTAAAGACTATCGAAATAGTGTACGCAAGCATATTAATAATAGACAAATACCTGTTTAAAATTATAGACGTCTAAAAAAGATTCACTTGGTTAATTTAGGCACAGTAGTAAAATGCATGAATATTAAATTCTACTTAACATTTATAAGAACAATTTAAGTATCAACAAGAGGGCAGATGATACAAGAAAAGATGAGTCGTAAAAGTCGTAATAAAAATACACCGATACTATTAAATCGCATAATTAGATCGTAATATGTTCAAAAAATGACAAATTTGCCATTAAACCTATATTTTCCGTAAAGTATCTAAATTTTATTTTAAAATTCCCTAGATCAGCGGGTCCTTATAGCTTGTGCCGACACGACAGAAAATGAAGGGTAGATAAGTGGAAGAAAATGGAGGTGTAGTACAAGGATTAAAGTTTTATATCTAGTAGTTTTATATATTTAAAACCTTTGAAGAAATTATAAAAGTTATTCTGATAACCGTTAAGTCGCTTTTGGTAGTTCAAAATATAACCTTTTATCCGCACTAAATTCTTAATGTAGCCGGCCGATTCTATAAAAGTGCGTGATATAATATAGGTGCGTTGCGTAGTTTTCACAATGAGCAAATTAAATGTTCCTTTATTATCTACGGTACGAATGTTCGAACAATAAGCTATTGACCTCATAAACGAAACAAAGAAGTTCAAGTTCCAAGCGATATCTGCCATTCCCGGTCCCGGGTTCGATGCCCGACTCAGTCAAGTATGACGGCGCGGTACTAATTGATTAGAGCCATCAAATTTGTCTAGACTTGTCCACCCGTGACCTATCTAGGTCCAAATTAGATATACTCATTGATGATTAGGGTTCCTTGAATCGATTAAGAAGCTTAAAAGTTTTTAATATTAACTAAGTATTGATCTAAAGTACATAACGTTAACTTAGAAAATGTTATTACAGGAACTCAGGCAGCGCTAAGCTTTTAATGGCAAACCAACTCAGTTGAATCTGTTTTATCTTTCAACAAATAATTTCAGTATTCCATGTATTTGAAAAGAAATTCTTATTAATGGAAATATTTACTACTAAGCAAACTAGAACAATCGATACGAGCAAGATTTGAACCATCGACTTTTAGTGTCATCACTTTGTCAACTGAGCTATCGTGGCTCTGCCCACATCAACCTAATTTAATCTTTCTTTATTCGTCTTTTGAGACGATGGCGACATCTATAATACTCATACCGGGATTTTTATTTATATTCATTCAAATACAATCTTCAAAATCTCAGTTATATCGTGCATCCTCTTTACATATTCAGAAATTCTAATCAAAACATGCGTAATGCATCTCATAAATTAATCATGCACTTAGTTTAAACTTATTTTACATATACATAGGTATAATCAACAGTTACCATGCTGTAAAATTAATAATAAAATATATCATAATATAATTAAATAATTAATTATTGTCAAAATGCATCGTTAAATTATAGCAATAATTTTCATTGGTCATCATTACCTACAGTTTTACTTAAAAATTTCAGTATATGACGCTTCTGAAAGAACACCAACTCAAAAATTGTTGCAGGGATTGGATAATGTCGCCGTATGTTGACTGCAACTTGCAAAAGTATTGCAACTGATGCGAAACGCTCAAATCCTTTGCGCTCCGGCCAAGAGCCATGGATTTCGGTATTTAGAATCCGTTACATAACTACTTTAGACTTTAGGATTAAATAAAATAATCACATACGGAATTCTCAAAGCAATCCTCAAATACATTAATTTTATTTCTAGCTAGGAAAACACGATGCTGAAACGCGGGTACGCCTACCAATCTCGTTGCTCGCTCTTCTATTAAATTGTTTTACTGTTTCTAACTACAATAAATTGCTTTGACGTGTCACTAAGACCAGTTAGCCTTAAATAGGATTAAACTTACACATAGTGATCAGTCAACCTAAAACATCTTACGCTTACAAAAATTTTAAAAATATTGTCTTTGTTTATTGGATGTAAACGCGGCTCATAGATTCGATACCTGGAAAAAAGTGATCTCAATAGTAGCTCAGTTTGAAATTGTGCCCAAGAAATTACATTACGGCGCCCCCTAAAGAAATGTGGATATATACATAGTCCATTTTCCATCCCTTCGGGCAATAAAGGCGCTATGTTTTGTACGTATCAATGTTCATACGGAAAAAAAATATTTTAAAATTCGTCTTAATGAATCTTTAATTATACAATGTTGGCTAATGGGTGTGCAATTCTCTGGACCCTTTAATTTTAATTAACTGAGAAACGATAACGTGAAGATGGCCAACACAAATAAATTACATTCTAATGCTGAAATACCTTTGTACATAAATTACATTTACTGTATGCAAACACTCATCATATCATCACACATAGTTCCTAATGTAATTAAGCTTCTACTCCAACATGTAATTCATGTGAGTAATGCTTAATACTTGTGGTAAAATTTCTATTTTTACCGCGGCGGTAACAATACACGAACTTGTTTACACATACTTCATTACGTGGCGGCTGCTGATCAAAAGACCATTTGTTCTCACAGATACAATTTATTACCCTACTCTACCCACTACATGCCCGGCCCGCTAACTAACTCCATTTCTCCACCACTAACAACTTTAATAGAACTTTTGATACAAGGGAAGCAATGTATGTCGTTTTGTAATGGTACTTAACGGTCGGCCACGAAGATGGGTCTTGAGATCCGAATAGATGGACCGTGGGAGGCGGCATAGAACGAAAGTGTGGTCAATAAGTGGCCAATTAAAACCTAACACTCCGACTTATACGCCGCTCCATTAGTAAAAATTAGGACTTCAGCGATGGCGTAATAAGTACATAATGTTAGTATTGTTGCCGGTACATGGGGCAATAAGCTGGCCCCCAGTAACATGAGAAATGATAACAGAATCGGTGAAATGTGGTAGAATAGACGATCTTTAGTTCATCTTTCAGGCAAACTGACGTCACATGACCTTAACATCGATAAATTGACTCCATCTAACCTATTTCATGAAACTATTCCGAGTAGAGCAATCGACGTTGGTTCACGTTGATTAACATGTAGACGGGTCTTTAGATCCGAATAGATGGATCGTGGGAGGCGGTATCGAAAGAAAGTGTAAGCACCGAGTGACCAATTAGATTATATCTAGACTATATCTAATTATATCTAAGCAAAATTTAAGTCTCCAATAGTGACGTCACACATGTTTCTTTTTATCTCTATGAGAAGAAAATTATTATATCATGTTACTTAATCCTAGTTAACCACGCGAATTGCTAAAATCTAACCCCGTCTTACTGATTGTTATCTTAATGTTTTAACCACGTGCCACTAAGTGTATTCACTGTTCATAATGGATGAAACGGGGACTATGGTTTATATATCTAAACACTGAGTGTCAAAATTGAACGAGTGCCAACTGCCAATTCAAGTTTGTGACACCAAAGAACTTTATTGAATGATAGGATCGTTTATATATTGATTTACTTGTGTTGACAGTTATATTGTGTCCATTGTAATACTGCTAGACTGTTTTTCGTAACGGAATGTGTGGTAGGTATACAAGTATTTTTTTTAGTTTAGTTACTACATTCGTCTCGCACTTTGCTCCCGTTGAGGCATATGAATAATTACCTATAGTATATCTATAATTCGAAATACCCAATTCATATAAATACATAATATGAAATCAGCTTATCGCCGTCAATTGCTGAATATAATAACATAACATACATAGCATCATGCTTGTATTCCCCGAAGGGTTAGGCAGAGGTGTACTATTCTACACCCACATTTCACCGATGCCGATATTGAGTCCCATGTAATATGGGGCGAGCTTATTGCCATCTACCGTGCACAGTTCCAGACTCAGTACTGCTACTGAGAATTTCCATATAGAAAAACTCAATAACACTGCCCGTCCCGGGAATCGAACCCAGGACCTCAATCCTCTAATCCAAGAACTAGGGCAACATAGTCCAAAGTTCAGGTTTCCACGTCAATTTACACCCAATCTTGAACTATAAAAATAATAACAGGCTCCAAAATAGTCAACCTATTTTCGTTGGTGACTATACAATAGCCGTTACGACTCATAAATCAATTTGTTAGTGCTTTCAGGCTAAGCCCAACTGAGACCTAATTCCCATGTGGAATTAATAATGGAACCTAAATTGCAATTAAGATGTTATGTGTGTGTGTCATAGACATTTGGGGAGCCATCTGGTACGAATTTGTATGAATAACCCATTTGTGACTAGTTATACTGGGTGGTCTGATGAGAGTTTTTTTTGGTCGTGTGGATTAAGGCGCACGCGCCTCGTATAATAATAAAATTACCACGTCCTTTAGACCATTATTGCCAGAGGGCGCGTTTTATATATGGAGTCCGTTAATATACAAAATTACAGTGTCGATGATGGCAAAAGGATTTTAATAAAAGATCGATAAAAATATAAATATCATAGTTAAAGCAATGGTGACCCTTATTAGGGCTTTGAGACCATATTTTTTAAAAATCTACCACTAATTTAGCTTTTGATTTATACCGTATAATGATGTCTAATGTTCATCAATCATCCATGTATTAGGTCCTATCATTACGTTTGGATTCATTAATAACTCAATCAATCTGTTTTTGTGGTAGCGAATGATGAAATCCTTTACTATTTTAAGGTTTACTTTACTTCTTGTTAACCTGGTTAGATTTTGGAACAGTTATTACACTCCGAAATTCTGTAATTTATTAAATTAGATTATTATAGCACAATAAATAAACAGAACAGCTTCCAGGAGGAACAAAATCTGAGATCGTCTTGCTCTCCCTGAGCAGTTCACCTCGATACCACCACTGCTGACTGGCTAATATTTCCACAACGGTATGAGTGGTTCCCACAAGATAACTCGTGCCACGCCGACACCACAGAAAAAATAAAGGATAAATAGAGATACTGGAATGAAATGAGAGCGACAACACATCCTATGCTAACCCCGAATACTATTGCTGAATTCTCGTACTAAGGCTTAACCGATACCCATGTGATAGCTCGTGACAAGCCGACAAAAAACAGAAAATAAGGAACCGATATTTATTTATAGAATAATACAAATACCACCTTGGACTATCTTTTCATTATAACCAAATGCGGAGCTTGAAGGACCAACGTTGATATATGAGATACTTAATAAGGATAAAAACACGCCAACATCACGTTATAAAGATTACTCCAGCTTTACCAGATTACTCGTCCATTTTGTTACTTAAACTATTAAGTTTAAGTAACAAAATGGACTCTCTTTCAAATCTATAATTAAGATAGAAATAGTAGTACAAGCTAACCCTGTAAACATAATAATGTATTGTTAATGTTATCAGCAATTTCATCAGCTCTCTCATTGTGTGGATTCAGGCACAATATGTGGAACCACACAATGTGTTGTAGGTGGGCCATGTTGAAACTTTGAAAGTAAGTATATAAACGGATTAGATAGGTATATAGTATATTACCAACGGAAAGCTATCAAGAAGTGGCGGTGTTAACATTAAGATATACATATGTGGGTGACTTTTATTTTGCATAATATTTTAGACACGCTTGCAATCTATGCCTTAAAAGCATAAAACTTCGTGAATATTTGAATTGAATCAAGTAACAGGAGTTGTTTGAGTGAATACTTAACTTCTTCCATAACTAAGCTCGCGAGAAAGTCACCAGGATAACAGAATTTTAACATGAAGTCCGTTAATTAAAATGATTTTTGTACTGCCGTATTATCACTACTATCTCTTTACTACTTTATTGATCAACTGAAATGGCTTTAAGTGGAAAAATGTGGAAAAATTGTTGAACTCTAAGAAGCTGTATCCCTAGTATGAACATTTCAATTCTCTATGTTCAAGTTCTTCAGTGTTGGCACAAGCCATTACATTTGCTTATGCCATAGTGGAAAGATTAGCCAGTCAGAATTGATGGTATGGAGGAGGACTGCCCAAAGCGCGCCAGACGATCTCAGAGTTCGTCACTCGTGGAGGCCCAGTTCGTCATTCGTTCAGATTACTGATAGCGTTAAACTAAAAATTACGAACATTTTTGCACTAAATTTTAAATAGATACTTAACCGTTTTTGTCAGAACTTTGTATTACCATAACGTTCAGGCTATATATTATATGACAAAGTCCTCATCTGAGACAACCTGATTTCAAGACACTTATAAATCAAAGCGACAAATATAGGCATAGCGGTGTTGATCTTTAATTCATTACCTAAACATTTTTGGAACCATCACCCACACACGACAGCCGCACCCAATAGATGCGACTACGCAGACTTTCACGACTAGTATTTCCAAGCGAATTATTAAACGCCATTGCAGATTTTTTATTGATATATTTTTGGATTGGTTACCGTGTACATCGTAGTATATAGTTTTACAATTGCGTCTGAAATTTACTTTGTTCAATTTATATAGTTTAAGGATGCGAAGGTACGTAGTGGCGCTGTAGACTTGGTTGGAATATATATGATATTGTTGATTGAGCATAATGCAGATAATTTTGCTATTCTTCGTCTTGATTATCCCGCCATTAATTTTTATCGTTATGCTGGTTGAAGAACAAAAGTTAAATTAAAAGCTTCTTCGGTGTCAGCCGTTGTGTCTACCGTATCATCTTGCTGATTATCTAATATAGCTCCAACGTGATAAAGTTCAAAGTCTAAAAAACGTTTAGGTATTGTCGTTTTTACTGCCACCTACATACTATTCGAGTATTATAATGTCACTATTGGATTCAACATCCTATAAGAATTTTAAGTTTCGCTTAACGGGGAGTGCAATAAACTATAGCGGAAATATGTTTTCCAAAAATGGTGTCACTATATTTTTATTGCATATAAAATAACATTATTTAACGACTTTGATATTCAAACTTAAAAGTGCAACAGAGGTAGGTCCATGAGACGAGGTCAGAATCGTTTACCTTAAAGATTGTACTCAGTATAAAACTATTATTTTCAAAGAGTATCCATGGAGTTTCTTGCCGGTCTCTTCTCCATAGGACCTACCCCCACTTTGGAACCGTGCACCTAGAATCACGTTTTGAAAGAGCCTGTAAAGGCCTATACGAAATAAAAATATTTAATTTTGACTTTGCCTATGTTTTTCAACCCTGTATACAAAAATCAAAATTTAATTTTTTTCCTCTCCCGGTTACTCTACTTTTTGTCCAAAATCACCGTAGCAACTAAACAGAGCACCAACAGTAAGGTATCTGTCCTCGACGGGTCAAGTGCACCCACACTATAAAACTTTATCGCTCAATCGTAAAGATTGTGAACACATCTTTGATTGATACTCAGACACTCAGATCGACAATTGTCCCAATAATAAAATCGAAAGTTTGGACATCTGTTCTATTTTATTGATTGATTAAAGACGTGGAACATTTTATGCCTAGTATATTCACGTTATATAAATAGTTTATGATAGCGGATAGTAACTTGCTAATTAAACAATGTTTGGTAAACGGCAAACAAATAAACAAAGCGTAGCGCAAACATAAAATTCCCATTGTTCTATTCCCAAATATTTCACACCATGTAGAAGAATTGTATTTATCTAAACTAACCAGCTGGTTAACTCTAAGTAGCTGCTGTTATTAAAGATAAAATCAATATTTGTTTATCCATGTAAAGTGACCATATATCTATAGGTAGCTACAAGAATAGCATACAAGGTGCCACGCTTCAAAGTTACTCCTATGGAGAAGAAGCGATAAGAACCTCCATGGTTACTCTTTAAAATTTAGAAGTTAGCCTTTATTAGTTAACAAAATTATAAATCAAGTCGATAAATTACGAAAATAGATACATATTATTATCATAATGTCCAAAACTATAGATATATATCTCACACTCTAAATCCTGATCATCCCATGTCCATACTCAAAGATCTCCATATAAAACTATCGGCAGAAATGACTCTCATACTCTATGAACGGCAGAAACCAAATGTCAGTTCATTGCACTTAAAATCTCGTGTTCTGTATTTTATACCTATATATTCTATTTTTTTTTATAATATATGTATTAGATCATGACTTTGCATAAACAACAGACATAAGACAAACAATACAAAATGGTTTGGGATCTGGGATGGGGCCGTTTGTTATTTCACGCGAAATGCATCATTAGTTACCAAGTAATTGAAAAGCTGAGAATGTATTTATATATTGAACGTCCATCTATGTCTACCTGAGTTATATATATATATATATGTTTTTTTAGTACTAACAACCTGAATAATCTATTTTTTTAAGTCTACAATACGGCTCAGCGGCCTAAGTCATAAATTTTCGACGCTTTTTTGTTTGTTTGGTCTATTGGGGTGTTTTGTTTAAACACATAAAGAGTATTTTCCTATCAAATTTACAGAGCGATGACTCGTTAGGTTAATGCCTGAAAATACAATGTTTCAAGAAATATTACGCACCATTTTATTTAAAAGATCTTAGATCAACAAAACACTTTCATTTGTTTTTGCCATCAATTGTGGGATGTGTTATCACGGTGTATGTAATCACGTTGAAAGGGTTAAGAATGTCATTGTTTATGCCTGAATATTCGAACATTTTCTTTTACTATTTTCATTGTCTAAAATGCTGATAAGACTGGTTCCAATGAAATTGTTAGTTTACATAACAATAGTTAAAAATAGTTGACTATTTGTTTTATCTTTGGCTTTTCTTTGAAGATTTTAGTGCGAATTCCCAGGGCGGTTTTACGAGCTTCCCGCCCTACACCTACACCAGCTACCTATTCGCGTCGTTTAGTTTACAATATTTACCAATGCCATCTTAATTAGTTACGTTACGACTTCATCTGAAATCTTTTTTTACAATTTTTCTTAACCAAGCTTCATCAAGCTTACTAGGACTACTTAGGACGTTGACTTTCTTGCTTGCCTAGAATGAAAAAATAGAGATAAAAAAATACTTCATTAACTGGCCTATTAATTGTAAAAACTCGCCACGTCATAGCGCTCATCCAAAGCAAGGACTTTTTGCGGAACCTAGCAATAACCCGTGAAATCACCAGACTGCATCCAATCAAACTAATTCAAACTTTGAAAGTAAGTAAGTAAGTTTCGAAATCGAACAAAACCGATCGAAGATCCGAATTGGCTCCAAATCATCATCCATTTGATTTGTCATACCTTGCAACACTACTGAAAAGCCTCGGGGCAATATTCTCATAGATTCGCGATCGTTTTATGTTCTAGCGTAGACTAAAGCCATTAACCCCGTGGCCGTGGGTGCATGCGTAGGAACACTAAAAATCTGGATAAGCAATCAATCAACGACTAAGACCAGCGAATCTAGGGCTGGCCAATATAGTTTAAATTTTTTTTTTTCTTGTTTATATTTTTAATATAAAGTTTTTAGTTTTCGGGTTTTTTTATAAGGTTTTTTGTGTTATTGTTATAATATATGTAACAGTTCTGTAATGAAAAAAATAAAGAATAAAAAAGAGCTTTTTAAACATCCAATTAAGATTATGTAAAATGTATGTAATCAAAATCCATTTTTCAATTAACTATTCTCAATTTTGTTAACCCTAAATTCACTTAAAACTATTATTGAAAGATAGATTTTAGGAAAAAAAAGATGGAAGGAATTATATTTTGTTTATGGTACGTACGTATTTATGTCCGTGTTGTTGTGAGCCGATAGTAATTTACACCATGTGTTAATGTTACTTTTTATAGTGGCGTGAATCATCAACATGAATAAAAGCAGGTGTAAGTATCAAATTCTTAACTGCTATGAGAATGCTCAGATCTAACAAAAACTGTATCTGTTACTGTTAATAAGATGGCTCAATGAATTACGAAATATAATATTTCTACCATTAAAACAAAGATTATTTTATTTGTAATTTATTCTTCATTTGTGATATCTATAAGTTAGCTCACATCGTAAAAACACATGTAAAAACCTAAAAAAAAAATCATTTTTTTAAAACTGCGATATAACATTACATACAAACTTCGCACACGATTTAAAAAATAGGTAATGGTTCTTCATATAATGACGCAAGTTCTTGCATACTCTGAAACTTTTTAAATTGTATCGGATTATATGAATTATTATCTCCATTCCACGTTCGTTATAATCCAGGCAACAATGAACTCATCAGTCCATAAGCGATTTCGCGTGTGACGGTGTGACACGCTGTTCAACGGCGAAATAATCCGATTATTTCGCTTTAATAATGTAAATTAAATTGGATGACATACACTTTAAAGGAGATTATAATTTTCCTGACAAGTTTTTACAGTTTTAAAACAACCTGATAAACGATATAAAATCAGATTTGTCACCTTGTAAAAGAAAATCTATTCATAAATGACGGTGATACGAAAGTTTAATAAAACTAAATCGTATATGCGTTTCTAAGAATGGAAAGCAGTATTGTAAATATATGGGGCGTTGCAGATAGTAGCGCAAAACATGACAAGCAGATATCGAAACAATGGCGAGTAGGCGACAACATGCATTGGTTTATTTTGTTCACATATCTGTTTTTTTTTTCGTAATCAATTCTGAAGAAATAGCTACAAGTTTACGAAAATGCATGTTTAAAATTCAATTACCGAGTTTCGTGGCGCTATTTGAGAATGGGATTAACCTAAGTCGAGCAGTGAACGAGGATATGCTAAGTCAATTTGATACAAAAGGGAAGGTATAAAATGTTCTCGCTATAAAAGTTTGTTAACCCCTGAAAGATTACTTAGTTATTATTACCATGTGCTATATTTCCGATCCGTCGGCGTCCCTCTAATAAACATTTGATTATAACTGTCCTTTTAATTCAAATATATAGCTGAATAACAAAGATTATGGAGATTAATACCAGCGGATTCCTTAGCGAAAGCCATTAATAGCAATTGTCTCTATTAAGCCGCGTTTTTGCTCCCTAGTAGGCACCTAACCGCCTGGCCAATGCCTGGAAAATTCCATCTTAGCAAAATGTCACGTCGCGCGACTTGGTACTGAAGCAATTTTTTTTGTATGATGGCTACACCCGGTTTCGACTGATACCGCGGCATGCGAATATCACGGAGTGGAAGAAAAGACGACGAGCTACCATTTGTATAGTTATAATAGTATTCCCTCATCAAAATTCGTTTTACGGAAGTCCGTGGCCAAGCCGTAATTCTGTAAGACGTGTTTATGTGAGTCATTGCGCGTACAATTAGTCAATCGATGTAAACTTTAATATAATCAATGGTTGGAGAGCAATTAGTGGTTTCAGAGGACGTTGACAGTTCATTAGTCTTGAAATAAACATGGCCGACCGTTCGCAATGTTACTGTTGATATATTAATTTACTTACATTTATTAGGCTAATTACATGACAGTCATAGACGGTTAGTAGCAAGAAAAATGTCTGATCTAACTTACAAATAGTGGAGACTTGAGCAGTAGAGATTGACTAACATGGGTTGACACACACTGTTTTAAACCTTCACCGTTTGCAACTACACTTGTATTGTCCTACGGGATATCTCCTATCACTTAAGTGAGCTCAAACATAGCTATGTTATGTTTGGGCTCAGTTAAGTCAATCACTGTATTCCTCGAAGGGTTAGGTAGAGATGTACTCCCATATTTCACCTAGAAGCCCGAGCCTATAGCCACAGGGCACAATTCCAGACTCCACGCTGCTACTGAGAATTTCCACACTGAAAAACCCAATAACCCGACTCGAGAATGCAGCCCAGTACCCCATGCTCAGCATAAGCGAAGCAGGACCAACAAATTACCGAAGACTGCCTCATTGGTCTAATGATCGCAAGCGCGACTACTGAGCGTCGTGGGTTCAATTCCTGGGACGGGCAAAATGTTATTAGGTTTTTCTGTACTGAAATTCTCAGTAGCAGCACGGAGTCTGGAATTGTGCCCTGTGGCTATAGGCTCATCCCCTATTACACGGGGCTCAATTACAGCATTGGCGAAATGTGGAAAGATATCCAGTAAATAACAATATAAGTGTGTGGATTACAAAGGTCAAACAGTCACTCCATGTGAAATATTGTATTCCTGTTTTCTACCGCATCTGGTTAGTGTGAAGCAGGTTAGACTTGTTGATTTGATTCATTGAAGAGTATTGAGGTCAGGCAGAAGTGTTTTCAAAGCTTGCTCATGCACCCTACTAAGTCGTAAACTTGGAAATGTGTAAACATACTTGTTGGTTGGTAGGTCAGTGAGCAACATAGTTCGAGAAACTTGAGAAAGTAACTATATTCGTTGCATTTTCCGCATTTTAGAGCCTAGTCAATTTCAGTTTCTTAAAGAGTTTCCATGCAGTATCTTTTCAGTTCTTCTCCATAGGACTAACTATTTTGAACTGTGCAACTAGAGTCCTATTAACGTTTTGAAAGGGCACAAGATCTATTTGAAAGAATAACAGTTGTATTCTATTTTACTAACATTTGAGGTTAGGTACTTGACATGCGGGATGCAGGCTTCGTATCTCCAGGAGGATGATATTCATTTACATGAATGCATACTTATGTACGTACACTCTGGTATTGACTTGGACGTGACGGACCATCATCTTCAAGAAACAACTATAACTACACGCCATCCCATCACGAACTATACTTGGGCAGGCTGCCACAAGCAGCTGTGTTTGTTTAGTCTGCAAGCCTTCCACTTTAATTAGATACTGCTAAATAGCATCAGCGCTATCAACGCCATCTATACACCCAAATTGGCGCTACGAAACAAAAAACTGTCTAGCATCAAATTGATCGAACGCGCGATTACCTAACTGTTATTTTTAGCGTATCGCTGTGCGAATGCTAATCGTTTGCGTTCGCAGACGCATAGGCGTCGGCGCCGCGGGCGGGTGTTTCTTCGTCGGAAGCGGCGCGCGCGCGACGCATCGCCATAGCACCTCTTTACATAATTTAACATGACCATAAATAACTTTTAATGGCAATCTTTTCATCGATTTTAAGAGCTTTGGGACTTATGTTATTGAAAGTTTTGGCCGACATTTGCATTAGTATGAGTAAATTAAAATATCTACTAACTAATAATGAATTGAAAGGGGAAGTTAAAATCTAGCTTTCCTTATCAATATCTACTGCTGCACAAGGCTCTGACGACAATTATCATCCGACCTGGAATCATTTTAAATACCGCAGCCTGTGGATGGATAGACCTCTCTGTAAGCTGTATAGTTTCGTAATCAAAACATCATTAATTAAATAGTTCATTAAGGAAATAGTTGCGTTCAGAAATTAATTGCTACTTATGTATATATGTTTTTGTGAATAGGTACGTGTTTTGTGTATGATTGCATGTCTAAAAATGGTAACAAAACAACTACCACGTGTGTTAACCCGTAATTAAACATATTTTGGTCCTTCGAGTCAAATATTTTATTTTTGGTGAATTTAAATATTTTTAATTTTAGACGTTGATAGCCAAAAGCCTTTTGTTGTTTTGTTATTCGAAAAATCCAAATATCACCTGCACCAACAATACCAATACCAATAGTCCATAAAGTTTCTTTTTAATGCAAAGACTTTCGTAAATTCTAGGAATAAAGCACTTGCAAACTCACTACCCACACTCGTTGTGTTAAACTTTATGAAACAATGGCTCAGTGGTCAATTAATATTCGATAGGGGCCAGACATCGATGAAATTTATGATAGTTTATTATTAGATGTAGTGTCATAGTGATATCACTGCGAAATTAAATGTGGCGGCCTATTGTGCACGTACATGTAAATGGGGCTTAACCGTTGTTTTATTGAGAACGAGCCGTGTTACTAATATTTAAGTGAGATATTATGGCGTCTGAATTGTATTGGAGCTTTTGTTTTGTTGCATTATTATTTTAATTTTAATGTTAGTTCAACATTTAATTAGTTAAAATTAAATAAATTTTAACATTTAATCAGTCGCTTTCCATTTCTTTGGTTTTATATTTTAGTATTTGTACGTTCTCAATGGCAAAACATGTAACTCTAATCTATCTGTCATTGTATTGTAAATTACACACGCTACAGCAAATAAATTTATCTTTGGGGCCGTCCATTAATCACGTGATGTTTTTTAAGCATTTTTAACCCCCTCTCCCTCCCCCTTGGTGATACGTGGTCACACACTTTCATCGGTACCAGTTCATCGTTTCAAATTAAACAAAAAAGTTTCAATGCGATGAACCGTACATTACAATTTGACGACGCGGTCGGCGCAGTGGCTAAGTGATTAGCTTTATGTGTTACGTGTAGAAGGTTCAATTCGCACTAAATAAATATTTGTGTGAACATAATATGTTCATGTGACGTGTATGTTTGTAAACTGTACCCACGATAACTGAAATTCTAGTGTGTAAAAATTTAAGTAATTAAGGAAGCTTTCACACTAAACTGCAGCGTGTATCCTCACCAGTCTATCAGCTTACAGCTAATTGACAGTAGTGAGGCGGACGTATGTCGCGTCATTACGCTGGTGTCGGGTGCCCTGCCGACACTGACAGTTTATTATACCATGCTGATTAGGAGGAAGTGGTGTCGGATGTCGGGATATGGTGTGGATGTTCATGAATCTGTTTATTAATGTGGCTTAATGACCTTTGATGGTCAAAGTTCGAGCTACATTTTAAAGATTTCAGAAGGGCGAAATACTGTTTTAACACAGATGTATTAAAAAAAACATAAAACAAATCAGAGGATTTGTTAACGATACCTAATTATTGTTAACGATATCTGGTGCATTGTTTGTGTTGTTGTAATCTTTATGAGGAATATAAAAACCCAATCCAATGATATTACCCGTGAATCGAACCCGAGACTTTACCCTGTCCAGTCGCGGCTGTGAACACTAGACCAATAATTAACCTGCTGTAACCTGTTAACCTGTAAAGGCTTCTGATTACTTTCCTCACACATTTAACGGTACGTTGTCGCAGTGGTTGAGAGATCGACAGTTGCGCTTAGTATCGCGGGTTCGATTCCTACACGGAACAAATATTTGTATGATCTACAGATAGGTAGTTGTTGTTGTTTGAGTCTGAGTCTTTTTGTACATGAATATATATATATTATGTTTGTAAACGCACCCACGTTACAGGAATTATTCCTGGAGTGGAAAAAAGTTAAAAAAAAGTGTTAAAGTAATGGAAAATATTACATGTTATTTACTCTCAAAATCATCCCAAACCTATACAAAAGAACCAGAGACAAAGGTATTTTCTAAATATATTATAATAAAGTAATATTACACCAAACGAGGAAGTCGCAAATAAACACCTCAATAATAAACAAATACAACAAACTAATCAAAGAAAGCTGACAGTACACAATACCTATACAACCGCGACCCCTCGACCTATTGCGTACCAGCTACCAGCAATTGCAACAGCCACTGTGTGACGGTAGTCGTTTGTTTTCACGACAATGTTTAACGTACACATAGAACAGTAAACTGTAAAGTTCTTCTGTTTATCTGCTATGTCATCATTTAGTGGCACACGTTGTTAGGGACACGCAACAAGTCTTGCTTCTGCCTTTGTTTAAAGTCACTGTCAATTTGAAAAAGGAAGATAGATACATGAAATAGTCGAGATGACTGCATCAAAAATAAATTCTGAAATCTTGTTTGGTAAATAGTTTTCCTTCTAAAAACTCAGTAAAACTTAATCTCTTGCTTATCTTTGATGTTTTCAATTTTTTATTTATCAAAATCTCACAATAAGTATGTCAACGGCAGTGGAAACTATGACATCACGCCTTGCTATTTCAAACATTTTTAGAACAAAATGTCGTTTTTGACGTCATAAAAAGTAACTCAAATGACTAGTACTCATCTACCGGACCGTTTTTGAAAGCGTTTGCATAAGGAGGATATTCAATCTGTTATCCTTAAATCCATCAGTGTGTTTAAATGACACTTTAAAGCCAAAAAGAAAGAGAATTTGTCTTTTACTTTATGTATCCTTAAAATTTTATTCGTCAAGAAAGCACGAGTTGTCATGCAAGAATCGCTCTAGCTGTAGTGGAAAGATTAATCAGTCGGCAATGGTGGTATCGACTGACTGCCCAGGGTCAAGACGATGTTGGGTAGCGTCTCGTTAAGGCTCTTTGTTTTCACCCCAAAATTCAACTCAAATTATTGCTTTTCACTGTAAGCTAGACCTCTCCGAACTTGCGTCACAACACCCAATCCGATTGGATTCAAACTGTTTCAACGAAATAAGACTTCATCAGTCGGATACAAAAAAAATGCGGATGTCTACAAAACCAGTACAGTCGTTGTTCATACAAATCATGCGCATACGACTGTTTATTGGCAAAGATTCTCAGCTCTCAGCGGCTGCCTTTGAGTTCGAGTGTTCACCTTATTGTTTACAATATTTTATACGCAGTTTCCACGAGTTCTTAGCTAAAATAATACGTTCTAAACATGTTAGTGAACTTAGATCGTAATTTGCAAAGCATGTTCACCTAGTTAAACAAATATTTTTTTAAGTGATTGTTTAAGATATACAAATTTCAAATAACGAATAAATAACACAAGGAAATTCATAAGACAATAAATCGTTTAAGCCGTTCAACCACACTGAAAGAAACTACTACTCCATCGTTACAATATTAGAAGAAAAATCTCAACCTCTGAGCATGCTAGACCCACCAAAGATCAAGAGTAAGCTTATTATCATTAGCATACACTTACTCACGTGAAGACAAGTAATAGATTAATATTTATTCATAGCATAGTCGAAATCACACTGAATAATTAGAATACCAAATTCGTGTTGCACCTGTGCCCTCCAGCTTGACCTTAATAGAAATTTTGGATTGCTCAATTTGTACACCAAAAGAGTAATACAATACCGACTTGCATGTTTTTATTATTCATACCACATCAATGCATTTTGCGACTAATCGCATTACAAAATAAACACTACCGAATTAGATATACTTAAAGCGAACGGATGCTATCGTGTCTTAAGACGTATTAGCAACACTTAAGTAACTACATGAGTCATTATCGATATTTAATTGTGCATTCGAATCATACGATGGGAACATTTGCATCGTAATATTTAAATTATTCAGCCATAGATCTTGCTTTGATGCCTAACTTGTGTCTAGACCATAGTGGTACGGATGTTGGAGACTTTTTGAGAATGGCCTTCGACTCCTCAATGTTCGGAGATGTATCTTTGTTATAATGTTGTAGATATACGATAAGCCGGTTTGGACTCTGATTCCTGAAACGTGACAATAATATCTTTCATTTTATTCGATATTTGACATCTGTCAAGTTCTGACTTTAAAACCATTGCGTAGGTACTATGATAATTAAAATATGATTCGAAAATTAAAAATATAATAATGCAAATAACTTTAACTATGTGTGTTGTAGTGTCAGTGAACTAGTGGTGAACTATACAGAAAAGAACTAACTTTTTCTGTAGTGTGTAGAGTGCGTTGTGTAGTGTCCGCGGGCTTAATGAGAATAACGGAAAACGGGTGTAGTTGAAGACGAATCTACTCCAATGGTAGTGGTAATCTCGCTTCCTTAGTCTGCTTGTTACCTCGTTCTGTGCAACCCGTCAAAAAATCAAATTGGTCCAAATGTAAATTCATTCATTCATTCATCATTCATTCAATTCATTCAATTCATTCAATAATACATTTTCATTGTCATCGTTGAAACTAATAAACTAAATCATACTATGATATTTTTAAATTTTTGACCTTGTGTACTTTTTTTTGTGAACTTTTTGACCTGTATCCAAACTGAATCGGTACTTATTAAACATATAAGTAACTTTATCCATCAAGCCATCCAACCAGCAAATACGCAATTCTTGCTGATTACTTTCGTGTTAATTATAGAGATGTAGGTAACTGAGTTACTGTCGGCTTGTGGCCGCCTCTTTGTTCGGTCACGGAGAATAATTAACTCTTTGCTTTCATCGCGGGCCTAAGGACTGTCTCGTGGGACTCAATATAGTTAACTTTTGAATGCGTGAGTCATAAAAGTTCCGCGGGCTGACTTTTGATTTCGTTATTTGCATGTTCGCGCTTGTTCAATATTGTCTTGCGGAATGACTGAGTGTGTATCTTGAATGTCGGTTATGTCAATTTGAGGAGTTCCGCAAGGCTCAGTTCTAGGTCCAGTGTTTTTCATAATGTGTTGGGCTGAAATGAATAGACAAAGAAAAAAAAAATAAGGTCAACTACCAAAAAAGTAGCAAAACTGATATTTAAGAACACTGTTATTAAAAAATAACATCGTAATGATTTAGTGCGGACCCTTAGCTGCTGCTAGATACCACATCTTTAGTTATACTTAACAAATACTTAAATTTATTCTGGCATCTGGGGGCGATATTGCGTGAAGTTCGGTGTTTGGTGAAAGATTATATAAGTAGGTAGGTACACTAGAAGAAAAACAAAACTTCTGACGAGCTTATTATCATGATGTTAGAGAGTCTTTAACCTTTCCATAAACCGCCAACCGCCTCTAACTCAATCTATTACCTAATAGAGATATTATCACAAACATACCAAGGTACAGTTAGCCCCGTGAGTCCTTTATCGATCGTTCTATCGACGTTTCGGTGTTCGGCAGACGACACCGAAGATATTATCGTCGATTAAACTTTTATTTACATACCATTACGCCTTATAATTGGGCTTTCTGACTGTACTTAGATATTTGAGCACGATAAATATGTTTGTTTCGTTTTTTTTTCTGTTCTACGTAGTGCCCTATAAAGAGCTATATTTTATAATTATTATTTTGTGTACTATATAAATAAGAAGATAATTTAATTTAATTCGCTATTAATAGAAAAAATTCTTTCACCCGGGCCTTTGCACTTTCAAAACGTTGAGAATCCAACGACATATGCACGGTTCCAAAAGTGAGTTGGTCCTATGCCGCAAGAAACTCTACGGATAGGTACTGTTTTAAAAATACTCTTTAACAATAAACTAATGTATTTTTTTTTTGGTGGAAATGCTTTTCTATAATGTACCCACATGTCATAAATATATATATATATATGTATATATATATATATATATATATATATATATATATATATACCTATGCAATAACTACTATATTATAGCTTGTAGAAAAATATTAGACTTTTAAATGACATTAACTTTGTTTTATTGTTTCAGATCGCTGCTACTGGCAGCAATCGTATTAAGTAATTGTATAACATGGACGGCATCCAGGCATCACTACACACATAATGTAAGTATAGTTGTATTATTTTCTAATATTATCGTTCACAAAGAGCGTCTTAAAGACAAACCGCAAACAGACAGACAGACAAACATACAAAAATCTAAAAATGACTGATTTGACTTCTGTATCGTTCCTAATATATAAAACAATTACTCTTTTTTTTTTAATTCGATGTACAGATTTAGCTTGGTAACAGTTTAATTATATTATTATTTATTTTATGGGGGAACGAGGTATGGTGTTCCTCCATTGAGAAGGGACCCTTCGACCAGGCAAGGTAGTAAGCCTGGCGGGCCGAAGCCCAACGATTGATGTCGGACATTCGTATATGTGTTAGAATCGTTGTAAACTCTCATAGCGCGATACAGGATTTATTGTTGTTGCTTCACTCCGATAGATGGCGCTTTACTTATTTGCCATATTGCGAGTAATAGTCGCTACATTATCATTGAATCTTTTCATCACGAAAATAAAACTAAAAGTGAGAAACGAAACAATTGGTACACGATCCGAGAGAGCGTCGACCGTCAAACCTTGACACTGCTCTAGCGACCGCGACCGCGAACGCGATCAATTTTATTACGACAACGACTGCGACCAGTCGCCGGCTATATTTCAATCATCGCGCTGTACAGTCGCGGCTAATAGACGTTTATGCGATCTCCAATAAATGATTGACGAGCTTCGTGAATAAATTCGAGATGTTATATTATTAGTAATTTTGGCAATTTTTAAAGTGGTTGAGTGGTTTCTTTACTGATATAAATTTAATGTTGATAGAGTTATATAATATACTCCAGTGTCTCATTGGTATAGCAATCGTAAAAGCGGCTGTGAGACGTGAGGCCTTGGGTACAATTACCAGATTGGGCACAAAGTTAGAAAAAATCTTAATAACAACTTGATAATTGTGCCCGTTAGATGGCAATAAGTTCGCCCCCTATTACATGGGACTTAATAACACCATCGGCGAAATATGGGTGTAGATACTTACACTTCAGCCTAACCCTTCAATAAAACAAGTGTGATGTTAATAAATCCAACTTATTAAAATAAGCTTCTTCAAGCGAGACATCCAAATGTGAAATAGGCGCATAAAGTTCTTAAACCACTTTAACAGGGTTAAGTGATTGAAAAAGGTTCTAAGACGCTATCGAAATGTGAAATACAAACATAAAATTCAAATTCAAATATCTGTTTCATCAACTCCACTTATAACTGAGCAGGTTACTTTGTAAGCTAATAAACATGGCCCATTACAATTATGTATTTCATTTGATTATTCTGAGTACCTATGACGTATTCGATGAAGACTCGAAGACCCAGCGTGAGATCTTGCGAGCCGACCCGATCCATTACTTACATTAAGAGACATAGGGTTGCCGATTGAGGCCTCTATGTTTTTTTAAACGTTGCTGCCTATAATAATTCCTGTATCGTAAGTGGCTTTACATACACAAATATTCACATGCAAAAAATAACCAAACCCGGAACAATCTGTGGATCGTACAAATATTTGTTCCACGCGGGGATCGAACGTGTGATACGTAGCGCAGAAAATCAATCTTTCACGAAACGATTGCCACTACAGTAGGTACTACTCTGCTCTATACTAAATATGGATTTATTATGTCTCTGTTTTACAAGAATACTAATAAAACTACTACTAATAAGACCTACGGGTCATACGCCTAACGCCGCTAGTAATGGCTACCCATTCTGCCAATGAATTTCAAGACGAAATTAGGAACCTTAAGTTAAGAGTTACGTATGCAAACTTTTAGTAGTAAAATGGAGTTCGTTGAAATGAAATGAAATGAAATGAAATGAAATTATTTATTTTGCAATTAGGATTTTTCAATCACTTTTACACGTCTTTTTTAAACTAGATGGCGTCGGCATTTCCTATGACTATCCCTGAGAAGAAACGCCGAAACAAACTCAGGGGTCAAAGTCTATTTTAAAGTCCAGACAGATTGTATTGATGTAAAGGTTTATGTGAGACAAATATAGGGTGGAATAGCCTTTTGAAGAAAGTGCCATAACTATTTGAGCTAACCTGTCGCAACAGAGTGCAAGCATGCATCAGTTATCGTGAGAATTAATGAAATGAAGAGCGCTCAGCCTAGATCTCACTCACATTTACAATGTATAGCGGTTATATATAAGAACTAATTTCAATTTAAACGACATTACAATAACAAAATAATGAAGTAAATAATATAATAATTAATGGCAAAATTTGTATATAAAAAAAAAGGAAAGGCTAAAGAGCGGCTCAATCCCAAGCGTTTTTGTCATCTAAATAGTCCGAAATTTTATAGTATCCTTTTTTACAAAGTTTAGATTTAATTACAATTTTGAACTTCTTTAATGTTAAATTACGTATATCATTGGGAAGCTTATTGTAAAAGCGTATACATTGTCCCATGAACGAGTTGCTTATTCTGTGGAGGCGCGTAGCATGTACAGCAAGGTTGTGTTTATTCCTAGTGTTCAAAGAATGAGTATCAGACAGTTTGACAAAGTTCGAAATATTTTTATAAATATATATTAAATTTTCAAAAATATATTGTGACATACATTCAACTTTGTCTCTCACAATTACACCCGGAACAACTTTCTGTAGTTCATACAAATATTGTGGAGGAGATTTCTGCACAATATTTCGCTGTCGAATCAATCGAAGGAAACAGTTGGCGCAATGGTCAACTATTGCGCCAACTGTGTCCTCTCAGGGTTCTGTTATAACACGCTGAAAACATCCGGACCGCGTCTTCACTCTTCGTGTGATACGTACATGAAAATTATATTTATAGAACACACACCATTAATATTTCAAGTCTATTTCTTTATGTATAGCACCTGCAATGCATTCTCAGAACGATTGGTACCTACAGAAAAAAAAAGTACCTATTCACATACACTCAAGAAAAATAATCAAATATTATGATCTAACTGACAGCCCTAATGGAAACTAGTAGAAAAGCATGAGAAGAGTCATAAATCTAATCAGGGTTGGCGCCTATTGATGGGTGCGCGCGCGCAGTGACTTCCCCCTCCCTTTCCTCTCTACATCGTACGTACTACACTATTTCTGGACGTATGACTTGACGATCAACATAACAAATGTATCATGTCTTAAATTTATAAGTCGTATTTTTTTTTCGGTCTAGGTTTATAACCGAGACTGATGACATGTGTCTACATGCTCCATAGTCCGGCGATTCTTGACATCCACTACACAAACACCCGCCTCTTTAGGAAACGAACCATCCTACTTGGTATAAACCCGTGATTGGTTCGTCAATACGACCAGCTTTTAAGCTGAGATTCCAAAAGGATATGTAAACATAATAATAATAATAAGCATTTATTTCAGGTAACCCATATAGTGTTAGTAACAATTTTAACTTACCGTGGGTGTACCTGCAATAAGTACCACTCACACGTGAATGATGCTATGTTATAAATAGGATTGAGTCTAATTAAAACAAAGATCTCCGTGGAAAATAAAGCCCATAAATCATAGAAGCCCATGTCCAGCAGAAGAAGTTTACGAGTCGATATGTTATAGAAATATTTATAAAAATACCTATGACACATTGGTTTGGTTGCTACATGCTATAATTCAGTGGTTCCAACGTTTTTTTTTTAATTCTACCCCTCTCTAAAAATAATTTCTGTATCGTGGGTGCGTTACAAATGTTCACATACACAAACATTCAGACCCTGAACAATTATCTGTAGTCATAAATATATATCGTATGTTTCGTGCGGGAATCGATCCCACGGCACGTTGCGTAGCAGTCGACCGCTCAACCACTGCGCCAATCGTGCCGTCAAACTCAAACAGTGTTCCAAATCCAGTTGAAAGTAACCAAGTAGCCAAGTATCGTCAACTTAACGCTTTTTCCGTCGTGTCGTTTCAAGCTAAAACATGGGAATCACTCATGGCGTATAGGAAAGATTAGATAGCAGCGGTAGTATCGAGGCTGACTGCCTAGATTGCTTGTGGGGTGCAAATGTACTGCTGACGCTCACAGAATTCAACTATTCAATAATCTCCGGTAATACGAAAAACCGTTAGAAAAACATCTCCTACTTATAAAAACTTTAAAACATTTTTTTTTTAACGTTGCCCCACACTCGGATTTTCTCCTGTATCGTGGGTACAGTTTACAAACATACATGTCACATGCACACACAACCAGACCCGAAACAACTATCTGTAGATCATACAAATATTTGTTCCGTGCGGGGATCGAACCCGCGACACGTAGCACAGAAAGATAATCGCTTAGCCAATGCGCCAACCGTGCCGTCAAAAGTCTATAAAGTTTGTACAAGCAAAACTTATATTTCTTTTTCTATTACTCGCGTCACTGGAGTAATTAAAGGTGAATGGGCAGCGTTTCCTGCTGTCGGTCGATGCCGCCAGGTGGCGCGTGAGTGGAGGAAATGAAAATAAACTGTCACCTACAACCTCGCTTATACTTAATCAATAAGTACCTGTTGCCTTTGCTAGAGTGCGCACGTGGGCCGAACTTGGAGATAATTAATTTATGATTAATTTAGTTTTATATGAAACAAAGGGCTTCAAAAAATTAAGCTTAAAATTCAAATTTCGATTGAAATTGAAAGTTAGTCTAGTTTAGTATCTAGTTTTAAACCCAGAATTCTTTGAATGGCATCTTTATTTGGTAAATAGATATAATATTCATTATTAAAAGGTTGTACCTTAATCCTTCTCAGCTAAAAATAGTCATGCCCTATTTTCTAGACATAAATACACTGCTTTAAACAGCTAATGTTTCTAAAATATCTCAACTATGTTCTAAACCAACTAACCTACTCCGGGATAGCACCCATGTACAGTCAAAATGTGCTAAAGAGGTAGAGGTAGACGAGATAAAAGCGGTGTCAGGATAGACAAAAAAAGCCTTCAAATTGCTATCAGTTATCTATTATAAGTGTTAAAATATAGTTGACCCTTGAAGGCCTTTAGAGGATACTCGACTAGACAGTTATTATTAATCAAATATTTACCAATATACACCCATAGCAACCCGAGTCCGGTCCTTCCCTCAAGTACTCTTCGCCCGCAGTGCATCTTGTTGCAACACTCACGTCGCGCAGGCGCAGTAATGTTCTACAAGTTGTTTATCGTCATAACATTTTATATGAACGCAGCGGTGACGCGCGTTTTATATGTAAGAGCTATTTCACACCGCGCGTACGTTAGGAACCGCGACGGGTGGCACGTATCTATGGACCCACCTATATTGTATTAAGTATTTTATGAACTGATTCAGATTTTAACATGCAATTAATTTTAATTTTAATCTTGAATGCTGTAGAATGAACACGTGATAATAGTTATTAATAAAATACATATTTATAATGAATTAAATAAGATACTTTAGTTAAAAATGTGATTTCACCACAGAAGAATAACATATTTGGCAAAAAAATAAGACAAATATATCGTATATATTATATACCCAATGTTTTTTGACAATACTAATACTCCTTTGTCCCAAATAGGGCTAGGTCAATATTTTGAGTATATTTTTATCAATATACTACCCCCCGTACCTATTCATAAATCGTGTTATACAACTGTAATTACCAAAATGGTTTTAAAGTCTGATGTCACATTTAAATATGAAAATGATTTATAATTTTCTAAAATTTTATAATAAGTAGCTCTATATATCGCCAGGTTAGAGGAAAAACCAACTAACCAACCATGAAAAAATCGTCTAAATCGATCGAATCGTCGAAATCAAAATCGTCAATAAATTAAAGATAAAGCATAATACCGCTGTTTTAGAGGTTTTTCCTCTAAAACAGCTACAGAAACTAATATCTAAAACTAATAAACTAATATCTAAAACAGATATTATGTTTATAAAAATTGGTGTGTACTTACACACAACAATATCACAATTCTCCATCCCATTCGGAAACACGTACAATGCACATCTAGTCAGTGCGTTTGTTACCCCACGCACAACAAGCCAAGTGTTAGAAGCTCTCGGGTATTGCAGCTTAGTGTTAGCAGTCGTTATTTATTTGACCAAGTCGAGCCGTTTCCTGTTTCACAATAACACAAAATTTGTTGTACGAATCTATTTGATCTTATCTGCTTATATGATTTTTCGATTGTGCATACTGTAAGAAACACATTTAAATGAGAAGTAGGTTTCTACGGCATGATGGCAAATAGCTTAGAATCTTTAATATTATTATTTCATTTTTTGTGAAGTCAATCTATCAAGACATTCAATTAAAAGTTGAACTCTGCAAAGTTACCCAATCTCGTATAAACACTGTTATATCGTACAATTTTGATATGTAAAAAACGTAAATGTATTCAAGAACTGATTGACTGACTGTCGCATTGTTGCTTTACCTTTTGTATTACTAGTTCGTACTCAGTTCGTAGTAGACCTACTTCCGTTCCCGACGCGTGAGATCCGGCTCGAAGGACCAAAATAATGTGATGTATGGGACTGTTAACTGACAGTAGGAAGTTAAACAAAGTTGAATATGCGGTATATAATGTACTATCATCTGCTTAGCCTTTTTCCAACTACATTGAGGTCGGCTTCCAGTCAGGTTGCGGCTGAATATTCGACAGATCTGTGCGGTAGCAATGAGCCCCTCTCTATGTATAATGTACAAATCATTTTAAAATAAATATTACTTTATCAACGCAACAAATATTTGAATGGATGTTTTTATCTCTTAAGATTCCAACCCAAATAGCCACGATATCCCAAAATAACAATAACTAGCAGTCGAACGCTCAACCACTGCGCAATCCTCGCTGTCAATTTAAATCATTGGGACGAAAATTAATTGCCGAGCATTCTTTTGCTAAGAATTATACATAAGACAGTTATCTAATACATACCATGCTATTTACTAGGTACACCTACACCGTACCAGACACAGGCGGCAAGGCGCCGGATTGTATCTATCCGCGTCCTATGTCATCCCCGGAGGAGAGGGCTCCGGAGCGTGGGGGGAATGGGGCGAGGTGTCCCCTTGCTCTAGAACCTGCGGAGGAGGTGTGGCCAGTCAGAAGAGAATATGTCTGCAGTTAGGGTAAGACTTCAAAATATGCATCGTCTTTATCATCATTATTCACAGTCCGAAGTTACTCACTGCCCACTATATACTACTACACTCTTATAATATGGTGGATAGACCAAAAATGTATGCTTTGGCAGTAGGCCCTGTTTATTTCGACTATAGTTTGCGACTTCCTCCTTACAAAATTGTATGATATTTATGTCTCCAGCCCAGACGGCCAGCCTCAGTGTTCGGGAGGCGACACGAAGTACTTCTCATGTCAAACGCAGGACTGTCCTGGCGGCGCCACTGACTTCAGGGCAGAGCAATGTTCCGAGTTTGACGACAAAGAATTTAGGGGTTACAAGTACAAGTAAGTTATTATTTTACTTTTTTTGTCATCCCTCCGCCTGTAGTAGACGGAGGGATGTGCCGGAATCTTACCAGCTAAACTCACTTCGGGCCACTTCGGCAGCTTATGGTGGGCCTGGGCAACTCTAAGGAAACCATGCCGAAGCTCAACACGGCCTCTTAAATCTATGCTTCATTGAAATGATGATGTTTTTTAGAATATTTACCGATTCGTGAATTCGAATCCAGGATCTCACAGCATCAAGTCAAACCCTTATATTTCCCTTAAAAGTTCCACCCTTAACTAGTATTTATTACTCAGCTGGGTGCCCTACACCAAGGCTCCGCACCCTTGCGAGCTGAACTGCATGCCACATGGGGAGCGCTTCTACTTCCGCCACAAATCCAAGGTTATCGATGGCACCAGGTGCAACGACGAGTCTTTCGACGTATGCGTCAACGGCGCTTGTCAGGTAAATTATCTAAGTCGAATATTCAATTAGGCCTTAGCAGGTTCTTTCAAAACGTCGTCGTGATTCTAGGTGCACGGGTCCATAATAGGGACAGGCTTTATAGAGAAGAGACCGGCAAGAATCTCCATAAAAATACATTAAATATTTTAAAGTGTCTCCATACTCATATCTATATGTTACATGGCTATCATAAATATGCTTAATTTACATTAGAAAAAAAATTTAAACTTCATTATCATCAACGTCTTAATGTTGGCGCAGCGGTTGACTGCTGCGCTAAGTGTGATGGGTTCGATTCCCGCACGGTACAAATATTTGTATGACTTCCAGATAGTTCCGGGTCTGGATGTCTGTGCATGTTAACATTTGTCTTTGTAAACGAACCTACAATACAGAATATATTTCGAGTGATGACGTTTTTTTTAACGTCACCTTTTAATGAAAATGTTGTTTATTAATATAAATGAACGTTTTCATCCACCAGCCTGTTGGTTGCGACATGATGCTGGGCTCCAACGCCCGCGAGGACAAGTGTCGGGAGTGCCGCGGCAACGGCGCCAACTGTCACACCACCGACGGCCTCTTCGACTCACAGGACCTGATGAAAGGTAGAGGGCATACAACATAATAAACGCACAACCCGAAAGTTGATTATTAAGAAACTGTTTATAGGTAATTTTTAAATTCTAAACTAATTAAAATGCTGTAAATTACGGTCACTCCTTTGTTAACCTATTTGATGACTATTATAACTCGTCAGACTTTTTGTGTTTTCTGAGGCACGGAGGAGTCTCGATTTGTAAAAAATGGTCACCCATCCAAAGACTGACCACAGCAAGCGCTGCTTTACCTCGCAGATCAACCGATCTGCCCGATATCATGTTTCTACATTTACTTACCTATTGTGTACTAAATATAATCAACACATGTTTCGATTTCAGGATATAACGACATCTTGCTGATTCCAGAAGGCTCAACCACTATTATTATTGGAGAAATCGCACCTTCCAATAATTATTTAGGTAAGTGTTACCTTACTGAACCTTACCGACTCGACCTGAGTCCTGGTCTCGAGTTCAAAATCCAGTACGAATAAGCACTTTCAGTAAGGCTCAATTCGCCCCAAAAAAAAAGGCAATTTTGTTCAGCTGTTCTCAAGTGATACGCTTACCAATGAAGAGCATTTAATTTTTATTTATACATAAATATAGATGACATACAGATCTATCACCCACATTTCCAATCCTACGGGCTACTACTGAGAATTTTACCTAATGTAAACCTCAATACCTTCACGCGATCTGGGAATCCAACCGAGAAATTCACTAAACTTCTAAACTATTTCAGCGTTAAGAGCCAAGAATGGGACATACTACCTGAACGGTCACTACCACATCGACTTCCCGAGGAGTATCATGATCGCGGGCGCACTGTGGTACTACGAACGCAGTCAGCAAGGTTACCCCGCGCCTGACAAGCTGCGCTGCTTGGGGCCTACCACCGAACCGCTTTATCTTTCTGTATGTCAATCATTTGATTCTTTACCCTTTTCATATCCAACTATTCTCTGCTTAGCGGACAGGGAAGGCTACGAAGTTGTCCCACACTAACTCCATTGTAAGGAGGTCACAACATCGCCCACTGGCCTACACGAAAATACGTAGAAATTTTAAAGTTGCTTTTGAGGGTCCTTGTAAAGTTAATTTCCCAGGGACCATCTGGATATCGTCGTGAATGACGTAGACCTACACTGTTTTTGAATTCAACGTATGAGAACCCTGAATTCGCCATACCAGATGAAAAAATATCCTCCAAGGAACGCGCTTGCTAGAAAACCCGATAAGTTTCATTTATTAATCTCTGTATATAAATATTTTCTGTTTAGCTTCTCCTTCAAGAAGATAACGTGGGCATCCAGTACGAATACAGCGTGCCTAACGAATCTGCTCCTCCGACTAACAAGCGATACAACTGGGTGCACGAAGACTTCACGCCCTGCAGCGTCACCTGTGGTGGAGGTGAGCATTACTCGCTTCTACTATATTAGGGTCGGTATGTATTCTACCGTGATAGGTACATACTGTATCAGTAATATAAGAAATTAATTAAGACCAGCCTTAACAGATCATTGCATAAAACATTACGTATAATTTTAAACTTTTTTCAGGCTTTCAAACTCGCAACGTCACATGCCGGTCACGAGAAGAGCTGGAGATTGTAGACGATGGTCTGTGTGATGAGGGTCTGAAGCCCCCCACCAACCAATCGTGCAGCCCCGACCCCTGTCCCGCGCAGTGGGTGGAGGGCCCCTGGGGAGAATGCTCTAAGCGATGCGGCAGCGGAGGTGTCCAATCGAGGGAAGTCACCTGCCAGAAGATTATTGCTAATGGGTGAGTTGGTAATTTAAGTCAGCCACAGTCACAGTATAATGATTTCGGGTGTTAGATGGAAATGAGGAAGAAATCAATCACAAAAAATTTCACCTGCGTTTACCGTTGTGCCTTGTATACGTAAGACTTCTCCACAACAGCTAGCCCTCAACGATATAGAAGTGGAGGCCGAAATCCGGTCACTGACGATTTTCTAATGCAATTGACATGCCTCTTCACGGCAGGCCCCGCCCTGGCAATACTCTGGATCTCCACGGCAGGATATGGAAGGCATTGGAAAAAGAAGACATTAAAAATACATTTCTTGTGTGTGCAGTTACTCGTCTATAGTAGCTGACAAGGAGTGCTTCGACCTGTTGGGCCCGAAGCCAAAGCTATTCCAGGAGTGCAACGAAGACGCACCTTGCCCCACCTGGTTCGTGGGTCATTGGAAACCGGTAAGCCCACGCTGTCAAAAGGCTTTAAACTTGAAAAACTACTATTTTACAATATATCAAACAAAACGTGGAAATTTCAAGAGATTTCCACTCAAATATTCAAACTCAAGAGTTTAAGCATTATTTACTTAATCTTTTACCATTCAAAACGGAGAGCATATAACTTACATTGTTTTAATATCGATTGAATAAACGATTTAATGTAAATATTTTAAAACAGGAAAAGTTTTTCTCTTACAATGAATCCTTTGGACCATTATCAGCTGAAACATCCCTGTCTTTATCCTCCCTTATTTTCTCCACTAGTGTAACAAGCTCTGCGATGAAGGCATGCAGACGAGGCAAGTTGTTTGCTACCAGAAGAAAAACGGACGTATCGAAGTGCTGGATGATAAGGACTGTACCGATGAGAAGCCGGAGGAAGCGAAGCCTTGCCTGCTGCAGCCTTGTGAAGGGGTCGACTGGATTGCTTCCAACTGGTCTGGAGTGAGTTCACAAAAGTTGTAGCAGTAGGCCCAATGTATATACATCTAAGATGGCATGTTTTACAAGAATTTCGTAAAAGTAGTAAACATCTGATATCTATTTATGTTTTTAATTTTATCTCGGATTGATAGTTTGGCTTTATTTAGAAAAGAAAAATAACTTTGTGAAAGTTAAGGGTGAAATGCATGACGATCTACTTATCACTTTTAAAAAAACAAGTTATTTATTTCTTTATCTCTTTATTTCTTAACTTACATCCACTTAAAATAAATCTGTCTTTTCTTTAAGGTAATATTTTAGGTTGCAATTCAGGTTCCCAGTATACAGGCTTTCATAGTTTGTATCTGTAGTTATAAATGTAATATGATCTATAAAATAAATAAACGCTCTATTTTTATAACTTTAGTATTTTGCTTGTGTGCTTTTATGCAGAACGTAGCACCTGTAGAATTTTAATGTTCTGAGTATAAAACCCAGGTAGGTAATCTATATCGGCAGCTGCGCTTGGGCCTCTAAATGTGTTGGTCACATCTAGAGGCACCAAGCCCACACGGTAAAAGATTTCCAATTTTTACTTTGTTCTTTCTTTATTCATCTCTCTGTGTTAATAAATGTTTGTTTTTACTTCTGATATTTTCCATTATTAAGGACGATCTACTTATGGAGAAGGTTTTTTCAACATTGCCTTTTTGGATGCATTTACAAAATTAATTTATACTATCATTATATCGTAATAGCTCTTATGTTACTATAAACTAAACTGTTCTGTTAAGATTTTTTACTATTTTTCACACAATATCTTTATTTTCCAGTGTGACACCTGCCTATCTAAAGTCCGTACGCGTACAGTGTTGTGCGTAACAAAAGACCGAGAAGTGCTGAACGATACCTTCTGCGAATACCACCGGCGGCCTGTCGACCAAGAGGAATGTGACAAAGACAAGCTGCCGCCCTGCGAAGTGCAGTGGTACGCCACGCAGTGGAGCAAGGTATCATCTTATAATGAAGATCTCTACATCTCACTGATTCAGTGTCTCCTGTCTTTCCACTACGCCACGAGTGATTCCCATGTGACGCCTTGTGAGAACACAACAGAAATTTTGAAAAAAAAAAAACGTATTTATGACTCAAGCTGAAAGGTTTATAGATGCTGTTAGCTGGTGGAAATCGTGTTTAAAGTTCCATGTTTAGTAGTAGAGTTCCATGTTACCATTTCCACTGGGCGGTACTTTGGTCCTATCTAATAACTGTGCGTAAGCGTACTTGTGATCCGAATTATTTATATATTCGTTAGTATAGCGTCCTCTAGTGAGGACGCCCTGCTATATTGCCCACATTAGTAGAAGTTCCAGTGGGTTTTTCAATTTTTACATTTCTATGTTCAGTGGTGTAGTATAGATTATGTTCTTGTTACTAACAGTGTTCAGCAGACTGCGGCGATGGTGTGAAGACCAGGAAGGTATTCTGCGGCCTCTACGATGGATATAACGTGTCAGTTGTGGAAGACGCCCTCTGCGCCGACCTGCCCAAGTACAACGATACCAAGCCTTGCACTGTACCCAAGGACAAATGCCCCTCGCAATGGTTCGCTGGACCCTGGTCTAATGTAAGTGAATATTAAAAACTTTCTGAAATAATTTCGATATGTTGAAATTCACTTTTGTCTCAAATAATATTGTTAAACTTTGGGTTGATTGATATCCTGAGATATCATTGCGTGGACTTTGAAGGGGTTATATTTGTAATCTTTTACGCCAGATTTCCACAAGTTTTTATACCCTCTAGATACCGTCATCAATCCCTAGGAAAATTTAGTTTTAGAACTGCGGTCGCCATTGTTAATGCGCCCCTCTACACCAAGGACTATTATTTACACCTATACATATATTGTGATGACAGTGTACCAAACCGTGCGGCGGGGGTGAGCAGTACCGGCTCGTGATGTGCTTCCAAGGTAACGAGAGACGAAAGGATTGTGACTTCGACAAGTATCTCGACTCCACGCAGTCCTGCAACAAGGGACCTTGCGACAAAGGTAATAGAAATCATTATTTTAACCGACTCTTTCTTATAATCCAATTCTCTTCTCGAAGGGTTATTTGTAGCTATTTGTTTCTTTTTCTGGTGAGTCAGCATGAGGTATCACATAGGTATCGCTCATTCCTTAGTGGGAAACTAAGGCAGGATTGGTGGTATCGAGGTTGACTGACCGGGGTACGCCACACTAACTGAAACTTTACCTCCAACTTTGACCTTCAGGACGCGGAATTTTATCTTGGCTGCAACTTCAAGGTTAAAAACTGTAACCACCCATTTATTTCGATTACAGACGAGACTCTGCCGGTAGACTCCAAGTCAACGCCTATCATGGATGAGGAGGAGTGTGACTATGATACTGACTACCCAGAAGTTGGTCTGGATGCAGACTCCTCAGTCACCGCGGTATGTTGATGTTGTATACTCCTCGTTAATAGAAATGCCCGATAGGACACATGAGATACCTACTTCAAAAAGATTAATTATGAATAATATAAGACCTTCCTCTGTCGAGCTTGCACCAGTTATCACATAGTAATCGCTCATGCCGTAGTAGAAAGATTAGCCAGTCAGCAATGGTGGTATACAGATTGCCGAGGGTTCGCTTGCCGAGGGTTCGCCTGACGAACATTTGTGGTGGCTCTTTGCTTGCATTAAGATAAGATAAAATGTTTTTATTCATGTATACCATATACGGATACTTAAGAATAGTCAGACTCTAGGTGCCATGTTCCAAGGTATAGAGTTCAAATGGAGAAGGGCAAGAAATTCCAATGTATGGATGTATGTAGGTGCTTGTTCGTCCGTCCAAAAATAGAGTCCATCGAAAGTCTGTCTAACAAATTTAATATTTTCAGCTTGACATGATGCTCAGCGACAGCCCTGCTTCTGGTAAGTGTAACTTTATACTAATTAAAACTACATATTAATTGGATGTCCGGGACATCAATTATGAGTTTAAAAAACCATACACGCGTGTGACTATCGAATATTATTAATGTAAAATTTGTTTAGTATAGTAGCCGCTAGAGGCGCTGCGCTTGGATTTTTACTTATAACAGGTATATACATATTTAACATCATCATCAGCCAGAAGACGTCCACTGCTGAACGAAGGCCTCCCCCAAAGGGCTTTGCCATAATCCCCACGCTTGGCAGGCGGCTTAGGGATCGCAGTGGTTCACCGATTAGTGAGAGGACGCTGCTGCCCGTCCTCCGGTGTCTGGCCGCAGTTTTAGGACGTACCCGGGTCCGTATTTAAAATACGTTTCTTTTATTCGCAGGCTACGCCGAGTTGGAAGCTACGTTAACCGCAGAGTCCGGATCTGGATTCGGTATGAATAATGTTTAATTCAGAACAACTGATAGCGTATTATTTCTTTAATAATCCTTCCATTACGTACAGCTTATTCCTGTCCCACATCTGGACAGTTTTCTATTTACATAATGAGCCACAATATACTTCTTGGACTCAATGGCTACGCCACTTTAACTGATCTTGCCTTGAATACAATAAAAGTCGCCAAAATAAAAATAGTTAAAATAGTCGAAATAATCGGTGATATCTAGCTTTTGACTGCCTTATTGGTATAGTGGTCGCCAGCGCGATTGCTGAGCGTGAGGTCCTGGGTTCAATTTCTGGGTCAAGCAAAATGTTATTGGGTTTTTCTGTATAGAAATTCAGTAGAAGCACAGAGTTTGGAACTGTGCCCGGTTGATGGCAATAATCTCGCTCCCTATTACGTGGGACTGAATAACAGCATCAGCGAAATGTGGGTGCATAATATAGTACACCTCTGTCTAATCTTTCGCGGATTCAGGCGTGATGCTTTGCTATGTTATCGAGCTTTTAATTTTATCATTATTATTATTTCAGATGATTCAAGACACACACCTACATTCGAAGGCTCCGGCGATATGGATACGACCACCGACGATGCCATAACTGACACCGATTACGACAGCACCGAAACTGGTAAACTATTACGGCTTAACCCTACCTCAGCCCAGTGCAAGAAATATCTAAAACCACATCTTATTCAGTCGAATTGATACGAGTCATGGAAAACGCTCGTGTCGTAGGGGGATTACCCTGCCGAATGGTGGGTGCGGTGAATGCGCGAGCGAATCCCATGTCTCCGGCGCAACAGGTATACCGCAAAAACACTGTGTGGTTTTAATCGGTAAAGGTCCGACATCACCCGTCGCTTTCCCTAAGGCGGCGGGTACGCAAGAGCATTTACACTGGCAAAAAAAAAACAAAAGGGAATTACCCCGTGTGCGATAAACTATCTCTGGTTTCATATATCGTGAAGGCTTTACAACCATGTACTTAGGCATTGCAATTGGTCTTTTAGTACTAGTGACATTGGTAGTGGATGTCTCTGGAAAATAACTCCAGTTCTCATAAAAATTTGGCACCAGTGTGTCAGTTTAATCTTCATCTTTCTGAGATATTTCGTGAAACACCATTTTGTCCATCACACTGCACTTATAATCCTACTCTGGCTCAACGTATTGACAAGGTCCAATCCGCTAAAAGGAATGAGTTGTCTGCTTGCTAATAAGCGGATATTTAGACCAATCCTAATTGGAGATATATCTAATCAAGTTAGTTATTTTCCTAAAAAACTACCTAATGAAAATAAGGTCCATTTTAGAGAAATATAAATTTGTCTACAGGAACAAAAGATAAAGATGAAACTACAAAGACGACCATAACGCTACCAAGCGGTAAGCCAATATACCTTTTATTTACCTTGAGTGAAACTTATAAAAGCAGCTTCAAATTCCATAATACATATATAATATTTCTTTTTCTCAACATATAACCCAACATGTTTCATAACATCGATGAAATCTTATGTTTTAGAATCGAGCGATCTGAATGAGACTCTTTCAACTGCTGCTAATGACACAAGATCGAGCTCAAGCGGTATTGAATCATCTAAAGACGTAACAGGTACAACACCTATTAGTGAAACACGTATGACGGAAGAAACTGTTTCAAGCGGCTCCGAAACGGGCGTTACTGAGTCTAGTGTTACTGAAGAAACGGGCAGCACACCTACTGAAGAAACTAATTTAACAAGTTCAGACGAAACTAGCCCAACCAGCATAGGAGAGACTGCCAACACGTCTACTGGTGAAACTGATGAAACCACTCCTACATTGTTCAGTGAAACTATGTCAACGGTAACAGAAGAAACGGAATCCGCTGGTACAGGGGAAACCGTCACTGAAGAAAGCAGCGTTTCTCCCGCTGTTGACGAAACAGAAGCTACTACACTAACTAGTGAAACAGGTTCTGCTTCAAATGAAACTGAAGAAACTGACAGGAGTAGCACTGATGAGATAGCGACAACAGTATCTGGGGAAACTGGATCAACTGACACGGAAACCACAAATTCTTCAGGATCTGGTGGAACTGAAGAAACTAGTATCACTGGTTCTACTGAATCGACAATCACAGAAGAGACAGAATCTACAGTCACCGAAGAGACAGGGTCCACAGTCACAGAAGAGACAGAATCCACAGTCACAGAAGAGACAGAATCTACAGTCACAGAAGAGACATCATCCACAGTTACAGAAGAGACTGAATCGATAGTCACGGAAGAAACTGAGTCCACAGTTACAGACACGGGCTCGACTGACACAGAAGAGACAAGTATTGCAAGTTCCACGGAAGAGACAAGTATTGCAAGTTCCACGGAAGAGACTGGTAGCACACCTACAGCGGAATCCGGATCAACTAGCTCTAATGAAACTGACTCTACAGGTACAACAGTTTTACTAATAAACTAATAAGTTTCGATATTGATTAAACCGATTTTATAACACCATGCTTAAGAAATGTTTTCGCTATATAGGCAAAAAAGAAAATTAGAATACTAAGTTGTATTGTTTAACATTTCGCAGAATCGACCCTCTCCCGCGATGGCGAAACATCAAAATCTACTATTACTCTTCCAACTGGTACGTACCAATAAAGTTACGAACATTAATGCCATAGGTTTTGAAGACTTAAAGTACTACGTTACTACCATCCAGCTATTAGATATTTTACTGTATTTATATGACTTATTCTTAACTATTTTTTTTTGTTTCTATTGACAATGTTTTTTACAACAGAAAATACCGGCTCTACTACAACTGCTATATCAACGGAGTCTTCTGAAACAACTGAGCCTAGTACCGAAAGCTCTGAATCAACTATTGAGACAAGTACATCTTCTGGATCAGAATCTGAAGATTCAGAATCGACTACAGTTGAAACCAGCACGTCTGGATCAGAATCAACCACTGGCTCCAGTTCCTTTGGATCAGAACTTACTACCATTTCTGGATCAACGGAAACGACAGAAGAGGGTTCTACAGTCAGTTCAGAGTCGACGTCTGAAGTGTCTGAAAGTAGTACTTCGAGCTCAACTGAGGGTACTGAATCAAGCACAGCGTCAGGATCAGAATCTACTGATGAGTCGACAGAACCTAGCACCACCATCGGCGCAGAATCAACTACGGGAGAAACGATACAGTCTACCGTTTCTGGAGGTACTTATTTTCTTGTAATTAATATTTGTTACAAAGCAAGCATAGTGCCGCTCCCCGCCCCCCTAGTTTCTAAGGTTATGCAGTAATCATAGAAAAATAAAATCGCGTGCAGCTGACAAGACAGATAAGTGACTGAGATATCATATCTGTCAAAAATCCAAGATCTAGTACTAATATAAAAAGTTATTAAAAAAGGTAAACTACTTACATCATTATCAACTGCCTAGCCTTTTTCCCAACTACATTGGGGTCGGCTTCAAATCTAACCGGTTGCTGCTGAATATCAGTATTTTACACGGAGCGACTGCCTTCTGACCTCCATCACTCAATTACTGGGAGATACTGATACTCTAAGGTGAGACTGGTTTTCAGACTTTTTGGGCTTCTGACACTGGTAACGACTGTCATAGATCTTCACATGACCCCCAGGACCAACTACTTAACGTGTCTTCTGAGGCACGGAGGGGTCTCGATGTCTGAAAAATGGCGTCAAGCGCTGCTTAACCTCGCAGATCGACCAATCTGCGCGGTAGCTATGTAGCTATGAGCCCCTCCCTTAAACTACAACACATATTTAAACTACTTACAATTTGAATTAAATTTATTTAAACTATACACCTTCCCTCATTTTTCAACAGAAACCGATCTTACATCGACAGTATCCATTGAATCCACTGAAGAGGGCAGCACCACTGAGGAAAGTAGCACCAGTGAATCGAGCAGCACGCAAGAGTCCACAGGAACCGATGAATCCACCACATCAGGTTACAGCACTACTGAAAGCACAGAAAGTACTGAAGGTATACAAATGGGAATAAGAATTGTTATTAAAAAATGTACTTCGACACAGCTTACGATACGTAGTTGTTCTAAGCCGCCCGAAGTCTACGTGACGTAATGGATTTCGTTGAGCTTAGTTCACACAACTCAGCTCAGGTGTAATATGTAATATACCAAAAATTCTTGTGCCCCAGTAAATCTTATTTACGAATGGTCCATTAATTATACTTTACATTGTTTCAGAGTCCGGAAGCACAGCGGCGGATCTGTCAACTACAGAAGGGTCTACAACTGAAGGCATTCCGCTCTCTACTGGCAAGAGTACGTATTCATTCTTATATCTATTATTTAGCTTTTTGTCGGTAAACGATACATACATTTACAAGACGATTAAAGTAAGAATGACAGTGGCAGCTGTTTTGAAAGTAACCGTTTACCGTAGTATGAACCCTTCTGATCACATAATCAGAAGGAATGAAAAGCATATTTTTTTGATTGACTTTGAATTGATTGCCCTGAGCTCCATTATCGTTTCCGTAGACTGAATGTCGGAGTCATCGACACAAACTATTCGAGCGCCACCATGTTATACCGTCGCCAGAGCCCAGTCCCCAATCTGTCGCACCCTCGAGGCCCTCAACGCCCTCCTGATTGAATATCCTGAATGCGATGTGTTTGTTGAGGGATGGAGAGAAATTATACGAGTGTTTGGTGTTTTGCGAGAGAAAGTATGCGAGAGTGTCTACTGTTCCGTGTTAGTTCGGTTCCGTGTTGGTTCCAAAATAATTTTTATGTACTTGTTTGTTATAATATATGTACCTATTATTTCTATGTTAATTAATGTAATTGGTTTTTGTTAATCGTTTTAATTAACTATAAAAATAAATCAAAAATAATATATTAAATTAGGAATCTTGATAACTATAAGAGAGGAAGCAGGCCAAAAAGCGATGTATGGATTGAGTGAAACGTGTCATGAATGTGAAGAAAGTGGACTTAAAGATGACGTTAAGATAGGTCAGAAAGAATAATATATTTAGACTCTCTAAATCCTACTCCTAAATCATGGTTCTGGTTTTGATTGTGATTTTTGCTTCTATTATTACAGCGACTTGGGGCTTCACACCCTCTATCCGCCCTAAGAAGCCGTTCTGCAGACCACGCAGGAAGCCCAAATGTGACAAGACTAAATTTGGTTGCTGTCCCGACAAGAAAACCACCGCTTTGGGAGCGTTTGATGAAGGTACATTGTTTTCGTCTTTCGTTATCTAATCGTTTTTATTATTCGGCAGTATATACTACCTATTTAACTTCATTGGGCTCAAGAATTTACTACCCAGTAGGCAAGTCTAATTACCTTATGTCGATACCCAGGTTGTCCAAAACCGCAAACCTGCAAGGAGTCCACATACGGATGTTGTCCGGACGGCCTCTCGCCTGCTGAGGGCGACAACAACGAGGGCTGCCCCATCGAACCGTGCGCAGACACGCTGTTCGGATGCTGTCAATCAGATAACAAGACTGCGGCTCAAGGCAACGACCAGGATGGATGCCCACCGCCTCCGCCAGCCTGCCAATCATCCGAGTTCGTAAAACCTTATCTAAACTGAGCCTTTCATTGAATTGCGATAAGTTTCGTTTTGTAACATTGTGTGTAGTCACTAGATATACAATACACTTACTTTATTTGTAGATATGGCTGCTGTGCTGATAACGAATCTGAAGCTACAGGACCAGCGAAGGAAGGATGCCCCGAATCTGGTAAGTATAACTTTGTGATTAAAATTAAAAATCAAACCTTCATACATCGCAGTATGTTAGCGAAAGATTAATTTCTGTTGACTGGAGACCTTTATTACAAAAATGTGCAGCGCGCGCTTAGTCATAATAGCAAAGTACATGCATTCATACATAAATCAGGCGCAATTAATAGTAGTAATTTTTGTGGATTCGTTATAAACCTCTTACAACAAAATTAATGTTTTAATACAAAAATTAATTAATTGAAAGATTCTCGGATTTTATTTCACAATTTCATTTCCAATGAGAAACTAAAAGAAGTGTTTTAAGAGAACGACAACGTTGGGCTTATGTCTTCCTACCAGAAACCACGACCACGGCTGCGGACACAGAAACAACATCGGAGACTAGCGAATCCAGCGAAGCCAGTACATCAAGCGAATTTAGCGAAGGTAGCGAGGGCACAACCGAGGCCACAGGCTCCACCAGCCTTGAGCCTTGCGCAGAGTTCAAATTCGGATGTTGCTTCGACAACGAGACCGAAGCCCCAGGTCCTGATGGGCAGGGATGCCCCTGCAATGCTACTCAGTTTGGTTGCTGTCCTGATGGCGTGTCACCCGGTAAACAAATTCACAAAAGTCCATTTGTAAATCCATTAATTTTAAGGATTATTTATCATATTTTATTTTCTCTTTCAGCTAACGGTGCAAACCAAGAGGGCTGTCCAGGACCATGCAGCTCGTCTCAGCACGGTTGCTGCCAGGATGGCATTACTCCTGCTCATGGACCCGACTTAGAAGGTTGCTGCTTACTTCAAGCCTTTGGTTGCTGCCCAGACAACCGCAAGCCGGCTGAAGGACCGCATCTGGAAGGTAATAAAAAGAAAAAAAAATGTTGAGCTCCACTTCTAAGCTTCCAAATTCCTGAAAGTAATATAAACCGGGCCGTTAATTTTCTTGACCACTATCATTGTTGCTTGTTATTTATTAGGCTGTGGATGCCAGTTCGCTCGTCACGGCTGTTGTCCCGACAACGTCACCATCGCGCAAGGACCAGATAACAAGGGCTGCGGGTGTCAATACACTGAACATGGCTGCTGCCCAGACAGGTAACATTTAATTGAACCAAAAGCTATTCTTCATTAGAGGCTCGGACACTGTCGGTTTATAAATATTATATTTTTTTATTTTGTCATTTCTAAACGTTAAAATAGTGTTCGTATAGTGTAAAATTACCGACGACACCTGAGGCCACTAATTTCATTGTTCATTGCCAAGGCAATCAATTCTTTATAATATACTGTGAACTAAAACGCTAACTTTTTACCGTACGTTTTAGGTATATACCTACATACCGACTATCTTCACTAAATTCTACGCGAGATGGATTTAGAACTAAATGTTCGAACTTTTCGTCCGACGTCAAATGGTTAAAACAAACAATTTCTTATTCACCAGGCACACCGAAGCCTCAGGACCTAACAACGAAGGTTGTGGCTGCAACACCTTCCAGTTTGGCTGCTGCGCTGACGGCGTCACCATCGCGAAGGGTCCGGAGCAGCAGGGCTGTCACTGCCGCGACTCTAAGTACGGCTGCTGCGGCGACGGCGAGACTCCTGCTACAGGACCAAACGCTGCAGGATGCGACTGCTCCTCAAGCAAGCACGGATGCTGTCCTGATGGACACACTGAAGCTACCGGACCCAAGTTCCTTGGATGCACTGATGCACCTGAGAATAAACAAGGTAGAATGTGAATGAATTTTAGTCTCCTAATTATCAGTTTTTCGTGCTGGCAACGCAATTTACTTGTTTAGAAATGATCGATGTATTTAATAGCTTAATTTTTTTCTCATTGCAGCTGTATGTAGCATGTCGACGGACCCCGGCTCATGCCACAACTTCACGGCGATGTGGTACTACGACCTGGCTTACGGTGGCTGCTCCCGGTTCTGGTACGGAGGCTGCGAGGGCAACGGCAACCGGTTCGCCACCAAGGAAGACTGCGAAGATGTGTGTGTACAGCCCGCGCCTAAAGGTAAGGATTTTGTGGAAGGAGACTAGCTGGATAAACCTCTGATAAATTATTCCTCTGATAAGTGCAAATAAAAACTTTCATCTTCAAATTAACAGGTAGATAACTTTTATCTGGGCATTGAGAAATCGGGCATGAGTCTAAAAAAGGAACTGTACCAACAATAAATAATCTATGAATAACCAACAGTTTTTACGTAACAACAGTATAATTTTAAAATGATAACCATTTCTGCGCAGATGCGTGCAAGCTACCAAGCGTGAAGGGTCCATGCGACGCTGACTATGTACGCTGGCACTACAACAGCTCGCGGGAGCAGTGCATTCCCTTCAGATACGGAGGTTGTCTGGGCAACGCCAACAACTTTGACACCAGAGATATCTGCCAGAAGCAGTGCGAACCTGATAGGACGGCAGGTAAGGAGTCGGAATTTTCAACCATCTTTGCCAAAAAAAGACAAGTAAGGTTTTGTTTCAGGACTATGGTCATTATCATCATCGCTATTTTCAGATAAGGCAGAGTTGAACTGTAGTACACCTACAGTTTGTCGACATAAGCGATTGAGCCTATGTAATCTAACAAGCACAAATGAATAACAATTTGTCCAACCCGCTTGCGTATTTATTGTTTATATTGAATAAGAAGATGGTGTAGCAAATAGCTTCAATATGCTCCATTGCAACATAAATAAAATACTCGTACTACTTCTCAGGCCAATGCAGCTTGCCAATCGAGCAAGGCTCATGTGCGGGCAACTATAGCCGCTGGGGCTTCAACGCTGAAACCCACCGCTGCGAACAGTTCATCTGGGGAGGCTGCGAGGGCAACTCCAACAGGTTCAGCACCGAGGCAGCTTGCCAGATGCGCTGCACTCCGCCTGGCGTGCTCAAACGTAAGTACTATACCAGGTACAGATTTAGGAATCATTTGGGTTTTTGGTAGTACGTAAGACCTGAATTGAGCACGCCATAGTCAAGACTGCAGTTATATAGATAACCTATGGTCAGGTGAGGTCATAAATTGTCTAGCAGCAATCCCAAATTGTTTGAACACGTATTTTAGACTATATTTAGTCAGATTTGCCTAAATGAGATTAGTCTGTCTGTCTGTCTTGACTATGGTGACCGCACGCTCATAAGGGTTACTAATAACAGTGGAGTGCTAAAATAGTTTTTAGTCTGCATGAAAACTATTTCTGTTTTAACAACTTCGGAAATTCGTCAGTACAGCTCGATAGCTCTAAAGGAGAAGTGTGTTTCCACATGTCAATATTTTATCCAGCTGTTTTGACGAGGTTTTTCATTTATTTGGGAGTTATTTGCAATAAGCTTGCATGGTGTGGGGTGTCACTAAAACTTTTCAATTTAAATTCTAGCTAGAGCTATATTGGTAGATTTTTCTTCCATAACCATAGCGTAATCATACCAAAATATAGAGTTTAGATCCAATAACCACCTATGTTTGTGAAGAAAAATCTATCTTTTAGTTTAATCTAAATTAGTTAACTTTCCTTTCTATTTGTTATAACTGTTTCTTTCTGTGTGGTGACTTTGGCAATGTCTACTAACAACGGGTTGCATACAGCTCAGTGCACAGAGCCCCAAGAGGCTGGCAATTGTTCGGAGAAGGAGGCACTCTGGTCATTCAGTCAGTCGGAGAATCGCTGTGTACCCTTCTACTACACCGGCTGTGGAGGCAACAGTAACAGGTTCGGAGCCAGGGAGGATTGCGAACAGACCTGCCCTAGTGCTTATGGTAAGTAGCAACAAACAACACTATCGGGAAACTTTGTCCAGAAATTTAGCGTTCAGTTGCTTCTATTGGAGCTGCTCACAAAGGTGCACAAAGATAGGTATTTACAGCCGGGCCAAACAGATTTTGAAATTCACAATTATGGAAAATTATTTTTGGTACTACAATCAGGTAAAATTCTGTATAATCTTCTAATTACTGTTTTATGTAGATTTATGTAGATAGTAACGCATTATGTATGGGTGTCTGGTATTGCTTATGTTTTTTTTTTGCATGTTGATTTTCTTCTGCCTCTAACTCGGTAGTTAATTCGTAATTGGGATTTCCCATCGAAATAATATATCGGAACTGGACATATTATTTCGATGGGTTTTCCTTTGTCTTCTATATTGTTCTTATTTTAAAATTTTAACTTTACTGTACCCGTTATGTCATTAATCAAAAATAATGTCAGTATAACGTTTATTGACGTTTATGCTTGACAGAACTTTGTTCCGCGTTTAAAGCGGGTAGTATTCAATTACAATAAAGTACCTTTTTTTTATGTGTTTCTAAATAATGGAATCTTATTGATATTAAACTTCCAGTGCCCGACAAATGCACACTGCCTGCTGAGACCGGCCAGTGCTCCAACTACAGGGAGAAGTGGTTCTATGACACCAGTATCAAGAGGTGAGATGAGCATTTTTACCAATTCAACATACCATTTGCATCTTACGTTATTTTCGTCTTAAATTTTTGCTTAGCGTGATCCTGATTGTTAGTATACTCCAGTTTTCAACTAAATTTTCTCCACTCCATTCTATTTACCATATTCATAATCAAAACTTAGAATGCCTCATTTGTGTAGTGGTCGCACCTGTGACTGCTGAGCGTGAGGTTCTAGGATGGATACCCGGGTCGGGCAAAGTGTTATTGCGTATTTCTGCATGAAAATTCTCAATAGCATTACAAAGTCTGGAACTGGACTCGGTAGATGATAATAGATTTGCCTCCTACGCCACCCACATACGACTTAGGCGTTATAAGCAAAAAATACAGTCAAAATTTATGGAGACGCATTCTATAAGCGCATCTATTAAGTTATGTTCTAATGTTTAAATTCATCGTTATTATCCTTCGGCCTAGATGTCGTCAGTTCTACTACGGCGGTTGTGGCGGCAACGAGAACAACTTCGGCACGGAAGCCGAGTGCCAGAACAGCTGCTCGGAGCTTAGCCTCACCACTACCACGGTCAGGCCCGTGGAGCCGCAGCCTCGACCGCAGCCACAGCACGAACAGCAACCAGAACCAGAACCGGAAAGACCAGGTACGAAGATCAAGATTTTGTTTTATTTGATACGACATGAGCTGCATACATCTGTGTGAATGACTTCCGAAAGACCTCTCGTTCTGTCTTTTGCGGTTAGATTATCTAATAGATAGATTAGCGATATCTCTCTTTCGACATGATATCTAACTTAGATATCATCGCTCCTACCTTTTTCAGACTCGTAATATCAAATTACGCTACGTATTTATCATCAAAACTCTATGAAAATATATTTTTAAAGTCCTGCGCGGAATTTTAGCCTGTCGTTACCTACATAATCATTTCAGTTTGAATATATGTGTTTTCCAGAATTCTGTTTCCTGCCTATTGACTCCGGTCCATGTAATGCTATGGAAACTCGGTACGCGTATGACAGCGACCTCGGCAAATGTAAGACCTTTGAGTACGGAGGCTGCGGTGGCAACCAGAACAACTTCCCTAATGAACAGTTCTGCACCTACTACTGTCACCCGATGCAAGGTATGTTGTAAAACATGCATACAGAAACACAGACAGACATACGGACATAAGGTGCCAAGGTACGACAGTATGTTTAATCTCAAATCCGACAATCGGCACTGCGACCTATTATTTACAATGCCAATTACGACGAGTTGTTCATAGAATCAATGAATTTATTCGCATCACAGTATTAGCCCAACGGCTGACAACATGAGTAGAATATACTAGTACATATCGAACACGGTCAACATGGGCCTTTCTCATTTTGCGCCGCAAAGCTTGGGCCTCTGCCTTCCGCATTTAGCCAATTCAACACTTCAATTAAATGTATTGTTACATGTCTCATTTTGTCATCAGATATCTGCCAGCTGCCAATGCTGTCGGGTCCTTGCAACGAGTCACAAATGCGTTGGTTCTACGATCCGGCCAGTGACTCCTGCAGTCTGTTCACATACGGAGGTTGTGAGGGCAATGCCAATAGGTATGAACAGTTTTACTACGTTTTCTTTCACGTTATCTAAATTGTCTTAAAAGTATAAAAAATCTTATTCTTTTGAGATTAAATCCGGCTTGAAGGACCATTTGATTATTAGATTATATCTAGTATATTGCAAACATATGCTGTATATAACCACAAACAACACTAGGATTTCGATGTACCGTTTGCAAACGTGGCGTACCAGCGACTTTATCAAAGCAGATTTTATATTGGAAATCATTTGATTGAACAACAGCTAATGATAAATAATTATGTTTAGATTCGAGAGTCTCGAAGCTTGCGAGAGCAGATGCAGGACTGGACCCGTGGCGAGCACACTCAGGACCACGATCACCACACCCGCTCCGGCCACAGTCGATATAGTTCGTATACTTTCTGTTAATTTATTAAGCTCGTCTGTGCGACTTCAGTTCAGCGGTTATCTTCGTATAACTAAGTGTTGAATGTAACACTGGATTGATTGAATTAACTACAAATGAGTAACTTTGGTATTCCTAGTGTATATGTATAAACATAATGACTGTTAATATATGTTCTTTTTTACAAAAAAGAATAAATTATTCCAAATTTTTAAATACTTTTTACGTCATGCAGGAGTCGAGAGTACGAGAGAGTGTACCAGCAGCGTGTAGGGTACCGGAGTCTCTCGAAGAGTGCTCGTACGGAGGCACAGTGTGGTACTTCGACCAGACGCGTCACGAGTGTGTGTCGCACAACAACCAGGAATCCGGCGCTGGCGCAGCTTGCAGGTACTCCGGCACGTTCACGTCGCAGGAGGCCTGCGAAAGGTCCTGTGGAGCATTCCGAGGAGTTGGTATGTATCTATAAATTAAGTATAGTATGTAAAAAAAAGGAAATTTCTCTTAATTTCAATAACATCCACTATTTGTTAATCGATTTGTGACTGTCTGTTTTTTTTTTTAAGTTTTGTGACTTTAATTTTACGCCAAAATTGCACTATACTTAGGACTAGTTCCGTGGCTTATTGTACTTCGAAGTTTCATTAGAGCAAAGCTAAAGACAAAATAATAAATACTCTGACTGTCTTGCTGTACAGACGTGTGCAAACAACGCGTGGACCCGGGTCCTTGCCAGACGTATGTCACGAAAGTGTACTTCGACGTCGCCTCGGGTCAGTGCCACGAGTTCGCGTACGGCGGCTGCCTTGGAGGCGCCAACCGCTTCTCGACATTTGAAGAGTGCTCACAAGTCTGCAAAGCTGAAATAGGTAGCTGTTGTCTTTGTCTCTTAGCTTTACAGTCCTTTTGTTATCATTTTTGAGCAGTATTGTTGTAATTCGTGTTACTGTCTTGTTTGCTCAGATCCTTGCACGCTGCCTCCTGAGGAGGGCAACTGCTTCTCCTACATCCAACAGTGGTACTACGACGCACCGCGCGGCATATGTAACCAGTTTGTGTACACCGGCTGCAGTGGAAACGAGAACAGGTAAATGTTGTTCTCGTTAGACTACCGGTCCACTTCAGGGCGTCAACCTCTCATGAAAGTAGGTTTTGAATGACAGTCGCAGGTTCGAGGCTGCAATGCAACCTTCTATAGCCGGCAAAGTTGTTATATTACTAGTGTTCAGATAGTTATTCCGGATTCCATCATCAGATGAAAATTCTAAGATTTCTATTCTCTTCCTTCTCCTTCTTTGTGATCAATATTTACATGAATACAAAAATATGACTGGTCCATTTAGATTCGAGACACAACAAGACTGCGAGGCTCGTTGCAAGCGCCCAGGTATCACCACTACCACAGCCGCACCGGAAGTTCCACCACAGGTACAATTTTAACATAACCTTTTTAGTGATATATACTTAAGTATAAGCAGTATCGGAGGATAACTGAATAAACGAATGTAAATACAACGTGTAGCTTATTTAAGATCGAAGGACCTATGTAAGTTAGGTAATTAGGTATAGTATCTTAAAACCTGGGTTAGGTTAAGGCCTATTCCTTCTCATTCTGAGAAGAGACTCTTGCCCAGCAGTGGTACAGTAATGGGTTAAATTTATTATTTATAATCTTAAAACCATTTAAAAAAAAAGGATTGATAGAAACTGTATAATTTAGTTAGCACAGTTTAATGCTTGCGAAAGTTTGGAGAGAGGATCACAAAGATCACCTTCTTTATTTCTGATCAACACTTTAAAATCTATCTTTTTCATTTGTATAGCAAACGGCAGAACTAGAATGCACAACGCCTAGCTCGCTGGCTCCGTGTGGCGAAAACGAGACAGTCTTCTACTACGACTCGGAGCGACGCCAATGCGTGGCCAGCGGCTTCGGAGGCTGCGGACACGCCAACTCCTACAGCACCGAGGAAGAGTGCGAGAGGATGTGCGGAGCCTTCCGCGGACTTGGTGAGGAAGATAGATTTCAAACGATTATTTCAGATACACCTTTCAACCTTTCGACTTTATGTGGGTAGGAAACGGATAATTTAGTACAAACAACTTGCGGGTGGACATTCCTAGCTAACAGGCCTATCCGAACTACTCCAGTTCGACTAAACCAAGTGCAAGGACAACCAAAATACTGCGTATCACGTTTGACTTGCTTCGGCCGCTGCATGGAAACGGCCTCAAAATGATTCCTCCTACAAAGGGTCCAGATTTCCAGCCGGTTATTCACGGCTTGAAGGTTGGTTTATGGTGGTCTTAATGAAATCTGAACCTTCCTATACAGACATATGTGGCGCAAACCTGGACCCCGGTCCATGCCGCGCTTCCATTCCCAAGTTCTACTGGGATTCAATAACGGGCAGCTGTCAGTCCTACGCGTACGGTGGCTGTGCTGGTGGACCCAACCGGTTCTCCACCGTCGATGAGTGCGAGAGGGTCTGCGGAGCCTTTGGACCTGGTGAGTACCAACTTCCCTATAACATAGTCACTAATACTATCTCTGGTTTTGGGACTTCGTAACGTAACACTCTCCTTTTTGCAGTGGAAGTTTCGTCATTCCGAACTGATTCAAGTAATACTTAGTTATCTCACAAATATATCTCAGACTAAATCTTAGCGAAGCATGGTTTTCATCTCCAATTGACCACACAGCTTCATTTGCTGAGTAGAATAGGCCAGCTAACGTAGACTATAACTGCATGTGACTAACCGTGGTGGCAGCGCGGGAGTGCCTGCAGGCCGTAGACACGGGCGTCAGCTGCGACGCGGCGCCGGCGCCCCGCTGGCACTACAGCGCCGCGCACGTGGACTGCGTCGTGTTCGCGTACCTGGGCTGCGGCGGCAACGACAACAACTTCCATTCCTACGACCAGTGCGCCGACGTCTGCAAAGTATCAACAACGAGAGGCGACGGTACTTAGACTCTGCTTTTCGCCGCACGCGGGTGGCAAAATGTCTTCGCTTTCTTCCGTTTAAGTCGCAAGGCTGTAGTAGATTATGAGACTATATGTCCCCCGTGCGCGGTAGGCCTCAAGCGCAATGTGCCATCGTGCATCGCCGTCAATGTCAAAGCCGCTCGTTTTTGAAGTCTTATGATGTCAAACGCTTGTGCACTGTCTGCACTGCTTATGCACGCTTGTATTATCTGTCCTACACCCTCACTGCTATGAACTTTTCTTCTAATCGATTTTGGGCAACTACCCTGTTTTGTCGATAAACTGTTAATGGTCATCGTTGGATATCGTGAAACTTAATCCTTCATCATCTGTAAACGATGATGTGGTTGTTTGTTCGATGTCGTCTGGTGATTGTCAATGAATGATTTGTCTAAGTCTAGAAGTCCGCCTGTACTGTCATGAAGTCCCAATGGTCGTATCTACTGACGTTTTTACAAAAGGAATTAAAGCCTAAAACAAAATGAGATATCTATACATTAATTTTATTATACTCTTGAAATATATTTTAGATTCGAACGAAGTCTTTGCACCTGACTGCGAGATGTTGCGAGAGGAGTGCAATGCTATCATCTGCCAGTTCGGTGTCGACAGGGTTGGAGCAGTTGGCTGTGAGAGGTTTGTGGCATTACTACTTGATACCATAATTTTGTGTTTGCCTTCTATGGAATAACCAGAATGATTATTATTACTTTAGAGTCTAACTGCATTTCCATCTTTATCTAGACTCAGAGGAAGTAAAATCAATAGGGATTTCTAGATCAATAAACAATTCATCATATGAGTTTACCAGATTTTTGTACAATGCGATGACTACTGGTATTCGTATTTAGCTTACGATAACGTCAGCCACAATACTACAATAGGTCAATTATAACGAATGCGGCTTAGGTGTAGGTATGTAATAACACCATACTTAATGTAAACAAATAACTATAAACCTGACGAGTAACCAAGAGATAACATAATTATGACTCATCTATAAGAAATGTTTGTAGAGTGCCTATAGGCAGTGTTATGGGCCCTTTACTACTCCTTCTCTGAAAATATTATTATTATTTATTTATAAAATTTACTTTGCCCCACACTAAGAATAATTTTTATTATAATTGAATAATTTATCGTGGATGCGTTTTCAAACACAAATATTTACATGCACAAACACCCTAACCCGGAACTAGTATTTGTAGGTCATACAAATATTTGTCCCGTGCGGGAATCAAGCATGCAACGCATACTGCACCAGTCGATCGCTCAACCATTGCGCCAACCGTACCGTCATTGTCATACATTCAGATATGAGAATCACGAAATTACAACATACTTGACCAATAATAGGATTTATTATATTCACACACAATTTTGTTTAGACATCAGTAATTTGGGAACAAAAATGAATAATTATTTAATGCTTCATTTACGATATTAAATGAGAGTCAATAAAACGAAAATTAGAAGATTCAAGCAAAGGAATAACATAAACTATTATATAGGCCACTAATATAAAAATATAAGTTATGATTATATATAAGTTTTAATTAAAAAACTTAAGTCGGAAATGTATATATTATGTTGGTAAAATATTGTGTCAATTTTTTTTATATCTATAATTTCCTGATTAACTTTCCTTCATGGTGGATATGGTGATAACGGTGGAAAGCTGATGTTAGACCTACTTGAAGATTTTGCATCGGCGGCGTCTACGACTTATAAAATGCCAATTCATTCTTATTCATTAAATTTATAATATTTAGATGCCTGTGTAAAGAAGACCCATGCACCCGAGCGAACTGCACGTCAAGCGAGCGATGCGTAGCCATCGCCATCCGGGACCTTGACACGCAGGAACCGCAATACTCCACCAGATGTGTCACCGGTAAACATAATACTATACTGACTCATTTCCCCACAATAATTTTTAATTTATTATCCCTCGGGGACTTACCATGAATTATCATATTAGACCTGCATTAACGAATTTGATGAATCGTAACTGAAAGGAATTTAAATGTATTCGATTAGATGATGCCTAGATCATTACTCTTATAACTCTTCTTTGGTGTGGGTTTCTCTTAGTTCATGTAGTTTTAAGTTTAACATAATGGCTCTAAAATGACATTCGTCACATTATGACCAGATCACGAAACGAACGAAGTGTTGGACTGCGAGCAATACGTGGCAGAGTGCTCGAGGTTGCAGTGCCAATATGGGGTGCAGCGCACGCGCACAGCTGATGGCTGCGACCGATGCGCTTGCGTACAGGTCGAGATCGACTGCGAGCCTCTGCAGTTGGAGTGTGCACGACTCAAGTGCACCTACGGCATGGAGAAGAGCACTGGCACTGACGGTTGTGAGAGGTAACTTCAAAGAGAATTACGTCAAATAATTCTCGTTTTTTATAGATTGTATAGACTGGAAACTAGCGGTAATTGACTACGACATAAGTCAATTACTGCTAGCTTCAAAGAGCCAAAAATCCGTTATTTTTGTGACATGAAACTCAAACTACGTACGGTTCGACTATTTGCTAGACTTCCGGCTTCCGACTAGCCGTTACGACAGATGTTTTTTGCGACTGAAAAATCTTAGCTCGGCTTGGCCCGTAAACATAACGCATACTGAACTGCATAATACATAACGTTACCATGAAATGTCACGAGATTTCTGCTATAGTTACCACACAAGAAGGTTTTTAGCACACTGAAGGATGCTGCCTCCGCTCTCGAAGACACCTATCACCAAAAAGGGTCACCATCTTAAATTTTTTGTTAGAACTACACGGTCTTGACTGGTTGATAATAAATTTAACTGTGTTCCATACAGATGCAGGTGCAGTGACCACCCGTGTACCAACCAGCAGTGTGCGGCCGGCGAACGCTGCGTGGCATCGACCTACCATAACGGAATAGACCAGGGGCCCAAGTACACGGCTGAATGCAGAATCAGTATGTACCCATTTGTTATAACAAAGATATAGGTTTTAAGAAGATCCCCTTTTCATCTTCAGAACATGGATTTAGATGATATGTTTTGAAAGATGGATCTCAAAAGTGTCCGTCGAGAACCTGAAATAGTAATGGTACTTGGGAAGGACCAAGGTTAAAATCGGTTCTCCAAACTTCAATGGACTGCCTTATTGGTCTAGCGGTCACAAGTGTGACGTTCTAGGTTCGATTCCTGGATTGGGTAAAGTGTTATTGGGTTTTTCTGTATGGAAATTGTAAGCAGCAGCACTCGCCCCTTATGGGTCTCAATAATGGCATCGACGAAATGTGAGTGGACGTACAATAAAACAATGCTACTTAACCTTTCGGGGAATACAGTCGTGAGGCTATAGTATGTTAATTTAAAGAATTTCGTAATCATCAATATCGCTCTTAAATAAATATCTTCTATAACTCGAAAATAAATTGTACTAAATTATTTTGGTCCTTTTTTTAACCTACAATCCTTGTATATCCAGTTGTGAAGCCCGGTTTCTGCCCTATGGATGAGACCACATCTAACGAGGTGAAGTGTAGACACGAGTGTAACGACGACGCAGACTGCCGAGGAATTGGCAAGTGTTGTCGACGAGGATGCAGCGACCTGTGCTTGGAACCAGAGGAGTCCACCACCGCCCATCCACTCACCACTGCATATGCACCAGGTAATTCGCTGATATGTGAATGTATTTTATTCTCAAAAACTTTAGACTTGTAAAAGTACGAGGTGTGATGTTTCACCCTAGCAAAGGGAGGATTGTCCGACCAGGCGAAGTGATATTGCATGGTGGGCCGAGGCCCGACGGTTGATGTCGGGTGTCTGTCTATACACAACATTCTTTTTAGTATGAACGAAAGCCGAAACACATGTCAAATATTTTTCTATATAGAGGCTGTATAAAAAAATTCAAAAATGTATAATGAAAACTCACAAAGTTACAAGCTTCTTGTGTGTGAGGATTTTTACTGCCTAATTAATCTTGTGGTCGCAATTACGTCTGCTAAACGTGAGGTCCTGGGTTCGATTCCCAGGTCAGGCAAATAGTTTTTCATAGAAATCCTCGGCAGTCTGAAAATCGGAATTTACCCGGTAGTGGTAATAGGATCGCCTCATATTTGGGCATCGGAGAAATATAGTTGTACAACTATAAATACAGCTGTGATGCTATATTGTGTGGGGTTCTATTTGGTTAAATAAAGTAACAAATATATTTTCCCCGACGTGCCAGCACCGCCGCAGGCTGTGGCGCGGCCGGACGTGCCGGTGGCGGCGGCGGAGGGCGGCACGGCCACGCTGCGCTGTCTGTTCCACGGCAACCCGCCGCCCAAGATCACCTGGAGGCGAGGGGAACTCACCGTACGTATATACCTGATGAGAGATTTAAGACATCTATGACTACGGGGGTTACACATTTGTATTCACAGTCTTCTTCTATCGTGTCGGTACGAACTCACGAACACACGAAGTCACTCATGCCGTAATGGAAAGATTAGCCATTCGGTAATGGTGGCAGAGAGGCTAACTGCCCAGGTTGCGCCAGACGACCTCATGTCTCATCACACGTGGAGCTTGTGGATTCCCATGACGTATCATTTGTGATAAACTATTTCTAAAACTAAACCTGATGAAGCATCAGGTCATGTCAAATTCTTATCCGACATCAGTTGCCATGAAAAAATGGGACATCCTCGTATATAACAACGAATATTGGGCCAAGCCTTATAATATTGCCTCCCTGCAGATTGACGGCAGTGTCGGCCGCTACAGGCTGATGTCGGACGGTGCACTGGAGATCGTGTCGCTGTACCGCAACGACACTGGCGTGTACATCTGCGTGGCCGACAACGGACTGGGAGTGGCGCGCCAAGAGATAAACCTGATCGTCAATGGTGAGTGGACCAGGGTGATGGGGACTGAGGGAAAGACGCAAGGTGCTGTGGACTTTGGTTCTGAATTGGTGTCTAAAAAGTGAATTTAAGTAGGGAGGCGCCTTGATAAGGCGAGCCGAAAGAATGAGCATGATATTCTCGCCACAATATGTTTCTCTTTCTGGAAGGGAGATATGGGCTCTATCAAAACCAGGGTGAATGAGCCCGAAAATCTTTCAACTTTTTAAGTAATAAATAACTTGCAAAACTTTTCAAAGTTGAATAAACTAAGATGCTATCTATTGTATGATTTTTAGCAATATCCTACCTTGTTTCGGAAGCATAAGGTCGTAAATGCCTTTATAGAATTTTGAATATCCACAGCAGCTTGCGCCTTTGCAAGCTTGGGTTCTAACATAGAAGTAGTTTGGGAGTTTCAAGTAGTTAGTGGTTTTGTATTGAAAATAGATTAGAACATTAACTGATTGCCTTTATTTCTTTTGGTCTTTTATCTTTGACACTAACTTTTATTTTCTTACTTACCCGAATTTGATAACAAGCGGTTCAATATTTTGTTTCCAAACTCATGAAGAACAAATAATAATAGAGGAATAATTCTAAGTACATATACGTATGTATTTTTTCATGAGTTTGAAACAGAATATCTTTTTGTTTAAATTGTGTCTTATCAAACACCAATTAACGTGAAGGTGCAGAGACGAGTTATTTGTCGGTAAACACCGATACACCGATATCGATAAAGAATCAAAGTTTTGGAGTTTTTCTTAGAAATGTTTTATCATTCAAATTGCATGTCATTTGCAATTAACTTAAATGGATATATGATCACTACATATTATAAAACAAAGTGCCCCCGCCGCGTCTGTCTGTCTGTCTGAACGCGATAAACTCAAAATCTACTGAACGGGTTTTCAAACGGTTGTCACCAATGGACGGAGTGATTAATGAGGAAGGTTTAGAAGTATAATTCATCAAGGTTTTGTGTAAATTGGCTGAAATATGACGATGATTGTTGAAAGTGTCTGAAGAAATCGTGCCGACTGGGAACTCTACTGGCGTGCGCCGAATAAATGCTCGACGTAACAAGATGATACGACACCATGACAGAAAAAAAATGTAATGTAACGTAACGCGAAAATGTAACGCCTACATTTTTATTTTTTTCTGTCTGCTATCCATTCGTAACCGGCCGGGTCGCTAGTATTAAAAAATGAAAAAAAAAAAAAAAACTGAGATAGCATTTTTTTTTTAAAGCGAGATTGCAGCAACCATTTATATTTTATTTTTCTAAGATACTATCTTTTTCGACAACCCCAAAGAAATCGCAGTGTGTAGCTAGATTCTAGATTCTCAGCTACTTGCATGAATTGCAGAATCGGAAATAAAATAGAAGCTTCGGCCAAATAATTCAAATAAGTAAGTTGAACAAACACAACGAAGAGTGCTAATTACAACGATGTTATCTAGTAACACGAGTGTTGTGTTGCTAGATAGTTAAATATATTGTTGGTTAATCGATTGACTGTCAATTACGTTCGTTGACACACATCAGGAGTAATAATAGACAATGCTTGTCATAACGTAATTTAATGAGAAGATATATAACTTCATATTTCAATATTCTAAGAAATATTAAACCTTTCATTTACTTTTACTTTTACTTCTAAGGGATATTAAACTTACTAAGTTTGAATCGTATATATGCCGTTCCCTAAATAAACCACGTATCTAGTTCTAAGTTTCCAATCTATAAGTTTATTCATTTTCTTAAATCTAGGTACCTATCTATTTCTGTTTATTTATCCAGCGGGATATGTAATTTGAAGTTGATACACCAAAACTGTCTCCGTAAACATGCATCGAACGCGAGCATAAACAATATTCTCGAATTTACTGTGAAAGTATTTCGAATTTCACCGTTGGAACAGTGGTTGAAAAATCGACATCTGTGCTGCGTGTCGCGGGTTCGATTTCCACACGGAACAAATATTTTTGTGATCTAGAGATAGTTGTTTCGAGTCTGGGTCTTTGTGAAAGTGTTTGCTGACTCCCCGACTACATAACAGCCATGATACCAAAACAGTATCACTAGATCAATCTATTCGTGCAAACATTACCTTATCAATGTTTTTCACTGCTAATGAGAACACGATAGCTTCTAGCAAACAAAGTAGGCTCTCACTATAGATCGAATGATTAAATTAAGAATTTAGTAGGTTCTACGACTGGTCTAGTGGTCGTAAGCGACTGCTGAGCGTGAGGTCCTGTGTTGGACTCTCGGGTCGAGCAAAGCTTTATTGGGTTTTCCTGTATTGAAATTCTCAGCAGCAGCACAGAGTCTGGAATAATTGTGCCCGGTAGATGAAATGTAAGTGTACAATACTAGATACACCTCTGCCTAACCCTTCGAGGAATACAGGCGTGATGATACTATGTAAGTATACATAGTTATATGTTACGACCTTGACTTTGGCAGTAGATACCAGTTCAACCTATTTCTCGCATCGTAAGAAATATGGCGTATAAGCGAACTTGTGTTCATGGAGAAGGGTAGGAACAGCCAGTGAAATTACTGGTACAAAGCATTCCATCTTCACCCTAAGATCTGCAGTCATATGATAGCTAAGTTGTGATATTCTTCGTCAGCGGTGATTGCTTCCTGTCAACTCATTCGCAACCTTATGCACTCTAGAATTACTGTTGATAATCAAAAAATAGAGATAGCTCATTCATCATCAAGGCCTTTTTCGTCTATTCCAGATGATTGATGGCGTACAGTCTGAAGGACAACGTAGCTCATTAGATGTTATTAATTCGTCTTATCTATTTACCATTTCAGTAATCGGTATAAACACGTGATATTAAATTTCCACGCAAATACTCTTCCGCTATTCTATAAGGTATCTGTATTTACTAGTCGTTAATTCGCGACGACTTAATTAGTAATACATATATCACGTTTTAATGTCGTAATCTTGAGCGTGTCACATCCCTATACTTGACCCATCGTTTGTTTATCTGACCCGCACTCCTCATAAACAAATGAACGATGACCTTACATTATGATAACATAGACTATTAGACCAAATAACGAGCAAACAGAATAAGTCACATATTAAAGAGTATGAATTGAAAAATAACAGATTTTCCAAAAAATAAGAAGTGTTTCATTAAGAGCTGTTAAATTTTCGTCATCTGATAAACAACGGCTTTTCAGGTATACGTATAATAATAATACAATTTAGTTATTTTTTTTGATAATAGGTGGTGTTTATTTAATAAAGCTGCAAAGATGGCAGCAAAAATCTGAGCTAGATACAAAAAAATTATGAACTAAGTTATGGCGCTTTACTAACGTGCGCAAACGCTGCAATCTTTTACAGTCAACAGTCTTTTATCAAAACAGTAACGACTACAACGATTAGTAGGAGTACGACCATTACTCGCGTCGGTCGTGCCACAGTTCGATTTATATCGTGTTATTCCGTATCACTTGCTCTTCTCGATCGGACAGTATGTCACGCGTCTGCCTCCTCACGATCGCCGCGCTACTAGCGTGCGCACGCGCCTACGAAGGTGAACGACACACTTTACACATAAAGCCGCTGGTTGTCATATTTGATTCGTTGTTTTGGGTCTTCTTGAAGTTAAATGCTGTTAGATAAAATGTTCATTGGTCAAGGTATGTTAACTAAAAATGTATCAATTTGACTGGATCTATAAAATTGAGACACCTCAAGATCTCATTTTAGAATCAACTGCAGATTAAACAGTCGGTACTTCTAGAGCTCCCAAAACAACGTGTAACTCCATTTGTAATGTCTTCCCATATAATAATTTTATGCTTAGTAGCCAAAATTAACATAGAGTTTATGAATGTAACCTTCACTCACTAAAATACCAAGGAAACATGGTTTGAGGATGCATTCACAAACTCTAAGTGGTTCGCTAACAATCGGGGGCTGGTTAGATCCGGTGAGGACACCTGTTGGAATCGCTGGCGATGAGAACGCCGTGGTGACCGGCGAGCTGAACAAACCGCTCGTCATTCGCTGCCTGGCATACGGATATCCGCCACCGAACGTATTTTGGTACCGCGACTCCGATGGATCCATGGTGCCCTTCAACGATGGGGTTTACGAAGCGAGAGACAACGTACTGCTCATAAGAAGCCTGGCAATTGAAACTTTGGGAGAGTATACCTGCCAAGCGTACAACGGCGAAGGCAAGGCTGCGTCGTGGGTGGTCGCTGTACAAGCGTATAGGCCTGAAGGCTTCTTCGTTGAACACGAATACTTGGTGCCGCGGCACATGGCCGCCCCGATGGCCAAGACACAGCCGCCCACCACCAGGGAAACCACTAGCACAACAGTCACAACCACTGAAGCACGCATTACGATGTTCACCGGTAAGATTAGGAAATTGTTAACTATATGAATTAATAATCGGTAGCTGATTGTTAGTCTTGCAGTTTTTTCTCTATTGAAAATCAAGAGATACATTCTCTCTCTTTTCATGAGCTCTGATCAAGGAGGTACCTACCGGTCTACTTTTTGTTATTGTTCATGATTGAGGGTGAATTTTGTTAGAAATTAACTAACTTTCACACATTTGAAAGATTATGTAAGTACACTAATTGTAAGACGAACAATCAGCCACTTCACTAATTGTATGGAATGGCTTATCTCTGCATGAAGCATGTTTTTGTATCCGCCTGCATGTTTTCTTCTCGCGATAATTGTTTTTGTTGAGACTTTTAGTAAATAAAATATTTAGAGTTATTGAGAGCAGTCAATGTACAACCGATGTAGTAACTGGTATGTATATAATGATAATGCATTAAATTTTAATAATAAATAGGATAGATAGGGAACTTATTTCTGGGAATTCTGAATGAGAGTCTTATCTCGTTAACAGCGAACAATGATGTAAGTAATTTGAGTAAAAAGTAACACAAAAGTTCAGTTTGTGTATATTGCCTATGTATATATAATTATTATATTATTATTATGTATAAAGTTCATTTTATTCCCACAATGTGTGCTGTACCTACTTATTTTAAATGTCTAAGTGTCTAAGTGTTGGTGAAGGACTTTGCATACCAATGTCTCTCTCAGTCATATTTCTGACTGACAGCTATTTGTCAAATTGCGTCCCTCTAATAGCTATATATGAAACGAGCTTGTACGGTCAGCAAAGAAACAGTTGAGTTTCCGATATCAATATTTTTAACGCGTTTACTGTCTAAGGTATTAAGTTTTCTTTCTTCCTTGGCTCTACAACAATCAATAAACAAACTATAATTTTTATAAAAGATCATTAGATACATATTTGCACATGTTAACCTACTTTCCTTGTTGACTGAATACTGTCTGTCAATGTTATCAGTCAATGTCAATTGGCATCCCTGAAATTACAAATATTCTTACAGTCTTTGAAAATACTTCAGGGTGGCAGTGCAAGTAAGTTGAAAAAGAGCTAATCTACATACATACGTATTTATGAACGTAATGTAACTATCGAGAGGAGTAATGACCTGGGTCAGGGATGGCAAACGAACGGCACGCGTGCTAATAATGGCACGTAACACAATATTTTGACCACGTCACCGATCACAAAATTCATTACGCACTAAGAAAAAAAAAGTGTGGAGGAGGTATTATATGACGATCGAACGCGTCATCTAATCTGCAACAACAGAAGTCACACTAATTTTACTTTAATTTAAATTACGCGATACATAAAAGTTCGCCTACCCTGACCTAGGTTTATGTACTTACAAATATTTATGAATTTGGTCATTTATCATATGGGAAGGTAAGAACGAAACTTCCTGGCCTTAACTCCGATATAAAAAAATACGTAATACCCATGACATCCTTATCACAACGAATACCATAATTAACGTCACCACCATACAACTACCCTCATATTTACATTATTTTACGATAAACAGTGCCTGTCAGTACCCATGTATCGACGCCGTTCACTACGCTGGGCATCGGTGCGGATCTGCGACTGACGTGCGACGTGGACGGATTCCCCGACCCCGAAGTGCACTGGACCAAAGATGGCGCCACCATACAGCCTAACGACAGGATCTCCATCACTGGTAAGTTCCAGCCGATTCCAGTACTTACATTTGATTGGTGCTGACTGGTGTAGAAATTGTATTCTCATATATTTTGCTAGCAGTGGCTGGTTGGTAGATCTCGCCAGCGCGGCTGCCTAGCGAGAAGTATTTGTTCAAAAGATCGGGACCCACGCAATAAATTTTTTTTTTAAAGCCCGTATTGTTCAACTGAAGGTCAAACTGAACTCAAAGCCCGCGGAGAATAGAGATACTCTCTTGCCTTTTAGCTGATACGGACCATTCTTTATTAAAATATAATATAGCGAGTACTTTTATGACCCGTCATAAAAGCCCGAGACTTGACCTGTTTTTATAAAATTAATCAAACACATCAGTACACAGGCACTTAGTAGGGATTTTTCAACACGTATTTGTGCAGTAGGCACATGGCAATCAGCTGTTTTTGACACAATTACTGTGTTACATGCACTGGACCATTATTACCTCGTGCTTAAAGCGTTTACTTGGCAAAAACAGGGCAACTTGTTCAAGGAGTAAAGTTCTTAGGTCGTTATAAGATTTGCTGTTCGAAAATTCAATTAAAAAAATCTATTTCCTATATTGATCTGGGGTTCTCAGTTATTGAAAACTTACCGCCCATGAGTATTATGGTAAAGTTGTCCTCCCTTTTGTGTACTGATATTTTTTAGTTGAAATTTGCGATAGGCGCTAGATAATATGATGATCGCTCAGTATCGTCACCTAAATGTCTTGTATTGTACGTACAGGCAGCACCATCGTGTCCCGGTTGTTGGTGTCACGCTTATCGGTGAGCGACAGTGGTCTATATGGGTGCCACGCGAGCAACGCCTACAGCTCACACTCCGACACCGCGCAGATCAACGTGCAACGTAAGTACAAGTGTCATGTGACATGCAACACGATCGTAAACGTGCCAATGCAACTTAACATTCAACGGTAGATCTATCAAATCTCCTGTCAACTTTTATTTGGTGAATTTTTTGAATCCATCAAATAAAATTGAGGACATGGTTGGCGTAGTGGTCAAGCAATGACTGCTGCTCTACGTGTAGCGGGTTTGATTCCCACGGAACAACCATTTTTATAGTAGATAGCTATATAAGTAGGTAAATCGCACCCACGAAACAGTAATTTATTTCGTGTGAGTAAAAATGCCGCCCCCGACACAAGGTGGACTGATGACATGGTGAAGGTCACGGGAACCCGCTGGATGCGGTCAACACAGGACCGGTCGATGTGGCGATGCTTGGGGGAGGCCTATGTCCTGCAGTAGACGTCTTTCGGCTGAGATAATGATGATGAGTAAAAATAACTGTTTGTACCGAGGGGAAATTGGCCGACTTCACGAGGTCTAATATAACATTGTACTAACAAATTGTGACCTCATTATAAATCTCTCTTATTTTATTTCATGTCTGAATGTATACAATGTTCCCACAGAGTTAGTGGTGCCGGCGAAGTGCACTGACAATCCGTTCTTCGCCAATTGCGATCTGATAGTGCGCAGCAAGTTTTGCAGACACAAGTATTACTCCAAGTAAGTACCTACCATAGATCACGAGGTTAATCGATCAATTAGGTCAATCGATATCATTTCTGCTAGATTATAGCGTTTAATTATCCTTGTTATTGAGTGTCCACTCCATTTCAACTATGTATGTACCATAAATATATATAATAATAAGAATTTTAAGTATAGGTTTACCTGATTTAGCTTTTTTTCATGTATTAACACATGCTATATTTAAAGCTTTATTATTTATTTATATGTTCAGGGGTAATTATTCATTTAATAAATCATATGATATTCGATTTATAGGTATTAGATTTTATATTCTTTTAACTTCTTTATGTATTCTTCTCATACAGCAATTTCTGTATTCAAAAGTAAATTTTTAATTTTGATCCATTCTTATCAGTGTTTTGAAGATTTACATAATATGGAGATTGGCTAAATAATGGGTCATATTTATTTTTAAATGGTCTGTTTGTATTGTTCTTATAATAATGAATAGTCGATAACAATACAACTTTGATCGTTATTTTTACAGTGTGACTTTACACAAGGTTTTGTCAAAGAATATTTTTTGTTTGTATTTTCAGTTATCGTTTTTTATAAGATGTACTCGCGGAGTCATTCTGTAAAAAAATATGGCTGAACGAAACATCTTCAGACCCCTTAATTATTCCTGAAAAAGGTCAATCCTGAACATACATCGTTAATAAAAATATTATCGTTATTTCCATGCACAGAAAACTTTATTATTCTTGTGCTTAGAACACGCCAACTAGAATACTTTGTGTTTCATACTAATTCGTGTTCTAGTAGCAATAGTGCCAGTTGTTTGAATAAGATCAAATACTAATAAAATTGTTTATCACCAGATTCTGTTGTAAGTCGTGTGTGGAGGCTGGGCAGTTGGACCCTCAGGAGGCGGAGCTCCAGGCAGACCAGCCTTACAGGAAGAAGTAGACATCAGCTTCACCAAGATCTTACATAGCATAGTAGCCCAGTACGCGACCGATTCTAAACATTACCGTAATCATAACACCGTAGCCTTAAAATACTACTTAAAAAGTATATTGAAATAATAATATTTCTATTGGAAAAATTGATGGGAATAATTAAAATAAGTGTCTCATGAAACCGTAAAATAATCTCCTATATAATATTTTATTTTTGTGTTAATTCCTTCATGTATTATCGGTCGCTAAACTGGCAAATAATATTGTTATTGTTTCATGTGCCATAAGTGGAATAAGTTAATACTTCAAAGTTGAACTCCCCCGTCGTGGGGCCTACTGTGCGCACGTGAACACGCAATCATACCAATAGATTATAATGTAGATAGTTCAATAATTACTTCAAACTAACATTTATGTAAATAAATATTTAAAATATGTCACAAACTCCATCTGTGATGGAATATTTTTGAGTAATTTTACATTTCTACATAGTAAGTCAGAAAAATATAGTGAATAAATTATTTATGCAATAAGTTGTCTAATAAAGTGAATGTTTAGCTCGTAGGGTAAGGTAGGTTGGCTAGATGAGAAGTCATAATAATATGTTTAAGTGGAATCCTTTTATAATTGTGACAATGTAAATAGATGGACAATAAAAAACGTATTAGCAAAATGTCGTGTTTAATTACCGCTTGTCTGAATTAAATACAAAGCTGAATAATAATAATCATTATAGACACAGTGACCGCGAGGCTCGTTGGATTCCAGCAATAGAACAATGAAAGCTCAGTAGATAACAACTAAATAAAATACATTTACTGTTATAATATATGGGAAGTTGTGAAATAAACAAAAATAAAAAGAAACATTGCGATAACATAAATTTTTATTTACATTCCGAAATTCACAATCAAATATAACAATAAACGACCTACGTCCAACTTACCTGGCAATGAAAGTACAGTGAGAAACACACAACTCTACTGGTGATTTATCTATATACACACAATACATTCACAACATTTCGTCAACCCACCGACCCCGACTGGCAAGTGTGCACCACTTCGCTACAGATAACTTTATTGTCAGCTCGCCACGATACACATCGCGACGATACGACTGAGGTGGCTAGGCCTGTACATAATTTACTACCAAATGGGTTATATATAATTTATATCCTTCGTATAGTTCAGCCGCCTCCGACTACTCTTATAGAGCAATACAGCGATACATATAATAATATATTCTTAGAATACAAAAAAAAATTAAAACAATAAGTTATATACATCAAATTATAATTTCATGTACATAGTTGCATGTCGCCGCGTGCGCACAGCCGCGCCCGACCGACATGCGCAGGCGCAGCGCGCGGCGTGTGACGTCAGTGTGTGGCGGTGCGGCGCGAGACGTCGCGGCGTGCGAGGCTCGACTCTATATACCACACACAAGGTACACAATCGTATAGTTAGCTACAGCAGTCCGTCCGCTGCCTCGGAACATCTCCCGCCGCACGAGGGTTCCCCATTGACTATACATAGCATTAAGTAATGTCTTCGGCCCGTACATCTACTCCTCCTTAAATATCTTACCGGGCGCCGAGCGGGCCCATTTTAGTATCACAATGTGTGTTAAACTAAACAGAGGTCCCACTAAATCCTAAACGCCTACTAAAAAAAACTATAAAAACCGAAATCTTCTACTACAAAATAAAAAGAAAATTCTTTACGAACAATAAACACGCTAGAAACGTATGAGCGGTACGCGGGCGGGCGGGTCCGGGGCGCGTGACGTCACGCAGCCGATGACGCGTGCTAGCTAGGTGTACAGTAAATGCGTCGTCGTGGGAGGTTCCTACTTGTACTTTCATTGTGCGGGCGGCGGCGCGCTCAGTCGAGGACTTGCGAGACGATCTTCTCCATGTCGTGGTCGATCTCGTCGTTGGTGGGCGGCGGCGGCGCCTGCGCAGCCGGCTCGGGCGCAGCCGGTAGCTGGAAGGGCTCGTCCAGCTCCTCCAGCCCCGGCGGCACCGGCAGCTTCGCCAGCTCCTCTTGTAGCTTCACGTAGTGCCGCTGAGGGGAAACATTCACATTATTATTATAAACTTAAAAAAAAACTAGAATACCTAAAATTTTGTGAAATAACTAAGCTAACGACATGCCAACTGAGGATAGTTGAAGGTGTATAAAGCCTTACTGACGAACCTCACCCTGTAGAGGTCGACACACTTCCCCAAAAACAAAGGCATCATTATTTTTTTATAGTATTGTACCTTGAGCGCCATAAGGTTGAGCTGTATGCTCCTCTGCGTCCGCTCGTCACCGCTCTGACCCTCCAGCTCCGTGATCCAGTTCGCCACTGTCTGCATTATCTCGTTGCGTTTTATCCAGAAGTGCGTCTGAATCACCTGGGGAAAGAAAACAATTATTTTAATAACCCGTTCAGTTTTTGTACCCTCTAAATCATGACTTCGTTTCTTGAGGAGTAGACGCAACATTTATTTTTATTCAGTTGAGGAGTGGTGCCACTGCGGTGGTTTTCCAATGAATATATTACTCTTAGTTTTCGTATAATAACGTTTAATTTTCAAGAAAAAAAGAATTGCCTTAAGATAGTAAGTTTTAGGTGTCAAATGACAGCTGCCGTCTATCATGTAAATGTCATTCAAATTTCAAGACATTTCGTTACACCAATTACGAAGAGTACAACACCCAGCTTTCACTGTGTGTGGTTTACCGTATCACTGAACGACGAGGCGCCGCCTAAACAGACGGCAGGATGACCAAACGACTGTCAAACTTATCAATTAAACACCGAAGATCATGGAATCACTATTACGATTATGAGATGACTACACAAATTCAAAACATCTTTCCCAGTACAGAGGCTATGAGCAATAATGTCATCTACACATGTCATGTCACTGACCTCTTTGAAACACGGCTCAGGGTTCCTGAGATGGTCCAGCATGGCCCAGCGCACGCACGCCTGGTAGATGTTTGAGTTGTACTCGAGCGACGCACTGGACCCGACTCGCGTCCCGCGGCTGCGCTCGTAGCCGGGCTCGTTGAAGTACGGCTCCGGGACTAAGATCAGGGACTGGATTGATACCAGCACCTGCAGGGATTAAGTAAAAACATTTGTTCATTCATAAGGTTCATACGCAGTGCACGTTTCGGTGTAGCGCCTACGCCGTAGTCACACGGTACTCATCGATAAATGTAGTAGCATCGGTGAAACCGACGCCCCCGTACGCGGACTGCGTTCGTAGCAGTGACGCGACTACGAACAACACAATATACTCGCACAGAAAGTTTTTCTTGGACATATTCATTATAATATAAACAGCATCAAGAATGATGTGTGGTATGCGTCACCTGTAGGAAGCTGGAGGTGTGCGCGTTCCACTTCTCCTCGGGGCGGCCGTGCCAGGTGTTGAGCACGGAGAGGCACACCTTGCCGTCGTTGTACAGGTTCGGGTTGAAGCGCACGGAGTGTCGGCCCGTGGTCTCCAGGTTGATGAGCATGGGCACCGCGGGGTACTCGGCCGGGAAGTACACGTCCAGCACGAAGCAGCCGTTCGCGTATGGTGTGTCTGATGGACCAGTGATCAGGACCTGGGGACACGAGTAAAAAAAATTATTGTATTTTATCAGAGACTTTTCATTTATTCTTGTCGATGGATTCCATAAGGTGATGTGATTTTGATTAAGCAATATCTATAGTCATTTTAATTTGATCTGTATGAGTAAGGGCATAATATAACCTTCATGACGTCGAGGCGGTCGGCGTCGGTGCGCACGAAGACGGAGGAGGAGTAGGAGAGCGGCAGCGAGGTGGCGAGCGTGGCGGCCTCCTGCGCGAGGCGCTTCATGCGCGCGGGGTGAGCGCGCTCGCCCGCCGCGCGCACGGCGCCCTCGAAGTTGTACGGCACCAGGAAGCGAAACCCGCTCTCCGCACACTCCGCTATCATCTCGAACGTCTCTGTAAGCCGATAACGTGGCTTCAATCAACCGTACCTTTTACGCAATACGATGTTGTTTATTTGGGACAAAAAAAAGTAGATTTTTTATACACTCTAATGACTTTGAATGCTTCAAACGTTCTCCTTGAGCTTTGATATAAAAAAGCCATTTAGACTATGAAAATTACACAAATCTGAACATTTTGACAGATGTACCGGCCTTTTAGATCGGCACATCTACTAAAACAGTCACACTCGAAGTAGCTACGATTGTGATTGGACGAGTATCAAGCAAAGTTATTGTTGTCTTACCGAACTGCATGGTGCGCATAAGTTCGATGTATCTGGCTTCGCGCGACGCTCCGCTGAGCGGCTGCGGCGCGCCGCTGCTGCGTCCGGACTCCGCCTCGTTCTCCGACCGACACATCAGCGCCGACGTCGCCTAACACAACGATATTCATTACATACACGCCATCGTAACATTTTTACCAACATTAACCATGATCCTCGTCTATATTTATCTGCATATTTATTTAATTTATTAACAAAACAACAACGAATTGAAGAATGTTTGTACATCATTCTTCCCTGTCCCAGATATATATACAGATGTATATTATTTTATATATACTATGTCCTCCACACTTTCCTAGTGTATAATTCCTGTATTGTGAGTGCGTTTTATAAACACATATATTCAGACGCACAAACAGACCCGGAACAACTATCTGTGGGTTTAAAAATATTTGCACCGTGGAAATCGAACACACGATACGTAACGCAGCAGTCGATCGCTCAACCATTGCGCCGTACCATCTAATATTATTTATTTTGTTGGAAAGAACATTTTTCGTAGTTACACAGATATCGTGAATAAGTTATTGTTCTGAAGATAAATGGACGTAGCTGTTTAGGTACCTATCAGTATATCGAACAGTGTATATATAACAGTATTTTACGGTAGTACTTGTACAACTCGATCGAGTCAACTCCGCACCTCATTGGAATGCGACGACCCTCCCACTTCCCCGTTCACCTCTCATCGGTCGCCCCGTCGCCTTACTAGAATACTAGAGCGTCGATGTGACGTCACAAGCGCTAGATGCGGAGTCATCTCCATCGGGTTGTAATGTATCTTTCATAATAAATATTTATCCGTCAGCTACTCACTTGTATATCCGCAATAAGCGCGGCTAGTCCCTCGTCCTCTTCCGATAATTCTGAATTACTTGAAGTACTAAATCTTTGGCTATATGTCATTTTACCGAATATATTCTTCTTGCTCATTCTGAAACAATAAGGAGTATCTTAATATACCGTTCACTACATAGTCATGTCATATAACCTTACAAATTGTGAAAAAGTACGTGTCTAGTACGAGTATTCCTCGATATTCAAAAAATTGCTCATACTGGAAATCTTAGCCAGTCAGCATTGGTGATATCGAAGCTGACTGCTCAGTCAGCCCAATGTGCGCTCGTTTTCGATAGGACTTCACACAAATCCGCACATAATTGTTTAACGGTAACTACGATGACACCGACTCGTGTACGTCTTAAAACTGCGGCTAGACACCGGAAGATGGGCAGCAGCGTCCTCTCACTAATCGGTGAACCACTGCGATCCCCAAGCCGCCTGCCAAGCGTGGGGATTATGGCAACCCCCCCTCCCCCTTGGGGGAGGCCTTCGTTCAGCAGTGGACGTCTTCTGGCTGATGATGATGATGATGATGATGAACTACGATTGAGGACTAGGAAAACTCATACTAGGTGTAAGATACTCCTAACCAATAAAGTCGATAAACCATCATAGAACCAATGTAGGATATCAACCTCCTTTCCCTTTTGCCCAAGTTTGGATCAGTTTCATAATATAGTCAAATGATGATACATACCTTAATTTGGTTGCGTATGAGTTAGTAGTCCGGCTCATCATGGCCAACAGTCTTGGCAGTGGCCGTAGCGAGCTGGCCAGGCGGCGCGCGCTCAGCGCGTGCAGTGCGCGTGCGCAACGCAGCACGTGCACGTACAGCGGGATGTGCCGCGACATGTCCAGTACTGAACACAAACGAAAAAGTTTAATCCGGCTGATTAGAAAATGTTGGATCACTTTGATACAATAGTCCTTCGAGGGCTGTCAACATTGCATGGTTATATTATTATGATTATGCCGTTGAATATACCTTACAAAATCGTCTGCGTGTCGAACCCGTACCGAATAATCCCCGCGCTACCCTTCACACATTTTTTCTTAACCTTATTAAGGATGATTTGAGATTTGAGCGTTTGATCTGAGGACCTAAGATATCCTCCGCAGACTACTACAGTGGCAAATCAGGAAAAAAGGAAAGTTTCATCCGAACTACATACCAGAATCATTCCTAAGGTAAGAGCAGATAGCAGGCACAAGTGAGCTGTTGGCGATGAGTTCAACGAACTCGGCCGGCAAGTCGTGAGAGTCGTCAGACTCCTCGTGGTCGGTAGCCTCAGCAGCGCCCTCTTCAGGGGGCCACTTCTCGCCAGGATTCATGTATGACGCTAATACCTGTACAAGAAAAATTACGATTGATTTTCTGTAACATGCATGATATAAATAGGATGCAGATCAACATTTTCTATGATTCGATTCAAACGGAAAAAACTTGGACTTTCCGTATAAGCAACAATGAAAATTCCTGTTTGTATAGACAAAGAAGATAAAAACGACACAGTGTGGATATTAAACAAGTACTGTGCCGTGGAAAATTAACATTGCATCGCATCCTTTGGTGATATTTCATGAGAGTTGTTATTCATCCAAAATTTTGATAGAGCAATCACAAGATCGTCGTACTAGAAGGATTTTACACACGAAATGGTATATATACGTATATATTTTAATAAATATAGGTGCTGTGTGTGTATGTTTACCTGCAGCAGTACGGTGACGTGTTCCTCCTCGGTGCGTTGTCTCACGAGGGCCTGTTCCACGTTCCACGACTGCTGCGTGGAGCCGGTGCCGAAGCCCGTGCCTTTGGCCCAGTACAGCTGGCTCTTCTCTTCAGACTTGCCCGTGGATCCGTTTGAAGCTTGGCTGTTCTGTAATGATACACGAAACTTAGTGACTCGTAAATAAAAATACGAATAATATACAAAATAACAAGTGCGGCGACTAGAGTGTCGCACACAGAGTGTAGGCAGACCAATAATAAGATGGGACGTTGACATAAATAAGCTTATAGAAAAATCCTGGGTAAGATAGGCAAAATAGGGACGAATTGAGTAACAGACGTCCACATACTCAATACGTGCATCTTATGGCTTATGGACTGCACTGCGTTGGCAAATGCCACGTGCGATATATCCAGCCAGACGTCTTAAGGGTGTCCCTACAGTTATCAATACGAAATCAGCTTAACTGATAGGCATAGCGTGAAAGTTTTGATTTATAACTTGATGAAATCAATTTCATTCCGACCAACTTAGCAACGTGGATAAGACGAGTGATACCTTCTGTAATATTAGACCAACACTTACGTCATTAGAATTAGGTTTGTGATGCGTGAAGACAGCGAGGCAGGCGAGCAGCAGCCTTACAGCCCCACGTTGCAGCAACGCCCGTCGCAACGCACGTCCGTCGTCCGTGTTGCGGGGCGCTCGCTCTAGCAACCTAGCGACCACGCTGAATGGTAACGTGCCCAGAGACCCAGTTCCACCGGCACGACCGTCGCCTACTGCGATGCTGCCTGTGTAGCAAACATTTGAAGCATTCGTTATTAAAGAATGGAGAGTCACATTCTGACAGTGGAAGGCTATATACCTAACCTTCTTGACTAAGAACCAGATTAATATTTGTCATTTTTTAGTTTTAAAGCTACAATATATTTTCTTTTTTCAATACATTGACAATTATAAGACATATCAGCGATAAAAAACGAGCATACCGGGTACTTTGTGAATAACCATACATAAATGTATCCTAACCTTGGTAATTAGCTAATTTACTAAGTCTTGACGTTTTGAAAGTGACAGCAAAGGCCTAGTAGAAAAAAATAAATGACAGAATATTTTAGCCACGATAGAACTAGAGGGAGATTTTTACCATTATTAGTGTACTTACGGCCGTCCTCGTCGTGCGTGACGCCCAGCAGCAGGCGCAGCAGATGGCAGGCCCTGGCGCCCTCGTCCAGCAGCGCGTCGGCGTAGCCCGGCAGCTTGAGCAGCAGGCCCAGCGCTATCAGCGCGTGTGCCGGCACTCCGGTACACCCGGTCTCTTCCATGCCGTTGTTGGCCGAGCTCACACCCAGTTCCACCACCTCCTGCAGGTAATACGGACACTATGTAAATATAAATACAACTGTCCTTTAGTTCAGTGTTAGGATGCATTGCTGCCAGGAGAGGAATATTTGGAAGTGTGTTGGTTTTTTGTTATTAGGAAAATCGTAGGGGTTTATTTTTAGGATGGGATTATAAATAGCGTTCCTCTCTTGCTTTCAGTGATATGGAAGAGGCATATAATTAGCATTTTGTCCTATTATCGGGACTTAAATTTCTCATAAGTTAAGCTTACCTTAGTGCCTTGTTTTACTAGGATTAATAAGTGATACTACGCTTAGATTAATATCATACTTAATTTAAAAGACTAACCAGGTAACTTTGGTTTTAGGACTTGGTGATTTTCTCTCGATTATTTTCTTTCATATTTAGAGCAGTGGTCATGAATCGAATGAAGAAATGATTAGAAGTATAATAATTGCGAAAACGTTGTGGCGTGTGGTGCAGCCGCAGCTTACCTCATAGGGGTCGTCAAGCTTGACCCAGTCCAGGTCGTGGTGGTGGTGCACGAGCGCGGGCGGGTCGGGCGGCGGCGCGTGCGGGCGCGGCAGGCGCGCCGCCACCAGCGCCAGCCCACCCACGGCGCCGAACCAGCGCAGCACGGCAGACCCGCCCGGCGCGCCCGCTGGCGCTGCGGCACCGCCGTCCCACGTGGGCCCAGACCACGCTTCTGTAATACAAGGGGACGTTACGACTCCACAATTACTACTTATTACTTTGCGTTTCCATTTTGCACATACATCCATCACTCAGCTGATGCAATTCTTTTTACATTGTACTCACACACACCAATGTATGTTTCATAAAAATATGTGGATAAAGTTTTGTCATATCATTGGCCTTATGTATAAATGCTTACAAAAACTGTCAAAAAACATACATCGGTAAAGACAACAATGCTACACAAAAATCATAAAGTTTATGCCATACAAAAGTAAAAAAAAAATGTATAATTAATCACCTCCATTGGTGTTGAGATGCAGCGTCAACGCGAGATGTGGTCCGAAGACGTGTGGCACGGCGGCCGTCAGCTGCGCCAGCGTCGTGCTGGGGGGAATGAAGCCCTCCAGCCCGGGGACTTGCACCCGGATCGTTGTCTCTATTAGATCTGACAAACAATTATAACACACCAATCAAGTATATTGCTGAATAAATAGAAGAAATATTCAATCCACATCTGTCACATATAAATTACAAAATCTTCTATCTTTACAAATAAAAGATTATTCCTCAAAAGATATATGGTTACAGCGATGTTTTTCTAAACACGTAATCAGATGTATGCAGTATTCGTGATTTAGTAGCCGCTATGGCTGTTACAAAACGTACGTGTGAAAAATCCTTATTTATTTCAAACTCACCATCAGTAACAGAGAGCGCAGACGCATCATTGCTGGTCTTGGTCTGCCTCTTCTTGTTGTTCTGTTGTTTGAGCGAGGTGTTCTTGACGTCCTTGACCCGCTTGTCCTTGGAGGCGCTGGCAGCGGCCAGGCTGAGCTCCCAGGCCTCCGCCACCGTGGTGATGGCCGTGTCCGACGCGCTGCGCAGCACTGAGCTGCCGCCCGACGTCGGGGATGTGTTCATGCACACTTTTGTGCTCTCCTCCATGATCGGTACTAAGGGTAAAAGGGGGGCAAGTTATAGGGTATCTGCTTTTAGGACACAAGAAGAGTGTTTTTTTAAACAGTTGAAACTTAGCTGTATATCACTTTGTAAAACATGTTTCCGATGGTAAAGGCTGGGCGTCCCTGACATACTCACATGGCGGGCGGTGGTCAGCCAGCAGCGTGCGCACGGTGCTGCACAGCGGCAGCGGCAGCACGGCGTGGCCCAGGTAGGCGGGGTGCGCGCAGCCTGCGCCCGCGACCATAGCATCGTGACAAGCAACTGTCTCCGATGGCGTCCCTGACATACTCACATGGCGGGCGGTGGTCAGCCAGCAGCGTGCGCACGGTGCTGCACAGCGGCAGCGGCAGCACGGCGTGGCCCAGGTAGGCGGGGTGCGCGCAGCCTGCGCCCGCGACCATAGCATCGTGACAAGCAACTGTCTCCGATGGCGTCCCTGACATACTCACATGGCGGGCGGTGGTCAGCCAGCAGCGTGCGCACGGTGCTGCACAGCGGCAGCGGCAGCACGGCGTGGCCCAGGTAGGCGGGGTGCGCGCAGCCTGCGCCCGCGACCATAGCATCGTGACAAGCAACTGTCTCCGATGGCGTCCCTGACATACTCACATGGCGGGCGGTGGTCAGCCAGCAGCGTGCGCACGGTGCTGCACAGCGGCAGCGGCAGCACGGCGTGGCCCAGGTAGGCGGGGTGCGCGCAGCCTGCGCCCGCGACCATAGCATCGTGACAAGCAACTGTCTCCGATGGCGTCCCTGACATACTCACATGGCGGGCGGTGGTCAGCCAGCAGCGTGCGCACGGTGCTGCACAGCGGCAGCGGCAGCACGGCGTGGCCCAGGTAGGCGGGGTGCGCGCAGCCTGCGCCCGCGACCATAGCATCGTGACAAGCAACTGTCTCCGATGGCGTCCCTGACATACTCACATGGCGGGCGGTGGTCAGCCAGCAGCGTGCGCACGGTGCTGCACAGCGGCAGCGGCAGCACGGCGTGGCCCAGGTAGGCGGGGTGCGCGCAGCCTGCGCCCGCGACCATAGCATCGTGACAAGCAACTGTCTCCGATGGCGTCCCTGACATACTCACATGGCGGGCGGTGGTCAGCCAGCAGCGTGCGCACGGTGCTGCACAGCGGCAGCGGCAGCACGGCGTGGCCCAGGTAGGCGGGGTGCGCGCAGCCTGCGCCCGCGACCATAGCATCGTGACAAGCAACTGTCTCCGATGGCGTCCCTGACATACTCACATGGCGGGCGGTGGTCAGCCAGCAGCGTGCGCACGGTGCTGCACAGCGGCAGCGGCAGCACGGCGTGGCCCAGGTAGGCGGGGTGCGCGCAGCCTGCGCCCGCGACCATAGCATCGTGACAAGCAACTGTCTCCGATGGCGTCCCTGACATACTCACATGGCGGGCGGTGGTCAGCCAGCAGCGTGCGCACGGTGCTGCACAGCGGCAGCGGCAGCACGGCGTGGCCCAGGTAGGCGGGGTGCGCGCAGCCTGCGCCCGCGACCATAGCATCGTGACAAGCAACTGTCTCCGATGGCGTCCCTGACATACTCACATGGCGGGCGGTGGTCAGCCAGCAGCGTGCGCACGGTGCTGCACAGCGGCAGCGGCAGCACGGCGTGGCCCAGGTAGGCGGGGTGCGCGCAGCCTGCGCCCGCGACCATAGCATCGTGACAAGCAACTGTCTCCGATGGCGTCCCTGACATACTCACATGGCGGGCGGTGGTCAGCCAGCAGCGTGCGCACGGTGCTGCACAGCGGCAGCGGCAGCACGGCGTGGCCCAGGTAGGCGGGGTGCGCGCAGCCTGCGCCCGCGACCATAGCATCGTGACAAGCAACTGTCTCCGATGGCGTCCCTGACATACTCACATGGCGGGCGGTGGTCAGCCAGCAGCGTGCGCACGGTGCTGCACAGCGGCAGCGGCAGCACGGCGTGGCCCAGGTAGGCGGGGTGCGCGCAGCCTGCGCCCGCGACCATAGCATCGTGACAAGCAACTGTCTCCGATGGCGTCCCTGACATACTCACATGGCGGGCGGTGGTCAGCCAGCAGCGTGCGCACGGTGCTGCACAGCGGCAGCGGCAGCACGGCGTGGCCCAGGTAGGCGGGGTGCGCGCAGCCTGCGCCCGCGACCATAGCATCGTGACAAGCAACTGTCTCCGATGGCGTCCCTGACATACTCACATGGCGGGCGGTGGTCAGCCAGCAGCGTGCGCACGGTGCTGCACAGCGGCAGCGGCAGCACGGCGTGGCCCAGGTAGGCGGGGTGCGCGCAGCCTGCGCCCGCGACCATAGCATCGTGACAAGCAACTGTCTCCGATGGCGTCCCTGACATACTCACATGGCGGGCGGTGGTCAGCCAGCAGCGTGCGCACGGTGCTGCACAGCGGCAGCGGCAGCACGGCGTGGCCCAGGTAGGCGGGGTGCGCGCAGCCTGCGCCCGCGACCATAGCATCGTGACAAGCAACTGTCTCCGATGGCGTCCCTGACATACTCACATGGCGGGCGGTGGTCAGCCAGCAGCGTGCGCACGGTGCTGCACAGCGGCAGCGGCAGCACGGCGTGGCCCAGGTAGGCGGGGTGCGCGCAGCCTGCGCCCGCGCCGCCGCCCTCTGCCCAGCGCAGCGACACCCACACACGCTCGGGCGACAGCACCAGCCGCAGGATCAGCGCGCGCGTGAATCCCGAGATACCCTCTGGGCCTGCGGACATGTGGCAAACTGAACTATCAACGGGCGAGAGGCATGTGCCTAACAATTTGCTTCTAGTGCTTACGAGCGTCTGACCCGCCCCCATTGCGTTACAAAATATAGTCAATAGATCTTAGAACAATATTGAGCTTAAAATGTCCTCACATGTATTCTAGTATTGTATTTTTTCTCCACCTTCACAATACGTTAGCATCTACGTGTTAGCACTACAAACCACCACTCACCGGTACACTGCAGTGACTCCAATATGCTATGTAATGTTGACGCAAACAACTTCTGGTTAGCAGCGTGACACACGGTCAGCTCGGCGAACAAGCGGATCGTGCTCTCTTCTAGCTGAGCGTACTGCGCGTCTTCTTGCCACGTGCTGCAAAGAATGTTATAGTATTGTTACTAAGTTTAGTGTAAAACAAGGATATGACCGACTTCTTCTTCCAAAGTTAATAAATCCACATATCGCCAACATTTCAAAAAATTTTCAATTTGATTGGTGCGATAACAGGTATAATAGCTCAATCAAAAGAGCGATGGTATGGTACGCTAATGATCCTGGATTCAAATCGATTGTGTCGATAATTATTCAAAATCTCTTTAAAACATTTGTACCAGCTTTTATAAAGCAAGATTTAATACTGTATTGACCCATACCACAACGTTATTTCATAGACGCGGACTCGGCCAATAACTGGCGCTTAGCATCGTCAATGGAGGTGGATTGTCTCTACAGTTACAAATCCAATTGCGGATATGTGTTTCGTATTTAGAAGAAGCCTTTCGGCGGCTGCAATGTTACGGTTCATTAAATTACCTGTAGTGTGGTCTGGGGTGACATAGCAGCGTGAGCAGCGGCCTCCAGAAGGTATTGCCGGGTCCGCCCAGCCAGTCCTTGAGTCGCTTGGACCAGCACACGGCACGGGCCCATTCCACCAACTGCCAGACGCTCTTCATTGAAGGCAAGTCGGGTTTAGGCAGACCAGCCTCCTTGTCAGGGTCGATCATTTGAACGTCTTCTTGTGAACCACGTTGCTCCTTGATTGATTCTAGTTTGGCTTCGCTGAAGTCTGAAACAAACAAGTTCAATTTATAATTTAGATGGCTCGGCTGGTTCAGTGGCTTAGGGGTTGGTTAATGCAGTAAGGCCGAAGGGAAAAAAAATTTACAGACTACAATATTTTTTTTAATTCTTTCCTCCTCCAGATATTTGCGCTAATCTTTTCAAACCAATGGAGAATTCATCTTCAAACTGTCTTACATGTTTACCAACGTGACTAGTTTAATCAAGCTGTCCCTTTTTTCGTTCTTTAACAATTGACAGTAACAGAAATAGTGACACCTATGATTATCCTTGTATCGTATAAATTATCAGTTTTAAATGCAAGATCATCCGAGGGGCTCGTAGCTACTGCGCAGATCGGTCGATCTACGAGGTTAAACAGCGCTTACCGCGGTCAGTCCTCGGATGGGTGACCATTTTTCACATATGTCCCCTTAGTCGTCGTAGTTAGTCCCATACGAAGATCTATCACAGTCGTTACGGGTGTCAGTAGCCCAACAAGTCTAACCTTAGATTATCAGTGTCTCCCAGTTACTGGGTGACGGAGGTCAGAAGACATTCGCTCCGTGTACAATACTGATATTCAACCGCAACCGTTTAGATTGGAAGTCGATACCAATGTAGTTGGGAACAAGGCTAGGCGGATGATGATAAAAAAAAATCTGTTTATTTTCAATGAATTTTTAAGGTTTTTTTTTTATACTCTTGAATTATGAGCACTCACCAGCAATAGCTTTGACAACGGCAGCAGGCAATCGTGAGTGCAGTAACGCGAGGGTGGCAGCAGGTGACATGGCAGCGGCCGCGATGGTCTGCAGCTGCCAGCCGCGCGCCTCCCACGACACAGTGGCGGGCGGCGCGCACGAGCTCGGCGCTGCCGGACTGCTGCCGCTCGGGGACTGAACCTTCGTGTCGTCTGTTAGGCCCTCCATGCTGCAATAGTGGAGGCAGGTGATGGTTGACAGAATTAACAAAATTGGTCCCATCGACTATCATGGTAGAAATATGATAAAGAGTCTATTACAGAAATATTAATGGGTGTAACAAATATTTTAGTTTATTGATATCTTCTTCTATTTTTTATGTGAAACATACAGAAGGCGTTTTTAGTTCCTCTGATCTTAAAATATAAGCAAATTCTATTTACCTTTCGTCCTGATCCATGGGTATGTCCATGTGTTCTAGCAGCATCCTGAACAGCTCCGGTCGGATGTAGCACATCGAACATAAAACTGGAACAAATAATAAGTTAATCAATATTTATCATACATTATTTTATCATAGTGAGGAAGGATAAAGACAATAAAATATTTTTTTCTATTCTTCTTGATTTTGTAGGAAAAATATAAAACTCACTAGCATCTAAAGACTTCTTGAGCAGACTAGATTCTGGTACATCCTTGACCCACGTGTACACCAGCTCGAACAAGTCATCCGTAATCAACTCCTCCAGGTTTTCTAAGATGCGTTTCTCTTTGAGGGTCCATAGTACCTATAAGGAAAATTCCTCTTTAATAATGTGTACAAGTGAATTAGAAGATTGTGACTGTTGTTGACCGTTTGTTGTAGCGGTTCAGCGTTGAGTAGCAGCTTATCAGACCTGTACACGCGGTAGAAAGCTGTGGGATGTACTTCATAGCCCATTGCCCACGTGATTATCACACCCACTAGTGTATAAAAGGGTTTTCTCTAAGTTACGATACTTATAGTCTATCACATGGAACACACCCAGCTCCATTAGGATAATTTTCCACTAAAACGGAGCGGAGCAGTGATAAAATAACCAATAGCTTAGTTTTGTTTTACACTCATCGAAGATACATATATTGGCAATCTATTAGTTATTAATATAGAATATAATATAGAACTCCAATTGTGAATGTATAAGTTACCGATGCGAGCGTGTGTGTGAGTGCGGCCGAAGGTGGCTCCTTCTGTCGCAGCCACAGCTCGGCGGCGCCCGCCAGCCACTGCACATAGGCGGCCACGGCACCGTCCGCGCACCAGCGGCACAGCTGCCGCACTAGCTCGCACACTGCCCACATGCTGCCGTTCACGCGCCCGTTGGTTGGTACTTGGAATGCTGGAAACAGGAAATTGATATTAAACTATCCATATTATTTCTAAGTTGTAGTCGGCGGACAATTTATGTATCTAATACTGAAAACTTTAAATCAACTTTGTCTTTGATGTTGTATTGCTTTCTAGCTATAAAAAAATATAAACAAGAGTCACCGTGCGCGTGAGCGTGCGCGTCCATATTGAGCAGCGCGGTGATGAGCGGGGCACGCAATGCGGGCGCGTGGCGGGCGGCCGCCAGCAGCGCGGCGTGCGCGTGGTGTGCGGCCGCACCTCCCGCGGCCACGCATGCGCACAGCGCGCTCACGGCGCCGCCGCCACGCGCTCGGGCGAGGCGGGCGCCTGCAGCTCCACCTGCGCGAGTGCATGCTGCTACTACGCAAGCCCAGTTGTTGCTCCTTAAACAAATTCGTGGTTATTATGTTAGTGTGATTTAAAAACGATTTTTATATATATTTGAAAACATAAGTAAACATTGCACACATACGTCAAACATGCTCTAAAACGTAAATTGACGGAAAACCTATTGCGATACCAAAATCAATTTCGTGACATATTTTAATTTACATACCAACGCTTTTATTTTAAAAACTTACGTAATAGGCGTGCTAGGCGCGTGGCTGTTAAACGCGGGCGCAGCGAGCAGGCGCAGCTGCAGCAGGCCCATGTTGGAGGAGTCCCGCGGCTTGTAGAGGCGTATCTGCACGGTGGTGCAGACGATGGGGCGCGCCACCACCAGGCGGATGAAGGTCATGCCGGCCGTGTTCTGCGGGGGGCCCAGCGGCGCCAGCGTGCCGCCGCACCCAGCCTCCACGGCCACCGCGCCGGGACATGCTAGGAATATACACGCGCTGTTAGCGATGCATCCTCATACTACCAATTATCACAACAGTACTTCATAGGGAAATAAATGTGAAGGAATAAATTAATTATTCGCCCATTTCAGTAAGTAAGTGAACTCTTGGAGGTCCAACTAATTTTGATCTATATAGTTAGGTTAGATCATCACTTGACTCCCAGAATAATATAGCTGGAGAACTCTGATAAAGAAATACGAAAGACTGGATGATTAATATTAACTCTTGTCAGCAATTTACGCAAGTTGTAATGTTTCTCAAAGCTCACCTTGCGAATGACATATGCCCCTGAATACCGAAGGTCTTACAGATTATCATATCGAGGAGTCCATACTCACTAGCCAGACTAGTCAGATGCGGCTGTAGCTGCACCTCATGCAGCTGCACTGCATACGGCAACGTTAAGGTCAGTGCCAGGCTTGCGTCATCAGCGCTAAAGAAGTGGTAGGACCAGGCGGCGGCCCGCACTCGCCGAGCTGCGCATGCGCCGCGCACGCTCATGCCTCCCCCACCGTCGAGGAGTACGTCCGCTGCTTGAGCAGTCGGGTTACCGCATGATACCGTGCCTGAGGAAAGAAATAAAATGTTTTTATTTCGTATAAAATGTATTAACTTGAATTTTTTGATTCAAGTTAATAAATGGTAGCTTATGGCTAGTTAGCCATAGTTTAAATTGTCTGATAAACCCAAAAACCTTTTATATAAAGGAAATAATAATCTAAACGCGAGTAAATCGCGACCGTGATCAAGAATATAAGATGAAATTTACATTTTGACACCTATGTGTTACCCCATTATAAAATAGTAACCGTCTTACAAACAACGTATCCATAAGAAAGTTTTATTAATACGAGCCCTAGGCTTTGTATATTATCGTAAATACCATTAATCACTCACACAGCGGCGCGATATTGACGAGTCCGTTGGCGGTCTCGATGACGGGCGGCTGGTTCTTCTTGTTGCCGCCTGATGTGGGCGTGGACATGTTGATCATCTGCGGCGGCAGCTTCAGGTAGTTCATCAGCGAGGAGACCAGGCCCTGACTACTGCTGGGGCCCGCCTGAGAATTATGATATTAAATTCAACAGGTTTACAGACAGGCATATACAGTGTACCAAAAGTAAATTAATATATGTTATGGTAATATTTAGTATAACATATTAGATGTGTTTCATAAATAAGTGTTTGGTTTGTAAGAAATATTAACTTGTATAATTTTCTAACTTTGCTGTGCCCAGACAGGGTCCATAATGATACCTCCTTAATTTTAATTTACCACCTAATCTACATTGTGGAATTGCAAATAAAGAATAAAGATGATTTAAAAGGAGTAATTAATTCTAGTTGTATGACATTTGACTTTCGAACAATTTCCTAATATATAATGTGTCTACCCACACTTACTTACCAATATATGTCATTAATTTCCCATAAAAGTAATTTTTGCTTCGCATGCATGCGATACAATAACCGACAGCAGAGAGACGTCTGATTCTTTACAAACATATCACATACCTGATGGCAAGCAGTCAGCTTCTCCAGAGCCAGTTCTAACCCGCCCGCGTCGATGAACGCGGCGAGCGCCTCAGGGTAGTCCAGCACGCGTATGATCAGCTGCTGCATCGCTTGCGACAGGTTTACTACCTCTTCTTTTTCTGTACAAACGAAACAGAAATAGTCATATCACATAATAATGCCTTCATGAATCTTTAGCAACTTGACGGCTTGGTTGGCGCAGTGGTTGAGAGATTGACTGTTGCGCTACGTGTAGCGGGTTTAATTCGTGTACGGAAGAAATATTTGTATGATCTACAGATACTTGTTGCGGGTCTGGGTTTTTGTGAGTGTGAATATATCCTACTAATATTATAAATGTGAAAGTTTGTGAGGATGGATGGATAGATGGATGGATGGATCTTTGTTACTCTTTCACGCCAGAACGGCTGAACGGATCTGGATGAAATCTGGCACAGAGATAGATTATAGTCTGGAATAGCACATAGGCTACTTTTTATCCCGGAAAAATGTACCGGGTTCGTAAATCACGCGGGCGAAGCCGCGCGCGGAAGCTAGTGTGTTTATAAAACGCACCCACGACACAGGAATTATTGCAAGTGTAGGGCAAAAAAAAATATGATACTCTGAACGTTCGGCATTCATACCTTCACCTTGGTCTTGTGCTTTAGGTTTATATCGGAATACGAATCACTTAGCACATTGATTTCAGCAAACAAAAACAAATATATACTCAGAAATGCTTTTTTTTTTATTAAAACGCTAGGGTACTCACTGAGGAACTCCATGAGGCTGGTAACCATGAGGGCTGGGTTGGAGGCGACAGTGGCCATGTGCGCTACCAGCCAGAACACCTCCTCCTTCAGAGAAGACGGCTCCGAGCTCATGCCTGCAACAAGAACAAAACATATGACTTCAAGTTGTAAATATGTTGGTAAACTCACAAAGTGGCAATATCCTAATGATAAATAGAGATGTGTAGGTCCAGGTGGATGCAGGACACCGTGGTGGGCTTCGGTGCGGTCTTCTAAGAGTTCCCGAGGCCCACCATATGGTGTCGAATCCGCGGACTCGCATCATTCTTTTTAATGATGGATGTACAACCAACCGAATTCGAGACACCCATTCGCCAGTACCAGAGTAGTAAAATTACATTATCTGTGGTACTGACCGGAACGGTAACAAAGAAGGCGAACTGAATTGAGAATAGCGGACTGGGGACGGCGGGTTGGCGTGAGACGTACGGGGGAACGGAACACGCGATCTGATTGGACGTTTTGAACTATCAAGACGTTTGCATTCTATTACTGCACTCCGCCATCCGCTGAACACGGTTGAGGTGCCGGACCCATATAGGTCCGATAGACACGGGACCTGAATGTAGGTCTAGGATGTAGATAGAGCTGGATGTACATCCGGACCCGACTCTGAATTATCCTCGGACCTATACACCTTTAATGGTAACGGCGCTTACGACCTAAAGGTCGTGAGTTAGACCCCATCGTTTGCACTAACCATCTTACTTCCAGCTTGAAAATTTCTTAGAAGTGTCAATATACAATGTTAGAAATGTTTATAAAACTTTAACTATTGTACATCATTATAATTAAGGTTGAATTTGCTGTTTACCTGAGTTCAATGCCACGGTGTTCATTCCATCGCAGATCGATAGCGTCCTGTAGAACTTCTGCATTATCTGCTGATGTTGAAGAACTGTAAACAAAATAATATGTTTAAAGCCTATATACCTTTATCAGAAGTATGATACTTGAAAAGGAAGTTTTTTTTATCTGACTAATATATGACCTCTCTGGTATGATATATCATTGATAATTAGGTTATGTCCAAAAAATAGATAACAAGGTTATTTTAATTGTTCGAAAGCTTACAGACTAATAAGGAATATAAAATAGGGTACATAGTATAATATAAGTTGCTACAGCAAGCTTTCGTACCTAAGCAAATCAGTACTTATAATAAATATACTTTGAACTCATTTTTTTAAAAGAAATATTCGAAATCCACATATAAATAGACCTCTTAAATATCTTAAAATAATATTAATTATATATGGAAAATACCAGTAGCTATTGTATAATATTTGATATCTTACCGGTATCAGCGAAGCATGGCGTACGCGCCGCTTGCTGTTTCCTCTCGTCCTCCACATTGGTGGCTTCGGGCGTGCTGCTGTGCTGCGCCTTGCTTTCATCTGTCTGAGACTGTTCCCCACTTGTGGACACCGATGGACTCGACGTAGACTGCGGATACAAATAACGTAGTATAAATATTAAGTTGGTAGATACAATACAGCATTAAAAAAAGAGAAAAGTTTTAATAAAATCGAGAATAATCCAAACATTATTGTGTATGAATAGATTGCCATTTCTTTTTCAATGTTATAATAAAAATATCTGTTACATAACAAAGTAAATAACACTAAGACAATACCATAGTATGCATTTAATATATAAAGAAATAGGATACACAAATATTTTGTATAAAGAGTGTGAATGTAAACTAACTGTTCATTGAAAGTGTTACGTTATGAAAGCGATATAACTTCATATGAGTCATTTACTTGTTGTTGTGGGTTATTCATGAATCACAATGTTAAGGAAATCTCAGACAGAAAATGAGAACATATTGTTGCATAATGTTTTCTCTTTTAAATATATGAGTTTTATTTAATTATAGAAGATGTATATTAAATTGTAGTTATGTTTGTCTATAGGCGTTAGTTGCCTGAAATAAAGAGGTAAATATACCAACATTTCATAGGGTTTTCTGATAGGAATGTAGTTAATTATTTTTATCTGTGTCTGAATTTATAATTTATTCATTTACATATATGCATTTGCCTTGCATTTAATGTATCCTAGCTCTGCATGCGTGAGCCGTAAAGACCTTATGACTGCTATTCCAAAACGATTGCACGTGTGGGCGGGTGCGCCCTTCACACTTGGGTGTATGACATCTTTAGGACAATGGAGGCTATATTGTCTTATACTTTTTGGTGTAATGGTGTGCGCTAGCTCACATGTGGAAACGTTTCTAAGCTTAGCTTTGATTATTGTAATAGCATTCTTTAATTATATTCTATTTATTATTGTATAATGACAGACATGGGAGTGTTGCTGGGGAGTTTGTTGGGCCGTTTCTTCTCCCCAAGCTAAAACACATAGGAAGCGGTCAAGGGCGGGCGTATTAGTTCTGTCCATAATATGTTTGACGTTCAAAAAGCACTAGTAGTAGGTCTAATATTTATAAATGAATTTTAAATTTGTGGTACAAAATTTTCAAAATGTGTACACGTCATCTTCATCATCAGTTAGAAGATGTCCACTGCTGAACGAAGGCCTCCTCCTTAGACCACCACATCGAACGACATTGTGTATATGTAGTTCTTCTCAATTTCAGATGAATGTTAAAATGTAAGTTTACTTAAGGCTGCGCTAGTCGAGATTTTCTCCATACAAACGCTGTGGGGTGATTACTCCCCCGTTTGACATCGTAGGACCAAAATTAAGGATGATATCTATTTGTCTCGTCGTTATCTATGCCTGTACGTAAACCGAATACTAAAAAAAATAGTAATTTGAAAGTTATGAGCCTCGAAAGTTCCGTATTTCAACACTAATTTTAACGCAACTTTGGGCGTAAATAAATAACAGAAGTAGTATAAAATCTCTAAAACAAAATACGTACAGGCATAGGTTATTTATTCAAAAGTCTAAATAACTTTATTTTGAATTGATACATTCAGTAGTTTTTTTGTAAGAACACCTCTCCCAATAGTATGTTCTCCAAATTTTAGGCGCTCGTTACTAACAAGAAATTATGTGCCTTTCACTGCGAAGTCCCGTCCCGGGGGCCGCGCGGGTAGCGGAGGGGTGGCGCACACGCACACGCACCCGCGCCTCTCGGGCACCTGTGTGTGTATCGTAGGACGTACGTGACTATAATCATTTGTATCTTATTATTGTTATCACATTGAGCCCTGGCTTTGAATTTTGGATTCCGATTTCGATATAAGTACATTGATTGAATGACTTCGCTTGTATATTTTGTTTTGTATTTATGTTCTGGTTTTCCGTTCTCCGCTCCTAATGGTCGTAGCGTGATGTTTTTGATAATAGTAGTAAGTGAATTTTTTCAATTCGAAGTAGTTTCTGAGATTAGCGCGTTCAACCAATTCAGCTTTATAATATTAATATAATATATTAAAATATATTAATACATATATAGTATAAAAGTATAGATAAACTCGCGGTCGGCAAAGCTAACTCGACAACGAGATGTCTCAATCTCAACGTAAGTAGGTACATCTCCCGCAGTGAACGCCTGGTTCCTACGAAATATTATTAGGATAAGTTCTAGGTACGTATTTATTACGTGCGTATAGTACCTATCTAGTACACACGGTGACATATCAAGTAAATATCCAATATAAGCTGAACTCGCATTGTATAGGCTTTTGGTACAACGAGAGCTCAGCTTACACTGATAAACAAATATATCATCATGCGTACTATAAAAAATATGAGTAACACACTATGATAAATAAATCCAAATAAATAATATTATTTTATCAAACTAGGTTGGGTTTGGTGGTTTACGTTTTCTTTCAAGCTTGTGTGAGCGTGTTGTACCTACGTAGGCGAATCGCGGCAGCGGCGGCGGCGCACAGTGGGAAAATCGCGTGTTTCGTCTCAAAACTTCATATTTCAGTTGTTTCAAAATGAAATGAGCTGTAATTTGCACACGTATACTTGGATATATACTATAAGGATTTATTGAAATATTTTTTATTTTGAATTATTATGTTATTATTCAAATAAATAAAAAAAACATGCATTTTAAGTAAAAAATATATATGTTTTTTTTTTATCTTAATTTATTTTATCTAAAATAGATTAAGAAATAATGTCAATCTATATATAAAAAAACATACAAAATTTAGCAAGATCCTATTGATTTTCGTTCATAGCAAGAAGGGCCTTAGCTTCATCAAACAGTTCCTTTTTTAATATTGTTTTTGAGGCATTTCTCAAACTTGAAATATAGGGACCAGCAGTATATAACAAGGTATGGAACACGTCTTCATAGGTAACTCTTAACAAATAAAATAAAAATACCTATAATAAAACTTCATTTATTATAGAACATTTATTTATTATTTTTATCCCGTAATATCGATATTCATGTAAAACAGCTTTGTATGGGGCTTTTCCACAGTGCGGCGGTAACGGAGCCGCGCGGTGCCCCGGCGCGCTATATCAATGAGCTTGCGCATGTGTGCGGATACTTAGCGGCGGTATACTATACGGGAGTGTTTACCTGTGTGCGCGCAGTAGCGTCTTACTGCTCATCACTGGGTCTATCCCTTTCTCAGACGATGTTGCGTGAGATAGCATGCATATTAGCCACGCCCATCAACGAGTTCGTGCTTTCGACTAGCGCACCCTTAATGTTTTGAACTTTTAGTGAGTTATAAAAGAAAAGTACCCACTTGAAGTTAAAAAAAAAGGATTAAAAAGGAACAAAATGAATGTAATAATAAATGAAATGTAGCGGTTAGACTGACCGCGCTGGGCAGCGGATGCGGCGGCAGCGGCACGGCCAGCAGCTTGCGGCAGTAGTGCAGCAGCTGCGCCAGCACAGCGCGGCGCAGCGGGGCCCGGCGCGCCGCTCCCGAGCCGCCGCCCGCCAGCACGTCGGCCAGCAGCCCCGACAGCCGCGCCTCCGACCCGCCCTCGCCGCGCCAGCCGCTGCTCTCGCGCACCCACCACACCGACTGGTGCGCTGCCGGTGCCGACACGTTACCGTTACTTATTACTCCATTTTCAAAACTAACACAAACTTACAATACTTTTGATTATAACTGTAAACAAAAACATTACTGTCATCCATAAGTTGATGCGAAGAAGAGGATCTGACTGTTTGTTAGCTCAAACTCACAAAACCTTAGCAAAGTCAGCAAGAGCTCCACCATTACTTTCTTATAATACTATACCACTAGAAGATTAATAAGGGTATTATTAGCACTTACCAACAGTGAGGAAGAGTGGCAGCGCGTGGTGCACGTGCCTCGCGCTGAGCACCTGCAGCATGGGGTGCGCCAGGCGCAGCAGCGTGGCCTGCAGGTCGTACGCGTGGCCAGGATCAGCGTCGCGGCGCCACACGCCGCACACAGCGCGCAGGGCAGCGAGCGCGCCGCCCGCACCGCGCGCGCACACCACGCGCGACACCACCGAGTGCAGCGCCGACGCTGCGCCCGCGCCCGCTCCGATCTGAGCGCCACCCTGTATCAAATAAACGGACTTCAATCGAACGCACATGCACTATAAACACAGATTCTGGTATTGTTTTAGTTCACTGCGCCTGCGTTATAAACAAAAATATGGTATCCACGTCCGTAAAAAAAAAATTTTTTTTTTCAAGCTTTATATCCGAAAAAATATAATGACAAATAGCTTACCAGGTATGGTTCAGAGGAGGCGACAGCGCCGTCGGTGTTAACATTCATAGTGATAAACTTCACGAGAGCAGGCACGAAGTGTTCGCACTCTAGTATCACGCGGCCCATCGTCTGAGTGCTGCTGCCTTCCGTCTACAAAAAAAGAGTTCAATTTCGGTTACAATGAATGGAGTGTCTTACTAAACTTTTTATAAGTGAAGTCACTTTACCTGCAATGGCAAACTTGCGATCCAAGCCAAAGCCTGCATTGACAACACCCAACATCTCAGTGATATGTTTTCTAATCTGTAATTAAAAAGGTGCGTGTTTATCTGGTGAATACTGACAAGTTTAAAAAAGTAATAATATTTGAAATCGAAAGTGAGAGTGAGAAGTAATTATTATTATAAAATTCGTACGTTAATTTCAAATGCATTGTAGTTATAATAAAATCTCATTCAATTAATTTATATTGTGAATAGGTCTCAACATGCATCTTGTGTCTAAACGTCATTCTGGCCCATACCTCAAACTGAAAGACCTCTCACTAAGATAGAACGCAAGTTCCATTTAAGAGGAACTCCTGTTCTGTAGAACACAGCTATAATATACTTACGTGCACAGTGAGTGTAGCAGCGCATTGACGGTATCAGAGGCGAGGCGGATGCGCGGCGTGTCGGCCGGCACTGCCAGCGTGGCCAGCGACCACGCGCCGCCGCTGCCCCACGCAGAGCCGTTCAGCGTCAGCCACAACGAGATCACGTTCTCCATGAATGTGCAGTCCATCTGAATTACAGAGATTATTTAAATAACGTACAGGCACTATTCAATTTTAACAAAAAATCCCTTAGGATGGAATATCTTGAAAAAGTTACGTATGTCACGGTACATCAACTGACCTGGTAATGGAACTCCAGCGCGAGATGTCTGAATACATCATACAGCGTGTGCGTGAGCGGCGGGTGCGGCCTGGTGGGCGGGGGCGGGGCGCAGGGCGGCGGGGGCGGGGCGGGGGGCGGCGCGCGCACTGCGGCTGCCAGCGCGCCCGCTGTGCCCAGTAAGGCGCGTCGCGCATGCGCCTCGCCTGCGCCTCCGCATCCTCCGCCGCCGGCTTCGACGCGTGCATCCCAGCATACGGACACATTGCTAACGAACAAACAAAATTGTAATGACATATGGAAGCACATTAGGTTAATATCTCAATATTTCACAATAATTACCTGGAACTATTATCGACTACGATTTTAGTCCTGGTCTCCTTCTTGACAGCATCAATGAAGTACTGTTCTAGTTTCTCTTCAGAAGATTCCGAGTCGTCTGATTCAGCCACTTGGTTGAGTTGCTCTTCCACGTTATCTTAAGAAAAACAAAATAAAAACCCAGTTTAATATCGATGGTTTACAAGTCCAAAAAAAGCAAAATCAGAAGCTAAAAATTAAAATAAACGGTTAAATAATTTGAGGCTAAACTAAAACAAAACATCAGTTGCTTTTTATAAAAAGCTGTTAGTATTTAATGGTGACCATTTTATGTCGTGTGTTTCATAAATAATCTGAAGCGTGCTTCACTATTATGTGCAATTGGAATTCGTGATGAAATGCTATGAAACCTGGTATATCCTCATTGACAAAAATATGCCGTCGCCGAGGACAATACACAAATACAAATATTATTATATTATATTATATAGTGATAGCCAAGCTGTTGAGCGCTTGCCTAGCAAGCAAGAGGATCTGAGATCAAATCCGGCCCGCATTGACATTTCGAATATACGTACGGATCATAATTTCATTAACTTGCGTTAACGGTGAAGGAAAACATCTGGACGAAACTTGCACACCTAAAAGAGAGCTTTTATAGTATTTCATGATGAGTGTAGTCTGCCAAACAGGAACAAGGTCAGGGTGTTAGCCTAACGCCTAACATTTCTCATTCAGAGAAGAGGCATGTGCCCAAGAAACAATACTGAATTTAAGTTTTATTAAACATTTGTCTTCAGTCTTAACTATGGTCATAAACAACAAATGAAAGATTTTCCCCAGCATTGTTTTTTAAAACTCAAATCTAACTATAGGCAACAAAAAGAAACCTATTCATGGTAAATAAGGATAAAGCAAAAAAAAAATCAACGCAATCATTCCTATACTAAATACACACGTAAAGCGCGAAATCGATATTATAATCGATTTTAAAACCAATAGTTACAACCGATTGATCGATTAAACAGGCTATGGTGCTATGCAAATGTGTAGCGGTTAGGTGTGGTCTGTTAATTCATATCACACACTACAGATCAGTGGGAACCGAACTAAGCTCGGTCGTCGAGCGGACAACCAGACATATAGACTTGTTATTTTATGTATAATGTCCTTACTTGCTAAATTGACACCTGCTGTGGAAAATAGTTTGGGCTTGAAGTTGGTAGTCTTCCCCAGACCAAAACTATCCGCTAACAAATCTGCAATAACAATAACACAGCAAGTCAATTCTGCTAGTTCTTTTAGATAACGGGACGATTCAATTTTGATCGGTTGCGAAACGGTTATTTCCAAATACTATCATAGTGATAATACAAAAAAAAAAATAGATATTTTTTTAATATTTAGTCCTGAATTTTTAATCCTTATTATAGAGGTATTTAAAGTTAGATAATGTTTGGTAATAGCTGCGCTCTGACTGTTACGCGGTTTACTTATATGTGGGATGTAGGGTGGGCTGTGTAATTTTAAGCACCTTCCACATTTTCGGCGTTTATTTGCGTAAAAAAGGTGTGTATGGAAGTTAGCAGATGCTATCGGGTTTTCTTCACGGGTTAACTGAATAAATTGTGCCAATGATTGGCGCAAACTTTGCCGCAATACGGTAGTTGACTATTAGTCATTTGGGTTACTTTTTATGAACTGTTAAAAACGACATTTTGTTCTAAAAATGTTTGGAATAGCAAGGCGTGACGTCATAGTTTTTCATTGCCATTGACGTACTTATAGTGTGATTCTCATAAATTAAAAATTGAAAACGCCAAAGATAAGCAAGAGATTCAGTTTTACTGAGTTTTTTGAAGCAAAACTATTTACCAAACAAGATTTCAGAATTTAGTTTTGTTGCAATCAACTATCTTATTGATGTACTACTGTGACTCTGCCTTAATTTTTTTATAGCAGTGAACGTATATTCATAATATCAGTCAATGCGATTGGTTAGAAGAGCCAATGGTTTGAATCAACCCACCCACAATCGAGTAAGCACAAGGATGAGAAATAATGATGCTGCAAACACTGAATTATTTTTTCATATATTTTAATGAATAATGAAAAACTACTTGTGTATCATGCTTGATAGAAGAAAATATTGTGAAGAACGTATTATTTACAAAGAAATAAATTGAGACACATCTTTATACATGAAACCTTAATGAACTTGCATAACAAGTGCACTAGTTTAGTTATTTATTAAAGCAACATTAATCAATAAATTCTCCATTCTCGTAGTTATCACATTGGACGTATCATTACATCAAAAGTTCGATGTATAACAGTGGTTCGACGCAATTGAGATTGAATTATATGGGAAAACACTATCTTTAATAGTTTTATGTCGAAGCGTGCGAGAATTGCCCCCCTGCCCCCTTAGACAAGGCGCAATCGCGAATAGAAACGCCAGCAACATTAGCTTATGAAAATTGAATATCCTTGCTTTGCACTTCTGTCACCAACCAAATTTTGGAATCGTGCACCTAGAATCTTGACGTTGAATTTAAAAACGTTGACTTTAAGAAACATTTTGCTGGTCTTTCTATTGTACACTTGTCCAGTCTTCAGTGTCTCTCGGTGTCTTGTTGTATTAATACGGATGTGAGTTTGCGTAGTCAGTTGGAAGTCACTCCGAATAAAATCCTTAAATCGTATCTATCTCTGCTATCTTTAACTTAGGTCGTGCACTGAGTGAATGCGGTGGTTGCAGTGAGAAGGCAACATGTACAATTGCGTACGTATTGATATAACGCTAGACTATCACACTTATATGATGTGAGCACGATATTTTGATTTCTCATTAAACGAAATTGGGACCGTTGCGCGTCACCGCTCTTCCTACCTCTACTTTTCTACAAATTGTATCTTATTTCTTTCTCTTTCTACAGTCGAACAAAGATATTGTTATCTCATTTCAGATTTATATTCTAAACATAAACATTAATAGATCTATATGAACGATATTTATTTAAAATTCAATTTAAAAGGAAACTGTTAGTTCGTTAGAAAACATATGTTTGCTCGACTGTACTTTTGACACACAAGAAAAGTAAAAACTTTTGGTCACTAGTTCTCCTAGGCAACAATATCCGTTAATCTTGCTTTACATAACACCGTTGACTGGTTGTTACTAGCTACGACGAGCAAAGGCTGACATGGTTTTGATTTAAGAATTTAAATCTGCTTGCATTTGAACACTACATATGTTAAATTATATAATTTTTGTACCGACCTGCAACAGTGGGTCCCTTGAACTTCCGCGGCTTGTTCCCGGTGGCTCCGGGCGTGGAGTGCACGCGGATGACGCGCGACGAGCCCGCGCCGCACCACGACTCCTCGTTCGGTGGGCTGGACGGGGAGTCACCGCTCTCGTATTCCACTAGGTCCTGGGAAAACGAAACAGGATAAAATATATGTGTGACAGCATGTGGGTGTAATCAATACACCGTCAGCCTATCTATGATCTTGCTGTTTGGCCTCAAGGCAACTTCTTTGAGAGCGGGATGACACATATCGACTGTTAACTGGCAACTGGCACACGATTAAGAAGAAACTATCGACCGCGTTTTGGGTACAGTTTACAAACTTACATCACCCATGCAAACACCCTCGGTACTTCACAATCACTCATACCTAGATCCGGGACAACGAAGCGTAGAAAGCCGATCACTTAGCGACCCGTTAGTTACTGGGTAATTGTGAAAATTAAGTTATTGCCAGAATGTAACGAACACATTTGATCTGGATTTTGTAGCAGTTTTATCCTTTTTATCCTGTAATTAAGACATTAGTACGTTGTTGAAGATTTTTAAAATATATCCATACCTGTAGTAGTGTAGTTAATGCATGTCGTGGCCAGGGTGGCAACGTGACAGCTAGCCGAGCAAGACCCAGGATACATGACGGATCTAGTAGACTGGCTCCTCCGGATAAAGCGCACAATCGACCCACAACCTAAATAAAATAGTTAATTTAAACAAAATTGTTTTAAAATGATAAAAGGTATTGAATTCAAGACCCTTCATTCGCTAGTTCTTAGCCGTTATTGCAAAAATAGATCTTAAGTTAGGCGGAGATATATAAAATAAGGAAATAATAAATTCATTGCATTACGTAATATTAATTACTCATAGAGGTCCATGAGTAGGTTTCTCAGAAAAAGAAGGGTTCGGCTTTAGTACGCAACACTGGCGTGGTACGGGTTGGCGATCATGTAATAATCAATTGATTCCATACCTTGGCAGCCAGCATGAGCGCATCGGCATGCGCGCAGGTGTCCGCAGCGAGCATGTGCGCGACCAGCGCATGCGCCAGGCGGGCGGCCAGCGCGGGCGGCAGCGGGCGCGGGCGGGCGGGCTCGCTGCCGCTGGCGCACGACGACTCGCCGCGGGACGCGCCGCGCTTGCCCACCATCGCCATGCGCGCCTTCAGGCTCAGACGCGCACGCTGGCGACGCGAAACTTATGGTTATTTATTTATCATTGCTTGAATCATCGGCAGGCAAAGTACTCATACATATCATGATTATGACAAAATTTATATGTATCACAGAAAAACAAAATGCGAGAAAAAATATCAGATGACGTATATTAGGCTTGTAGCTACTTCATATTAGAAAACCATATCCATATCTATTCTCCTTCCACTTTCATGGCTTATACTTGTAGCGCGTACCTGTTGATCTTCGAGGGCGACCTGTATGCCCCTCCGCGCGGCCTCCAGCTCCTGCATCTGGTGCAGCAGCTTCTTGTGCAGTTTGCGTCGGTGCAGCTTGCACTCGTTGGCGCGAGGGGAGGCTGCTGCCTCACCCCCCGTGCCACAGCCGCCGCCTGCGCGACCGCCAGTCACCCAGTCCCATCTGCACGAAAAAGGTATTAGAAGTGAGTTAGTTATGTAGCGACTAATACTCACAACGTGGCAAAAAGTAAACTGCCATCTATCGGAGTGAAGGGAAAACAGTAAGTCTTAAATCACACTACGAGAGTTTACAACTATTTTAACACATATACGAATATCTGGCATTAACAGTCGGGCTTTCGACCCGCCAGTCTAACCACCACCTTGCCTGGTTGCAGGATCCGCCCTTTTCTTTCTTGGAGGAACCCCATACCTCGTTCATCCACAGTTATGTATGAACTCAAAGTAGCAACAGGTCCAGCGCCGGCGCCACATGTAGATGATCACAATCCCGCATGTATTACCTGGCGTGCCTGTTGGAGTGCGCGGCCACGGTGTCGAGCACGGCGGCGAGCGCGGTGAGCAGCGCGGCCGTGACGGCGGGCTGCGGCCGCGGCGCGCGCACCAGCTCCAGCGCACGCGCAGCCAGCGCCGGCGCCACATGTAGATGATCACAATCCCGCATGTATTACCTGGCGTGCCTGTTGGAGTGCGCGGCCACGGTGTCGAGCACGGCGGCGAGCGCGGTGAGCAGCGCGGCCGTGACGGCGGGCTGCGGCCGCGGCGCGCGCACCAGCTCCAGCGCACGCGCAGCCAGCGCCGGCGCCACATGTAGATGATCACAATCCCGCATGTATTACCTGGCGTGCCTGTTGGAGTGCGCGGCCACGGTGTCGAGCACGGCGGCGAGCGCGGTGAGCAGCGCGGCCGTGACGGCGGGCTGCGGCCGCGGCGCGCGCACCAGCTCCAGCGCACGCGCAGCCAGCGCCGGCGCCACATGTAGATGATCACAATCCCGCATGTATTACCTGGCGTGCCTGTTGGAGTGCGCGGCCACGGTGTCGAGCACGGCGGCGAGCGCGGTGAGCAGCGCGGCCGTGACGGCGGGCTGCGGCCGCGGCGCGCGCACCAGCTCCAGCGCACGCGCAGCCAGCGCCGGCGCCACATGTAGATGATCACAATCCCGCATGTATTACCTGGCGTGCCTGTTGGAGTGCGCGGCCACGGTGTCGAGCACGGCGGCGAGCGCGGTGAGCAGCGCGGCCGTGACGGCGGGCTGCGGCCGCGGCGCGCGCACCAGCTCCAGCGCACGCGCAGCCAGCGCCGGCGCCACATGTAGATGATCACAATCCCGCATGTATTACCTGGCGTGCCTGTTGGAGTGCGCGGCCACGGTGTCGAGCACGGCGGCGAGCGCGGTGAGCAGCGCGGCCGTGACGGCGGGCTGCGGCCGCGGCGCGCGCACCAGCTCCAGCGCACGCGCAGCCAGCGCCGGCGCCACACCACCCTCCGCAGCCGTGTGCGAGAACAGGCTCTTACGGCACATGTAGATGATCAGCACTAGGCATCTGACGATAAACATGTCTTAGTTAATAACATTCAAATCATTATTATCACATCATTCATTGTTAACTGCGACAACTGATTATTGAGTTTATTTATCTTTTTAATATGGTTGTCATTTCTAGTTTTTTGTGGTCGATGTGTTTTCTAATAAGACCAAGAATAGTTACTTGATGTATAAAATCGGGTGTCAGGCTCTGTCAAGGGTTGGCATGTGTGTGCCCACTATGATGTAGTTGTGCGACTCAAATACTTAAACATGAGCGCATCGAAAATGTAAGGGTCCCTAAGCTAAGCATTATTGTACTTCAAGCTTTGCTGTCCCTCAGAAAGGCAAAATTAACATCCTTTCCCGTAAACTTTGACTGTTTGTATTGTTAAATAAGACAAAAAATCTCAACACAACCATTTTTTACTGGTTATAAAATGGCTTATGAGCAACAGTTAACATTATTGTGCTGACATTCAGATATACTTACTTATCCAGAGAAGTGGGCGGTGCATCGTACACTGCGAAGGCCGACGTCAGTGTATCAGCGAGATGCGCGCCCCACCACGTGGCAGCGCCGCACACGCGCGCCACCAACGTGGCCAGTGCGCCTGCGCCGCGCCCGCCCCACTCCCACACCAGCGGCAGGACCGTGGCACACCACTCGCGAGTTACTTCTTCGTATTGCTGGAACAAATACAAGTAGTATTGTACACGCTTTTTAGAAGAGGCCTGTGTTCAGAAAACTGTTATAGTTGATTGATTCAAGATAGTCTCTTTGATCAAAAATAAAGTTTCAAAGGAAGGTATGAAAATAGTGAGACTGATGACTGTTCTTTACATTCAAACCATATCGATAAGTATTTGCTGCACGAAAAGTATATCATATTCATTAATAATTTAATTCAACTTCAAGTCACTTAAAATCTAAGAAAATGAAACATCAAGAACTCACCACATCTCCCATTTGGAAGTAGAAATAAAGCAGCATATCGACAACATTCTCGCTTATAACTCTCAGTTTATCCGTAGATGCGGCTTCCAACAACGCCTCGGAAGACACCTGTCCTTTATCAATCAGATCCGGCAGGTTCCTGCTCCCATCTCCATTGTTCTGAAGTTTCCTCAGTATGTTGGTGCACGTGTGGAGCTGCTGCTGCAGTTCTATGCACTCCTGGTAGGCCGTCACCACTTTGGTGTCGGTGTCATTGGCTAGGTTTAGATAGGACATCATGTGGGCTGCGTTACCGTTGTACAGTTCGAGGTATGGGTTGAGGAGGTCCATTAGTTTGCCGGTTGCTAATCTATAATGGAAAACATTTTTTTAAATATCGTTTAGCTAAAACCGATACTATGACTCCAGTGGTTTCGTGCAAGCCATTTCGGTAGAAGATGCCTTAAACTGGTTGGCTTTGGAGGAAGACCTTTAGGCGCCATTTAAGGCCCTAGCTAGATTTTTAGACATATGCTATGAGAGACAAATAATTGACTACTACAGATGGAGATTACTGGGTAAAGTTGTAAAGCAGACCTTGACAAGATTTCGAAATAACACCAGGCAAAAGAAGGTAAACTATTTGAATTCAGAAGATATCAGGAAATATGTTAATATTTTTAAATAACGCTAAAAATTGAATATACGGGGCATGATTTTAATTCTCTCATTAAATCAACTTCAATGAAGGTATTTTTTTTTAACGAATAAAACGATACGCCTTCTTTAACACTTTAGGAAAGCAACAGAGCATATCACACGCAGTGTTGATGTTTTATGAGTTTGTTTTACATAGTATACTGGCATTTAAGAATCTTCAAAGCCTGAAAATGGAAGCGGGAAGGCCTTAACTTTATTCTTACCTGAACCGACACGTCAAGTCTTGGTGCAATGCATTGAGCGCGTTGACCGACGCCTGCACGTTGGCGATCTCCGCGATCTCTCCGTAGAACCAGCCCAGTGGTATCTTACACTTCATTGCCGACATGCCGTATCGGCCTATTGTCGTTATCTGAACAGGAAAAATAAAATACCATTGAATATTAAGATACACGATAAAAAAGCAAATGAGGGGTCAAAACGGTGACACAGATTATCCACGAACTGTCTTATAGCATGAAGTTATATTCTTCTTTTAGAATCGCTTACTCTGCAAGCGTTCAGGAGGCGGGATGGGATGTACACATAATCTAATTCTAGATAGAGTCTCTCTCTCTCTCTATCTCTTCGATTTAAGTGCTAAGCACTTGGCGGTGTAGCATTTTCCATTTTGTTCTGTCCAAAGCGAGCTCCTTTACTTCTTTATATGTCATTGCATCTGCCTAATCAGTCTAATTGAAGATAATCCAGAAGTAATCGTAAATAAATAGAGAGATTTTCTGAAATTCTCAGTAACAACCCGGAGTTTCGTGTTTTGCCAAGTAAACGATATCAGGTTCGCCCCGTAATACAAGAGACTTAATAACGACATCGGCAAAATGCGGGTTAACAAAAAGTACACCTCTGCCTTACCCTTTGAGGAATAGAGGCGTATAGCATCACGCCTCTTCCCCAAACAGATGTTACAATCACAAATTCTTATGTTACCTTCATATAGCGGCACAGCGGCGGCGGCTGTATGTCTGTGAGTACTACGTGCTTGGTCGCGATGTCGCTCGCGAAGGCTAACTTCACACAGTCCGTCTCCTCGCCAGTCACCCAGATGTCGATGCATAGCGTCACCAGGTCGGAGCATGATGGTATAATCTATACATAGAAATACAAACGAATCTTAGTAGGATATGGGGCTATTCACAAACATAGTAAATTCAAGAAAAGAACTAACGAATAACAAGAGACGCCGATTAGTTTTTTTCTATTTGATATCGGATGAAATGTTTTATTTTTCAATAAATTTATGTTAAAAAACACTGGTACAAAGGTAGCATAATCAATAGTCATTTAATTGATGACTTGTATGAAAGATTGTATGAAATATAGATTGTCTCTTAATTATAGAATTTAATTTTTTAATTAGAAAGTTAAAATGAATTAAAAATACGAGAAGACCCAATAGTTTTATAGTTAAATTATTTATAAATTAAGATTAATTTATGAACACAAGCCTATAATCTTGTTTTTTTATGAAGTACTTACCACATCAGTCAATCGCACGGCGTGTCCGAAGTCGAGCACGATGTATCGTCGTGCGCCGGAGTGCATGCGCTCCACCACCAGCGTGTGCTGCGGCGGCCGCGTCACCAGCGACGCCCACGGTATACCGCACTGCTCCTGGTCCTAGGATCATTGTACATTTGTCAATTATTAATAATATAGACACATTACGAAGCTCACAAGTCTATGTCAAATAAAGAAGACAACATGTAAAAAAAATAGTGTGCTATGACATTTACGACACCTATATGACGATAGAGTTGTCTAATATAGTTCCTGCGTACGAATAACTCGCTACTCTTTTAGATGTCCCGTCTCTACACTCACTCAGATTCAAATCACATTTCCTGAATTTCATCAAAATCAATTGAGCTATTCAGACATGAAGATATAACAAACAAACAAACATACATACATACAGATAAACTCACATTCATATTAATGATATAAGAGAGATAGAGTCAAGTGTTACCTTGAACAGTTTCTCTTCCGAGAACTCCATCTTCTCCTGAGGGTCACACTCCATGAGCGAGCTCTCAACGTCCTCCAACGAGTCAGGGTCTTGCGATGACTGCTTCATCTGACCTTCTTTTACGACTGACCACAGCTGCTGGACAAAAACGTTATCCTCATCATCATGAGTTTAAGCCGAAGGAGTTTATTAGCCGTCGTAAAACTTTTTGCGTTACTTGCAATTGGCTACAGTGTTAGACAAACATGTTACCCTGTGCCATAATCTACAATATTTTGATGTTATACTGTCATAAGTCAACTTACAAAAGCTTGTTGGTGACACAAACATATTAGTTTTAATGGCGAAAAATACACAGACAATAGTCTAAAGCCTTTACTTCCGAAATACCCAGTTGTTGACCTGTCAGATATCTGACGATTGAAAAACCGTAATGCTCGAGAGTAGTAAAAGTGTGTAGGAAGTCAGTAATAGTAAGGGCCCGCACCTGGCTGGGGTCGCCGGGCCCAGCGCCGGGCAGCGCGCTGACGACGGCGGAGTGGTGGCGCGCGCCGCTGGACTCCAGCTTGGTGCCGTCCGACGCCACGTGGCACGTCACGTGCAGTCAGTAGTGACACGCGTGCTATATAGTAATAGTAAGGGCCCGCACCTGGCTGGGGTCGCCGGGCCCAGCGCCGGGCAGCGCGCTGACGACGGCGGAGTGGTGGCGCGCGCCGCTGGACTCCAGCTTGGTGCCGTCCGACGCCACGTGGCACGTCACGTGCAGTCAGTAGTGACACGCGTGCTATATAGTAATAGTAAGGGCCCGCACCTGGCTGGGGTCGCCGGGCCCAGCGCCGGGCAGCGCGCTGACGACGGCGGAGTGGTGGCGCGCGCCGCTGGACTCCAGCTTGGTGCCGTCCGACGCCACGTGGCACGTCACGTGCAGTCAGTAGTGACACGCGTGCTATATAGTAATAGTAAGGGCCCGCACCTGGCTGGGGTCGCCGGGCCCAGCGCCGGGCAGCGCGCTGACGACGGCGGAGTGGTGGCGCGCGCCGCTGGACTCCAGCTTGGTGCCGTCCGACGCCACGTGGCACGTCACGTGCAGTCAGTAGTGACACGCGTGCTATATAGTAATAGTAAGGGCCCGCACCTGGCTGGGGTCGCCGGGCCCAGCGCCGGGCAGCGCGCTGACGACGGCGGAGTGGTGGCGCGCGCCGCTGGACTCCAGCTTGGTGCCGTCCGACGCCACGTGGCACGTCACGTGCAGTCAGTAGTGACACGCGTGCTATATAGTAATAGTAAGGGCCCGCACCTGGCTGGGGTCGCCGGGCCCAGCGCCGGGCAGCGCGCTGACGACGGCGGAGTGGTGGCGCGCGCCGCTGGACTCCAGCTTGGTGCCGTCCGACGCCACGTGGCACGTCACGTGCAGTCAGTAGTGACACGCGTGCTATATAGTAATAGTAAGGGCCCGCACCTGGCTGGGGTCGCCGGGCCCAGCGCCGGGCAGCGCGCTGACGACGGCGGAGTGGTGGCGCGCGCCGCTGGACTCCAGCTTGGTGCCGTCCGACGCCACGTGGCACGTCACGTGCAGTCAGTAGTGACACGCGTGCTATATAGTAATAGTAAGGGCCCGCACCTGGCTGGGGTCGCCGGGCCCAGCGCCGGGCAGCGCGCTGACGACGGCGGAGTGGTGGCGCGCGCCGCTGGACTCCAGCTTGGTGCCGTCCGACGCCACGTGGCACGTCACGTGCAGTCAGTAGTGACACGCGTGCTATATAGTAATAGTAAGGGCCCGCACCTGGCTGGGGTCGCCGGGCCCAGCGCCGGGCAGCGCGCTGACGACGGCGGAGTGGTGGCGCGCGCCGCTGGACTCCAGCTTGGTGCCGTCCGACGCCACGTGGCACGTCACGTGCAGTCAGTAGTGACACGCGTGCTATATAGTAATAGTAAGGGCCCGCACCTGGCTGGGGTCGCCGGGCCCAGCGCCGGGCAGCGCGCTGACGACGGCGGAGTGGTGGCGCGCGCCGCTGGACTCCAGCTTGGTGCCGTCCGACGCCACGTGGCACGTCACGTGCAGTCAGTAGTGACACGCGTGCTATATAGTAATAGTAAGGGCCCGCACCTGGCTGGGGTCGCCGGGCCCAGCGCCGGGCAGCGCGCTGACGACGGCGGAGTGGTGGCGCGCGCCGCTGGACTCCAGCTTGGTGCCGTCCGACGCCACGTGGCACGTCACGTGCAGTCAGTAGTGACACGCGTGCTATATAGTAATAGTAAGGGCCCGCACCTGGCTGGGGTCGCCGGGCCCAGCGCCGGGCAGCGCGCTGACGACGGCGGAGTGGTGGCGCGCGCCGCTGGACTCCAGCTTGGTGCCGTCCGACGCCACGTGGCACGTCACGTGCAGTCAGTAGTGACACGCGTGCTATATAGTAATAGTAAGGGCCCGCACCTGGCTGGGGTCGCCGGGCCCAGCGCCGGGCAGCGCGCTGACGACGGCGGAGTGGTGGCGCGCGCCGCTGGACTCCAGCTTGGTGCCGTCCGACGCCACGTGGCACGTCACGTGCAGTCAGTAGTGACACGCGTGCTATATAGTAATAGTAAGGGCCCGCACCTGGCTGGGGTCGCCGGGCCCAGCGCCGGGCAGCGCGCTGACGACGGCGGAGTGGTGGCGCGCGCCGCTGGACTCCAGCTTGGTGCCGTCCGACGCCACGTGGCACGTCACGTGCAGTCAGTAGTGACACGCGTGCTATATAGTAATAGTAAGGGCCCGCACCTGGCTGGGGTCGCCGGGCCCAGCGCCGGGCAGCGCGCTGACGACGGCGGAGTGGTGGCGCGCGCCGCTGGACTCCAGCTTGGTGCCGTCCGACGCCACGTGGCACGTCACGTGCAGTCAGTAGTGACACGCGTGCTATATAGTAATAGTAAGGGCCCGCACCTGGCTGGGGTCGCCGGGCCCAGCGCCGGGCAGCGCGCTGACGACGGCGGAGTGGTGGCGCGCGCCGCTGGACTCCAGCTTGGTGCCGTCCGACGCCACGTGGCACGTCACGTGCAGTCAGTAGTGACACGCGTGCTATATAGTAATAGTAAGGGCCCGCACCTGGCTGGGGTCGCCGGGCCCAGCGCCGGGCAGCGCGCTGACGACGGCGGAGTGGTGGCGCGCGCCGCTGGACTCCAGCTTGGTGCCGTCCGACGCCACGTGGCACGTCACGTGCAGTCAGTAGTGACACGCGTGCTATATAGTAATAGTAAGGGCCCGCACCTGGCTGGGGTCGCCGGGCCCAGCGCCGGGCAGCGCGCTGACGACGGCGGAGTGGTGGCGCGCGCCGCTGGACTCCAGCTTGGTGCCGTCCGACGCCACGTGGCACGTCACGTGCAGTCAGTAGTGACACGCGTGCTATATAGTAATAGTAAGGGCCCGCACCTGGCTGGGGTCGCCGGGCCCAGCGCCGGGCAGCGCGCTGACGACGGCGGAGTGGTGGCGCGCGCCGCTGGACTCCAGCTTGGTGCCGTCCGACGCCACGTGGCACGTCACGTGCAGCGGCATGGCCTCGCTCAGCCCTGCGCCGAACACGCCCACGCCGTTGTTCTGGGCCCACCATGCGGTTGATGTTGTCGCGCTTTTTGCGTCTAAAGAAAAGATTTAGATTAGTTAAGCGCTTTCAATTCATTCAAAATACATAATACTTTTTTACTGGGTTAATATTTGTTATATAATAATTTAACACGAACTTTAACGAAACGTTGAAGGTTGCGTGTTGAAATCACGTCGGGGTCACCACTGGGAACGAGGTATGGTGTACCACCATTTAAAAAGTAGGATCCTCCGACCAGACAAGGTGGTTAGCCTGGCGGGCCGAACCCCAACGATTGATGACAGACATTCGTATATGTGTTAGAATCGTCGTAGCGATTCAGGGTTTGTTGTTGTAGCTTCACTCTAATAGATGGCACTTTACTTTTTGCCATGTTGCGAGTAGTAATCGCTACAGAACGATGTTTATTAGCAATCAATAAGTATCGAGAGACACCGACTTCATAAATTCCCTTCTTAAAATTTTGATCAACGAGAAATAAAAAAATATTTTCTCGTATATATATATTTTTTTTCCTTTTAAAAAAACATTGCCCCACACTAGGATTTCTCCTGTATCGTGGGTACAGTTTACAAACATACATGTCACATGCACAAACAACCAGACCCGAAACAACTATCTGTAGATCATACAAATATTCGTTTCGTGCGGGGATCGAACCCGCGACACGTAGCGCAGAAAGCTAATCGCTTAGCCACTGCGCCAACCGTGTCGTCATTTTAAATGAGAATCAGTGAGATCGTCGAACATTTCCCTGGTTTAAAGTAACACTATACTTTAATAATATTGAAGCACTCTGCTATAATCATTTTTATTTTACTCTAATCCTAAATTCAAAAGGAATCACTTTCTATTTGCCTTTCAATATAGTTAATCGTGACTATTTCTAGTTTACTCACCCATTTCTAACGGCAAGTTGAGCAGCTCTTTCAACTGGTAATCTGGCTTGGCTACTGGCGGTGCGCTGGTATCGCCAGCCAACACGCTTGCATACGTCACTGGAGTTGACGTACCTCTGCCCAACTCTGGTACTTCTACTGCGAATATTGTACGCTCCAGAGGAAGACCGTACAGACCGAATCTAAGGAAGATAGATTGAAACTTTAGGTCATACATCGTGCTTATGAAAAGTCTTTTATACAATAAAACTGTCACAATTCTGTGTATTATCAATAACTGTCATATTTCTATACATTACCTAGCTCTAAGCAAGCTGTGGTACACATCGGGTCTATCCCGCAGACATCTAGCAGCTCTTTCCAGCAGCGCTAGACACTTGGCCACCAGCGCGGGCGCAGTGGCGCGCGCGGTAGCTTGCTGCGCCAGCGCCGCGAGCCAACGTAGCGCGCCCGCTGACACGCACGCACCCACGTAAGGGATGCATGCACATACGCTGCTTGATAGCGTCGCCTCGAATGTTGACTTCCATGGCTTTGGGAGCTGCTTCTCACCCCTGATAAAACAAATTGGTGTGAAACTTACTTCTCCGTAATTACTAAGTGTATTGCAAAATAAACTTTAGTTACATTAATGTGTCCCTAAGAATATATTACAGCTTTGAGCTGACAGACAATAATAAAAATGAGTCACATAAGATCAAACACCTAAACATGTGTATGTAGAAAGAAAGAAATACTCACTCGCTAGTAATAAGAATGATCTTGACACATTTCTTCGCCATACTTCTACTCGCGCACAGTATGCAGTTCTTGATCAAGGCATCCGTGTGCTTCTCTATAATCTTGACACACTCCAACTGCTGGGTCTCCACAGTCTTGTCCTTGCCTTTCTCCGTCTTCGCCAGGCGCATGCGTTGAAGCCTTATTGACACCACCCAGATTAATAAGTCCATAGCGATGTTCCTCTTTTCGATGTCACCACTACTAATGGCGATCTCACATAAAGTGTTCAAGAAACTGTTCGATTCTAACATCGCTATCCGTTGCTGCCTCTCCATTGGAACGTCTGTGTGCGGACTGGAGCGAACCGTCAATGAAATCTGGTGCAACCAATCGCATCCGATAAATCCAGTTTTTTTAGCACTACTCTCGCCAGCCTTGCTTGTGCCTTTACTCATGTCTTTGGCTGGATCAAACAGCGTTTTAATGTGGATCAGGAAAGTTCTTCCTCTAGCTCGATATAAGCGAGGACTTGTCAGTATCAATGTTCCAGATTGTTGGGTCAGGTCGAGTCCTGAAGACAGTAGTAGTGGTCCAGCTAGAATCTCAGCATTATGTGCCTGTAAGTACTCTTCGCTATTAACAGGGTTCTCTAAATTCGACATATCAGCGTCTATGACTGGAAAATGTATCGGGGAATCCGATCTGTGTCCGAATGTTGCATCTTTCTTGTAGCCGATACCGTGTAAGTTCTGTTTTAAAAGTGTGACAAGTATTATAGGTAGATTGGCTGAGCAAGCCGAGTGTAAAGTGAATCCAAATTCTATGTGAGCTAACGACACGCTATACGGTAACGTCAGTTCCAACACATGCTCATCCCACGTCGAGGAAGTGTTTTGTAACCTCCAAGTCCTATTATTCTGATGGTCTGATCTCGACCTTTGCGCTGGCGACAACTCGCACCAGAAGCCAGGCACAACCGCACTATAAGGCACAGTTGTATTAGTACCGTAATAGCCCGTCAAAGATATCAAAGTTTCTAAGTCTGATAAGTCTAGTTCAGTCTTATTGGCAATTACAACGGGCGCCGGAGTTGGCCCACAAACTTCGTCCCGCGGCGCTCGTTGTAACATATCGAAATCGATGTTAGCGAATTCGTCTTCGTCAATATCACCTGTCGAATCTTTCTCGCCATTGTTCAGCGCATAGAAATAGATCATTCCGTGCTTGGTTGAAACACTGAGTCGCTCAACTGACGCACAGAAGACTACTGAAGTAAACTGTCCTTTAGGTACTCGTTTTTCTGACAAGATCTTAAAATCTGGTAAAGAATACAGTCTTAAACTGCCGTCTACCCCGACAGCTGCGAAGGAAAACTGATCATGTTTATCAGCTGGTAACAAGCACAGGTCGACAGGACTTTCGTTGAAAGGTATCTCTTGGAACGATACAGGCATATCCTCCAGAGTGTATATTGACGTTTTGCTGTTAATTTTATACAGGATGAAGTAAGCGTTCACGTCAGATTTGAGTTTGTCACTCGGCTCAGTGACTTCGTCCACTTCCATTTTGGTGTCACCATCGTTATCCGTCTCCTCCTCAACCTTGACCTTTTCTGGCTCGATGCTCGATACGACAACGAGCAAGTGTTCCTTATCTTCCATTGGCAAGATATGCGTGACCTTGGAATTATCTTTCAAATCCACTATTAACGGAACACTTAAGCACTGAACCGCTATGCCCTGTGACACGGCCTCTTCCTGGGGCGGGTCGCTGTCGAAACCATCGTTATTACTATTAGTGATAGCAGTTTGAGTCCCGACTTTGCTTCCTCCTCCAAAGGTCGTGACTTTGACTTTTTCGGTGCCATCTCCACCTTCATACCATTTTAAGTCAGAAATCTCTAAAGGTCCATTCATGTTGAGATAGTGTGTTATAGGATCGGCTTGTTGTAACACCGCGTCAGTTTGGTCAGCTAGTTTAGTCCCAACGGAGTCTAGATTGCCGCTCTTCCAACTCTTCAGCTGTGAGATCTTTCCTACAAAGTCCAACATGGTCGCTTGACCAGCCTCTTGCAGCTCTGGCAGTAACGCCGTCGGCGGCGGTGGCGGCATCACTTTGAAGTGTTTCGTCAGTATAATTTTCTTGGGTTCCCACATTTTGCAATCCTCTTTGCTCGACGAAGCGTTCAAGTTAATAACGTTACTTATCTGCTCGTCTAGTAAGCTATTTGTGCATTGCGGAAGCTCTGTGTCTTCGTCAGAGTACTGGAAATATATTTCGTCGTATATATTCGCGTCATCGGTCCTCGCTACGGCGCAAACTTTCTTACTGCCTCCCGGTTTGGAGTTGCCGCTACTGTTAGAAGTGTGTACTACTGTGGTGATTGAGCCGGCCAGTGAGCTGTGTATATCGTAAGTTAGTAGGAACAGCATTTTATTTGAGTTGACGCTATTCTTAGCTTCGTTTTGGTCGTTCATTGCTTGGACGCTCTCCTTATCAGCTCCAGAGTCGAAGAGCGCCTTGCTGGAATCCTCCTTGATGGGCTGGTCTGACTGCGTGCAATTAGTCCTGGTGATGATGACGGCGCAGGTGAGGGACGGCTTCGTCTTGTTGGTGTTAGTTTCCTTCTCTGTGCTCTCAGAGTTCTGTGTTTGTGGGTAAGCCTCTTGCTGTGATGTCATGCCGACGAAAGCCATAGCTGTGAGCTCGATGCCGTACGTAGCTAAGGAAATAGATAAATTATCATTATATTACGTAAATGACTGTAAATATGTATGGGTATATTATTAATTTATAGATTGTAGAAATGCCGAGTTGAAGGAGTTCGTATGTGTACATCATACATGTAACTAAACATATACTCACAACTATCCTTCTCCAGACTAGCAGACCACACTTTATTGCTATCTGTAGCTAATATGCCGCTGAATATCGAGTCATAGGGCGATAGGTGTATGAACTTGACGAGTTTGAGTCCGCAGTCGAAGCGCCAGATGTTGACCTTGCCCTCGGGGGTGCCGGTCGCGATCAGGTCGCCCGTGTTGCCCTTCGACACTACCGTCACGTTGGTGCAAGGGACCGCGCACGCTGTGGCGTTTGTCACCTGTGGAGATATGTTATGTCAAATAATCTGTGACACACTAAAGGTTTTATTCAATGGCGGGATAAAGTCAGTTGTTATTGTTTGTATAGTATTTAAGTTCATACCAAAACCGATATAATTTCATATTAATAGCTTTGTGCTACAGAATAAAGTTCGGCTGTTTGTTAATGTAAATCATCGTGTAATGTTTGTTTTTTAACAGAATATATAAGACGGCAGATTTTATTATGAAATAATTATTTAAAAAGAGTATCTATTAAATTTATTTTCTCCTTGGGAGCATTTCAGGGCGCTTACGACCAGCAGAGATCAGTTGAAATAAAAACTGACTTCCAACTTACCGAGATCGGCACGTTGTGCGTATACTCGCCGCGGACGAAGGGGCAATTGGGCGAGTGCCTCTCGTGCTCCACCCAAGGCTCGTCGGATTTCTCCCAGCACACCAGGCACACGAGGCACGTGAAGCACATAGCCCGGTCATCGCCGCTTGGTGAAGGCTGGTGGTAGAAGCCCGCTTGGGCCATCCGAGCCGGCAGCGCCCATCTGAGACAAGATAAAAAGTTATAGCTTCATCAACATCGTTACATGCTCCCGTTACTCCCCACATTCATAAATAGTACTTTACATACATATATGCTATAGCTACCCACACGACTTACAGTATAGTTTATGATATCTAATTCTAAACGTTCTTCGAGAAATTATATGAAGAGGTGATATAATACAGGCAATATTTTATTTGATCAAATTCCTATTCACTATATAAAATCTTACTGTGGTGTATAAGTAACTAGCCAAAGACACTAGCTTAATAAATACATTTTCCTGTAAGAGCAGAACGACGACTGGTTCCGATGAAAAGTGGAATTACACTGAAATATCTTTTAAAACGCCGGGGGCGTTTATATAGAATTTGTGTTGTAATATTACCGGTTGCCTAATTACTTTCGAAAGAAAACCTCTAACTTGCACAGTTCCTTTCTTTTACACCTTTAAAATTATTTAATCAACTTTCGGCTAATTTCTATAGTTATTACGAAATTTCTTGTTAGTGAGATATTGCATCATGAAAAGTAGTTCCTTTCCTTCCGTTGTGCTGAGGAAAGCTATGTTCTTTCTAGGTGAGCAGTACTTTAAATGGAGACACGTGGCATTGAAGTTCCATGCGGCGTTCACAAGATACTGTCGCTGTTTTATGTAGTGTATGTACCCTATGCAGCGGCGTGCACAGAGTTTTTAGACAGGGTAGGCAGAAAATTTTAAAAGCTTACTTACCAAAAATACTTTTTTTTTTTATTAGCATGGTGAGAACCACCACGGTGGTCCGCCTCGACAATATATGGTGCGCTTCAGGAACTCTTAGAAGACCGCACCGAAGCCCACCACGGTGTCATGCCAAACGGCACTTCCCGGAGGGGGTGACTGTAATGGGGCCACCCCCTCGTTACCAAAAATACCTACTGTATGTTGGTATTGGCTCATCGTCTTGTCGATTTAATAATTATGTATGTGATTTGTCACCTCATATATATATAATAAATATAATAAATATTTATCAGAGTTATGTAGGGTAGGCAGTGTCTTTATGTCTTTATGAACTGCACGCCACTGGCCCTATGTAGAAAAAGTAACATGAAAACCTTGGAAACGTTTATGAGAACGCACTGGGGAATTTAGATTTCGCGTTGTATCAGGTTGGAACCAGCGTCCCCGAGTGACGATAAGGACGTCCAGTACACGGCGGGCTGTCCCTTACGATTTTCCTGAGCTTGTCTTTACACTAACATGAACAAATTCCATATGGTAACTGATCCCACCAAGAAGAAAGATAGCGAAACATAAACCTATCCAGTATCTAACATATAATATACGAATATCAACCTACGGTCCGCCAAGAATAAACCTGACCAGGCCCCGTACCGTATAACGTAAGAAAAATGTGATGGTTCACGCACACGTGTTATTATATACACATATGAAAAAATATAAACTAAGAAGGGATTGCCACAGTGACCAATAAGCAGTGCTGCTTGTTAGTCGCCTGGCAGGTTGTGGCTGTCAGATTTTTCTTACGTAATCAAGACGCTTGTCGGAGGAGTCCTCCTATTTGTATGAAGGAACACCTTACCTCGTTCTTCCGTAAATGCCTTTAAAATCGCGCCTAAATGCTCGATGACACTTACTTGTAGTCCATGTGCGGCCACCGCTTGAAGGTCTCCTTCCTCTCGGCCTCGCTGTACATGAGAGGCCTGGTCTCTTCCTCCCGCGAGCATGGCACCAGTTCGTTGGCGCGCTGGCCCACCGCGGAAGCGATTGCGAGCGCTGGTATCCGCCGATTCTGGCCCTTCAACTCTTGGACGACGCCGGTGGTGACCAATCGGAGCGTGGATTGTGGTAGGCAGATTGTTACTGTGCTCCACTGTGGAATGTTTGAGAAATTAAACCTCTGGTTTCTGAAAGCTCTGATCAGTGATGTGTTTCGGCTTTCAAAAGGTATTACATTTGTGAGTTATGCGATTGTTTTTCATTTGGGCGGGGCCTTGACTTCTTTCAATAGAAAATATAGTCCTTTTTGTGACGCACGCGAAAATGTCATAATATAGTATTTGGTTTAAAAATCAATCATCCAATAATTCTTTCGAGCAGCATCTATTATTAGCAGGCAAATAAGTTACAAAAGTGTAGCTAATTACTCCTGGATAGTCTAATAACGACATATTAAACTGCAATCATTCATACCATTAAAATAAACAGATACCTCCAAGAAAAACAACCGAGTTATTAAAGCAATTACTTTTATAAACAATAACTACACTGACCTATCACACTATGACCTATGTAGTACATATCTCTAAATAGAAATAAATACATGCATCTCGTGTGTAATGTCTTCCCCAATAGGTAAGGCAGAGGGGTACTCATGTACTGTACACATATATTTAGCCGATCGCGTTACTGATACCTATATAATAGACGGCGGGCCCATTGCCAGCTACAGGGCACAATTCTAAACTGAGTATATTACCGAGTATATTCATATCTTATACAGAGAATTCCAATAACACTTTGCTAAACCTGGGACTCGAAACAAAGGTCGCACGCGCGGATGCTGAGCAGTCAGTCAGGTCGGTACTTGACCAATGAAGCAGTCCTAAATAGTAAGATTAGTTTAATTCCGTTACCTTCTGCGCCTTGACACCCTTCCTGACTGGTTCTGCGTCGATGGAATTCTTCAGCTCGTTGATGAAGTCTGAGAGACCCTCGATGGAGTGTGCGTCTAGGCTCTGGAGACATTGGTACAGCAGCACAGCCTGATGGGGAAAATATTTTTTTTTTATGAGTCTGTGTTCTTAGTTTTGCCAATATAAGTAAACAGTACTGAATATAGACATTATAAAAAAAAAACCTCAATTATTAAATCACACATTGTTAAAACTCATATGAAAAAATACACAATATGTAAGAACTTTGCCCAGCAGTGGGACAGTTTGGGCTAACTAGAGAACTGTATTATTTATCAAATAATCCCCCTTATAATACTTTTTCAATATGACAAAGTAAATAAAAAACGGCATAACGACAACATTTATTACTGAACTAAAACGTATCTATGAAAAATGTACCTTACACGTAACGAAGATTCCAGTACATCCACAAACACAATACTACCAGAAATACTAACTTTAAATAAACCTACGTTCCATTTATTATAACATAAAACAAAAGCACACCAAGCCTAGAATATCTTTTGAACTTTTTAAAGTGTAGTTTCAGCTTTCAGCTCATCTTGATTGACCTTTAAGGTTCACAAAAGCATTATAGTCCGTTGAAATCTTGCTGGGAGCGAAAACGTTGTTTATTTGTTTAATGTCCTTGCTAAAATGGGCCATTGTTCTATTAAAAGTCTTTGTTAAAGTAAATGGAGTATAAAATATTAACGGACTCACAAAGCAAACTGAAAGAATCCTATTCCTAAGAGTAGGAATTGAAACATAATTATATATATGAGAGATTCAAATCTGGCGGTATATTATAAAATACGAAAGTTCGACCGGCTGTCACTGTACTTAACAAGCAAATAGACGTTTTCACATCAAAAACACTATAACTTCATACATTTATTTCATAAGTATAGTCCTTAGTACCCATGTATATTTTGTTCTTTACATTTTAACAAATTATTTTATTTTTACTTCTATTTAACCATTTCAATTCTGTCTAATGTCGTTTCATGTACACCTATAAATAATAATGTCTAATGTAAATTTATCAATTCATATGAAAATATGCCTTATTTTTTAATTAAGTTTATACTCGTAAGTTTGTACTCATAAAGTGTTGGTGTGTTAATTAAATAAACCACAGAACACATTAACAAGTGACCTAGGTCCTGATTTTTTATATAAACTAATTTCGGTAGACTAAGTCTAGTACAAAAATAAGGGTAAGATATTTAGTCCTGTCAAATTAATCCACTTGCGACATATAAGCAAATATGAACGACACGATTGGCGCAGTGGTTGAGCGATCGACTGCTGCGCTGCGTGTAGCGGGTTCGATTCCCGTACGGAACAAATATTTGTAGGATCTACACATAGTTGTTTCGGGTCTGGGTGTATGTCCATGTGTCCATACAGGAATTATTCCCAGGGTAGGGCATGATAATAAAAATTAATAAAAATAAAACGACGCGACTAATTTCCCGTAAACGATAAGGGCAGGCTAATGTGACAGTTCTAAATATTTCTGTCCCTTTTCAATATGTTTGTAAGACAGAGATATAATGTGATCAAAATTAGTTTATAGCGATGTATGTCAACGTCAACAAGAGAATCACAACCATTGTATTACAGCGTATCGTGACATTATCATTGAATACGTTTAGTATTCTTGTGACCATAAGTAGTGCCATGTCGTCATTTAAACAATGCGTCACCAAGAAAAACCATATTAACTATAACGTATAGCATATCAGAGGCCCTAGTGTAAGTTTCTTTTGACAATTTCTCCGAAATGAGCTCCGATTAGTGAAGAGGACGAAACGTACCAATCGGATCGCCGAACGCCTTCGATGCGTTAAATCGAGTTTGTCATAAGAAACATACACTAGGGCTTCTAAAATAATAAAATAGTGAGGCGGTTCTCAATACAAAGCGTATGTTTATATTTAATTTTCCCAGATATCGGCTAAATTGTTTAAAATGCGGCCTAAATTAAGTTATTTATTTCCCTTTGTCTAGAAAAACCTAACAGCATGTCTATTATCGTATTCGTTTTTTTTTTAATTATATTATTGATTAGGTAAAAAACGTAAAGTGAATCGAACCTGAATGTAAATAATAAAACTAATTTTAAAAAGTCTGTGCCAAGGTAGGATGATGTTTACCGTACAAGTTTAAATTACAAAGCATCAGTAATATTATAATACAGTAATTTTTGATTTATAATGAAGATTTGAAGAATATATATATATATTTTTTTAATACCTTTCTAACCAGTTATTTGATTAACTGAAACACAAGACTCCCCTGATAAATCATCAAACAATTTCGTCTCACTGCTAGGCCACTGGCATTTGTTTCAGAGTGTCGGGACCAGCCGTGACGTACCACGCGGGCCTAATATGGATTGGTGGGTAACACAAATATTAGAATTTTTACGTTCTAAGATAATCACGATGTTTTCCTTCAATGTTGTTGTTGCCCGCCAGCAATCGAACCTATGACTTAGTAAGTTGGACCCGCGACCACTTGACCAGCAATGCTCTCAAATAAATCGGATACATCATTAGGTAGGAACCGATTGGTTCTATTTGTAAATTGGTTGTTAGCTCATTATTTTTGAGTTTACTATCACGACGCCTACACGTTACCGAACACAATATTATCGCAAAGCCGTTTCGAGACGATAAGCCTGCCCTAATGCAGTGTGTGTGGTGTAATCAATCATATCCTGTCATGTCACACCAACTAGTTTGATTCAGAACTTCCTACACCAGCCGAGTGCAAACTGTATTATTTTCCCGACACGGTATAATGCCAAAATAAAATGTTATATGTACACCATTTTGCAGTCAACAGGATACAGAAAATTTCTTTTTTTTCTTTTTTTAAAATAACGTTGCCCCACACTAGGAATAATTCCTGTATCGTGGGTGCGTTTACAAAGACATATATTCACATACACAAACATACAAAATGCTATAAATATATTATTACACCATTTCACTGCTTCATTGGTCTATTGGTCGCAAACGCGACTGCTGAGCGTGAGGTCCTGGGTTAGATTCCCCAGGTCAGGTAGTATTATAGGATTTTTATGTATTATGGAAATTCTCAGTAGCAGCACGGAGTCTGGAACTGGACTCAGTAGATGGCAATAGGCTCGCCCCCTATTACATGGGATTCGATAACGGCGTCGGCGAAATGTCGGTGTACAATAGTATAGCTCTGTCTAACCCTCCGGGGAATACAGGCGTAATGCTATGTTATGTTATAGCTCTTTATACTTTGACGCGTCTTCCGCTTGTTGCGCGTTAAAATATATTTTCATACATAGGCTCTAGTTTCGAGTACGTCGCATTATGAGATTTATTAATTCTTAAACTAAAAGAAAATCGTTATGTAATGAGATATATCTCATAATCATCATTCTCCTGGCCTTATCCCATATTATTAGGGGTCGGCGCAATATATCTTTTTCTTCCATTCATCTCTATCAGACGTCATCTCAGAGTTCACTTTCTTGTTCACCATGTCACTTTTCACACAATCCCTCCATCTTTTCTTGGTTCTACCTCTTCCCATCGTATCCATCCACATTCAACCATCCTAGGGACATGTTGCTCATCCCTCCTCATCATATGTAATGAGATATATCTGCCATCTCTTATTCTTTGTACGAAAGAGCAGCCTTTAAACTTATAAATATAAATTTCAAGTAAAAGAAATCAAGGAACTGAAAATTCTCACTATGAGTTTTCCATTTTAAACATACTTATAAACATGTGTTATGATTGTGCTATTCGCAGTATGCAAGAGTCATTATGTCAAATTTCCTTTGTTAACTATTGATGACACGATGCCTGTCATTCTTGCTAATAATGAACCATATGACCAGCTTATGTTAACATACATATGCATACTACACTTGATATCAAGAATATATTGCAACAAGTTTGTATACCATTCATGAATCCAACAAGCATATTCCTAACTTCAGGTTGCTTCTGAGAATTATCATAGAGAAAAACCTACTTTGCCCGACTCATAAATCTAACCCAGGACTTCACACTCAGCAGTTGTGCCTGCGACCAAAGCCCAATTAGGTATTTACTAAGGCATTTGATTAAAAATGTAATTGTAATATGTATTTTAATTAGAGCTGAGATCACTTAGAATATATTATGTACAATAACCAATAATGTTTTACCTACATTAACATGGTTGAAATCATGTTTATGATCTATCATTGAGACAATGACTCATGATGACAAGCAGTTATTATATCCTTATAATCTATAATATAGTTTAAAGATTTCAAGATTTAAAACTTTCATAGACATCTACAGATTTTCATGGTCATTCTCCACTTCATAAGAGAAATTATGATATTAAAATATGAGAGAAAAGTTTTATTCATTAAATTATATTATTCATTCAGCTGTATAAGTTATCAGTGTCTACTAACAATAAATTTTCTATTGTGTCTAGGTTGCTTCTATTGTTGGGTCTAAAGATTCTATTTTATAACCCATTTGATTGAAAGACAATGTCAGTAATTAATATATTTCTAAAAACTAGGTTTTAATATATTTCTTTAATATATATGAAATTTTTTTAGTCTTGATAAATACTAGGGATGTTACGGAGGTGGATTTATCGGAGGCGGAATCGGAGTCGGAGGTTCTCGTAGTGACCTCCGCGGAGTCGGAGGTGAATCGGAGTCGGAGTCGGAGCAAATCTACGAATGTAAAATATAAATAAATAAAAAAGAAGAAACTTGTCGCAACTCGTTCACTCTTCGTTCATCAGTTGCAAAGAACACATATACTCCGTCAGTTTTCAGTGTTACGTAGAAAGCGCTCGGTAGCGCTGCAGCGATAGCAAGTCATAACGTGTAACTCCGATATATACCTCCGTTTTGATATATCGGAACCGGATCCGGATTCGGAGGTGTAATTTTAATCGGAGGTTCCGACATATCGGATTCGGAGTCGAAGCTCCGTAACATCCCTAATAAATACCTTAACTCACTGATAAATCACAAGATGAAAATGTCTATTAAAAAAGAATTTCCCTAAATTTTGCTCCTAAAGGAGTGAAAAGTCATAGTTTGTATAAAAAATCTATCTACCCCGTGTTGTGGGCAAGTAAGTCAATTACAAAATAAAAATAAATTCTAGCCTATGTATATTTTCCTGAAAACATGTAATAAATTCTTGCTGCAGTTTTATGAATCTGAATTGCAATTAAGAAAATATTTTTACTGTTTGCATATCTACATATGTGTCATAATGATGCAACAATGGAACCATAGTTTCCATTATTGGTTAATATTTTTTTAATGTTCTCCAAGGTTTACCCATCTAGAATATTACTTGTGACGAAAATTCTAGTCATGTCATGGTTACTAAAACAACCTTTTCTTTCCATAGACAATGTAACAACTATCACTTACAACAAAAATGTTTACAGCGGTAATTAAGAAACTAATAATAATCTAAACCACAGTTAGACATGAGTTATGCAGAAATTGATAACATAATTTATAATGACTTTTTGAGAACAAAATATAGAAAGACTATGATTATCAAAGACTATATTGACAATAGAGACGTGTGGCGTTAAATATCTTCTGCACATGTGGCTTCCCTGATTATCTATTGTGTCTACTAATTCTATTTTACATTAGATTCGCTTTACACGTCTGGACATTCTTGATGTCTCAATAATTTGTATTCTTTTTATTGCTGTTTTATCCAATTTGATCTGTTTATCCCGTTTTTAGTTTATATTCAAAACACTTGTTTAACTCATGTTGTATTGCCTCATTGTGTAAGTAATGTTCTATTAAGTTTGTATTTTTTCTTATATAATGCATGTTAATTTAAGATTTTAATTGTAAATTAACTTTTTGTTTATGAAAAGAGTATCCATGGAGTTTCTTGCCTTCTTTGGAACCGTGCGCCTAGAGTCTCGACTTTTTAAAAGTGCCTGAAAAGGCCTACTTGAAATAAAAAACTTAGACTTTGACTTTGAAAACCTTACAATTACAACCTTTGTCTTATAGGAATCAATTAAATTCTTAAGTACAATGAGTGTAAAATCAATTAAAGGTTGAATAAACTATAAAAACAGCAGATATGACTGTACAATGGTATGATTTTATCATAACTGTCACTACAACCATTGCTTTTCATTTTCCTGGTTCTAAAACAATCAGGTAAAAATTGATGATACCATTATCATGATGTATAATAAAATATTCAAATTATATTTCACAGAAACATAAATTAGAAGATATAACATAAAGTAGAAGATATGAATAGGGTCATATCTTCTACTTTACTGCCCAAGAATCTCTCAGAAAATCTAATAGTGGTTAATTGATCACATATGTTACATATTCTGGAATGCAATAAATGTATCTAGTATTTGTGCAAGTTTTTAATTCTATAATTTAAATGTCTACCTTGTCTTCTCTAACAGTAGACAAAAAATTGATTAATAATATAAAGATATTATATTACTATTACCATGCATTTAGTACATTTTCATTGTTTATATGTCATATAAATAGATTCACAGAATCAATAGAACAATAGCAGGATACAATACATGTTACAACCCTGAAATATTCTTTGAGTATGAGTTTTATTACATTAGCATCTTGTTACCATTAAGTTATAGTACATACTGTGACATACATATATGAGCTCTATAGGCATTAGTGTAATTGCTTTTGCATTGTACCTACATAAGATGGTATGGAAAGACTGCAACTTGTTGCAATATGCACATACCTCAGATAGTACGAGTTCAATCCTTATGATTTTGTCGGGTTGTGAGGAGGGCAGCGGGCGTTGCAGTGCCGTGTGTAGGAGCAGCACACCATTGTAGTCTGTGCGCGCACCCACTCCGCTGCTGTCCCACACGAACACCCGGTCCGCGCCCGCCGCATACTCCACCCCAAGTGTACCGCCATCATCTTCAAACACAAGACAACACATCAATCCGGCATAAATGGAATTGTTTACTTTAGAACTGTCAAATCGAGAAACAATGTAGGACACCGAAAAAAGTCACTGCCAACTATCCGTGACTAAAATTATCCACAATCCTCCCGAATACAACACGATTAGTATCACAAATCATTATAAATCTTTTGTTCGTATATTATTAGCGTCTCACTTACCCGCTGACAGACAAGAAGACTGCAGTATCACACCCGAGTTCACATCCAAAACGTGTACACCACCTACGTCAGTCTTCACCAAAATTATATTTAAGTTGCTATGATAAGTTAGAGAAGTAACAGGAAAGTTCATACGTATATAACCATCTTCTCGTAATATCAAAGAATCATCGCCCATCGTGGCCGTGAACACATCTGTCTACACTACGTAAACGCCATTTGTAATTGTATTTTTTTATGTCAAATATTTTAGGAGTGAGTGGCCATGTACAAAATTTAAAAAGAAAAAACAATGACAAATTCCAAAAATCATTTTAACGCAGAAGTTATATTTAGATAAAAAATAACACAAGGAATGACCTAAAATATATTTTCAAGACTTTGTTGTTGTTATATTGGGTTTTCCTTTCGTAAAATCCCTAAAATTTAGGATAAAGTTATAAAAATGTTGCTAGACTAAATTATTTAAGTGAAGTATAGACAAAAATTATACTTTTTTGAAGACCAAAAATAAGAGTTATACGAAGTTTGGAACCATGTTATTATAGTATGACTATTCCAGCACAATATTCCAAACATAGATGTAGCTAGCACTAATCATAAAACATAACAATTATTGTCTTTAAGATTATGACCGTAACTTCCTTTTTGATCTAAAAGGGGACTGGGGATTTATTTCTATGGGTCAGTGTCTTTCAAAGCAGCGAGCACTGAACGTCACGTCATGGGCTGCAGCTATGCAAAAGTTGTGTCGCATGTATACATAGAAAACCCCATTGTACGGTGAACATAAGTTACCTTACACATCGTACCGCGTCCGCCGCGCTATTGATATAAGAAATCCTAACAGATCTAGAAGTTCTTCTAGAAAAGCTGAAGCGTCATTATGATATTGAGTTTCTGACCCTCATCCGACTCGGGAACCAGACCCTCACACTTCGCTAGACCTAGTGGGCAATCAAGGCTGAAACTAATGAAGGACTATTTTTATATATTTTTTATTAAATAATCTGCATATAAAAAAATACCTTTACAAAAATATAGCACAAAAACATGGACGGATTTTTAAAGCATTAGTCATTGAGTATTCTTAACTATGTATACAATATTAAATAAAATCTTTTAAACATTAAGTACAAAAATAAATTAATCACATTATACATAATCTTGATCATGTAAAAATATAATGACCTATTATTAACACAACAATACCGGTATACATATGTACAATCTACAACCGCTTCATAGTAGAAACACCAGAATAATGTACAACATTCAGTGTAGTACATTATTCTGAAGATTATACAGTATAGTACATTGTATCATATCTAATAGTCACGTGATTCATAGGCACGAATCACGCATATTATCTATTCTATATTGTATACTTGTCTAAGAACAGGTGTGTCTTTATAAATTAAGTCAAACTCTTCCAAATCGCCCGCTATATGCAAAGACTGATTCGTAATTCAACTAATTTCTCTGCTTCGTAATACATTGAATACTGTTGAATATTTTTTAACTACACGACACAATGTGAGTGTGCCAGTAAGAAGGTATGATAGCCGCAGCGATTTCAGATTCGTTTCGTTATACATGTCACCGGATTATTACAAACACTGTATGTTCATAATAAATGTAGTGACATTGTAAACTGGTGGAAAATTGTGAACAGACAATTTTCATTTCCAATAAAACACATCAAAAACGGGTAGGAGTACCACACGTGTCTTTACCCCAATCATACTTGCTATCTCACAATCTGACTTTCAAGACACGGATAGATTCTAAACTGTCTAATTTTGATGTTTTATTTAAAATGAAATGATCTGTTCACAATTTTTCGCCAGTTTACAATCTCGTGAGATTTAGAATAAACTTAAATTCCTTGAATCTAAAATTCCCAGCTCTCCAGCCACTTCAATCCCGACATGGTAGAATTAGGTTCATGGGCAAGCGGCCCGCTCATGCCGTAAGCCAACGGCGCAAACAGATAGAAGCTGTAGATCGTAGTGGATATCACCACTCCTATGATGCAGTGGTACACTGTTCTGCCTAATTCAGGACTCAGCAGACTCTTGATGCTGGTCAGCAGGTATTCAGTGAGGATACCTGGAAAATATGTTATGGTTAATGCTGAAACTATTAGTCCCAATCGCGGGCGTAGCCAAGTTTTAATATCGGGAGGGGTTTAAGAAAATAAAACAACAAAAATGTACATGAAATATTAATGTAAAAAATTATACTCTTCGCCACTGCTTATTTCAATATACTATTACTGTAATATTTTGAATATTTCAGGGGAGTTTGAACCCTCAAAACCCGCTGGCTACGACCATAGTGACCACCCAATAACTATTCTTTGATTTGTAGAATCTTTAGGCCGAAAAATGCCTCATTAAGCAATTCATTTACGAATCTACATAACTGTCAAACACAATTATGTATAATTGCTGAATGTAACCTTACATATATGACATCAAGAGTCCTCAATTAAGTAGATATTTTGATTATTGTAATCTAAATCACATCATAATTCATCTAAATCACCCTTTAAAACACAAAGACTGCCTGGTTACATATAATTGTAACTTGAAAGGAATCACAATAACAGGACGAGAAAAAGATCTGTGCAGTAGATATTGGTCTTTTTTGTTGTGTACTTTAATTGAACGTATGTAATAAGTTACCTGTTAGCATGGAGCTGAACACCAGGGCTGGGAAGTAATGATGGAAGTACAACACGCGCCCCATCGCCCAGAAAGGCACGTAGTGGAGCGCCCAGCCGATGAACGTCCAGCCAGCCGCATTAAATAACTCCCGACTTTTGCCCCCTAAAGGACGAAAACATTATAAATAGAAGCTCCCTCAGAACCTACCGTCACACACACGTCTATTTTCAAGTGTCAATAGTTTGAAGCCAGAATCAAACTCATAAAAAAAAAACAATAATAATTTGTTTGGCTGTTAAACTTTGCTATGTTCTCCAAATTAAATAGGTAGTATATAATAGGTAGATATAGGTATATTAAAATTTTCAGAACCAAACCTCTCATCACAGTCATGTTAACAAACTTTATGAGAAATCCATACTGTTGGCTAGACCAGAACTATACGCCTGGAACCACATTTTCCCCGTAACTCTATCCCTTTCTGCCGTTCTAGAACTCTGTTCACTAGAGAGAGAAAGGTTCCTTGCAAGCAGCAAACTGTGTCATCGGTACCGTGACCGATATTCTTTCTCGCTCTAGTGAACGATATGTTAGAGGGGTAGAAAGAGATCGAATTACGGGAAAACACGTCCACGATCTAGTCCAGCACTCAAAGTATTCGCTTACCTGGGAGAGGAGTACCGAAGGCCTCCGCCCTCTTCTCTCTGATAGAGTTGATGACGTAAATGACAAAGAACACGGCTAGGAACAACAAGTTCCCCCACCAAACTACTGGGTTGCCTAACAAGTAGATCCTGTGACTACTGCCTGAGAAGAACTGACCCTGCAATCAAAATAAATGGTGAATAATCGATAAAGGATGACGACGGACGATGCGCATTTGTCTTCAAAATCAACGTTGATCACAATTTTATAACGGAACCTATAAACAATAGTCATTTCTAGAAAGAAGCGAAGAAAATCTCATAGATATCAAGCAAGCAGACAAATTAGTCCTTCTATTTGACTGGACTAAATATATATTCATCATCATCAGCCAGAAGACGTCCACTGCTGAACGAAGGCCTCCCCCATGGGGGGGTTGCCATAATCTCCACGCTTGTCAGGCGGCTTGGGGACCGCAGTGGTTCACCGATTAGTGAGAGGACGCTGCTGCCCGTCCTCCGGTGTCTGGCCGCAGTTTTAAGACGTACCCGGGTCGTTCTGGCTGATGATGAAATATATATTTAACTAGCTGTGCCCGCGACTTCGTTCGCGTGGATGTCGGAACTTAACAATGTATATTTTAGTGAGACCAAATGCACTTAACCGTATTTTTTTATAAAATAAAAGATTTTTTCTAAAATAAAAGTAGCCTAAGTTACTCCTTATTACATCAGCTACCTGCCAATAAAAGTCCCGTCAAAATCGGTCCAGCCATTTCAGAGATTAGCCTATACAGACAGACAGACAAAAATTGTAAAAAATGTTATTTTGGTGTATGTACCGTATATATATTCATATGCATGTAGTAAAAAACGGTTATTTCAATATTACAAACAGACACTCCAATTTTATTTATATGTATATATAAACATAACATAGCATCACGACTTTATCCCCGAAGGGTAAAGTAGAGGCCTATTTCTATACAGAAAAACTCAATAACACTTTTTCCGACCCGGGAATCGGACCCTCACGCTCAATAGTCAAGCTTGCGACCACTAGACCAACGAGACAGTCAACCTAAAGTAAAATTACGAATAAAATACTAAATATTCTATTCCATCCTTTTCCCACATTTTTGTAAGAAAGAGACAGCGTGAGATCTGAATTAGTTTACTTTATAATTGATACTCCATACGTAGTTCACTGTTGACTGTACCACAATGCAATTTTATTTACTAGTTCTAACCTATACGAGTCCAAGACTTGAAACTAAGTTCATTCTATTCTATTGTATAAACATAAGAATCAGCTCCACATACCCTGTAGTTGATGGGCCACTGCCACGGTTGCGAGGTAACCTCCCCCTCCTTGGGCTTCAGACCAGCGTTGCCTTGGAACATAACTGCGTGGGACTCCAGGAAACGCTCAACGAAGCCCGATGAGTACGACTCGAAACTCACCTTTGGCACTAGATGTTATAATCATGGTTTTACTATGAGACACTACAGTGTAGAAAATTTTGAAGAAAACAGGATGAGAACACAAAAATGTTTAGATTTTCTTAGCCTAACTTAAATGACACAAGTTGTCCGATGGCACGGTTGATGCTGTTCTGGGCGAATGTATGTGTATGTGAATGTCGAATGCATACGGCACATATATTTTTATAATCTACAGATATTTGTTCCGGTCCTGGTGTATATGTATGTGAGATTTACGTCTGTAAACTGTATCCATGATACAGAAGAAATAACAGAGGGCAACGATATCTAATAAAAAAAAGTGTGTGTGTACTTATGTACGCACGTAAGAAGTTCTACTTCTTATTTCTTTTTCTTTTATTTCCACTGATATGAAACACGTGTTACAGATGCACAAATATTTCAATAACTACCTTGAATATAGCTATCAATTCCCAAGAAAATTTAAGAGACATTTACCAGCCAACTTCATGGCGTCGCTTTTATCTGACAGTGTGCGCGCGCATCGTAAGAATTCACTCTCCTTAAGCGCGCCAAAAGAAGTATAACTTCAAAAAGAAAAGTGTCACGTGACTCGTAAATGTCAATGCTATTTTGCTGACGTGTCTATTCTATATCAACTGTAAATTGCAACTTACAATCATCAAAAATATTGTCCTCAATATTCCAGAGCGCGTTCTTGTCCCTCAAGTTAGGGTTGCACGCCACCTCCTGCTGTTCGTAGCCCCACTTCGGAAGCTGCTTGCCAGTTGTGGTTAGAACGCATGCCTATACACATAAAACAACTTTACTATGGCAATAACGAGTTAAACAAAACTGATCGACGCCATTCTCATACACAACACATAACGTAATACATAATTACAATAAAAAAAACGCATTCGTTTTTTTATTAAAATACTTGAAAATTTACAGTGACACTCAGTATTGGATGAAAAAAATATTTGAAAAAGAGACGGAAAGAGAGAAAAAAATGGAGTAGAAAATCACTAACCTGTAAATAATGTACCAACATGAGCTTGCTCCTGACTGTTTGCAGTTCATCGCCATCTTTGCCGCCTGATATAACAACCTTCCACACATCGTTTGCGTCGCCAATGCCATCCTATAAAATTAAAATAACATAGCAGCACATTTAGCTGATTCCGTTATTGAGTCGCATGTAATAGGGGGCGAGCCTATTGCCATCTAATGGGTATAGACCAAACTTCGTACTGCTTCTCAGTACAAATTTGTATACAGAGAAACCCAATAATGCTTTGCCCGAAACGGGAATCAAACCTAGACCTCACACTCAACAGTCACGATTGGGACTTTTAGGCTCTCGTCTCCTCCTATTCCATGGGACTTAATAACGGCGCGTAATATTAGCGAGTGGATGTAAGTACACCAATGGCGTGCGGTTTATAAAGACAAAAAGACACTGCCTACCCTACATAACTCGGATAAATATTTATTATAAGATATTTGAGGTGGCAAATCACATCATTATTTAATCGATAAGACGATGAACCAATACCAACATGCAGTAGGTATTATTGGTAAGTAAGAATTAAAAAAATTCTGCCTACCCTGACCAAAAATTCTGTGCACGCCGCTGAAATACACATATGCCTAACCTTTTAGGGAATACAGATGTAATGCTATTTTGAATTTTTATTATCTTACCTCTCCATATCCAGTGACCTGCATGTACTTGGTAGTGAGTGGCGCCCTCTCGCGGTGCGAGTGCAAGTTGCGGCCGGTGGGCGCATGCGTCAGACGCACTAGATCACCGCTGCGCACTAGCACCACGCCGTCTAATTGTTCTCGGTCGTAGGGCTTTATGTGCCAACGGTTATTTTCATCTTTGTGTGTGTATGTTGTTATCTAAGGGTGTAAATTCAGTATTATTTAATTTAATATTATAAATGCGAAAGTTTAGATAGATGAATGTTTATTACTTAATCACGCCAGAACGGCTGAACGGATCTGGATGAAATTTAGCACAGAGATAGATTATAGTCTGGAACAGCACATTTTTATCTCGGAAAAATGTACGGGTTCGTAAACCTTGACGACACGATTGACGCAGTGTGTTGAGAGATCGACTGCTGCGCTCGGTGTCGCGGGTTCGATTCCCGGACTGAACAAATATTTGTATGATCTACAGATAGTTGTTTCGGGTCTGGTTGTGTGTGCATTTGACATGTATGTTTGTAAACTGTACCCACGATACAGGAGAAATCCTAGAGTGGGGCTTTTTTTTTGTATTTAAATGAAAAAAAAAAAAAAAAAAAAAAAAAACACGCGGCCGAAGCCGCTGGCGGAAGCTAGTTATTTAATAAGTATATAATAAAAATATTGCAGCAAAGCAAAATGCTTTATCTGATATAATCTCGATCTATTACGAAGTTCGTGGGACAACACACAAAGACTGCTCTCTGTCTTTCTTGATTTCTTGGCCAGTAGTGGGATGCGTCAGACTGACATTAACAGTCTCTCTTCACATAAAAGCATATGATATGTATGTCAAACGAGTCAATTTGGTTAGTCTCATCACATTTAGGTACAGTTGAACAAAAAGACAAAGAAATAAGATATAAAGGGTCATCCGATCTGCCTGTACTTCTCGTATCCTAAAGCACGACTTAATATGTACATAAAAATCACTAAACCAACACAAACAATCACTAAACTAACTAGACTACACTTGTACTTCATGGTAACTAACCTGTTGTTGCTTAGCCCCCACTCCAGCTGGATACAAATGGTGATGAGAATGCAGGTACCCGCCACCAGTGCGATGGTTCTTGAGCGATATAAGCGCTCCATAAGCGACAGTCTTAGGTGCGCTTGCGTTGTGCAAGCTATTACCTTCTAAACGTGCTTGGAAACCGGATGAGTAGAAGCCGTCGCCATTTCCACTGCGTAAGATAATTGTGGGAAAATTAGTTTATCCCTGTGTCCTATGTGAAGGACAAAAGTCTGGAATCGGGGCAGTTTTTAAAACTAAATGAGTTCCCACAAGAACCACGGTAAGTCTTCTCCGCGTCAGTAGACCAGTAAGATGCACACAAGATCCTGATTCTGACAGCTGTCAGATTTTACGGCATCCTTGAGAATACAGGATTTCTTAAGACGTGGCTTCTCATTAGTTACTACTTACTTATGCAGTAAGTTTAATTCACGAAGACGCGCCCCACTATTTTGCGAAGGGGTAGATGCATGGTGCGGAGCTCGCTAATTCACTTGTTAATTTATTTCTTACTAGTGCATTGTGCAGCGTGTAAAGACTGACACTTTTTAAGGCCTTTGCTCAGCTGTGGGCGAACTCAGGCTGTAGATGATGGTAGAACAAACACAAGAGCAATTTATAATGCACACCGCGCGATTTCCACGACACTTCGTAGACTGGATTTACTATAGTATGTATAGCCGTCTATACATACTCATATTATATATATTATACATCAATTGGTTACTCCCTCACGTACAATATTAATACGTGAAGGGCGTAACTAATTATGCAGCTGGCCGTACTTATTATGCATCCAGCTTATTTCGGATATAGCAATATCTGCCTTATCATCTTTACGTTTAAAGTATATTTTATATTGAAAAATACTCACCTCTTGCTGAGAACAGTGAGATGTATCCAGAAGAAGAATATATAAAGTAGTGCTGGCCATATAATCAAAGTTACTGTTCTACCAACTAAGTGCTTCACGGTTAGGCTCTGAAAAAGGAATAATGTTTTGTATAAATCAGAATAAATACAACATTAGTCGAAACTAGTATGAGTGATTTTATTTTATTCTTAGATAGATAGATAGAGTATTATTTATTGTATAGCAAAGGAAAAAGTACAAAGCGAAAATATATTTTACACATAGGGTACAAATGGCGGTCTTATCGCTAAAAGCAATTTCTTCCAGACAACCAGTGCATGGAAAGAATCATAGAAGAAAAATATAGAGGGTAGTGTTCGGTGTACGAATATTAACTCATAAATAAACATAATAGGTATAGCTACTTTTATACAACATGTAACATAATAAACCTACATTCTTAAAGTAGTTTGTTACGAAACGGCTACTGGATAGCAGCCATTTTTAAAAAAGGGACTTTTTATTCTAACAATAATTAAAGAGTAAATTAGTCCCTCGTTGAACAGGCTAAACAACAATGTATTGTTGTTTTTTTTCGCAGCTATCAAATCCGCTCGCTCGTCTTACGTGTGCAACGGTGTGCGTACGAGCGTGCGTGCGTACATACTCATCATCATCATCATCCACAGCCCGACTTCGCCCACTACTGGGCATAGGCCTGTCTTTGAAAGTGCTAGTTTCTAGGCTCCTGCGCCATTCTCATCCATGTTCGACCCCCGATGACAGCATTATCGTCCGCCCATCTCGCCGCGAGACGACCGAGTACATACTATTCGCCTACAATTAGTCTTATTAATTTTTAAATTAAACATAAAAAATAATTTTCAGTGTATGTATTATGATTATAACTGAATATTCTAATATTGTGTGGGTTATCACATATTGTATGTTAAGACAACAACGCCAAATTGTACAAACGTATGGAATATTTAATCAACCCCTGGTACTTACAACAGGCTTGCTCAAATCACCAAGTACGTTCCACAGATCGGCGATAGTGCGCAAACCGACGAACAAGACGACAAACAAACCGACAAACTTGACGGACATTGTGCAGGCTAGAGAAGCGCCCAGGAACAGTTGCCAGGAGACCATGCGGACACAGAACGGTACCAACCCTTCATCGGTTAGCGATCGAACCTGAATCGTTATAAATTTATTTAAATTTCCAAATTAGGTTTGTTTTATTATTTTTTAACTTATCTTAGAAACTAGCGACCCGCGCCGGCTTCGCATGGGTAGCAGAGCATTTACGCTTTTTTTTCTGTCGTAATGTCGTATCGTCCTTTTACTTCGAACATTTACTCGGCGCACGCCAGTAAAGCTGTTGCATGCCCCGTGGGCATGATGTTTTCCGACATCTTCAACTACCATCGTCATATTTCATCCAATTTACACAAAACCTTAACAAATTATACACCTAAACCTTCATGAAAATCCGTTCAGTACTTTTTGAGTTTATCGCGAACAGACAGGCAGACGCGGCAAGGGACTTTTTGTTTTGTAATATTTAGTGATTATATAGTGATTTCAATTTCAAGCAAAGCACCCATAAAAGTATTAATCATGAGCACAGATCATAGCTCAGTTGATAGAACGACTGGAACATTAGAACAAGACCTCTTTATGTCTCACTCAGAAGATGATCTAGCTAGGCTAGGTATAAAGGTTGATAGTTTTATACGACGTCTAGCCGAAAAATATACAAAAACATAGTAAGTATATTCAAATATAAATAATCTTTTGATAAGAGACCAAACTACGGATTTATGGCATTTTACAGAAAAAAAATATGACTAAACCTTCTTCGAAATTAATATTTTTTAACTAATTTAATATAGATAAATATAGGGAAATCCACTCTTCCATTGTTCTACAGATAACGTAAGAAAGAAAATAAATCAGAATTAGTAAACACGTACCTTGAATGCTCCATATATAGAACAACTCATAAAGAACAATAAGATCGGATCTAGAAGTATGTACCTATTTAATGTTAGGAAACCCACATCTGAAACAAAACACAATAAATTCATCAGCATCAAATTCTCCTAGTTTGCAAGTTATGACGTCACAAATAATCAGAAATGTTTATGTGAAACAAAACCATGACTTGGCTACAATTTATGATACGAGTACATTTTTCCATATGTTTGACGACACCGATGACGCAGCGGTTGAGCGATCGATTGCTGCGCCACGTGTCGCGGGTTCCTGCACGGCACAAAAACTTGTATGGCCTACACATAGTAGTTCTGGGTCTGAGTGCATCATACTTTTGTCTGCCTCACCTCCCTCCTCATTACACGTCCATAGCACAAAAACAGTGCCATTAATGGGGGCCATTTTTTTTTGTGTTTTTGCCCCACTCTACATTTAATTCCTGTATTGTAGGTGTGTTCACAAACACATATATTCACATACACAAACATCCAGACCCGAAACAACTATCAGATTATACAAGTATTTGTTACATGAAGGAATTGAACCGCGACACGTAGCGCACGAGTCAATTTTCAACCACTGCGCCAACGGTGCCGTTTATGAATTTTCTAGAGATATTCCTCATAAAGTATCTTTTACTTACCACACAATAATAACATTGTTCCAATGAATGTAGATTCTAATGATTTTGTCATCTCCCATATTGTTAAAAATGTTAGTGGAATGATTAATGCACCCAGTGCAGTACAGAACTGGAACAAAAGAAAAGAATATATACACAATAAGCTTTACTAGAATTCGATTTTGGGAAGGATTTCTAGATGGTTTTTAGGGTTCCGTACCCAAAGGGTAAAAACGGGACCCTATTACTAAGACATCACTGTCTGTCCGTCCGTCTGTCTGTCACCAGGCTGTATCTCAAGAACCGCGATAGCTAGACAGTTAAAATTTTCACAAATTATGTATTTCTGTTGCAGCTATAACAACAAATACTAAAAACAAAATAAAATTAATATTTAAGGGGGCTCCCATACAACAAACGCGATTTTTTGCCCTTTTTTGCTCAATATCAATAATGGCAACAGGTAGGCACTTGAAATATTCACAAAATACTCAGTTGTATTTTTACTTTAATAATAAATACCTACTATTGTTTACCTAATCAATGGTATGGAACTCTTTGTGCGCGAGTCCAACTCGCACTTGGCCGGTATTTTCAATTAAACAATATAATAGAACATTGTAGTATGGTATTATAGATGTATTCAGGTAAGGTAAGATGATAAAAAACCCACTTTATTAATTATTTTCATGAAAAGTTGGTTTAAACTTAGTTTAAATATTTCTTGTTTGAAAGGTAGTGTATAACTAAAATTTAAGCAGAGCCTCAACAGCCAGCCGCCACAAGGTAACTTCCGCCCGTGGCTTCGCCCGCGTGGTTTATGAACTCGTACATTATTCCAGGATAAAAAGTAGCCTATGTGCTATTCCAGAGTATAATCTATCTCTGTGCCAAATTTCATCCGGATCCGTTCAGCCGTTCTGGCGAGATAGAGTAACAAATATCCATCCATTCATCCATCCATCCTCACAAACTTTCACATTGATAATATTAGTAGGATAGGATTTTAATTTAAAGTTGGTTTAAACTTAGTTTAAATATTTCTTGTTTGAAAGGTAGTGTAGAACTAAAATTTAAACAGAGCCTCGATGGCCAGTAGCCACTAAGTAATCAGGTAATTGCAATACTCACCAGTCTCATTCCCTCATATCGTGCCCCTTCATACTTGTCTCCAGGCTTTTCAAAAGGGAATGTTCCATCATACCCAGTCAGTTTACCAGACAGGGCAATGAGCATCTAACAAAACAACAAGCTTTATTTATTATCAATATTATATTTTAAACTACCAGATTGGTCTATTAGTTCTATTCTAACAAAGAGTATCAGTGATTAGTGCATTGCCCTCTTGAATATTATAAAAAAGAGGGGCCACAGACTTTGGACAGGCATCATGGGGGTCACAACCCTTCAACCTCCCCACTTCCACACTGACAGAATACCCATGGCCCATGTTCATCATGAATTTATGTTTAATGTTACCTTGCCAAGAGGAGGATGGACATCAAAGAAGAATGTTCTATTTATGTACCAGCTTGCCATTTTACCAAAATGAGTCTCGTCCCAACTAAAAATAAGAATATATTTACCATTATAATCTTTTAAATAATTTTTGTAAACTATTTTCTATTATATATTTTTACTTAAATGGCAGGTACTGATTAGACTGGGAGTCGAATGTAACTAAATTATTGAGAAAAACTTGTGCATGATATTAGTCACTAAAAATGCTAAGATAAAATATATTTCAGTCATTATTCTGTACTAATTAATTGATATTATTTATAAACAAACATTACACTAAGGACTTATACATAACAAAAAAATAGCAGATTTAAGAAATTGTTTACCACACATGATCTGGTTCCAGAACTTTATAAAATCGTGTTACGAATGTAGCCCCACAAAGTATACCGAATGTTATCCACCATCTATAAAGAAATAGTTATATTTATTCCAAAGTTTCACATAATTTCTCATTGTTATGGAATTTTGAACATGAACTTAGTTCATGAAATTAGAAAGTACATTTTGTTACTCGGCTTTGACGTTATACTGTTTTCCTTTTTTTCAGACATTATTCTAGCAAAGATAAAGACGCTCAGCTAATAAAACTTAATAGGTTTTAACATTTTAATATACAATTTCTTGCAAAAACTATGAAGAGTAACGGTACACAACAAGACAAAGTAGACGTCACACACACATTACCACACCACTAGTCCTGTTCACAACAGCTATAAAATATAAACGCGTTATAACGAAATGCTATAAATAAAGCGCAGAATATTTTTTATGCTATAATATACCATTACAGCATTACAACTGCATTTGATAAATATTACTCACATTCCGTAGCGCAGATCGCGGTACGCGTTCCGTGTTCAGCGTTGGAACAAAACGCTGTGTGAATGTGATATATTACTATAGTAATAAATATGCGATCTCTTTGTTTCGTTGTTTGTTGTTTATTGATAGTAATATATTAGGTATTGACAGCACGGTCGGCATAGTGGTTGAGAGATCGACTGCTGCGCTACGTGTCGCGGGTTCGATTCCCGCACAGAACAAATATTTGTATGATTTACAGATAGTTGTTTCGAGTCTGTCGTGTCGGATTGCCGTCCCATCGGACTATGAGAGTGAAGGAATAGAGAGAGCACCTGTGTTTGCACACACACTTGTGCTCTATAATATTTCCTACGTAGTTGGCTAATCTCCGGTGAGATTGGCCGCCGTGACCGAAATTCGGTCAGGAGGATACGAACAATAATTTTATATTTTTTTTCAAATTGTCATTATTGTTTAGAAAACGTGACGATGTTTTTTTGCCAATTTGAATATTTGATAGAAATTGCATAGATTTGGCGAGTTAAGTTCCTAGGTTTGCGGGAAACACCTAAAGTATAAATATCTATGCAAAAAGATAACGCAGATAACAGATTGCGGTAAAAATATATAGCAAACTGCTATTGCTATATTTTTTTAACGAACATTTTTATGTGCTGTGTAATATAAGGAACACCCCTACACACCACACCACATGACACAGGGTTACAAAAACAATGACACTGACAGCAACTGTCAGTGACAGTTGTATAGTGCAGTATTGGCGCGACATGTTTACTAATATTATAAAGAGATAAAATTTGTTTGTTCGTATGTAGGGGTTAATCTCTGGAACTAATGATTCAATTCTAATATTTTTTTCACTGATAGATAAGTTACATTATCCCCGATGCCATAGGCTATAAATTATTATATAATATGTAGGTTACGCGAACGAAGTCGCGGGCAAAAGCTAGTCCTTAATAAAGCACTGCTTTTCATTTCTAACCGTGGAAATAATATGTCGATGTTTCTAAGTTTGAAACATCGACACACTGGTATTAAAGAGGTAATAATCAGACAGTAACCAGAAAATAAAAAATAAAATTGTATTTAGAAAAATATTGTCCATAAAATAAAAGTAAGGCGTCATTAATTTATTACGTAAGACTATTTTTGCTAGTTTTTGACCCCCTCCCCCCTACATAAGAAAAAATAAGAATAAGCCGACTCCCTCCCCCCGTTTAATATTTATTACGTAAGAATCTAAAGGAAAAAATGAATACACGTTTGGTTTGTTTATTTTTCAAAGTAAACAAGAATTTTTATTTGTACCTACAAAGGCAATCGCGCGGTATCCCGCGCTTTATCAAAGTATAATCTTAACTTTGCGCATTTTTGTGATCTTATGTAAGAACCATCAAGACTCCCCCAAAAGGGGTGGCCCCTTATAAGAAAAAATAAGACATGGTCGACCCCTCCCCCGTAAATCGTCTTACGCATAGGAATTCCGCTTGTCTTACGTAATAAATGAATGACGCCTAATAAAACGGCCATGCAACAAATAATATGTTCGAGTGAAATTTGAATGAAAATTGAAAGTAAAATAACTCTACTAGTAGTAGAGTCATTTTACGAGGTCAAAACGAAAGCTGAAGAAGAGCTGAGCTCTTAAATTAAAGAAGAAGATATTATACATTTAATTTATATATTTTTAATTTGTTCTTCATCTCCAACGAAACACTCACCACAGCGCATTGACGTCACTTATAAGCAAACAAACATTACCAATTTATCATGCATGGTAATTTTTCTGAGCTGTGAATTTTAGATTTGATTTAGATTTCAATATATTATAATTAAAATTAAAATTAATTTTCAATAATTTCTCAAAAAAAATCAGTAACAATATTAGGAAAATGCTATGCAGATTATTACAAACGAAACGTACATTCCTAATGCATAATGGAAGAGAAATGTTCATAAAACTAAACACACATTTTTGTTACGATTATCAGCGGATTTGAATGCGTGAAAAATATGCTTCATTATTTTGAAATGCGGCAGCTTTGGAATGTGGGGAAAATGGAACGGAATATTTACCTCAAAATATTAATAATTTTAGTGATGTATTTAATTTAGTTTCGAATAAATTAGTGAACTGACTAACCAATTTTTCACGACGCGTCGTCGAATTCTCTCGTCGCGACGAGAGAATTTGTTACCATTACTCGTTATTATGTCCATATTAGGGCAGACGATCCAGGGAGCATAGGTTTAGATTCCGGACTACTGTAGAAAATATCTATCAAAACAGATTCTCCGAAAAAATATCAGTGGATAGCAATAGAATCGTTGCCGAATCATTTTTTACCTTAAAAACGGTTCGGCACCGACTGAATATGTTTGTATAGTAGTACTCCTCTGCCTAGTACTTCGGAAAGTACAGTAATAATGTTCTGTAGTTTATTTTATTAAAAAATTAGAAGTATAACTTAAAAAAAATAGGAATATCAAACCAAATATACATCTATAAATAAATTCTAGCATTTTTATATAAATCAATATTATGTACATTGCCCATCACTATTGCAAGTTGACGCGTGAATAAATGTCAACAAATAAAGTTTTGTCAGTCTCCGCTACGCTGATTCATGTTTCATTTGTAAACAAATAAATATTAATTCGTATCGCCTTCAGTACCTATTCATTTCGTGTTCAACTATGATGGAGAATTGACGGTTGCAACATGAATTGCAATAAGTATTTTACAATCGTTCATTTGTTATTATTTTCTTTTTGTTTGTGCGAAATAAGTGTGGATCAAAAAGACAAGTTGTTGAATGGCTTCATAGATTATTATAATAAACTGCATAATCAAATTTACACGTGCAATGAAGGATCTTTGCAGAATACGCAGCAAGTGGTGAGTTAGTTATAGCATAGATAATATAATTCTGGTTCTCAGTAGTAATTTATCTCTGAAGATGAGGGATCGTAAAAATCAATAATTAAATTACAATCTCGATCATGAGGGTCATCATTATCCGAGACCTTTATCACTATCGGATCACATGGTTGTCTATTTGTCATATAAATTGAAACTTAGTTTAATGTAAATAAATATAACATACTATTACTTATTTTACAAAGTACGTCTGAACTTTCACTTACATAATATTATGACCTTACTTATTTTTAAAAAGTTGGTAAACTTAAGTAACACGATAAATAATAAAAAGTATTGTTGCAGAATGAAAACACCTATCAAATAGAAGCAACCTTAAAAGTCACAGAGATTTACAATGTTGATGTAACGAAGTTACTGAAATGTACAGCCACGGTACAAGACTTGGGAAATGCAGTTACTGTGACCAACCATCGTTGTCAAGAGCATGGTCCACAGAGTGCAGTTGAAACTGGTTCCCCAGAGCAAGTGCCGGTACCTCAGGTTGAGGTAACAGAACCTACACTTGTAAGGAAGCCTGTGCAACTTGACAATGAAGTACAATCCGAAGCAGGTGTAAGTATTGAACATGATATTTTAAATTTTGTACAATAGAATTCCCTATTTGTCTATTGTTTTTATACAAATGTCTCTGACATTTCTACTGAAACAGTTGCAGCACAAGAAGTATGTGAGTATGCATCAGTTTGACCAAAGCAAAATGCAGAATTATTTTAAGTCTGACATTTAACCTAAATATATGTATAGTCATGAACCATAAATGTTTAACACCTTAAGTTCTATAATTGCATGAACATTGCTTTTTCATAAGGTTGCTTAAAGAAAATAATTGACAGGGCAATTATATTTTTCTCATAATTGACATAAAAAGGTTAATTTCAAGAGGGTATATAATATGTATAATATACTACAGAGCATTCTGAAGACATATTGTTTTGATAAAAGAGTTCATAAGATTAAAAATTGGAAACTCTTTTTTGCTACAATCAAACTTTCTCAATTTATAAAAGTAATATACATATAACTTCTAAAACTTTATTGTGCACAGTGTGAGATCAAATTTGAAATCTGATAAACATTTTAAGATAAATACTCTACAGCAAATTAATATAATAACAAAATAGCAGTAAAAACTACTTTACTCCCAAATTATTTATAAGGCATGTTTGCAAACATAGACGAGTATAAGTTCAGAGTAGAGATAACCTTTTATCATGTCAGTGTACGCTAAGTATGAATAAGATCTGGGTAACCTAGAATTGTGTTTATGTCAAGGTAATCATATATAGCAGTGTTAAACTTTTTGCAGTAATGGACCACATTCAGAATTTTTAAAATTCCACAGGCCCCTGTCAAAGAATATTAAAGGAAAAAAAAACATGTGGATTCGTGTAGGTACAGTCCTCCCGCACCTCGGGCCGCTCAACAGTAGCCAGCGAGAGTGGTTTTAAACAAACAATGTGTTAGTTTACAGCTACACAATTTTCTAATTAATGTTAAGGGTTAACTGAGCTGCTGCAGACCCCTACCACACATTACAACCCTGATATACAGTGATACCTGTTTAACTGGGATCTCAAGGGAAATGATTTTTTTATCACTTCTAGAGGCTTTTCATTTACTCAGTTTCCCAAACAGGCAGATTAACATGACAGTCGTCTTATTTATAGAGGGTCCCACTAAGAGAGGTTGAAATGTACCATTTATCATATAGAGGCAGAAATGTTAATAAAATAAATGCATATATTACCTAGCACAATATTTATAAAAAAAAAAAAACAAATTTGATGTCAACAAAATATTAAAAAAATCAAATATATTAGTTTGTATTAGATTGTTAGTTTAATAATCGTCTTAGTTTTCCTTTTCCCTAGTGTAAGTTTCTTTTGACAAATTACTACATCGAACGCGTTCGTTAAGTGCTCTCCACAAATCGGAGCGCCGAACGCGTTCGATGTAGTAAATCGAATTTGTCAAAAGAAACTTACACTGAGGCCTCTGTCAATACACTGAGAACGTATTATTTTCTCCTTATTTTGAATAAATCGATAAAGAGTTTGGTAAATTAAACTCCGTGCACAGTTCGTCACGTGACTTTCCACTATCATAATCCAATACTAACTTTAATTTATCAGCGAATGTTAGGGACTTACACTTTCGTTTCGACACTTTGTGCACTCTCATTCTAATCGAAACGTATCGTAATCGATTCGTACAAATTCTTAGATAGTATTGATAAACAAAGCAAGTATGTAAGAAATTTGACTGTTTGTAAACAAGCGTGTCATAACTTGTCTAAACCTGATAAATTGTCTCAGTTATATGGGTTATTGAGCTACGAAGTCCCAATTATAGAGGTAAACATCGAAAAAATCTATGAAATCTAATCTCAGTTAACAAGGTTTGAAAATTCCCAGTAACAGAGGTATTTCAATGCAAAAGTGTCGGGACCTCATTGTAATTATCAATAACAGAGTGTTCTCACATATCCAGGGCCCACTTAACCAGATTTCACTGTAAATTGTGCAAATAATAAAATAAAAACATATACCAACATAAAAAAATCAATTTGAATAAAGACTTATTAAACTGTTATTCTTCTTTATATGATTTACATGTCGGTGGCTTGTTTAATTACAATGACACGGTTAGCGAAGTGATTGATCGGTTGATTAGTTAGATGTCGCTGGTTCGATTTCCAGACGGTAAATATTTGTCTCGCTACATATTATAAAACAAAGTCCTCCCGCCGCGTCTGTCTGTCTGAACACGATAAACTCAAAAAATACTGAACGAATTTTCATACGGTTTTCACCTATGGACGGAGTGATTCATGAGGAAGGTTTAGATGTATAATTCATTAGGGTTTTGTGTAAATTAGCTGATATATAACGATGATTGTTGAAGATGTAGGAAATAATGATGCCGACTGGGAGCTTTACTGGCGTGCGCAGCGTAAACCAATAGAGTTTTATATAGGGTTATACTTATTAAATTAAATTAGAAAAAAAAAATGTAGGCGTATACCTATGCTCTGTTACACGTGCAAAGCTGGGGCGGGTCGCTAGTATCCTATAAATTGTTGTCCTGGGTCTGCTATGTTAATATTTTATAAATACATCCATCATTCCTACGGGCAAAGTAAATACACCTTTAGCAGGTGTATTAACTGATTTCGACCATTCTCACTAATTGTATTAAAACTCATTTTCTAAAAGTGAGTGAAAAAGATCGAGAAAATATTCATACTACATAGGCTGGTTTCTCATAAAACAATAGCTTCCGCTCGCGGCTTCACCCGCATGGATTAGGAACTCGTGCATTTTTTCGGGTCAAAAAGCAGCTAACAACCTTCTTCAATCATAAGGAAATATAACTCTATTGGTTTACGCGGCGCACGCCAGTAAAGCTCCGGTATAGTTCAGCATGATTTTTTCCGACACCTTCAACAATCGTCGTCATATTTCAGCCAATTTAAATGAAACGTCAATGAATTATACAGCTAAACCTCTCTCATGACTCACTGCGTCCAATGGTGAAAACTGTATGAAAATCCGTTCAATAATTTTTGAGTTTATCGCGTTCAGACAGACAGACACGGGGCGACTTTGTTTTATAATATGTAGTGATATTGGGAGGGAGTCCTCATGAAAATTGAGGATAATAAATATCTGATGCCTATTTGATCTTTATCATTATAGAGTAGGTATAACAGATATTCAGGATTCCCCCAGACAAGCAGATATACAATTTACAATCATGTCACAACTCAAATTTTCCTGTTAATTAATTTACGGAAACTTATTGACCAAGAAAGATAAATATTTTATGTTATTATAACATAAAATATTTATCTAACTCATTTGTTTTGTAATGAGACGGAATACTTTAACAATGTCTATAAATAAAAAATAAATAAATAAAAAACTTATTTACTTTTATATTTAGCAGCTAACACCTAAATTAGGCATCATTGTTTCACATGTGTCAAAATGGCAGGAAGCCAAATTGCTGCTGAAATGATTTGGTGGAATTTGCTTTGTATGGGTATTTGTGTCATGTGGTTTGTATTTTCGTGTATTTATAGATGAAAAATTAATTAAAATATGATTACGTTTGTATTACTCAAAGTGTAGGTGGAAGTGTATTTTTATAAATCCGAATTTCCTTAAAGTCCCATGAAATAGGCGGTGTGGCCATTGCATCTACTGGGCACAATTTCAACTTCAGCAGAAATTTTCTTATAGAAAATCCCAATAACACTTCTCCTGAACCTAATATCTTATGGAGTGCAGCAGCGCATACGGTCACTAGACTAAAACGAAGCTTCATAAAAAGCTAATATTTCCTAAAGGCATTGGTCCCTCACACCAATTATGTGAAAGATACATCGATATCTCTAAAAATGTCAAAAAAATTATTCGGTGGGTGCATGAATACGTCCATAGTAGTCCTTAGTAGACAATCAAATCGTTATCATGCCTAGCGTTACTACTGCTAACTAACGCATCGTGTGTTTGTTCAGCGCCTAACTGGCGAAATGGCTAAGACAGGCCTTCACGAATCCTCAGAGGTTTGTGCAAAAGGTTCAATCGAAAGTTTTATTGCTGAAATCACATTTTTAAACATCGATTCGCATTTAGCTGAGCGGTATTGGTACCTACACTTCAATGCGTGTATATGTCATCGTAAAATTGTAAATACCGTTAGATTATAATACATATATCTCGCGAGATTGTAAACTGTCGAAAGATTGTGAACCGTAACATACTGCATACAATTTACCGCATATTTTTTCGATGGATTATAATTTATTGAAGTATAGTAGGCGGACCCAGTATAGATTAGTGTAGGGTCTTAGTTTTTTATGGTTCTAAGACAAACCAGACTAACTAACCGATTGATCTGTGCCGACTTCGATTTTAATTGCGTCACGACCACTCTGTCAACTCTGGGTCCGAGTCACACTAATGTGTACAAGTTTAGTAATGCATAGGTATAAATTGCATAATCTATTATAATTTATTATCAGTTTGTCTAATTTATGTCGGCTACCGTCTCTCGTGAAGTCTTTAATGGGCGAAGCAATTATAAGTCTTAGAACTATGATCCATTCTACACAATACGTGCATTATAATTACCTGTCTGTTATTGATTTAAAATTTAAAGTTATCGAACATAAGAACATTGTTCCTAGGCGTCTTTATTTGGAATAGGGGGTTAAAAAGCCAGCTTTAGATGAATCATAATAATTTAAATTAATTATGTAGTCTAGATCTTGCAGGATCAAAACAATTATGAATCTTCCAGTTACCTTAATATACTTGACTTAATGAATTGAGTTAAAGACTTGACGTTTCTTTGAAATAAAAAGTTTCAGTTCACAGTAACAAAAAAATTGCCCCATTATATAGGTGTGTTGTACAAACACAAATTTACACATGCATGACACTCAGACTCGCAACAACTACTTGTTGCATCCAATCCTAATTTATATTTATGACTCCATCATTATTCGATCATTTTGTCAACGTCAATGTTGAAAAAGTAGAAAATCAATTTTTTGATAAATTTACAATCTAACTGTTGCATCAATCGATTGGATGATCATAAAACTTATAATTGACTCTCCATGTAGTCCCGACTAGAGATCTCCGTAACAGGCATCAACATTCTAGAGTGTACAGTACAGTGTCAACAGTAAAGTTTTGTAAAGTTGACCAAGTCTGATACCACTCCATACCTGTGTCGGGAAGCTTTAAACACAATTTTTCACGTGCACAAACACACACAGGCCTAAAACAAATATCTGTAGCCTATACAAACATGCGTTCCGTGCGAGAAAAGTAGTGTAGGTACACGGAAAGCAGTAGGCGATCGATCAGCTACTGCGTATACGTAGTATTAATAAAATATTTTTTCTATAATTGTTGTAGATAACATCAGGCGAGCAGTTTATAGCGATACCTCGAGACCAACCAAGCGCACCTTGCATTGGTTGCGCCACCCACGTGAATCCACAGGCTGCCGGCGTGAGTCAGCTCGCCAATTTGGGAGTCAGACATCTTGACATTCACGAACCCGCAATTAAACATAGCTTGAATAATGTTTTAGACGTAGAAAGACAAGTCCAAGTAAGTAAGAAAAAAATTAAATATTTTTATCAAATGTGGACTACATTTGATAAAAATATTTTGGCATGGCATCAAATTGGCAGCAAATTATACATCCACAATTTTTCATTCGCAGGTAGTAAATGGGGTGCGATACCTTTTAACTTTATCGATTAATTTTGATAATTGCTCAGAAGAAAAGTCTGAAAACTGTGCTTCCTCTAAGACGTGTAAGATAACAATTCTAGTAAAACCATGGGTAAAACTGCCCAACGGCGCTAATTACAGGGCAATCTTGGCAAATAATTGTACAGAAGAATGGCAATACGGTGACAACGGTGAAGTTTTGCCTGAACTAACTACTGAGAACCGTGTAACTAATAACGTAAAGGGAAATACATCCGAGGAACATAATGATGCTAATGCTCCTGACTATGACATACGGGTTAAACATAATAAAGATGTCCAATCCTTGCCGGATCAGGAAAGATCCCTTACCGATGATGAAATCAAAACTCTACAAGAGCAAATAATTCCGAATAGTCAGTTTCTACCATTCACCGAATCACATCGTGAATCGGTCACACTATCACCTGATACGACGGATGAGAAACAACATGTCTTTAAAGTTGAGTCCGGTAGACATAGCGAAAATTCAATTCCCGTTACTGAATCTGAAAAAATAGAACAACAAGCTTTTAATATAAATCCAGATAAGAAGAAAGCTATAGACGAAATGTTGGATTTTTTTGATTTTTCTGGTTTCAAACCTAAAACTGAAGTAGAGGAAACCATGCCAAGGATAAAGAGAAGTTATGATTACGATTTACAAGTACTGTCACTGGCAAAAGATTATCATGAAATAAAAAAGAGCATTGAGAACGCAAAATTTGTGTACGAAATGGCCCAAGCTATGGTAGATTATTTAAATGAAATGGATATGGAAGTAAAAAATAGAGTCGTAAATAATGTCATAAAAGCTGAAGAAGAACTAGACCATTCACAGCATTTTATGTATGTGCAAGCTAGTGTTACGATACCATGTGATAAAGTAGAATGTGAACCTAAAGATACAGTCACACAAATCTGTAACGCTGTTATAGATAGCACGAACAAGGACAGTCCTCAAATTATGAATACATTCTGCTATTATGATAACAAGGAACGTGAGCACAGAGATATTATAAAAGAAGTATCTTTTGACGACCCGGTCTTACAAAAACTTACCAAAGAAGCTGTCAAAAAAATTGAATCAGAGTCAACATCTCCACATGCTTTAAAAATAAATAAAATCGTATCAGCCAATACCCAAACTGCATCAGGTAGATTGACAAAAATTTCAGTCATCGTTGACCACATAAACTGTAATAAAAGCGTCCCATTACTGTTAAGAATTAACTGTACAGTTGTAGAACAGCTAGGGTCCAAAATTTGTGAAATTATCATACATGAAAGACATTGGCTTAAAGAAAAGAAAATATCGTACACTTGCATTGACAGACCAGTTGACATGAGAATATCGAAAACTAAGTCAATTCTTAAAAATATCACTGTAAATGATCCGAAAATAATTGAAATGTTGCAGGAAGCGATACAATATTTAGAAACACAATCTAACAAGAATAACAAACAAAAAATTGTAAGCATCAAATCAATTTCTTCTCAAATTATTGCTGGTTTCTTGACTAAAATAGAATTTGTTGTTGGTTATACAAATTGTACTGATGAAAATTACCCTACTCATCAGTTGGATAAATGTGAATTGCTAAAAAACTATGGTCTTCGTATATGTAAAGCACAAATTTGGGACAGATCATGGATTATGGATGGAAGACAGGTTGAAGTTACATGTGATGATGCTGCAAATGAAATTGAAAATACTAGGAAGAAGAGATCTATAGACCTGGATGGAGATTCAGTCGAACGAAATATTGCTAATAAAGATCTTGAGTACAAGCAGCTAGCTGATGAATCTTTAAAGAAATTTCTTAAGTCATCGTCCAGTCGGCAACATTACGAAGTTGTAAAGGTTGACCGAGCAGCTGTTCAATCTGTGCCTGGAAAATTAATTAAAATAGATTTCACAATCTCTCCCACAAATTGTCTGATACAGAGTGATGGTCGTCTGTCATCGTCTGAATGTAATGTTCTGAATCCAAAAATAGTATTTCGATGTCATTCAAAGATATTAGAACAAGTTTGGGTTGACAAGAAACAATATTCTGTAAATTGTAACACTAAAGACCAAAAACAAAATGAAAAAAATAGTGTCACCGGATTGAAACAACGGAATCCTAGTGAATCCAAGTATTACAAGCTGGCTGAGGAGTCATTAAAAAAATATCTGCACGATACTGGTAACTCTCCGCATCACGTAATAGTCAAACTAGAAAAAGTAACAACACAAATAGTGTCCGGATTGCTTACTACCATCGATTTCATAATATCTCCAAAGAGCAAAACCGCCAGTGCCAGCAATGATACTATAAAATGTAATTCTAAAATTTTAGAAAAGCATTGGCTCGGGACAAAAGATTTGAATGTAACTTGTGAGATGAAAGAAAAAGTGAAAAGTTACAACTTAACAGAAAACACGGATAGTCCCAAGTATATGCAAATTGCCGTAGTATCCTTGCAGAAATATATAAAAGATAACCCTGATTCGCATCCTGTTCGTGTGACTTTTGTAGATAAGGTGACACAAGTAGGAGAGATCATTAAACTCGATTTTGTGGCATCTAGGGCAGAAGATGACGATGGGGACTCGATTTGTCATGCAAAATTTTCGGAACAAGGACTGGTCAGAAATGATATTGAGGTGAAATGCCATTTGATAGGCACAATATTGAGAAAAAACGAAATCACTGAGGAAGATCCAAATTACTTAAAATATGTACAATTGGCTGATGAATCATTGTATAATTATCTTCAAACCATCAACAGCTCGCAACGTTACACTATAATAAATATAAGTAAAGTAACCGTTCAGTGGCATGAGGGCTTAAAGATTTTAATAGATTTTATTGTATCCCCAGTAGATTCAGATAATATTGAATTTCAAGGGAAACGCTGTATTTCTCAAATTCTTGAACAGCCATGGTTACATAAAAAACGCATTGACGTCAAATGTGAAGAAGATAAAGACATATATAGAATAAAAAGAGAAATATTTGCTGGTGGCCAGCAAGAAAAAGACCCAACTAAATCCGAGTATAAAGTTCTAGCTGATCAATCTTTAATGAAATATATTGAAGATTCTGGAACACAACAACCTCTTGAAGTAGTACGAGTTGTAAAAGTGACTACACAAGTCGTTTCTGGGTCGCTGACTCGCATTGAATTTGTAGTATCTGGAAGTCCGGGGTCGGATACAATAACATGCAAGTCGAAAATATGGGAACAGGCCTGGCTTAAAAAGAAAGATATCGATGTTTCTTGTGGGAACGACGTTGAGAGAGCAAAAAGGGAAATTGGCGGTGTTCCCGGTGGTGAATCTGTGCAAGATCCGACCGATCCTGCGTACGAAGCGTTGGCCAAGGAGTCTTTGCGAAAATATGTTGAAGATTCTGGAACACAACAACCCCTTGAAGTAGTTCGAGTTGTAAAAGTGACTACACAAGTCGTTTCTGGGTCGCTGACTCGCATTGAATTTATAGTATCCGGTAGTCCGGGGTCGGATACAATAACATGCAAGTCGAAAATATGGGAACAGCCTTGGCTTAAAAAGAAAGATATCGATGTTTCTTGTGGGAACGACGTTGAGAGAGCAAAAAGGGAAATCGGCGGTGTTCCCGGTGGTGAATCTGTGCAAGATCCGACCGATCCTGCGTACGAAGCACTGGCCAAGGAGTCTTTACGGAAATATGTTCAAGATTCTGGAACACAACAACCTCTTGAAGTAGTACGAGTTGTAAAAGTGACTACACAAGTCGTTTCTGGGTCGCTGACTCGCATTGAATTTATAGTATCTGGAAGTCCGGGGTCGGATACAATAACATGCAAGTCGAAAATATGGGAACAGCCCTGGCTTAAAAAGAAAGATATTGATGTTTCTTGTGGGAACGACGTTGAGAGAGCAAAAAGGGAAATCGGCGGCATTCCCGGTGGTGAATATGTGCAAGATCCTACCGATCCTGCGTACGTAGCGCTGGCCAAGGAGTCTTTGCGAAAATATGTTGAAGATTCTGGAACACAACAACCTCTTGAAGTAGTAAGAGTTGTAAAAGTGACTACACAAGTCGTTTCTGGGTCGCTGACTCGCATTGAATTTATAGTATCCGGTAGTCCGGGGTCGGATACAATACCATGCAAGTCGAAAATATGGGAACAACCCTGGCTTAAAAAGAAAGATATCGATGTGTCTTGTGGGAACGACGTTGAGAGAGCAAAAAGGGAAATCGGCGGCATTCCCGGTGGTGAATCTGTGCAAGATTCCACCGATCCTAAGTACGAAGCACTGGCCAAGGAGTCTTTACGGAAATATGTTCAAGATTCTGGAACACAACAACCTCTTGAAGTAGTACGAGTTGTAAAAGTGACTACACAAGTCGTTTCTGGGTCGCTGACTCGCATTGAATTTATAGTATCTGGAAGTCCGGGGTCGGATACAATAACATGCAAGTCGAAAATATGGGAACAGCCTTGGCTTAAAAAGAAAGATATCGATGTTTCTTGTGGGAACGACGTTGAGAGAGCAAAAAGGGAAATCGGCGGCATTCCCGGTGGTGAATCTGTGCAAGATCCCACCGATCCTAAGTACGTAGCGCTGGCCAAGGAGTCTTTGCGAAAATATGTTGAAGATTCTGGAACACAACAACCCCTTGAAGTAGTTCGAGTTGTAAAAGTGACTACACAAGTCGTCTCTGGGTCGCTGACTCGCATTGAATTTATAGTATCCGGTAGTCCGGGGTCGGATACAATAACATGCAAGTCGAAAATATGGGAACAGCCCTGGCTTAAAAAGAAAGATATCGATGTTTCTTGTGGGAACGACGTTGAGAGAGCAAAAAGGGAAATCGGCGGCATTCCCGGTGGTGAATCTGTGCAAGATCCTAGCGATCCTAAGTACGAAGCACTGGCCAAGGAGTCTTTACGGAAATATGTTCAAGATTCTGGAACACAACAACCCCTTGAAGTAGTACGAGTTGTAAAAGTGACTACACAAGTCGTCTCTGGGTCGCTGACTCGCATTGAATTTATAGTATCCGGTAGTCCGGGGTCGGATACAATAACATGCAAGTCGAAAATATGGGAACAGCCCTGGCTTAAAAAGAAAGATATCGATGTTTCTTGTGGGAACGACGTTGAGAGAGCAAAAAGGGAAATCGGCGGCATTCCCGGTGGTGAATCTGTGCAAGATCCCACCGATCCTAAGTACGAAGCGCTGGCCAAGGAGTCTTTACGGAAATATGTTCAAGATTCTGGAACACAACAACCTCTTGAAGTAGTACGAGTTGTAAAAGTGACTACACAAGTCGTTTCTGGGTCGCTGACTCGCATTGAATTTATAGTATCCGGTAGTCCGGGGTCGGATACAATAACATGCAAGTCGAAAATATGGGAACAGCCCTGGCTTAAAAAGAAAGATATCGATATTTCTTGTGGGAACGACGTTGAGAGAGCAAAAAGGGAAATCGGTGGTATTACCGGTGGTGAAACTGTGCAAGATCCGACCGATCCTGCGTACGAAGCGTTGGCCAAAGAGTCTTTGCGAAAATATGTTGAAGATTCTGGAACACAACAACCCCTTGAAGTAGTTCGAGTTGTAAAAGTGACTACACAAGTCGTTTCTGGGACGCTGACTCGCATTGAATTTATAGTATCCGGTAGTCCGGGGTCGGATACAATAACATGCAAGTCGAAAATATGGGAACAGCCCTGGCTTAAAAAGAAAGATATCGATGTTTCTTGTGGGAACGACGTTGAGAGAGCAAAAAGGGAAATCGGCGGCATTCCCGGTGGTGAATCTGTGCAAGATCCCACCGATCCTAAGTACGAAGCGCTGGCCAAGGAGTCTTTGCGAAAATATGTTGAAGATTCTGGAACACAACAACCCCTTGAAGTAGTTCGAGTTGTAAAAGTGACTACACAAGTCGTCTCTGGGTCGCTGACTCGCATTGAATTTATAGTATCCGGTAGTCCGGGGTCGGATACAATAACATGCAAGTCGAAAATATGGGAACAGCCCTGGCTTAAAAAGAAAGATATCGATGTTTCTTGTGGGAACGACGTTGAGAGAGCAAAAAGGGAAATCGGCGGCATTCCCGGTGGTGAATCTGTGCAAGATCCCACCGATCCTAAGTACGAAGCGCTGGCCAAGGAGTCTTTGCGAAAATATGTTGAAGATTCTGGAACACAACAACCCCTTGAAGTAGTTCGAGTTGTAAAAGTGACTACACAAGTCGTCTCTGGGTCGCTGACTCGCATTGAATTTATAGTATCCGGTAGTCCGGGGTCGGATACAATAACATGCAAGTCGAAAATATGGGAACAGCCCTGGCTTAAAAAGAAAGATATCGATGTTTCTTGTGGGAACGACGTTGAGAGAGCAAAAAGGGGAATCGGCGGCATTCCCGGTGGTGAATCTGTGCAAGATCCTACCGATCCTAAGTACGAAGCGCTGGCCAAGGAGTCTTTACGGAAATATGTTCAAGATTCTGGAACACAACAACCTCTTGAAGTAGTACGAGTTGTAAAAGTGACTACACAAGTCGTCTCTGGGTCGCTGACTCGCATTGAATTTATAGTATCCGGTAGTCCGGGGTCGGATACAATAACATGCAAGTCGAAAATATGGGAACAGCCCTGGCTTAAAAAGAAAGATATCGATGTTTCTTGTGGGAACGACGTTGAGAGAGCAAAAAGGGAAATCGGCGGCATTCCCGGTGGTGAATCTGTGCAAGATCCCACCGATCCTAAGTACGAAGCGCTGGCCAAGGAGTCTTTGCGAAAATATGTTGAAGATTCTGGAACACAACAACCCCTTGAAGTAGTTCGAGTTGTAAAAGTGACTACACAAGTCGTCTCTGGGTCGCTGACTCGCATTGAATTTATAGTATCCGGTAGTCCGGGGTCGGATACAATAACATGCAAGTCGAAAATATGGGAACAGCCCTGGCTTAAAAAGAAAGATATCGATGTTTCTTGTGGGAACGACGTTGAGAGAGCAAAAAGGGGAATCGGCGGCATTCCCGGTGGTGAATCTGTGCAAGATCCTACCGATCCTAAGTACGAAGCGCTGGCCAAGGAGTCTTTACGGAAATATGTTCAAGATTCTGGAACACAACAACCTCTTGAAGTAGTACGAGTTGTAAAAGTGACTACACAAGTCGTTTCTGGGTCGCTGACTCGCATTGAATTTATAGTATCCGGTAGTCCGGGGTCGGATACAATAACATGCAAGTCGAAAATATGGGAACAGCCCTGGCTTAAAAAGAAAGATATCGATGTTTCTTGTGGGAACGACGTTGAGAGAGCAAAAAGGGAAATCGGCGGCATTCCCGGTGGTGAATCTGTGCAAGATCCCACCGATCCTAAGTACGAAGCACTGGCCAAGGAGTCTTTACGGAAATATGTTCAAGATTCTGGAACACAACAACCTCTTGAAGTAGTACGAGTTGTAAAAGTGACTACACAAGTCGTTTCTGGGTCGCTGACTCGCATTGAATTTGTAGTATCTGGAAGTCCGGGGTCGGATACAATAACATGCAAGTCGAAAATATGGGAACAGACCTGGCTTAAAAAGAAAGATATCGATGTTTCTTGTGGGAACGACGTTGAGAGAGCAAAAAGAGAAATCGGCGGTGTTCCCGGTGGTGAATCTGTGCAAGATCCGACCGATCCTGCGTACGAAGCGTTGGCCAAGGAGTCTTTGCGAAAATATGTTGAAGATTCTGAAACACAACAACCCCTTGAAGTAGTTCGAGTTGTAAAAGTGACTACACAAGTCGTTTCTGGGTCGCTGACTCGCATTGAATTTATAGTATCCGGTAGTCCGGGGTCGGATACAATAAAATGCAAGTCGAAAATATGGGAACAGCCCTGGCTTAAAAAGAAAGATATCGATGTTTCTTGTGGGAACGACGTTGAGAGAGCAAAAAGGGAAATCGGTGGTATTACCGGTGGTGAAACTGTGCAAGATCCGACCGATCCTGCGTACGAAGCGTTGGCCAAGGAGTCTTTGCGAAAATATGTTGATGATTCTGGAACACAACAACCCCTTGAAGTAGTTCGAGTTGTAAAAGTGACTACACAAGTCGTTTCTGGGTCGCTGACTCGCATTGAATTTATAGTATCCGGTAGTCCGGGGTCGGATACAATAACATGCAAGTCGAAAATATGGGAACAGCCCTGGCTTAAAAAGAAAGATATCGATGTTTCTTGTGGGAACGACGTTGAGAGAGCAAAAAGGGAAATCGGCGACATTCCCGGTGGTGAATCTGTGCAAGATCCCACCGATCCTAAGTACGAAGCGCTGGCCAAGGAGTCTTTACGGAAATATGTTCAAGATTCTGGAACACAACAACCTCTTGAAGTAGTACGAGTTGTAAAAGTGACTACACAAGTCGTTTCTGGGTCGCTGACTCGCATTGAATTTGTAGTATCTGGAAGTCCGGGGTCGGATACAATAACATGCAAGTCGAAAATATGGGAACAGGCCTGGCTTAAAAAGAAAGATATCGATGTTTCTTGTGGGAACGACGTTGAGAGAGCAAAAAGGGAAATCGGCGGCATTCCCGGTGGTGAATCTGTGCAAGATCCCACCGATCCTAAGTACGAAGCGCTGGCCAAGGAGTCTTTGCGAAAATATGTTGAAGATTCTGGAACACAACAACCCCTTGAAGTAGTTCGAGTTGTAAAAGTGACTACACAAGTCGTCTCTGGGTCGCTGACTCGCATTGAATTTATAGTATCCGGTAGTCCGGGGTCGGATACAATAACATGCAAGTCGAAAATATGGGAACAGCCCTGGCTTAAAAAGAAAGATATCGATGTTTCTTGTGGGAACGACGTTGAGAGAGCAAAAAGGGAAATCGGCGGTGTTCCCGGTGGTGAATCTGTGCAAGATCCGACCGATCCTGCGTACGAAGCGTTGGCCAAGGAGTCTTTGCGAAAATATGTTGAAGATTCTGGAACACAACAACCCCTTGAAGTAGTTCGAGTTGTAAAAGTGACTACACAAGTCGTCTCTGGGTCGCTGACTCGCATTGAATTTATAGTATCCGGTAGTCCGGGGTCGGATACAATAACATGCAAGTCGAAAATATGGGAACAGCCCTGGCTTAAAAAGAAAGATATCGATGTTTCTTGTGGGAACGATGTTGAGAGAGCAAAAAGGGAAATCGGCGGCATTCCCGGTGGTGAATCTGTGCAAGATCCTACCGATCCTAAGTACGAAGCGCTGGCCAAGGAGTCTTTACGGAAATATGTTCAAGATTCTGGAACACAACAACCTCTTGAAGTAGTACGAGTTGTAAAAGTGACTACACAAGTCGTTTCTGGGTCGCTGACTCGCATTGAATTTATAGTATCCGGTAGTCCGGGGTCGGATACAATAACATGCAAGTCGAAAATATGGGAACAGCCCTGGCTTAAAAAGAAAGATATCGATGTTTCTTGTGGGAACGACGTTGAGAGAGCAAAAAGGGAAATCGGCGGCATTCCCGGTGGTGAATCTGTGCAAGATCCCACCGATCCTAAGTACGAAGCGCTGGCCAAGGAGTCTTTGCGAAAATATGTTGAAGATTCTGGAACACAACAACCCCTTGAAGTAGTTCGAGTTGTAAAAGTGACTACACAAGTCGTCTCTGGGTCGCTGACTCGCATTGAATTTATAGTATCCGGTAGTCCGGGGTCGGATACAATAACATGCAAGTCGAAAATGTGGGAACAGCCCTGGCTTAAAAAGAAAGATATCGATGTTTCTTGTGGGAACGACGTTGAGAGAGCAAAAAGGGAAATCGGCGGCATTCCCGGTGGTGAATCTGTGCAAGATCCTACCGATCCTAAGTACGAAGCGCTGGCCAAGGAGTCTTTACGGAAATATGTTCAAGATTCTGGAACACAACAACCTCTTGAAGTAGTACGAGTTGTAAAAGTGACTACACAAGTCGTTTCTGGGTCGCTGACTCGCATTGAATTTATAGTATCCGGTAGTCCGGGGTCGGATACAATAACATGCAAGTCGAAAATATGGGAACAGCCCTGGCTTAAAAAGAAAGATATCGATGTTTCTTGTGGGAACGACGTTGAGAGAGCAAAAAGGGAAATCGGCGGCATTCCCGGTGGTGAATCTGTGCAAGATCCCACCGATCCTGAGTACGAAGCACTGGCCAAGGAGTCTTTACGGAAATATGTTCAAGATTCTGGAACACAACAACCTCTTGAAGTAGTACGAGTTGTAAAAGTGACTACACAAGTCGTTTCTGGGTCGCTGACTCGCATTGAATTTGTAGTATCTGGAAGTCCGGGGTCGGATACAATAACATGCAAGTCGAAAATATGGGAACAGACCTGGCTTAAAAAGAAAGATATCGATGTTTCTTGTGGGAACGACGTTGAGAGAGCAAAAAGAGAAATCGGCGGTGTTCCCGGTGGTGAATCTGTGCAAGATCCGACCGATCCTGCGTACGAAGCGTTGGCCAAGGAGTCTTTGCGAAAATATGTTGAAGATTCTGGAACACAACGACCCCTTGAAGTAGTTCGAGTTGTAAAAGTGACTACACAAGTCGTTTCTGGGTCGCTGACTCGCATTGAATTTATAGTATCCGGTAGTCCGGGGTCGGATACAATAACATGCAAGTCGAAAATATGGGAACAGCCCTGGCTTAAAAAGAAAGATATCGATGTTTCTTGTGGGAACGACGTTGAGAGAGCAAAAAGGGAAATCGGCGGCATTCCCGGTGGTGAATCTGTGCAAGATCCCACCGATCCTAAGTACGAAGCGCTGGCCAAGGAGTCTTTACGGAAATATGTTCAAGATTCTGGAACACAACAACCTCTTGAAGTAGTACGAGTTGTAAAAGTGACTACACAAGTCGTTTCTGGGTCGCTGACTCGCATTGAATTTGTAGTATCTGGAAGTCCGGGGTCGGATACAATAACATGCAAGTCGAAAATATGGGAACAGCCCTGGCTTAAAAAGAAAGATATCGATGTTTCTTGTGGGAACGACGTTGAGAGAGCAAAAAGGGAAATCGGCGGTGTTCCCGGTGGTGAATCTGTGCAAGATCCGACCGATCCTGCGTACGAAGCGTTGGCCAAGGAGTCTTTGCGAAAATATGTTGAAGATTCTGGAACACAACAACCCCTTGAAGTAGTTCGAGTTGTAAAAGTGACTACACAAGTCGTTTCTGGGACGCTGACTCGCATTGAATTTATAGTATCCGGTAGTCCGGGGTCGGATACAATAACATGCAAGTCGAAAATATGGGAACAGCCTTGGCTTAAAAAGAAAGATATCGATGTTTCTTGTGGGAACGACGTTGAGAGAGCAAAAAGGGAAATCGGCGGCATTCCCGGTGGTGAATCTGTGCAAGATCCTACCGATCCTAAGTACGAAGCGCTGGCCAAGGAGTCTTTACGGAAATATGTTCAAGATTCTGGAACACAACAACCTCTTGAAGTAGTACGAGTTGTAAAAGTGACTACACAAGTCGTTTCTGGGTCGCTGACTCGCATTGAATTTATAGTATCCGGTAGTCCGGGGTCGGATACAATAACATGCAAGTCGAAAATATGGGAACAGCCCTGGCTTAAAAAGAAAGATATCGATGTTTCTTGTGGGAACGACGTTGAGAGAGCAAAAAGGGAAATCGGCGGCATTCCCGGTGGTGAATCTGTGCAAGATCCCACCGATCCTAAGTACGAAGCGCTGGCCAAGGAGTCTTTACGGAAATTTGTTCAAGATTCTGGAACACAAGAACCTCTTGAAGTAGTACGAGTTGTAAAAGTGACTACACAAGTCGTTTCTGGGTCGCTGACTCGCATTGATTTTATAGTATCTGGAAATCCGGGGTCGGATACAATAACATGCAAGTCGAAAATATGGGAACAGTCTTGGCTTAAAAAGAAAGATATCGATGTTTCTTGTGGGAACGACGTTCAGAGAGCAAAAAGGGAAATCGGTGGTGTTCCCGGTGGTGAAACTGTACAAGATCTCACCGATCCTATGTACGAAGCGCTGGCCAAGGAGTCTTTACGGAAATATGTTCAAGATTCTGGAACGCAACAACCTCTCGAAGTAGTACGTAAGAGAAAATTGAAAGGAAAAAACAAAGAAAGACAGTTTCACGCCGAGATTTTAGGACGTCAAACCGAAGAGGAACAAGATCCAAGTAAACAGGAATACAAATTACTAGCTGAAGAATCTTTACGTAAATACCAACAGAAAAGTGGCATCTATCATAAAGTAGTTGCAGTGGAACGAGTTATGACTCGTGTGGTTTCTGGTTTTAAATACAAGATTGATTTTAACGCTGCCCCAACCGAATGTTTGGCTAATATTTCCAACTTGCATGCGCATAGTTGTAAAGCAAAAGATGATGTTATACTTTATTGTCATACTGAAATCTGGGATCGGCCGTGGTTAAAACAGAAAAAGATTGATATCGAGTGTAATGGCCCTGACAACAGTGAAATTGAAGACTATAAATCTGATTTGAATACAACGGACAGCAAATTAAATTCTTCCCATGTAAACAATAATAATAATAATATCATATTTAAAATCCTCGCTGAAGAAGCGACGGAAAAATATCTGAGTATATCAAATAGAATATATGTTCATAAAGTAATAGATATAATTAGTGTCAGTGAAAATATTGCGGATGGAACAATTACAAAAATAGAGTATACAATCTCACCGACAACATGTTTGAGAAACGAAACAAGAGGTTCATATAATATGTGTGATATCAAACAGCCATTGATCATCTTGCATTGTAATGCAAAAATATGGGATCGGCCTTGGATGCATCTAGAAAAAGACATTGGAGTCAACTGTAAAAAAATGCGCAAAAGTAATAAGCAGAAACGCGAATTAGGTGTAAGAACTGTTAGACAAATTGGTGATGATGATGATATAATAGATGAAGATACTACTTACTACTATGCGGATCGTGCTGTTCAACATGTAAATGACCACTCAGCTTCTAATAACTTACATAAATTGGTTAGTATACATGCTGTACAAAGCAGTTTTCAAATGAAAACTATGTTGGTTCGACTGTATATCGAATTAGCGGAAACATATTGTTTACGGCATCACAGGGAAGTAAATCTACACGATTGCGAAGAAATGGATGGTTTAAATCATAGACTATGTTTGGCCAGGGTATGGCCTTCACCGGATGATGAGCTTGTGGTAAGGCACGTCTCAGTTGTGTGTGACGACGAACAAGACTTTACCTCGGTCACGGCTTTGAATATACCTGAACTATTAAAAATGTCCATCGCTAAACTTGAAAAGTCGCCGGATAATAAATTTAAATTAGTTCATCAGGGTGAGCCACATGTTATCCCTAGCCTCGATTCTAAATATCCTATTAAATTAAACTTTATAATTGCTACTACAAACTGTTCTAAAGATGTTAATCTCGATAAGAATCCCTTCCAGTGTTTCATTGATACCAGTAAACCCTCAAAAGCCTGCCATTCGTTTATCTGGCTGGTGGCAGAAACTAGAACTATTAACTTCTTCGATGCTAAGTGCACGAAACCGTTACGTAGTAAGAGATCTATTTGGGATCCAGCAAATGTAACTACGGATAATTTAGAGATTCAAAAGTTGGTGAAAGAATCGTTAGAAAAGTTAGAAATGTTATCTTTGCACAGATATAAACAAAGAGTTCTCCAGATAAACAGTCACTCTACCAAGATAACTTCGGGAAAAGTAACCACCATTGATTTCGACGTTGGCTATACTTCTTGTTTGAAATATGAGTGGGTTGAAAACATAACAAGTTGCGATTTTATTGAACATTTGCCGAGAAGACGTTGTGTGGCTCAAATATGGGAGAGATTATGGATCAACAATGGTAAAAATATCGATGTAAATTGCGTAGATGACGACACACCTTTGGAAACCCATATTGAATTCGACAGTGCTGAAATGGCAAATCAGTTAGCAAGAGAGGCATTAAGACATATCGAGGCTAAGTATCCTCATCCGAGAAAACAGAAAGTTGTTAGAATATTTTCATTGGAGAAGCAAGTAGTTGCTGGCGTTCATTACAGAATGAAAGTTGAAGTTGGCTTCACGGACTGTTTAGCTTTGAGCGAACAGACAGATTGCAAATTGATGAATGATTTATATATGAACAAGTTCTGTCGCGTTAATGTATGGCTTCGACCATGGACGGACCATCCTCCCAATTACCGTGTGTCTTGCGACTACCAAGAAGGAGCTACGCAGGATTTGTACCACCAGGCGCAAGCTGAACACTTGTTTTATAACTTTCTAACGACTTACAGTCCAAGTTATGTAAATGATTTTACTCAATTACATAAAAGATTTGAGATATTTAAGAAAAATGTTAAGAAAATTCACGAGTTCAACGTTTATGAGAAAGGGACGGCCAGATATGGTGTAACACGCTTCACTGATTTAACATATGAAGAGTTTAGAAGTACATATATGGGTTTAAACACTACTCTTAGAAATGAGAACTTGGTTCCTATGAAGAAAGCTGATATACCAGATATCAAAGTTCCTCAAAGCTTTGACTGGCGAGAGTTTGATGCTGTGACTGACGTGAAGGATCAAGGCTCGTGCGGCAGTTGCTGGGCTTTCAGTGTCACTGGTAAGCTTAATGAGCTAATTTATAAGTATTCTTTCAGTTAGATTTTAATAAATCATCATCTGCATAGCTGAACGCGAGGTCCGATTCGATCTCTTGGTCATCATCAGCCAGAAAACGTCCACTGCTGAACGAAGGTCTCCCGGGGGGGGGAGGGGGTGCCTTAATCCCCACGCTTGGCAGGCGGCTTGGGGATCGCAGTGCCTCACCGATTAGTGAGAGGACGCTGCTGCCCGTCCTCCGGTGTCTGGCCGCAGTTTTATGACGTACCCGATCCCTTGGTCACTAAAGTGTTATCGGGGTTTTCTGCTAGCGAATTCTCAACAGCAGGTTGGTCGGAAACATGGGACTTAATAACACCATCGGTGGAATGTAGGTGTACTATGAACATCTCTAACTCTAGCTTCTTCAGCGAAACTAGGCGTGATGCGACGTGAAAACTTATTATTATTACTTATTTTAATTACATTGCGTGGCTAAAAGGTAGTACATTTTTTCATTTATAGGAAACATTGAGGGCCAGTGGAAAATGCAATCCGGACAATTGGTCTCCCTGTCCGAACAAGAGCTGGTGGATTGTGACAAGATGGACGATGGCTGCAACGGTGGATTGCCTGATAATGCTTACAGGTGAATTTACTTATTTCATTTTAAAAAGAAGCGCACAGTACAAAGAATACTGTGCAGTACGTTTAAACCGGTAATTGAGTTCCGTAGCTCGAGTAGATTGGTACTGCCTTTATAATTATATTTGGTGAACGGATCGGTGACCATAGTCTTTTGATTATATGAACGTACTCTCCAAAGACGTCAACCCTCATAGTACGGCTGCTCCTAGATTTAAAGCCGCTAAGGGAGCTATGCTAAGGGTTATTCTTGAAGAATGTGCGGAGGGGCAAATTAAAAAAAAAAAAACGGTTATTCAAATTAGAGTACAATATTAGTGCTTTTTTAACTTCAAACATATAATATGGACACAACTAATTCGCAAGCCCTTGACCGCTTCCTATGTGTTTTAGTTTGGGGAGAAGAAACGCCAACAAACTCCCCAGCAACACTCCCATGTCTGTCAATATACAATGAAAGAAAAAAAAAGAAAAAAATTAAAATAATGCTATTACAATAATTAAAGCTTGACAGAAATGTCGCTACATGCGAGCTATTTGAAACACACACTATTTCACCAAAAGTTATAAAATAATATAGCCTTCATTGTCATAAGATGTCTTAATTTATACCCAAGTGTGAAGGGCGCAGTCGCTTACATGTGCAAACGTTTCGGTATAGCAATCATTAGGACTTTACGGTTCACGCATCGTACGAATCGATCGAATCAGAAATGATTTTCAAACCAATCTTTTTCTTAGTAAGTCGATGGCAATCTAGATAGTCCCAACCCAGAAGTTAGCTACTAGGCGCTATCAGTGGTATCCATTAATTCCTCCGGCGTGCAGATATGGGGACACACCGGGCACGATATTAAGTGCATCATTGTTTGCGGGACCGTACCGCAGTCACACATTAAATTGGAGTCATCTGCAAATCCCCAACTAAACAGGTTTTTCTTGCTTTGGCGAACCAGAGTCCGAAGTTTGTTTAGGGATTTCTAAATCAGCCATGGCCATTCGTGTTCAGCCCAATGGGGACGAAGAACTATTTTTTTTTTTTTTGATAAACTTTTGACCTTTACGCTTAGAACTGAAAGTGTCCGCCAAGACTTTTATTTATTTATTTAATTAGGTTAACCAACGATTGTTTACACAATACAATACAGCTTACTAACTAAAGAACATTTACTTGTGTAACAACCACTTACTGGCTAACACCGCATGCTCAGTGAAAGGCAGAAATGCATTAAAAAAAATTAAGATACAAATTAAAAATTAATTTTTAAACGATAAAATATAAAAAAAGACTGTAGAATTAGATAGAATAAACGATTTAACCGTAGTTTTTGTCGTCTAATGACGTTTGTATGGTAAACAGATTTTCATTTATCGGTTAAACACGATTATGGCATTCGAAAGGTTAAATTTTGCCCTACGTAAGAATTATATTTACAAATTAGCGACTATCTATCTGTAGGTCAGAAAAATATTTGTTTGGTGCGGAAATCGAACACGCGAAAATTAGCGCAGGAATCCAAGAGACCACTCAACCACTACCGCCACCCGTGCCCTCGTAGCCCACACAATAAGCAAACTGAAGCTCAGTGGGGGATCATATTAGCGGTAAAACCGATGAGCGTTGGGGTACAATTGTTTTTAAGTACATAAAAAATAAATCAATCGATTTTTATGTATTATTTTACTAAAATTTACTAAAATTAAAACTTGACGTCTACTATAGTAAATATGTTTATAAATATTTGCATTGCAGTTTTGTTTTGTACCGTCCAAGGCTACCGGTCGTTAATAATAAATATTTACCTTGGATTTTCCTTAACTCATACGCAGGTATTTAAAGCTTGTCTGTTAATAACATCTAAATTATGTTCGTAGTAGTTCTGTAAAAATAAACATAAACAGCCACAGAATTTACACTATTATAAATGCTTAAGTAACTTTGTCTGTGTGTTTGTTGCCTCATCACGACTAAAGTACTGAACCGATGGTTATAAAGTTTTACAAAGAGCTGGGCCCTGGAGAAGGACTAAGGCTTATTTTTACTATTGCAGCAAAACAAAACAAACGCCGATGAAGTTGGGGCCACCAGCTAGTATTTAATACGTAGTTATGCGTAATGATTTAGTTTGCTTTTTAATGACTAGGAAAGGAATTTATGCGATATGTGTAAGTGTTATCACACAAGTCCAAACTCCTTTCTTTCCTTTTTAAAAAACGAACCCCTACACTATGATTTCTCCTGTATCGTGGGTACAGTTTACAAACATAAAATACACCTCACATACACACACAACCAGACCCGAAACAACTATCTGTAGATCATGCAAATATTTATTCCGTGCGTGAATCGAACCCGCGACACCTAGCGCAGAAAGCCAATCACTTAGCCACTGTGCCAACCGTGTGGTCAATCCAATTATGCAGTCATGAGTTACCCAGGACCTGTCTCATCACTCATATCTATCAATCTTGTATTTCTCGCTGCCGGGCACATCGTATGTCTTAATGAGATAAATAGCATCACTATTGCAACACGCCTGTATGTCCTGAAATGTAAGCCAGAGGTGTTCTGTACACCCATATTTCGCCGGTGCTGTTATTGAGTCCCACGTAATAGGGGGCGAGCCTTTTGCCATTTTCCGGGCACAGTTCCAGATTCCGTGCTGCTACTGAGAATTTCCATACAGAAAATCCCGGTAACACTTTGACTGACACGGGAGTCGAGACAAGACCTCTTGCTTAGCGGTCGCTCTTGCGGCTAGACCAGTGAGGCAGTCGATGAAATGAATACTTATCTCTATCTTTTGTTTATTTATGTATAAAACAAGAAAAAATGTGCAATTGTTAATATTCTTTCCTGTTTTTCGTAAAGGTCTTTAAAATTTCCAGTGTTTATTAAACTACCAGTTTGTCACGTGCAGTGCCGTTTATTTTCTTCGTATGCGTAAATAATGGCTGATAAAAAGAAACAGAATTTTCTTGTTACTGTAACTAATGTTTATATTAAATATATGAACCGAGACCATCACAAATTGTCCGTTATTGGTTAACATACATTTTAATTATTACAGTTTAATCCGATGATATTGACAAATAGCAATTATAAATAAATATTTTTAATGATTTCAAATGAAATTAAGATAGTTTTGGTATTAATTATCAACTGATTATAATGATGTCTTAATTTTATTTGAGAGGTATGTATTACAAACATGTCATACCATCATGCCGGTATCCCTCGAAGGGTTAGGGAGAGGTGTACTAATGTACTTTATTTGTTGTTCATTTTGTGGCTTATTTATAGCCGGCTTATTTCCATCCCACGTCCCAAAATGTCTGATCGTAAAATCTAATAACACCGACCTGGGAATCGAACCCAGGACCTCAATTCTCTCTTTAATTCTATTATATTATATTCCTTAAACTGAAAATGAATGTATAACACCGACATTCTGTTGTAAAGAGCGATCGAGCAACTGGGAGGTCTCGAGTTGGAGATCGACTACCCGTATGAGGCGGAGGACGAGAAGTGCGAGTTCAACAAGACCCTGGCTAAGGTCCAGATCAGCGGCGCCGTCAACATCACCACTAACGAAACTGGGATGGCCCAGTGGCTTGTGCACAACGGACCTATTTCTATCGGTAAGAATTATTATTATTGTGTGTCTTTACCTTGCACGGGACTACAGAGTCCCGGACTTTTGGAAGGCGTGCGTGGGGCCGAAGCCAACACGTAGAGGCCCTTTAAGACAGCTTTAATGAGAATGTTGTGGTGATATACCCAGCGATTATCCCTGTATGCACTATAGAAATGCACCCAAGGACAATCCCTGGGTTTGTAGGGCTATTGCAAAACATGTGGAGAAAAATTACTTGAGCTATTGTGATGGGATCGTAGTGGACTGGGTAATGGGGAACTATGGAAAACTATGGGGCGTGCCGAAACAACGTAATAAAACACGTAAAAATGGCAGGCGGAGACTTGCCAACTCACTAACTGAGCCCCCCAAAAATAGTTACTGAATTATTATTATTATTAGGTAAGACACACTAGCAGCTAATTATTAGCCATAATTCAGAGAGGTTTTCTTCATCAAGTCTCTTTTTAAAGAATTATGTATCTATAGAATATATAGAATAATATGTATATATAGAAGTATGGGTGCCGCTACAACCCTTTCTGGAAGCCTGTTCCATGCTGTTACAATTCTGTTAGGCAAGAAGTGCTTCATAGGCTTCTTTTTCGATGAGTTTTCCCATAATTTTAAAGTATGACCTCGTAAATATTTGTTGTCTTCATAAGAATGACTTGGCTTTAACAGTACAAGACTGGGATAATATTCTGAAATGTATGAGCCGTTATTAAAGTTCATCTTGCTTTGTCCTTATCTGCAGGTATAAATGCGAACGCGATGCAGTTCTACATGGGTGGCATCTCCCATCCATGGAAGATGCTGTGCAACCCCACCAACTTGGACCACGGTGTGCTTATCGTAGGATACGGGGTTAAAGGTGAGACTAATATTATTCTTAAACTTAAAATGTGAACTACTTACTAATAAACGCGGGATAAAGTTAACTGTCTCATTGTCGGCACTGTTGGCGCAATGGTTGAGATATCGCCTGCTGCGCGTAGTGTCGTGGATTCGATTTCCGCACGGAGCAAATATTTGTATCATCTACAGATAGTTGTTTCGGGTCTGTGTCTTTGTGTATGTGAATATATGTGTTTGTAAACGCACCCACGATACAGGAATTACTCATAGTGTGGGGCCAAGCTTTAAAATAATTGGTCTAGTTGTGGCTAGCGCGGCTGTTGAGCGGGAGGTTCGAAGTTTGATTCCCGGATGAGCCAGAGTCATTGAATTTTTCTGTTAGAAGATTCTCAGTAGCAGTCCAAAATTTGGAATTATGCCCGGTATTACGCTCACTCCATAACTAAATAACGGCATCGGTGAAAGTGTACCATAGCACACCTCTGCCAACCCCTCAGGTATACCGTCGTGATGTTATATTATAATAATACTGTTTATAAGCTACAAACAAATATTAATAAATGTAAACTTAACGCTGTACCCTGCTAAATCAAATGTAATTTTCCAGAATACCCACTTTTCAACAAGCGCCTACCGTACTGGATCGTGAAGAACTCCTGGGGCAAGTCGTGGGGTGAACAGGGGTACTATCGTGTGTACCGGGGCGACGGTACCTGTGGCGTCAACCAGATGGCAAGCAGCGCCGTTATATAGCACACAATGGTATACATCGCCACTTTCTTAACAATTTTGGGATCGAATAAGGAATATAATTATGTTAATGTAAGCTTAAATGTTAAATACTTCTTTGTCTGTTACCATAGCAACAAAGGAGTTTTTTTTTTTTCATGTAAAGAACCTTTATTGATGTCGCTCCTTTCAACATGTGTGCGTGTCATTTATGTATGTATCAATAAGAACATTTAACTGTAAATGCTTTTTATAAACTAATATTGAAGCGATAAATTCAGTGCCTTAAGATTTTCGTTAAAATGTCATGTAATTTACTCGCAATATTTTTAATCAATCGTCTCATGATAGCAAAGATCGCTATAGATAGACTAGGTTTAAATGGTTGCGGTATAACAGCTATATATAGGTATGTTCGGTATAATAGTGTCCATTTTGTATCAAAATTAGTCCACTCTGAAGTCATAGACCAGTCCCTTTAGTCAATGAGTGACCACAATGTCGTCAATTTTAATCCGTAAAAATTAACGATTAAACATTTCCGTGATAACAAATAACACTGGCATTATAGTGTATCGTAATTAGTGCGTAGCGTTCATTATAATTAACGCTACGGACTAATGATGATTGTTGTTTAGATTCGGTTCTAATTTATCAACCGTATATATTCATTATGAAACATGTAATTATTGGTTGTGATGTGGTATTGGTCGCATTTGAAGCCTTTGTCAAATTTGATGATGATGTAATTAGTTGGTGGAATAAGTAAATGGTGTTTTTTTTTTAATTTTGAAAAAAAAATTACCACTTATATTATATCGAAATTGTCAAAAAGGCATTTTCTCATTTCGCATCATGCCCTTTCGATTCTGTTCGATTGAAAAACAGTTGAGGATATAAAAATTGGTACATAATATATATATAATAAGGAATCGTAAATCTTTATCAGACTTGCTATTAGTGTAATAAAACGAGAAAGTCTTTTTTGCAATTTCGATAGTATACGTGGGGGTCGTCGATATAATTATGTGATTACATAGATCATCTTGAGATTGAGGCGTGCGGTCGATTTTACTATTACTGGATATATTTTTCAAACGTAACTTTTTAATGAGATTCTTGCAGAGGGTTTCTTCAAGTTTCATTGAGTTTTCAAATATTTTGAAGTAACCGAAAATTGCTCCTTTATCGTCTACTTTTATACCAGTTCGTGAAATCTTATGTTTTTGAAGAAGTTGGTTGTGCCTATATGTAAAACACAGTGATTAATAATTATATTAATATGTATTGAAAAGATCACGTCGCTCACCCACGACTGCGGTTAAGTAATATCTTAAGATGATTTTCCTGCTCCATAATCTCTGAAACTCTCATATACTGGATGATTTTTTGATCACCATCATTTTTTTCTAGATTTTCACAATAAAATAATTAAATTCAGGGTGGTTACTAAGTCCAACATTAAATACTACGTTTACGGTGAAGGAAAACATCTTGAGGAAACCTGCACACCTGAGAGGGCTCCATAAAGTTCTTGATGGTGTGTGTAGTCCGGCAACCCGCACCGGGCCAACGTGGTCGAATAAGGCCTAACCCTTCTCATTCTGAGAAGGGACCCTTGCCCAGCAGTGGGACAGTAATGGGTTGAATTTATATTACATATAACTAAATTAACAGAATTTGAGAAACGGTGATCCGTACTTTTTTACACACAGCTTTGTGCATATCTCAATATTATCGTACTTAGCAACAAAAAAGAAATAAACATACAATATTATTTTTACGCGAGGTCATATTATTTTTACGCGAGGTCATATTATTTTAATTTGTACGGTAATTAGAAAATTATGTTGGATACAATGATGAATTGGCTATATATTCTAAAGTCTAAACCACAAGTCATTAATGAAGTACCTATTCATTTATCTTTGATGTTTGTTACTTCAAACATTAATTGCGTCACCGTGTTTAACATAGGTATATAAATAATTGGTATAAATAATTACTAATTAGTTTTATGTTTGTTTAATTACGCGCACGGCATAACAATTCTATTTTATATGCATTAACCGACACTAATTGATTGTATTGTTAAAATTTGTAGGTTAGTCTTCTAAATATGGGTTGCCATATTTTACAAAATAATAGATTTTAAGTTTTATTATAACTGCTATGACATTTATTGACATTAGTTTACTATTTTTTTTAAAGATTTTTTTAAGTGTCTTTGTATTTTTTTTTTGGGTTTTTTTATAACTTTTTTTCATTCACTGATGTCATCATTTGATACCTGCTTGTCTTATAATACGTTTAAGATTTTTTATAATTATAAACTAACATTAACATTTAGCAAAACACATTGCCATTGTGCCTATTAAACTAACAATTTCATTAATTAAGTAAGTCGAGTCACTAAATTATACTCAAATTGGTTATTAAAATGTATAAAAATATAATATAAGCTTTAATAGCTTCACTTTGAAATTATTTAAAGGTGGAATTTTGTTTATTTGTATAATACGCACTGATCAACGAAATTATTGCACCAATGCTTTTGAACAACTGTTTGAGAAAGTGCAATATAAACTATAGCGTGTATAATTTAAGTGGTTTAAATTATACACGCTATAATAATATACCAGTTTATTTCTTATAATCATTAAACTTAAAACCAACGTCCGTATTACAGAACGGCGTCCAACGTTGATGTCTACTTGAGAAGCGTTTGACTGACATATTTGTCTTATCTATACTAATATTATAAAGGTAAACATTGCTTGTTTGTATGTAGGGGGTAATCTCCGATACTAATGATCCGATTCTGAAAATTCTTTCACCGATACATAGCTACATTATCCCCGAGTGCTGTAGGCTATAAATTATATATGTAGATCACGCGGACGAAGTTGCGGGCTGAAGCTAGTTTATAATAAAGTTGAGTGCCTATGGCAGCACCTCACCTAAGTGTAAGTGATGCTGCCAAAGATGGAACACGCAACCTCAAATAATCTCCATTTCTTCTCGCCTAGACGATTCCTAGATAATACGAATCGGGGAACAAAAAGAGAAATTAACTTGTTGGCCGTTACACCAAACGCTTCGTGTGTACAGATGTAATATTAACGACAAAGAGGTAGAAATCCTCTCTACACCTGGTCGTGTGATGGTGGAATGGAGAAGGGGGTTTGAGGTCATAAAGTTCTTGGGCATACTCTACGAAATTATGTACGAAACTAGCGACCCGCCCGGCTTAGCACGCGTAGCAGAGCATATACGCCTACATTTTTTCTAAAACTAGCGGCTAATTTAATTTAATAAGGATATTATAACTCTATTACGCGGCACACAGCTAAAGCTCCCAGTCGGCATGATATTTCCTACATCTTCAACAATCATCGTCATATTTCAGCCAATTTACACAACACTCTAATGAATTATACACCTAAACCTTCCTCATGAATCACTCCGTCCATTGGTGAAAACCGTGTGATAATCCGCGCAGTAGTTTTTGAGTTTATCGCGTTCAGACAGACAGACGCGGCGGGGGGACTTTGTTTTATAATATGTAGTGATTAGACTGAAATATGTACACAAATAGATTTCAACGTCCTTCTGTAATACGGACCTATTTCCAGTAATTTAGAAGGGCTATCATATTTTTTTGAATTTTGTGTTATTTATGTTATCTGTATGAGATTTTGTACCTGATATCTAGGTAAAATTTATTTACGGTTTTTTGTCTGTGCAACTTGAATTCTTATTAGACATGGGGTACATGTGTCCTATAGTGTTGGCTTGGTTTAATCTCAAAATATCTCTCTATTTTATGTAATAAGTTGTCTTATGAATTCTTATTGTTTTACAACTTTATGTTTTTCTATTGAATATCGATAATTATTGATTTTTTTATTTATATTTACTCATTATTGGACGTTATAAACAGAATTGCGTATGAAATGAAATTTTGTTGAATGTATAAATTCGCATAATATAATTACGCTATGTTAGTATGTAAGTAACCTTTTCAAGCAAATTTGATACTTTGTTTATTGCAATAAAGATATTTTATGAAAATCATTGTTTAATTTGGATAGTATATTACTAAACACCGAACAGATTAGTTATTACAACACAATCCAAATTAGTGATAATCATTAGCCATTGGTCTAGTGGTCACAAGCGCGACTGCTGAGGTCCTGGTTTCAATTCCCAGGTCGGGCAGTGTTATTTGGTTTTTCTGTATGTAAGTTCTCAGTAACAGCACGGAGTCTGGATATGTGCCCGGTAAATGGCGATAGGTTCGACCTCTGTTTTATGGGACCTAATAACAACATCGGCATAATTTGGGTGTACATTAGTACACCTCTCCTAACTCTTCTGGGAATACATGTATGATGATATGCTATGTAAATATATAGTAAGGTAAAGTAGGTAAGATTGACTGCAACGATACGATCGACGGCACGGTTGGCGCATTTGTATGATCTACATATAGTTGTTTTGGGTCTGGGTCTTTGTGTATGTGAATATATGTGTTTGTAAACGCACCCACGATACAGGAATTATTAAGAGGTACTTAATTAAAAAAAAATACAAGAAAAGAAAAAGCTGCATGCCTATGTGTCTATGCTGTAGTATCATTCCGATTAAAATAATTACTAGGATACGTCTTGAAAGTGCTAACAAAGAAAGATTATTGATTTAATTGTGTACATAGGTGTTCAACAAAATTTTGTTGGTTTGGAACTGTGCCCAGTAGCTGCACCCATGCAGAAGAATAGAGAAAAATGGCGGAAAATAGTTCATAGGAAAATCTTCTATGGAGATCTCGACACTCGGCAGTGAGGGCTACTGTGAGAGGAGCCTTATTGTGATTCATGAAGCAACACTAGTGGTTGTGATCTATGGTCCAGTTCGCACTCTCTCTATGGCGACGCTGAAGAAACTACACCTACCATGTTTTAAAATGTCTCAAAGAAGATGAAATATTCAACCTATTATTATTCCACTGCTGGGTAAAGGTCTTTTCTCAGAATGATAAGGGTAAGGTGTTAGTCCGCCACGCTGTCACGGTGCGGGTTGGCGGACAACACACCATAGGGAACTTTAAGGAGCCCTCAAGTATGCAGGTTGCTTTACGATGTTTTCCTTTACTGGTAACGCAAGTGATAATCAAATTCTAATCCGCACATGATTCTGAAAAATCAGAGGTACGGTAAGGGTTTGAATTCGGACGCTCCTCCTGCATAGAAGGCAAGCATTCAACCGCTAGCCTATCACTGCTTACTGCGGAGAAAATAAATGAATGTTATTTTTATGAATACATATCCTATCCTACAAATATTATAAATGTGAAAGTTTGTGAGGATGGATGGATCTTTGTTACTCTTTCACGCCAGAACAGCTGAACGGATCTGGATGAAATTTGGCACAGTCATAGATTATAGTCTGGAATAGCACATAGGCTACTTTTTATCCCGGGAAAATGTGCGGTTTCGTAAACCACGCGGGCGAAGCCGCGAGCGGAAGCTAGTATAACTTTAATATATGTAAATACAAGTCAAGAAAATGTTTTTCTTAGAAAATGTATCTCAGTGATTAAGTGTGTTTGCTTACTGTAATTAATACATTAATTAGGCGTAAATACGTAAGAAAGCAAACAGTTGCTTCTTAGAACTCGATACACGAGCCAACACAGTTTCATCGGAAACTGGCTTACATAACTATACGCTCTCATGTAAAACACGGTTAAGGAAATTGACGGCACGGGTGGCGCAGTGGTTGAGCGATCTATCGCAGGTTCGACGGGACAAAAATATTTTTATGGCCTAAATATATACAAGGTGTTACCTTTCTAGTAATCCGATACCTTTAAGATGTTATTGTAATTATCAAACTGAACAACTTTTAGAATTTGACCAGCCCTGAAATCGTGAAAATTAATCATCTGTTCCATAAAAATTATTCAATATTACAAAGTCAAAGGGTTTTATTTCAAATAGACCTTCGCAGGCACTTTTAAAACGTAATGAATCTAAGTGCACGGTTCCAAAGTGGGTTGGTCCTATGAAGAAGAGACCGGCAAGAAACTCCATGGATAATCTTTTCAAAATATCGATTTAAAATATAAAAGTGGTAGTACAAAAACAATAAAAAAATTGAATACTCTTACAATGCAATAATACATTACTTGACTTAAATGTAGGTACTGAATAGCCGATTTTATTTTTTGCGGTGTCACGTTTGTTACTATACTAATGTTTATCATATTGATTGAGCACAATGATTCAAAGTGATCAAGATTATATAAAAAGGACCTACAGTTTTACCGGATTTGGTTGTTCGTGTATGTTAAAATTTCTGTTTGTAAACGCTCCCACGATTTATAAGTAATGGGAAAAATTTAAAAAGGTTTAAAAAATCGTCTTTAATTATACACTCGAGGTCTTCTTCGATCTTCTTCTCATACAAAGACAAAAAGGGAGGAAACCTTAGTGTAGGTATTTTTCGTAATAGGCTCATATTTTTTTTCCTAAACATAGGCATCATCACACCTGTTTCCCTACATCCTGAATAATTAGATAGATCTACAATCTTGCACACTCACATTTCGCCGCTGATGATATTAACTTCTATGTAATATGGGGCACCTGCAGGGCACAATTCCAAACTCCGGGCTGCTACTCAGAATTTTCTAACAGAAAAACCTAATAACACTTACCTGGACACGGAAATCGGACCCCAGGATCACAGACACACCTTCCTACTTTAGTTTTTCCCCACTATACATTAATCCAATAAAAATTCATCATTAAATTGATATACTTAAAAACAAAACAAAACCTAAAAATATAAGCTGTAGTAGACTTATATACAAGTAAATCTCTTCCCAACAAGCAACCTATAAACAAAACAAACGCTACATCAGTGACTGACGTCCCCCAGCCAGGGGCCCTTTGTGGAGGTGTCCCGTGCAGCCGGCCGGCCCACGTATGAGCCATGTGACTCACAAACGTGACCAACGAGAAAGTAACAGAGTACGTGGCGAATCCCTAATGGAATGTGTTGTACTACTAATTTTCTTGTTTGTAAATTTAATTAAGAAGTTGTATAAGTTACCGTGATTGGTGGAAGTTCATTTTTCTTTAACAGTGGGTATTTTGAAACGATGTTTATTATTTTAGCAATTAGTATGATGTTTCCAATAACGGCTTCAGCGCTAACTCTTCTTCAAATGTTCAATCGTTTAGTGAGTGAAATATGCACACATAGTGCAGACAGTGGCGTGCGGTGCATAAAGACAAAAAGACACTGCCTACCCTACATAACTCAGATAAATATTTATTATAAGATATTTGAGGTGGCAAATCACATACATCGTTATTTAATCGACAAGACGACGAACCAATACCAACATGCAGTAGGTATTATTGGTAAGTAAGCTTTTAAATTTTTCTGCCTACCCTGTCTAAAAACTCTGTGCACGCCGCTGAGTGCAGGCAGTGGTGCAACAAAAACATGTTGCTCATGCAGATTGGGCGATTGGAACAATAATTTTGTCGGTCTGTGGCGAACGTTGCCGATTGAAATTGATTATAATCCGAAGTTTTTCATTACGACTAAACTGGTCGACTGCAGGCCGCTTGAAGAATATGCCAGTGCGTTAGAAATTTCTCAATAGCAACCTGGAGTATGGAAGTGTGTGCGGAAGATGGCAGAACTTTCAGCGGAATGTATGTGTACAGCAGTAACACCTAAGCGTCACAGAACCCGTCGAGGAATGATAAGCGTGACTATATAATATTACTAGCGGACCCTTTTCTGGATCTCGCCAACAGCGCCATCTGCCGGTTTCAACGATAGGTAAGAACCATCCCAGTGCAAAAATTTCATCAATATCGATCAAGCGGTTTAGGAGAAGAATTACGAACACACGCACACCGGATTTTTATTTATAAAGATGTTGTGTTGTAAGTAGTGTATATAGCTTATAATTTATTGTAGGTAGTTATGTATTGTGTGTTTAGTTCATTAAGTTATAATGATATCCAAATATTTGCATACATACTGAAATGGCCAAATGTTTGATATGTTTAAGCCGTAACACCATTACAACCAAATTAAAACCATGAGGAAAAAACAGCTTTTTAAAAATTTAACTTTTATAATGTATGAATAGCAGTATTAATTTATGTTTTGAAATTATTTTTATTTTTTTTATTCTTTATCATGTGTAGTGGGTGGGTTTCCAATCATAATATTTCCATGCACAAATACCGAGACCAGTCACAATTATCTGTTGGTCATACAAATATTTGTTCCATGCGGGAATCGAACCCATGACACGTAGCACAATAGATGACTGCATAAAAATAAATTCTGAAATTTTGTTTGGTAAATAGTTTTCCTTCTAAAAAATCAGTAAAACTTAATCTCTTGCTTGTCTTTGGTCTATTCAATTTTTAATTTATCAAAATCACACAATAAGTGTGTCAACGGCAATGAGAAACTATGACGTCACGCCTTGCTATTCCAAACATTTTTAGAACAAAATGTTGTTTTTAACAGTTCATAAAAAGTAACTCAAATAAATGACTACTAGTCATATACCGGATCATCAACGTGTCATCAACGTCATTATAACGTCTTTTACATGTAATAGATAATCGATATCAAACCACTCACTTATGTAACATCTGTTACCCAAATCGATTTTGGTGATCGGTTAGAGGTTAAACGGCCCGCCCACCTTTATCGCTATTGAATGACTAAAATCGTAGGAACTATTATTAAATGTTGAAGTGGTTGTTAGATGGTTGGAACGTTGTGTTATTGTGGACATTTGAATATCGAATATTGGACATAGTCTCTCAAAAATGGCCGAAATGAAATAGAAAGTAAGAAAAAAATATCTTAGAACTTTATGTAAAAGGTTGGTTTACAGAGACAACGTAAGAAATCTGCAAAGGACAGTACTCAAATTGAACGGCGGCGGTACGGCTCTGAGGCTCTCTTATGAAGGACAAGAGCTTTCATGGGAACAACTAAAAATTATTACTCCTTGAAATCTCAGAAAATATATACCGTGTTATAAAGGACGCCCATGCATTGCAATCTAAGAACAACTTCGCGTGTAGTGTAAAAATTATCCTCTAATATATAAAAATCAATGTTTGTTTGTTTGTTCGTATTTTATGCGCTGCCAACTTATTGCTTGTACTGGCGCGAAGGTTCTATGCATAGTACAATTAACTTACAGTAGGTGGCGCGCGTGTCGTACCGGAAAATGTATTTGAAAGAGCATTTCTGCAATTGCACAATTATTTCTTCTGAGGCAGCAACAGCATAAAATATTACATAATGATTTGTTGCACAAATTTTCTATGGTGGAATTAAGTACCTTTATTTATTTAATGACGGATCGAATGCAGTTTGATATAAAAATCAATTGACACGCTGAAGAAAAACGTGAAAATAAGAATAATTACTAAGGTTACATACTCGTGTTACGTAAAATTTTACGCCATTATTATATAGATTGAACATTAACACGCTTGTATTCCCCGAAGGGTTAAGTAGAGGTGTAGGTACTATTATTAACGCACATTTCGCTAATACCGGTATTGAGTCCCATGTATTAGTGAGCGAGCTTATTGCCATCTGCTGAACACACTTCCAAACACTGTTTTTTGAAGTTATACTTCTTTTGGCGCGCTTGATGAGACTTAATTCTTACGATGCGCGCGCACATCGACAGATAAAAGCGACACCGTGAAGTTGGCTGGTAAATGTCTCTTAAATTTTCTTGGGAATTGATAGCTATATTCACGGTAGTTATTGAAATATTTGTGTATCTGTAACACGTGTTTTATATCAGTGGAAATTAAAAAATAAATAAGAAGTATAACTTCTTAAGTGCGTTTTTTTTGGGTAATTATGACATTTTGAAAATATTGTAAGTACAGTCAGCCCCAAAAAGCGTAGTAAAATCCAGACGCTTCTTGGAATAGTATTGGTTAAAATCATAAACTTTAGAAGACAATGTACCTACATGTATCCGTACTATGTGTAGTTTTGGTCAAGATTTCAATCACTATTTCTTCTAAAATTCGCATGTGAATTTCGCTGATTGTACATAATATTCAGAGATGCAGAGAAGGAACCATCATTAAAAATCATACTTATGTATATCCGGCGCTCCCTGGGCAGTCAGTTCCATACACAATATTTGATGACAAGCTAAGCTTCCGATTATGCCCTTTCCAGTATTATTTCTACCGTGACAGATTTCATTGTGACAGCTCATGACGACGCGAGATAGGACCTCAGAGAGGACTACGTACATATGTCACCCTTTGAGCGGCATGTCAGTCATCCGTGAAGACAAACAATAGAATTTCTATTGTCTGTTGCGTGCCAACTCTATTTCTTGCAACATCAAAGAGATGTCAGCACGATGGTAACATTTAAAATACGCTACGATTTCTTCGGCTATTTACATCCTGACCCGAAGTAGGTATTCTATCAATTAATCGATTAATTTCAGCAAAAACACATTACATTACATAATATAAGAATGGTTAGCCATATTGTACAACCATATTTCGCTGTTGCTGTTATTGAGTCCCATGTAACAGATGGCGAACCTATTGCTATCTACTAGGCTGCTACTGAGAATCTTTTTACAGAAAAATCAACAACACTTTGTCCAACCCAGGAATCGAACCCAGGCCGTCACGTCGCACAGTCGCTCTAGCAACCACAAGACCAATCTGGCAGTTCAGTAGAAACAACCGATAAAAAAGTAATTAAAATTCTCAACCCTTAATTTTACTTCAGAAAATCTTCAAAACAAATCTAAACTCGCAAATACATTTATTGGAAACTCAATAGGTATCAACAATCGAGAAGCAGTTGGTAAAGTAGACATGCTAGATACAACTAGGTGCCTAGGTGCCTAGGTATTGTGGAAACTGGCGAGGCCACGAAACTAGGGCGTTGAATGTACTCTTGGAACGGGGTTACAGCTGCATATAAACAAACCTATGTACACATAGATATGTACGAGAGCGTATTTGACTTTCTACAATATTTGAACAGCGGTGTGATTGCTCGAAAAGTTTCTGTTGTAATTGGAGCAATTCGATGCGAATGCAGCAATAGTTGCGAAAGTTTGTGGGATCGAATATGTTTCAATTGAGTCGTTAGCGTATGTCGAATGGGGCTAGGTATCTGAATAGTTGAATATTAATGGCTTCACTCAATTTTCAATGTCGGACGCTTCAGTTTTTGTTGCAAAATTGTTGAGCAATGCATTAATTGGAATCCTGATAATCACTACCACTAGTAGAGGATTGAGTTTAGGAAAATAATACGACGGATGGCGTTCGAACTCATGTTTTTTCGATCTTTAGACCAACACATTAACTGTTGGGCCATTGCTTAAATATCCTCTGCTAATCCTGTACAAAATATGGGCGAAACGAATAAAAATAAAATTGGTCATAACATAACATCACTGTATTACCCCAAGGGTTACGCAGGGGTGTACTATTCTACATCCACATTTCATAATGCCGTTATTGAGCCCCATGTAAAAGGGGCGAGCATAATGCCGTCTACCAGGCATAGTTCTAGACTCCGTGCTTCTACAGAGAATTTCCATACAGAAAAACCAATTAATCAGTATTGGATTAATTTCAGGTGCACTCTCACGGAACTCACAAAAAGTTGTGCCTTCTATTGCATTGATGGACAGAACAAACGAAAACAAACGAGAGCTGGATATTTTGAGATATACAGATTTTTACTTTAAGTGATAGTTGATAGCTACGATTTTTTTTTAAATGCCCTATGTAAATCGAAATGGCCTAATCATACTCAATAACTTTATTGCATCCCATAATGTATACAAATTATAATATATCATTGCCTGGATAAACGGCAAAGTGATAGTGACTCACTGTTGATTGTGAATTGAATCGATTGAACCAGAAGACTTCAAATAATGGGTCGGAATATTTGAAAGAACTGAGATGTAGGTCATGCGATTTCTCATTCTATTGTACTTATCTACACTAAGTATTTGAACTTTAATAATAATAGTTCCAAGTTCCTGACCCGGGTACGTCTTAAAACTGCGGCTAGACACCGAAGGACGGGCAGCAGCGTCCTCTCACTAATCGGTGAGCCACTGCGATCCCCAAGCCGCCTGCCAAGCGTGGGGATTATGGCAACCCCCCCCCCCCTCGGGGAGGCCTTCGTTCAGCAGTGAACGTCTTCTGGCTGATGATGAATAATAGTTCAGCACATTATTGTCCCACTGATGGGACTGCGCCCGTTCTCTGAAAGAAAAGAGGTTAGACTTTAGTCCACCACGCTCGATGAATGGTCTCAATTCAGTCAAGTTATGTGCAGATGTGGCAACTTAGGGCAATTTTTAGGGTTGAAATGAAATGAAATGAAATTATTTATTTTTTTGCAATTAGGATATTTCAATCACGTTACACGTCTTTTTTTAAATAGATGTCGGTTCTTGTCTCCTTATTATGGTAAATTTAAAGAGCTTTCTGTCATCATAAACGTCTGAGTAAAAATCTCTTAAAAAAAATTAAGATTTTCTTACAACATTAAATTCTCACTTACAGAGTTTCAGTAAACTATGAAAAGCTGGTGTAATTTGTTTATAGGTGACAGCATTGCATAGGTGTATCTGTGTACCTATCTACGATTATGATATGTTATTTGCATAAAGCAGCGGATTAAACGTAATCAAGGATGCTTCGAGTTCTCAACAATAACATAATTATAATATACGAATTCAAAGCTGAAATAAAGTAATTTATCACCCATTCAGTTTTATCGTACTGACACACATAGGATTTTCAGGCAACGATTACGTAACGCTCCCATACTTATAGTTTAACGCAGAAAATATCTTGAAAAACATATTTTTCTCGTGAATTTTCAAACGCTTGCTGTATGTGGACCTCGGATCTTCACATAATTGATAGGTGAAGCTGGATCCCAATCATTCGGCCCGGTGGACTCCATTTGACCGGCAAGACTGCATCGAACTCGTTAAGTCTACGATAATAATATTGAACGTTGAAAATGTAAAAGAAGTTTGAAAAAGAGACTTCCTGGAAGGTTGGTTCGTTATTTTATTGTTACATAACCCTTGTTCTTGGGTTAGGCAGAAATTTACCGTAAATGTAGGGTTAATAAGGATTTAGTTAAGTAATCATTATGTAAGTTTGTCATATAGGTTAAGTAGTCATAGTAGATTATAAGTCCCTAAGTCCATTGTTACCCAAAGGACTTGAAACTTCTGATTACGTGCTTGTCCTAATGACATTATACTTCGCCAATTTGCCTGCCAAGCCTCGCTGCCAATTAAACCAATTTCGGCGATACAGACCAGTTCGTTGTAGATGGCTGTCTCGCGGGAACGCTGAAGTCAGCAGTGGACATTTACTAGGCCGTGTTATAAACGACAAATTCATGCTAGATAATCAGACTCCGACGGAACAGAAATACTCTTAAATTAGGAAAATGCATATCAAATAACTTATAGGACATCATAAGAGGCTTATTAATTTTCGAAACTATTAAATCAGAAATGGATTTGATCAGCTTTTTAATAGATTAATTATTATTTAAACAAACCAATTTCAAGATTACGTATTTTTAGCAGTATTATAACCTTACCTATTTTAAATAAACGTCATTTTTGACAGCAGACGCTAGTCAATAAAACAAAAAAAATCAGCACACATTTCTTTTTGTAATATTTTTTGCGTAAAATACAAGTGATGGTAGGACATTGAGAGCTGGAATCATAAATGTCTGACCCTTTCAAGCCCAAAATGTCGCTTTCCGAAGAAATGTTCTCAAGTTTCGCGTTACGAAATAAGAATGGAAAAACGAATAATATTGATTCAGATCCGGGCACATCATATGAAGTGTTTAGAAATAACACAACAGCTGTTGAAGTTATAGTCAAAGAGGTACCAAAAGCTAGGAATAAAACAACAACACCAACAGAACATCAAGATATCACGATAGTTAAGAGACTCCAAGAAGACGTCGACAGACTGAAAAGTGAATTGAAAAAAGCAAACAGCTCCTTGACAAGGTCTCGAAAAGGTTTCCTGGCAATGGTACGTGAAATGAAAAAGCAATTAGACGCAGCAAACCAGCGAGAAATGGAAACACAAACAAAGAATTTGTCCTTACAATTGGAGAATGAAAAATATAAGTGTTTGCTTAATTCGAAGTCGAATTTGTTGAATAAATTGAAAAAAGAGTTAAACAGTATGAAACGTGTCATGAGGTTTGTGATAAAGAGCATATGCTATGCGCCTCAGGTGTCCGATAATGTGACGTGTAGCTCCGAACCCGACTATGATGACTTCGAAAATGATCTAAAGAGAAACATTAAAGTAAAATTTGCTGGTAATATGTTTGAGGAATTGGGCACTTTCGATAGTTCAATTTCGAAAGAAGCGAAGTATTCATTTGATAAGGGACTGTTTTGATATTTTGATGTACGTTTTGTATTAAGTTTTTACGTGCGTAGTTAATTGTGAATTTGACCAATGGTAAGAAATAAAATAAAATTTATTTTATTTTTTTAATTTCTTATGTAAGTTGTATTATTTGCCTCTATAAATTTCGACGACACAGTTGGCGCAGTGGCTAAGCGATTAGCTTTCTGCGCTAAGTGTCGCGGGTTCGATCCCCGCACGGAACAAATATTTGTATGATCTACAGATAGTTGTTTCGGGTCTGGTTGTTTGTGCATGTGACATGTATGTTTGTAAACTGTACCCACGATACAGGAGAAATCCAAGTGTGGGGCAATGTTATAAAAAAAAATATATATAAATAGTGTTTCTATGCCAATTTTCCTTGTACAGTACTAAGATTTATTGGAGAACAGGACCATTTTCAACCAAAGAGTACTAACCTGTTTTTAGCAGTGGTTATCTAGACAACTGTTTACATAGTGAGTATGATCTTGAAGAAATTTTATTGAACATACGGATATTAAAATATTATTAGGTTGTTTATCACAACGGTATAGGGTCAAGTAATATCGAAAGTAAAGATAATGTTTTTGTTAGTTGTAAAAAGTACATTAAATTATCCTTTATATACTCTGAAATGTTTTCAGTAGATCTCAAGTTACATAAAAGCCAAATCTTCGACATAAGTACATTACCTCGACACACATATCCATAACAAAAGTGTGGTCTAATATTGTACAGAATCAATCGCGGAATGCAAGCGTTGGGAGGCGGTGCATACCCGGCTGCACGGTAACCGGGTCAGGTTGTGACCGGGTTATGCGGTCATAGCCCACCCGGTCACCGGGTCGCCGGGTCGCCGGTGAGACACGCCCGGCTGCCGGTTATCAGACCCGGTAAAGGAGAGGTCGTCTCATCGGATTTGCCGGTTTTTGAGTGCCTCCTAGTGCATAACGAGTGAGCTAGGGATTAGTGTGGGATATTGCAGTATTTAATATGTTAATGTTGCTGTGTGGGAAATGTTGAGACTTTAGTTTCCAGTGCAGTGAGTTTTTATAACTCTTAACAATATATTTTTTAGGAATCTCGTTTCAATTGTTTACATTAATCACTTTACAGTGACTTTATACAAACTATGACGATAATTCTATTAGAAATCATTATCAATGTTCCGTGGTGATCAATGTAATTGAAATTCTATTGTTTTTGATTGCCGGTACAGCTGCTCATCAATCTAAATAGCCAGTAAGTACTATCTACATATAAGTAACGACTAAGTTTATTGATTCAGTTGACAGAAAAACACGATATTTCGTTCTACCTCTGAGAAAAATAAAAATGTGATCGGAAAGCTTTTCATTTGAGTGCCAAGGCCAATACAGGTTTATACTCTGTTGGCAAAAGTTCTCGTATCGGCAAACAAACCTAAAAAGCTTATACGATAACTTAACAGCTTAGTACACGTTCAGTTAAGTAAATAAGTAAAGATCTAAGTCTGTGCGATTAGACACGTTTTGGTTACTTGTGATTTGTGTCTGTTCATCCCTATTTAAAGTGACTTTTGGGTCATATTAAAGCTGAACAATTTAGAGTTTATTTTATATATAAAATATATATTATTAATCCAAAAAACCTACCTATTTCAGATTTTTTTTACGTTTTAACCAGGAACTTAATAATTTATAAAAAAAAATAAGTTTGTCAATTTGACTTACATTCGATTTGGGGGTCACGACCCCCTTCCCCCTTCGGACCGCCACTGGGTGATGTATGACTAATGCTTAAGTATATCACGTAATGCTTAAATTTGGCTGTTGTATAGCATCCGATGGGAATATTTTCAGATATCAGATAAGACTGATAACTGATCACGTGATCAAATGAGAACAACTCGATCCTAGTGAATGATATTTTCATAGCATCATCACCTCTGTATTCCGTGAAGTGTTCGGCAGAGCTGTATCTACTGTTGTACATCCAAATTCCGTTATTGAGATTATTGCCATCTATTATTCACAATTCTTATTCTTAATAATAATTCCATTACAACGCCACTGCAGGAAACGGGACTCTTCCGAGAACGAAAAAGGTTAGGCCAGTCTACCACTCTGGCCTGGTGTGTTTTGTTAGACTACAAATATCATCGAAAACTTAACGGTATGTGTAATGTACTCTTGTGTTGTTCGAACTCAGACCCTCCTGAATGGAAGGCAAGCATTCAACCGCTATCACTACAGAGTGTCATAAAAACAAAATTGTTTTATAAAGCATGACGAAAAAGAACTACTTTGCTTATTTATCTATGGTTTATGTAAATAGGTGTCCTTATTAGTAGGTCATATGGTCGTAGTTCTGTAGTAAAGTAATATAGGTCATGGCCGACGCGCTAAATATTAATTATTATGTAAGTTAGACGAGTTGGATTACAAATATTAATTGTTTACAGTCGCGTCTAGAACTGGATTAATTAGGCTGTGTTCAAGGCCTTACTGGTCTAGTGGTCCTGGGTCCTGGGTTCGACTCCCGGGTGGGCAAAGTGTTATTGGGTTTTTCTGTATGAAAATTCTCAGTAGCAGCACGGAGTCTGGTACTGTGCCCGGTAGATGGCAATACGCTCGCCCCCTATTAGGTACATGGGATTCAATAACATCATCGGTGAAATGTGGGTGTACAATAGTCCACCTCTGACTAACCTTTCGAGGAATACAGGCGTGATGCTATGTTATTTTATATTATGTTCAACGCAAAAAGAACTATAGATTTGTAGTTTTAAAAGTGTTTTTATGAATCTTTCAATATATTTTTATTGTGACAAAATTTAACTAAAAACCACCTTTTGACCGCGGCTTCCCGTACCTTCTCCCTGAACGCATTACCGGGACAAAAGCATGCTATGTATTATTCCAGGATACCGTCTAAGTGTGTGCCATATTTCATCTAAATCCGTCCGTTCAGCGTGTAAACCACGTGATTGAGTAAAAAACATCCAAACATCTTCACAAACTTTCACATTTATAATATTACTAGCATCCGCGCGCGGCTTCGCCCGCGTGGTTTACGAACCCGTACATTTTTCCGAGATAAAAAGTAGCCTATGTACTATTCCAGACTATAATCTATCTCTGTGCCAAATTTCATTCAGATCCGTTCAGCCGTTCTGGCGTGAAAGAGTAACAAAGATTCATCCATCCATCCATCCATCAATCCATCCTCACAAACTTTCACATTTATAATATTAGTAGGATAGGATAGTAGGATAGTGTAAATTTACTGAGATGATAATTTTGTAATACATTTTATAGACGAAAATGTAAAGTAAAAGTTGGTAACCCACCCGACCAGAGCCATTGAGTTCGAATTTGTGCAAAGTTGGTTTTCCGTTGCGGAGTCAAACTGCTGGCGTTCGGACACTAATTGAGTTGCCACTGAAAGGCACGTGCTCATAAGTTAGCATATTGAATGCTCGGAGTAAATATGTCGCTGTCGCACATGTTATTCAGCAACTTTAGTCCGGTACATTTGTAGAATTTTACACAAAGCATTACATTCAAATTGCAAAATTCCTTATGATACTATATAGCATAAAGCCTATATTTCTCGAAGGGTTTAGCTCAGGTGTATTATGTACACCAACATTTCGCCGATGTCGTTATCGAGTCCCATGTAAGCCCCTATTACATGAGCCTATTGCCATCTACCGTGCACAGTTCCAGACTCTGTGATGCTACTGAGAATTTTCATATAGAATAAACTAATAACACTACGCATAGGCCTGGCCTAGGAATCGAACCCAGGAGCTCACGCACTGAGGCAGTATTATGATACTTTTTGTGGTTATTGTAGTCTCTTTCTAACAAAAAGCATGAGAAAAGGAGGAAAGACTACCGTCAAACAACTACACTTGCTTGTTATCAACGTGAAATAAAGAGCCATCGCTATTAGGTCTAAACAACAAGGGCTTACATTAATTTGACAGTACTAAGTATTTTCTGTCTTTTTTCAATGATTTTGGTAAGAAAGAGATAGTGTGATTTACAACAGAATCAGCACGAACATCTTACCACTCAGTTTTTATTGAATTTCGGATTCATGGACTTACGTACTTACGTTTTGTACACTATTTATTTTTCACTGTACCTTCATAAATAGAATATGAAAGTTAACCGCAAGTATATCTGTTAAAGACAGTGACATCCACGAAGACGCGCCTCACTCTTCTTCCTAATCGTTTACCGTACAAGTGTGCAACTTTCCGCTAGTGTTTTAGTTCTGTCGATACGCACTAATTACCTATGAGTGCACACGCACACTACGATAAAATGACTAATCACGGGAGAGCGTTACGGTCAGCTGGAAAGCCTCGGCCAAAAAATAGTGGGGCGCGTCTTAGTTGAAGGCACTATCTGTAAGTGCTGTTCAAAGTGAGAGTTATGAAGAGTTCAGAGCTCTTTCTGTGAAGTTTCCTCTAACCCAAAAACAACTATTCCTAATAAAGGTCTCCACTCCCTTCATCGATTTTCGTTAGTGTCCAACCATTTAAACATTTTACGACTTGTGTTGCGACCTCATTTTTTATTGGGAGTTATTTCCACAAAGTTCCATCGGTATTGTCCGTGTATAATGATTGTGATTAAATACAGGGTAACTGTCTGGTCTATTGGTCGCAAGCGCGGGTGATATGCGTGAGGCTTTGGGTTTTCTCCCCAGGTCGGGCAGTGTTATGTGATTTTCCTGTTAGAAAATTCTTAGTAGCGGTACAATGTTTGAAATTGTGCCCAGTCGATGGTGATAAGTCCGTGCCCAATTATAAAGGGCTTAATAACGGGGTCGCAAAAACCTGAGTGTACAAAACTACACCTCTTTCTAACTCTTCGGGGAATACAGGTGTGATACTGTGTAATTCGTAACTCCACGAGGTTACTTTCCAAAAACACACACACATTAATACAATTCTTACTACGAAATCTTTAAATGTGTGTGAGTGCACGTCCGCACGCGCTTTTGAAAGCTACTCATCACAGATCCAGAGAGACCGATTGAAGGACTGACGCGTGACATACAGACGCTAATTAAACTGATGTCTCATGCAAACTGTACAGGCCGTTCATTTGATTTAATCCCTCAGTCACCTTTTAAGACACCCAAGGGAACTAATGGCCCATTCACCCCGCTCATACCTGTACCCTCGTATTAATTATGGGCGGTAATCCAGTGTCATGTTCGGTCAGTGCTGAATATTCGTTCCAGTTTTCATTAGGGTGTTTACGCTGGACTCGCGCGGTGTTATGAAGTTTGACTGTAGGTCACAAAGGTTTAGTTTACCTGGAAGTGACAAATATAGTTTTTATGACATGTACGTCGAAAAAAATGTTTTGTACGGAAATCGAATGCTGAAGTGTAATCGAAGTGAAAGGTACTTAGTCACTGCGCTTATTGTGCCGTCATTATAATTTGTCGCGTTTTGTGTAGCGTTCTGCCATCACAATGTATTCAATGTTTTTTTTTTTTTACAAAAAAACTTTGCCCTACTTGTATTCATACACACAAAGAGCCAGACCCGAAACTATCTGTAGATTTTACAAATATTTGTTCCATGCGGGAATCGAATCTGCGACACGCAGTTGATCTCTTAATCACTGCGCCAACTAGAAACTCACTGCAATATATTGGAAAAAGGCAAATTTGGATGAGGTAGGAAGTATTTAGAATTCTCGCATTATTGCCAATGGCAGACCAAAGACGCACTGGAACCTTTTATTCAGTAACTGTACGATTCTTTATTTGAAATCAAAGTGATAATGGCATAAAAGATGTTGCTCTAACTTCGGAGGCAAAATTTCCTTTGTCCATCCTCATAATTAATTTCAGGACCTCCTAGATGACGCATGTTGCTAACTGGCAGTAGACTGGGCTAGCCTGAAAAAGAATAAATGAACTAACTCGTACCATCCAGTATCTATATGAGAGTGGCAGCGTCCATTCGCTCACGTAACTGTCGCCCTGAGCTTTACAAAAGCTCTGTGCAAACGAACCTTTGGTGTTGCCTCGCATGGCCAACTTGTGATAGAATTGCTAAATTGCTTCGGTCCCATTTCTTTTTATATACAATACCTACATATAGATCGGTGATCAAGTTTGCACACAGAATTAGTATTAAACATAACAAAGCATCACGCCTATATTCCCTACAGGGTTAGGCAGAGGTATAGCTACTACTGTACACTCACATTTCGCCGATGCCGTTATAGAGGCCCATGTAATAGGGGGCGAGCTTATTGAAAAGTTCCATTCAAAAATCCTATAAACCTTCGTATAGTTGGTATTTTTTTGATATACATGTAAGAGCAGTGCGCGTTATGTAAACTTTCCACGCATTTTTTTTTCTTTTTTTAAAACGTTGCCCCACACTAGTATTTCTCCTGTGTCGTGGGTACAGTTTACAAACATACATGTCACATACACACACAACCAGACCCGAAACAACTATCTGTAGATCATACAAATATTTGTTCCGTGCGGGGATCGAACCCGCGACACATAGCGCAGAAAGCTAATCGCTTAACCACCGCGCCAACCGTGTCGTCATATCGTCAATAGATAGTGGAAAGATTAGCCAGTCAACGATGGTGGTATTGAGGGTAACTGCCTAGGGTACGCTAGACAATCTCAAGTTTCAAAGCTCGTGGAAGTTCATCGTCGTCTTTCCTTGGTACCCCAGCCAACAGCTAGTAAGGTATGATACTAGCTCAGCACATCATTGGTGGTAATAGGGTCTAATTTGAGGCTCCAATAGTGCGGTCTTACATTCCTTTAAAGTCCTCTCTCCAGTAAAAGCTGTTCTGGGTGATAATTCTGTTAAGTAAATGATGAACAAAGTCTTAACAGGTTCGGATCAAATGTGAATGAAACTTATTTTTTATTTTTATTACTGAACTTCGCTAAAAAGCCTGTTAGAACATAAACCGTAAACCTTAACAAAAAATTACACAACATCGCTGTTAATAAGTAATAACGAAACGAAACATGTAATGAAAACTTAAATTTTTAATAAGTATGTAGTTCCCAAGCAAATAAATGTACGGAGGCGTCATCAGGGACGAGGCAGAGATGAAACCCGCATTTCAATGCAATAACGTTACCTGCTGCATTTTTCATCGGCTGAACATCAACATTCAGCTAACGAAGCAATGCGTTGAGGGACTCGTCCTCAAACTGAGTGTCGAGAGCCATATACTGCTAGAACCAACGTTGTCGAGAGCCGGCTGCCTGTCGATCCCCCGACCGTTGTCGAACTCCCCCGAACCTTAGTAATGTTGCCAGGTTTAGCTATTTTGCTTTGCAGTAGGGTAGTTTGGTGTTTTTATGGCGGGAACTATTTATATATAATATCTTATTACTACCATTTTACTTTGTGGGATAATTTTTAGGTAAATTTCGAAAAAAATATTAAATTTTATGGAGTTTTAAAAAGTTTTAACTGTTCCGAATTATTATTGCCGGCAGTTTTGTCAATATGCTACTCAGTACTATACTACTACTATCTTGAATATATGTTTTAAAACATAATGTTATGTAAACATAAAACAATACATATAAAGTACCCCATACGCATACACAAACAGTAATCTTCTCCCAATTACCTACATATGGCACAAAAAAGAGTTTTTTATAAAACACTAATAAGCTCTTCCAATGAAAATTCCCGACCACTTATTCCTGGGAATTTAATTTGAAACTCATTTCTCCTTTACAAGCGAGGCAACCCCGAGGCTCGGTCGCCGACGATCTGCCGCTAGTCGCTATACACCCGCCGTCACAACCGCTCGCTTTCTCCCCCGCACTCACTTTACACATGTGAACTTTTTATAAAATAGTGCAGTGCTGAACAGATTCGAAAATTGAAATTTATTTGACAGTTCTTTTTTTATTAAGTGACTGACGATGGGTTTTAACGAAGTCGCCAGGTGGAGCGTTTAGACCAATTAAAGGTTTGTTTCTGCTTATGTCTATAAATATTGTTTTTACGTAAAAATATTATGTTCGCTTTACTTTTTCTTTTCTTGGTTTTAATTCAGTTATCCCACGAGTGAAAGCTTTCAGTAAACTTGTACACTGAAAGGTTTTATTCAAATAATAATAATATTAACTACATTACTTTTTACTTGTAGATTCTTGACCTTGTCGATTTGGTGTACTCTATATTAAAAAAAATATATATTTACGTCACTAATATCTTCAAAAAAGAACAGTCTGTTTAAATTTTGTTTTTACATGTCAAACATCTAAAAATATTTACAAATGATGAATACTATTTAAAATATGCGAATTTGTCTTCTACAGTAATAAACAAAAAAAGAATGCCTACAAATTTAAACATTTATGTTGGTGTTTAAAATAATCTGACGGTTAAAGTTATTTTTTAAACAAAACGACAGACGTATTAGTCGATAAACAAAACCAAAGTGCACATTATTATAATTAAAAATATTGTTCAGGTGGCTCTGTTTAATTAATTCACATTTGGCGCTGACGGCTGGCACTAACTCATATATGTTTTAATCCATATTATGTGCTTAATTATGAGCATAATATAAATTAAACAGGATTAACAGAACTTGCCATAATAAAGTAAGCCTATTTAAGCAACATTAAAGTTAGTTAAAGCTTTTTAAAAGGCTTTCCAGTTCGCGAGAATAAAACTAAAAGTTCTAAACACAAACTGGGTAATGTATGCAAAATAATTCTGGAGAGGGTTGAAACTATAATTTAAAATAACCAGCCAAGGTTTCACGACACTTATATAGTTTTAATTTTTATATAGCTAGGGTCTGTATGACCCTTATGGTACATTGTGGTGTACTGCGGCGTGCACAGAGTTTTTAGACAGGGTAGACAGATTTTTTTAAACAATCTTACGTAGCAAAAATACCCACTGCATGTTGGTTTTGATTCGTCGTTTTGTCGATTAAATAATGATGTATATGAGTTGCCACCTCAAATATATTATAATAAATATTTATCTGAGTCATGTAGGGTAGGCAGTGTCTTTTTGTCTTTATGAACCGCACGCCACTGGTGGTGTATGTGACCATAACACAGCGTTAAAGGGTTCGAATTATGACAAATAAAATAGAACTTGTTAACTAAAGAATTATGTAATACTAGCTTCCGCCAGCGGCTTCGCCCGCGAATCCGTGCATTTTCTCGGGATAAAAAGTAGCCTATGTGCTATTCCAAACTATAATCTATCTCTGTGTCAAATTTTGTCCAGATCCCTTCAGCCGTTTTGGCGTGAAAGAGTAACAAAGATCCATCCATCCATCCAAACAACCTTTCGCATTTATAATATTAGTAGGATGGTGGTACATAATACTGTAACAAGACTGTATTCCCTGAAGTGTTTGGCAGATATATATTTTACACCCACATTTTTCCGATGACGTTTTTCATTAATTAGGGGACACAATTGTTTTTCTATTGTGTCTGCTTTGCATTATTTGATGAGTTGAGTCCTATGTAACAGGGGCGAGCCCATTGCACAATTCAGAACTCCAGCCTGCCACTTAGAATTTTCTAACAGAAAATCCAACAACACTTTACTTAACCCGGGAATAAAACCCAGGATCTTCTCGATCAGTAGGCGTGCTTGTGACTTAACGACTTCACTGCCACATTTTATAATTTAGATAGGTTGACGACACGGTTGGCACAGTGGCTAAGCGATTAGCTTTCTGCGCTACGTGTTGCGGGTTCGATCCCCGTACGGAACAAATATTTGTATGATCTACAGATAGTTGTTTCGGGTCTGGTTGTGTGTGCATGTGACATGTATGTTTGTTAGTGATGTGGAGAAAACTTAAAAAAAAAAACTTATGGATACTTCTCATAGTACATATCTGCTGAATTGCCAGCAAAATAAGTTCTTATAAAAACAATCCCATACAAGTACATAGTCCACAATAAAAAGTAATTACTGCTCCTCATAAGAGGCTCCTGAAAAATTACATGTCGTGTCAACAAGCAGTTACGTAAGATACATATGTGCTCATTGTTTTTATTTATTATCAGATAAATGAATATTAGAAGTTATCTAGTTGCTATGCAATATATTTATTGAAGACTAGATGATCCGCAGCCTAATCACCGATGTAACAATCAGTTTGCGACAGGCGTAGATCGCGCGATAGCTTCTGTCAAACGTCATTTTTGTGTCATATAATGTATTGGCTGACAGTGAGATTGCTGTGACGTGGCTGTCGCGTTGCTGTCGTTTTTTTACGTAATTAGGCTGCGGTTAACTTCGTATCACCTAAAATTAATTTGATTGTAACACTTCATAAGGGATTATATCAATCCTAACCTGCATCTATTGAAAGTGATCTAAAGTAGCAATTCCCATACAAAATTACGAAAAAATTTCAGCTGCTCCTTTGGTGTTTTCTTAATTTTCTTTTTTCTTAAATAACCACAGTATTGAGGCAAAGAAAACAAAACAAATGAAGCCGGTTAAAAAAGTATTCAGATCGGTCGAGCCTTTTTCAAGTTTATGCGAGATTAACGTACGACGGTTGATTTTTATACATAATATATAGAAAACTGAGTTATTAAGAACTGGGTGTTGGGAATGCAGTTGAAAATAAAAGGGTATAATATATTCTATGTAAATATATAAATAAAAATTAAATGCTGTTGCGTTGGTAAGCGCATCATTTGAGTACGACGGGACCGATTTGGCAATTTTTTTGACAATGTTCGTAATTATCCGAATAAGATTTAGGGAAAGAAAAATTTGAAATGTTACCCGGAAAACTGAATATATCGGGAAAATTTAAAAGTCCTTTTTTCTATGGGATTGTGGTATTAATTCAACACCACTCACACAATCCACAAACTATTTGGAAATTTGGACAGGACAACGACTGTCGGGTGAGCTGATATATAATTCGTCTGTACGTGTGTGTCACTAAACTCCTTCTAAACGGCTGGACCGATTTTGATGAAATTTTTTGTGTGTATTTGAGTGGGTGACTAGATGGTTTAGATTCGTAATTGGACCCGGTAGGTGTCACTGCGATCGATTTATAGAACAGGTTCGGGCAGAACAACGTCCCTCGGGTCCGCCAGTTTAATATAAATAAGAAGAAATTGGCCTTTCATTCTTCCATGGCAAAGTATTGTAAATATGAAAATAAAAGTTCGATTTTCGAAATACATAATATAATGCCTTTTGAAAAGGCACTTTCAGTCTAATTTTTAATGCAAACTACAAGAATATGAAACTTAAGATTTAAATTTTATAATAATACAGTAATAATTTAATATTTCCTCTCACTCCATTATAAAATGACGACATGGTTGGCGCAGTGGTTGAGCGATCGACTGCTGCGCCACGTGTCACGGGTTCGAATCCCGCACGAAGCAAATATTTGTATAATCTACAGATAGTTGTTTCGGGTCTGGTTGTGTGTGCATGTGACATGTATGTTTGTAAACTGTACCCACGATACAGGAGAAATTAAAGTGTGGGACAACGTTTTTTAAAAAAAATTAAGCAATTGAAATACTTGAATTAATTTGCAAATGCTTCCTATCAGTTTGACTTCTAAAACTACAATATTGTCGAAACATTTAAACACAATAGATTGTGTGCAGGCTAAACTATTTAATGGTAAAACGAGTTTCGTATAGAAGACTGGTTATTACTTTATTATTAAATACAGGTACAGACTTTTCAAATTAATCTGCGGATTTTAATTATCAGTTGCGTTAACGGTGAAGGCAAAAGGTAGGACACCTCTGAGGGGGCTCCAAAAAGTTCTCGACAATGTGTGTCGGTCAACAGGCATCATGCCATCATGGTGGACTAAGGCCAAAGTCCTCCACAACCTAAAAAGCCCACGCCCAGAAGTGTATAATAGTCTGAATTGTAAGAGTAGTATTTTGAGCAATAATGAAGTATGTAATATGCTCAATACTCAATTCTTTATTGCATTCCACAATGACGACACGGTTGGTGCAGTGGCTAAGCGATTAGCTTTCTGCGCTAAGTGTCGCGGGTTCGTTCCCCGCACGGAACAAATATTTGTATGATCTACAGATAATTGTTTCGGGTCTGGGTGTTTGTGTATGTGAATATATGTGTTTGTAAACGCACCCACGATACAGGAATTATTCCTAGTGTGGGGCAAAGCCTTTCAAAGAAAAAAAAAAAAAAAAAAAAAACAATGTAGGTTTAGGTGGTAAACATTTATTTGGTAGGTAACAATCGTGGACCCTGTCGGGCACAGCAAAAGATATAATAAATAAATGTGGAGAGGACCTATTATATGGTTTTGCCATAATTGAATACACTTGTTTATGAGCGCGTGTATTACTTGGAAATTAACCATATTAAGTCTCGGTTCAATCTCTACATGCCGCGCAGGGGTGGTAAACTCGAGGCGCGTGCCAAAGGAATCGATCGATTGCCATCTTAAATCATATGTGAAACCATAACACAATCAGGGTGTGCTATTAGGAATGTTATTATTATATTTGTTTCCGAAAATTGCTTCACATTGAATCTTCACGACTGTAAGATCGTATATAGTACAGTTAAGTTTAGTATATTGGAGATATTTGACGACACGGTTGGCGCAGTGGTTGAGCGATCGACTGCTGTGCTACGTGTCGCGGGTTTGATTCCCGCACGGAACAAATATTTGTATGATCTACAGATAGTTTGTTCTTCGGTCGTGTCGATGCTAATAGCTCAGGGTGCGCCAAACAAACTAAAAATCGCCATACACGGAGATTCTTTGATTGCGTTTACTACTGAGACAGGTGCATAGAAAGGACCTCCCAGAGTATTACTTATGTGCCTCTGGCGGGCCCTAGGTAGTCTCGGTATGATAACTACCTAATGTTTCCACCATGGCATGAGCTATTCATATGAGAGCTCAAGTGAACATCACATGAAGACCCGTAGAGCTTCGAATATTGTAATGTATTTACAGCGGAATGGCAAAGTTTACACGTGTACAGAAAATAACCTAATTATGTTTTGAAACTTGGTGAAACCTAACAAAATTCAAATTTTTATTTAAAAAATTAATTAATTAGTGAATTTTTTCATCAGTTACGAAGCAACGTTATTTTTTCGTATACGTATAACTGCTAAAAAATGATTTCAATCAATGCCTACGAGTGCTACGCCAGCGCTACGATAGTGCTACGCGGCGTAGCGATCGTAGCCAAATCGAGTAGAAACAATAGGGGTAGATAAAAATATATGGAGGCTGTAATATCAGAGAGACAAAATGGAGTATGCTGTAACACGACAATCCCTTCATTATGCTAACATTCACCCTTTTGTTTTGTTACTGGGCAAAAATAACAAAAATGTATGTACATTTTTGCAGTATTCATCGCGTGTTTATTTAAAAACAAGGGTTAGTTTTTTGTATGATCAAGCATTCGTGTTGTACTGATCTCAATATTTTTGTTTTCCGAGTAGTAGTAAGATAACTTAGCATCACGCTTGTATTCCCTGAAGGATTAGGCGGAGGTGTACTATTGTACACCCACATTTTCTGATGCAGTTGCGACCACTATACCAATGAGGCAAACTGAGTAGTATTACAGTATATGTATATAAATAAAAATCAATTGCCAAAAATGTATGTAAGCACATAACTTCAGAACGGCTGCACCTATTGGGCTAATTCTTTTTTTGTTGTTTTTGTAATTGTCAGGACAAGGATTGTATAAAAGAAATTTTTTGGAAAATTCTCTGAAAAATTCAGTTTCTTAATTAGTAAATTGCACCCGTGCGAAGCCGGGGCAGATCGCTAGTTTTTAATAAATTATTAAATAGGTTCGTGATAGCGTCAAAAAATAATTGTTTTATAAAAATACTAGCTCCCGCCCGCGGCTTCGCCCACATTGATTACGAACCCGTGCATTTTTTCGGTTCACACGTAACAACATCTAGCATCCTAGGAAAGTTATTTTTATTTCCCTCGGAAGCAGTACTTTTTTCTGGATAAAAGGTACCCTATGTCCTTTTCTGTACTCCTGCCAATGTAAATGCAAAATTTCACGATGATCGGTTCAGTAGTTTAGGCGTGAAAAGCTAACAAACAAACAAACAAACTTACTTTCGCAGTTATAATATTTGTTAGGATTAAAATATGCCTTTAAATACCAAACACACACAAGTAAAGGTAAAGTAAAAGTAAGTAAAGTAATAGGTGTAATTTTACCTCAATAAAGTTGAATTTGAATTCACAAAGCTTGACCACTTGTCACCACTTTACTATTGTCCGTCGCGGCTTAAATTTCACTTTACTGTAAGGATTATGGATGGCTCTTGATGTGGCCGATGATTAGATTAAATAATTTAAGCAATAAATATTGTTAGTGTGACCTTTGTGGTGCGTGCAGACTTGAGGTTATCGTCCTCCGTCTGAATGTTTAAGGTCTTTCTAGTTGTATCAGCATAAGGCTAGAGGTCTAGCTAGGCTAAACAAAAGCACTGCTGAGGTGTTGGATTCGGTACGAAGCAAGTTGTTATTGTGATTTATTGGTAGACTAGCTTCCAACCGCAGCTTCGCCTGCATGGATTATGAATTCGTGCATTTTTTCGAGATTAAAGCAGCCTACAACCTTCTTCAAATAGGCTAATATGAAAAAATATTTTATCAAACCGGACTGGAAGTTCCAGAGATTAGCGAGTTCAAACCAACAATTTCCACAGCTTTATAATATTAGTATAGATTGTTAGTGTGATGTATTGTGGAACGCTGCACCGCTTTAGTGGTAGTTAATAAGCAAGTGTGGTACAGGCCTTATCCTTGAAGTTTCGACTGTTTGTTGTAGCCGTTTATAAAACCCATTAGCTACACCAGGCGCCCGGCGGTGAAGAACAATCGATTTTCTATTGTGCCTACTTTGCATTGCACTTAACGGGTTAAGGAGATCCAGCCATACTCAAGATATAACTCCAGTCTCTTAAAGATAACCAACATATATTATTTTGAATTAAATAACATAACATAACATCACGTCTGTATCCTCGAAGGGTTAGGCAGAAATGTACTATTGTACACGCACATTTCACCGATGCTGTTTTTAAGTCCCACGTAATAGGGGGCGAGCCTATTGTCATCAACCGCGCACAGTTCCAAACTCCGTACTACTACTCAGAATTTTTATACAAAAAACCCCAGTAATACTTTTCCCGAACCAGGAATCGAACCCTCACGCTAAGCAGTCGCTATTGCGACCATTAGACCAACGCAACGAGACAAAATTAAAAGCATTTGAAAAATCTATTGCGCATTTTACTCCTCGTTCCTATTGAGTTTCAAACGGCACTTGTCGCTTGATGGATGGCAATTCAATCCTGGATATACAACTACATACCTCATCGCTCACACATAACACGGCTGATTGATTCGCCGAAAGAGTTACTTTGTTGGTAAACTAGGAGAAACTTTGTTGATCGTCCTATTTTTTATGAAAGATTGACTAGTAGGATAAAAGTATATAATTATATATAACTTGCTGTTCCAATAGACTTTGACGTTTTGATCTTTCTGGTTTTGTGTTCATACAAAAGTTCTATAGCAAAAAAGCAAAAAAAAAAAACAAATATTTTTTCCAAAATATTTACATGCAAATTTTCCAATTTTTTTTTCTATAAAAATGTAATTCGGTATATTAGGAATATATTCATAAAAAAAAAATTAGTCATATCGGTCCAGCCGTTCTCAAAGGTTAGTGTAATAAAGTGCATACTTCTGACTGTCTTCCTCGAAGGGGAGGAAAAAGGGTACTATGCTAGGGGCAAGCCTGATTCCATTTACCCGGCACAATCTCAAACTTCTGGCTGAGAATTTCAGAAAATACATTCACTTGCACTCAAATCGTACGACAATGGTACAATAGTATCTACACCTCTGCCTAACCCTTTAAGGAATAGGGGGATGATGCTATGCTATTTAATACGACATTTTACAAATCGTTTAACAAATATTTTCTTTTCAGGTCAGCGATTGCAGATCAGAATGTTTTCCTTATGCCGCCGCTACAAAGATGAACACGGTAAGTAAACTAACTAATTAATATTATTACTGCTTGTATCTTTGTATGTACATACCCATTAATGTATGGTTCAAACAAAGACTGGCGATCCATTAAAGGACCTTCCGACCAAGGTTATTAACCTGGTAGGCAAAAACCCGACGTTTGATGTCGGACATATTATGTTAGAATCGTTGTTAACTCTCATAGTGTGATTCAGCATTTTTGTTGATACTTCACTCCGGTAGATGGCGCTTTTACTTTTTGCCTGAAAGTCGCTACATCTTCCCTAAATAAATACTAGCTTCCGCTCGCGGCTTCGCCCGCGTGGTTTACGAACCCGGGTTTACATTTGCCGGGATAAAAAGTAGCTTATGTGTTATTCCAGACTATAATCTATCTCTGTGCGAAATTTCATCCAGATCCGTTCAGTAGTTTTTGTGTGAAAGAATAACAAAGATCCATCCATCCATCCTCACAAACTTTCACATTTATAATACTAGCCTTCGCCTGCGGCTTCACCCGTGTGGATTACGAATCCGTGCATTTTCCCGGGATAAAAAGTAGCTTGTGTGCTATTCCAGACTATAATCTATCTTTGTGCCAAATTTCATCCAGATCCGTTCAGCCGATTTGGCAAAGTAACAAAGATCCATCCATCCATCCATCCATCCATCCATCCATCCACACAAACTTTCGCATTTATAATATTAGTAGGATAGGATTAGTAGGATATTAGTAGAATTTTAGTATAAGGATTTGAAAGCCATTTAGTAAAGTTCGTAACGGTTTTATCCGATGTTATCGTCACTTGGTTCTTTCCGTGTTCCCGTGGCCTATGTACATACCTTTTGACGCGGACCACACACCACAATAATCTTGGCACCGGCAGACTTGTTACTTGCGGTCAATTCTTGTACGTATTTGGAATTCTGCCACCAAACATGTAGGTCTCCATCCGAAAGGGAAGTATAGAGTCGCGCCTTAAATTCAATGTAGTTACAATGACTGGCCTATTTTGTTGATTCTTTGCGCAGATTATCGCAACCAAAGATTATGAGTTTATAGGAAAAAATGCTCTCATACAATACAAGAGAGAAAGTGCCTTTATATTTTTATTTTGGCCCACACTAGGATTTCTTTTTTATAGTATTACAAACATACATGGCACATGCACACACAAGCAGACCCGAAACAAATATTTGTAGATCATTCAAATATTTGTTCAGTACGGGAATCGACCCGCGACCAGAAAGCTATCTTCTTAGCCGCCGCTCCAACCATCATCATCATCATCAGCCACAAGACGTCCACTGCTGAACTAAGGCCTCCCCCAAGGCGGGGGGACTGCCATAATCCCCACGCTTGGCAGGCGGCTTGGGGATCGCAGTGACTCACCGCTCCAACCGTGTCGTTAATATTGAATTATACTTTTTATTATTTGAAAAATCTTGCATCGGTGGGTACACTTCACAGACATGGTATTATTGTTTGTATACGATAAAAATATTTGATCCGAGTGGCAATCGAATTCGCGACCTATAAGAGCTCCAATCAAGTCGTCAGTATTGTGAATCTTAGCAAATAATATTATTTTATTTATTTCTAAGAAAAGAGTTCGATTAAAACCGTTTTTAATATTCTGTCTAGTTTACAATTCTGAGAATAAGCGAGTATATATATGCGCTTTTTATTTTTCAGAATGCGTATATAAATCTCTTTATCGACAAAGGACCTTGTGCGTAACAGAATAAGTTCGACAATCCTTTTGCCTGTCAATACAATTTTCTTCAACAAAGCACTTCGCACTTCTACGTAATATAATTATGTCCACACGTGATTAAATTTATCGAGGACTTGTCCTGTCCGAGGGCAAAGTTTGACGTACCCCACTCGCATTTTAATGGGTTTTGGCTAAATAGTTAAGTGGCAAAAATGTTAGGTAGCTGGCCCCGTATGACAAGGGTCTGTTATCTACGTAAGCATGCACGTAATGCCTTGAGACTCATAAATCAGGGTCGAGTTTAGAAGTTTTTATGAACTCGGTTTTATGCTAAGGTGGCTAGTTTGTTTTAGTGCTGTTATACGCATATAAGTAATATATTATATGAGAATCTATTTGAAAATATGAAAATGATCAAGTGAATTGCCTCATTGGTTTAGTGGTTGTAAGCGCGACTGTCAAGCGTGAAATTCTGAGTTTGATACCCGGGTCGGGTAGTGTTAAGGATCTCTAACAAAGGATGTACACATAAAATCACAACATACTATAAATAGTCCTTCATCGGTGTACTCCTTCAATTATAGGAAGCCACCGCATCATCAAAAACTTTTCGACTAACGTAAATCCTATTTCCTACTATCCTTCCTACTAATATTATAAATGTGAAAGTTTGTGAGGATAGATGGATGGATGGATCTTTGTTACTCTTTCACGCCAGAACGGCTGAACGGATCTGGATGAAATTTGACACAGATATAGATTATAGTCGTGAATAGCACATCTAAATCTCGGGCTTTTTATCCCGGAAAAATGTACGGGTTCGTAAACCACGTGGGCGAAGCTAGTTGAAAATAACATTAAGATAACATTATTATGACGACAATAGACATACAAATATTGAAAACAATTCAAGTTATTCCGATCCAATATTTCAATGGCCAGATATCTAGCTCATTCATTTTGAAATTGGAATAGTTAAACTTACCAGAGGAATAAATTACACGAATAAGTTGAAATTTCATTTGGCAACACATTTTATAAAACTCGCAAACAACTCCGAATATTTACCAACAAGGTTTATAAAACAATTAACATACACGCCTATATTCCTCGTAAGATAGGCAATGGTGTACTATTGTACACCCACGATTTTACTTCGTTTTGGCAATAGGCCTCACATTACCTGGGACTCAATAACAGCATCGGAAAAATGTGGGTGCACAATAGTGCAACTCTGCTTAGCTGCTGTTTCACTTCTTCTTTCGTGTTTACACGAACTATCACAAGGGAATCACTGATGCTTTAGTTGAAAGATTTGCCAGTCAGCAATGGTGGTGACCAGCGATGTGCACAGAATTTTAGACAGGGTAGGCAGAAAATTTTAAAAACTTACTTACCAAAAATACCTACTGTATTCGTCGTCTTGTCGATTAAATAATGATATACATATGTGATTTGCCACCTCAAATATCTTATCATAAATATTTATCTGAGATATGCAGGGTAGGCAGTGTCTTTTTGTCTTTATGAACCGCACGCCACTGGTGGTGTCGAGACTGACTGCCCAACGTGCGCCAGACAATCTCATATTTCGTCACACATCTCACTGATATACTAAAGGTGAGACTAGACTACTAATGAGAATTTTCAAAATCTTCCACGAACCTACGGGCAGCTGCCACGTTCACGATCACGTGAAGTGTTACGTAGTGATACCAAGATCTGTTTTATTCTTGAATAAATCAATTTTTCATCCCATTAGTGATATACATTATGTATACACAAGAGGAGTGCTTATGCTCGTATTATTTTATGTGGCTGCCGACCTTGCAATATCATTTTATTGATATAAGAATCTCTTCCTGGCCGTTCGGTAATGTTCGTGCTTGATCGTCAACGCCTTCGGGTTTTGTGATACTTTTATCACTTTTAGAGCATGATGAGTTAAAGATGATCGTTTTTGCTATCGGAGATAGGGATAAATGGGCTTTGATGTTTAGTGATGTTCTCGAAAGGTTATTCTAGAACCCTACGCTTTCTCATTTGATATTAAGTATCTGAATAAATGTTTAGACCAGCCATACTCAAACTATTATTTTTCTTGGGCCACTTTAGCTGTTTCCCGCGGGCCGCTACATAACTCATAACATCTGTTATTTAGGTGTTAAGAAAAAACCTATTACGTTTAATTGTTTATTTAAATTTTAGTGAGAATGATGATCACACGTTGTGTCACGTGTCAACTCAAGGTACGCATACAAACGAACTGTGTAAGTTCAAGCCCTGCCGATAAAACTATTTGTAATTCAAAACTCCATGCCTTAAAGCCTGTTATACCACCTGATAAATTGGCTGATTGCTCATCTACAACTTATCTGAAAGAGTGTATTCTTTATTTCATAAATCTGTGGTACTTATTAGAGATCTACTTATGTTATCTACTAGATTTACTTAATCTAGCAAATAAACTCTCTGATTCATTAACAGCTAGAACTGGCGGTATTTTTTCTGTGTAACTTATTATATCGTATTTGTTAAATTACTATCTGATACAGTATCAGCAAGTGTCTATAGCATTTATTTCTATTTACTGTAACGTGCAGACGAACTCTTACTGCGGGAGGAAGTTAAAAATCATCATCATCATCAGCCAGAAGACATCCACTGCTGAACGAAGGCCTCCCCCAAGGGGGGGGTTGCCATAATCCCCACGCTTGGCAGGCGACTTGGGGATCGCTTGGGGCTCACCGATTAGTGAGAGGACGCTGCTGCCCGTCCTCCGGTGTCTGGCCGCAGTTTTGCCGTACCCGGGTCCAGTCCAGTCTAAAATATATAAAGTATCCAGTTAAAAATACCTTATTATAAACAGTAACAAAGCCCCTAATGTTATTGTTATTAAATGTATTTCTCCCCTTTTCATTCATACACCAACCATATCTACAATATACCTACATATATATATAACTAGCGGACCGGACGGACGTCGTCATGCCCGAAAACAAAACAATACTAGAAATCGTTCGCAGCTCCTCCTACCGGGTCCAATTGTGAATCTAAACCATCTAATGAGTCGCTCAAACACACAAAAATTTCATTAAAATCGGTTTAGCCCATAGCTAAATCTATGGCCCAGGAATTCAGTGACACACACATACAGAAGAATTATATACATATGTATATAAGATAACTGTTTGATATCTCTATTAAGGTTTCAGTATTCACATTCACAAATTCTCAGTTTATTGACCCCAGACAAGCTGTATTGCATACGAAACATGTTTCACTTGATTTATGTGTTTCTAAGCAAAAACAACATTTTAGTTCAATTCTCGCTTTTCAGAGAGCTTTTGCATATTTCATTCTTGTAATGAGCGCATTTGTTGTGAGCTCCGCTTTAAATAACACCTGGACGGTTTGCTTGTTATTTTTTAGTGTTTTTTTCTTGTATACGGTGTAAGCTCTTGTAATAAAAATGATTTGGTAAATTTAGATGTGTTCTTAAGTTGTTGCTTTTTAGCTTTACAATTATTTTTGGTAATACTGTGTCAGATATAGATTTTTTTTGCTCATTGTTTTCTGATTTAGATGTCGTAGGTTCCCTGGAAGTTCCCCGGAGTATATCGAAATTTATTCCTGGGATCAAACCATTGATTTGTGTGGTCATACAAATGTATGAACCAAAGACGACGACGACACGGTTGGCATAGTGGCTAAGCGATTAGCTTTCTGCGCTACGTGTTGCGGGTTCGATCCCCGCACGGAACAAATATTTGTATGATCTGCAGATAGTTGTTTCGGGTCTGGTTGTCTGTGTATGTGACATGTATGTTTGTAAACTGTACCCACGATACAGGAGAAATCCTAGTGTGGGGCAAGGTTTAAAAAAAAAAAAAAAAAAAGAACTTTGCACTGAGTTTATGCATGTGAGTCATGTCTGTAAACTGTACCCACGATATGGCAGAACAATCCGATCCTGGTTTCCTGGCTGGAATCCTGGTTGTTTGCGGTGGTAACATCTATACGAATAATAACTATCGCAGTAGTTATAGGTAGTCTGCAGTCCGAAAAGTCTGATAACCGCAACCAGTCTAACTTTGGGTGATCAGTACCTATATTAAATTAATTCGGTGGCAGAGTTCAGATGCCTTTCGCTTTGTGCAAAGAAAGGGCATTAAAGCGTTGCTCTTGCATTCTCCAAAGGGTAAAGCAGAGGAAGTGGCGTGCAGTGCATAAAGACAAAAAGACACTGCCTACCCTACATAACTCAGATAAATATTTATTATAACATATTTGAGGTGGCAGATCACATACATCATTATTTAATCAACAAGACGACGAACTAATACGAACATGCAGTAGGTATTATTGGTAAGTAAGCTTTTAAAATTTTCTGCCTACCCTGTCTAAAAACTCTGTGCACGCCGCTGGGCAGAGGTATACTATTGTACACTCACATTTCGCCTATTATAACGGCTTTTTAAGTTCCATGTAATAAGGGGCGAACCTATTGCTATTTACCGAATAAAATTCTAAACTCCTCGCTGCTACGAAGAATGTTCTAAGAGAAAATCCCAATAACACTGCCCGACTCGGAGATCGAACACAGAACCACACAGTGTTGTAAGGTTGCAATTTAACTTTAAACAAAAGCTAAGTGTATAGTTATTGGAAGGTCGTTTATTGATTCAGAGAATAGACATCCATACTTTTATCAAAGCGAAAGTAACTCTATCCGTCTGTTTGTTACCTCATCACGACTAAATCACTAAACCGATTATTATGAAATCCGGGGTCCTGGAGAAGAACTTAGGCTTATTTTTACTATTGCAGCGAAACACTTATTAGATACTTAATTAACAGGCAGACGTAACTAAATTGACGGCACGGTTGGCGCAATGGTTGAGAGATCGACTGCTGCGCTACGTGTCGCGGGTTCGATTCCCGCACTGAACAAATATTTGTATGATCTACAGATGTTTCGGGTCTGGGTCTTTGTGTATGTGAATACGCGCTGTGCCTCGGAAAGCACGTAAAGCCGTTGGTCCCGCGCCTGATCTCTCTCCGGTCGTGTCGGGTTGCCGTCCCATCGGACTATGAGAGTGAAGGAATAGAGAGAGCACCTGTGTTTGCGCACACACTTGTGCTCTATAGTATCTCCTGCGTAGTTGGCTAATCTCCGGTGAGATTGGCCGCCGTGACCGAAATTCGGTCAGGAGGACATTAACAGGCAGACGAAGTCACAAGCAACAGCTAGTTTTTTTATAAAATTCACTTTTGAATTTCGCCAAGTATATACCTTTTTGTGGCTCATTGTCCTAAACGATTGACCTTGTTGAAGGTACAAAACACGATATATGTACGTATTTACTATTATAATTGATGGACTGCCAAATTGATCTAGTGGTCGCAAGCGCGACTTCTGAGCGTGAGGTCCTGGGTTCGATTCCCGGGTCAGGCAAAGTGTTATTGGGTTTGCCTGTATGAAAATTTTCAGTAGCAGCACGGAGTGTGAAACTGTGCCCGGTAGATGGCAATAAGCTCTCTCTATATTACATGGGACTCAATAACGGCATCGGCGAAATGTGGGTGTATAATAATACACCTCTGCCTAATCCTTCTGGTAATACAGGCGTGAAGCTATGTTATGTTATGTTGTGTTTACTATTATAATCTCGAATGGACGCCAATCAGAAAATCCATCTTCAAAAAGTCCGCAGTCAATACAGCTCAAAATTAACAAAGACTAATAAAAGTAAATTTAATTATATACACTGGCACCTCTGCCATTTAACTTAATCGCTCGGCTAATGATCACGTCACAAATCAGCTGGCTAAATTGGTACTCCCCTGCCAAACTGCCTTCAGGTGTTAGAGGGGTGACGTGTGAGGGAGGGAGACGGAGCACCCCAGCGAGAACGAAGCCAGCCATTCATAAAACTAAGCCCGATCGATATAAAACGTCTCACCTATACTAAAATGTCATTCGCAATTACTATATCGTTCTCCCCGCGTTCATTGCTTGGTCAATGCTCCCCCTCTGGTTATAAAACGATACTGAAACGGCAATGGATTGTGTGGCTTAGTGTAATGTTACGTCTGAGTGAGGGGGACGTGTTGTTTTAGGTAGATTTATACTTTCTCAAGCTCCTAAAGTACGTTTCGAGATTTAGTTGGGATTGGATTGGTTGGTTCGGTTTAGGTAGTCTCCTCTTGTCTGCCTGGATCTAAATCTCTGGCCAATTAAGTTTGACAGAAAAAAAGAGAGAAAGCTTCATATATGTAGAGAGATATTGAGATAACAGGAGGATCAACTTAGGATTATTCGTTCAACTTAATTCAATTTTCTTTATTGAAGTTACGTTGGGGGCGCTTTATTATGGGTGTAATTTCGTTAATGTTATTACAATGTAAATCGCTTGTAAGTGCAGCTTACCGTTAGTATCTAAATGGCTGTCAAGATTATTTTTATATTAATACGTAAAGCAAAAATGTTGTACCCCTTTATACGAAAATTACGCGGATGGAGGAGTATGAAATTTGGCATACTTAAAGTGTATGTGGAAAAGGAGTGCAGAAAGCTAATATTTTTATATAACTGTTTAAAATCGCAATAATAATTATATCTATTGTTTACGTTCATACTGCCAATGTCAAATGTCAAATCAATGTCGCTCGCAAGCGAAATTCTAAGTCTATGCTCGCAACAGACGTAATAGAACAAAATTAAAAATTAAATATATTTAATGACTACAAAGGTATACCTCACCTAACCTCCTCAATAATGTTCAAACTTAAAAATTGATACTTTCGCATTTCGGCCACTAGGCAACCACTAGTCTATTTAATTATGTAAAAGTACAACGATAGCAGTGATAACTAACCCGTTGAACGTTTGCCTTTCATGCAGAAGATTCTGAGTACAAACCCGGCCGGGTTTTTGGATCTATTTGACATTCAAAATTTGATTATCTATTGTATTAACGGTGAAGAAAAGCCTCGTTATCAAGACATATGAGGGCTTCATAAACTTTTCGATGTTGTTCGGCAATCCACACCAACTCACCGTGGTAGACCAAGGCCTACCTTGTCATACTTAGAATAGGCCCCTTGCCCAGGAATGGGACAGTAATGAGCTGAATAAATTAATTATCACCAACAATGCGAATTTGACACATCATGTTCCAGTAGAGTAACTACCTTTATCCTTTTGGTGTAGTGGTTGAGCGATCATCTCCTGACCTACCTGTCGCGGGCACGATTTCCGCACGAAATAAATATTTATATGATCAACATATATTTGTTCTGGTTCTGTGTGTTTGTGCATTTGAATATTTGTGTTTGTAATACACTCACAATACAGGAATTATTCCTAGTGTGGGTGGTGGAAAGTAAAACAAAAAACAATCGCAACGCATTTACATATTACGCGACCCCATAAAATCAGCTAACAAAACGTTCGCAGTTTTTATAAGTCCCCATGTAACTATATGTCCCCATCAGTTATCGTGTTTATTCATTCTGAGTACACTGGCTAAATGGCACTAATCTCCGTCCTATGAAGTGTAAACACAAAGTTTGCTACCGTCTGGCTCTCTGAGATAAGACTCTTTGGAAACTCTCTTTGTAATGGTAATTCTCTTGAAGAATCATTTTTAGAGATCCATTTCCGCGATAAAAGGTTTACGTAGGTTGATAACGGGTTTTGCTGAGATGCAGAATATTTTAAGATGTAGGTAATTTGGTTAGATTAGATAATGTTTCTAAAAGAGATTTGACGGCACGGTTGGTGCAGTGGTTGAGAAATCGACTGCTGCTCTACGTGTCACGGGTTCGATTTCCGCACTGACCAAATTTTTGTATGATCTACAGATAGTTGTTTCGGGTCTGGGTCTTTGTGTATGTGAATATATGTGTTTGTAAACGCATCCACGATACAGGAATTATTCCTAGTGTGGGGCAAAGTCTTCAAAAAAAGAATGAAAGAAGAAATAAAAGAGTATCCATGGATTTTCTTGCCGGTTCTTCTCCATAGGACCATCTTTTTGGAACCGTGCAACTAGAGCCCTATAACGTTTATAAAGCCTGTAATATTTGAAATAACAACATTTATATTCTATTCTATCAAATAAATTAACTTTTGATCTTGACGTCTACGAATAACGATTGACTTGGAATTTTCGTTTTGGATTGTTCCAATGTTATTTTAAATACAACTTATACAATATATTGACGACACGGTTGGCGCATTGGTTGAGAGATCGACTGCTACGATACGTGTCGCGGGTTCGATTCCCGCACGGAACAAATATTTGTACGATCTACAGATAGTTGTTTCGGGTCTGGGTCTTTGTGTACGTGAATACACATCGTGCCTCGGAAAGCACGTAAAGCCGTTGGTCCTGCGCCTGATCTCTCTCCGGTCGTGTCGGATTGCCGTCCCATCGGACAATGAGAGTGAAGGAATAGAGAGAGCACCTGTGTTTGCGCACACACTTGTGCTCTATAATATCTCCTGCGTAGTTGGCTAATCTCCGGTGAGATTGGCCGCCGTGAACGAAATCGGTGAGGAGGACATTATACAATATATTAAATCCGCAACACATAATTTTAGGCGAATCCACAATTTAAAATTACACCTCATGTTTGTATGATACGGTAGGTGTATGTACCTACCATTATTCACCTACATTTTGCCGATGCCGTTATTAAGTCCCATGCGATAAAGAGGGAGCCTATCTAGTTGTCACAATTCTAAATTCCGGCCTACAACTGAGAATTTTCTAACGGAAAAACTGAATAACACTTCGACCTGGATCAAATCAAGAACCTCATGTGGACACTAGACCCGTGAGATCAATTAAGCTTGATTAATAATGTTGTATATGCTACTTTATATGGCGAAGTATGTTCTTTTCTATGAATATATTCTTTATACATTTGATGCAAATAAATTATTATTATTATTATAAATAAATCGACAAACTCTTTTTGCAGAGCTTCGGTAAATTATGGAGTTTCTTTTGAGAGATAAAGTAACTCGGACACAGATGCGTAGGTTTTCCAAAAGACGACCAAAGATCTTACAACGCGATATTACGTTTGAATATTATAATATTGTAAGAAATATGATAATGCTTTCTACTTAATTCTTTCATAAAATATCAAGATTCTAGTTTTAAAACGCATAATAATAATGACTGTACATTTCTGTACTTTAGAATTGTTGATCGTTTCCTAAAAACTACTCGTTCATTGCGAAAAACTGCGAAGAAAAGTAAATATGGTAAATAATGCGTATCAAACCAGTTATTTGCTACGACGGTTAAGACGTGGCGTAGCGGTGACCGTAGCTACGCCGTAGCAGCTTAACAGTCTTTTACGTGTAGCGATTGCAGTCGGCCTTACGATTCTTACAGATAAGTGGCACTTTGCCGACAGCAGGGCTAAAACTGCAGCCATCGCGGCCTTTTGGCGGCTGCCTTCATCATGGCAATGGCTACTACTGAATTGGTAGATCGATTTTAAAATATTCGTCCTAAAGCAATTGTGACCGTCGAAAGTTATTGTTCTTTCTATCGGGGACAGTACTTTTTTCTGGATGAAAGGTAGGTATGTTCTTTTCTGTACCCCTGACAACGTATTTGCAAAATTTCATGATAATCGGTTCAGTGGTTTAAGAGTGCAAAGGTAACAAACAAATTTACTTTCGCATTTATAATATTAAGTTAGGAATTTTATAAAGTCATTTTGGGTAACAGAGCAAGCAAACTTTCAAATACCCAGTTCCAATAGGCGTTTCATTGAGCGGGGCGAGAGAATACCGAAGTATTTCATCCCGGACAGCCGCGTCCGGGTAAATAAACATTAGCATAAATCCAATATCACGGCAACTCTCTCCCCGACACCTGGCTTGCAATTTTTATGAAATTACTGCCTCTCCTGTTGGCTTGAAAGCGAGATCGGAATCTTTTGAATTTGTTTTCGGATCAAATGTTTGTGAATTGTTTTTGTAGATTTTTTTTAATATCGCCTTGTTGTGTCGGATTTTAGGAATTCATTAATGCTTACTGACTAATTAAAATGATTATTGAATTTTAGGAATATTGTTAATGTTTGCTAATTAATAAACACAGCCGGCGTCCGGCAGATAGATGCAATACATTTTGTATTTAGTCAATTTTGTGTCACTTGACGGGTTGAAATGAAATAAGTGGAGTAATTTAGGAATATCATCAGTCATATTAATACTAGCTATTCCCGGAACTTCGACAACGAAAAGAGATTTTTCATACAAATTTTCACCCCCATATCATCCCCATAGGGGTTGAGTTTTCGATAATCCTTCTTAGTGGATGCCTATAAGGAACTTACTTGCCAAATTTCAAGTTTGTACCTGAAAGTGATGTCCGGACGAACTGAACATATTTAGCAATGACTGACTTGTGAGACTTTTTGGGCTACTGACATCCTTAACGACTGTCATAGGTCTTTGTATGACAGCCGGGACTAACTGCTTACCGTGCTTTCCGAGGCACGGAGGGGTCTCGAAATGTGAAAAATTGTCACCCATCCGCGTCTGACTGACCGCGTCAAGCGCTGCTTAACCTCGCAGATTGACCGATCTGCGCGGTAGCTGCTACTGCTACTGCTCTGAGGAAAACACGAAAGTGAAAGCTTATCTGTAGATAATAGATGATTATACCTATCCCACCCGATATTCCCATCCTCTACCCAACGCAGGTAAGAAGTTGATTTTGTCTCCGTTTTCCGTATAAAAGCTAGATATTGGGGATTCGAAAGTGATTTGAAGTATCACGGGAAATATTGCCGGTGGAAAAATATTCTTGGACCGAGGAAAAATAATACTTCATTTGTTATTTGGACATTGGAGGATTTTGAGGGTTGGCAAGTATTCTTTGTACTATCCGAATATGTATCTGAAACTACGGGTAGGTAACTTCGAGAAAATATTTTCGCAATTGCTTTGTTATATCGTGTTCTCTGACTAGGCTATAAAAACTATATTAAAAAAAAAAGATACATTTTAATACATTTTGAATTACGAAAACGCTATTTTTAAAAAATCCCGTCTCTATTGTTAAATGAAAGCATATGAACAATAATGCAATATTACATGTCGTTTTTTAATTTAAAAAAAAAAGAAATTGAATTAATTTTTATATTGATATAGTGCTCATATATGCCTGTGACTGCTTTATTAGTGTAGTGGTTAGGTTGGTAAGTGTGAGGTCCCGTCCCGGGTTCGACTCCCGGTTTGGGTAAAGTGTTATTGGGATTTTCTGTATGAAAATTCTCAGTAGCAGTTCGGATTCTAGAACTGAGTCCGGTAGATGGCCATAGGCTCGCGTCCTATTACATGGAACTCGACAACAGCATCGGCAAATGTGGGTGTATAATAGTACATCTCTGCCTCACCCTTCAGGGAATACGGGCGTGATGCTTTGTTATGTGTTTATGCTCATATTTATTTTATACGAACCATCACGGCTCTGAGACGAAGTCTTTTTGAATCTATTGATTGAATATTTTGAACTGCTTATCCACCTAAACACTAAAAATAGCGAAGATACTCGAAAAATCTTCAATATTAACTTACCTAGTCCCAAAAGATAAAAAAGATACAACATAAAGATCCCTATCTTATATCTTGTATTTACAAAGTAGACAGCTGCAACCCTCAGAGGAAATCATGGCGCCGGCGCCGCGCGATGGTCAGGTGACGTGTCAGTGCTTAATATTAAGGCGACTCGACAAAGTGTTACGTCATGTACCTTTTCTACCCGTTAACCCTTTTCATCTTTCATTAGGGTTCGGACAGATTTATTTTTCATACGTGGAAATAGACAAGTTTTTTTTTAAACTAAGTTACGTTTGTAGAATATAATGTTTATTAAAACAAAAGTAATGAAAGAAATAGTAATTCCTTCGAACTGTAGAGTAGCTTGCAAAAATAGTGGACTTAACGATAATTGAAAAATGAAAGTAATATACAATCAGTGATGTAAGTAGATTAATTTTATTCGTAGTTTTAAAATTAAATTTTCAAACAACATGATAATAATTTTTGTTCTTAACTCACCAGTTTACCGACTCCTTTCGTCCCGCCTACTGAAAATCTCCCTCCTGGACAGGAATGGCATGGCTGATTTGGAAATCCCTAAACAGACTTCGTACTCAGGTGGCCGAAGCAAGGAAAATCTGTTTACGTGGGGATTTGTAGAGAACAATGATGCACTTAATATCATGCCCGGTGTGTCCCTACACCTGCACGCCGGAGGAATTAATGGATGCCAGTGATAGCGCAGTCCTAGTAGCTAACTTCTGGGCTGGCACTATCTAGACTGCCAACAGGAAATGCAGGGATTAGTAATCCACGCGGGCGGAAGCTAGTACTTTATAATCATAAAAAAAATATATAAAACTTCTCGCTGACTGTACCTATAAATATTTCAAGAATTAAAAAAATAAAACTTCGCTTTAGCCTCAAAAAATTCCAACACAAAATAACATTTAAACGAATTACACAAAATATTTCAGCTTTAACAATGATGGATGCTCGATTTGATTAGTCTCTTCGGCGCGACGTAAGAGAACCTTCATATTGGCCGGTCGCTGCGGGACCGCCGCGATTTCCCTCTGGTGTCATTTTATACCATTTCATTTGTGTTGTTGTAAAATATTATATTTGGGTTTTTGTTTGCTTTATCTGTGTTTATGTTTGTTTGTTTTTATTTATTTTTTACAAATCGATGCTGATTTTTGCTTGACTAATGTGTACGATTTGTTTTACTATAAGATATTTTTATATATACAAGTACTAATATTCCGACTCTAGATGCCACATTCCAAAGTGTTGATTTTCTATGTAGAATAATGGAAAAGAAACTTCAAGGTACTCTTTTAAATTTAGAAATTTGTTTGTTTGAATAATGCAGCTAGAGGAAACGCGCTTTCTGCTGCAAATACTGGCTAGCATGTGCTTTAGGCTATAAAGCGGTGCCAGGGAAGCCTCCGCGAGTGACGGTATCTGTAGTCATCTGGCGCACCCTGGGCAGACAGCCTTGCTATCACTAATATTGACTGGATATACTTTCCATTACGGCATGAATGATTCCCATGTGATAGCTCGTGCCGACTTGACAGTAGAAGAAGAAAGGCGTATTTAGTCACAATGTAACCGATTAATTAATAAGGGAATTTACTGTATCCACGCACAGTAGCCCAATATTGGGCATGATTAGTTTTTCAAATGCTCCTTCTGTTCTATCGCCGATGTTTGCGTCTAAATAGGGATTGCGGTCTCTTTAATATCGTTGGACCATCTGGCGTACGGGCCTATATTGAAACATAGAATTTACGTGGAATGACAAACAGCCGATACCCATTATATTGGATTTATTTGTATTTGAATTTAGAATTTCAAAATAGTTGGGATATTTCGTTATATTTAGGGAATTTGAGGTGCGAATTTCTATTTTTGAAATATGATCGTCGGTTTTTCTGATAGAATTTTACGAATTGAAATGAAATATATTTTAATTCAGTAGCCAAGACTGGAACTATATTTTTTATTATACTATGTATGCTATTGACTAATTTACTGTTTTATAACCGCCAGCCCCCTTAAAATTTGTGTGGCTAGGTATAATTCTGAAAGTCCTTGGTTTATCCGTATCGATCGCAACGATTCCGAGAAGTAAGTGTGAAGGTCCATTAATCGTAAATATTGCGTATTCGTCTCACGACGGTTTCAGTTCGTCTCGTTGGGAATTTTCCTGTTTACCGCAAATAACTGTTTTTGTTAATATTCCCAACGGTAACTGGTACTTTTTAAATTTTCATTTGTTCGTTAAAAATGGGTGTATGTATTTAGACGGAGTTGCTATTTATGTTGTTGCTAGCTTTTTTGCGAGCGTTTCGAATGGAGTACGTTGAAATTTTCCACTTTTTTAATATAAAATACTGAATAAATATGTGAACATGTAACGTTCGCTTCATTACGCTGTTGGCGTTTTCCAAATTCCGATAACAAAATAAAATATAGTAGACTAGCTTCCGCCCGCGGCTTCACATCACAGACTATAATCTATCTCTGTGTCAAATTTCATCCAGATCCGTTCAACCGTTCTGGCGTGATTGCGTAACAAATATCCATCCATCCATCCTCACAAACTTTCACATTTATTATATTAGTAGGCTTTTAATAATTATTAAAAAATATAATACTTCAATTCTTTTTACGAAACAAATTTTATTTGTGTTTTTCAAAATATATACATATATTTCAAAATATAAAAAAACCCTTATTATAAACTAAAATAAATTATTTGTTTCAGAACATGGCGCTACACAAATCAAAGGCGGCTACATGCTGCGATACAAACGTAAGTATCAAAGAGGCCGACAAGACCTCTTTCTACGAACTCATTATTAAAGAACCCAGTATAACTTAACCTCTACTCGTGGCTATTGTAGCCTTCTAATATATGCCCGTTGGACATAAAGCTAATACGCAAGTAACATGTTCAAAGACCACTTATAACATGGGACTGTGGATATTACACCTCTGCCTAACCCTTCAAAAATTACGGGCGTGATGCTATGTTATATTATAATTAACACGTTCCACGACACTTGACTATTTGCAAATGTCATGACACTTCAAAATCCCATATATCATACCGTCTACAGCCGTACTAACATAATATATATTTTTAGAATTTTTTGATAAGACAAATACGGCCCCAGACGTTGACGCCTATGGGCGGAACGTCATACCATGACTAACAATGAGCAATATAATGAGACAGTGCGGCTACTTAGCTGCGGTCACGTAACGATATACCGAGATAACGTCGAGAGGCGGTCTGTCCCGGAAAGTGTTAATACACTTTGAAATACAGGGTGTTAAAATACTTACTTCGGATTCTAAAGTTTCGTTGAAACTTCGTTACGTTAGAAACAATGAACTGACAATTGCAAAACTTTTTACTTTGTAGTAGATACACACTCCATAGTTTATCTAAGTAACAGGTGAATGAACTCCGTAAAGTAATAAATCTTAGAACAAAAGAAATAACTCGAAAAAAGTTCACAAAAACTAAATGTTAAAGTAACAAGAGAATAGTTCGCTACATGTTTTTATTCAACCACATTCTTTCTTAGCAAATAAAACGTGTATACACGTAGCAAAATTCAAACGCTTATTCTTGGAAAATTATTGGTTAAAATTATAAAATTTAAATGATTATGTAATTTTATGTATCCGCAGATAATATGTATAAAATTGGTCAAGATTTCAATGACCTCTAAAAATCGCTTTTGAATTTCATTAAGTGTACAATATCTTATTGATACTGACTGTACCAACGTACACATAGGGCGGTCCCAACTTGTTTATAGTGATCTCGTAAACCTCTCCTCCAATAAAAACATCGTCACTCAATCATTATATAAGCAGAGTCAATAATCTTGCCGAATGATGGCGATATAAAAAGGGCCCAAGGTAGGGTTGCCGAGAACTCAATAGTCACGGGGACTTAACGCAAGAAAACTAGAATAAACTTGTACATAAATTTGAATAATCTGTGTTGATTGTTATTATTCAACGAAGTGACGAAACGGGAGATCGTCTGGCGCACCCTGGGCAGTCAGTCTCGACATCACCAATGCTGACTGGCTAATCTTTCGACTACGATACGAGTGATTCTCATGAGGTCGTGTCGACACAACAGAGGATGATTATTAATTTAATTTTTTAGATTTAGAACGTAGCTTATTGTTCGCTACATTTAATAAATCATAACATAACATAGCATCACGCCTGTATTCCCAGAAAGGTTAGGCAGAGGTGTATTATTGTACACCCACATTTCGCCGTTGCTGTTATTGAGTCCCATGTAATAGGGGGCGAGCCTATTGACATCTAACGGGCACTGTTCCAGACTCCGTGCTGCTACTGAGAATTTCCACAGAGAAAAATCCAATAACACTTTGCCCGACCCGAGAATCGAACCCAGGACCTCACGCTCAGCAGTCTCTTTTACGACCACTAGACCAATGAGGTCTCTTATTTCTAGTCTCTTATTTCATAAAACACATGTAAAATCGAAGATATATATTGTAAATCCATTAGGCGTTTGAAAAGAGTATGCATGGAGTTTCTTGCCAGTCTCTTCTCCGGGACCAACTCTTAGAACCATGAACGTAGATTTTCGACGTTTTAAAAGTGCCAGCAAAGGCCCAGTTGAATAAAAAAACTTTTACTTTGACGTTGGATAACGTCCTCCTCGATCGATTTCGGTCAATCTCACCGGAGATTAGCCAACTACGCAGGAGATATTATAGAACACAAGTGTGTGCAAAAACGCAGGTGCTCTCTCTCTATTCCTTCACTGTCATAGCCCGATGGGACGGTAACCCAACACGACCGAAGAAAGATCAGGCGCAGGACCAACGGCTTTACGTGCTTTCCGTAAAGCACGTAAAGCCGTTGGTCCTGCGCACGGTGCGATTTCACATACACAAAGACCCAGACCCGAAACAACTATCTGTAGATACGTGCGGGAATCGAACTCGCGACACGTAGCTCAGCTGTTGATTTCTCAACCACTGCGCCAACCGTGCCGTCATTCACCAGACGCTGGATACTGAATTAGAAGAAGCCGATTATCGTTTGTAAATACTAACTAGCAGGTTAGGACCAACTGTTTAACGTGGTTTCCGTGGCATGCAGGGGTCTCGATATGTGAAAAATTGTCACCCATCCAAGGACTGACCGCGTTACGCGCTGCTTAACCTAACAGATCGACCGATCAGCGCGGTAGGTATGTAGCCAGAAACCACTGTTGTCGCCATCAGTCCGTCGTTAAAGCTTCGTCGGTCGCCACCCCTACCGTAGGGTTGATTCTCATTCGTCAATAAAAACAAAGTTATTTTACGACACTTCGTGAAGATTTATATCGGCTGTTTTGGTGAACAGTAACTCAAGTTTTATGAGATCGGTTGAAAAAGAGGATCTTAGTATAGCGACTCGAAAACAATAGCTAGTTCACGGTGATACAAATTTTTATAATCAAGCGAATGAATGTGATTTAAACGAGATGCTTAAACATTCTTTTACTGAGACCGCGTTTCGATTTTGGAGCACGCATTACCTTGTCGCCGCTTTAAAAGTAACGCAGTACAACAAAACATCGAGAGCGCGCGTGTTACAATTCGACTGGGTAGTGTTTGAATGTTTTAGCAAAGAATTAAGTTACTTCATTAAACACCTCATTGAGCAATATGCTACGATATATAAGTCAAAGACCAAATCAAAATCTAAGTCGAAGTCAAAGTCAAAGTCAAAGTCAAAGTCAAAGTCAAAGTCAAAGTTTTTTATTTCAAGTAGGCCTTTTCAGGAACTTTTAAAAAGTCGAGACTCTAGGCGCACGGTTCCAATGGGGGTAGATCCTATGTAGAAGAGACCGGCAAGAAACTCCATGGATACCTACTCTTTAAAAAAAATAAGAAGCTAATTTACAATTAAAAATCATAAATTAACATGCATTATATAAGAAAAATACAAAGTTATTAAAACGTTACTTACATAATGAGGTAATACAATATGAGCTTGACCATGACCATGACCTTTTCTTGAGCATGACTTAAGCATGACCTTTTCTGTCGACTATTTGTGCCTGACAAAAACATTGCTCACCGCCAATGTCGCCGACACAATCTGTTCGCGCAGCTGCCTTACAGAACGGTCGCCAGAGCTGAATCGCCTGTGTGTCGTTCTTTAAGGATGCTCAATGCCCTCCTGATGTCCAATCCTGAATGTGATGTGTTTGCGGACGAAAGGAGTAAAATTATGAGCGTATGTCTGATGTTCCGTGAGAAACAGTACGCGAGGGTGTCCACTGTTCCATGTTAGTAAGTAGCGAATAATTGTTTATGACACAGTTGTCTGCATTGTATAGTTCTGTTTTCTTTCAATGTTAATTAATGTAATTGGTATTGTACCGTGTTAATTAACTATAAATAAATTAATAAATAAATGAAAATAAATAAATGAGTTAAAAGAAAAAGAGATAAAAATAAAGATCATTGTAAAATCATTAGCGTGGAGTACATGGTATGGTTGTCAAAATATGATATTATTACAGTATAAGCAGTATTACTGCCCTAGTTTTGAAGGTGAATTTTGGTGCGCATATAAAGCTGGTTCCATGCATGTTATACTTATATTGCATTGGATGTAAAAGCTGTGTGTCAAACTACCACACGCCTCTCCGTTGTAAGATATAGTAGATAACATTTCCTTTGACTTATTTCGATTTCTGTGGAGGAACAAGACCTCTTATTTGAAATAACATTAATAAACATTGAAACACAAGCCTTTTACATGTGACTTTGTCAAATACAGTGGTTACCATAACTGTTGGCGTGCAACCAACTTGCAGTAGGAAACATTGGAACACATCGATTTTGTTTTGCATTATTACGTCAAAACATTTTATTTGAAAAGCATTGAGTTACTTCACACGGCGGTGCTGTGGGACGGAGGGGGTGGAGAGGAGGGGCGATATGAATAAAACGACAGCTTGCGAACCCATTACCAGACTATTGACTAGCTATAGAGACTTTGGGTGTATGCGAGATTACTCAGGGTAGCTTGTTTGATCCGTGGTTAATTTTTTTAAAAGACCTTGCTCTTCACTTTGTATTATTCCTGTATCGTGGGTTCGTTTACAAACACATATATTCACATGGACATACATCGGACCTACTATCTGTAGATCATAGAAATATTTGTTTCGTGAGAGAATCGAACCCGCGACACGTGGAGCAGCGGTGAATCTCTCAATCATTGCATCCACCGTGTTCTCTTTTGTGTGACATAAAATTAAATATAGGAAACAAGTTTTTTATTCAAACATGAATTTGGCGCCCCTTGAAATTGCCCCCTTGAAATTAGAAAAGTAACTGTATTTTACTCAATTAAAAAAAAAAACGTATCATACATAATTAATTTTTGTATCGTAGCTATAGTACACAAAAATACACACCATGTCATACGAATATTTGTACTTTCTGCGCGACGTATCGCGGGTTCGAATCCCGCACGGAACAAACAGACAGATCTCGTGCACACCTGACGAAAGAAGCCTAGCCTCTTTTTGCGAGAGGGACAATTGAGAGAGAGAGGGACGGAAGAACTGACGACACTTAGTCGGAGACAAGAGAGCATTTGGTTACGTTCGATTTTGAATGCTCTTAAAGTTTGTTTGAATATTGAGATAGTCTAAATCGCTTTGCCTAATGACTGTTCTCACAGTATTATACGAAGTTAGACGATTTTAATGTATTTGTGCTATTGAAATATTAATGGGTATTTTGTGTGTACCTATATTATATTAAGCTTTGTTTTTAGATAAGATCATACCTGTAATAACTGCCTTATTGGTGTAGTGGGCGCAAGCGCGACTGCTGAGCGTGAGGTCCTGGGTTCGATTCCCAGTAGCAGCACGGAGTTTGGATCTGTGCCCGGCTGATGGAAATAGGCTCGCCCCCTATTACATGGGACTTCATAACGGTGTTTACGTGCACAGTTTGACAACACGGTTGGCGCAGTGGTTGAGAGATCGACTGCTGCGCTGCGTGTCGCGGGTTCGGTTCCCGCACGGAACAAATATTTGTATGATCTACAGATAGTTGTTTCGGCTCTGGGTCTGTGTGTATGTGTTTGTAAACGCACCCACGATACAGGAATTATAACTAAAATGGGGAAAAGTAAAAAAAAAACAAACAATAAAACAATAGTACACCTCTGCCTAACCTGCCTCTGTAAACCAAGGTTTACTATTATACACCCATATTTAGAAGATGCTGTTACTAATAGGCAGAATCTATTGCCCCTAACGGGGATGATTCCAAACACCGAGATGCTACTAAGAATATGGTCACAGAAAAAAAAACAATAAAACTGTTAGACGTGATGCAATGTTATGTTATGTAAATACAATAAATAAATACAGCCCATTCCTGTCCCACTGTTGAGGACGGGCCTCTTCTCAGAATGAGGGGGTTAGTCCTTAGTCCACCACGCAGGCCCGGTGCGGGTTGGCAGACTACACACACCATCGAGAACTTTATGGAGCCCTCTCAGGTGTGCAGGTTTCATCACGATGTTTTCCTTCACCGTTAACGCAGGTGATAATCAAATTCTGATCCACAAATGATAACGAAAAATCAGAGGTGCAGGCCGGGTTTTGAACTCACACCCTCCTGTATGGAAGGCAAGCGTTGAACTACCACGCTATCACTGCTTGCTATGTAAATATTGTGCTTTTATTGAAATTGTGAATTGTTTCAGGGAAATATTTATGGAACTCGTGGTCAGAAGAATGGGTGGTGCTATATGACGACTCAACTATGGCATGGTTTAAGGTAAGCAGTTATAGTATTCAAGTTAGATATTTATTATTTCCATCAGCGTTTTTATCCAAACACATGGTGACCTTTGAAAACAACCTTTTCATACTTTATCATCATCTGCCTAGTCTTTTCTAGTTTGGCTCCCAGCCTTACCGGTTGCGGCTGAATATCAGTATTTTACACGGAGCGACTGCCATCTGACCCCCGCCACCCAATTACTGGGAGACACTGATACTCGAAAGTCAGACAGGTTGTCAGACTATTATGGGATGACACTCGTAACGACTATCATAGTTATTCGTATGACACCCGGGACCAATTACTTGACGTAATTTCTGAGGCACGGCCCCTCCGTGACTCAGAAATTAATCTCGATGTGTGAAAAATAGTCACCCATCCAAGGAATGACCGCAGCATGCGCTGCTTAACATTGCAGGTCAACTGGTTTGCGTGGAAGTTATGTATCTATGAATCCTATTCCTCAGTTTGTTTTTATCGTGTAATTGATCCCTGCCATAGTTCGATCCGTTCAATAAATATTAGATACCTCTCATTTACCTCTTATATTACTGTAAAAAAATACCTATATGTTGCTTCCAATCGGACAAATAACTAGCACGGCAGTGTAAATGAATATTCTTGTCTAAATAAATTTTGCATCGACAAGCCATGTAAAAACTAATAATGTCCTCCTGACCGACTTTCGGTCACGGCGGCCAATCTCACCGGAGATTAGTCAACTACGCAGATATTATAGAGCACAAGTGTGTGCGCAAACACAGGTGCTCTCTCTATTCCTTCACTCTCATAGTCCGATGGGACGGCAGTCCGACACGACCGGAGAGAGATCGGGCGCAGGACCAACGGCTTTACTTGCTTTCCGAGGCACGGTGTGCATTAACATTCACAAAGACCCCGACCCGAAACAACTATCTGCAGGTCATAAAATATTTGTTCCGTGCGGGAATCGAACCCGCGACACGTAGCGCAGCAGTCGATCTCTGAACCACTGCGCCAACCGTGCCATCAATGTAAAAACTACACATGCACGAATACTTATTCTGAAATTATTAATATTATTATTAATATTATTTGCAGAAGCGTGCTATGCATAGTAATCTTTACAATCACATAACTTTACATCATTTAGAAGTTTAAACGACTAAATTAATCTACCATAGCATCACGCCTGTAATCCCCTAGGGATTAGGCAGAGGTTTATCTTCCAATTCTCTTAGTTCAGAGTCTTCTGCAGTCAATCCTTCAATTAAACAGTCGAAATCGATTCAGAGGCTCTAGTGTAAGTTTCTTTCGATAAATTCGATTTACTACATCGAACGCGTTCGGCGCTCCGATCTCTGGAGAGAACGAAGCGGACCAATTCTGTAAAGAAGTACAAACCTGTATTCTTAACTTAACTACTAATGAAATATTTATCTTAGTTCTTAAATTATTTAGCCTTGCAAATGCAATTTGATATAATAAGCCATTATGAGTTATTCCTAGGCAAAGTTACAGCATTCTAAGGTACGAAATAAAATGAAATGAAATTATTTATTTTGCGATTAGGATTTTTCAATCACTTTTAAACTAGATGGCGTTGGCATTTCCTATGACTATCTCTGAGAAGAAACGCTGAACCAAACTCAGGGGTCAAAGTCTATTTTAAAGTCCAGATAGATTTTAATGATGTTACATGTTGTATTAGTCACACTTGATGAAGCTCAGCATAAACTAATGAAAAGTCTCTATTTGTTGATTAAGAAAGTTGCCTCACAGGTATAAAGTCGAGTTGGTGTAGAGAATTTACGGCACATCTCGGTCGAGGCGCGTGCGGGCGTGTGTGAATACTTGGGCCCGAGTTTAGTGTGGTACAAGTGATAGACAATTAGGGGAATATATCGTTCATATGCGACAAGGGTGACATAACTCAAAAATATCGATGAACATTATATGCAATATTATGTATATACATATGCTGTTGTATAGGTATGCTACTCTACAGGAATGTATATAATAAATGAAAAAAAAAATTTTTTTTTTTGAGTTATGCTTGTCGCAAATGACCGACTTAATCATATGCATAGCGTCTGTGTTCGCCGAAGGGTTAAGCAAAGATGTACTATTGTACTCTTACATTTCGCCGATGCCGTTTTTGAGACCCATGTAAAAGGGAGCGAGCCTGTCATCTACCGGGAACAGTTCCAGATTGCGGGTTGCTACTGAGAATTTGCATACTGAAAAACCCAATAACACTTTGTCCGACCCGGGAATCGAACTCAGGTTCTCACGCTCAGCAGTCGCGCTTGCGACCACTAGACTAATGAGTCGGCATAATTAATCATATTTCGTATTTATTGTTCTAGAAATATTAAGTACTGTTTGGTAAAGAAAACGGATGGAATTAGATACAAAAAGATCATTTACAATTTAGTCTTTAGAAAGAATTGCCTGTAGTAAAAACACTTAGAAATCTACCATAACATCACGCCAATATTCCTTGTTGGTGATACTCAGAGGTGGTAGAAATAAAATAGCGGCGGCGACGGCTCTGGGCTCCTCGCCCCCGCTCCCCGCAAGCCGCTGTCGCCCTCCGGTTGTCGCAGTGGCTAACGGTGCTACGTTTTGTCGCCAACATTCTCCGAAGGGTTACTTGGAAATCAAACCATTCTTCAAAGCTTTTTTTTTTGTTGTAATTTTTTAATTCTTCAAGTTTTCTTTCTTCTTTTTTTAAAATGTTGCCCCACACTAGGATTTCACCTGTTTAAATATTTGTTACCTGCGGGGATCGAACTCGCAACACGTAGCGCAAAAAGCTGATCGCTTAGCCACTGCGCCGTGTCGAGATTTATTTGTAGTTTTTTTAATACGTTGTTTTGCCAAATACGTCGCTGTGTCGGATCACTTGTGCCATGCTCAATGGCGTGTGCGCTGAGCAAAGGGACCTATTCACATTTCGAGTTTGGTAACAATCAGGGAGGCCTACGTCGACTCTACCTTATCCAATTGTTTGCATCGTTTATTCTTGTGACAAACGGCTCCAAACTTATCTATTGTATCTCCTAAGTGTGAAATATCGTTCGTACTTCTTCTTCAGCATAACAAAGCATCACGCCTGTCTTCCCCGTAGGGTTAGTCAGAGGTGTACTATTGTATACCCACATTTCGCCGATGCTATTATTGAGTCCTATGTAATAGGGCGCGTTTCCTCTGCCTAACCCTTCGGGGAATACAGGCGTTATGCTATGTTATGATGAAGAAGTACACCTCCGTTTTTAGGTTGGTTAAAAAGAGTCTAGACTACATTATAAATATACAGCAATCAATGAATCATCCATACTTGTTAACAGTGTGCCACTCATAGAATTTCACTTACGGCTGCATTTTCCTGTGACATAAAAAAATAGGATGTACATAATTTATTTTTACTGGCCCACCCGACAGACGTTGTCCGGTCTTTCTGGTCTTAAGTTCATACAAAAATCCCATAATAAGAACTTTAAGTTTTCGCGAATTCTCCAAGCAGCTTTTCCAATTTTTCTTTCCCTAAAAATCTTATTCGAACTATTAAGAACAATTAAAAAATAATTTGCCAAATCGGTCCAGCCGTTTTCGAGTGATGCACTTACCAACAAACAGTATTTGATTTTTATTTATGTATATACTATAAATCAATAGCCGTGCGTTAATCTCGCAAAAACTCGAAAATGGTGCGGCCGATTTAAATCTTTTGTTTTATTTTGTTCGCCTCAATACTTGAGTGGTTTAAAAAAAAAGAAAATTAGGAAAAATCCAAAGCAACAACCGAAAAATTAACAATCGAAATTAGTAATTTTGTATAGGAATTGCCACTTCGGGTCACTTCGTTCGTTGATAAAGAGTTACAATTTGGTCAGTTTTAGGTGGTACGAAGATCACCGGGTCATCTAGTAGATAAAAATAGTAATCTTTTATTTAAGACCATACTAGCTTCCGCCCGCGGCTTCACCCGCGTGGTTTACGAACCCGTACATTTTTCCGGGATAAACAGCCTACGTGCCATTTCAGACTGTACTCTACCTCTGTGCCAAATTTCATCCAGATCCGTTCAGTCGTTCTGGCTTGAAAGAGTAACAAAGATCCATCCATCCATACTCACAAACTTTCACGTTTATAATATTAGTAGGATAGGATAGGATTATATCCACATTATATGCTGGAGATATATTTGTTTTCCGTCCACAAGTACCTGAATATAGATTAAGATTACGATCGTTAACCTCTACTCGAGTTAGAACTCGCTAATACTTATCACTAATCAATATGACCTTGTTTAACCGTATTTTGATTACAAAGGATATTTTGTCAAGCGGTTAACCACTTTCTTGGCTCACTTTTGAGGACCGTTGTTTTATCAAAGAGCGATGAAGTAGGGTCAAAATCGCCTTTTATTTCGTACAAGAGTCGAATATCAGAACAAAATTTAACTGACCCAATTTTTGAGCTGAATCTGAGATGTAGCTGATACTGTTATTTGTATGGCGGTGCGGTCCCGCAAACAATGATACACTTAATAAAAAATAGGGGACTTAACGATAATAATTGAAAAATGAACGTACAATCAGTGATGTAAGTCGATTACTTATTCGTAGTTTTGAAATTAAATTATCAAACAAGATGATAATAATTTTTGTTCTTAACTCACCAGTTTACGAGTCGGTAGCTTACCGACTGAAAATTTCCTTCTTGGACCAGAATGGCCATGGCTGATTTGGAAATTCCTAAACAGACTTCGTACTCAGGTTAGGCGAAGCAAGGGAAACCTGTTTACGTGGGGATTTGTAGATGAATCCAACATGATGTGTGACTGCGGTACGGTCCCGCAAACAATGATGCACTTAATATCGTGCCCGGTGTGGACCCACACCTGCACGCCGGAGGAATTAATGGATGCCACTGATAGCGCAGTCCTAGTAGCTAACTTCTGGGGTGGGACTATCTAGATTGCCATCGACTCGCTAAGAGAAAGAATATAAAATGTTGATGACATAGTAGGCCCAGTGGTTGACTGATCAAATGTCGCGCTACGTCGCAGGTTCGATTCCGGCACGGAACAATATTTGTAAATAAATTCGTAAATATATTTCAACTAGCTTCCGCCAGCGGCTTCGCCCGCGTAGTTTGCGAACCCGGACATTTTCCCGGGATAAAAAGTAGCCTATGTGCTATTCCAAACTATCTATCTCTGTGCCAAATTTCATCCAGATCCGTTCAGCCGTTCTGGCGTGAAAGAGTAACAAAGATCCATCCATCCATCCGGCCTCACAAACTTTCACATTTATAATATTAAGCAGGAAGTAGGATAAAACAAAGTTTGGTAGATTTGAATCTTATATCCATTTCCAATGAAATAATAACCTTATACACATTGTTCTACAGTTTAATTTTCACTAACGACTGTGTATCGCGTACTCCCTATTAAATATGAATTTCTTTATCGTCTCCAGAGCGAAGTTTCTCGCTGATTCGACGTTACCTAAATAATATTGATAAAAAAACCTTGTTTGTCTTGTTACCGAACTTGGCAAACAACAAACATACAGTAAGCTGTTTTTTTCTTTTTTTCTTTTTGACGGCACTATTGGCGCAGTAGTTGAGAGATCGGCTGCTGAGCTACGTGTCGCGGGTGCGATTCCCGCACGGAACAAATATTTGTATGATCTACAGATAGTTGTTTCGGGTCTGGGTCTTTGTGTATTTGAATACACACCGTGCCTCGGAAAGCACGTAAAGCCGTTGGTCCTGCGCCTGATCTCTCTCCGGTCTTGTCGGATTCCCGTCCCATCGGACTATGAGAGTGAAGGAATAGAGAGTGCACCTGTATTTGCGTGCACACTTGTGCTCTATAATATCTCCTGCGTAGTTGGCTTATCTCCGGTGAGATTGGCCGCCGTGACCGAAATTCGGTCAGGAGGACATTATTATTATTAAGCTGTTTTTGTTTTGTCGACACGGTTTGGCCCTGTGGTTGAGCGTACGACTGCGCTACGTTTCGCGAGTTCGATTCCCATACGGAACAAATATTTGTATGAGTTACAGATAGTTGTTTCGGATGTGGTTGCGTGTGAATGTGAATATTTGTGTTTGTAAATGCACCCACGATACAGGAATTATTTCGAGTGTGGTCAACGTTTTTTTTTTTAAATAAATAGTAAACTAAAGTATTCATAAGTATTCTTCCTACTAATATTATAAATGTGAAAGTTTGTGTGGATGGATGGATGGATCTTTGTTACTCTTTCACGCCAGAAAGGCTGAACGGATCTGGATGAAATTTGGCACAGAGATAGATTATAGTCTGTAATAGCACATACACACATACTTTTTATCTCGGGAAAATGTACGGGTTCATAAACCACGCGGGCGAAGCCGCGGGCGGAAGCTAGTATCTTATATACTTTCATTATGAGCGTGAGGTCCTGTGTTCGACCAAGGCAGTGTAATATTGTTTTTCTGCATAAAAGTCTTAATAACAGCTAAAGTACCAACGTTACATCACATAAGCTACATCAACAATCTGTTTGCGCTCTCCTTTTGTGACACCAAAAAGCAACGGATAATCTTTTCCACAGAATGTACGATATAAGCTACATACTTGCCCTTGGAAGTTACCCTTGAAAAATACCCAGCCTTACGTAAGCAATATATCTACCGATAAAAATACGGTCACTAAACCTCCATTGTCGGCCCGGGGTAATTTGTATGTCCGTCGAAAATGTCATCATCATTTTGCCGACCTTACCCCAATATTGGGGAGCTTACGACAGATCTCTGGCTTACGGTGTCATGCAAATATGATAAAACGCCTCTACGATCATCTCGTAGCCGCGTAGAACAAGCTACGCCGTAGGCCCGTTACGAAAAGAACTCGGAATAATGTTAAGTTCATACAACTTTGTAATTTAGAACCTTTTTATGCGAATAGATATTTTTTTGTGTATTTGTCTGTTGTTCTTGTAAAGGGAGAATATTTTAGTGTTGGCGCTGTTTTATTCGTGACGCTAATAGATGTCTTTATTGTGTTTTGGAGGTTATTTTTATAAGTGACTAGCTTTTGTCCGCGACTTCGTACGCGTGGAATTTAGAATCTGATATTTTCCTGCGGTAAAATGGAGCCTATATTTTAAACAAAAAAGCAAAGCTGTAGCAATACATCGGTGAAAACTGCATTCAATTCCATGCAGTAGTTTTTGCGTGATGCGTGTACAAACATATAGACAGACAAAAATTCTAAAAACCGTTGTTCTGTTGCTCTAATAAAGACCCCCATATTAGTTTTTCTCCAATATCTATAATGTACAGACATCGGCCTGTTATAATTTTATTATATGTATAGATAATTTAGAAGAAAGTTTTGCAATTCGCCTTTGTATAGTAAACAGATATTATTTTGAGTATCTTTTTAACGATTATTTTTTATCGATGAACATCTTCGAATGGACGTTTATTCGTTTTGATCGGTAATTTGAAAAGTTAGGTTATCTTTTGTTTATTTGAAGAGAAGTTTTGTAATATCTTTCTTATAGTAGACATAAATATTAGTTGAGGGTCAATTATTCTTTTATATGTGATGAATTTTCATCGTTATTTCGCCTATGCGAATGGACGTGAATTTGTGTGAAACTTATCAGCAATTTGAGAGCTGACTGATAAAAATTCGCTAATGGATTACTCGACACGAATTATCTGCTTCGGTTATCTTTTGCCGACATCACTATTGCAATATACATTAACGTAAGTTCATACAGACTGCTATACAAGCGGCCTCGATCAACGGGAAGTTGATATAAAAAAAAAATCTCAACCTGTATATACCTGTATATTAATTTGTGAATAAGTTTAACAAACTTGACTTTCTCATTAGTCTAGTGGTCGCAAGCGCGACTGCTGAGCGTGAGGTTCTGGGTTCGATTCCCGGGTTTGTCCTCTGCCTAAACCTTAAGCGTGATGCTATGTTATGTTATGTAAGTTTAAAAAAGTATATACTGATAGGTAAGTAGTTGTATTCTATGCTAATAATTATTCCTCCTCCATCCTATCCCATCCTACTTAATATTATACATGTGAAAGTTTGTGAGGATGGATGGGTGGATGGATGGATCTTTGTCACCCTTTCACGCCAGAACGGCTGAACGGATCTGGATGAAATTTGGTACAGAGATAAATTACACTCTGGAATAGCACATAGGCTACTTCTTATCCTGGAAAAATGTACGGGTTCGTAAATCACGCTGGTGAAGCCGCGAGCGGAAGCTAGTCTATACATATAAATTAAATTGGAGTGTCTGTTTGTAATATTGAAATAACCGTTTTTTACTACATGCATATGAATATATATATACGGTACATACACCAAAATAACATTTTTTACAATTTTTGTCTGTCTGTCTGTTTGTATAGACATATTTGTTTGTATAGGCTAATCTCTGAAATGGCTGGACTCATTTTGACGGGACTTTTATTAGCAGATAGCTGATGTAATAAGGAGTAACTTAAGCTACTTTTATTTTAGAATAATTCTTTTATTTTAGAAAAAAATAGGGTTAAGTGCATTTGGTCTCACTAAAAAATACATTGTTTAGTTCCGACATCCACGCGTACGAAGTCGCGGGCACAGCTAGTAATAAATAAATAGACAGACTTTTGTATTTGGGGTATAGTACTAGTTCTCTAGAACCATGACTGTCGTTAACCTTCAGCCAAAAATGTAAAAACAGAATCCTGCGCGCGCATTTTAGTATACTCCTATTATAAACGAACGTACATTATATTCATATATACATTTTTTGTTTACGTTTATTATGGTTGATATTGAGACAGAAAAGCTCTTAATAGACCCCCTGGTGACTCTGACTACCAATCTCTTTGGCCGACTGCACCCATCAATATAAAGTTTAAACAATCACGTACTTAGATTGACAAATGTAAATGATGACGACACGATTGACGCAGTGGTTAAGCGATTAGCTTTCTGCGCTACGTGTCGCGGGTTCGATCCCCGCACGGAACAAATATTTGTATGATCTACAGATAGTTGTTTCGGGTCTGGTTGTTTGTGCATGTGACATGTATGTTTGTAAACTGTACCCACGATACAGGAGAAATCCTAGTGTGGGGCAAAGTCTTAAAAAAAAAACAAAAAAAAAAAAGATATACATTGGCTGTTTTAACAGTAATATAATTTGGAACTGTATCTAAGAAGCGACAATGTACATAGAAATGCAGAATCAAACGCTCCATTCGGCTAGGTAAACGAGTAGAGTCCAGTCGATGCCACAGATTATTGCGACAAAAGTTATAATAACTTCCAGGAAGCTACCGGCTTACGTGGTGAGCGCCAGCGATTCCAGGAAAAGGGTTATCTTACTGACCAGTGTGTACATAGCAACCGTAACCAAGTAGTGTTAGCCTAGTGGTTGAACGCTGCTGACACCCGTAACAACTGTCATAGGTATTCGTATGACACCCGGGACCAACATCTTAACGTGTTTTTTGAGGCACGGAGGGGTCTCGATATGTTAAAAACGGTCACCTTTCCAAGGACTGACACAACTGCTCCACTAGTCTACGCGGTAGCTCTAGCTTCAGACTTCTCACGTCAACCGCTAAGATGATCACTGATTGTAAATTCTTCAAATCGCTTCAGCCTGTAAATCATACTTTACCGCTTCAGAATCAATTTACACGGGACGTTTCCCCGGTAATCTTTCCTGTTGTGGTGGCGATATCTAGTTCGCGACGCGGTGTAGGAGCGCGAGACCCTCGAAACAAGATTTAAAAATCCTTGTGATTGTGTAATCAATGTCGACCCGTGTGAAATTAAGCGCGAGATGAAATTTGTAACAATTTCTGTAACATTATTGTACGTATTCTGTTGCTTAAGTATTTGACTACAATACCGTTACCATTACCGTTTGGCCGGCACGGTTGGCACAGTGGTTGAGAGATCGACTGCTGTGCCATGTGTCGGGTTCGATGCCCACACGGAAGAAATATTTGTATGATCTACAGATAGTTGTTTCGGGTCTGGGTATTTGTGTATGTGAATATATGTCTTTGTAAACGCACCCACGATACAGGAATTATTCCTAGTGGGGGGCAACGTTTTTTATAAAAAAGAATGAAAAGAAGGAATAATTGCTGTTTATGGTGTTATAGTAATAATTATTGAAGTGTGGGTTTTGTATTGTGGACAGAAATACTACATTGGTGATTACGCTGATTCACACTTTACAGTAAAAGATAATAGATGGTGTTTTGAGTAGTTATGCTATTTTAAAGTTATAGGGTCCTAGATTTGATACCCAGGGCGGAAAGATATTTATCGTGTAGGGGTATTGATTTATTTTTATCAACAGACTTTATATTAAAGTTTTACTTAGTATTTATTTGACAAAACCTACATTGTTCCCTCATACTTTTTCCACATCATGTACTTAACAAGATTGTTGAAAGAGATATGAGATTTTTAAAGAGCATGTATGGAGTTTCTTGCCGGTTCTTCTTCAAAGATTATATTTTATTAATATTGTAAATATTAAGTATTAAAATGTGAGTGTTTTGGTGTTAGTACTGTAAGCTTAAGTTTTTAAGTAAATAAATAGGACCAACTTTTTGAAACCGTGCAACTAGAGTCCTATTTACGTTTTAAAAGTGCCTGTAATAAGTTAATTTGAAACAAAAGCAGTTTTATTTTCACACAATCATTGTACGAACTGGAATGTTCAGAAATCACAAGCACTTAATGAAAAAGATAGTTTTGTTTACAATAACATTCATACTTAAAAGGTATAAAAGCTTTTATAATAGGCATTACGAAAAAAAACCGAGGCTGCGAAAAATCGACATTCAAAATACAGACTATATTTTTTTTTAACATCAACAGCATATCTCAAAAACCCATCCCATAAAACAGTAGCAAATGTTAAGAACGTCTCGGCCAATTCATTGCAATAACTCTTAAGTTGCTCCGACACGCCAAACGCTCGTTAAAGTGAAAGGGGCGGTGTCAGCCCATTGTCCGACACTCGACACTCGACGCGACGCTCTCAGACACCGCTCAAGATGCAAAGGCGCCGAGTTTGCGAGAACACCCTTGTTGATCAAATATAGAGATGTTACGTACGCTGTGTAGATGTTATGCTTATGTATAACTTGTTTTCTTTTGTGTTGTTATGTAATTTTTGGGGTAGGAGCTACAGTTCAGTTATTTTTACATAAACATAACATAGCATCACGCCTGTATTCGCCGAAGGGTTAGGCAGAGGTGTAGTTATTGTGCACCCACATTTCACCATTGCCGTTATTAAGTCGCATGTAATAGGAGGCGAGTTTATTGCCATTTACCGGACATAGTTCCAGACTCCGTGCTACTGAGTATTTCAATACAGAAAGACCCAATAACACTTTGCCTGAACCAATGAGGTAGTCAAATTATTTGCTTAGTTTATTTATGTTTTAAGTACATATTTTCAGTTACTTTCAGATATGAGCATTGGTAGATATTGCTTGGTAATCGGCAAAAGCCTCACCTAATATTACATGAGACTTAATAACAGCATCAGCGAAATGTATGACAGTACTACTAACACTTCAAAAGAATACAAGCGTGATGAATTGTAATAGAATTGAAAAAGTGATTTGTGATTGAATAGTGATTTGTGATTATATCGTGATTTAATCTCAGACTGCTGCTGCCAGCTGTTACTGAAATCAGTCAAATTAATTTGTAATTTGTGTTCTATGGGTGTATTCTATAACATCTTAACTGCTGTGATTATGTAACGTAACGACTGCGTTACATTTGCTATAGTAGTGTATATATAAGTACTAGCTTGAGCCCGCGGCTTCGCCAGCGATGTTTACGAACCCGTACATTTTTCCGGGATAAAAAGTAGCCTATGTGCTATTCCAGCCGTTCTGGCGTGAAAGAGTAACAAAGATCTATCCATCCATCCGGCCTCACAAACTTTCACATTTATAATATTAGTAGGATAGGATAGTAGAATAGTAGGATAGGATTAGTAGGATACTAGCGGACCCGACAGATGTTGTCCTGCCCGAACCTGTTTCAGAACTCGATCGCAGCGCCACCTACCGGGTCCAATTGTGATTTAGAACTAGTGTTTTATATACATATAAGCACAGTTTTTTTTAATATAAACCTCGTCCCGCTCTACGATTTATTCGATATCATGGCAACGATTTTTTAAACACACAAATCTTACATGCACATTTATCTATAAGCCCCTAAAATATTTGGTCCTTGCGGAAATGAAACCTACAACACGTACCATAAAAGCTACCAATTAGGACATGACAAGACCCAAAAAATACACAAAGGTGGTAGGTAAACTTCCTAGTAACTTTCGCTCATCGTAGTCATGAAAATTCAAAATCTTGATTAAATTAGGCGCTTTATGCACCACAATATTATGTTGTCTCTCGAATAGTAGAATAAATAATCTTATAAACTATCGTTTATTTATTTTGGTGCATAAAGCGCTTAATATATATATATAAAAAAAAAAAAACGGAACGGAAGTGTCAACTAACGACATGTCAAAGTTAGCTCCTCCGTATTAAATCTTTTTAAATAATTAAAATACTCAAAACTATCCCATAAAGTTGGCCCGCAATATCTCGGGTGATAACAGTGTGAGGGTGAGAGGCGCAGAAAGGCGCGCGCAGCATCAGAACTCCCATAAAATTTGACATTTGTCCCTGACAAGAAAGACGACTCCAAGTCAACATCACAGAGTACATTTTTATGTTGCTAAGCAGCAAAGAAATACTCGTCTCCGATTGGTGTCTTAATAGTTCCCGCGGCGCGTCAGCGCCACACTCCGTTACCGATTGGATACAACAATGAAGGCGACGTCAATCCTTTTATGTCATTTTTATGTCTTCAGTTTTTTTGTAAATATTGTATGTACTTTGATAAGTTTATAGTTATTTAAATATTTATTACTCTTTGTTAATGTTAAGTGGAAGCAATACGGAAAGCAGTACATGTCGACCGATCATATCGCAGGATACTCTGGTGCGATGTCCCCATTGTCCCCAGGCACGCTTTTTTAAAGGTAAGAGGGGTCTAAATGTGCATTTTGGGAAGGTCCACAAATCCCAAAATGTATGTAGCACCCCCTCAACCACTCAAATGCAACCATCTCCCGCTATACTTGTTAATTCCCCATTTTGGCTATCATTATCAAAATTAAAAAACTCAGTTCCTGTTTTAAAGCGTGTTCCTCGAGGGGCTAGGCCAGCAGTTGCTCAGGCATTAGCCCACTGTGTCCGCCTTGCCACCCGGGAGAACTCGCAATGTGCTTGGGAACATCTTCTCACCTTCCCATACAGGATTCTACATTTACAGAAGAAATTGGCTAATAAAAAGAAAACCCTAACAGCTCAAATTAAAGATAATTGCTTTTTTTCGACTACACCTTCCGACCCTAAATTATCGGCACTTAGTTACCAACCACGAGGCATATGCCATCACGTAGAATCCAAATTGAGTGAAGGCGATATAAGGGGGGCAGCTAGGGTTCTTTTCAGCAGCGATGTGATCGCGCCATGCTCTCCGGATACACTCTCAGCTCTGGAGAGCAAACACCCAGCGCCAGCGGATGACCTTGCTTTTCCTGACCCTCCTGATTTTGACTCGGACACCCTTATTATTACAGCCCAACAATTGGTAGCAGCCATATGCTCCTTTCGAAGCGGCTCAGCCGGAGGCCTCGACGGTTTGACGCCGCAACACCTTAAAGATCTCACGTGCTCAAGCGCCGGGGAAGCTGGTGAGACGCTATTGAAGGAGCTTACGGCTCTGACCAATTTAATGCTCTCCGGCAAGGTACAGTCTGGGGCCATAAGTCCAGTAGCACGTCAACGATCATATTCGCCTGCACGGTACTGCGCGTATACATACATGTGTGAGTGATTTCAACGCAAACAGTTACCAGTCATACAGTATAGCTACGAGAAGGTGATAGTGTGTGGGGTCAATACTAGACAAAGATAACAATATAGTTTTGATTTCTTCATATTAGTGTTCGGACAGAACTATTCCGTAACTAAGGCCAAAATTTAAACTCATTATCATCAGTTCATGTGGTTAAGTGCAGTAATGTATGCCTTGGAAACGAGTGTCCGTCGGTTCGAAATCCAACAGGTTGGGTGGACCGATTTTGTTTATTATTCATTACTTTTGTCTTGTAAACATTTTTTTTTATATTTCAATGAATGTTATACTTATATATTTACTATAATAAGTAATATTTATATACTTTATATATAAAAAATGCATATTGTAAATTTAATTACATATATACTTTATATGTGATATCAATATTATTTGTATATAAATATTATACTTATATATATTTCTTAATATATAGTTAAAATTGATACAATTAGCTTTTAAACTGAAAATTACAAAAAAGAATTAATTATACAGGAATAATATTTTAGATTGAAATAAAATAATAGTCGGTAATTTGAAAAAACATTTATTATTAAATAAGTTAAAATACCAAAATTTGTGTCAAGTTTGTTGATATGAAAATAAAATTGTTTTTATGCCTTTAATTTAATTGAGATTATAGCTTAATTATTCATTTTCTCAAAGAGAAAAGAAGATTGAAGCTTAACCCCAATCTTACAATCATAAACTAACTTACGTGTTACTATATTACGACCGGCACATCCCGTCAGAAACAGTATAATATTTAATATTTGGTATGACCTCCATTATTGTCAATGCAGCTAAGCAGACGTCGACGCATGGAGGCCACAATGTTTGCACATGTATCTGTGCCACGTAAATTATCCCATAATTGAGTGCAATGGGATTTAAGCTGCTCAAGACATCTCTCATCTCGTGCTTCCCATCTTTGAACCATTAAACCCCATATATTTTCAATGGGGTTTAGATCAGGGGATCGTGCTGGCCACGGAATAACTTTAATATCAGGGTGCTGGCTAAACCACTCTTTTACAACACTGGCACGATGTATCGGACAATTATCTTGCACAAAATTTAGTTCACTAAAGTCTTCCGAGGGGTAAACATTACGCACAGTAGGTATCATTATGTCATTTAAAACTTCGACATAATCAGAGCTGTTGGCACGCGTAGGTATGAATTCCAACTCACCCGGCCCTTGAGCACTAATCCACCCCCACATATTCACACTTATTCTACCTGATTCTGTATTCGCAATAATGTTTTTCTCAGACCAGCGAGTACTGTCTTTTCGCCATAAATGAAGTCTTCCTTTTTGGCAAGATTTGAAAGTCTTCTCGTCAGAAAATATAGTTGTCTCCCAGTTGAAATCCAAATATTCCCGAGCAAAACGCAGTCGTTCCTCTTTGTGTTTTTGTGTCAAAAATGGTTTTTGAGCTGGTTTTCGATGATGTAAACCTTCAGCATGGAGTGCACGACGAACAGTTCGCAATGATGTATCAAATTGATCTGCAAACTTTCTAGTTGGAATGAAACCATTTGTTTCATATTCTTCCACCATAAAACGTCGCTGAGTCGGGTTAATAAGCGGTGGCCTTCCACTTCTTACACGACTCTTCAGACTACCTTCTTCCTCAAACCTCTTTATCCAACGGCTCACAGTATTTCTCTAAAAAACAAAAATATTATTACAGACTTGCAACTAGCAATTTATTTAATAATAAAATCATACACCACAACATCATCATAATTATAATGTTTAAAAATAACTTACACATAAGCCAGTTTCAATTGCAATTTGAGAAATATTAAGCCCATTTTTACGCAAAGCAACAATATTTGCCCTGGCATCAATACTAATATTTGCCTGCATCTTGAATAAAGATAAACAACACGGTAATCGCAATAATAACACAAACGCTCGTAACAAAGTTCACCAACCAACAACCTCGTAACTACTTTATTAAATCCAGTAGGTTATATTGTTTCACATTCACCCTCATATTTTTGCTTTTTTTGTAAATAATAAGTTCAACTAATACTTAAGGAAACAACTCATCGGGTCTAACTTATCGTAGACATTCAGAATTCATAATTAAAATACAAAAAGTGAATTGGTACCACGGGATTTGAACGCAGGCTACAACGTGCGAATCACCTTAACTTTAGCGTTAACCGCTAAGCCAGATAAACACATATTCGTTAGATTGAAATTAATACCCGTATCTTAATACGCCGTCGCGATATGGCAGACTTGTCACTAAGGCGAATGATCATTATATCGCACTCTTTTTGACTACATAATGATGAAAGAGTGCGATATACGAGATCGTATATGTGTGCAATATGTTTGTTATAGAAAAAGGTCGTATGTACGACTTGTTTTTATACGATAGATTTGTGAAACTGCTACTGGATTTATGACCGTGACCGTACATGAAGCCGTCATTGATATTTTGTATGGGGCAAACTTATGTGCCCTACGCAAAAAGGATGGCGGCATTCGTCCCATTGCCGTAGGCAGTACGTACCGTCGTATGGCAGCCAAAATTTGCTGTAAATACTATAGTGATGAATTATCACAAAAATTCCAGCCCCTGCAATTAGGTTTTGGTTCGAAAGGGGGCTGTGAGGCTGCCGTACACGCTCTCTCTACCTACCTAAATTCTGGTGAAGGCGAGGTCATCCTCAAGGTTGACATAAAAAATGCCTTCAATTCTGTTAACAGGGACATCTTACTGGCAGAAGTAAAAAAGGAATTACCCAAAATTTATAGTTACCTCTGGCAGTGTTATAGAAATCCTTCCAAATTACTATACCAGGACAATTTATTAGAATCAGCAGTTGGCTGCCAACAAGGTGATCCCCTCGGGCCAGCCATTTTTAGTTTAGCCATCCACCCCATCATTCAACAATTAAATTCAAAATTTAATGTATGGTATTTAGACGACGGAACCCTGGGAGGCGATGTAGAAACAGTTTTAAACGATCTGCAATTTTTGAATAATAAATTTAAATCTATTGGTTTGGATCTCAACCTTTCGAAATGCGAAATTTATATTCCTGAAGATACTGACAGACAATCGACCTTGGAAAAATTTCACGCAATAGCACCAGCAATAAAAATGATTGAAAAAGATTCTCTCCGTCTCCTGGGATCCCCAATCTTGGAAGAATCATATCCATCCTTCATCGAAGAAAAAATAAAAATTTTTTGTGATATTTCGGAAAGACTTTTCAAAATTAACATGCATTCGGCTATAACTTTAATTCGTTACTGCTGTTTTGGCCCTCAATTCACATACTGTCTTCGCTCTTCCCATTTATGGAAGTATTCAACTTTATTGGAAAAAGTTGATAAAATTATTCGGAATACACTAACTTCCATCCTAAATGTGGCTTTAGACGACCGAGCCTGGCTACAAATCACTCTTCCCATTCGTTTGGGAGGCCTCGGCGTCCGCAAAATTTCAAGTATAAGTTTACCGGCTTTCCTGTCCTCGGTCCACAGCACTGAGAAATTAACCAGGAACATCCTAGCATCCGCACTGGTTGATTTCGAGGTATCGTGCCTAACCGAGGCTGTAAACGCCTGGAAAATGGCTTGCCCGGATACAGAACTTCCCGTCAACCCATCCTCCCAGAGGCAGTGGGACGGGCCGCTTTGCAGCATGATACGGAATAATTTAATAAACACGTCAATCAATGCTGCTGAACGTGCTCGTCTCCTGGCTGTGGGTGAATGGGAGTCGGGTCTATGGCTTCAGGCACTCCCGTCGTCCAACATAGGAACTATGTTGGATGACACTACTTTCCGTATTGCAACATGCCTGCGCTTGGGTGCTCCTTGTGGTGCTCCACATCGCTGTCACTGCGGTGAAGCAGTCGACTCCCTCGGACATCATGGTCTGTCCTGCAGCAGGAGTGCAGGCCGTATAGCACGACACGCAAACATTAATGACATTATTCGTCGTACTCTTGTTACCGCCGGCGTGCCAGCCGTATTAGAACCAAGTGGTTTGGCACGTGACGATGGGAAGAGACCAGACGGTATGACATTATCGCCATGGAAGTTGGGTAGGCCTCTGGTGTGGGACGCAACATGCGTCGACACCCTTGCGCCATCACATCTTCCCAGCTCGGCGAGCTGTGCCGGTGCTGCTGCTGCATCTGCAAAGACCCTCAAGCGGCGAAAATATAATAACCTACTCAGTGGTTATATTTTCGAGCCGTTTGGGGTCGAAACACTTGGGCCATGGGGTCCGAGTGCTCGCATCTTATTTAAACATATCGCAAAGCGATTAGTCGACTCTACGCGTGACCAGAAGTCTGGATTATTCTTTGGTCAAAGAATCAGCATTGCGATACAGCGTGGCAATGCTGCCAGTCTTCTGGGAACAATGCCGGTTGACAGCGATGCGGAGGAGTATTTTGACGCGTAGATAATATTTTTATATTTTTATATCTTTAATCTGTTTCGTGTTTTAGTAGTTAGTAATAATAAGTAGGTTGTATATATATATATATTATTTTTTCGTGCAAATAAACTACTTGTAGGAACAAAAAACGAAAATACGTCGAAAATGGCAAAAGTTTAAGAAACATGCCACGTCTGATGGTTTTTTTCGTAAGACTTGCTATTTTTTTTCTTACATGTTTAATGTAAATATAAAAGTAAATACTTGAAGTTCATATAAATATAATGGAATGGCTTTAATCAACAAATTTGAATTTACATTACTACAATGGGCGAATATTACTTACTAGGAAGTTTTTTTTTTTTTTTTTCTTAAAAAACATTGCCCCACACTAGGATTTCTCCTGTATCGTGGGTACAGTTTACAAACATACATGTCACATGCACAAACAACCAGACCCGAAACAACTATCTGTAGATCATACAAATATTTGTTCCGTACGGGGATCGAACCCGCGACACGTAGCGCAGAAAGCTAATCACTTAGCTACTGCGTCAACTCATTCAGTCAGTTTACCCATCTCCTTTCTACTTTATTTTATCTTAAGGCCTAAAATAATTATTGTTTTTCAAACACTAGTTTCGCGGCCTGTAATTAAAAGCCATTAAAATTCTTAAAGTGTAATCTCAAGTCGTTCCGAAGGTTCAAGTGACGCTGCATAAACGCGAATGCCGCGTGTGCCTAAAGTTTTCCAATTAGAATATTTTCGTGGCGGGTTCCCGTGAAGGTCGCGCGTTTGTACCTGAAGTCTGAACTATGTGGGATTCTGTTTAAATTTTGAAGGAAGGCGTCGAAGTTTCAAGGTTTTTATACTTAAAGCATTTTTATTTTTCATGCATGTTTCTTCAATTTTTGCTGCTATTTATCCAAATCATGTCAGTCATGTTCAGTCAGCATCAAAAATATACACGTAGCGAAATTCAAAAGTGACTTTTAGTGGAAATAGTGATTGAAATCTTGAGACAATTTCATATTTGCGGAAACAAAAATACATGGTGATTTAAATTTTATGATTTTAATCATTAACTTTCCAATAATAAGCGTTTGAATTTCGCTACGTGTATACATATTTTTGATGCTGACTGTTCACTTCGATTTATAATGAAAACTGGCGATTACCTTAAACTGACTTGTGCCTTAATCGACTGTTAAATCGTCGGTGAAATTGGGCCTTACACTGTGTTAAATCCTTGTTGGAAGCTAACTCATTATTTATTTATTTCATTACATTTCCTAGTTATATTGTGCCATATTTGTCATAAAATAAATGGACGTGCTTTAGAATGATAAGGTAAACGTACGGAGTGCCTCATCGGTCTAGTGGACGCAAGCGCGACTGCTGAGCTTGAGGTTCTGGGTTCGCTTCCCGTGTCAGGTAAAGTGTTATTGAGATTTTCTGTATGGAAATTCACAGAAGCACGGAGTCTGGAACTGTTGATTAGATGGCCATGGGCTCGCCCCCTATTACATTGGACTCAACGCGAAGAAATGTGGGTGTACAATAGTACACCTCTGCCTAACTCTTCTGGGAATACATTCATGATATTATATATATGTAATTCGTTAATAATCATTTTATATATGCCGCCCAAAATATAAATAACTCAACAAGGGTACCGCGAGTGTCAGAGTTTCGTCTAAAGGGCCCTTATCATCCCGTGAGTGGGACCTCGGCGAGTAATTTATGAGCCAACCCCTCATTAGTGAACAGGTGGCTCCTTGCGCATCTGATGATCAAAGAGTATTAATTTTGAGGTGTGATTAATATTCGTGTGGCGTGTGGTTTGCTACCTATACTTAGGTGATAGGCAGTTACATCTACGAAGACACGTTCTTCTGTTTTGTAGACTGATTGTTTCTGATTGGGAAGGTGCAAATGTTATGTAATATTGTAGTAATGATAATTACTTACTTTTAAATTCAAATAAATCTTTGTGTAGAAACATTTTTCTGTTAGCCATTTTTTAGTTGTACAGTCAGCATCAAAAACATGTATACACGTAGTGAAATTCAAAACCGAGTTTTAGAGGAAATAATGATTGAAATCTTGATCAATTTCATATATGGTATCTGCGGATACATAAAAATACATGGTCATTTAAAATTTTATGATTTTAACCAATACCTTTTCAAGAATAAGTGTTTCAATTTCGCTACGTGTATACATCTTTTTGATGCTGACTGTACACGAAATTATCCAAAATTTAATTTGTTTTAGGGGTAAACGTGGGGTGTTGGGCTAGCTTATTTAGTTGTTAATTTATAAAATATTTCTTTATTCTAGTAACTATGACTCAAATAGATTAGTAAAACTTATATCTAAGTTAGTAACCATCGACATTAATATATTACCACAATCCTAACCCGTCATGCTATCAATAAACAAATATAATACATATGGATCCATATATTTCAATCTAAAGAATTTGCTTGACTGCCCATAAACAAGCAGCTGCTATCCATTTCCGAATACAGCCGAGAGTTTCCGAATATACACGAGTCTTTGTTTGAAAAGCAATACGGTTGGGCAGGGGGCCGGCCTCATTCAAGTCTTTTGAACCGTATCAAGTTTAAAGCTTGTATGTATATATGTATGTATGTACTCTAAATAATTTGTATTGTCTGTTTAAACGCGCCTGCGACAGACGACATTCCAAAATCAAACACATTTTGACAGGAATGTTGACATTGCGAGCATTGGTTGATACAAAATATTTTAAGTGATATTTTGGGCATGTAAATACAAATAGGTATAATGAATTATTTAAGTAACAATCAAACAATACAGAAGCGATTTCAACAATTGCATTAATTTATAACTTAAAGGATTTAGTTTTTAGTTTGTAGTTTTTTTTATAATTACTGTTATAAGCAAACTAAGTTTTTTTTTTATGATTATATGAATCACTGCCTGCCTAGTGGTCGCAAGCGCGACTGCTGATCGTGAGGTCCTGGGTTCGATTCCCGGGTCGGGCAAAGTGTTATTGGGTTTTTCTGTGTGTTTGAAAATTCACAGTAGCAGCAAGGGGTCTGGCACTGTGCCTGGTAAATGGAAAAATTACACGGCATCGGTGAAATGTGGGTGTGCAATAGTACACCACTGCCTAACCCTTCGGAGAATACAGGCGTGCAAAAAATACCCTGATGCCCTCTAGTAGGTCCGCGACCAAAATGTCATCAATGGGTGCAAATGTGCAATTACAAATGACTTGATCCGCCCGCGGCTTGACCACTGTGGATTGCGAACCCACACAGTTTATTTTCTAAATAAGAAAAATACACTGTTTTTGTATCTAAGTCCCTCGAGCGGCTCTCGGCGCCCCCTGAGACCCGGTGTCCGTGTGCACTACACACTAAACGAGATTAAAAACTTTTTTATCATATACTAGCGACGCGTCCCGGCTTCGCAAGGATAGCAGAGCATATACGCGATATTTATTTTTCTAATACTTTGGTCTAATTTAATTTAATAAGGATATATACTCTACTGGTTTATGCGGCGCACGCCGTAAAGCTCCCAGTCAGCATGATTTATTCCGATATCTTCAACGATCATCGTCATATTTCAGCCGATTTACACAAAACCTTAATGAATTATATACTTAAACCTTCCTTATGAATCGATCCGTCCATTTTTGAAAACCATATGAAAATCCGTTCAGTAGTTTTTGAGTTTATCGCGTTTAAACAGACAGACGCGGCGGGAAGACTTTGTTTTATAATATGTAGTGAAGTAAGACTTAATCACTCAGCTGCTTTAGCAATACGAAGCTCCTTCCAGACTTCTCCGCTTCGTTATCCAATCAGCGTTGTACCTGCCTGGCTAGCACTAGCTGTGTGTCGTCGTCTGCAAGTTCAATCTAAAGGTCAGTGAAGCGGTGTACTATGACGCTTGGTACTCGTATATCTACACTCTCATGTGCTAACTTTTGCTCATATTTCATGGACTTACCAAGTGTTTTCTAGAGTTCAAATGTCGATTCAGTCTGTTTCTTCAAACTTCATACGCTTTTTATGATGTACATAAAATACCTACTATTATATGATGGTCATAATTATACGTATCATGTTAATAATAATAATGTCCTCCTGACCGATTTCGGTCACGGCGGCCTGTCTCACCGGAGATTAGCCAACTACGCAGGAGATATTATAGAGCGCAAATGTGTGCGCAAACACAGGTGCTCTCTCTATTCCTTCACTCTCATAGTCCAATGGGACGGCAACCCGACACGACCGGAGAGAGATCAGGCGCAGGACCAACGGCTTTACGTGCTTTCCGAGGCACGTTGTGTATTCACATACACAAAGACCAGACCCGAAACAACTATCTGTAAATCATACAAATATTTGTTCCGTGCGGGAATCGAACCCGCGACACGTAGCTCAGCAGTCGATCTCTCAACCACTGCGCCAACCGTTTCATCATGGACGTTCCGTATCATGTTATGGAATTCTTAACATAATATAGCATCACGCCTGTATTCCCCGAAGGGTAAAGCAGAGGTGTACACCCAAATATCGTCGATGCTGTTATTGAGTCCCATGTAATAGGAGACGAGCGTATTGCCATCTAACGACCACAGTTCCAGACTCCGTGCTGCTACTGATAATTTCAATACAGAAAACCCAATAACATTTTAGCCGACCCGGTAATTGAACCCAGGATCTCACGGTCAGCAGTTACACTTGCAACCACTAGACCAATGGGGCAATTTTAATTCTTAAACAAAATCGAAAATTAAAATACTCTTAGAAGCAACCGAAAAGAAATATATTTAAAAAAAAATATTTGCCCCACACTTGGAGTAATTCCTTTATCGTGGGTAGTTTGACGTGTGCTTTTATGGAGTACGGTTACTTTTCATCTTTTGTTATGAAAAAGCTGGCCGGTTAGCTTTCCATCCATATAACGCAAGTTGTAATGATTCACACGGGTATCTTTAAAGCATCTAAGCCAGTCATACTCAAACTGCGGCATGCGGCCCGCCGAGCTTTTGTGAGTGGCCCACCTGGCATAGTAGTTAAATTGTCAACTACTTTAAATTTCGCGCAGATCCAGAGAATGCGTGGGCGCGCCAAGTACAATAGGTACCTAGATAACCCTACCGCGCATTGCGTTGCAGTGAATGATAGAGGGATTCAGAGATCTCATTAAAAGTAAAGTTTTGGATTGTAAAAGCTCTTTAAAATTTTTGTCAAGATCGCATGTGGCTGCATGATAACCTCACATTATAAGACTTATAAGATCAGGTGAATTATGGATAATTTTTCTTTTTTTTTTTTTTTGTTTTCGTTACGTTATTTTACGGTATTTGAATATAACGTTTTTCATTAACATTCAAATTTTGTATTGTGGCCAGCGGCACCTTAACTAATACGTTTTTGTGGCCCTTATGGACAATAGGATGAGTATGGCTGATCTAAGTTATTGATTTAATATTGTTTTTTGAATTTTGTATTAGTATTTTCTCAGTAACTAACTTTTTAATAGAACATTTTTATATCAGTCTGAATCTAATAAAAGTCTGGAAAATATCAAACAAAAAGATTAAAGTCGGTTAAGTTAATAAAAATAGAAACGTTGTTTTCTGTAACCTTTTTGATTCACAAATCTAAATAATATTTACAAGCTTCTGCCCACGGCTCCGCCCGCGTTTTCTCGGGATAAAATGTAGCCTATGTGCTATACCAGACTAAAATCTATCTCTGTACCAAATTTCATCCAGATCCTTTCAATAGGTTTTGCGTGAAAGAGTAACAAACATCCATCCATCCATCATCACAAACTTTCACATTTATAATATTAGCAGGATAGGATAGGATTAATTTCTCCGCAATAAAATACGAAACTGATTAATATTTATCACGATTTCCTTCAAGTTAATCAACAAACGTCTTTCTATTCAAAATTAAAGCGATTCTCCGGCCATTCTCATTCTGGATTCAGCGCGTGCGACGGATGGCACGTATCCGATAGTCCCTTCTAATTCGCACATTGTTCACAAACCTCCATCAAATGACTTACGCGTTACATTGTGAGAAAATTCACGAAAATTCAGTGGAATTTTAAAAGGCTGATCGATGGTTTTCGGGCCTCTTCGGATTTGACGTTTGAGGAATGATAAAAAGGTACGATGTAATTTAGTTTATTAAGTCTAACGGAATGTTGGAGTTAAGGCGAGCGACAGACACGTTGGTGTGGCTGCACAATAGGTTGGGTATTACAAAGTCATTTCAAAACACGTTCGTCTCTTTCATTTACAAATACTCGACACTAGATCCCCACACAAGATTCATCTTGTATAGTGGGTACAGTTTACAAACATACATGTCACATGCACATACAACTAGGCCCGAAAGAACTATCTGTAGATCATACAAATATTTGTACCGCGCGGGAGACGAAATCACGAGACCTAGCGCTGAAAGCTAATCACTTAGCCACTGCGCCAACCGTGCCGTATTTTTATCAAAAATCTTTAGCAGACGGAGTCACAGGCACAGCTACTATAAATATAATAAAAATTAAACCGTAATAAACAGAATTATTTGCAATGAGTAATATTTACTAGAACAACAAAGGAGTATCAAATGCAATCCTACAAACAAAAAATAATTACGCTAATTGATCTCGGTTGCTGAATTATTCCACTCATTATATTTTCCACTAATGAATGTTTTCGGTACACGATACGACAGCGACACGGTTACGATAAAGATTCTGGTGGAAATGGAATGGGTGATTTCATTTTAGCCGAAAATGAAACCCGATATAATTTCTGATGCAGTAACCTTAAAAAAAACATTAACATAATCGGATTTCCTGAAGAATTAGGCAATTTGTACTATTCTACACCCACATTTTGCCAAAGCCGTTATTGAGTCCCATGAAATAGGAGGCAAGCCTATAGCCATCTAACGGGCATAGTTCGAGACTCCGAACTCCCACTAAGAATTCCCATGCAGAAAAACGAAGCCGGGACCTCACGCTCAACAGTCGCGCTTGCGATCACTAGAACAATAAGACGGTAAATTAAAAAAAAAGTAATTAATGTATGAAATTTACCTCACTGGTCCAGTGGTCGCAAGGGCGGCTACTGAGCTTGTGCCGGGTTCTTCTGTTACGATTGTTATAGATATTCGTATAACAACCGGGACCAACTACTACAATGCTTTTCGAGACACAGAGTGTGAAAAATGGTCAGCCTTTCAAAGACTGACCGCAGAAAACGCTGTTTTACCTCGCTGATCGGTCGATTTGCGCGGCACCTATGTTACATACATAGGTGCTACGAGCCCAGTTTATGCATACAGTATTAATTTTATACAACGTAAGGCATGTTTTCATATATATCTATAGACACATTATATGTGTACATAGCATTCACATAATACGACATTCTAACTTTACATTCATAACGGTCTACGCGGTAGTTACATAGCTACGAACCCCTCCAAAATATATAAACAAAATCAATAAAATATATATGATAAACTATCCGTCAGCAGCAAATCTGCAGTCTGTTCGAACTAAATTATTTTAAATCTGTATTTCAATGTGAATCGAACATACTGGAAAAGCAAATTGGATTTTTTTTGTAAACGCAGCTTCTTATAGATTAAAATATTTATTCACCTTTTTTTGTATGACATAGATTAAAACATAGAGATAGGATACTGATTCTTTTCATCTCGAAAAACTAAGATAGAGCCGCGAGCACAGCTTTACGGACTAATTAAAATCCAACTCTCGCATATTCGGAGGAAAAACGTGTTTCCTTTTTTTGTTCTGCCGTGAATCCATTACATATAAAATGGACTGCCTCATTGGCCTAATGAACGCAGGACTGCTAAAGGTAATGAAATGAAATTATTTATTTTGCAATTAGGATTTTTCAATCACTTTTACACGTCTTTTTAAAACTAGATGGGGTCGGCATTTCCTATGACTATCCCTGAGAAGAAACGCCGAAACAAACTCAGGGGTCAAAGTCTATTTTAAAGTCCAGACAGATTGTAATGATGTAAGGGTTTATGTGAGACAAATATAGGATGGAATAGCCTTTTGAAGAAAGTGCCATAACTATTTGAGCTAACCTGTCGCAACAGAGTGCAAGCATGCATAAGTTATCGTGAGAATTAATGAAATTAAGAGCGTTCAGCCTAGATCTCACTCACATTTACAATGTATAACGGTTATATATAAGAAATAATTTCAATTTAAACGACATTACAATATCAAAATAATGAAGTAAATAATATAATAATTAATGGCAAAAATTGTATATAAAAAAAAAAGGAAAGGCTAAAGAGCGGTTCAATCCCAAGCGTTTTTGTCATCTAAATAGTCCGAAATTTTATAGTATCCTTTTTTACAAAGTTTAGATTTAATTACAATTTTGAACTTCTTTAATGTCAAATTACGTATATCATTGGGAAGTTTATTGTAAAAGCGTATACATTGTCCCATGAACGAGTTGCTAATTCTGTGGAGGCGCGTAGCATGCACAGCAAGGTTGTGTTTATTCCTAGTATTCAAAGAATGAGTATCAGAGAGCTTGACAAAGTTAGAGATATTTTTATGAACATAAATTAAATTTTCAAATATATATTGTGACGCTACAGTTAGAATATTAATTTCCTTAAATTTGTGTCTCAGCGACACCCTTGGACCAAGATTATAAATAGCTCGGACAGCCCTTTTCTGCAAGACGAATATAGTATTGATGTCTGCAGTTTCCCCAGAGGAGGATGGCGTAAGTCATAACGCTATGAAAATAACTGAAATAAACTATTCTGGCTGTATCCACATCAGTTAAGTGCCGAATTTTTTTGACAGCAAACGCGGCAGAACTAAGCCTACCCGATAATTTGTTTATTTGCGGGCCCCAGTAACCAGTAACGTCCTGGGTTCGGTCTCCAGGTCGGGGAGTTTGGAGTTGTGCCCGGTTGATTGCAATAGGCTCGTCCCCTATTATATGGGACTTAAAATAATATAGATACCCAGGTACGTCTTAAAACTACGGCCAGACACCGGAGGACGGGCAGCAGCGTCCTCTCACTAATCGGTGAGCCACTGCGATCCCCAAGCCGCCTGCCAAGCGTGGGGAATATGGCAGCCCCCCCCCCCCCCCCTTTGGGAGAGGCCTTCGTTCAGCGGTGGACATCTTCTGGCTAATGATGAATATAGATAAGAAGTTAATCACGGTCAGAAGTGTTACACCTAAAGACATGTCTTAAGATTTTTGGTTGATAGAAAAAAAACTATGTTAAGAATGTGGATATTCATTTGTAAGACGTATCATGGTCATTTGTATTAGGTTTATTCGGCTTTGTTACAAAACAAGGTTTATCTTTAGATCAGTTTTAAACCTTCAAACCAGTTTTTGTACCAGTTACAGTTACTTACACCTTACTCCCGTACGTAAATTGATGGTTTTATATTGAGAACTGTATTTCGACAAGAATAAAGTTCAAAAAACAAAAATTGTCTCGTAGATTCAAAATTGGTCTAAAGTTAAAACTTGTTTTGTAATAAGGAGGATTGAGACTTGCTTTTATAATGCAAAACTACGTAACTATATTTTTGTCCGGCGTAGCAAAACCTACGCCGTAGCTAACGTAGCGATGGCATCAACAATGTGTTAAGTACGGTGCGGTCAGCATAACTTGCCACCTGGCAAAGTTCTTATGCCGAAGCAGTAACGACTATTTACGCTCAACTCGGGCGTCAGATTATAGTGGAAAGCTACATTGTAACTGAAGACTCGTGTCGAAAATATTGGTTTATTAATTGTTCATATTCCACAGGACGCATCAGGCAAATGCATGGCGACTCAGAAGCACCTCGTGAAGGAGTGTCCGGAGATGCTGGCTATCTCCACGTGGACGGGCCAGGTGCCCCGCAGACCAGCATTGCCGCTCGGGGCCAAGGTGTCACAACTCATAGCGCTGGGGTCACGCCGCGCTCCCGGACACGTGGTGTGGATGCTCGCGAAGTCTGATGCTGAAATGAAGTAAGTACCTAATGATGATTCCCTGATGATGCACAAATAGTACCACCCTGTATCATTTCAATATGTTTTAAGCGTTGATTATTATAATCATGCGGTTTCGACCACGTAATTACTGGACGGGCTCTTAGTTACCGGGCGGTCAATCTTCAATACTAAGCAGAGCTTGCTGCGGTCAGTCTTGAGATGGGTGACCGTTCTTCATACACCTTGATACCTAGATAGATGTACATATTATTGCCACACAACTAATATATCAAGATGCACGGATATAGAAATAACATGTACAATATGCGGCCTGAACTCTTCCAAGCAATCTTGTGATAGACAAAAATGAACTGGAGAATATATATGGCAACTTGTTGGTGATTGTAGTAGTGTTATTAGATCGCACGAGGACACTGCTGCACAGCCTGTTTATTTATGACCTCCTTGTATGACAACCAAGCTTGGGGAGGGAGTGGCATATCTTTGGGAACCACATAGCCAGTACGCTTAACACGTTAAACGCCATGTAGGTTGTGACCTCACCTGTCCTGTATCTAGGCGGAGCGTTGGTCACCAGTGACCTCAGGAAGTTTTCCAGAATATCTCTAAACTTTGCTTCAGATCGAAGATTGATTAAAACAACAGCACGAATCTCGAAAAAAAAAGTAAATTTTTCACGTTTCTTCTATTGGCGTTTAACGTGTTAAGTCACATACATAGATATCGTTTTGTACCTAAATCAGCACGTAATTTGTGGTAATTTTTAAAGTTTGTTTCCCGCAGAATTGGATTAAGTTTGCATTCTAATCAAATTCTGCGTAACAAACCTTTATTTTTATTTGGCAACTAAAAGTGATGCCAGTGCAGATTTTTGTATTTTCTTTCAAAAGATTTATTTGGATTAGTAATAAAAGAATGTAATGCATTCGATATATGTTATGACTTTTCGGAAACCCAACCATGTAATATTAGATTTTTTGTAAGATATTATTTTAGAAAGACAACGATTTTGAAAATACTTTTGATGGGTGAATGATAATTTGAAATTTAGTATGTATGAATAAAAGTTATTAATTTTATTTAAAATTAAATCTACATCTCATTGGACGGGTTCCAAATTAAAAAGTAACGCATGTACTTTTAAAGTATTAAAAACAAAACAGTTTTTACGTTAACAAACAATTTTATTCGTTTATACAAGACTCAAAATTGCTCGAGTATTGTAAAGAAAGATTTGCATTTTCATACACTAACTTAAACAATGAATGAAAAATAATGAAGAATCCTGAGTACCTGAGAGGGCTTCATATGGGTCTCGATTGTGTATGTAGTCCGCCCCCACACTAGGCCTGTTTGATGGACTAACAGCGGCGGTCCGAGGACGTGGGGGTGATGCCCTCTCTGAAATCATACACGGAAAATTGACAAACCTCCTAAAAATAGACAATCCGAAATACTACTATTAATATGCCCCCAAAAGTATTTGGCTGTGACTAATGCCTAACCATTCCCATTCTGAAAAGAGCCCCGAGTCCAACAGTGGGATAGTAATTGGCTGGATTTCTTTTATTTTTACAGGACTTTCTAAATCTTTTATTTCAATTAATCACAATCAAAAGCAAACAAACAATAGTTTTATAATTAAAAGAAATAGTACTTTATCACGTCGTGACGCAATGACTTGTACTGAGTTCATTCACGTGAACCTAAAGGTCACTGGGGTCCATTTAATTGGAGGACTGGGACATAAATCTTTAGACTGTGGTCTAGTATTACCAGACTAACGAATATTAGTTAGACAAGTTCTTAAAAAGAAATTTGATCTAAAGAGTCATGATAACGATGGGGCTGATCTGAGTTTTTTTGCTGGTCACGAGTACGATGCACCCGCACGCAACAAATAAGCAACTGATCAGCATAGTATCACGCCTGTATTCCTCGAAGGGTTAAGCAGAGGGTTACCATTGTACACCCACATTTCGCCGATGCCGTTATTGAGTCCCATGTTATAGGGGGCGAGCCTGCCATCTATCGGGCATAGTTCCAGACTCCGTGCTGCTACTGAGAATTTCCATACAGTAATACTCAATAACACTTTGCCTGACCCGGGAATCGAGCCCAGGACCTCACGCTTAGCAGTCGCGCTTGTGACCACTAGACCAAAGAGGCAGTCGCATTTGCAGTGTTATTGACCGTATTACAAATTAAGGCCAGTTGTAACTAGACATGTTTGGTTATAGCACAAACGAGGCCACATTAGTCTGATCGTGCATAATCCCCGTCGTTCCCAACAATTATACTGTATTACCGTATCTACGAGTCGGGTTCCAGATTAAGGCTGGCACGGTAAGATTGACGGCACGGTTGGTACGTGTCGCGGGTTCGATTCCCGCACGGAACAAATATTTGTATGATCTACAGATAGTTGTTTCGGGTCTGGGTCTTTGTGTATGTGAATACACACCGTGCTTCGGAAAGCACGTAAAGCCGTTGGTCTTGCGCCTGATCTCTCTCCGGTCGTGTCGGATTGCCGTCCCATCGGACTATGAGAGTAAAGGAATAGAGAGTGCACCTGTGTTTGCGCACACACTTGTGCTCTATAATATCTCCTGCGTAGTTGGCTAATCTCCGGTGAAATTGGCCGCCGTGACCGAAATTCGGTCAGAAGGATATTATTAAGGCTGGCAACACACATCTAGTTTTCACTTTTGAATTTGAAAGATTTCGTTTTCGAATTTAACATAACACCTTTAATAGCGTCACACCTGTGTTTCTTGAAGGTTGAGGCAAAGATGTTTAGCTAAAGAACACCCAAATTTCTCTATTGCCGATATTAATACCCATTTTATATAGGCTTTTTCATCTGAAAATTGTTCTTACAGAAACACCCAATGGTACTTCGTCCGCCCGGCTATCGAATGTAAGACATTACGCTTAACAAACACACTGCGTTGATATTTCATTTTTATTTATCCAAATGGTTGTTTAACCTCTGAAAAAGCGTTAGACCCGAGTTTTCTTCTCAAATATAATATGTATTGTAATTATACCGGCTTACGAAAGGGTAAGTTACCGTGCAAAGGAACCAAGCTGGAATATAAATATGAATTAAATTTTCTCTCTAACAACACTGAATTATTTATACTGCCCGGAGTGGATATAACAGTTATATCGTTTTCAACCGTTCAGGTAGATAATCTTTCTTGGAATTTTAAATGGGGTGTAACTTAGAGCAGTGTTCCGCAAAGTGTGTGCCGCGGCGCACTGGTGTACTGTGGTCATTAGTTGGTGTGCCTGGGAAACATAAGGTTAATCTATACATATAAATAAAATTGGAGTGTCTGTTTGTAATATTGAAATAACCGTTTTTTACTACATGCATATGAATATATATACGGTACATACACCAAAATAACATTTTTTTACAATTTTTGTCTGTCTGTCTGTTTGTATAGGCTAATCTCTGAAATGGCTGGACCGATTTTGACGGGACTTTTATTGGCAGGTAGCTGATGTAATAAGGAGTAACTTAGGGTACTTTTATTTTAGAAAAAATCTTTTATTTTAGAGAAAAATAGGGTTAAGTGCATTTGGTCCTCTTAACTTCACGTAACTTTTATAATATTTTTTTTTTTAATGGCGTTTCGCACAAAAAAATACATTGTTAAGTTCCGACATCCACGCGAACGAAGTCGCGGGCACAGCTAGTTACTAATAAATATTGATTTGTTGATTATTAATAAATATTGTTTTGTTGATTAATAATATATGTTGATTAATATTATGTAAAAATTGATCTTTCATTTATGATGTACCTCCAAAAGTTTCCGATTTCCTAGATGTACCTTGAACACAAAAAGTTTGCGGAACACTGACTTAGAGAATTGTGACTAATATTATTGTTTGTTATAAAGCGATACGTTTGTAATGTTATCAGGGCCGAATTTAGACAAAGGCTCTGGGGCTTACACAAGAGAGAGGCCCACATTACGTTTTTCAATATCCTTAGCTTTAAAAAGAACATCAGTTTCTATAAGAAGTATATTAATAAGGCATTTATTTTAAACATTGGGGGCACCTCCTGTAACTAACCGAACTTGATACTTAAATAAAAGCACTATTTTTAAGACACGTTTATTTTGAACTGATCCTCGGCTCTAGGCCAGCGACCTACACGGTTTAATACGACCCTGAATGTTATATAGATCAGAATCTAATGGGTTTCGTGTATAATATGCGAAACAAAGGGGTTTAAATATTTTAGTATGGAGTCTATCTTACATATAAAATTTCCTTATCTTTTCTTTTTAAGATAAGATTTTAAAAATATCTATACAACTTATATTTTCGAAAGATCACGAGGTTTTATTAATTTATTATTTTTGAAACTACGGGAAACCATACAAGTAGTAGTGTTTTTTTTTCATTTCTTTAAAAAACGTTGCCCCCCTCTAGGATTTCTCCTGTATCGTGGGTACAGTTTACAAACATACATGTCACATATACACACAACCAGAACCGAAACAACTATATGTAGATCATACAAATATTTGTTCCGTGCGGGGATCGAACCCGCGACACAGCGCAGAAAGCTAATCGCTTAACCACTGCGCCAACCGTGTCGCCAAAACTTCAAAAGTTCTTGTATCATGGGTGCGTTTACAAACACAATTATTCACATGGACAAACCATTGTTGTAAATCATACAAATATTTGCTCTACGCGGGACTAGAGAATATGCATTTTTTTTATTTGCTCAATAAAATATATATAATCTCTAGTAAATAATGGTGAAAGAATTTTTAAAATATCTTAATCAGCGATAAAGTTATAAAACATTGAAGTGACGAATTAGAAAGAGAGGTCCGACGTGTCATCTGACGGCAAATGACATCACCCCCATAGAACTGCAATAGAAAACAGCGATTTTTGCGAAAGAGACAGCAATATTCGTTTAAATTGGTTATATTTCGTTTGTTTTTCGATCAATTTTGATTATGATTTCACTAATGTTATGATATTTATGTATTTTTTTAGATTAACTGGTTACAAATATTTACAAATAATATTAACAAATATTTACAAATATTTTTTCATGCATATTCCCTATTGAACCCGTGACACGTAGCGCAACAGTCGATCACTCAACCATTGCGACAACCGTGTCGATTTTTATTTTTATTACTGTGTTGTTGACGGCGCGGCGCGGCATAACTGGAGTGTATTTCTAATGTAACATCATATTACGTGGCGTCGAGTCACATGATCCCGGTCTGTTTTCTTCTTGAGTTGAAATAAGTTTAGTAATGGAAGCACTTTGGACTTTGGAACATTGGAAGTTGAGTGACCTTCGTCTTGTGAATAAGTAAAGAAAAACACATCGAAAGAATCATGATTGAAGGTCATACAATTCTATGTTCTATCTGTATTGATTGAGAGCTTATTTTCACATGAGAATTTAAATTCCCATGCCAAGCTAGACCAGTTTATTAGCAGGCTTTGTACCAGGGCAGTTAGAGATATATAAGATGTTCTTTTCTTAATTTCATTCTAATCACTACACGAGTCGCCATATAGGTAGTTACACGCGCGTGCATAGAGATTTTATACAGGGCAGGCAGACATTTTTAAAAGCTTACTTACCAATGATACTTCCTGCATGTAGGTATTGGTTCGTCGTCTTGTCGATTAAATAATGATGTAAGTGATTTGCCACCTCAAATATCTTATAATAAATATTTCATGGCAGTGTATTTTTGTCATTATGCACCGCACGCCACTGGTAGTTAAACTATTTAAAAATAAATAATTACATAACTTATCTATACATATAAATAAAATATAATCAAATTATAACAGGCCGATGTCTGTAAATTATAGATAAAAACTAATATGGGGGTCTTTATTAGTGCAACAGAAGCCATAACAACAGTTTTTAGAATTGTTGTCTGTCTCTCTGTATGTTTGTACACTCATCACGCATAAACTACTACATGGAATTGAATGCAGTTTTCACCGATGTATTGCTAGACGTCTAAATGAAAATATAGGCTCCATTTTACCGCAGGAAAATATCAGATTCTAAATACCACGCGTACGAAGTCGCGGGCAAAAGCTAGTTATACAATATATTGATTCTATCCCAATTCTTAAAAATTTTGTTATCCTTATATTAATTTCACTTTTCGTTCAATTTAAGTTTCAACTCAAAAGGTCTGTAACAGGATATTAGTTAACGAAATATCCTATTTACATAAATAATGAAATCAAACTTACAAACGATATAAATTTTCCAGATAAGACGCTTTTCCGCCATCTTGATTTTCATATCATTAATTTCCCGCGCTTCGGACAGAGACGAATCACTGACGGTTATTTAACTTATTTTACCTACATTTTCCCAAAATTCTGTTAAGTGACATGCCCCGGGCATAATTAAGTAATTCACTATAGCCATTACTATGTAATAACCGCAGCATAATTGCTCCAACGCATACTAAATGGTGATTTTGTTACTAAAATCAACGCCCGCCATTTTGGTAAAGCGAATTACGTGATATTTTGATGGAGTTTCGTCTCTAATAACAGCGAATATTACCTAAACGGATCGGTTAATGTAATGTATAGGTAGATTTTACTGAACGACTTACATAAGCCGTAGCGACGTAACGTGGTTACCTATAACAAGTTATTTCATTGCGAAAGCAACTAGGTAACTCGTATTTATAACATAACATAGCATCACGCCTGTATTCCCCGAAGGATTAGGCAAAGATGTACTACACACGATGACTGACACATGCTTGCCCTCTGTTGCGACACGTCAGCTCAAATAGCTATGGCACTTTCCTCAAAATACCATTTCAGCCTATATTTGTCTCACGAAAGTTCTTATTATAATCTGTCTGGACTTTAAAATAGACCTTGACCCCTGAGTTTGTTTCGGTGTTTCTTCTCAGGGATAGTCATAGGTATGCCGACGCCGTCTAGTTTAAAAAAGACGTGTAACGATGATAGAATAGAATAGAATGGAATAGAATAGAATAGAATAGAATATCGTTTATTTCTTAGTATATGGCAATTACAGATGTTAAACTTATATAGTGGTTCACATATCCGGTGTAAAAATATTACAATTAGAATAATATTTAACATTTTATAATACTTATTTTGACAAATTTATACATTTACAACACTATGTATATAGGAATTATTAATTGTCGATATATATTATTATTATTTATTAATATTAGTAAAATTTATTTATGTATAACTTACAAATTTATAATCTTGGAAATCGTTAACAGAGTAGAAACACATATCCAAAAGCCAAGAAAATATTGCACGTTTAAATTTATTTATAGGCAGCTGTCTGATCTGTGGTGGCAGCTTATTGAAGATTGTTATTGCCATGCAGTGGGCGTTACGACTATACAAATGAAGTCTTTGGAATGGTACCACTCATTGATATGGGTTTCTGTCTTGGATCCTTTTGGAGACACGTTCATTTATTGGAAATAGATAGGAATATCTCTTGACAAACAAACTAATTTCAAAAATATAGAGACAGGGCAGTGGAAGTATTTTTAATTTTTGAAATAATGGCCTACAATGATCTAAATCCGCGCCACACATGGCTCTAATACATTTTTTTTTGTGCTTTAAGCGCCCTGCCTATATCCACTGAATATTGATTGAAAGATCCTTGAATTGCAAAATAAATTCATTTCATTTCATTTCGATTACTAGTACGATTAAAATCTAAAAGACTAGATACACATTTATTGAAATTCAAAAATTAAATAAAGGAAAGAGACGTTTTCTTGAAAAAAAAAAATCACATTGTCATTTCAATTTTATGTTTGAATTTCGTTAAGTGTTCACATACATATTGAGGCCGACTCTATATTATTTATCAATATATGTAGTTGTAGATAGCTTGTCAATTTACAATAGGATGGCAAAATGCAAACTTATAGCCGAACAAGCAATCGTCATAATGTCTTATCTGAATATCTATCTCTACCATAAATTTCATTTAAATGCAAAAAATGTTTACATGTATGCAATACACATATTTATTCTGTCACAAACACACGTCTGTTGGGGTTGTTCAACTCTATTCAAGTTAATATTGCAATACTATCGAGAGTAGCTAGTCAAACAAGTTCATTGACCTCTGTTGTCCGCCCTTAGACCCACTTAGTAAAACGATTGCCATCTGATTCTATTGTTTGATGCAATTGGTATTAACAGGCTTTGATTGAAGAACTTGTTACTAATGAAAAATATATTTGATTTTCAAGTTCTCATTAAGGCCTGTTGGTGTAGTGGTTGCAAGTGTGATTGTTGATCGTACTGGTTCCAATTCATAGGCAGGAAGGATAAAATTTATTATTTTGAACCTTTATACATAACATATTTAAAAGTATGTGTTAAGCTATTAGATAAACCCTCTGATTAATTTACTATTCGATCGAATGGCTGGAATATTTTCATTTAACCGATATGTGTCAGATTACTATCGAACACTTTATCAGGAGGTCCAAACAAATCCTAAATATAATATTCATAATTTCATAACCTACTTAAAAATTTTCCCTCAGGCTACTTCAATAGGACACAAGAAGACTTTGATCAATCCCCACACTTCTGTCGGATACCTCGCTAGAAAGTCTTATAACTAGATAAAGAAGGCTTTTGCCTAAATGTGAATATACGACGGGATACGATACATCCACGTAACACTCTAATGTCAATAAAACAAAGTTAAGTAGCAAAAGTACCTCTGTTATGAGTTTTTTTACTATTTCATGACATGACATCTCTATAATACAGTAAATAGTAAATCAAAACTTTACTATGACACATATGTCACATAAGCGACTCTAATCCCTAATGTAACCAAGTTAAAAACTAAAATCGCTATCATGAAAATTTACTTTACTATGATAGTAAATAGTAAGAAAACTCGTGATAGCGGTACAGGATGAGTGAAAAGTAAAGAATTTATCAGCTGGCAAATTGGATTGCTTTTACATCCTCCGTTGCTGAGTCAGACATGTCTGCGGTGCCCGCTAACTTATTTATGTCTGTATGTAGGTTGATGTATTACTTGAAATAAATATAGGGATATAGTATCTTCTACAAGGATGCTACGAGAGAATCGTTTTTGCCGTAGTAGATATGTAGCTGATCACCAAAGTCGATATCGTGGATGACTGTTCAGGGTGCGCCAGACGATCTCAGGTTTCTTCTCTCGTAGAGGCCCTACATTGCAGCTGTGTATTATATTGTTGTTATTGATTTATCTAGGAAACATCATCATAGCATCACGCCTGTATTACCCGAAGGGTTAGGCAGAGGTGTATTATTGTATACCCACATTTCGCCGAAGTCGTTATTGAATCCCATGTAATAGGGGGCGAGCTTACTGCCATCTACCGGGCACAGTTCCAGACTCCGTGCTGCTACTGAGAATTTCCATACAGAAAAATCCGATAACACTGCCCGACCCGGGAATCGAACCAGGACCTCACGCTCGTGTGTATATATTGCCTATTATAAATTCAAGCTGTACATATTACACAGGTATGTAGCATACAGTCAATGATATCCAAATTATTTCAGCCATTTCGCTGTAAATCAAGTGTTTGTATACACTTAGTTTAAGTAAAATATTTCATAATTTCGACTAAAAGCGGTATATACTGTGAAAATATTTAGCATAAAATTGTATACGTAGCACTTTATCTGATGATTTTCAAATCTCCACAATATTCTAAAGATTGATTCAACGATGTATGGAGGGTTAAACCCCCTGATAAACTAACAAAAGCTGACTTCATTTTCTTTTCAATCGCCGACTTTTCTCCCAATCAATTCATCATATCTGATTTAAATATTCCACGCATCTTTTCATTTTCCAAGTCTACATAAAATTATGTATTATGTTGTCTGAAAATTATGTATTGGTTTAGTGGTCGGAACCGCGACTGCTGAGCGTGAGGTTCGATTTTCGGGTCGGGCAAAGTGTTATCGGGTTTGTCTGTATGGAAATTCTCAGTGGCAGCACGGAGTCTGGAACTGTGCCCGGTAGATGGCAATACGTTCGCCTCCTATTACATGGGACTCAATAACGGCATCGGCGAAAAGTGGGTGCACAATAGTAGACCTCTGCTTCACCCTTCGGGGAATACAGGCGTGATGATATGTTATGTTATAAAATTATGTAACACATAAAATATGGCCGCCCGAACCTTCCTTTTTGTTGTTCCAAAAACAATCATCAAACTCGGCTTTTCGAAATGCGTAGACGTTTTAAAAATTAGCAACATTATTTACAGGGACGTCCATCGCAGAGAACCCGATCTTATCTCATTATTTATAATAATTGGGTGAAAGGGATTATACACGACGCGTATCCGTGTGCCATAAGCGCGGAGGAAAAAAGCGGCAATTCATCACGGACAGGCCTTACGCGACGTTAGCGTAGTGATGTGACGGTGTTATGATATCGGATATTTTCAGTAAACAATACTTTTATTATACAAGATGATAGCGTTGTTTTCTAGTTTACACTACTTTACAAACAGTTCAGAAACAGATACATGGCACACACACACACACACACAACCAGACTCGAAATAACTATCAGTAGATATAATATAATGTTTGTTCCGTGCGAAAATCAAACCAACGATACGATGCGCAGAAAGCCTATCGCTTAGCCACTGCGACAACCGTGCCATCAAAATCTACTTGTTAATGACCTAAGAACGAGCAAAAATGCACTCACTCAGAACATTACCAAATAATACATAATATAGTTAATTATTTAACTAACTATAGTTAACTACTATAATTGTGAAATCTTAAGCAAAACTTCATATCAAAGAACCCCTAATCTTCTCAATCCAAAAGTTAGTTCAACTAACTTAGTCCTTAATTACTTAATCTGGATCAGTTAAGTTTGAATTTTAACTTTGTTTTCTGTAACACCTAATTTATAACTGAAAGAAAACGGAAAATCATTCTGACACAGATATTTATTTACTTATTAATTATAATTTATTAGATATTTTAATTCAATGGTGTTCGACTGTGTCGTTTCTATTTTTGTTGAAACTAGAAAGTTTTTTTTTTTTAATTCGATCCCTGCACGAAACAAATATATGTATGTATGATCCACAGATAGTTGTTTCAGGTCTGTGTGTATGGGCACCCACGATACAGAAGAAATCCTAATGTTGGGTAGCGTATTAAAAAAAAGGTTTCTGAACAACTTCCACCAAATCAGCGACTGTCTAAGCAGTGTTAATAATGTAAATTTGAGCACAATTCATTTTTGAATATACCACGTGCACGAGTTATCTGAGATTGTCCAGTGTTTCCTAGGAAGTCACCACCCTTACTGGCTAATCTTTCCACAACGGCAGAATCATCAGCTTCATAATAACGTAATGTAATCGTCATAGCGGCCAATCTCACCAGAGATTAGCCGACTACGCAGGAGATATAGAGAACAAGTGTGCGCAAACACAGGTGCACTCTCTATTCCTTCACTCTCATATCCGATGGGACGGCAATCCGACACGACCGGAGAGAGATCAGGCGCAGAAACAACGGCTTTACGTGCTTTCCGAGACACGGTGTGTATTCACATACACAAAGACCCAGACCCGAAACAACTATCTGTAGATCATACAAATACTTGTTCCGTGCGAGAATCGAACCCGCGACACGTGGCGCAGCAGTCGATTTCTCAACCACTGCGCCAGCCGTGCCGTCAATCATCAGCTTACCCTTCTCCCAACTACATTAGGGTCGGGTGAGTCCCAGTCTAACTGGCTAACTCTGAATATCAGTATTTTACACGGAGCGACTTCCATCTGACCTCCGCCTCTCAATTACTGGGAGACGCTGAAACTCTAACATTAGATTGGTTGTCAGTCTTTTTGGGCTGCTGATACCCATAACGAGATAGGTATGACGCCCGGTACTAGTTGCTTAACAAGCTATACGAAGCGCGGAGTCTATCCGTTACATAAATAATTTATTAGTTACTGGGAATAATGTGAGTTAATCCCAGTAACTAATAAACACGAAGCTAAAGCAAGATTAAGAGAAAAGGCTGAAGGACGTCCGATAACCCGATTATTTAATCGAGTATTTAATCTGAGTTAGGGGTTATTGGCACATCACCAGCGTGAGTTGTCGAGATCACGCCAACATATTACGATGTTTTCGGGTTAAAGGGAAACCATCGTGTGTTGTAACTGTAACATCTATTAGGTTTTTTACATAACATAGCATCACGCCTGTATTCCCCGAAGTGTTAAGCAGAGGTGTATTTCGCCGATGCCTCTATTGAGTCGCATGTAATAGGGGGCGAGTGTAATTTTGCCGTTTACCGGGCACAGTTCCAGACTCCGTGCTGCTACTGAGAATTTCCATGCAGAAAAACTCAATAACACTTTACCCGGCCCGGGAATCGAACCCACACCTCACGCTCAGCAGCCGCGCTTGCGACCACTAGACCAATGAGGCAGATTTCTGTATCGAACCAAATGGTCTTGTACTCTCGGCCTGATCATTGTAATATAAAATAAAAAAGTATTTTTAAGGACCGACTAGCTTTTTTCAATCCCCTGATAAAAGTTAATTTGAAATTAGAACAGTTTTCGTTTGGACATATCAGTTTCCTTTCGAGTCGGCACAAGCTATCCCATGGAGGTCGCTCATACCGTAATAGAAATATTAGCCAGACCGGCAGCCTAATTACCGATGTAGCGACAGGCGTAGATCGCGCGATAACTTCTGTCAAACGTCATTTTTGTGACATATAATGTATTGGCTGACAGTGAGATTGTTGTCGCGTGGCTGTCGCGTTGCTATCGCTTTTTTACGTAATTAGGCTGCCGAATGGTGGTAGCGAGAGTAAATGCCCTTTTTTATACATGTGGAAATACTCATGAATACCCGCCGCCCTGGGGAAGGCGACGGGTGATGTCGGAATTTTACCGACTAAAACCACACGGTGTACCTGTGGCGCCGAAGATACTGGATTCACTCGCACATTCACCGCACCCCCGGCAGAGGGTGACTGCCCAAGGTGCGCCAGACGATCTCATGATTCGTCTCTCGTGGAGGCTTTTATATACATTCATATCAGTCAGACATATAAATGGATTATCTTATCTGAGGTTTATCCAGCTATTGAAAAATCAGCCCTAAGTCACTGACGGTAGATACCTACGTTAAGATAAATGTAACGTAATTTTGATGAGAGGACAACCTTCTATAAGTAGGCTGTCAACGTAGGTCATGTTGTAATATAACCATTAAAATAATCGTAATAAGGCTTTGATTACAATATCATACATCACCAATGTTCGGCAGCCTAATTACCGATGTAGCGATAGGCGTAGATCGCGTGATAACTTCTGTCAAACGTCATTTTTGTGACGTATAATGTACTGGCTGACAGTCGCACGGCTATCGCGTTGCTGTCGCTTTTTTACGTAAATAGGCTGATGGTCTCCTGGCATTTCCACTAACAATCGCATTATAAATAAATAATATAATAATAAATTTATTTAAAAACTTTTACAAAAGGAGTACAACTATTCACAATAGAATTAATAGTAAAATCCTTAACAGTTAAATTAGTGGCTAAATAAAACTAATTTTTTATCCAAATATATTAATAATAAGTGCAATAAATGTTAGTGGTGGTTTCGTTAATCGCCTCTCATTCATCTTCTCTTGAAAGCCACAAAAATCATTATAAATATTATGAATAATATTTATAGGCTTGTATAGCCTATAAAGTTTCCAATTATAATACATTTTACTAACTGCTTAATAAATCTACTAAGTATATTTATAAACTAAACAAAAATATATAAATATAACAAAACAAATCACTCTGTATAGTACAAATGAAAAAGAACCTCCACATTCATATTGATTATTCATATCATCTCCCAATATCCATTTATCTATTTAAAAAGTTATTATTGAAGAGCTTTGAACATGTTTTGAATCAATAACTTGGGTCGTTTATTGCCGTCTGTAATCAAACCCTTATCTCTTTGATATGGAAATACATATATTGTGTGATACAAAGGCAGCCATGCAAAATGGCTGAGCACAGTCAAAGATTTAAAAGTCTGCGATTTATTTGAATTTGATCAGAGGCAATAACCTAACTTACGCATCGATATTGTACCAAATAAATTTAAATATTTCTGTCTCTTTCTAAAAGGCAAAACAATAATAAGTCGGTTGAAGTTAAGATGTTTCATTCATTTTCGTGTCTTTATGAGAACACTAAAATTTAAACATGACAAAATTGACATGATTAATTCCTTTATTTATTTAATCACATATTTTTTTAAATTTATAAATATAATTAATAATAATAAAAAATACATTTATAAATATAAAAAAATAGGGACCAACCGGCATTGGGAACAGGGTCCAAGCTACCGGTAGTTAGGGCCCCAGAGACAGAAACCTCCTCACAATACGTGCCGTATCAAGGAGTACCGCTTTCTGAATCAGTCCCTTGACCCAGCCGCCCAACGAGAGCCTCTTGAGATGTTGGTCGAGGCTCTTGGCCATCAGGCCATTGGCCGTCACAACAATCGGCACGACGATAGCCGAATCGACATTCCACATGTCGACAACCTCGTGCGCCAAGTCGAGATAATTCATTTGTTTCTCTTTCTCAGCTTTCACGAGATTCTCGTCATGCGGAATGGCGATATCGATTATCATCGTGCGGTGCGCTAATCGATTTATCACCACTATATCAGGCTTATTGGCTACAATAGTCCTGTCAGTGATGATAGAACGATCCCAGTACAACGTGACATGGTCATTTTCGAGAACTGGGTCGGGCACATTAAATTATTATTAAAATTAGTATACAGAGAGGACACCAGAGAGAAGTGAATAAAAATAAAACACTACGCTTAACTACACATAAAATGGGATCAGACAAAACGGTAATCATTCCTGACGTGACATTTCAGTCTATGTTACATTTGTTTAGACAGAAATCAAAATTTATTAGTCTAAATAAATACTTTCTAGTACATTTTACATTCGGGACACGGTTCAGAGCGCACATCTTATGTTTAGCACACATTTTATAAACTTACAAAACATAGCATCACGCTTGTATTCCTTAAAGGAAGGGCAGAGATGTAGTTTTTGTACACCCACATGTACCACATACGTTCTATGTTATTAGGAGACGAGTCTATTGCCAGTTACCAGGCACACTATCATCCTCAGGGCTGATACTGAGAATTTCAGAAATTCCCAATAACACTTTGCCAGTTCTGGGAATCGCTTGCAACCGTCAGACCACTAAATTCTGTGTCGAACTTAATTCTGTGTTGAAACACAGAATTGAGTTCTAGGTAAATTTATAATTAACGTTTATATTCTGTGTAAATACATAGGCACGGTTGGCGCAGTGGCTAAGTGATTAGCTTTCTGCGCTTAGTTTCGCGATTTCGATTCCCGCACGAAACAAATATTTGTATGATCTACAGATAGTTGTTTCGGGTCTGTGTCTTTGTGTATGTGAATACACACCGTGCTTCGGAAAGCACGAAAAGCCGTTGGTCCTGCGCCTGATCCCTCTCCGGTCGTGTCGGATTGCCGTCCTATCGGACTATGAGAGTGAAGGAATAGAGAGAGCACCTGTGTTTGCGCACACACTTATGCTCTATAATATCTCCTGCGTAATTGGCTTATGTCCGGTGAGATTGGCCGTCGTGACCGAAATCTGCCAGGGGGCATTAAATACGTCACAATTTTAAACCGTTGATATTTTGTTGTAGTACAATACTTATAATTAGACGATACGACTTATATGTAGATTTTATGTCTGTATAGCTTATGAATTCGTTTCGCCTGATAGAAAAAGACAAAACAGTCGGTGCTTATCAGAATCGGCGCCATTATTGTATGGAATAATTTCGATGTCAATGGCCCAGACAAGATATTGTATGAACAACTTCAGATTGAGTGAAAGACAGAGCTCTATTTTCTTAATGTGATTGTGACACTGTATACTTAAATGTTAATTAGGTTTGATGTTAGCTGCGCAACTTTTCTAAATGAATATTTTACTGTCTCGGCCATCTTTGGAGTGCCTTAATGCAATATTAATGATTTTTGGGTAATTATTAGTTCACTACAGTACTTAATTGGATTGGAAAAACTTAATTATGATTTATTCGTCCTTTATAACCGGTCAGGGACGTAAAATAGACAAAATATAGAACATATTTTGTTCGAGCGCTGATGTCTCTCTGTGTATTTTTGAATTACTAGCTTTCGCGCGCGGCTTCGTCCGCGTGGTTTACGAACCCGTACATTTTCCCGGGATAAAAAGTAGCCTATGTACTATTCCAGGCTATAATCTATCTCTGTGCTAAATTTCATCCAGATCCGTTCAGCCGTTCTGGGGTGAAAGAGTAACAAAGATCCATCCATCCTCACAAACTTTCGCATTTATAATATTAGTAGGATTAGTAGGATTAAGTAGGAATAGGATTATGTATATGAAATGTAAGCAGAGAGCCTTCTCAAATGATAATACCGTAGATGACTACTAGTCATCCAAGCTACTTTTTATGAACCGTCAAAAACTACAGTTTGTTCTAAAATGTTTGAAATACAAAAGAGTGACGTCATAGTTTTTCATTGCCATTGACATACTAACGGTGTGATTTTGATAAATTAAAAATTGAAAACGCCAAAGATAAGCAAGAGATTAAGTTTTACTGAGTTTTTAGAAGGAAAACTATTTACCAAACAAGATTTCAAAATTTATTCTTGATGCAGTCATCTAGCCTATTATAATACTTGAAGACGTATGATTATTAATGAACAAACCTTATAATGTTGAAAAATACTCAACATATTCCTAAATAAAAACGCGTAATTTACACACATAACATGAAAAAGTACCTACATCAACCCTTAAATTAACCCAAACATTCAGAACATAATTTCGCGTCCAAAATACAATGAATATTATAATATGGACGTACGCCTGAACTGAGACCCGTTTTTATGTGTTAAGGTGGCGAGTGACATGTGTTGTATCATTCACTCTGTAATATAACGTTACATTACAGCTTAGCTGTTCGCAGCTCGTTCCATGTACTCTAGCCGGCGACCGCTGGTGCAGTATCAAAGAGATTGTACGAATGTTACATTACGATCCGAATGTTACATTACGATCTCAAGTTAGTCACATAGCATCACGCTTGTATTCCACGAAGGGTTAGGCAGAGGTGTACTAGGTATTGTACAGTCACAAACAAAAAACTATTAACACTTTGAGCGTTCCAGGAATCGAACCCAGTACCTCACGGTCAGCAGTCAATTGCGACTACCTTTGACATAATATAGCATCAGGCCTATATTCCCCGAAGGGTGAGACAGAGGTGTACTATTGTACACCCACATTTCACCGGCGCTTTTTTCCGATTTCCCATGAAATAGAATCGAATCTATCGCCATCTACCAACCACAGTTTCAAACTCCGTGAAGTTTCTGAGGATTTCCATTTAGAAAAAATCCAATAACACTTTATGTGACCCGAGAATCGAATCCGGTTCCTCGTTCAGCAGTCGCGATTGCGACTACCTTTAAATAAATAAATAAAGCAACTTACATTATCTCCACCTCTGCCGGCGAGTCACGCACCGCGCATGACACAAAGAACTAGTCCGAAAATAAAATTAATCCTTTGGGAGGGTTCGTTCTCCTGTAGGATTATCAAGAGCTAAGGATTCTGACTCCGTGCTTCCACGAGAATTGTGGAGTTTACTTGACAAATAGGTAGGGTTACGTAGGATCTTGAGAATGTAGGTCAGTGTTTAAGGAAAGAATGGAGATATATGTATTTCTATTTTCTTTTGCGACGTCGCTATTTTGTCGGGCAAGTTGAATGTGAATTTTGCCTTAACCGAAAATAAAACAAATAAGTATTTTTTCTATGAAAATATCTCCTTCAATAGTGATAGAGAGATCTATTTATAGCAGCAAAAAAATATGAAAAAATATATTATTGTAATTGTACAGTAATGTAGAGTTAGCATAAAAAGCACATATTTCGTATTTTTTTAAATTATAAGCCTTATATTGTTTTAGAACGAGAATACTAGTTTTTACTTCTCCCTCGTTATTGGTCTTTTCATCTTTTGGTCTTTGGTCGCAAGAGCGACTGCTGAGCAAGAAGTCCTAAGTTTGACTCCATTGAACCCTAGATTGTTTTTTAGAAAATTCTCGGTAGCGGCCCTGAGTTTGGAATTCTGCCCGGTAAATGGAAATAGGCTCGTCCCCAATTAAATGGGACTCAATAACGGCATCAGTAAAATGATATTTTTTTCAACCATTATTTATTTATTTAATACACTAACAGTTTATACGTAAGTACAGTATTAACTAACTTAAGACATCCTACTTCCTACTAATATAAATGTGAAAGTTTGTGAGTATGGATGGATGGATGGATCTTTGTTACTCTTTCACGCCCAAACGGCTGAACGGATCTGGATCAAATTTGGCACAGAGATACATTATAGCCTGAAATAGCACATAGGCTTTTATCCCGGAAAAATGTACGGGTTCGTAAACCACGCGGGCGAAGCCGCGAGCGGAAGCTAGTTTATTTCATAACTAATCCAACATAAGATTTTTTTTCATATATAGACACATTAAAGGTATACATACAATTCACATAATACGACATTCTATATAAGATGTCATTAAATAACAACTTTACATTCATAAAACATTTTTATTACTTTATTAAAATGAGTCCTCTTTTGATGCAGACGCTACACAACAATTCTAAAAGGGGTATTTTGTTGAAAAATGCTGTGTTTCACAAACTTACTGTCTCGGATCAGTGGTGACTTATAGGGATTGCATGAATGGCGTCTGTGGTCACCGAGGGACCCGTCGACCGTGTCAGCTCTTTTTACAGCCATTATTTGAACTCTTGACTGCCTCATTGGTCTAGATGTCGCTAGTTCGATAAGCAAGTCCTCGGTTCGGTCGGGCAGTGTTAAAATCTGTTATGGGATCAATTAATTAGTAATTTGATTAAACTGTGGTTCAAGAGACAAATAGATGTTTATTTTATTTTAATTAACGTTTACAGTTTATTAATGCTAGTAGTTTAAAAATCATTGTTACATGCTGTGTTCACTGATAAAAGAATCATCATCTGCCTAGCCTTTTCCCAACTACATTGGGGTCGGCTTCCAGTCTAATGGTTGCGCTTCGTACACCACCTACACCGCTCAATTACTGGGAGACACTGATACTGGAATGTTAGACTGGTTGTCAGACTTTTTTTTGGCGGGTGACAGCCGTAACGACTGTCATAGGTAATCATGTGAGATCGTAAAAGAAAACTGTACTATTCATGAATATATCGACTGTGAACTGGCAACTGGTACTATCTCATTTTTGACAACATTACAGGATTAAGAAGAAACTATCGACCACGTTGTGCATACAACGCGGTCGATGTTAGTATAAATTGAATGAATTCGATTTTGGCGTCTAATTTTGATAGAAGTAAAATATGCTTTTTGCAGCGCTGCCGGGTATGAAATAGTTTAGAATGGTATAACCAAGTAAAATGCTCATAAAATAGAGAAAGGACATGTTGCCAGTTCACAGCCGATATCTCTATTTATTTTCTTTAGCCAAGAATTCTTATAACTGCACGTATTGTTTAGTCTCCATTCGTCGTCTAACTCTTTCTTTTATCCTGTTCTCTCACTCACTCCACGTTGTCATTCCATTCTTCTTACATTCCCATGTGTTGCCAGCTTGCTAGTCACTCCTACATTCATATGACGTTCATGTATTTTCTGAGGCACGGAGGGGTCTCGATGTTTGGAAAACGGTTCTTTAAAAACTGACCTCAGCAAATGCTGCTTAACCTTGCAGGTCCACTGATCTGCTCCGTAGCAACTAGCCTAAATCACTGTCAAAAGAATGTGCTTTGTATAATCAAAGAATATTATCTTTTAAATTTAAATTAAAGTGGAATATTCATAAATTTATCTTACCTCGTAACGACTAAAGTTATTAAGTACTATAATTACACCTAGAGATTTTCTAGACACTATAAAGTACAGTCACGTAAAGGTTTTATTCGCTGGTACGCGTTGCTAAAGGTTTAGTTCACCGTTCTAAGATATCAGCATAATAATAACCTGCTATTGCCCGTGGCTTCGCTCGCGTTAATTTAGATTTTTCCAATCAATTCAGGTTATTCGTAAATAAGCTATTTAATTTAGGTTACTAAACAAACAGTGTGTGTAGACTTAGACTTAGTAGAATTAGCTAATTTTGACCGTCGAAAGTTATTGTTCTTTCCCTCGGGAACAGATCTTTTTTCTGGATGAAACGTCCTTTTTTGTACCCCTGACAACGTATACGCAAAATTTTATGATTGTCGGTTCCGTGGTTTAAGCGTGAAAAGGTAACAAACAAACTTACTCTTCTCAGAATAAGACGGGTTAAGTCTGTAATCCACTGCGTTGGCCTGGTGTGAGTGCGAAATGTATGCACATACCATCGAGATCTTTATGGAGCCCTCTCAGATGTACAGGTTTCCTCACGATGTTTTCTTTCACAGTTAAAGCAGGTGTTTATAGAATTCTAGGCTCTAGTACAAAAAATTTATGAAAAAAACATGCGTGAAAATCTTGAAAAGTCAGAGACTTGGGCTCAAACTCAGAGGGCCTAGTATAAGTATCTTTTGAAAAATTGATTTAATGCATCGAACGCGTTCGACGCTCCGATTGATTCGTTTCGTGCTTTCGACCAATCGGAGAACCGCACGCGTTCGATGCGTTAAATCAAGTTTGTCAGACCTTTCTGCATGAAAGGCAAGCAAGCATTCAGTCGCAAGGCTATCACTATTACAAATCTGTCTGTTGAATTAAATGGAGACGAACTAAGTTTTAAGTTTCTGACTACGTTCTTCTTATCTAAGTTAGTTAAAGTTTTAAAGAAACGACTCTGTTTTTTCCGAGTTTTTATATTATTTGAATGGGCTCTTGTTTCGACATCCATCACCAAACCAGACCGTCGTAGTCGATTGCTGGATAAGAGCCTCGTGTTTTAACATATTTTTATTTATTAATACTTTGTGTTTTTTTAATGCTATCAAAGGGATTGGATGACTGCAATATCGAAAACGGTAAGTTCGCCATGATGTTGTAACAATTATTAATTCATCGTATAAAATTAGTTGAATAACGTAATGATGTTTCACAAGCAACCATTTTTCATAGTGTTATTAAAGATAAGTTTTTATAATGAAAATCAGACATTTAAAACAATGTTTTAATACAACTTTTTAGTATACAGGTTTAGGCATTGCGTTGACTATAGAAATCACAAATGACGATGTTAGGACCAGATTGATCTAGGGCACAACAGTATACTTCTGAGAAAATTAAGAAAACGCGTTAAGCGTTGCTGTTAGAAATCTATGGGATTTTTACTATTATTTTTTAGTTAAAAGAAATTCTGATGAGTTTTAAATAAAAAAGGAATAAGTTTTATCAAAATATTTTATTAAATAAAGCGAATATTCTAAATTTTACGAAAAAATATACCTCTTATATCTCTCTGGTTCCAACGTCGTCAAATGGTATGGCTATGGTTAAGAGGCCTGACCATATTGCCTTTCGTACAAGTTATAAGTATTACAGCACAACAAATCGAGAACGCTCGTCTAGATATGCGACGTATTTCCACATAATACAGCTCAAATTATATTGCATTGGGTACAAAAGTTGTATGCTGTGAACTGTCGATTGATAGCATTTCCATTTATTCGATCACTATGGCGTTGACTTGTCAGATAACGCACAAATTAAACCACTAAAGATAGAAAAGATAGAAATGGTATCATTCGAAAAGATTGTAGAGGTCGAAAATCAATCATCGATGGGTGCAATCTAGTACAGAATGTGGTATATGGGACAAACCAGATATCCACCCGCACGAAAGACTTTGAAATGAAGTTTACTGTGTTACACTATGATGATAAGTGTTTCTTTGTCTGTAGCTGCCGGCGCCCCCTCACATCGAGCTGGTGATGGCAATGCCGTACCTCCGCACAGCATTCAAGAGACCCACAGTCAGAGTGAGACGTAAGTACCTTCAACTCTTGTCATTTGTAGTTGAAGCACTGTTCTTAACGTGTATTAACAAGCTACACAATAGAATAGCAGTGGCGTGCGGTTCATAAAGACAAAAAGACACTGCCTACCCTACATAACTCAGATATTTATTATAAGATATTTGAGGTGGCAAATCACATACATCATTATTTAATCAAATACGACAAACCAATACCAACATGCAGTAGGTAAATCTGGTAAGGAAGCTTTTAAAATTTTCTGCTTACCCTGACTAAAAACTCTGTGTACGCCACTGTAGGATAGTAATAATAATTCAGCCCAATACAGTCCCACTATTAAGCAAGGGACTGTTCCTAAATGAGCCTATCACAGGCACATTTAAAACGTCAACAGGACTCTAGTTGCACGGTTCCAGAAAGTTGGTCTTATGGAGAAGAACCAGCAAGAAACTCCATGGATACTCTTTTGAAAACTCAAATCTTGACCAAGATTGTTAAGTACATGAAGTGGGACACTGGTTAAGCGATAGTTCATTACGCTGCATTGGTGCGGGTTGGCAGACTACACACACTATCGAGTTCGTAGTGGAGCCCTTACAGGTCTGCAGGTCCTCACAAGTCTTTTTCTTCTGTCGGGCTGACACAAGCTACCACACGGGAGTCGCTCATGCCGTAGTGAACATGTTTTCGTACACCGTTAACGCAAGTAATTATTACATTCTGCTCCCAACACCCATCATCTAACTAAACTTACTCCAATTAAGTTGGGGTCGTCTACCAGTCTAATCAGATGCGACTGAATATCAGTATTTTACAAGAAGCGACTCGCATCTGACATACGGTACTCAATTATTGAGAGACACTGATAAATCTAAGTTTACACCAGTTGTCAAATTGTTTTGGACTGCTAACACTTGTAACGACTGTCATGTGTATTCGTATGACACCCTAGACCAACTGCTTTACCGCCTTTCCGAGACATGCGAGGGATATCGATAAGTGATAAACGGTTACACATCCAAGCACTGACCGCAGCAAGCCGTGCTTAACCTCGCCAATCGACTAATTTGTGTGGTAGCTACATAGCTACGAGTCCTTCTCTGAACACACTTTACTAAGAATATTTTTTGCAATATTCTAACAGTCTGAACCTGCTATGAATTGTAATTTATATAAAAAAAAAATATGCGCACTATTTAAGACTGCCTCATAGGTCTAGTGGTCGCAAGCGCGACAGCTGAACGTGAGTTCTTGGGTTCGATTCCCGGGCCGAGCAAAGTGTTATTGGGTTTTCTGTATGGACATTCTCAGTGGCAGCATGAAATCTGAACTGTGCCCGGTAGATGGCAATAGACTCACCCTACTCAACAAAGGCATCGGCGAAATGTGAGTGTACAAACGCACCTCTGCCTAACCCTTTGGGGAATACAGGCGTGATGCTATGTTATGTTATGTAAGGGTAATGGTTGCGGTGGTAATGCACTTAGTAAAGCGGTAAATACACTTTTGTTACGTCATCGTCAGTCGTGTTAAGCGATGTTGATGCACATAAAGTTTAAAGTTACCTACATATTGAAACTTATAATTTTTCCGTTTGAATTGCCGTATTTACATAACATATGTCTTTTCAATCATTTTTACACGTCGTTTTATAAATTAGATAGCGTTGTCATTTCCTATGACTACTGATGTTTTGTGGCTATTGTGTAGTTTATACTGCAGAAAATGATTAGTGTGTTTGAGCTGTAAACCACTTTCTAGACTAAGATATTAATTTCTAGATTAAGAATATTTTATGTTACTAAAATTAATATTCTTTGGATAAAATGTTAATATTAATATTAATGTTATACTAAAAATATATATAATATAGCAATTTTATTGTAAACAACTTAAACTTATATCTAATTTTAAAACTAACTATTTATACTAATGTAGGATAGGTTTTTTCATTTTTGTTTCTTTTTTTTTTTATTGATACATTAGTATAATATATAATATAATAACATATAACATATGTTAACTGTTGGCCTCTTAGAGGGGCTCAGAGTCACACAGCGTGCAATGGAGAGAGCTATGCTCGGAGTCTCTCTGCGCCATAAAATCCGGAACGAGGATATTCGCCAAAGAACCAAGGTCACCGACATAGCTCTCAGGATTTGCAAGCTGAAGTGGCAATGGGCAGGCTACTTCGTTCGAAGAACGGACAACCGATGGGGAAGAAAGGTTCTCGAGTGGCGACCACGAAGCGGCAGCCTAATTATGTAAAAAAGCGACAGCCACGCGACAGCAATCTCACTGTCAGCCAATACATTATATGTCATAAAAATGACGTTTGACTGAAGTTATCGCGCGATCTACGCCTGTCGTTACATCGGTAATTAGGCTGCGGAAGAGGCAGCGTAGGAAGGCTAGGTAGGCCCTACTAGGTGGACCGACGACATTGTGAAAGTCGCGGGCAACCGATGGATGCAAGTGGCGGAATGTCGTTCGATGTGGTGGTCTAAGGGGGAGGCCTTCGTTCAGCAGTGGACGTCTTCTGGCTGATGATGATGATGATATAACACACAATTGTTTTAATACGTTATGTGTTTTTGTTTTAAGTTTTAATGTTATAAATTTCATCTGTACTTACCTAGTAACTCATATTTTTACGTCATTAATGGCAAAACATAGCGCAGTAGCTCATTATTTAAGATCTTATGTAATTGATATCTATGTTTTACAAATCAAATTCTATTCTATTCTTCTTCTATAAGTGTTACGCCACGAAGTACATGTACAAAGTTAATATAACACTCACATTTCACCGATGCCATCATCATCAGCCATTATTAAGTTCTATGAAATAGCGAATTTATTGCTATTTTCCCGGCATCAATTTGGAACTGCTGTTGAGAAGCCCAATACTTCTCTCGTTCTTGAATTTGAATCTTGGCTTAGAACTCGCGCACACAACACACGACCTAAAAGCGACAGGAAATTATTAAAATTTTATAAAATTGTATACATAACACAAAGAAAAGTCTCCAAACTGTTGCTTGAGACTTTTCCTAGATATTACGAGACAAACAAAAATGATCTTTATTTACACGTCTGGAACATATTCCAGTTGGATGTCCCTTGACCTGGACGAATGAGAGCAGAGCGAAATATTATGCAAAAAATATATGCGTGGAAATGATTGATTATATGAGTACTGCTTCTGACTTATATACACATCATCTGGCGTCTGCCTCGAGGCTGCCTCATAAGTTTTGACGTTTTGACAGTGAATTTTTTTTTTTGAATACCCTTTCCCCACACTCGTATTAAATTCTGCATCGTGGGTGCGTTTACAAACACAAATATTCACATGGACATACACCCAAACACGAAATAACTATTTGTAGATCATACAAATATTTGTTCCGTGCGGGACTCGAACCCGCGACACGTAGCGTAGCAGTCGATCGCTCAACCACTGCGCCAACCGTGTCGTCAAAATAAATTTATGAAAACAAAACACACGCGCATTTGAATGAAATTGTATCGAAAACGCGCGCACACTTTCATATTTTTTTGTTTTTTTTTAACTTATACTTTATGTATGTACTTTATTTTCAAAACTATCACTTGAGGCACTTAATTTGTAGTTTCATTTAATCTCGTAGGCGCCACCCTGTATACACCACAGATACAGTACGATTGAATAATATACTATGCATGTACAGTGGGTGGTTTTCCGACCACAGCCCCGCCTATATTCCATAAGTAGGTCATCTATGACTACGCATCTACATACATAGATAATTAATAGGTATGCTTGTTTACTACCTGTAGTACGAATACAAACAGGCGAGCCTACTGCGGATGTATGAAGGCACGTGCTGCATTGATCCATAGGCACGTGCTCAGAGAACCGGAGTGCGAAGTGTGTTCTGAGAACTGACATTGTGAAGCCAGCTCACCCCTCGATCTAATTAGTTAAACAATTAGAGACATTGAAAAAATATGTCTTAAAATTTGGTTGCATAAAAGGATACAAGTAACAATTTAAAAATCGAATATTTAATTAAAGAAATAGTAATTATAATTACTATCGTCTATATAAGAAAATGAGCCTGACCATAAGATCCTGGGTTTAATTTCCAGCCCAAGCAAAGTGCTGTAGGATTTTCTGAAATTCTCAGTTTGGAATTAAGCTCATCAGATGGCAATAGGCGCGTCTTGATTAACTGTATGGCAATTAAAAACGACAACGCAAAAAAGTTGGTCTACAAACAGCACACCTCTGCCTAACCCTTTAGGGTGTACAGGCGTGATGCTATGGGGTAGTAAACCCAGTCCAAATAATTTTGATCGACAAAACAGTTATTATTACAAAAGTTGGTCCATCTTTTGATTATAATGGAATAATATGGAATTAGATTGGAATGCGATAATACAAATTCCGTTTATTTGGAATTATCGGAATGTGTATTAGTATCAGTTAGGAAATAACCGATTTGCTTAATTAAAAATAGCTTTGATTGTAAGCTCTTGGTATTAAAATTATTTTACAGTAGGTATAATTGCAAATAATTGTAAAACTGAGTAGGTAAAGAGACACCAGAGTTTCCATTATTTCCAGTTTTCTCGATCTAGTAAGAAGTAAATTTATGATGATTGAGTAAGTTTTTGAGTTTATTCCATAAATCATGAACATTTGTAAGTTAATGGCGGTTCCCAAGACAGCTTCCCTAGACAAGCCGGTATCTTGGGAACCTGAATTTGTTTGTAATACTTTACTAAATAAACAATTTCAACCCACTACTGGCTGTTCTCAGAATGAGAAGGATAAAAAAGCCTTAGTCTACCTCCCTGGCCCGGTGCAGGTTGGCGGACTACACATACCACCGAGAACTTTATGGAGCCCTCTCAGATTTCCTCACGATATTCTCCGTGCGTGATTCCGAAAAGTTAGAGGTGCGGGCCGGGTTTGGAATCAGACCCTCCTGCATGGAAGGCAAGTTGTGTCAGCAACTGCTTTTCGGTTAATTTAACCTACTCAATAGTGAAAATTATAATTTGAAATACAATCAAAGGTTTTTTTTTTTTTTTTTTTAAAACGTTGCCCCACACTAGGATTTCTCCTGTATCGTGGGTACAGTTTACAAACATACATGTCACATACACACACAACCAGACCCGAAACAACTATCCGTAGATCATACAAATATTTGTTCCGTGCGAGGATCGAACCCGCGACACATAGCGCAGAAAGCTAATCGCTTAACCACTGCGCCAACCAATTTACGTACTTTAGGCCTTTCCTGAAAACCTACGAACTTCAGTCCCACAATCTACGTATTTTCTATCCAAGGGCGGATCCAGCTTGCAAATCAGGCGGGGTTACATGTTGGAAGTCTAGTCGGGACAGGCTCATATTCGATTACAATAATAAATACTGTACAATCAATGCGATTAGAAAACTTATCAGTGGTCGACCTAGAACCAGCCCAGGGGGGGGGGGGTCATGACCCCAATGACCCCCCCCTGGATCCGCCCTTGTTTCTATCAAATTGTATAAATTTGCAGAGTAGATTTTTATAAAAAATAACAAAAGGCGATACGTCTCAAATGCTTTCTTTATTGGCCCAATTTGCAAAAACAAGTATTAAACACTGTCACATAACAGTGCAACTGTGGAGCGTCTGTTTTCTGCGATCAAGTAAATGGAAACCAACATCAGAAATAGAATTTCCACCGAAACGCTAACAGACTTACTTTAAACGAAAAGTGGCTTATAAAAACCGCGAGCCTTCGCAAGAACATAGTAAACATTTTAATAAAATAAATATACGTATAAATTCAATTTGCCTGAACATAATAATGAAATGAATTATTTGATAAATTGTAAAACGAAACACTCGTTTTATTCAGTAAAATAAAAGAGTTTCATTTTCTTTATTTCACTCAGAAAAATACTACGTAGATCTACGAACTTTTCATACGCACATTTTAACTAATTCTACGTAATTTTCTAATCTCTCCTACGCCTTTTGCAAAATCCACAGTGGCGACACTGAGTCTAGTATACTCAAATGCGCGCGCACTATTTTGTTTTATTTTTTATAGTTTTTTTTAACCTTAACTTGAAGTCGACAAAGCTCAGTATAGTTGCAGTATTTAACACGTAGCAAAGTTTCGGACCTCAGTCATTTAAAGTTTAACCAGCCCGGTACATAAAAGCAGGAACAGCATAAATACACTTAATTAGCTCATAATTACTTTAGGTATACTTGTATACCTATTATTATACACTCTACTTATGGGATATTTTGTTATAATTAGATCCTGATATTATAACATCGCAAATCCATTATGGTTGAGTGACTCGAGAGCTTACTTATTCCATAAGTGATAATAAAAACGCTTCATTAGTTTAGTGGTGGTAAGGGCGACTGCTGACCATGAGGTCCCGGATGCAATTCCCGGGTCGGGCAGTGTTACTGGATTATCATATCGGATCTCATTAGCAAACCAGAGTTTGGAATTGTACCCGCTAGATGGTAGTAGGCTCGCCCGTTAATAAATAGCACTCCATAACGGCATTGGCGAAATGAGGAAGCACGTTATACACCTCTGTCTATACCTTCGGGAAAATCAGGCGTCATACTATATTTAAAAATCAGGAAAATTTAAAACCTTGCTTTACGTAGCTATTTTCTCATATCACAATAGCTTTCTCTCGTTCTTTCGCCCAGATAATAATCCCCGTTTATTGGAGAGCTTCGGAAAGGGACATTGAATGAAGCTGGAAAAAGGCAAATTTAATCTTAATTTCCTAGCGATAAGGGTGGATATCGATTCTTTAGCGACACAGCCGGCACGGTAGGATGATTGGATTATATGCATCATGACGTAATGAATTTTGAAGCCGATTCCAGTATTCAAATAGACAGTTTCGATAAACGACTCGTTTGGCTGGTTGCTTCATAATCTATGATTTTTTCGTCAATTTTAAAGTCCAGACTGAATCCGACGGCATGGTTGCCGCTGTAGTTGAGAGATCGACTGCTGCGCTACGTGTCGCGGGTTCGATTCCTGCACGAAACTATTAAAATATTTGTATGATCTGCAGATAATTGTTTCGGGTCTGGGTCTTTGTGTATGTGAATATACATATGTGTTTGTTAACGCACCCACGATACAGGAATTATTCCTAGTGTGAGACAACATTTTTCAAATAATAATAATGAAAAACAAAAATCGTGGCTTTATGCGAGAATAATGTAGGGTATGGTCTGGAATAGCCTTTAGTAAAGTGCCATAGCTGTTTGAGCTGACCTGTCCAGACAGACGGCTAGCATGCATCAGTAATCGTGTAGCTCGACCCTATTTTAGGGAGCTCAAACGACCTGACGCACAACAGTACCGTCAGAAGGACCATTATATTATATACAAGCTTTTGCCCGCGACTTTGTACGCGTTGAATTTAGAATATGATATTTTCCAGCGGAAAAATTGAGCCAATATATTAAGTTAAATAAATAAATAAATAAACCTCTAGCAATACATCGAAAACTGCATGCAATTCTATGCAGTAGTTTTTGCGTGATGCGTGTACAAACATACAGACAACAAAAATTCTAAAAACTGTTGTTTTGGCTTCTGTTGCTGTAATAAAGCCCCCATATTCGTTTTTCTCCAATATCTGTAATGTAAAGACATCGCCCTGTTATAATTTCATTATATATATAGATTTATCAAATAAGTATTTTGCCGTAATAGTAAAAATATGTGTCTTTCTCAAGGCTCCGACCTACCTATCGTTAAAATTTCATTACAATCGGAATTGTGGTTTAGCCATATTGAGGTAATAAACAGACAGACTGAGTTACTTTCTATGTAAATACATATAAAAGTGTGGATTATATATATTAACTAGCTCCCGTCCGCGGCTTCGCCCCCGTGGTTTACGAACCCGTACATTTTTCTGGGATAAAAAGGAGCCTATGTGCTATTCTAGACTATAATCTATCTCATCTCTAGACTACTATCTACTATCTCTAGACTATAATCTATCAATAGTAGTTTTTGCATCCATCCATCCATCCTCACAAACTTTCACATTTATAATATTAGTAGGATAGTAGGATTCAGCCTATTCCTGTCACTATTCGACATTTTACTTTAAATTAATGCATGTATAATCTTTTCTCAGTGGTCTAGTGGTCGCAAGTGCGACTGCTAAGTGTGAAATCCTGGGTTCGATTCTCGGGCCCGGCAGTTTTATTGGGTTATTCTGTTCGTTTGAGTTTAAACTGTTATCATTGAAACGAGTTTCGTATCTCAGCATAGCGAGAACCGAGAGACGCTTTACATAAATAATGATTCAAACTTGAGCTGATTTCGAGAGTCAGTTGCGCATTGCTTTCAAGTGAAATTGAACCATTTCTCGCACAGATTGACACATTTATTAAAAGGGTCCCATTAATTCATCACTGGGGAATGATTGATGTTATTTTAAGTGACGATTTTATTAGCTTTTTGCACAGCATCTACTTAGAAATAAGTAAGCTTTTAGCAATAATAGTAATATGAAAATTTAAAAAACATTTCAATTAAAATTCTTATTTTCTGTAAATGTAGTATGTACTTAAAAAGCAAAACAGTTTAGTTAACAACAAAGCGCATTTAAAGTGTTTTTTTTTTTGCTGTATTCGTAATGTTCAGGACAAGGTTTGCATGAAAGAACTTTTTTTTTTAAATCCACCCGAAGAATCGCGAAATTTTGATGGTGTTTGTGGATGAAAATACATACATATGTACATACATAAAAGTCACGCCTTTTTCCCATGGGGGTAGGCAGAAACTACGGAACGCCACGTGCTACGATCCTTACATAACCCTTTTGCTTCATCTACATTCATGCATCGTTTCATACATGAACGCCGGTTGTGGTACTGCGCACCTGACCTTTTTGAACGACATCACCAATGATGAAAATCTCAATAATTATCGTTTTCTCCATGAGTAAATTACACCAGTGCGAAGTTGGGGCAGGTTGCTAGTTCTTAAATAAATATATGTAAGAATTTCATAAGATTTTAATTACTAAACTGTGTCGGGTGTTGTGTCAGACCCCTAAAAACATACTAAATGTGATAGTGAGTTCGAAGACAGGTACAATCACCATGGTTACAGACATTTAGTCCATGATACATATGGCACTGACTAACATTGACGATTATTTAGTTCAACGGCCAGACGCCAGTCGCTTCGGGCAAAATACTGATTGATAGATTTCGCCACGTGCAAAATCGTAAGCCGGTCCCAACGTGTTCCGCAATGGGTTAGGTTCATTAAGGGTTATCATTTAAATACGTTATAACGATTAATATGACTCCCTTATTTTTTATTTAAAAAACGTTGCCCCACTGAAGGAGTAATTCCTGTATCGTGGATGCCTTTACAAACACATATATTCAGATATATTCACAAAGATCTAGACCCGAAACAACTATCTAAAGATCATAAAAATATTTGTTCTGTGCAGAAATTAAACCCGCGACACGTAACGTGCCAAACTAACGGGTTTCTATGACTTCATATTCATGTTATATCATAGTATATTGATTCTTAAAAAAAAATTGCCAGACACTAGGGTTCCTCTAGTATCGTGGGTACAGTTTACAGATATACTTACATATATCTCACTAACAGACACACTCAGTCTTGGAACAACTATCTGTAGATCATACAAACATTTTTTCCGTGTGGAAATGGAATCCACGAGCCATAGCGCAGGCAGGTAATCCTTTATTTTCTACGTCAACCGTATACCGTTAAAATTTGTAGTGGATTGAGGTACGATTGGAGAAAGACACAAAATATACAAATTTGAGGCAATTCTTCATTTATTTACGGATATTACATATATTTACTCGTGAAGCGACACAAAGTAGACTCAATAGAAAAGCTATTGTTAGTGCGCGCCGGGGACCGTTTAAATGGCAATACAGTAAGTACAAGGTTACAATGGAAAATTGCCATAAACAATAATGAGTTCATAATCGCAGTATGTTCTTTTAAGTCGCTTACCCCTATAGAATAATAATCCTTTAATCTCTTGCAAGACGAGAAAGGAGTAAGTTTAATTTTACTTCCAAAATGAATAATTACAAAACTCATCCAAAAATGTACACACACTAAGGGTAATCAAATATGCAAATACAGGCGGCGCGTGCCATCATTCTTCAAGATTAATATTAGTATATCAGTATTATCTTTGTAATATTACATACGTGAATTATAAAACAAAGACCCCACCGCGTCTGTCTGTCTGTGTGATCGCGATAAACGCAAAAACTACTGAACGGATTTTCATGCGGTTTTCAACAATAGACAGAGTAATTCATGATGAAGGTTCAGGTGTATAATTCGTTAAGGTTCTGTGTAAATTGGTTGAAATATGACGATGATAGTTGAATGTCGGAAAAAATCATGCCATGGGAGCTTTACTGGCGTGCGCCTAGTAATCTCGATGTAATAGGCAGATACGGCACTACGACAGAAAAAAAATTAAGGTGTATATGCTCTGCTACCCGTGCGAAGTCGGGGCAGGTCGCTAGTTAGTTATAAGCGGAACAATTGGCGAGGTTATAATCCATATTCATTTGTTGCTTTATTAATATTCCGCTTATTAAGGACGCCTGAAAGGGTTGCTACCCGACCGATCGCTGATTGTATTACCAATCTGTTAGACCATTTTGTCCTTTGTTGTGGACGGGGGATCAATTACTTTGATGGTGTTTAGGTATGAGTAACCGCAGGCTTTCATGTGAGTTACCTTGCTGAAATCTTACTTGAATAAGGTTTATATATTGATGTGTATGAACGACTTATATACATTTGTTTACAACTGGATAGCTTTTGATGAAATGCGTGTGGGTACGGATTGAATTATAATATTACCTGTGCTTAAACTTCTCTTAGCTAGTAAACGTTGCATAGAGTAACTTTACATGCATATAATTGCATACTGACATGTTCCTTGTATCCAATTTCCTATTGTAGATATACGATAATGCGATCGACTGCTTAATTTATGATGATTTATTTTCATATTAATTATTATGTAATGCAAAACATTTGAAAGTATAAACATAAATTAATATAGGTACTTATAGTATTTATTGTAGACTAGCTTCCGCCTGCGGCTTCACCCGCGTGGTTTACGAACCCGTAGGTACATTTTTTCGGGATAAAAATGCTATCTCTGTGCCAAATTTCATCCAGATCCGTTCAGCCGTTCTGGCGTGAAAGAGTCACAAAGATCCATCCATCCATCCATCCTCACAAACTTTCACGTTTATAATATTATTAGTAAGATTGATTAAACCTAGTTAATAATATCTTGCATGCCGATTATACGGCGAGACATGATGGTACCTGCCAATATCATTTATCGTCATTGTGAAAACCATGTTTCTTGCAAATAAAATTCTTTATTTTTAACCAAACCATTTTAGATGCAGTTAAACTTTATTTAACCTTAATTTGTAGAGTTTTCGACGCGTATATATTTTAATTTGACTAAAATACAGATATTCTTTTAGGAAGAGAATTCTCTTTGAAAGTTTCATGATAAATCTACTTTTAGTATTGAAATATTTTTGTGATCTCATAGTTTATCAGCGCGGAAGTTTTGTTTAGTTTTTTTTTAAGCCCCCACTAAGATATCTCTTGTATCGAGGGTACAGTTTACAAACGTCACATGCACACACAACCAGACCCAAAACAACTATATGTAGATCATACAAATTCACATTACGTGCGAGAACAACACAACACAAACCGCAGATCGCTAATCGCTTAGCCAATGCGCATATCCTTCTGTCAAACATAGACAGATTATTCTCAGGATTATTCTGGGGATATCTTGCCTTTTCCAAGAAGACACGCGGTTCCTTTGTAATTCTCCATCAAGCTGACTGACCATAATGGCCGCTCCATCGTCTTAATGTCGGCCGAAAATCCCTTCCATGATGCAATTAAACTTAATTAATTAAATTAAACTTACCGAAATACTCCCGTTACCATTCTGTGAGCGCCCGATTATATTGAAGTTAAATCTTTTGAAATGAATTATAATATAATGAATGATAAAATTAATGTTTATGTTTCCTTAGATATATTTACACGAAGATATTGAGATCTTGTGTTTTCTCAATATTTTCTAGTTTAAATAAATGCATTAGTGTACCCTCACTTGTTCCATACGTGATGCGCCCAGTGTATGATCCACTTTTGTATGAAACTGATGATTTTTTTTTTTCTCGATTTCATAGATGGTCCCATAATAAAAAATGTACAAAATAATGAGAGCAGCATGACTTTAAAAAAAATCTAGTAATTCATAAGAATACAGACAGACGCCGGCGCCCGCTAGACACGTTCTAATGTATCTACTTTGTGTCACTTGACACTTAAAAATTAGAGGTAAATATGTTAACTGTACAGGCTTTATTTGAGCTTGCGTGATCCATCCTCGGCAGCATTCTCACTCACCATCAGATGAAGCGCTGCTAAACGCAATAAAATTAGTACTAAAAAAAAACTACTACTCGCAACTTGGCAAAAAGTAAAACGCCATCTACGGGAGTGAAGCGACAACAGAAAATCCTGAATCGCACTTTGACAGTACCTATACAACGATTCTAACACATACACCATACCTCGTGCCCTACATACGTGTATTTTTTTTAAACTACCAGATACTCTATGATCAAATCATCATTCATCTGCCTACCCTTTTCCCAACTACATTGGGGTCGGCTTCCAATCTAATCAGTTGCAGCTGACTATCAGTACTTTACACAGATCAACTGCCATCATCTTAATTAGGTGGTGGAGCACCTAATTATTTACAGAAAATTTACGGAATTATTTTATTTATTTACGAAATTATTTACAGAAAATAAATCATTATTTCATTATTATTAATTACTGGGAGATACTGATACTCTAAAGTTAAACTGGTTGTCAGACTTTTTGGGCTGCTGACTCCCGTAACGACTGTCATAGGTCTTCATATGAGACCCGGGACCAACTGCTTTTATTAACATGCTTTCCGAGGCACGGAGGAGTCTCGATGTGTGAATTGTCACCCATCCAAGGACTGACCGCGGCAAGCGCTGTTTAACCTCACAGACCGACCAGTCTGCGCGGTAACTATGTAGCTCCGGGCCCCTCTCTATAAGATCAAATAACTCGTGAATATAAAATACTAGTAAAGTACTTACAAACTTCAGCTCTTGCAAGAGTTTAGTATTAAAAACCTTCCACGCAATCCAACTACGACTTTGAAAGTGTAATTTAGTGAAGGCTAGTGTATTGCTCACTCGCATATTATATTAGATGCGAAACGGCTTCCCCGTGACGTCATTCTACTTGAAATAGCAACCATTTCTAAAGAAACATGCTAGCTGGTATCCCAAACGATATACTTATAACGATGACCTTCTTAAACTGGATTTATGTAACACTAGCTTTTGCCCGCGACTTCGTTCGCGTGGAATTTAGAATTTGATATTTTCCTGCGGTCAAATGGAGCCTATATTTTAAGTTAGACCTCTAGCAATACATCGGTGAAAACTGTGATAGATAACATAGCATCATGCCTGTATTCCCCGAAGGGTTAGACAGAGGTGTACTATTGTAAACCCACATTTCGCCCATGCCGTTATTAAGTCCCATGTAATAGAGGGCGAGCCTATTGCCATCTGGAACAGTTCCAAACTCTGTGCTGCTACTGAGAATTTCCATACAGATAACTCAATAACATTTTGCCCGACCCGGGAATCGAACCCAGGACCTCGCGCTTGGGACCACTAGACCAATGAGGCAGACTGGATTTATATTTATGTATATAAAATAAATATCCGGAAGAAGGAACACTCAGAAGAGTACTGTTGTACACCTACATTTTGCCGATGGTGATATTGGACCAAAGTATGTAATAGTGGACAAACCTATTGCCATATACCAGACACATGTCCAAACTTAGAGCTGCAACAGTTTGTCCGATTGCATTAGAGACGTCACCGATAAGCTAAAAATGTATGAAAAAATCGTGCACGCGCACATTATTCTGTTACTAGACCCCCAGAAGATCAAAGAGGTTTTACATCCAAACCTTAAGAAAAGGTTTGTGGGAGCCTTTCCATTAATATTAAAGTGGATGTCTTATGATAAAAGACACGCTTCAATCTCACCCTTTTAAATTGCGAGTACAAGAAAAATAATGAATAATAAATTGTGTAAACAGAACACCCCTTATCATGTGTCCCTTGGATATAATAATTTAGGAATCTCGTTATATTCTTACTTTAATATTATAAATGTGAAAGTAAGTTTGTTTGTTTGTTTGTTACCTTTTCACGCTTAAATCACTGAACCGATCATCATGAAATTTTGCATATACGTTGTCAGAAGTACAGAAAAGGACATAGGGTACATTTAATCCAAAAAAAAAGTACTGTTTCCGAGTGAAAGAACAATAACTTTCGACGTTCACAATTTAGCTTTAGGAAGCTAGATAGAAATTGCACGGGTTCGTAATCAATGCACGCAAAGCCGCGGGCGTAAGCTAGTATATTATAAGTCTCGCGTGTTTGCTTACCTTTAAGCCAGTAATATGTCATGACTGAAAAAATGCTAAGAAAAATGAAGACTGCCCCACTGGTCCTGGGTACGACCCTGAGGTGGCCAGTGTTATTAATTCCGTTTGAACATTCTTAACAGCAGCGGTAGATATAGGTGAATATGCTCGCCCCCTATTACATGGGACTTAATTACGGCATCGGTGAAATGTGGGTATACAGCAGTACATAACATAGCATCACGCCTGTATTCCCCGAAGGATTAGGCAGAGGTGTACAATTATACACTCAAATTTCGTCTATACCGTTAAAAATCGCATGTAATTGGAAGCCATCTACCGGGCACATTTCCAAACTACATGCTGCTATTGAGAGTTTTTCATACAGAAAAACCCAATAACAGTTTGCCCGATCCGGACACCGAACCCAGAAACTCAAGCTCACTAAACCAATGGGGCAGTCTATTAAATTGTTTACAAACTGTGAATCTTAAAATGTTATAAAAAAAAACATAGCCGTAAAAAATCTACACAATTTTTCAAATATTTAAAAGATCTTGACCTTTCGCTAACAATTGACCAAGCAGAAAAATCCTTTCAAGAGTTTTTAAAACAAATATAAAACTTTCGCGTGTCTCTAACTCACCCCAAGGGCGCTGTGGGGTCGCTGTTAGCGAAGTTGTAATGCGTAATCCTTGTCACCCTAGCGAAAACAATGCCGTCGTATTATATAGGGAAAATTCTATATTATAAAGGTTCGACATCAAGCACAAATGGGTTTCATTAGAAAAAGTAAGTAGGGAACATGGTATTACGCCTGTGTTGATGGGTTAGGTAGAGGTGTACTATGGAGGTCAGTGGAGGTCCGAGGGGGGGAGGTCGTGGGTTATGACTCACCTCCCCAAAATCATACACCTCAAATTGACAAACCTTTTAAAAATAGACAATTTACGAAAATTTTAAACAAATCATTTATAATATTATATTTAATTTTTTCTTCAACAACCCAATTCATTTTACTGTTGATATGACCCCGTCCAAAGTGTTTAGCTGCAACCGCGTCTGATAACGACATCGGCGAAATGTGGGTGTAGAATAGTATAGGTACGACACTCACATATATAGTATAGCGTAACCCTTAGGGGAATACAGGCGTGATATGCTATGTTTTCTCACATACTTGGAGTTTGACTTTTCAGCATTGAATTTCTATCGTCGCCATCATCGATATGGCAATACGTGATATTTTTCTCGGTCAAATCGGTTGGCCTGTTATTTATCTTTTAATCGAGTTAATAAAAGGAGCAGGTTCTCAACACGACTCGAATGTATGTTGTTTTTTCTGCTTCGTCTAGAGCATTAGTTCCCAAAGTGGTCCAGGTGACCCCCAGAGGTTCACGGGACACTCGACGGGGGTCTACGTTGGCGTGACAAAAAATGGGGGTTTACAGTTTAATTTACAATATGGTAGAAATGTATCTGAAGGGGGTCCACCGGAACCAGCTAAATTTTGAAAGTGGTCTATGAGAAAAAAAGTCTGGGAACCTCTGGCTAGAGTTACACTGCAATTTATTTAACATTTCTCACACTTGAATAAATTAGAGGCACGGAGTAACTCAAGAAATATGGGCCACTCAGGTAATAAGTTAGGTCTCTTGTATGCTTCACTAAGTAAGAGCTAAGTAAAGTAAACCGTTATGGATGGACACAAAATTGTCCACCCCCTCTCCATTCGTGAACGGTAAATAACCAATCTGACTAAAAAGGGTGGTGCGTGTGTACTGAAAGAACTTACCGAGTAACGATGGATTAATGTCCTTAAATGAAACAAAAGCTGGTTTCTCTTTAAAAACGTTAAAGACATTCAGTGGCGGTCCGAGGGGGGGGGGGGGGTGTCATGACCCCCCCCCCCCCAAATCGTACACGTCATTTAGACAATTTACGAAAATTTTAAACAAATAAACTTTTAGTTCAACCCCTCCCCCCAGTCATTATTGTTAATATTACCAAAGTGTTTGGCTGCGACCACGCCTGGGGACACTAAGAATAATACCAGTATCGTGAGTGCGTTCACAAACACGCGTATAGGTCTATATGTACTAACATCTAGACCCAGACCAACTATCTGTAAGCCATAAAGTTTTTGTTCCGTACGAAAATTGAACGGCCGACACAGGGCAACAGTCGATCGCTCAACCACTCCGCCAACCGTGCCCTTAATTGGTGACATATTAAGTTAAAATGTAATCAATTAATGCAGTCCGTAGACCAGTAACCAATTAAAGCTATAAGGAAGAAGTATACAGATTAATTCATACTAATAGTGAAGCTGTAGGATCTGATATTTCGATAAGTATTGCCTTTTACTCTGAAGTAAATGATTAACTTTAATTTCTTACCTTTACTTTAATACATATCGGTTAAATTCTCTCTCTAAATTAAGAGCTTAGCTCTTGTCGGTGGAACAATCGCCACTGCTCTCTATTTTCTGCCTTCTCTTTGACCTCTTGATACGAAAGCTACGTCTAGGATTTCCCCTTCCTCTCTTTCCTTCAATTTTTCCTTCTAAAATTGTCTTAATAAAATGATCATGTCGTGTCAAGTGGTGGTTAAATGAGGTACAAGTAATTTTAAATATGAGCATTTACTCATGTTAAATGTGAAAAATTTACGCTCAGTAATGAAAGCAAAGGTCTGGTCCAACGTTTACAGTGAAAGCATTAAAAAAGTTCCATTAACAGTATTAAAATATGTTTTCGAATTTAATAATCATTAACATTTTGAAATCGTGTTCTAAACTTGGAAATAGCGAGTATATCGTAGAATGCGAATGCCCCATTAGGCTCTGAATCTTTGAACATTATGCCACTGACTGTAAAGAATTAGTTTGTGCGTGTCAATGTCAAGTGGGGAATGACCTGACCTGACTGTAATCGGTAAATGCTTATTCTTTATGGCCAAGAGTTAATGCCAAAGAACTTCATACAAGAATACGTGTTACAAGAGGTCTTATGAAATAATAATATGCAGTTCAGTGTGTTCCGCCTTTGTAAAGGCGTGCAAATATTAGTTTTATTAAAAACATAATACAAAGTGAATTAAAAATTAAATCTCTCTATAATTTTATGATTCATAATATCATCAGGTAATCTGGAAAGATTACCTGATGATACTGGTGACTATAACTCGAGTGATTCTAGGGATATGAATAGAAGTGGAGTGAGGGCAGAGGGCAGTGTTACACAATAATCTGTCGTAATTGGGGACTCGATTGCGTAATGTGTAGGTATATAATACAGAGCACGCATAATGCCTATTGCCATTAATCGGGCATATTTCTATACTTCGGACTTTGGAGAGGTTTGAGAACAGAATATTCAGTCTTACGAAAAAAAACTATTCTAATATTACGCACAACGCAGACTAGACAATAGGTACTAAACACGCAATACCATAGACAATCCATCATGGTCGCCACACGAGCTGTCAGTGTTCCCGACAAAAGTACAACCAACAAGCCACTTCATTAATTAAGTCAAGTGTTACGCAATTAATATCGGTCCTAATGTTGACTCGACAGCGCCTTTACATTACATGTGGAATATGTAACGTAATTACAGTGATTGCTATTGGGTTTTGGCAGGCGTTGCTTGTTTTTCATCTCAAAATATTTTCTCCTGCTGATTCAGATGAGTTTTCTTTGACAATATTTAATATTTCAATGGAAATTGTGTTGTTGATGTTTCTTGGAATTCGGAGATTAATCGGTTGGTTTGTAAGTTATCGCTTAACCCTAACTTATGCTAGTTTTCGAAATACTTTTCTCACCCTAACATTTCTACTTTTTTTATCACCCGTAATCCTCAAAGGCCTCCCTACCCTCTTTCCACTCTCGGTTAATAGCTTTCTGTGGCCAATCCTTCAAATAGGAGTTCAGCTCGTCCCGCCATCTCCTTCAGATCCTGCCGCGACGTCGTCTAACGTTCTAATTTCTATTTAAGGATGTAAAAATATAAAAAAAAAATTATCTACGCGTCAAAATACTCCTCCGCATCGCTATCAACCGGCATTGTTCCCAGAAGACTGGCAGCATTGCCACGCTGTATGGCTTTAATCTGTTTAGTGTTTTAGTAGTTAGTGATAATAAGTAGGTTGTATATATATATTATGGAAATCTTACAATAAATTTATATTTTAATGCGATTTTATTTTACTTATTATCTACAGCATTTATGGCAACGACAGTAATTATTTATTCTCATAAGTACCTTTTTTACCTTTTGGTTTCAGTGTCACAGCCAAAGAATATAAATTGGGTTATATTACTGCGGAACACAATTTAGTTTATATTAATTTTATTTCCGCCTACTTTCTGCCAGTACCTCATAACCTATAGACCCTGCCCTTGTCGGTTCCAGCAGCCACTTCCTCTGAGATGTACAACAGGAACGCTCGCAGTGCAGTCGGTGCGCTGGACGGCCGCGGCTTGGTCGCCGTCATCAAACGCCAGGTGCCGCTCGCAGGCCAGCTCGACCACCAACTTGCTTGGGGCCAGGGATGGGGATGGGTTACCCTGCCCAATGGAGTTTGGAGCGGACGTGAGTATTTTGCTTTATCTAGCTCGTTCAGCCTCTGATGGCAGGTTTCACCCGAAAAAAACTACGTTAAAAGAATTATTGAATTGAATGTTTATTTTTATTTGTGAAGTGGATCGGAATACGGAGCGTATTCGTTATGAATATTGTTTCAAGTTGGTTTAACCTTCTGCAAACTTGATGATTACGATAGAGATCACTGTCGTGGTCCATGGGTGATTCTGGTCGTCGATAGGCGACGCAGGTCTCATTCCGTAGCTACGACTTAATTAATTCAGTTAATAGATCTATAAAAAATACACCCATATATCTGACGAAATTGTTACTATTTTTCAAGGTCTCACCTGGTCTCAAGAAGGTGAAGATTTCGCCCTCCACGCGATGCCGATCATGCACCACACCAACGTCTCCCAAGCCTGTTCCATGCTGGACGGTGTCACGGCATACGAGGCTTCAGCTTACGAACAAGCACTCGCTGAATATGACGACACAGGCACTTCCGATGACTGGGACTTCGGCGTCGACTGCGGTGACTTCATGATGTAAAACCTTTTTGGTAGACTCACCGACGACATATTTTCATAAAGACGCGATATTCCAAAAAAAAAGTTCCTCATTTAATTTATGGAATTTGGAGCGACATCTGGCTTCGAATTTTGAATTGTCTACTCTTTGACTCTTTTTTTTTAACTTGGAACAAAACCTTTGCCGTGAACATCGCGTCTAGTATGAAGAATGAATGTAAAATGTCGTTGAAGGGCACTCATGCAAAGTTTCCTTTGAGATGTGTATTTTGTAGATTTGATGTTATTTGCTGGTCATGTTTAACATATTATACTGTGCAATGGTCGCTTGAAATACTCGTAATATGCGCATTTGATGTCAGAGGTAAGGCTCAACCTCTGATATGGTTAGAAATGTTTGCTCAAGCGATGGTGCTGGCTATCCAATCTTTTAAAAAAAGAACTACTTGGATTCATTGATATATTTTTTGTTTAAAACGCATCTTTTGGGCTGCATAGCATGTCAAGTGTATTTTGGAAATCTTTGTGTTAGTGTCCTTTGTAAAGAAATTACGGTGAAGAGTGACATATAAAAAAATTACAATATTCATAAAGCCAAATTTATCTTGCGTTATTTACTAAATATATATAAAAATGTGCTGGTCACAAAAAACTTATGTTGTGCCAAAAATAAAGTTCATTTACATGAAATCTAAAGCCAAACCATCTTATGAATTTTGTAAAACAAAAATAAAGCAAGGAAAGTCGTACTTGTGACTACTGAATGTCTTTACCAAATCTTTCTGATGTTGTCGACAAAAATAATTATTATTGGGAATGCTTAATCAAAGACGAATAAAAAAATAAGACAGACTTTAAAAAATACTTAAATAAAAACGAAAAAGAGTCCATAAAGTTTTGTATTCTGAATTTGAATTGATTCGGCTGAAAAAATAAACAGGGTTTTATTTTACTTTTGTGTCTGATATATTATTGTGATAATATAATATATCGATATCATATCGTACAACAATCATTAAAGATATGTATATAACGACGTCATGATTGGGCATTCTTAATTCAAACTATGCATGTAATAAATAGATGTCCTCGTATGCTCTATAGGGGTATTGCATGTTGTCATAGAAAAAAAAAATGTGTTTAGCCATGAAATTCTATAGATTTTCAAATTTTCAAAGTTTGGCCTATTGATAAAGCCTAGGATGTTCAACGTAGGTTTAGCACAAAATCTCAACCTCTCAGAGCGATATTTATGTAGGTAAAATATTATTTATGTAACATTTGATACTGTCTTGTCTTTAATCTTTGATAAACTCTAACGTTGTTTGTTTTTCCATTTCTATTTTCTTATAAATTATGCATTTTGAAGTATTATTAATGCTGTTAACACATTTGGAGGTAACGCCTTTTTAACGTTTGGAGAGTAACAGAACAAGTTTTCGAATGTTTTACTTGACAACACAAACCAGGGTATACATTCTGCTTTTATTGACAACATTTTCATGTTCACTAAATGGAAAAGTCGCACAAATGAGAGTTACTTGAGAAATATATTTATTTGAAACATAGGATAGGTAAACAGTGCTTATTCCCTGATAACACCAATTACCAAGAGAAGTATATATTGAAATCGTAAAGTATTTTAGTGTTAAGTTGATGTTAGATTTAGTAAATGTGGTCGGTAGAGACATTACCTAACTGGACGAAATATAAAATGAAGTCTTTTAAAATAAAACATCCTTTTTAAAAGAACTTTGTACTCAAAATAAACGTTTTGGCGTATAGTCGGTATAGTTAGGTGTGTGGTAAATTAGTACAATTATTTAATGAAATATCTAGTCGCTATTAAATCTTCCGACCTACCCAAAGACTGCCTAACGTTATTGACCTAATACCTGTGTTGTTCATATGTGTAACCCTAGGCATGGTAAACGCGATTTAATGTCCTTCGCCCCGCGATGCTACATTGCAAGATTTCAGAACTGCCAACATGAGGTGACTTTTGAATTAGATGCATACAAATAAACCAGTAACTAAATTGATTTGATATTTACGTGATATTTGGCTCTATAACAATCGCACTTTGGCTTTATAGCAATCACAAAACAAATTATAGTTCTTACTGTATTTTACATAGCAAAACAATATTTTAATCGAGTTTTATTACTGAATTAACTTACCTAAAAATACTCTCAGTAAAGCCTTCACTAATAATATCGAGGTCAGGCTTTATCTAACTAGACACGACTGAAATCTGTGTTTTGCACAGTGACTTTCGTCTGTTTGACCTTTTTCGGAGAAAAGTGTGGCTACCGGCAAATATCATCACAATGTCGAGAACTCGAGACGCCTCGACACCATATGTGAGCTTTGGGAACTCGTAGAAGACCGCCGAGGTACGAGTTACGTATATCATATCTACAAGTTGTAAAATGGATTTAATTTATGATCTTGCAATGTAGCTATAGATGTCGTAGCAAAATTATTGTATTATACGAATGTAAATTAGAATAATATATTAGACGTTTATAAGATATAAAAATAGTGACCGCGATTTATTTTCCCGTTTATTTACAAATATATAAGCAAAGGAATAAAATTATTTGGCATTATGTATTGGTTTTATGTATTTTTTATTCTTTACTGCCAAATGAACAGATATAAGTATCTAATTGAAGAAACTTGTATGTTTTGTGTAATGCGTTTTTCTACCGACTGTTTTCATAATTGTTTTATATTATATATTTATTCCTAAAAGATTTTGCGGTTTAACGTGTTTGATGTTTATAAGTACCTCGTAACATAATGTACACCATTTTTGTTTTACACACACTAGAACTTACATTTTCGTTTAGTAAATATACAGAATTATTTGTAAAATTAATAAATATTAGTCAGCAATAAGACGTTTGCCCAGAAAACGTCTAGTAATGTAATTATGAGATATTTTTGTAAGGGAAGCTTGCATGTTTGATTTGATGTGAAATCCTATCGTGTTCCTTTATTACGTAACACTATGTGTAGTATTAAAGCACATTTCAGAGCGCTTGGTACACTGAAATTTATTTTAAAATTTGTCTGCACACGTAATGTTTTTGAGCATTGTCCATGAACGCCCATATTTTTGTTATAATCCAAAGTGTCTTATTAATTTTAAAGCCATGCTATACTACTTATGATATGATAAGAACTAATAAGTTTCAGCTTTTCATCTCATGAAAATTGTACTTATGTCAATTGCGCGGACGGAGGTAGTCAATTTCAGGAAGCAACCTAGGAAGGGTTGTTATATATTGTATGTAACCTTCAAACAGTTACCCTTTAACTGAACGTGAAATGGAGAAGGAAGATAAATAAATACGAGTATCCAAGGCCATGTCATGAAGCGATTTAATTTCACTCAAAATACGTTATTTGTGCAGACAAATACCAATATTATTTCAACATCACTGGTATTATCAACATCTGAAGAATTTTAGGAGATAAAATACGAGTAGTATTACACGTCTTTCCCTCAAATAATAGGTACAATATGATTAACATTAACGATCAGAGAAGTTGGAGCTGACCGCAGTGTGACAGAAATAGTAATGTATCAAATATGTAGCGGATAGCTAAACGTTACTTGCCAAGAGGGAGAAAAACAGAATATCAAGAAAATATCAACGTTAAAGTGTCAAACAGGGAAGATATTGGGAGACCCAATGATATATTAAAGTTCTATATACGATTGCGCGACCTCGTGTAACTCTTTGCCGACAGATTAATTGTAAACGAATGTATATCTTTCCAAAAACTTTTGATAAACTAGCAACAGAATTTGAAGAGTTATGTCGCATTTTGTATCTGGAGCATTGATGATCTGAAGCTACCATTTTACTCCTTATCCGAACAATAGAATGGTAAGTTGAATTTTAAGTTCTTGGAAAGATTGGCCATTCTGTAATGGTGCTAAAAGATCCCAGGATTTGTCACTTGTGGAGACTCATTCCTTCATTCCTTTCATCCCACTTCAAATAGGGATCTTGTGTCAGTAGCTACGTAGTACCATTCGTCCTAAAATTACAGCGATAATACCAGTGATGTGCCACCAAAACTAAACACAGTAGAGGATGGCGGTACACCGCTAAGAAACAGACAAATAAAACGTTTAGAAGTGCGTAGTTAGATCGACGTCGTGTGTTGTATGACCCGTATGAATAGTGATGTTCACTCACAGATTATGAATGTTTGTATGTAATTTTTTTAAATAAATGCCGTCAGGTGATTATTGTGTTTCATTTTTAAGCCTTAAGTAAGTCCATCTCGAAAATAATCTTACATTTTTGAAAATAAACATGCGCGCGTTTTCTTTTAGTTTCGCTGATATGCGCGCGCACGATCTTTTCATACTTACATTTTTTACATATTTGCATAGACATATGAGCCGCATATCCCCAATTTGGATCTCCTTGCTGAGATACTATCTTTTGCAATGCAGCTCACGACCCTCTAGATTGTTTTGTGAGTCATGGAATAATTTTGACATATGTAGGAACGAAGTATGGTGATCCTTTGAGAAGGGAAGATCCTCTGATTAGACCATGTGGCATTTTCTACAGATCGAAGTCAAATACTTGATATATAATCTTTCATAGATCAATATTGGATTGCAATTGCTGCTTGGTTCCGATAGATGGCGCTAGAGTAGTTTTTGCCATGTAACTCGTAGTCGCTAGAGGCATAAAAATAATGATGTTTAAAATTGTGAATATTAATTATTTCACCAAAGAAGCTTTAAAACCGAAGTTTATGGACAGAAACAGAGCAATTTAAAATCATAACTCCAAAAAAGGCGTAAGTAAAAGCAAGTAACATAACTACATTCATAAAATAAAACATAAAAATATTATTCCGTTTCGTTTCTTCGAAATGGACGAACTGGACGAATGTAAGGAGATCGTTATCTTCATATCCGGTTGTCTTATTTACACCATTAGCTTTTACATGGTGTACGCTGTGATTTATTATCAAGTGATCAAGTGAAGTCTGGGTCTGAAGACAAATACAAAATAAAACAACAACTGTTTATCCAATTTATCTGTCTTATAAGAAAAATGTAGTAAGTACTTAGTGTGTATGATGAACAGTTTCTATTTACTTTTTTGTGATTCAATACAATACCATATAAAGCTACATTATTGAACATCCGAAAATAATTAAATACATTAGGTCCAAAGGAGTTTTGTTTCTTTTTTAAGTATAATTTGAGTGCCTCGTGATGGTAAGTGGCGGTTACTGCTGAACATAGACCACGCTAGCTCAAACGATTTATATTCAGTGCCGTATTAAACAAGCGCGGGGCCCGTAGCAAATTCTATCGGGGGCCCTTGATCTGCTATGCCTGTGCCTTTACCGTATGTAGTTCTGTGTTATATTTTCTTAATAAGTTTCAGCCAAAAAATTACACTGAGGCGGAGGTGGGTGTGTTTGGCCCCATTTTGCGCAGGGCCCGTAGCAATTGCTACACTTGCTACGTGGTTAATCCGGCACTGTTTATATTATATTGTACTTTATATATCTTGTAGTCACTCTCGTTAGGTAAAAGAAGTCCGGACAACAACCCACAAAACCACTTCAGGATTTACAAGATCAACCATTAAAATAAACATGCCCAATACATAACACCAAAACCTTATCATATAATTTCATCGATACTTTTTACAACATATGTTTCTCGTCGTTATTCCTGTTCCAGCTGATTGGCTTTAAAGCAATTCCAAGCAGGCATTTGCCAGTATTAACCCCATATAATTACACTGACACCGACAGGTTAATGCCCCCTGTGACTTATGATAACGCTTTCACTGAATTCGGCTGCGGGCTTGCGAATTTCTTCAACGATGGTTATGCCATTTAAGTATAAAATTTCATTTCGTCCCGCAAAACTTTTACTGGTACGTATTAAAAAACATTTTCCTTTGCCTCAAACGTAAACAATTATTTGTATATCGGCGGCGAAATACAAACTCTTTTTTACTGACAGATATCAGTGACAGACAAAAATATTCTCTATGGTTCTATGAAAACAGTTGAAAAAGTTATGATAGCGGCAAATGTATTGTTGTCGGTTCACAGGGCGTGTAGGTGCAGCCAGTCGATTACTCAGCGTGTAGTCATGCAGGCTGCTCGCTCCCCGTCCCCGCCATCTCTTGCTAATTTGCCTCGGTGCTTCATAACAGCTGAGTCGCTTGGCGACCGCTGACTCGTTTGATCGGTATTGCGATTAAACAGTTATTGTAACTTAGAACGCGCTGATTAATTTAAAAAATACACAATCTCATACGTATTCCAATTTCAAAATCAGCGGGAAAACTCAACTTAAATTGACATAACAATTTTGTCATTTTTGTGTCAAATTTTGTGAATGGTGTTTGATAATGAACAATAATAAAATCGCGTGTAATATTTTGTAATATTTTTATAACTATTCAATAAGTTGACACATCGAACTGTTTAAATTTTAGTAGTCTTCCAGTTTATTTGTTATTTAGTGTGCCACCAAAATTTGAAAATGGAGAAAAACGGTGGTTCAAGACTTTTGCAGATGCAAGTAAGTAATATTATCGTATTAAATTTTCATAATTTCTGAATAATTCAACTAATAAAAGTTTGCGAACTTAAAAATAGTTTGTGTCTGTAATTCAACCAGTATTTAACCGAATTTAAACAACTTTACTACATTTACATATTTATTTCGTAGGGTTTATGATACGGTTTCAATATTTGTGATATTATCGAAAATACATAGCATTACTTTATTGCAAATAACTGTGACTGACTAATCATTTAATTATTGTTATTTTCCTCTCATAATGTTATATAAACATAGGAAAATAATACAGCTATATACAACACACCAGGAAAAACTATAATTAAAAATGAAACAAACATAACATAAAGAAATGTATTCCATTGATACCAATAATATTATTGGTACTGATATCAGTATACGATTAATATTAATGCGCCCATACCTTTTGAAAAAGTCGTTAGTTCTGACGATCTCATAAATAAAACAGACCAATAGCGTTGCGGCGCGGGCGCTCAGTGAATCAACAAGCAACGTTTTTTTTATCATTATAGACTAAAACAAAATCTTCAGTAGGTTAAGATATAGGCATGAATAAATTAGTTAAAAAAGACGTAACTTTAACTTCATTAAAGAACAAATAAATATCGTTTTTAGCAATTACATAAAGATGGTATATCGAAAGTGGTAAGGTGGTTTTCTGGTCTTAAAAGAATTTAAGTTTATCCTTGACTGACAAGGCTCTAACTTAATGATGACATAATATATGTGTTCAGTTAATAATATTAATTTCCGAATCTATTGAGGTGTAACCGGAGACTGTATAAGTTAGGTTCGTATGAAAAATAAAAATCTTTAAATCTTTCATCGAGAACAGTTTTGGCAATGTTTTTATCAAACTTTTTAACTTAGTTGATGTTCTTAAATGAAAATGCCATTGAGTTTTCTTCTCTTTTTCACATTAAACAACGCCTTTCTCGCATATCCACAACACGGTATTAAACAATTATTATTGTAATTATGATTTTAAAAAGTTTTTCTCCTTAAGACTTACAATTCAATGCAAAATTTAACCTACTTTGTTTTATACTTCATAAAATTGTAAAAATCAAATTACACTAGCTTCCACGAGTCGGGCTCGACCTAGTGTGGATGCCACAGGTAACTCTTTTTGTTCCTGAAAGATACAGAAAATAGCTGCTTTTTATTTTAAGACTAGTTTTAAGAAACGAGAATTATGTTAAATACATTTATTCTTATTCTTACTATTTGAACTGTGCTAGTCTTGACATTTTTTAAGTAGCGGTCTGTCTGAGCTACGTAAAATAAATATCTATTATATTACTATGAATTAATAACAAATCAATTAAAATGTATTAATTACACCGTAGTTTCCTTCTGTTATCATCTGTGGCATACCGTCGAGTTCGGCGAACGCGGCCGGGATGCGAACCTTGACCTCGACGGTGACGATATTATTACACTCAGCGACTGGAACAGAATACAAATGTTCCGTCTTAAAATTTTGTACTCGATGTACTTACTCGATGTACTTATTCTGTGTACTTAAATGACGTCAATGTACGTTGTATAGGGATAATAGCTCTTCTGTTTTACGAACAAATATTATTAGCTTATATGGCTTCGGTTTTATTGGCTTAGAATATCGCCGTAAATGGCATCTGTGAATAAGACTTTATTTCCTGCTACTATTGTATCATTAAATATTTGTATGATCTACAGATAGTTGATCCGGGTTTGGGTATATGTCCATGTGAATATATGTGTTTGTAAACGCACTCACGATACAGGAATTATATTTAGTGTGGGGCAAAGATTAAATATATATATATATATATTTCTTTATGGCGATTCCAACTAAATATATAAGAATTTCGAAATTTTAAAGTCTAAAATGTTAATTGAAGCAAGTTGCGTATGTTTTAATGTGTAGTTTAACATAATTAATCTTCTACCTATTTTTTCACTAACCTGCACAATCCCTTTAGTTGGCTAAGATAAATAAACTTCTAACTAAACCATTCATTCTTAGTTTATAGTCTTCTTAGTGACTTTATAATCTTAGCGAGTCAATACTTTAATCTGAATAACATATACACAATTGACATTAAATTAAATTACGTTTATAATTAAAATTGTCTTATAATCGTATTAACATATACCTAATCCTACTTAATATTATAAATGTGACAGTTTGTGAGGATGGATGGATGGATATTTGTTACTCAATCACGCCAAAACGGCTGAACGGATCTGGATGAAAATTGGCACAGAGGTAGATTATAGCCTGGAATAGCATATAGGTTACTTTTTACCCCGGAAAAATAAACGGGTTACTAAACCACGCGGGCGAAGCCGCGAGCGGAAGCTATCAAAACATAAACGAGCATAAAGAAAATCCTTTTGTCAGGGTACATCGTAAATCTAATGAGAGTAGGTATTTAAGTTGGTAAATAATAAATACAGTTCAGTTTTACCAGAAACACACCTAAATACATATTGACATAGATATATGCAATTGACACGTACATGATATATAACATAACATACATAACATAACATAGCATCACGCCTCTATTCCCCGAAGGGTTAGGCAGAGGTTTACTATTGTACACCCACATTTCGCTGATGCTGTTATTGCGTCCCATGTAATAGGGGGCGAGCCTATTGCCATCTACCAGGCACAGATACAGACTCCGTGCTACTGAGAATTTCCATACAGAAAAACCCAATAACATTGCCCGACCCGGCAATCGAACCCAGTACCTCACGCTTAGCAGTCGCGCTTGCCACCACTAAACCAATGAGGCTGTCATATATAACAGTATACATAATAATGGACTCGTCTGTCTTTGAAGACACCGGTCCAATGGTTTACCATCTACACGTCAGGTTATCAGAAGGTCATCATTTAGAATCGAGCTGTTTAACTGTTCAGGCGAATTTATGCATACAACTTAGGTCAAGAGGCTGATACTAGATATAGGGTATGAAATGAAATTGTTTATTTTGTAATTAGGATTTTTCAATCACTTTTACACGTCTTTTATTATAACTAGATGGAATCGACCTTTCGTATGACTATCCCTTTGAAGAAATGCCGAAACAAACTCAAGACTCAAGGTCTGTTTTAAAGGTGTAGTCCGCTTTATTGTCTAGCTGCGACTGAGAATTTCCATACAAATAAACCCAATAATATTTTGCGAGACCCGGGAATCAAACCCACGACCTCACGCTCAGCAGTCGGCTGCGACTACTAGACAAATGTGGCAATCAACCTCAATAGAGTTATAAATAAAAGAAGCTCGTTCCCCAAGGTATCTTCAGAATACCTGTATGTATACATATTTATTATACAAATGCAATATGTATAATGTGAGGTGTGCCTCCTAACCTGTCGTACCGCATTCCCAACGCTAACACTTCTCACGTTCCCGTCTTGGTCGGTGGTCTTATAAGACTGGATGTAACAACAACTATATAAGTAAAAGTAGCTTCAGCACGCGACTTCGTCCGCGTGATCTACATATACTCGTATAATTTATAGCCTATAGCACTCGGGGATAATGTAACTGTCTATCGGTGAAGTAGCGATATTCAAAAGCGAGTTTTAGAGAAAATAATGATTGAAATCTTGTCTAATATCATACATAGTATCAGTGGATACATAAAGATACATAGTAATTTAAATTTTATGATTTTAAACAATATCTTTCCAAAAATAAGCGTTTGAATTTCGCAACGTGTATACATATTTTTGATGCTGACTGTACATACAAACAAATTTTACACCGTTATAATATTTGTATAGATGACTCAATAACCGCAAGATTACTTTTTTATTAGTTAATTTTTAAAACTTGAGACCTCGGCGTCGTTTTTTGTCACTAAACGCGATGATAAACAAAAAATCGTGATTTTTTTTTAACAGCTACACACACGCACATTACACTTCCAAGCCTTTATATTATCTATGAAACAATATTTTTCACAATCCGTCCCTCGTGGTTGGCTTCCGCGTGGTCTCCTTAGACTTGCCGAAGCCCACCATTAGGTTCTGAAGTTGGCCGTGGTGAGTTAAAGTATCCCGTAAGAGGCCGGCACAACCCTCCCGGTCTACCCCAAGCGTAGAATAGTCCATAAAGATTCTAACCACGTAAATTAAAAAAAGAAGATGTGTTCAATCGTCTCTATCCCTTTTGTTTTACATTTTTCATCAAATACTTATACTTATTTCAATACACGGTTGGCGTAGTGGTTGAGCGATCGACTGCTGCGCTACGTGTCACGGGTTCTATCCCCGAACGTAAAAAATGTGTGTACGAACTACAGATAGTTGTTTCGGTCTGGGTGTATGTCCATGTGAATATTTGTGTTTGTAAACGCACCCACAATACAGGATTGGTTCCTAGTGTGGGGCAAAGTTTAAAAATCTATACATCGATTCTACTAATTAAACTGCAATCGAAACCTGTAATTCCCATTCACCCATTAGGACCATTACATAACTGTCCTAGTTCAACCGTTCGATAGTCCACAAAGGTGTCGAGACAGCCATTAGGCATACAAACAAAGCTTCGACCTGATGCCCTAGTTGTTGTTTTATTGATAAATGTATCCACTGCCTAATGGATTGGTTCTTATGCATAATGCCGTAATACGAACACAACAATGAATTGACTGTTTAATACAATTTACGGCTTCTTTGTTATCGTAATCTATATATGTATTGGAAAAATAACGTATAGATGTGACTAGAATATTCGAAAGATTCATGAAAACATTTCTACCATGAAGGGTTTTTAAAATATATCGTGTTTTCCTTATTATTTATAACTAATTTCCACTCGCTGCTTAGCCCGCATTGATTATGAACCTATTTTTTCGGGTCACACGTAACGCCACCTAGCGTCCTAAAGCAATTGTAAGCAATTGTGTCGAAAGTTATTGTTCTTTCCCCCGGGAATAGTACTTTTTCTGGATGAAAGGTACCTACCATGTTAAAGTATTAAAAATTATTTAACGACATGCACAACTTCCGCTTCTCTATTCCATCCATTCTCCAATCATTCCATTCCGTTCCGTTCAATTATCAACTCATGGTCGACTCGAAGAAAACGTGTGCGAACAAAAAACCTGGTTTTCAACAAATAAACAATTGAAACTAATATTGTGGGTGTGTGGAAGTGTAGTTCTGTGTGCAAGATCAACCAAGAGTCATGGGACGTCCCGAAGCCATTCGCAGGCTAGAAAGAGAGCGAAACGCGTGAGTACCTACACGCCACCATCCATTTTCCTAGTTGTGAATTGTTTCCATATTCGTACATTGTAGCAGGTTATCCTGGGGTTACAGCCCTCATCGAAGGGTAAATTGCGTATAAAGCAATTTACTACAACATACCATATGTCTTTTTCTGTACCCCTGACAACGTATATGCAAAAATTTATGATGATCGGTTTAGGCGTGAAACGGTAACAAACTTACTTTCATATTCATAATATTAGTTAGGATGATACTCGCTATACATTGGTACCATTAATTGCATTTGCATTGAAAGCTTGGATCAATACAAATGTAATTAATTCGTTATGGTTAATTATATAACACAATTCTGTTAGTTACTGTCCTATCGCCACTGTTAATTACTGAAATCCACCACGTATTTCTAAAATGGTATGAAAATAATAAATCTAATAATAAATTCAGCCCTTTACTGTTCCACTGCTGGGCAAGGGGCTCTTCTCAGATTGAGAAGGGTTAGGCCTTAGTCCACCACGCTCGCCTGGTGCGGATTGGCGAACTACACACACCATCAAGAACTTTATGGAGCCCTCTCAGGCGTGCAGGTTTCCTCACAATGTTACCCTTCACCGTTAACGCAAATGATAATCAAATTCTGATCCGCACATGATTCTGAAAATTCAGAGGTGCGGGCTAGGTTTGAAGTCGGACCTTCTTGCATGGAAGGCAAGCGTTCAACCTCTAGGCTATCACTGCTTTTTTTTTCTAATATTAATCTAATAGTACGAATAAATCGTCACTTTTGAAGTTCAATAAGGCATGGCGACGATTACTGTCTACTAACAAATTAGTATTAAATAGATTGAAAAAAGGAAGAAATTCAATTTTATGGCGATTTCTTTCCTGAAAAGAGTGAAAATTTCGCTCAGTTACTTTTAATATAACATTACTTAAGAAAGTATTGGTAAGGTACGAAAATAATCAATCAACACTGCCTCATTGGTCTAGTAGTCACAAGCGCGGCTGCTGAGCGTGAAGTCCTGTTTTCGATTCCCGGATCGAGCAGTGTTGTTAGTATTTTCTGTATGGAAATTCTCAGTAACAGTAGATGGGAATGGTTCAGTAGTGGAAAGAATAGCCAGTCACCAATTCTGGTATCGAGGCTGACTGCCCAAGACGACCTCATATATCGTCACACAAGGAGGTTCTTTACGAGTACCCCAAGCAGTCAGCCTATGGCGCTTGTAGGTACCTACCTACTTAGATAACGTAACTTAGGGAGGCTATTTTATATTCCACTAATTTCCGCCCGCAGCTTCACCCGCGTGGTTTACGAACCCGTATATCTTTCCGGGATACAAAGTAGTCCATACGCTATTCCAGACTATAATCTATCTCTGTGCCAAATTTCATCCAGATCCGTTCAGCCGTTCTGCCGCGAAAGAGTAACAAAGATCCATCCATCCATCCATACAAACTTTCACATTTATAATACTAGCTTCTGCTTACGGCTCCGCCCGCGTTTTACCGGGATAAAATGTAGCCTATGTGCTATTCCAGACTATAATCTATCTCTGTGACAAATTTCATCCAGATCCGTTCAGCCGTTCTGCCGCGAAAGAGTAACAAAGATCCATCCATCCATCCATTCATCCATCCTCACAAACTTTCACATTTATAATATTAAGTAGGATAGGATTAGTATCCAGCACCGAGTACGTATGGGTTTTAACGTCTCTAAACTATAAACTTTAAATGCCTGTTAGAACACAATTTAAACTCTAGGTAAATATAGGTAATGGTTATAAAACATCACATTATTAAAGCCTTAACTACTATAACTATTCAGTACCTACACGACCTATTTAACGTGTTTATCGCACTTTCAATAGTTAACAGTAACTGTGACCAAGTTAAATATAATTTACTTGCAAATGCGACGTGCAAGTGTTTAAGGTTTACTTGGATTGTTAAACTCCATTAGCTTTGGCTGGGCGCCAGTTGGGCCTGGAATTTAAGCTTTGGATTGCAATGAAATTCAAAGTGGCATTTTAGGTTTGCAGTTTATCTTTTTCTAGTTTTAAAATTTGAATGTGTATTATATATTGGTCATTGAAAGCCTCCACGCGTGAATACGAGTGATGAAATTTCGTCGTGGACAAAAATGGTCGTGCCGAGTTTACCTTATGATTCTTTATGATTCATATGATTCTTAATAGGTCTGATACAAGACTAAGAAACTTGGCTATCTCTATATGTGTTTAGATCGAATAACTATTAATGTGATTCCTCGTATTGCCTTCTAATCCATAGTGTCATAATATATTCATATTGTTTGAAGGACACTTCCTAGATATTTTTAACTGAAAATGATCTCTCTATTTAATATCGATCGCGGAAATCAGTTTCCAAAAAGTGGAGCAGCTGCTAATTGCAGCTTCTTGAAGTGGTGTAGTGTTCTTAACAAAAGTACAACCAATCTTACATGATAAAGGAAAGGATAAGAAAGATAATACTTCGTTTTAAAAAGGGAAAATAATATCACAGCCGGATTAATAGCTAAGTAACGTTTCGTGATATCTCTAAAAATCGGGACATCTCTAGCGTTCCCTAGTAATCCATTATTTCGTGAGCCACTCGCACGCCTATAATCCTTACTTTGTTGGCTTTATTAAAGTCTTATCAATGAAAAAGGAAACTGTCTAAGTCACCATGGTGATCGACTATAGAGCTAGGTGATGCGGGTTTGATTTCCGCACGGAACAAATTTTGTATTCCCTACAGTATAGATAGTTGTTCCAAGTCAGCTTCAAAAATATGCGCTTAATGAAATTCATAAGCGATTTTTAGAAGAAATAATGATTGAAATCTTGACCAATTTTACACATAAAGTATCTGCGGATACATAAAAATACATAGTCATTTAAAGTTTTATGATTTTAACCAATACTTTACCAAGAATAAGCGTTTGAATTTCGCTACGTGTATACTTATTTTTTATGCTGGCTGTACACTAAGAAAAGACGAATAAAGAAATCTTTATCGTCATTTCAAAGCGAAAGCATAAATAGCTTAATTGTTAAGGATGATAATCTTATCCGACTTAAGCAACAGATTAAGCTACGAAACTAGGTTATGCACACGCATAGATCAATATCCGAGCCAACATTGGTTAATGTTTACATTTTGTGAAATCTTAAACTGAAGTGTATCATAAAATGTGTGAAATTTAAAAAGCGAGGCTTAAGCATGTTAGGCGACAGTTTGCAAATAGCTTATGTAAATATTTACTGCTAGTCTATCTTGATATATTGACGCCTTTTTAATCCAAAGTCAAGTGGAAGACAACACCACTTATTGGAGATTACTTGGTTTCTGGATTGTACAAAATTCGGTTAGAGAAGTTTGAAAGCTTTGTTTGTTTTTGAAAGCGTTGAATTTGCTCCAGACTGTCATTATCACCTGTATCCTGGCTACGTTTACACACACCCAGACACGCTATAACTATCTGTAGATCATACAAATATTTGTTCCATGCGGGAATCGAACCCGCTACACGTAGCGCAGCACAACATTCCGGCATCCGTGCCGTCAATGTACGATAACATAGCATCACGCCTATATTCCCCGAAAGGTTAGGCAGAGGTGTACTAGTACATCCACATTTTGCCGCTGCCGTTATTTAGGGGACTTATAATATATTACATGGGAATGTAATAGAGAGCGAGCTTATTGCCATCTACCGGACACAGTTTCAGACTCCGTGGAACTGTGCCCAGCTCCGTGGATCCTATTGAGAATTTCCCATTGGAAAATCCATGAATACTTTACCCAGGACCTCGCGATCCTTATCAGTTCTGCAGTCGCGCTTAGTAATTAATTCTACTGCAAAACGACTAGTTTTGCTACTATTTCATAACTAAACGTAATTGTTGTCGTAAATTAGAGACAGGTCTTGATTGCGGGCCATTACCGCATGTTATTCTACTTGTTGCTGGTCTATGACCACCCGGAGGGCTGCAGTTAAACGGTTCAGCTTTCTAACTTTTCAATAGCAATATCTTCTACCGATTTATAATGTGTTAGAAAGGAAGGTGGCAAATAATGAGGAATAGAATTTGTTTAATACTTTTGTTAGCGGTAAAGGTCGATCGTGAGGAAACCTATACACCAGTCTCAAATCGAATTTGTCAAAAGAAATTTATACTAGGGGTCTAGTGTAAATTTCTTTTGACTAATTCGATGTAGTAAATCGAATTTGTCAAAATAAACTTACACTAGGGCCTCAGTACCCCTAGTGTAAGTTTCTTTTGATAAATCGAACGCGTTCGGCGCTCCGATTGGTGGAGAGCACAAAACGGACCAATCGGAGCTCCAAACGCGTTCGATGCATTAAATCGAATTTGTCAAAAGAAACTTACACAAGGGGTACTGAGAGGGATCCATAAAGTTTTCAATGTGTGTGTAGTCCGGCTACCCGCTCCATTCCAGCGTATCGGACTTGCGGTTAACCTAACCCTTCTTTTTGTGTGAAGAGGCCTGTGCCTGTGTGGAAAGTTATGCGCTATATAATTACTGTTACTGTAAGCCTAGATCATCTCACTGCAAGGCAAAGACACCCCCCTATAATTTCTAGAACTTTTGGTCTAAAGTCAATGTGGGCAATTCATTATTTAATGTTTTAAAGCTCGTCCAGTTGTCGGAAACACTATATAAAAATACATAATGCAAAAAAGCATCGTTTATCACATAACCTTACGCATGATTCATTTGCCACATCAACCAGCTTTGTTATCGCAATACAACAAATCGATCGCCACAAAAAATTGCGTGCCGCAAACAAAATCCATTCAAAAGCCAGTTCATTTGTCCCAATTACTTAAATTTAGTGCCTGGGCGGTCCCTATTGATTGATACATAGATAGCCTATAGACCTATCTGCAACAGCCAACGGTTGACGTCATAGCATGCTGTCGCCGTATGTGGTCTGGATGAAAATAAACTTGAAGGACAATGTCCAAGAAACCACATCCTTGCGCGTCTTGTTTGCGGGAGCTTTATGAAAGTGGTTAGTAATTGAGCGATGGATGTGGTTCATTGACGTTAACCCGCTATTAGATGGATGCAGGGTTCGAATATTCACACGCGTAATGCCTAGCCTTGAATGCAAGTGTCAAGCGTGTGATCACGAATGTGCTTTACAATTGAAAAAAGAACAAATAGCTGCTATTGCACATGGTTCGAAAGAAAAAGTATTAAACATTTGAGTTGCCTTATTTTATTTATTTATTTACTGTGAAATTTAGCACAGACCACATCATATTCCTAGTTTTCATAAAATTTGGGCAAACACAATTTCTTGAATGCAGTGTATGCCCAATTTGGCGATTGGCACAATGAATTTTTATTTCTTCTGTTGTAAGAAGAAATTGAAGCTGCAGTGCCAATCGCTTAAATTCCATATTCGCACAGATTTGTCTGTTACATAAAGTTATTTGTTTGTTGTATTTGAAACTTGAACCGTTGAAAAGTAGCGCCAAAGATGTGCGATATATATATATCTAGTCTATAGTATTTTTTTACGATGAACTTCTGAAACGCCCCTAATCTCCTCTTCCACATCTAAACCCAATTTACCTTCATACATATATCAAGTTTTCATATATCACTGTCCTCTAAATAAACAGACCTTTACGATGTCCTATTTCAAATTGGCGATACCAAAAACGTAGTCCCGCATCCAAAAATGTTCACGGTCGTTTTATAAATACTGCTGTGGGTGTAATATAAATACCAAGATCGGATACCGATACCAGATACCAGTTACCAGATTTGCGATCGTCCCACACGGTTTTGAGACAACTTGACTCTCTGTTTCTGCCTTATTTGTGTATGTCATTGTCTTAATACTATTTTCGTGTGCATAAGACTTAAGTTAGCTTTTATATAGGTGGTTATAATATAGTAAGTGGGTTTAAGGTAGGGTTGCTAACCGTCCTGTTTTCCCAGGACATGTCCAATAGTTATTCATCCATAGTTATTAAGTAGCGTTCTGGGTTTTTTGAACAGTCCTCGTAAAGTCCTGTGTTTTATTATTCGCGCGCCACTACTGCCTTGAACCTTACGTTTAATCATCGGCGTTATTTTATAATTTAACCCTTCATTTCATTTCTTATATTATATAATTTAATTGAAGATAATTATATAAAACATTGTAGGTAATTGCTATTCATTTACACTGTTTTCTTATACTTTTCTTATATTGCGTTCTATTTTTAAAACGAAATGTCCTGGCATTTCCACGTTCAAATCCTGGTTTTCAGAATTTGGGAATGGCAACCCTAGTTTAAGGTGACTTGTGACGTTTCTTTATAGTAGTTTCTTTCAAGCGAAGAGCCCTAATACCAGCATTTTTCTGTGATTAAGGGATAAGTGATAATTTTATACGAAAATATTCAATTAAATGTAAGCACTGTTTTAGCTTCCAGGCGATCCCTTAACGAGATAATAATCTTCAAATTGTATCTTCTGTTTTAATTATAGAACCTAATGACTTCAGTGGCACACTTAAAATTAATTACCATACTTATTAACATTATTTGACTTGCGTATCACTCTATTGCATTTGTTTTAAACTATTCCCTTAATTTAAATATAGACTTAATTATCCCATACAATTAACATTCGAGTCGCCAGCTACAACCCAAAGTATGTATTCACTTACTAATTCCCCGTAGTTTAGTTGTTCTTTGTTGCTGGGCAATATGCTGGCCTGACTAATTGAAGAATGTATACTATCATAATGGACACTTGACTCAATAGAACAGAGGTGGCTATGAGCTGCTTCGATGTTGCATATTTTAGGATATAAATACTTAGAGATAGACTTTGTGTTCAATCACACGATTTTATTTTTACTGAGCCCTCCAAAACTCTACTCTAAAACTTTTTACTTTTTTACGATTGATAGGTCGACGTTTATGATGTTACGTATGAAGTTTGCATAGGTCGCCATTTTGAAAAAAGAACTTAAGTAAATCAGCCTGTCTCCATATTCAAATCTTCCAGCCCCATTTTTGTTTTCTTTTCATATTAGACATGTATTTCGTGCAGGGTAATCCACTATATAAAAGCCAATATGATAAAGCCTACAATAACGCACATACTATAGAGTATGTGCGTTATTGTAGGCTTTATCAATTATTATTAAAATTCACAACTGTAGCTCCAGCAACTTGGCCTTGACGTAAATATGTCAGTCAGTTAACCAGCCTTTTAATTTAATGTTAATGTTTCTACGATAGAAGATTTTAATATTCCTAATTATTCCCTACAGATAAATATTCTGATCGCGGTCTATTCTGCTAAGTTTCTGCAACCTGCGGATACTTTCCTTAATGCTTGTGCCTTGGAACTAATAAAAATATAATGCAGATTTGTTTGGCATAAACTTGAATGTTTCGGGTTCAAGTTACATGTTAGTTATCTATATATTAATACGTGAAGAAAAAACTTTGTGCCCCTTTTTAAGCATATTGCGCGCACGGAGTAATGTGAGATTTGGTATAGTTAAAGTTTATAAGGAGAAGGAGTGTAGAAAGATTAAATTATATACCATGTATGTATAATAATGTGTTACAAATATATTAAATTAAATTAAATAGAACATGAATTGTTAATTTGCCAATGTCAAACACATCAATATGTCATACACGCCCGCAGTTAAAGGAATAGAAGAAAAAATGTATTGATTGAGGTTACATTCTTTGAGAAAAAAAAAACCTCAATAACATTCAAACTTATAAATTAATGAATTATGGTCGATATTCGACCACTGGGCGACCACTAGTCTATGTAATTAAGGTATTATACCCCAGAAGAAGTCATAGGAATACGATTTCTATGCAAATGGGAGAAGGTAAACTTCCACTACTTAGATATAATTATAATAAATATTCTTAATTATTCCATACAATTAATAGTCAATTAGCGGACTATTCTGTGAATATCCTTACATATTTATATAATGTGTAGTGCGTCAATCTGTTCCGTCAGGACCAACAGGCTCTTCTGACTAATTGATTAATGTAAATTGCAAGTTAATTACCTCGATAGAACAGTAATTGCAGTGAGCAGCACTCATGTTACCTTTTTTGAATTTTTAGATCATTGTAACAGATTTTTAAATGATATACAAGAAAAAATTTAATTCAACCCATTACTGTCCCACTCCTGGGCAAGGGTTACTTTTCAGAATGCAGAAGGGTTAGGCCTTAGGCTACCCGGCCTGGTGCGGGTTAGCGGAGTACGCCCACCATCGGGAAATTTATGGAGCCCTCTCAGGTCTGCAGATTTCCTCACGATGTTTTCCTTCACCGTAAACGCAAGCCTGGCGCTTGGACGCTTGCCTTCCATTAGTTCAAACCCAGTCCGCACCATTGACTTTTCGGAATCATTCGCGGATTATACAAGAAAACTGATCCTAAATTACAACCAAGATACCCAAACTTATTAGGTAACTAAGTGTCTGTATAGATCTTCATCGCGACTTAGGCCTGACTCTGCTTCAAACTTATATTGTACACCTAAAACAATAAAACAAATAAATAAGTTACACATTTATAATTCGATTATCAAACATTGCACGTTCCAAGCATTCTCCTTTAAACACTTCTTTGTTCATTATCATTCCTTAAATGTCTAAACAATGACAACTCCATCACTACGTGTGTTCTATCTTGAGAGAACGTTGCTCCTATGCGCGCGCGCAATATAATCATACGCGATGGAGTGGCGCACAACATGATTAGTGACGCTATTAATAGGAAGTGCTTGCTCCTTGTTATGCTATTAATTTGTCTGTATACTGAGTTGGGTATGTGTTTAAAGTGAGATTGTTGTTGTATAGTGTTTACAGTCGGGTTGCATTCCAACTGCAAGTTAACTACTATCATGCAGTCGGCAAACAGGTCCATTATCTTCCGAGTCCACATTTCCGAGTTACTTGTTCGATATTTTGCTCTGATAAGACTAGGGGAACAGATAGAATAGGGTGTCAGTAGTCTGAAACACTTCCCCCCTTTCAAAAGTTGCATATACCAAGATTATACCTAAAAAAATTAAGGTTAAAGAGACATTATTTATGACAAAGCTTTCATTAACCCGTCAAGTAATGCAAATAGATACAATAGAACATCTTTTGTTTGTTGTTGGTGGTCACCGCGTGTGTCTTAATGAGTTAAGACAAAGCCGACACGTCGGCGCCTGGCGGCCACTTTGCGACACTGGACGGTTATGTAAGAAAGAGGATATTAATTGCACTTTCAATCTGTGAAAATCTGTTATCAGGTTCAACAGAATATATAGGAAGTTGATTGTCTGCTCTATTTAAAGTTAAACAGTTCTACAAAATATTGAAATTATCTAACAAAACATCATCCTTTTAATAAAACATGTTAAAATAACAATGATCACCAGCCATAACATTAAAACTATTTCAATATTTATAATAACGACACTGCCTACATAATTTCTTGCTTGTAAATTTCGCATTGTCCGGTTATCAAGTGTGCCGTAATAAAAGCATGTGTGGCATCACCCTGTATTGTATAGGCGTTTTGTCTGTCCACCTAGCGTGACTAGTAGGCAATTATGACTTGTTTGATAATGTTATACTTAGGAGCCAAATTGATTGTTGTTTGACAATTTCATTTGAAGTTTTGTTATGTTGGAAGACTGTTGATGTTAGTTGATACCTATATTAATTCTGAATACCGCCATAGTATACGGCACGGTTGGCGCAGTCGCTAAGTGATTAGCTTTTTGCGCTAGGTGTCGCGGGCTCGATTCCCGAACGGAACAAACATTTGTATGATCTACAGATAGGTAGTTGTTTCGGGTCTCGTTGTGTGAATATGTGACATGTATGTTTGTAGACTGTACCCACGATACAGGAGAAATCGTAGTGTGTAAAAAAATTATATAACTCTCAAGGCAGAGGACCACCAAAGTTGGCGATATGACATTTTTCACTACTGGTTACTGCATGAGAGATAAGGTCATTAGCATCACGCCTATATTCCCTGAAGAGTCAGGCAGAGGCGTGTACTATTTGTACACCCACATTTTGCAGGTGCTATTATTTAAGTCCTTGGGCGAGCCTATTGCCATCTACCGGTCACGATTCCAAGCTCCAGGCTGCTACTGAAAAATTTTCTATCAGAAATATACATAATAACACATAGCCCAACCTGAACCCAGGACTTGACATAAGCAACTTCGCTTATGACCACGAAACCAATGAGGTGGTCTATAGGAAATGATAAGACCATACCGCTAATATTTAATATCGGGGCGTAATTTACACAATAACTGGACACAAACAAAACACAATCACACTTGAAGCGCATGAGAATTATCAACTTTGTATTCGAAAAATGATGTATCAAAAATTTGAAAACACGTAATTAGGGGTGGTCCAGGTTTTTACGATACGTTTATGTTTTTTGAATAAATCATAGGAAATGCCGACGCCATCTAGTTTAAAAAAGACGAGTAAAATCCTAATTGCAAAATAAATAATTTCATTTAATTTTCATTTCATTTCACTACATATTATAAAACAAAGTCTCCTGCTGCGTCTGTCTGTCTGTTCGCGATAAACTCAAAAACTACTGGACGGATTTTCATGCGGGTCTCACTAATAGACAAAGTGTTTCATGAGGAAGGTTTAGGTGTATAATTCATTATGGTTTTGTGTTAATTGGCTTAAATATGACGCTGATTGTTGAAGATGTCGGAAAAAATCATGCCGATTGGGAGCTTTACTGGCGTGCGCCACCTAAACGCTCGACGCAACAGGCTGATACGACAATACGACAGAAAAAAATATAGACATGCTCTGCTACCCGTGCTAAAATAAATTGATATTCTGGAAAATTAATCAACATATAACATAACATAGCATCACGCCTATTACTATAAATACACCCACATTTAGCCGAAGCCGTTTTTTTTTTAAATTCCGTACACTTATATAAGTCATTCGCTGATATCCTAGTAGGTATATTAACTAATGGCATCTATACCAATCTTCAAATACCTACTTTTAATAACAAATTCACTCGTCTGTCTCTACAAATAGGATCTGGGCTCTTTCGTTATATTTTACTCCAAGATTTTTTTTATTAGAGCCCTACTAGCTACACAAAATAGAATACAAGGCTATTTATGAATGACTAGCTTCCGCCCGCCGCTTCGCCCGCGTGGATTACTATTCCGTGCGTTTTCCCGGGATAAAAAGTAGCCTATGTGGTATTCCAGACTATAATTTATCTTTGTGCCAAATTTCATCCAGACCCGTTCAGCCGTTCTGGCGTGAAAGGGTAACAAAGATCCATCCATCCTCACAAACTTTCGGATTTATAATACTAGCTAACGCCCGCGGCTTCGCCCGCGTGGATTACGATCCCGTGCATTTTCTTGGGATAAAAAGTAGCCTATGTGCTATTCCAGACTATAATCTATATTTGTGAGAAATTTCATCCAGAACCGTTCAGCCGTTCTGGCGTGAAAGAGTAACAACGATCCATCCATCCATCCATCCATCCTCACAAACTTTCGGATTTATAATATTAGTAGTCCACACCCCAATGCAAGTCAACCCAACCCAGATTATCGTTGTGAACCTAATTACTGCGACGCACGACTATTTGTTTTCCTGTTTTGCACGCTATTCAGTTTACAGTAAGTATATGTGGCTTTGTGTCGTGTAGGTACGGAATTGTACAGAAATAACTTTATTTTGATACCTACTAACAGAAGGTAGAATTTGTATGTATTTATGGCATAACATAACATACCATGACGCCTGTATTCCCTGAAGGGTTAGACAGAGGTGTACTATTGTACACACATATCTCGCCGATTATTGAGTACCAGGTAATTGAGAGACGAGCCTATTGCCATCTACCGGGCATAATTGTAGACTCCGTGCTGCTACTGAGAATTTCCATATAGAAAAACTCAACAACACTGCCCGATCCGGGAATAGAACCTAGGACCTCGATGCTCAGCAGTCGTGCTGGCGACCATTAGGCCAATGAGGCAGTTTCTATTTATATAATTTAAGGTAATATATATTTTTATGTCTTTATTTATTTAGGGAAGTTTGTTCGCTTATTGATTTCTTCAATAGAAGGACACATATTAGACAAGGGGTAACTATAATTAATATGAACAAAATGGGAAACATAAAAGAAAAATTAGCCTGTTAGCTATGCTATCCAAGACAATTCCCAAAATATTCCAAAAAATCTCAAGTTTTGACATTGAACCTAATATTTATGATGAAAATATATTGTTTCCCTTATTAATTTTCTTGTAGAACTACAAAACTATGCCTGAAGTTTAGATTGAATGAACGGGTTCGAGCACGGAACCTGATTCCAGGTTCTTCTCCTGCTTAGCTGAATAGGAAGAGAAACTTACAGTAGGTACATACCTAATTACATCTACATTACATTAAGATGAATATAATTATACTAATTGATTAGCTATGTAGCTCGTGTATAAAGGCATTGTTTTTCCCCACTGCCGTGTAGCTGTGAGGCATTATGCCCGCATGCCACAGGTTCCGTACCCAGTTCGCACGCCAGCCACATCCGCTGGCACACTTACTTAAAAGGCAAAGAGTTATATTTAACTTTAACGTCCCATAAAAAAGGAATTTCGGCCAGACTTCAATCAGAACTAAAATGTACATTGAAATATATTACTGTGGCATTGATATTAATGCTCTTTAAGTATTGCAAGTTCTCACCTAGTTTTTTAAGTGTATTAATTAGTTTTTATGACGAATGGCTTAAGTTTATCTGAGTTTAAATCTAGATACAAACAACAGAAACGACGGGAAACGGACAACGGTTTCGTCAAAAGGAAACAGTTGCATACAATGTAAAATAATGAGTGTCTGAAATTATGTTATTGTTGTAGATGAATTCTAACTTGGTATAGAAATATACAGAAATATATAATAAAGGTTTTTCGATGAATATCCGTTGAACTAGGTCCTGAATATAAAAGATTTAATTCAATAAACTGCGAGCGGTCGTCAATGGCCGCAAAACTTATTCTGCTATAGTATCATTTGACTGGTTCATTCTGCTTTACTTACACATAAATCTGCTGTTCTCAAACAAATTGAAAGTACCAGCGAATAGATAACAAAATTGCTGGCGCTAAAATGAAAATTGGCCCAGGTCTTTCTTCAGCTACAAGACACTATATCTTGTTTTTAAACTCTTTTCAATTGGTCTGAAGCAAGATAAATGTATCGATGTAGCATCAATATCGTTAATCAATTAAGATTCGCCCCCGCACAAGAAGTAAGAGTAAAATTCTTATACAATATTCAGACTGTACCTACAATATTTACTTATGAAAACATACATTGATGTTGGTGTACTTTCGTTGTGACACAAATATCTGGAATACCGTTATGTAATTCAATCGCTTACTCATTAAAAATTAAGTTTATATTACGCGGCTGGTCATTAAAATGTTGAAAACTTATGTAGTGTTGTCACCAATGGTTCTACTTTTCATGTCGATACGGGCTATCACAAGAGAATAGCCATAGTGTAATAATGTCCTCCTGACCGAATTTCGGGCACGGCGGCCAATCTCAACAGAGATTAGCCAACTACGCAGGAGATATTATAGAGCACAAGTGTGCGCGCAAACACAGGTGCTCTCTCTATTCCTTCACTCTCATAGTCCGATGGGACGGCAATCCGACACGACCGGAGAGAGATCAGACGCAGGACCAACGGCTTTACGTGCTTTCCGAGGCACGGTGTGTATTCACATAAACAAAGACCCAGACCCGAAACAACTATCTGTAGATCATACAAATATTTGTTCCGTGCGGGAATCGAACCCACGACACGTAGCGCAGCAGTCGATCTCTAAACCACTGCGCCAACCGTGCGCAAGCCATAGTGTATAGAGGCTGCGTCACTGATCACAGGGTTCCTCACTCGTGGATACTGAGGCGCAAATAAATACAATTTATAGCTCAATTCCTCTATAATTTAGCAGACAAGGATTGTTCACGGACAAAGAAACAGATGTTTAAGACAATAACAGCCGTTTAACATGAACTTTTATTTTAAGAATAAACATAATTGTTTATTCGTAAACGCCCCTTGCATACATATGGTATTGATTTCACCCATATGACATATTTATATCTACATGCATGTGTGTAGTTTCTAGCCGCTACATGAATTCGGAAACCGCCTGAGTTCAATAAAAATACAAATAAAAACGGCTATAGCTTCAGAATTCAGAAGAATACTTATTATTACGCGCAATTATACCATACCTCTGTAATTAAGAGCAATAATCTAGATAAATAATCCGTTTTGTGGGCAGATAAGATCGTTTCATTGCAAACGAGCGCACGGCAGTCGGTGAAGGCCCAAATGCAGCGTTTGTGTAGGAGGCAGCAAGGGTGGACGGAGACAAATCACCGCAAGACCGGTCCAATGCTCCAATTATAGGTTGTTTATTACTTGTATCAGCTGTTGATAAGATTTAAAAAAAACTTTGAAAAGTAACTACTGAATTTTTTGCCGATACCAAAAGAGAGCCAAGTCATTTATGATTGGTCAAATCTGTACCTCAATATATACAAAAAAATCAACTCAAATCAAATAAAATCAACATGAGAATGCATAAATACTCGCTCTATTTAAACCAAGAGCATTTTTGCCAATTTATTCAACACTGTAACACCATTTACTGCCAGACATTTATAGCATGGAAGACATTGATTTCAATCATGATTTCAACCAATCAAATCTGACTGTGATAGACTGTGACGGTTTGTTGATCAATGTTTATTTGTTAAGAATATAATATCTGTTATTGTAATCATATCTAATGTCAAACTTGACGAACGTTTTCACTTTTTATTTTTATGTTTCCGAATGCTAAACATGGTTTTGTTCGTAAAGTCGTGACTGAAACAGTGTATCAATCAATATTGTAAGCAAAACATTCAGCATTGCGGCAATATAATACATTGTAACACTTTCTTTTTGTCCTTATATCTATATAAATAAAAATCAATTGCCACATGTATGACGAAGCATCACTTGAAAACTGCTCGACCGATTTGGCTGATTTTGTTTTTTGTTGGGTTCGTAATTTTCATGGTAAGGTATGTATGAAAGAAAATTTTTGGAAAATTCACCGGAAACGTCCGAAATTTGGATGGAATTTTTATATGAAAATCTCAATAACTTCTCTTCGTCTTTATTAGTAAATTGCATCAGTGCGAAGCCGGGGCATTTGCTGTCTCTGCCGGTGCTGAACTTAAGTCTTAAAAATCTCCAAATATGAGAAATCGTACGTTTATAAAATAAAATACATATTTACGTAACATAAACTTCTTAATAAACACATTACAATTTGGAACGACATCATTAAAAGATTTCAACACAAAATTAAGGCAATGACCATATACAACTCTGCCATATAAAAATCTCAGGCGATGTTAAAATTCACTCACGATCAATGCAAGTTATTTTGACATTTATGTTTTTAAGTTAAAAACTAAATTAGCATAAACATTGTTGGAGGTTGTCGTAGTTTCCCAACTAAATAGCTACGACCTTAAGTCTGAAAAGTATAACTAGAGCCTTCAAACGACCTTTCAAGATGACAAACTAGTGAGGAGGAAAGTGGTGACGTCATGCTTCATGTTCGTCTAAGCGCGGCGCCTTACAAGGATCTATGAGTCAGGCGTCTCAGGCACCTCTATAATAAATCTTTGACATACATGGCCACACGTTTGTCTAACGTAGGCGGTACAACCACAATATGATGCATAATACTACGTGATAAGATCTATATTGTGACATCTAATAATGCGATAATGCAGTGTGTGATCTTTAGATTTGCAATATATGGAGACGATAGTTGAAAGTTAGAAAGTGATGATCAATGAGTTCTTTGAAAGAAATGGTTATCCGTAAACAGATTGGACGAAACTTTCCTTTAGTTTTTACAGTAATACTTATTTCTAATGACACTGGTTTAAAGACAATAATGAGCGGATGAAGATGGATCAAAGAATATAATGTAACAACAATTATTTTTAATAGTCACTTGCTTAACCGATCTAAAAGGAGCGGTCTAAAAAGGCTGGTGGCTACATAGGTACCGCGCAGATCGGTCGATCTGCGAGGTTAAGCAGCGCTTGACGCGGTCAGTCCTTGGATGGGTGACCATTTTTCACATATTGAGACTCCTCCTTGATTCGAAAAGCACGTTAAGCAGTTGGTCCCGGGTATCGAACGAAGACCTATGACAGTCGTACAGTTGTCAGTAGCCCTAAAAGTCTGACAAACAGACTGATGGTTACCGGTCTAAAAGGCGATTAGTGCTGAAATACAGCAAAAAACAAGGATAATAATGTCTCGTTATATCAAAATATGATTATGATCTGCAAAGTTATGTCTCTATTAAAGCCATGACAATGAACTATGTAACCCGATCTATTGTCTGACCGCAGGAAACTAGAGAACCTCCCAGTATTGTTAACCAACAACAACAAAGTCGTCAAGAAAGAAAAAATAAATAATGTTATAATTCCAACCTTATTTCCAAGAAAATAAGGCATTTTGAACTGATGAAATGAAAATGAAATTTTCGTCACCAAAAACATTTATCATTCAATTATGACCCGTGATTCAAGGAATTAAGATGACATTTGGTTCTGACATAACTGGTGATATTGGCATACTGGGTCAAGTTAGCCAGTCCGCAAAGGTCATGAGTTATTCATAATGCCGTGACATTGGATTTCCACGTGCTCCGTTGCTAGGCAATCAGGGGTACAAACAAACAACCCTCTTGCTTCATTCAGCTTTTGATATCGGGGGTGGGTGGACGTGGCTTCTAAGATTGTGTTCATAGAACTGTTTAGTTTATAGTATTCCTCAGTGTCATTAAAGAAATTATATCCAAAATGTATTCAAATCCTCACAATATCTGAGTGTTCTGACATACCAACAGTGAAAAACTAAAAACTTGTTTAAAAAAATACAAATATTTCTTTGCCCAAATCATGAGCACTCACGGTATCTCCCGTTCTTTGGACCACGTGAACTGGTGGGACCCTGAACACTGGAAGGCTCGCGGACCTCGAAGTATATCCTCTATATCATTGGATGACGCTGATCCTGCTGAAATAAGAAACGGTTGGCTGACAATACGACCGTCCAAGGTACCTAATAGTTTTGAGAAACTACCTAGCGAGATTCGGTTATTTAGAAATGGTTCGTGCAAATATACACATGGCGTGTGCTTGGCTACTTAACTGACCCTACTTTTGCTGACCTACTTAACTGCCGTAGTCTTGATATTACTATTTTAGTAAAATCTCGTAATTTAAATTAATTTAAGCACTACATGATATATATAGGTGGTTACGTAGGACTTACATAGAATATATGGTTTTTTGTTGTTATTTGACGGCCTAATTGCAGGTCTAGTGGGCTTCTGTGTCGGTGACTTCTGATTTTTTCGGGTATTCTCGGGTCCTGGGTTCGGGCAGAGTTGTTGGGTTTATCTGCATGGAAATTCTCAATGGTAGGACGGAGTCTGGAACTGTGTACTCCCGGTAGCTGATACTAAGCTTGCCCCTTATAACACGGGATTGTAAAAAAAAATAACTAAACTATTTTTAAAACTAACTACTTATACTAATGTATCAAAAAAATAAATAAACAAATATGAAAAAAAAAAAAACCTATCCTAGACGAAAACTTGGGCGTCATAGTACTCCTCCACATCGCTGTCGAATGGTAACGTGCCCAGAAGACTGGCAGCATTACCACGTTGAATGGCAATGCTTATTCTTTGACCAAAGAATAGGCCAGCCCTCTGGTCACGTGTACTGTCGACCAAGCGTTTAGCAAGGTCTCTAAAAAAGAGACGTGCATTCGGACCCCATGACCCGAGCGGTTCGACGCCAAAAGGCTCAAATAAATAATTTCCTATGAGGTTATTATATTTGCGCCGTTTGAGTGTCTCTGCTGCTGCAGCGGCAGCGCCTGCGCAGCCAGCCGAGTCAGGAAGATGGGAAGGAGCAAGGGTGTCAACACAGGTTGCATCCCAAACCAGAGGCCTTCCCAGCTTCCATGGCAATAACGACATACCGTCTGGTCTCTTGCCATCGTCACGGGCCAGGCCATTGGGTTCTAAAACAGCTGGCACGCCGGCGGTGACAAGGGCGCGACGGATTATGTATATAACACGGGATTTAATAACGGCATCGGCGAAATGTGAGTGTACAACCCACATTTCGTAACCCTTAATACACCTCTGTTTACCTTTTAGCGGAATACAGGCGTGATGCAATGTTATGTAGAACTAATTGTTCTTAAAATTACATGAAATTTTGCAACTTTAGAATTTCAATTATTTCGTATCATCATCTTATCTATAAATATCATATTTTGACAATTATAATAATATACATATATGCAGCCTGATATATCAATTTTACCGCACTACACGCGAATTATTTACGGTATGCATAATTTAAGTCTGGCAACACACACCGGTTTTCAAAAAGTCTCGCCAACCAAAGGTTAACAGTCATTGAACGTATGTTTTCTTTTTCTTTTATGTACAATCGTCGCGGTTTCCTGTCGCTCCCCTGTTACTGAAACAGGATGCTTGAACAGAAACACTGTTCAATTTATAAACGTCCAACTCTTAGGAATTTGTACGCTTTGGTTAACTATTTTATTGGAAACTTCAACTAGATTCTCACGTTGTATTATGTGTAGAGGACGGCAGCGCGAAATGTAACAGAGACAATAATTAGATTAGACGATAAATCAATGTAGAGTCAGCACCAATAAGATGTATTTTTTTTTTCTTTTTTTTTTTAATTTTAACCAATTTCACACATAGTATCTACGAATACATAATTTAACCAATAGTAAAGTTATCCAAGAATAAGTGTATGAATTTCGCTACGTATATACATATTTTTGATGCTGACTGTACAAGGGCTAAGTAATAGTCTGTACCAATGAACATAAATACGAATGATCTTATCCATCCTATTAAAGATAAAGATAAGTAGGTACATCTACTGGTAGATATAAGTGAAAAAACTTTATTTTTTCCCTAAGAGAAAATTTCATCTATATCTAATGACCCTGATAATGCAACGTAAGAGTCTCCGCGAGAGACGAAACCTGAGATCGTCTGGCGCACTTCGAATATTCAGCCTCGCTCGATACCGCCATCGCTGACTGGCTAATCCTTCCACTACGACGTGAGTTATTCCCATGGGATAACTTGTTCCACGACACAAGAAGAAAACATTGATGATACCTAATACTTACCGATGTAAAACCATACCACTAAAACAAATAGCAATTTCTACGTGGTATGTATAATCAAACGTACTAAAAATACCAATACCTTGTTCAAATATTAAGTTTTAAACACCATTACTTATTCTGAAGGATATTCACGACACCTGTATCGATTCCCAGTGGAAATTCAGTGTAAAGCTACTTAAATTTTTAATGCTATTAACACCCCGACCTTGAACTATTCATTGTCCTCCCTCAAAAACTTGAGAAACTTGAAACTAATTATAGGCTCGAGTTTGTCATTTATTTAAGTACTTGGACATGTCGATGGGTGTCCATTATGTAGAATGTGTAAATGGACATTAGCGTTGCCTTGAAAAAGTTCTGTGGAAATATTGACACGATCATCGCGATAAGCCATGGCATAAGTAGTACTTAATAGCAATATGATGGTTCATAGGTCAGTGAACTGGTTGTCAAGGCTGTTCGGTGTTCAAGATCAATCAAAGCCCAAGGCCTTGAACTACGCTAAGATTAATAACTCTAGATAGAAAATGGTGTAATTCATTATAGTTACAATTTGACGGGAATACTTATTAAAAAATTTCGTTGAATTCTCGCGTGTTTCAATATAAATCTCTTTTAGAGATATCTCATCCTCTATAGAAAATGGCGTCTTAAATCTCGATTGCGTCTTGCATTACGACCACGCATTTAAAGTAAAGATATCTCTAATGTACGAGCGACATCTGACATGTTTAACTTATATACTAATATTATAAAGAAGTATTTGTTTGTATGTAGGGGATAAACTCCGGAACTAATGATCCGAATCTGAAAATTCTTTCACCGATGGATAGCTACATTATCCCCGAGTGCTATAGGTTATAAATTATATATGTAGATCAAAAGTCGCGGGCTGTAGCTAATTACATATAATTATCTTGATTTTGACAGCATTTTTAATCGCAAGAGAATTGTATTTTGTTTGACATTGGATCCCAACTGACATTTACGTCATTTACGAAAAAAGAAACTCAAGACTTGTTTTTTAATTTGAAATTAGTCAACGATACGACCAAGATATACTTTGTCTATCAACTGAAAATCGTTTGGCCGATCATTAATTTATATGTACGTCTGTCCTCAGCAATGTTATAAACGATATGCAAACACAGCATTCATGTATAATTGTATAATTATGCATCGGTTGATGACTTCATACTGTCTTAATTGAGATCTTTTGTTTTTTCATCTACGCGATGAAATGTAACTTGAATAATATGTTGTATTTTAAAAGAAAAGACAGACGATTTTTGTCATTATATATTTGCTCATCTAAACAAATATATGTAGTAAATACTTAGTATAACTTCAAGTAAAACATAAAAAAAGTAACAGTAAAACTGAAATATTACGAAAAAGACTTTCGACTTAATGCTTAAGTTTTATTGTTGATGTCAGACAATATCATCCCACTGCTGGGCAAAAGCCTTTATTATAGATTTAAAGGCCAAAAAATCCAGAACATTGTATTTTAAAGCACAATTTCTCAAGAAATATAAACAAGTTACTTATCATGGCGTTTTACCTCAATCTACATTTTAAGGTCGATGACTGGCGATGACTCAGCCTCACTCAGCTTAGTCGCCGGCGCGTCCCTCGCTATGCGCCTGCGCACCGCTTATGGTCATTGCATACTCGCTCACCTGAACACTGTTGATAAATTGTTATTGCCATATACATTGTAAATAAGGTAATTAGAAAGAAATGTGGGAAGGAATGAAGAAATGTTTATTTTTCTGACCTAATTTTTATATAAGCGGTACATTTATATAGTTTCTCTAGCTCAATCCGTGGAAACTCCCTCGTATATCTCATACAATCATTGTTATTTTTATTTTGCTTCAGTTTTAGCAAATTAACCGATTTGTTATTATAATATGGGTGCAGTTTACAAACAGAAAACATCTTATATACACACATAACCAGTCCCAGAACAACATTCTGCAAGCCATACAAATTAAAATACGAGTAACGCCGCTAAAGAGACAATTATCCAAAATCACCGCAAATTTTTAAGCAACCATTACTTCACAATTTCGTTAATGTTCTACACCAAATGTGTTGCTCAGAGGCCCTAGTGTAACTTTGTTTTGACAAATTCGATTTACTACATCGAACGCGTTCGGCGCTCCGATTGGTGGAGAGCACGAAACGGACCAATCGGAGCGCCGTTGGCGATTCATTTTTATTTATATAGATAAGGTGTAGAACATTAACGAAATTGTGAAGTTGTTGCGCATAACTTCCGAACGGCTGCACTTGTTTGGCTAATTCTTTTTTGTTGTGTTTGTAATTGTCAGGAGAAGGTTTCTATGTAAGATTTTTTTGGAAAATCCACCTGAAACGTCGGAAATTTGAATGGTTTTTTGTATGAAATTTTTGATTTTGTTCATTAGTAAATTGTACCCGTGCGAAGCCGGGGCGGGTCGCTAGTTATGTATAGATATACTGCCTTACAATCCAGTGATTTTGTAGCAAGAGAATTCCTGCTATAATTATCTTAGAAGTTACAACACAATGTTGACGCTGTAGCAACTAAGAAGGACTAATAGCCGTTATCCGGGACTTATCATATTTCAGATTTCTCACAGATTGCCGTAGATTATAATTACTCGCGATTATGTATTGCCAACTTTGCTCTAACTTGTAACTAGAGCGGAATCTCTAGTTTTTATAACTTTTACTCATAACTCATAAACATAGCATCACGACTGTATTCCCCGAAGGGTTAGGTAGAAGTGTACGCACACATTTCGCCGATGCGTAATATAGGGCGACTCCAAAACCTGGATTACTACAGAAAATTTTCTAACAGACAAACTCAATGTCGATCCAACTTCGTCCTATCCGGCGATGGAACCCGGAATCTCATGATTAGCAGCCGCGCTAACGACCACTAGACTGTTAATAATTAGACAGTAATTTCTAATCCGAAGTGAAAATCAACCCGTAATCATTCATATTGGAACATGAGCATTCAAATACTTATTTTTATCACTAACTTTTGCCTGCGACTTTGTCGGCGTGACCGCGTTATTATATAGTAATTTATAGCCTATAGCACTCGGGGATAATGTAGCTATCTATCAGTGAAAATTCTTTAGAATCGGATCATTAGTTCCGGAGATTAGCCCCTACATACAAACAAATTTTACCTCTCTATAATATCTCGCTTGAGAAACAAATTATTGTTCTCTCTTTCTAGCACTGACAAAAAATGTGAATAGAGAAATTGATAGCTTCCTGATAACCTTAGCAATTCGTCATTATTCCGCAAATCTTCCGCGTAGAGCTGATTGTCTTCATAAATGGTCGTGGAACAGGCCTTGGCTCTACATACAGACGGTTAAACACCCACGGTGATATTACCCATTATGCGATGTTTTATTATATTTTTATTTTCCTTTCACTTTGAATACAAACGAGGTCGTGATAATGTGACATTTAGCGACAATCATATGATAGCATTAATACAGTTATTTCAATAATATTTTCTATTATTTCCCCTTATATTATTACTATGGTAATTTTACTGTGCTGTTTATGTAAATGGTTTCTATTATGAGTTTTTAACATGTGCAATGTAGCGACTACTCGCAACATAGCAAAAATTAAAGCACCATCTATCGGAGTGAAATGACAACAGAAGATCCTGAATCGCACTATGAGAGTTTACAACTATTCTAACACATAGGTATATGAATGTCCAACAGCAGCCGCAGGGCTTCAGCTCGCCAGGCTAACCAACTTGCCTGGTCAGAAATTCATCCCTTTTCAATGGAGGAACACCATACCTCGTTCCTTAATATGCTTTTTCCTACTTCATTCTCACTGATGTGGAATTATTTCATTAAAGGAGTTCAGATAAGACAATTCATTTATCCAACGTATGAAGAGATTCTAAGTTCACCTATTTTTTTTTTTCATACCTTATAAGAATATCCATCACTTCCCAGTAAGTCCCAGAAAGAGAAAGCATGTCTGAATGAGCTATGAAAGAAAACAGCTATCTCACTATGAACCAAAGTTTTTAACAACAAACACGCTATCGCACACTAGGATTATTAATGTCTATATCGTGAGTGCGTTTACACACACAAATATCCACATGCACTCAGCGGCGTGCACAGACTTTAGACAGGATAGGCAGAAAATTTTAAAAGTTTACTTACCATGAATAACCACTGTATGTTGGTATTAGTTCGTCGTCTTGTCGATTAAATAATGATGTCTGTGATTTGTCACCTCAAATATCTTATAATAAATATTTATCTGAGTTATGTAGGGTAGGCAGTGTCTTTCTGTCTTTATGAACCGCACGCCACTGCTTGCACTAACACCTACACCCGGACAGAATTTCTATAAGTAACCGATCATTGTACTTAGATACCACTTACATACAAAAACACAAGCATTTGACCATTATCTGCCAGCATCCTCACATCATGAACTCCAAACGGCAAGCATCATAAACAGTTCAGTCATACCGTATCGGTCACGATCGAAACAAGCGCGCTGCATAAACCTGTATACATTATAGGCAAAACGTGCATCGTGCATCGCACATAGTAAGGGCGTGTACACATCGTCGGATGCGGTGCGAATTTTGATTCCGTATTGTGCGTGTGTACTCTAATGAGGTATGAAATAGATATGTAGGTTTAGAAACTCTACTCCCTATAGTATAGATGCATTCTTGACTGAAATTGTGGTTTTTCGTTTGATTGACCGAATATAATAAAATTTGATACGAGATCCACAGGCCAGTCGCAGGTAATTTCAGATACCACAACTCAGCCGCAGCAGACAGAATTGTGTCTACAAGCTTTTATCTAGAAAAAAAGTGTTAACTCTGCTAGGTAGTAGTTCAGAAACACTTTATCTTTCTTATATTTTTATTAGAGGAACAATTACAAGTGAACCTTCTGAACTAAAAAGTAGAAATGCTCGTGAGCAATTCGCGTGTATTAAAAAAATGCGTATGCGCATGTAAAACAAGTGTACACATCCTATTGTAAAGCAATGTAATCAATGCAAGTGTGTCGACTGCTAATCGCAGCCTGAACCTGTTCACTGGCAGATTAGTTAATCTGACTTTGCTTAACGAGCCTACGCAGGCATTGGTGTATAAAGTACTGCATTAGTCGAACCTAGGCGCCTACGTGAAGCGGCTGTTAACAGGATAAGGTAACTCACGACGACATTACGACGAACCACCACCTCATTACCGAGTTTAATTAGTCTTTGGCCATAGTTAACTGTGTATATTCAAATGAGACTTTACTTTGTACTAATCGTATTATTTAACATTCTTGCGTTTAAAATTTCTTGCCTTCTGCGTACTATGTCTAAGATAGGCATGTTTCTAAAAGTAAAAGCAGTGATAGCCTAGAACGGCGGTGCCCAATTATTTTAGCTACGGAACTCTAATTTATCCTTATTTTTTAGCGGATCCCCATTTTGATAATAACTAAACTGATTGTGTTGTAGTTAGAATACTTTCTTGTTTGCATTGAAAAGAAAGAACAAATCATAAATGAAAAATATTAATTCTTATAATAATATTTATTATACCAAAAAAAAATACTGTTTGTCCGGGTCGGTATACCTGAAGGGGCGCGACGACGTCTCGGACGGCACTCGGAACCCTAGGTTCCGCGGACCACCATTTGGGAACCGCTGGCCTAGAAGTTGATCGCGCAGATGCAGGTGTCAGATGTCTGGAGATACACTCGTGCAATCCACATACAACATGGCACTGACCTTATATCCCTAAATATTCAAATGATATAATTCATGTAAATTCTATTATAATAGTCATTATGAATATTAGGCTCTCGCATGTCTGTTGACATAATTATTTGTTCAAAATGAATTAAGTTATTAAGGTAATAAAGTGATTATATGATATGAAATCTAATACTTCACATAATTAGGTACTGATATGGAAAATCGGAAAACATTCACATATAAATTATAAATAAATAGATAAAATCCAATGATGCAGTTTTAGTTTTCATCAAAATTGGGCTCGAGACTTCTTTAAACGTTTTTTGCTATTCCTTATAGATTCGGATTCGGCCACCTACGCCCACTTGAAAAATTCATCCTGTAAACACGTCTTTGTTCATTAATTATTGTCAAAGAACATTGCTATTCAAACAAAAACCTCTGAACCACATTCTCCAAAGATTTACTAATAGATGAGTGACAGATGTCTCGTTAAACAAAGATGCACATTTGATTAATAGCTTGTTTAGACGTGCTAGGTATTAATAATGATTTTGAGGGCACGGGTTACGCAATGATTGAACGACCATCTGCTAAGCTATGTGTCGCTGATTCGATTCTTGCACGGAACAAATATTTGTATAATCTGGAGACAGGTGCGGTCGCAGCCAAAGACTTTGGGGGGTCATATTAACAGTAAAGTGACTTGGGGGGTGGGGGTGTAATATTATAGTTGAGCTGGGACGATTTTGGGCCCACCCACGACCCCCCCTCGGACCGCCACTGTCTGGAGATAGTTGCTTCGGTTGTTCATTTGAAATTGGATCAGTTGTTGGGACTTATCAGAGGAATAACTTATCTGAAGTTTATCCAGCTATTGAAAAGCCCTTATTAATTTTAGAAAGCCACTGTTAAAGTATCTACCTAAACAACGCGCCTTGCCATACAATCTACTTCAAAACAATCATTTTATTACTATAAAACTCAAAAGTAATAAATTCACATATTAATTGTCTTCTGCTGATTTTATAGGTACCAATTTAACTTGAAACATTACGGCCTTTACTCTTGCGGACGTAGACTAGTTACTAATGAATTCAATAGATAACATTATCGGAAACTTGGTACAGCCAATGTATTTATCGACTGACAAATTGTTTATGATTCCATAAAGTTTGTCCCTTCCATCTTTGCTGTATTCATTAGTGAAATAGATACCAAACTCGTAAAAGTTATATTCGATATATTTTAGAATTGAGATGTTACTATAAAAATGTCGTGTATACCTGTAATTGGCATGCTCATCAACCCTAGGGGTGCAAAACTCCTTAGCGTTTAGAAATGGCAGATATTGCCTACGTACCTTTATTCTATATTGCCGCTTACCTACCTTTTTTCAAATTTTTGTTACATGACATTATATTTTTTTTACTTTATAAATAAAATATAAATAATTCTAGAGATGATTAGATAATAATTATTGAATGTTCAGTTAAAACCTTCAGAAAAAGATTATTAAAGAAAAGTCACAATGTTTAATCAAATTCAAACTTCCTGAATACAATCTTCCTTCATCAAACTTGGATCGATTTATTACGGAAGCGAAACCAAACATAATGTAGTCGATTGACAGGTTGTCTCTGTGCAGTGATGCGTGGGCGCCGACCTCACGCCCTCGCTCGAGATATCGCGATACTGTGAGACAAGGTAGCAAATAGATGCGATGAGTAATCTTATCTCGACAATAATCATGTTATTTAAATCTGATTTTGGGATTGTTCTTTAAATATGTTTGTGGTCATATTTATTTTTTATTCGGAAAGCTTTATACAGATTTATATTATTAAATAAAAAATAGGTTACATTATACATATAAGTTGCTAATAACAAACTTCGGCAAAATTCAGTAGATACCTAAAATAAACTATACTATGGAGTTTTTATATTTTTATTTGGTGGCTTTTACCTTGCAAAGGTATATCAGCCTCGTCGTAAAGGGAAAACATTAGAAATCTAGAAATAAGAGTCTTAGACTTATTTTGCAAAATAAGTATTAAAAAATATCTAAACTGCTGCTCAGGTAGAATTTCCTCAACAATTGCTCTCCTGCAACGGTTTAAATAGTTTCCTTCTTTGTTCCATAGGCTCGGTTCCAGCAAAAGCAGATGCAAGAGCGAGAGATGAAGATCGCTTCTCTATACGAAGCGCAACAAGCGAGAGCCCTCGACAGAGTGCGTCACTCACCTAGTAATGTGGGCCACGCGTCACCGCCACAGCCGCCGGCGCCGCACCATCCGGGGAAGGTAGGATAGTTCATATCGCACCATCAGAACGAAAGTGACTTAAGTCAAAAATATAATTTGTGGAAAATGAGCAAGAAAGTCTTCAAAAAAGAATACTTAAAAAGTATACTTAAAAAGTATACTTTAGGTCAGTTTTAATTGTTCAGGAATTTTGAGTTAGATCACTTTCATTCTAAAGGTGCGATATATCTTACAACAAAGAGCCTCCAAAAGCCTCCAAAAGCCTCCGTCAAAAGCTGGGTTATTCTAGTGCACCCTGGGCAGTCACGCTCGATAATACCATTGCTGATTGGCTAAGCTTTCATCTACGCCATGAGTGATATGTGATAGCTTGTGCTGTCTCGACAGAAGAAGAACGGAGTTAAAGACCTGTTCCGTCTACGAAACTCAAATATAACCGTATGTATGTACCTACTACTCACCTAAAAACGTAGGTATACTCGGTTTGTTTAGGTATTTAAATAAAGGTAAACAATATTGATATATCTTTTTAATATTTTTTGTTTAAAAAAATAAAACGCGACTAAAAACCAATGTAAAACAACAATAAGGATTACCAAATCAATTGAACCACTAGTTTAAGCAGTGTTTTATTTGTTTAATATGTGTGTGTGTGTAAAAAGTCAATCAAGATTGTTTACCTTTATTTAAGTACCTAAACAAACCGAGTATAGGTCATGTCAACATGGGTCATCCCACTTATTCCATACTTCCTTGTATGTTTTAGATTTGTCAATATAATACGTGTGGCCGACATGACGCCTATCCCTATGATTATGTACTACAAACATGTGGAAAACCCATTGCCGTTCCCATGAGTATTTTACCTCTACTTATTTATTATAGACTAGCTTCCCGCGACTTCGTCCGCGTGACCTACATATTACATAATAATTTATAGGCCATGGCACTCAGGGATAATGTAGCTATCTATCTGTGAAAGAATTTTCAGATTCGAATTATTCGTTCCGGAGACTACGTCCTAAGTACATACAAACGATTTTTACGTCTTTATAATATTATCTAGTATAGATGAAAATAACAAAGATTATAACTGTCAAGGAAATGTTTCGTGAAGTGCTTTCACGATCACATACAATAATATCTAATAATAATTAAAGTCGGTAAATAAATAAGTCGGTTTATTTGCATGCACTTGTCCCTGAAAATCGTTTACCGTGGCTGTTTTTACAACCATATTTAATAAATAAGCAAGATCTTTCAACTTCTTAACCTATTCCAGGTGCGACAAATGTTCGAAGAGCGTCGAACAAAAGGCATCGACAAGAGTTACCCCCTCCAGCCGATACACAACACAGACAGAGCAGCAGCTCGAAAGCCGCTGCCCAACGGCTATAGCAAGGTCACTGCCTCCAAGATCACGGAAGAAAGGAAGGTCAGCAAGACGCGCAGCAGCATCAGCTCGCACAGCGTCAAGAAACAGCAGCAGCGTGTGAGTATGCCACGTAATAGATTGTAGACCTTTCAGTGCTAGAGATTACTCCACAGAATAGTTGTCCAGTGAAACTACTCAGATTCGACCTTGCAATCCGACCTTCACGAAAGTGAAAAGATTATGGAAGGCTCTTAATAAGTTCGCTCTCAAAGATGACTCGATATGAGCGATGTACACAAAGAGTAATAGCAGTAACATTAAATTATACATTTTTTGTCAATGTCAAACGAGCCTGCCGTCTCGAGTAATCTGAGCATAAACAAATTACTTTCGTATATTGTTACAGAAAATAGACAACATAGTAAATGGATCCGGAGATCTCAATCACAACCATGAACCGGATCTGAACTCTGTCAAACATGCGGTAAGCCAACCACACTTCTGTTTTTTTATATGAGCTATTTTCCCATCAATGCCAAGATCTGCATTCTATCTGCAAGAATATTCCCCACTTGCTTGACCCCACGCAATCTGGATAAACAGTGTTGCAGCTGCTTTTTAACATATACCCAACTATTTTGGTCCTAACTTTCGCCCTAACTTTTGGGCCTCAAAATAGAAGACTAGATAAAAAAAACTGAACCAACAGCTTCATCACTCTATCATCATCATCTCAGCCGAAAGAGGTCCTCTCAATACGCCTGAATAATTAGATTCACCTAACATTGTATTACCAGCAGCCAGAAAACAACTGCGAGGTGATTCTTTCAAGCGCAGACGAGCTGGACAAAGCAGATAACAACTACCTACTAGAAGACGAAACGTTCCCAGAAGCGTTAGCACCGACACCCACACCGAGGTCCCCGGACCCACCTGTCGAAGCCAAAAAACCTCCGCCAAGAAGGTAAATCTTAAATATAACCTTTCGCACTCATTGGCAACAAAAGCTAGCAGCCAACTTAAACAGTAAATTAAGAAGCGTTAATTATGCTTTCTTATTAAACCGACCTTTCAAATGCAAAATATTTGATTCATGTTTTGTTTATATTTGTATTTTAGAAGTCCAGCTCAAAGGATCAGTCCAACTAAATCAAAACCACAAACGTCTGTCGTCGCTCCACCGCGAAGAGTTATAAGCGAAAATGCTGTGAGTACCTCATTTGTATAGAATTTATGGTTAGAACTCGGTAGAAACGATAGATGTAGGTACGGTAGTAAAGTACTTTGGTAAAAAAAATGGGGGCGAGCCCATCGCCATTTACCGCCATTTATTTCCTTACAGAATAACCTGGAAATTGCATCCCAGGACCTCACACTCGGCCGCCGCGCTTGGCACTAGACCAAAGAGACGGAATGAAAAAAAAAATACTAAACAGAAAAATTAGGGAACCTCGAAGTACTGGCCGTTTTGAAGAAACGATAATATTGACATTTGCACAAAAATTGACGTGTCATTCCAAATTCAAATTTTATTCGCAAACTTAAGATTTGACATCATGACTCTTTAAATTTTCAGTTACGGAGTTTTACACTATTTTTGGTTCAAAATTTGTTGAATGTTTCATAACAAGAAGGGGTAACTTCAAAAGTTTGTATGTGTGATGTGTTCAGGTGTCGGTGAGCAACAAGGCCCGCGGGGCCATGCAGCGAGGTGTTAACCCGGTGAGCGAACAAACATACATTTACATAGACAAACTGTTCTAAGATACTATTTATTGGACCAAACTTTAAGATGTTTTAGAAATATTAAAGATTGTGTTAGGAGATGAAGACAATTAAATGTAAGGTTACGTCGCGTCCGATTTGTGTAAGATTTGTCGCGGATTCGATTCCCGATCCTAGTATAATTTGGCTGATTTCGATGTTTTTGAGCCCTGAGATTCACGTAACCGTCACCTCTAGGAATTAGTTCTGTGTAAATTGCTCACATAGGATGCGACTCTAGGCTACAGCCTAACCCTCCGGTATCAGTGTCGCTACCCGGGGTAAGGTCTGGGGTAATTTTATTACTTTTAATTTATCATATTTCTGTTCCTCGATTATTTTTAATTTTGTTTTGTTTTTCATGTGCAGGTTGTACCCAGAAGACAACCAGTGGTAGGTTCCATTTATTAAACTTTTATTTGGAATTTGTTTATTTTTAAACATCATTACTTTATTCATTCGAACCAGGCGTATGGATATTACAGAACGCTTCAAAAATACCGCCCTGTTTTGTTCGTAGCGATGTCAATTGGTCTACGTAGATATATTAATGCGGCTACGTACGTATCTGCGTAGTACAACGCTATTCTACGTAGCACTTGCTCTCTACGCTGCCCATAATAAACTTTCGTCGCGGCTACGTGCGTAATATTTGCTACGTTGCATTGGTTGACCACAGTAACTCAATGGTTCGATGTGCGGCTACGTGCATAGTACGTCCTCGTCTTTAGCGTCGAGATCAAAAAAACCCGCGTGAAGGAATTTTTAGATAATTACCAGTAGCAAGTGTCTCTCAGTGGAGAGATGCAGATAAATTGGAATACCAGCATTATTGCAAGTCCTCTGTGTTCGGCAGAGTGCCTCAAGCGGGTCGGGGGGCGCGGGGGGCGCGGGGCCTGCCAAGCGCGGCTCGCCGAGCGCGGCCAGCGCGGCCAGCGCGGGCGGCACGGGCGGCGCGGGCCCGGCCTGCAACGTGTGCGGCCGACACTTCGCTCCCGATCGCATCGACAAGCACCAGGAGATCTGCCGTAAAGCTCACGCCAAGAAACGGAAGCCCTTCGACGCCCTCAAGCATAGGCTCGCCGTGAGTATACCCCACTGTTAAAGCGACTAGCCTTCACAATCTTCGATATGGAACAAGTTTCGGGGCATGTGCTAGGAGACGTACGCCAATAAACATACTAAGTACCTCTACATATAATCTTTTAACATTTAACTACAGCTAGATATAAGTCTATCTAAAAAAGGTTCTCTTGCCCGCAGAATCGCTCTGTGATCGCAGAAACTTTCGATAAAGTAGGTATATCAAAGAATTAGAGGACTGTCTTAAGCACCGAACTTTTGATTGACACCATTTTATCAGACCTGACAGCTGTAGCATTTTACACTAAGGATAATATATATAGGTATATACTTATGTACTTTGGGCGAGAAAATTGTTTTCAAAACATCTAGCGTATTGTCACCAAATTTCAGTTCATAAGTATGAATTATTTGATGCAAATATTATGGTGACTACATAATCCGGAAGACATCAGGAAATGGTCTGTATTCTTCGAAAACTTAACGCGCACTACCGTGTGCTTTCATAGACAAATTATTAGTCATGAACAATAAATTTACTTTCCAAGAATCAATAGCCTCACGCCAGTATTCCTCGAAGGGTTAAGAATACGTTTACACATTTCGATGATGTAATACCCACTATTCCAAACTTCAGACTGCTAAAACGTTTCTAATATACCCAACTTGGAATCGAACCTAGGAGAGAGGTCCTGGTGAGGACCTATGAGGTTTCCATAAAATATCAATATAAGATCAGGATGGTATACGGCTCCGTTAGAAGGAAACACAAATTAATACACTTTTATACTTTCAAATGCTGCGTTTGTGAATAGGGAACCGATGGTTACAAGGCAAGCAAAACTGTACCTCCTGACATCACACCATATTCAACAATACACACCCTTGTTTGTTCTCGTCACCATTACCAAAATACCCACTCATACTCCCACTGTTTACACTATCTTCGATATTCAACATTTTCAATTCACACTATAGTGCAAATAGGGCAGATACTCAGCTGCGCCCGCAGAGGTTTTCGTGCCACAACTGTCTGATTTACCACGAAAAACTGTCATATCTTTCACGCACTCTTAAATTAAACGTACTTCAAAAATGCTCAACGTTTTGTATCTATCGCGCATCATAATCATTATTGCCTTGAATAACCTTTTTCATTGTATTTTGTAGGGAGGGTGGTAATTTAAGAAATTCATTATTAGTTCGTATGCTACCCACGCAGAATACTTTAAAGTTAGAATTTTAATATGTTACTCAAATGCATTACTAACATTAGATATATTTTTTACTATCACAATGGATTGCTTGTTGTCCGACTTTGAATTAAATAGTTCCCCGAATTAGTTATTTAAAAATTATCGATTATATCCAGGGTACCGAAGCGGAGCCTTTCATACACAAGCTCCGTAAGCCAGCACCGAACGTCCCCTCGTCCACCAAGGTAAACGCGAACCTCAACAACAACTGGCGGCAGAAGCACGACGAGTTCATCCAGGCGATACGCGCCGCCAAACAAGTGCAGGCGCATATCAACGCCGGCGGTGAGTACACTTGCCAGCTATGCCTGATCCGTACAACCACAACCGCCTTTACCGAACCGAAAGAAGTGTAAACTTTGTCCTGATCATGACAGGTCACTCCCGAAAAACATGATCAGGAAAACAGCACGCAGAAACTGAATAGGGAATAGAGTCTTCTCCGTCTAGAGTCTAGAGTAGTCTCCCGCAAATCTTAATTGCTGACAGATTTGAGATACCCCCTATCCATATTAATACCACTTTATTAAAATAAAACTAAAAGAGCTCGATGGAACCCTGCTGCAATTTTAACTAGAATCCCATGAATTTGGAATGAGTTTAGGTAGACAAGATCTGGATCCTTGTCTAACATAGTCTGGATTATGAGGAGTCAGTTTGTAAGCAGCCTTTTTTTTTACTCAAATCGATGTTTTACACCATCTATTGCGATGTCAATCTTTGTTAAAAGCTTCAATCGTTTATTACAGGTAAGCTAAGCGACCTCCCTCCTCCCCCTCCGTCGGAGAACCCCGACTACGTGGCGTGTCCCCACTGCGGGCGTCGCTTCAACCAGCAGGCGGCCGAGCGACACATCCCCAAGTGCGCCACCTACCAGTTCAACAAGCCCAAGCCGGCCGCCAAGCGCCGGTAACCGACTGGTGAGTTGTGCGGCGACACGCGGCGACTGCGGCGACCAGAACACATCGGTCGGTGATTAGTTGCATCCGAATACGCGAGTGTTTCTTAATCGATAAGGTTGTAAGCGAGTAGTAATCGATAATTTTGTGAGTTGCACTTAAATCTGACCGATTGGTGATTATATAAATCAGTTGATGGTTATAAGTGCCCCTATCCTGGTGGCGTATACCACTCGGTGATCACTCGTGTCTCGTTACTGGTTGTCGTTGTCTATATTGGGTGTGATTTTTGGCTGTACTAATTTTAGGAATAACAAATTGAATGTTACGAAATCCCGCGCTCTCTGTCTCTCACTAGTATCGACGACGGACGTCCACATTATGCCTCTAGTTAAAATCGTCTGCAAGGACGTCCAGCCGAACTGGATGCTCGATACTTTCCTCCAAATAATTTTCACATACACCCTGGTTTACTTAGTGAAGACGTTCTACGACATAATTAGTCCTAACACTAATAATTATTAAGATGGATATTAGCGATACGTACGCGTACAGGCTCGACTTTGGAAGTCCTCGAGGCCGGGGGACATTTTCCTTACAAGACTTCATTCTTCGGATGTGTATCGCCTCTATAATATATTACACTTTGTGGACCTTTATCAGTTACGTCCACGACCTAGTTTGTTACAGTTCGGAAACTCGTAGGTATAATGAGTACACCAGACGACATCGAATATTGTCTGACATTTTGTAGAAGTTTGACAACTTGACTTAATGTGACTTTATTTTTTTTTATGAAAAATAGTGTGGTACTTATAGTGATCTTCAATTTCTACCAATATAATTAGTAATGTAGGTAAACTTTTCGGTTTAATTTACATGCAATATCAAAATGAAAATTATCTAACACATTCGTACAATATTCTAATTAATTGATAAGTGGACTTCAAAAGACGGCTGTTTAGTTACGTTAATTAAAATTGACTTTATGTACTTACGACCTAATTATACTTAGTACATTGCCATAACGAATGTCGGGACCTAATTAAGATAATGAACAAGTTATTAATTACAATGAAAGATTTTTTAAGTCAATAGATGTTTGTACAAAAGAATTATGCTTTTTAAAATGTTATTAACAATGCAAATGTTATTGGAATATTAAAATGTACTTTATTATTTTGTAATCTTTGTTTTTATTTACTCCTTTTCGATATTAATTAAAATCATGTTATAACACTTTGCCCTACCTTGGAATCGATCGGAAGGCTTGCGACGACTGGACTAATGAAGAGAATATAAACTGACGTTGAATCAAATATTTAGATCCTCGTCATATTTCAATTTCAAGTTCAGTAGTTATAAAACTTAATAAAACCACAAAATAATGCATCAAACTCTTATATTTTGCTTACTGTCTTTTAAATACGTAAATGCAACTCAATATCCCTACTTATACCGGGAAAGCGTGAACATTTACTACGTTCCCTTTGTCTAGTTTTCAGACGATGTCTTGGGTACATATGAGAGTACCACGGTGGACTTGGGTGGCACTAACACGTTGTCCACCGACTCAGCGTAGTTGTTTGTGTAGCTGAAACAATAATTTTTATATTATTATTCTTATCCGCTTACCATCAGGCGATCCATCTGCGCGTTTGCCGCCATAACATAACATTAAATATTTATCACACATATACGTATAGTCCGCCAACCCGCACCGGGCCAGCGTGATGGACTAAGGCCTAACCCTTCTCATTCTGAGAAGAGACCCTTGCCCAGCAGTGGGACGGTAATATTTATTAAAAAAAAAAATGACATTTGTTTGAGTCTTGAAAACTAATCTTCGGAAATGGATAAAAAATGATTACGACATTTTACTTGATCTTAAAATGATTATACTCGAATAATTATGTCTTCTGATATATAAAATTAAATTATTAACAAACTATTCATCATATACAAATAACATTATTATAATAATTATCTATAAAACATGGTATATAGAAGCATATATTTCTACATCGCCCAAAAACACAGAATCCCTATTACTCCTGACCATGTGCAATCAAAGCATAAATTAGCTGAATCAAAAATCTAATTTATAAAATGATCTTATAGTTAAGAAAAAGAATGATGGACTTTAAACGGACTTCTCCTATGGCTATTGCCTTTATCCAGCAGTGGAATTTAATGGCCCAAGTAGTTTTTAACTGTAGTACAATATAAAGTCTACTAACTTTGTGTACGCCTTCACGGCGTGCGACATGTGATGCACAGTGAGCGTGTCGGGCACTGACGTGATCGACGTCAGGTTGGCGCGGTGCTCCTCCTCCGTAGGGTTGAACACGGCTAAGTAGCCCGTGTGGCCGTTCTTCCACCTGACAAAAAAAAATAGTTAAACATCAAAAGGGGGAATGAGTGAGATAAAAGGTACAGGCGCTCTCATGGATAGAGATGTGGATTTACATTTGTATGCTACAGTATTATTCTAAATTCCTGTTCGAAATTTGTACGCAGATGGCTGCTGTAGAGTTTTTGTAGTTTCCAATCTAAGCCTGTGGGCACCACAATGTATGGTTGTTACATTCCATTACAAAATACAACTAAGAGATGCTGTTTGGATGATGGGGAGTAGCATCCTGTACACCAATAACAATACTGCGCACGGGCACACAAATGTGATTAGGATGAGCTTCAAAAACCATGAAATTCGAATCGTGTGACGTAATTTATGGATGGCGCCTGATGATAAAACTTTAAAAACCCTGTTGCACCCCTTACCTATGTTACAAAAGGGATATTAGCTTTATATATAAGTATAAATTGGTCATACCTGGCGACCGCGAGCAGTGCACTCTCCGTGGAGTTCCGCGGTGGTACAGTCGTAACCATATAGTAACCGTGTTCCACGCTCGCGTCGTCACGCAGCGACGCCAAGTGCGATAGAGATTCACTCTGCAATACAAATACACTCTATTATGTAGTAGCATAATGGATTACTCACTTTGTGTAGTGGTCACAAATGCAACTGCTGAGAGCGAGCTCCCGGGTTCCATTCCCTCGGAGAGGTTTTTAATTTTTCTGAATGCGAATTCTCAGTAGCAGCACGGAGTTTGGAACTATGCCCGGTAGATGGCAATAGGCCGCCATCTATTATGTATATGGGCCTCGCTTCGGGGAACACAGGCGTATTGCTATGCTATGTTTATAAAATTATTTATAAATAACGTGTAATGTTATGTTTACACATCGTTTCTTCGAATTCAGTGGCGGTCCAACTTGGTTAGAACACTGGGGATTAACCCCGAGTTAGTATTTTGATATCCTTATTTCTTATATCAAAAATAACTAAAGTAACAATAAAATTATACAATATTCAAATAATTATGTTAACTTTTTCTATAAATAACTTTTTTTTTTTTTTTTTTTTTAAAAGAACTCCATTATATACTTCATTTATTTATTTTGATCACGGGTGAAAGAAATAATAAAATAACCAAACTACGGGTAAAACTATCATAAATAGTGGAAGGCAGATTTTCTTATGCACATTTGTTTTGTTCAGGATTTAGTTTATTTTCTTAGCTTGTACGTCTATAAGCACTGAACTCACGGTGGTAGAGTCGTTGTCTCCTTTCTCCACCTGGTGTAGATCCAGGATGGGCGCGGCAGGTAGCAGCAGTGTCAGCGCCGCCAGCTCTATTTCAGCATCCGGGGATGTCCTCAACTGAACACAATATTTGTTATTATTACATGTTAATGAATTATGAAATAGTATTATATCGTCCCACACTCTTATCAATAAGACCGAACCACATTTTGGAACTGTGCACCTAGAAACTCGTTTTTTTTTTACAAAAAACACTCCCAAATTTATGAATAATTAAAAGAAGAATTCGGGATTAACTTAATCATTTATTTCCATCAAATATACAGTTCCAAATGAGAAAGCATATGGATGGTGGCCATTTTGTGAACGAATAAAATATATGAGAAATAAACGTATTGACCCGACCCAAAATTAATTGGGATAAAATAAAGTATGAAGAAATAATGATTTTAAAAAAATCCAGTTTTCTTGATTACGTTAAAAGCCATGTTCGACCAAAACCCCAGCAGGTGATAAATTATGGTGATAATTTGAAACGCAATTCACTAATTGATAATATTATATGTGTAACAGAGGTTCCGATTTATCAATTTACCTGCATAGCAGGCCACTTGCCGAGCCTGGTATTGATCTCTGCAGCTACACTAGTCACGTTTTCGCCGACTTGAATCGGCGCTGTCTCCAGCGGCCGCAATGCCGTCAAGTTCCGTGACAAAAGGAACAACTCAGGCCGGCCGCCTTCCTCCTCTAGTGTGAATACTGTATTACCTACAACAGATAAAGTTTGATGATAATGAAGGGCCTTTATAAACCAAAATATTTATTGTTGTGGGTCTGTGTATAGATGGCGTTGTATCAAGGGGAATTAGGCGTAGGCGCTCGCTCAGCCCGGGAAATTCAAATTTTATTTGGATTTTTGTAATTTGTAAATCAATAACACACAGGAGGTTCATGGCAATAGTAATTGCGACGTATACCATATCACAGAAGCGTGGGTTAAGCCTCTAGTTAAAGTTCGTTTCAATTGAATTTGATAACAATTACAAATTAGTTGCGTTTCAATAACACACACACACACACACACACACACACACACACACACATTGCGAACATGTTAGCAAAAACAACTTTGTACTACCAAGCCGTTTCTGGTTTCAGATGGCTTGTTTTTGTTCAAATAAGGTTGGTAATCGTTATTAAATTCAATTGAAACAAATTATATAACATTTAAACTGTCGAAGCCATTTCGTCGGTATTCGACTGTCAGCTAAGATTATACTACCAGACGTATCTGGTATTGTAAAGACGTATTGTGCCAGCCTTTAGACTGGTTTAATGGTCGCTTGTAACTTGAGGTCCTGTGTTCGATTCTCGGATCGGGCAGTGTTGTTGGATTTTTCTGTATGAAAATTCGAAGTAGCAGTATGATGTCTGGAACTATGCCCGAAGACTCACCAGTGCCGGGGTTCTCGCTGGCGTCGTCCACGGTTTGCGCCCAGCGTGTGAGTAGCTTGTCCAGCATGGGCTGGTCGCTGGTGTACCGGTGTCGCCAGTACGCGTAGTGCGTGTGGTCCGACGCAGGCGCACTGCCGCGCCCGGTGGCCGGCTCCTCGTTGGGCAGACTGGCGTTCACCAGCAACTGACGCGCTTTGTGTAACCTGGGAAACACATACATACATTATACACGATGACGTCAACTAAATTAGCTTACAAAAGGACAACGTCAAACAAATACATTTTTGTGTTATCGAAAGATAGCTGTTTAGTAGTATTACTATGGTTTCGATTCCCGGGTCGGGCAATGTGTTCTTGGGTTTCTCTATATAGAAATTCTTAATGACGGCTGGACTTTGGAATTATAATAGACTTCTCCAGTCTTAGAGGTGCCTCTTCCTCCCAAAGTTACTACCTCTGTCCAACCCTTCGGGTAATAAAGGCGTGATGCTATGTCATGTTATAACATACCTGACTCCTGCAGCTCCTGCCTTCATCCACGCGCGCAGGACATTGTCAAACTCTTTGACCACAGCATCGTTGTTGAAGTTCAGGTCGGGCTGTGACTCTCCGTACTGATGCAGGTAGTGAGCCCTGCGCTTCTCGCTCCATGTCCAGGCTGGCGTGTTCAGGGTGGATACCTGGAGACCATTAAGAATGATTAGATGGACTGACTTATTGATATAATGATCAAAATTCTTTGAACAGAAGGGAGACGCTCTGTGTAAAATAGTGATATTCAGCCGCAACCAGTTAGACTGAGAGCCGACCCCAATATAGTTGGAAAAAGGCAAAGTAGATGATGAGCAATTTTTTTTTAACATCACTATGTTGTTCTGGGTGTGTTGTGTGTGCATGTTAGTGTATTCCAAATCTTACCCAGTTATTGGGTGGTGTCTTGGTGCCGTTCTCGTCGAAGTCCTTGCCTTGTCCCCACACGAAGTAGTCGGCGTATTCCTGGGTGTTGTTCTCGCTCCTCTGGAACCAGGGGTGGCTCACAGACACGTAGTTCGGGATCAGATCCACAATCACCCTGTAATGACGTCATGTTTTAGTTATACTACCTTAATGGGTGCCGATGCTGAACGTAACGACAGGATGTTACGTTCGATTTCTGGGCTACCAGATGTTTTTTCTGGTAGGGAATTCTTAGTCTCAGTTATTTGGAACTGTGCCCGGTAGGTAGCAATAGTACTACATGGGACTTAATACCGGTAAAGTGTGTACAGTCAACATCAAAAATATTTATACACTTAATAAAATTCAAAAGCGATTTTTAGAGGAAATAGTGATTCAAGTCTTGACCAATTTTACACACAGTATCTGCGGATACATAAAAGTACATATTCATTTAAATGTTATGATTCTAACCAATAGTTTTCCAAGAATAAGCGTTTGAATTTCGCTACGTGTATATATATATTTGATGCTGACTGTACAAAATAACACCGTTGCCTAATCCCTGTCCTCTTTCGAGGTTGTATGATGCTAAAGTTACAAGTTTTATAAACACAATATTTAAAACAACAAAAATACCAGGTTTATGAGGTATTTTTAAAAGACATTTATGTTTGTACCGATGTCAGATATGGATTTCATAAGAAATATACGTAGACATCCTTTTTTGAGTGGCATACTTTCAATTTCGTTATAATAGTCTATACTTACTTAATGCCATACTCCTTTGCTTTCTTGACGAAGGCCTGGAAGCTCTCCTTGGCGGTAGGCGGCTCGTCGATAATATCATAGGTAGGCACGTCCACGAAGATGCCCTGCACCCTGGCACTCTGCAGCAGGGGCAAGTCTGCCTCGATCTCCGCATTGCTAGCCTCTCCCATGTCCACTAGTGGGCCCTTCTCGAACCTAGAAGGAGAAATAATTTTATTATGTACTATGCTTGTTGCCGCGGGAACGTGTACTGGGATAAAAAGCATCCCATAGATCATAATCTACCCGAAATCCATTAAGCCATTAATAATAATGTCATCGTGACCGATTTCGGTCACGGCGGCCAATCTCACCGGAGATTAGGCAACTACGCGGGAGATATTATAGAGCACAAGTGTATGCGCAAACACAGGTGCTCTCTCTATTCCTTCACTCTCATAGTCCGATGGGACGGCAATCCGACACGACCGCAGAGAGATCAGGCGCAGGACCAACGGCTTTACGTGCTTTCCGAGGCACGGTGTGTATTCATATACACAAAGACCCAGACCCGAAACAACTATCTGTAGATCGTACAAATATTTGTTCCGTGCGGGAATCAAACCCGCGACACGTAGCTCAGCAGTCGATCTCTCAACCACTGCGCCAACCGTGCCTCCAATTAAGCCATTAAGGCCTTATTGATTAACAAACATACAAAGTATAGCACTACTCGTTACACAGTGCATGGTTCTACGAACTGTACTTTCTATTTTTCAGGTTATTTGGGTGTGTTTACACTAATCTTCACATACACAAACATCTAGACTAGAAACAATCTAAAGAGCATACAAATATTTGTTCCTGACATCGAACCCGCGACACTTAGCGCAGCGGTCGATCGCTCAACCATTACGCCGACTCTGCTGTCATTTAGTACCTACTATTTAAAGGAAATATCACTAATATGATTACCATGACTTAGGCTCCGGCGGGGCACACTTAGGAGCCCTGACAATAATGGTGATGGCCCCCGCCAGCATGCACAGCCACACTGCCCAGAACAGGATGAACATCGCCCATCGCAGGTTCACCCAGAATGGATCCTCTGCGTACTTGAGCAGCTCTTCCTTGGTCAACCCGGAGAATTGCTGCAAAAAAATCAATTGTCAATGTTGTCGGTCTTTGGAGTATGCTGATAAATCTTTGGGCCGCTCTGAAGTGATCAAAGGACCTTATGATACAACTTCACGATTTACTGATAAACTAGCTGATTGCTAGTCCACAACTTATCAGACAGAATTTGTTAAAATTTCGGTTCTAGTGTCTCATATGTAAATCTAGCGGATAAACTCTGGTTCATAATAATTATACACTTAGGTATATTCTATATGAAAAGTTATAGTGATTAGAGTAATTTTTTATCTAACTGATATTTTTTGCTGTTTGACACGGGTACGTCTTAAAACTGCGGCCAGACACCGGAGGACGGGCAGCAGCGTCCTCTCACTAATCGGTGAGCTACTGCGATCCCCAAGCCGCCTGCCAAGCGTGGGGATTATGGTAAACCCCCCCTTGAGGGAGGCCTTCGTTCAGCAGTGGATGTCTTCTGGCTGATGATGAACGTGTCGGATAAGTAATTATATCTAGCAGATAAGTTTCGAATTATCTACTGGAATTAGTTGTTACTCCAACAAGCTAGTTCCAACGATACGAACCGGTGGCTGAGAAGAGCTTGCTTCATCATTGATAAGCAGCGAACTCTTATAAAAAATGCGATTGTAAAAAAACATATAAGAAGTCAAATCAGAACTGAGCCGCTTGTACATAATAATTATTGGTTTATATTTTTCGCATATTATTTAATGAACTCATAATAATAAAACGAGATGAGAAATAGGATTTGCTGACAATGTTGACGTTTCAATCCATTGAGTACAATTTGTTTTTAAACCACGGAGTTTGTTAGAATATAGAAAAAAATATAATGAGCACTATACGCATTATGATTACATTTTTGGGCGGACTGTACCTTTTAATCTATACAAATAATAAAATTATAACAGGCCGATGTCTGTTCATTATAAATATTGGAGAAAAACTAATATGTACAAACATACAGACAAAAATTCTAAAAATTCTAAAAACAACAGTTTTTCAAATTTTTGTCTGTCAGTCTGTATGTTTGTACACGCATCACCTAAAAACTACTGCATGGAATTGAATGCAGTTTCCATTGATGTATTGCTAGAGGTCTAATTTAAAATATAGGCTCCATTTTACCGCAGGAAAACATCAGATTCTAAATACAACGCACACGAAATCGCGGGCAAATTAAAATTATTAAATGTCGTCATTCGGCGCCACTGACTTGTAAATTGTTTTCGCTCGATACCAATTTTGTTATTTAAATGTGATATTGATTATATTTTCGCTAACTTATATATTTATTATTAATTCACATTTCTAAAGAAATATATATTTTTTTTAAATATTCACATGGACAATACACCCAGACCCGAAACAACTATCTGTAGATCATACAAATATTTGTTCCACGCGGGATTCGAAACCACGACACGTAGTACAGCAGTCGATCGCTCAACCACTGTGCCAATCGTATTGTCAACAGTAACATCATTTACAGTAAATTTTGAATTAATCAGTTGTTTTGCCTCACAATGACGGGTAAGAATGCTAGTATTACAACGATGTATTCTAAAACAAAAAAAAAGCAGTCATCCACTCACCCGCTTATTGGCATCGAGTTCAATCTTAGCGTCGCCATTCCTGTGGTCCTCGACCACGTACTTGGCGTCGGCCATGTCGACCCTGGTCACGATTTTAGCCTCCTCCTCCTTAGGCAGCAACTTCTCTTCCGCGCCGTCAGGAGATATCTTCTCCTTGGACTTGGAGAGGTTTGATTTTGAAGACCGGAATTCTACAAAAATAAATATGTTTATAACTCATTGTTTGAGCGTGAAGTTCTGAATTCGTTGCCTCTGGTCGGACAAAGTATTAGTGTGATTAAGTTTTTTGTAATTAAGTTCTCAGTAGTATCACGGAGTCTGGAACTGTGCCCGGTAGATGGCAATAGGCTCGCCTCTATAACATATAACTCAACAACGGTATCCGTGAAATATGGGTGTACAATAGTAGGTACTCCTCTGCCTAACCCTTCGGGGATAAAGCTATATTATGTTATGTTAATTCGTTGAATATTTTTAAGTTTATTATGTATGAAATCGGTCAAGATTCAATCAGTATTTCCTCTAAAAGTCGCTTTTGAATTTTGCAACGTGTATAAATCTTTTTGATGCTGACTCATCATCATGCTGTTCATCAGTGAACCGCGATAGCCTGTTTTTATAGATTTACTAGCTTCCTCTCGCAACTTCGCCCGCGTGGTGTACGAACCCGTACATTTTTCCGGGATAAAAAGCCTATGTGCTATTCCAGACTATAATCTATCTCTGTGCCAAATTTCATCCAGATCCATTCAGCCGTTCTAGCGTGAAACAGTAACAAAGATCCATCCATCCATCCATCCATCCTCACAAACTTTCACGTTTATAATATTAGTAGGATACAAACTAGGAATAGTAGTAGTTGATGATTTGATAGTCTTTTGTATATTAAATTAACAGAACATCTTTCTTCCTTATGCATTTTATCGAGGCAGATATATACGCTAACCGTCCTGCTGACGCAATACGACAGGCCTACAAGTCATATCAGACACACCAATTTAAAGTATGTACATGCAAAGTACTGATTTAAGTTAAATAAAGCACCTAGTTTTCACCATTTAAGCTTTTATCATTTCCCAGTTATCGCTAAAAATAGCATTCATCGAATGAGACCTATACTGCTGCTGATTGACAGAACTCTGCTTATTCCTTCAAGCATACAATCGTTCTCAATTAGTTCTATGAATAAACATTTTTAATATTTATTATCATTCTCTCAAGCTCCCGATTTGCATACTTATTTGTAAACACTATTTCACTGCACACAAGAATATGCTAACTCACAAATATGGCGCTTACACACTCATAAACTAATTTATAGCACTCTAACATACCAAATAGTGTAATAATAATAATATCAACAAGAAAAATATCGCAACGAAATTCACACACAGTTACGTCACAACGTGGTCCTGCTTCAAGCGAGGCGTTTTCGCACTAACGATCCAGCTCGCCGCGTTGCCAGATAGCGGTATTAAATTCTGGAATAGACACTATCTATTCTTGGCCCCACGACGGCCTTGTCGCACAAGAATATTAGAATGTCAACTAGAGTGGCTCCCGTGTGGCAATCCCAACTAATATTAGTGCGTTTGTTTGCTAAAGTAAGTTTGTTTGTTACCTTTTCACGCCTAAACCACTGAACCGATCATCGTGAAATTTTGCATTTACTTACATTATCGGGGGTACGGAAAAGGACATAGGATACCTTTCATTCCGAAAAAAGTACAGTTCCCGAGCGAAAGAACAATGACTTTCTTAGAACGCTAGATGACGCTACGTGTGAACCGAAAAAATGTACGGGTTCGTAATCAATGCGGGCGAAGTCGCGGACGGAAGCTAGTATAAGTGGGATTGTTTGGGACTGGTTTTAACCCTTCGCTATTAACTGAATTACCAACCCTTCACCAAATGTCAAGGTTTTATATAATATATGGCACACTTGGCGGTGTTTAAGCACTGTTGTAGTCAACCCAGCATAAAAAAGACTTCGAATCTTCTGGATTGAAATAAATACGTCTTTAAATTGCGACGCAAAGTAAACGCAATAGAAAATGTATCGTTTGCGAGTACGGGCACCCGTTCGTAGGTTATCGAATTAAGATGCTCTAAATATTTCGTTTGTTTCTTAGCACATTATCTAAAGGGAACACATTAATTTCTCCAAGTACCTTCATAACAAAAGGAACTTTCTAAACACGTAACTCACTTTCTCGAAAGCACACCGCGATGTTTATCACTCCAGCATCAAAATACGACTGCAATCATGCAAAGGTCCGTACAATTTAAATATAGAAGACGGTATGTGTAAGTATGTCTGTGTAATGAAATAAAAAGAATTTTCTTTACAAAAAAATTAAAGGAACACACACTTCACAAGATGAATTCGGCGATTCCCGAAAGTCAGCGGGCGATGCAAGTTCTTTTTGTCCAGGGAACCTGATTTATAATAAGCTCGGTGCATTGCAATTTAGCTGGTTTCGTGCTGATAAAAAGTCTTAACTGACGTGATTGATGCGATTTGCGGGCCTCATCATTTTTGGAGAGACAAAGAACACAAAATGTTTTATATTTTAGATACGAACAAAGTATGCCATGAATTTATTTAGAGATTCAAATTAGTGGACTGGATAAAGAGCGAGAGAAGAGTGGATTTATTTAACCAAAGCTTGCTCCTTTCGGTGAAAATACAAAGTTCTAAAAATCTCACCTACACGCGAGGATTTTATCAAATTAAACTTCTTATAAAAGACCTCGCACAGAATACACACTCCGTCAATTCGTCCGGCAATTCACTAGACCTAGTTGTGACTGCTTTTGTCAAGGACTAGTAAACTGTCTCAGTTTACGGCTAATGGAATAATAGCTCCGCTCTTAATGGACAAACAAACTCATTTGTGGATAACCAGCTTAGGTACTTTCGATAAGGATGAACGTATGTGTGCACTTGGTTTTTGACCCTTTTAAGGCTTAGTAATTAGTTAATTAGACAACAATTAGTTGTAAACATTCTGTCTGGAGAAAGTTACTTATAATAAGATGTTTTAGTTTTTTTTTTTCCATGAAATGAAGTAGTTTATAAAGAATTTCATACATATAATCATCAAAAGAAGTCTAACAAAAGGATAAGTGAATCTATACTAATATTATAAAGAGGTAAAATTTGTTTGTTTGTATGTAGGGGGTAATCTCAGGAAATGATGATCGAATTCTAAAAAAAAACCACTCATAGATAGCTACTTTATCCCTGAGTACTATAGACTATAAATTATTACCTATATAATATTTAGGTCACGTGGACGTAGTCGCGGGCAAAAGCTAGTATAATATATAGAGAGACAAATCTGTGTGTTTTGGTAGTTTTAGGTCATAGGTTTAGTTTTCAGGTTCGCCATCCGAAGAGAAAGGTGCGGCCACATTTTACCGCATGTGGCTCCATTTCACCAAGTTACGTGAACTGTGATAGCGCCAAAAATGATTCTATTATACATATTTTCTTCTCTCGTAGTCGAAGAAGAAATATTATATTCATTAAATCAACGACATAAAGAAAGATGAAGTAAGTGCGACTTCAAAAATCAAGTACTTAGACTATAAATTAGTGGGAAATCACCCGGTTTTGACCTTCTGAAAACGGAGAAGACGCGAAAAAATCATACACGAAGTCAACCTGGGCAGGACCCGGCGGAGATGCAAAGACAAATTACACTTTTTCATGAATGATTGGCCCGAGACAACGAAAAAAATATAAAGTGGAGGCCTTTGCACAGTGACGGGACTTTATGAGCTTATATTAATAGTAATTAATTGAAAACAAGAAAGAAATGAAACAAGACATTCGTCCTATACTTACCTACTAAGTATTTCTTACTTATGCACTGTATAATGGCTAATCCTACACTTAAAATTGAAGATAAACTGAGAACAATAGTTAATTTAACAGTAATATTCACTTCAAATTCAATTACTATTGCTTCATAACTAGTCTATACTGTGTAGTCTATACTGTGCTGGGTGGAGAGAAATAAAGGGGACTTCGAAGTGTTAATGAAAATATCGTGTCTCGAAATTAGCGAAACAAGTAGGTATTATAAATATAATTGTGTACTGTGTTATGACGTAATTAGGTAGGTATAAATGCTTGTTAAGCGAATTGGGAGAATATCTAGATCATGTTGTAATTTTATTTGTAATATGATATAATTATTGTAGACTTGCCCCTTGGTTTAGTGATCGGAAGCGCGGCTGCTTAGCGTCCTTAGGAGGCTTCGATTATAGGGTCGGGCAAAGGTATTTGGGTTTTCTTCTCCCACATCATGTACATAGAGATTTGAGATTTTAAAAGTATCTATAGGACCAACTTTTTGGAACCGTAGAACTAGAGTCCTATTAACGCCTTAAAAATGCTTAAAATTGATTATATACTTTATTTATTTATTTTATATTTAATTTCAAATAAAAAAATGTTTTCTTTTTAATGTTTATTTGAAATAAAAAAGTCTATTCTATTCTATTATTTCTGTTAGAAAAAATCTCAGTAGGGCCCGATATTGTCTCGGTCCTAAATAACGACATCGGCGATATGCAGTTATACACGAGCACCTCTGCCTAACCCTTTCGAAATACAGGTGTGATGGTATGTAATTAGATATTTTGACGTATTTAGGTAGCCATGAGTTGCTTCCTAAGCGAATTGAGTGAATATTAAGATTGCTGATCGTGATGAATTAGTAATCATGTAATGTGATTTAATTAATACTGGCGACCCGCCCTGGCTTCGCACGGGTAACAGAGCATATACGCCTTCATTTTTTTCTGTCGTAGTGTCGTATCAGCCTATTACGTCGAGCATTTACTTGGCGCACGCCAGTAAAGCTCCCAGTCGACATGATTTTTCCGACATCTTCAACTATCATCGTCATATTTCAGCCAATTTACACAAAACCTTAACGAATTATACACCTAAACCTTCCTCATGAATCACTCTGTATATTGGTGAAACCCGCATAAAAATCCGTTCAGTAGTTTTTGAGTTTATCGTGAACTGACAGACAGACGCGGCAGGGGACTAATTTATAATATGTAGTGATGACGCGTAGAATTTAAATCAGTGTAGTATTTAAATGATAAACAGTACATTGCATGAAAGCATAGGTATGTATGTAGTTCATCAAAATGAACTCGTTTAATGATAATAATAAACTACTACTAATCGTTAACTATGTATTTCCAGTTGCTTCGATCATACATAAATGCTTGATTTCAAGGCTATTAAATTAGTAATTTATTTTTCCTCTAAAGTATGTATGACTTTGTAGCTTTAAGTGGGTAGGTATTGCAGGAAAATATATTATACACGAGACTTTCCTGTTGACATTCATAAAAAATCACAAAAGGAAAATATTTTAAAACAATTTTATTAGAAAATTTATTTACACAATAAGTTATTAATAGAAAAATATGAATTAAATTCCATTTTGCTGATTCATAGACAATTCAATTTAAAGACATGTTTCATTGACTATGCCAATACAGTATGCACAAAATAATTTCAATAATAGTTCACACTTCACTTGTTCATGAAAAATTGAGACAATATTATCAGGTATTTTGATGCAAACCATCCAGAAACTGCTGAAACAGTCTGTTTCTTTCCCTCTGTATACTATTTGACTCTTGTACTATATTTATTAGTCTATCTAACTTTTCTTCCACTGTTCTCTGTCTGTTCCTCATTTCTAAAGTTATTTTCCTGAAGTCTGTGTAGCGTCTCCTGTTTAATTTTCTTTTGGACTCTTCACTTTGCCCATTTGATGTTTCTCCGTTCTCTTGAACATCCGGTTTAAATGTTGAAGGCTCTGCTATTGACAATAAAGCTTTGGTTACACTCTCTGTAGTTCCATCTTGTATCCTCTGCTGAATCTCAGGTTGGTATTCTCCATTGACATTGTAAATCTGCTCAAAAACTTCAAAATAAGGCCATTTGACTACAACAACTTCGTTTCTGTTCCGCTTTTTAAGTAACCGTATATAAGTTTGTTTTAAATTACGAAATTTTTTATCACAGCAATCTGGGCCCTTGCCCACTGCATTAGCTATGTCTATCCATACATTCTTTTTCTTAACTTTTGGACTGCGGAACTTGTCAATGTTCTGTAGATATAAATTCAAGAGAGTTTTGATGCTATTGTGTTCCCAGTGGTCATCTATATCGTCTCCTGCATCTGTTTCCATTATTTCACTTTGGTTCAGTTGCATGTATACCTCCTCTGTCTTCAGATAATCAACAGGTTCAGCTGAAAATTAAATCTGTGGTCATAGTCTTCTTTATGTCTGATAAGAATTTGATTGCAAGCTACTGGTACTGATCAATTGGAGGTAGTTGACCAATTTGTAACAAGCGGGTCATTCACACACGTCCTGTGCAAGTGAATTGGATTAGCAGGAAGTTTCTTATCTAGACAAGGAGATTGTAATACCTCCTGTCAGTATTCAAAGAGAAATGTAAAATTAATATTACCACTCATTTCCTGGGTGTCTTCTTCAAAATCTTTCTTATAACAATATTTTGATGAAACAATATTAATCGTTGTTATAATGCAAACAAACTTGTGCCTTGCATCATTCAGCGAACGAGAACAAAATGGCGCTGACTGCCGCGGCGAGTAAAGCGCTTTAAAACCCGACCAAATGAAAATGTCACCCTAATACGTCAAAAGTAGATCCTAAAGTATGAAACGTTATCATAGAAAATAATTGCATGAAATTAAATTACGATAAATTTATTCATTTGACATAATTTTTGTACAAAATAATGATTATAAAAAGTTAAAACCACAAATTATCGGTAATAACGTAAAATAGTGTAATAAAAATATAGCATGAAAGAACATTCATTTTTTGTCGGATTACATCGTTGCTTTTGACGTTTGTTGTCGGCCTTGTTATCTTTGCCTTTCAATGATAACGTCATTTTGATAACAGAGATAGTTCACAGTAGACAAAATCGAGGCTTTTCATTTGCATACGAACTTGATTAAAATGACGTCACAATGTAAAATCTAACTTTTTAACACGCAATAGCTGAATAAAAATTGGAGTAGAAAACGTAGAGAAAATTATCATATAATTAACAAATAATAACTATAAATCCGTTAAAATAAAGGAATTATTACCTGTATCCGTTTCAGGGATGGGCTTGTAAGAAGCGACGTGTTCGTCTTCTTTCACCTGCCCTCCATCTATGGAGAGATGGTTCTTCCGCGGCTCCGACATGATGAATTGGGGACTTGCCTAACCGGTTTCGCAAACCCAAGAAAGTAGGCCCTTTCCCTTCAATTAATTTTAATTATAATATCTTTCACCAAGAACTACTTGCTCAGCACCAGCTGTCAGCTAAACGATGAATGAAGTGAAGTGAAGTATAATGAGTGAAGTTGTATAGAAGCACACCACGCCCTCAATTCTATTTCTTGTTCGTTCAACAGTCGTTCGTTCGCATCGGCAATGAAGACTTATTATTGCTGCTGATTTTAACGTCCTCTTTTTTTTGCCATTATGTATAGATCTTAGTTGTCTACACCTAAGCACGATGACAAAGTAAAGTATCAGAGCTGGTAAATGGTATTATTATTATTATGGATATAAAACACTCCATTTCTGAACTAAATGTCTCAGCAGTCAGTATTTCATTCTACTCAATACTCATTCATTTGTCAAAATGACAATAACCAAAATGTCAAATAGTCAGCTGGAACGGCAATAGCTTATTATTTTTAATTTATCTAATAATTATTAACTATTTACAGAAAATGAATCAACACTGTAAAACTGTTAACATTTTCAGTAACTTGAATTCTTGATGTTTAATTTAATTCCTTTTTATTTATTTATTGTTATATAAGTTGCTTTTAGTAAATTATTTTATTAAGTGCTTAGGTACATTATTGTAGCAAAATGTGCACAATACCACCACCTCCGCCGCCTCCTATATTGCCTGACATCAATTCACCCTCAAAGGTGCCGAAAACCAGCGACGTTTATGAACTAAGCTTCAGTACTGATATGTGTACTTGGGCTGCTGAGCATCCTGAGCTCAGGGAGGCTTGCTTCAAACACAGCATCTGTTACGAAAAACCGCCTTATAGGTACAAATATAAAAATTTCGAATCCATATTGCAAATAGGTCCAACATGTGGATTAGTTGCTATGTCCATGTTAGTGAACGGAGAAACAACACCAGATGAATTGTTAAGTATCGCGAAGTTAGAAGGTTACACCAGCAATGGAGAGATGTTCAGTTGCAAACAAATGCTCAAACTGGCAGAGAAAACCTACAGTTTAGCTGAGATAGACAATATTAGCTGTAAATTGAAACATGGAGGCCTATTTAGCTATGAGATTATCGAAAGACTAATAAATGGTGCTGTTCTTTTAGTTCCGTATCCTTTTCAAATATTGATAAACAAATTAAACTAACAATAGATAAGCTGAATATTAATTTATTCATATTATCTACACTAATTTGACAACTTTTCTGAATAACTATTATAAAAATCTATAACGTAATCCTTAACGTTTGTACCAGCTATGATGCCGATTGCAATCACTCACCATGCTTGAGGAACGGCCACACAGCCCACTGGGCCCTCGTCTGTGGGGTCATAGTGGTGAATGACCCTGGAGAAAAATATGAAAGTGACCCTGGGAACGTTTACGTCCTATGTAAACATGGCAAGTCCAAATATTTAGCTGTCTGGAACTTGCATAAACTTGCCCAAAGTAATAACAATCTACGAGAGTTCTCTCCTAAGAAGGGAGCAGATGGGCTGGTTTATATTTTGCCTGAAGGCGGAATAGGAGGTAAAAATGGTTTGAGAGACCAATTTTTGATATTTGAAGGATTTTGAACTTTAATGTATAAGCACAAATTAATCATATCAATTAGGGTGTAGACTCTTGCAGTATGGTAATAAAATAATAAGGTTAATTGTTTAATTAACTGTTTCATGATTTTTAGTAATGATTACCTTCAGAAATGTGAAACATTGTTCTAATTTTTAAGCTTAGGTACTTCTTAGTTCTGTCAAGTACTTATGATGTGAATATTTGAGCTGATAGACAATACAAATTTAATTAATGTTTATGTCTATAATTTTTTTTTTATTACATATTTGTCCTATGTGGACAACTTGGTCATGTCCATTCATAGTAGACAAACTTAGGGCTAACAAAAATGAAATTTAAGTAAGGTTGGGACTAGGGAATGTTGTTTACATACACTTCAAGTGTGTATTCTTCTAATTAACAATCACAATAAGTAATAGTAATATTGACTAGTTACCAATTGAATAATGTAATATTTTATTAAATTTTAACCACTTGTTGAATGAAATAAATCAATTTAAATAAAATAAAAGTTAGTTTTAATGCAAAATGTTTATTTGTACAATAAATACAAATTATACTTGCAAATTATGATAAAATAATAAATCTCATCACATTACTTAAAAATATCGTAATGAAATCATATTTTTATGACTTACAAGTCAAATTAAATTAACATTAAATTCTCAAGAAACATTCACATTATTGCACAATCTGTTTTGCATGTTTGCGAAGAATGCATTGAATTCAATTAAATTGTTAATGAAACATAAAATGTAAGATGTTTTTGTACTAATTTATTCAACTTAAAATGAACTTTCCATAGCACTAATATAAGTTTGTTTGTCCATTGACATGGACATAACAATTTGTGATGATTAATTTACAAATAATACATTATAAACGTCGATGACGATTGTTGCTTTTAAGCTCATTTGGAAAATAAATAAAATTTTAGACTCATCATCGTATTAAAGAAAAGTGCCAAGTGAATTGATCAGTCAGCGGTAATGAGATCAAAATAATAGTTACAAGGGCAGGGAGAATGACGATTGAGCCAATGCAATGGAGATACTGAAGCCTTACTGTAAGTGTGTATTGTGTAAGTGTATATTGTGTGTGTTTACAACTGCGTTCGGCCCTTTGTTGAAGCGTGTTCCAATCAGAACGCGTTTGATACGTAAAATCGAGATTGTTAAAGAAAATTTACATTAGATTGTACCGCAACAGTTTGTTACCCCTGGCTCAATAACATCCCTGCCCTAATGATAATTTTTTATAATTATTAAAAATCTTAAACATGCAAACTCTGACATGTCTATGGACCGAGGTAATTATAATTTCCATTAATTTATACGATTATGGTGTATTATGTTTTTTTTATTTTACTTATTTTCCGTTCCATCTTCATTTCAATCTCTTCGCATATGTTAGTCAGAGTTGCACGTTAGGTAAAATAACAAATCAAATTAAAAATATAATAATGATTAATACTTAATATTAAAAGTTAATGTCATTATATGGATTCGTCTGGCTACGCCTGTAACGAAAGTTTCGGAGACTTTATTGCGATACGGTAGCTGTTTCCTTGCCAGTAAGCCAATTCTCATGTTGCACTCTTATATGTTAAACACAAAAATCTAAATAATTAGCGTCTACATATCGACTGTTAACTGGCAACATGTCCTATCTCGATTTTATGAGGATTTTACTTGGTTATACTATTCTAAACTATTTCATACCCGGCCGCGCTGCAACAAGCATATTTTACTTCAATCAAAATTAGACGCCAAAATCGAATTAATTCAATTTGTAGTAACATCAACCGCGTTGTATGCACAACGCGGTCGATAGTTTCTTCTTAATCCTGTAATGTTGTCAAAAATGAGACATTACAAGTTGCCAGTTCACAGTCGATATATTTACCAGCACAGATTTTATCATCCAATGCAATAGAAATTAGACTTAATTCTGTGCAAATACGTCACATTTTGACATGCACACTTTGCTGTTTTGTTGTACAATACTCATATTTTCCCCATACGCGTCGATGAAGTCACACGACTTTACGGCTTCTATAGTATTGACGTATTAATTAGATTGATGAGAGTTTAAAAGAAACTTAACCATAGCGTAATAATTATTATAGACACTTGTTTTCTTTGGAACACTGGTGACATTGTAACTCACGGCTTGTTTTGATACATGAGCTATGCTGTAGTGTAGGAAGGGGGGGCCGCGCAGTCGCACTTTAACCGTTCAAGTTTATAAAACTGCATTTACTGACACAAGTGTGTTCAGACTGTTATAATGGTGGTATGAGGACAGTTTCTTTAATACTGAAGCTATGATTAAGTTGCCCCTTACAAAGAGCTTAAGCTTACTGGACATGGCCTACGAAAATAATAGCTCATAGAAAAATAAGGCCCGGAAGTCTGCGAATGTTGTATGGCAAAATCTCTGTCATGTACAGCCTTTCAACATTAGATTTTGCTTTGGGTCGTGGTTTCACTTTCTCTACATGTCGACCTGCGCTTGCGCACATTATGTTTGTCGATGTGTTTTACAGAGGATCATCAAAGTATTTTGTACACCTTCAACTTGTTTCGACTTTGGGCAGCGCTGGGCCGACGTGTAGAGTAAGTATTCGCATATCATAGTAACACTCAGACTAACACTGATGGAAATATTTACGTCAAGTACGCGCTTGTGTAATATGACTTGGTGGAAATATCTGTGAACTAATGCTTTCATCGTGCTCGCCGATGATCACCATTGAGCGGACGTAGGAAGAGGAAGCGGATTTATCCAAAGTTCACAAAGAGTTCCGCCAAGTCTCGTAACACTTGAATTTTGACCAGTGTTAATCATAGCGAAGAAAAAATACTAAGATTACAATCGATATTCGTACAAAGACATGTATCAACAATTCATAAAATACACGACTAAATAATTGGTACAATTTTAATTAAATTATAATTGGCCATAACGTCTCCTTGTAAATAAAATTCTACTGATAGAAAAACCAGTATACATATATAGATCCTAATATTTATAATATTATTACATTCGTATATTATTATTGATAAATATATGAAATTCTACTCGGCTTATTGGTACCGTTCATTTGATGGAATATTAAAATGATGGGTCGTTCACATTTGATAACATGACCCAATACTTTTGACGAGTTTATTTAACAATATTACAACATACAAGCGATTTGATATGACACAGTAATATTTTGTTGCTATTTGTCAAAATTTTCTTCATTAGAAGTTTGTTTATGCAATGTTATAAAAAGCTATAGGTTTAAGGAAGAGAATTACTATTAATTAATACTAGAGTATGATCTTAATGTAATGCTATGTCCAGACAAGCTTTGACATAATATCGGAGTAAACTGAGCGCCCGATTTGTTGTGCAAGCGATTCGGCAAGGGTCTGGACGCGATAGTGGTGATTTCTGCTTGAACTGCGTTTGTGTAACACGTACATACAAGTAGAGATCACTGCTGGCGTTCGATCTGTAATATGAACCTTAACGGCAGTTCACAAGTTGATACAGATGAGAGAATTAAAACTTTGACAAATATAACATATAAATATTGCTGTGTATATAGTAAAACTGTCATTGACGCTATTTTACAACTGTTGCCCTGTTCTGACATGGTCAATAATATAGTCAATATAGAGGTCGCAAGAATAAACTAGATTATAGAAACTTAAGTTATTTAATTCATTCGCAGTCGGACACGGGTGACCGACAAACAATTGATTCTCTACTGTATCTACTTTGCGTAAATTGATGAGTTAATAATAACATTGGGAAATAATCCTGCAAAGCCAGGGATTGTCCTTGGGTGCATTTCTATAGTGCATACAGGGATAATCGCTGGGTATATCACCATAACATTTCATTAAAGCTGTGTTAAAGGACCTCTACTTGTTAGCTTCGGCCCCAAGCACATCTTCCAAATGTCCGAGACTTTGTAGTCCCGTGCGATGCGACTGCAAGGAGAAGGCATTGGGAAAATCACTATAAAATTTATCAAGATCATTTTTTTTCTATGGCGAATTAATTTTAACTTATTTCATAACTGAGTTCCAGTAATATTCATTTTATTCAGATTATTTAAATATTAAGCAACATTTTATACACTTCACAAGTACATAAAAGTTATTCTCGATATACATATATATATATAAATGATTCATAAAGACCATGTCAGAACAAGACGATCGAATACAAGATACGGTTAGATTTAAAATGGTAAACAGGCCTAATGCTATAATAACACGTCTTACCCTAAGAGCGTACATTAAAAAAGTGTTTATTACTCTGAAAAAAGCGTACATTAATTAATACGCGAACTATTGTCCAATTTTGTGGGGTACATCCCGCTGTATACGATTGTAACATAGACTTCCAAATATTTTCATCATAGAACACTTAAGATAAGTGATGGCGTGTTGTTTGTCTCTTTCTTGTGTTTAGAAGACACATAAAGTTGTCTCACTCTATCATTTAACAGTTATCGTTAATTAATTGATTTTTTTCAGTGTAAAGCTACAATTTATTAATAAGTTTGGCAATTCGCGCAGTTGTATTATATAAAGCATATGAAAATGATGGATGATTTATTTTTATTTTAACATATTATTAATAATCCGGTTTGTATTTGTACACGTACTTCATTTGTACCCCAAGATAAAGTACATACCGTTTTTTTTAAGAATTTTCATTTACGTCTCTTGTTCGCCAATCTAGAGGATTCACCTTTTGCGATTCGCTTTAAGATGGACTTAGTGCTTCAAAGGAAAGCATTCTTTACTCCATTCAATAGCTACAACCTTTAACGATTACTTTTATAATAAATTTTAACATCTAGCGATATTTCGATATGTAAATACAGAGACGATCTACAATAAAAATATTTGAAAGTGCTGTGTTACTACACTAGGGCTTCCGTCTCGCTATTCGCACATCTTAAACGAGTCGACCTTCCATGCGCTTAACAAAAAGATGTCGATTTGGCATGTTTTACTTGTAACTAACATCGATAAATACTTTCTTATCGAGAATATCGAGACGCGAAGCCACACTTGAACCACACTTTTGACGAAACCTAACAATTGAATATAAACCGTAAGCATAAGTACTAAAGCCATGCATATTTCCTCGTCAGATTTCGACAAAAGCGTGTTTTGTACACCTAACACACGTCCACACAGCCACATATTATCTGAATTACACATATAGCTATATCTAAGTATTACACAAGTATATGTAAGTTTTGAGAATATAGTATAATAACCCTATGATATCATGAGACAGTCGTTGGCCTGCAGGGTGCACTACGCCCTCTAACTGATTATCACTACAAAATTAAACTAGCCGAAATAGAAAATAAGTTTCCAAATTGGCTCGGAATTAATTTCGAATTACAATATTCAGGACTAATATATCAAAAATTTTGGCTTGGTCACAAAGTAATGAAATCGAAGACTTTATAAAGCATTAAAAGAAATATATTAGGAAGATAATAGTGTAATATCTATAATATCCATTAAAATTAAAAACGTTTATCGTTATGTAAAAATCTACATTTCATTTGAATCATTGTATGACGTACAAAATTATAAATGTTAACACCGCTATTAGCTGCACTTACAAAATTACACAAAAATATGACTGCAACAACGCGTTTCCATTGCCTTACGATATTTAAAAAAACTGCATTCACGAATCACAGATCAAAAATTAAATCGCGCACAACATTCAAACCCAACCTATGCTGATATGTGCCCACGATACTCGTTCCGATAATATTTTACAACTAACCATTGACTCGTTCAGATACGACACAACTATCGCCGAAAGTAGCTTCTAGTTAGAAAAGTGTCGCCGATTGTTTTCGGTTAAATAACAACGACATACAAAAACCGGAATTCGGCGAATATACTACTAAAATTTAAGCTTATTTTCTGTCAAATTTTATCATCACGCATTCGAATTCGGCAAAGCTTTACCGCCACACGCAATACATCGACGAAACTACATCACCGACGCACTAACCTAAATTACATACACATATTGGAAATGTCACGAACCATTATTTCTCGATATATACTGAGTACACGAATAACAACTACATTACAATATATTAAATACGATAGCTAATTAATGAATGACTATGACGATATAGTTAATGCGTTTCAACCCTCATTATGTAGCTTGAATCACGACAACGAGCCATACAGCATGCGAATATATGGCGAACTACGCTAAAGGAATACATTACAACTTTAATACGCGAAACAAAATCCAAGATACATAACAAAAGGCGTATTCTACGCTATATTCATGGCAGCTCGACAGCTTAATAAATTAACGTAAAATTTTACAATACTTGTCATATGCAAGACAAAGTTTAGAGCCTCATTTCATAGCAAAGCTTGGTGATCTGGTGTCACAGATGGGCGAGGGCGGGCGGCGCGGCGCAGCCACAGCGAGTAGTACCGGAAGGGGCGGCGCTGCCTCTAGGTCTCCGCCGGCGCCAGCGGAGCGCCACACGTCGCCACCGGGAACGTCTTCACGTGCGTCTGCCACTGGGTGGACAGCTGGAAGAACTTCACGCCGTTCAGTTCCGTGCCGTCAATGTAAACTGTGGATACAAACGAAATTCATTAATACAAATTTATCACCTTTTTGAAACTCTGTCCTACACTAATATTTCGACTATATCGTGGGTACGATTCAAAAAGTAGACATTTTACCTTTGAGCGGCACATTGTGCGAGCCCTTAGCGGAGCATATGAGCCGCGCGACGCCGTCCACGCTCTGCGCGCGTCCCACCTCCGCCTCACCAGTCTTCTCCTTCTTCTTGCCCAGGCGCATTACTGGAATTAACATTTTATTTGAGCATACTGTTCATCTATGGAAAATATCAGGAGACGTTCTAAGGCATGCGTTTTAGAACTGTTTATAGAAGTATACTAACTCTTCTGCTTCTTCTCTTTTGTGAGGTAAGTGATGCACAGATGCGCGTTCTGTCGCGTGACGTGCAGCGCGCGGAACGACGCCTTCACCGTCACCTTGCTGTCCGTGCCCTCCGACTGACGACTTGGCACCTTGGGGAAAGAGACAGTGTCAGAATATCCAGTGGAAAAAGACTCAATGCTGAGCTCGAGAGATTAGGCATCACGTTTTAAAAGACTATAGTCTAAATATGCAAGGATGAGGGGCTCGTAGCTACATAGCTACTGCGCAGATTGGTCGATCTGTGAGGTTAAGCAGCGCTTGCCGCGGTCAGTCCTTGGATGGGTGAGCATTTTCACACATCGAGACCCCTCCGTGCCTCGGAAAGCACGTTAAGCAGTTGGTCCCGGGTGTCATATGAAGACCTTTGACAGCAGCAGCAGCCCAAAAAGTCTGACAAACAGTCTAACCTAAAAGTATCAGTATCTCCCAGTAATTGGGTGACGGAGGTCAGATGGCAGTCGCTCCGTGGAAAATACTGATAGTCAGCCGCAACCGGTTAGATTGAAAGCCGATCCCAATGTAGTTGGGAAAAGGCTAGGCAGATAGACAGCGTAGGTATGCAGGTTTTCCATACAGTTTGTTTCTTTAATGAGTTTGTGGCATTCCAAAGATTATTTGCCACACAGCGATAGTATATTATGATAGAGTATCTCTAAATCCTGTCTTTCTTTGATTTCAGTGTTTCATCGGTTGGGTAATGTGTTCTAGTTGAGTGCACAAAGCGTACCAGCCAGTAGTCCAGCTGCAGCTCGAGCGGCTCGGCGCGCGCGAACAGCGGTATGGGCAGCGCGGGCGTGGACAGGTCGGGCGCGTGCGGGCCCAGCGCGTGCGGGCCCAGCGCGTGCGGCGCCGGCGTGGCGGGCGGGGACGCACGCGCGGGGGGCGAGCCGCCCTCCTCCAGCTCCAGCGACGACACGCCGCCCTCGCTGCAGCCCACGCGCACTTCCTGCCACCACAAATAACGAGCTCGAAATCGCATACATTAGCTTGACCAAGGGATTATATTATTACATAGTCGAAATTTGTCTGTAACTCCTAAGACTGTTAATAGGCGTATGCGCAAATGACACATCATAAAATGTTTAACTTAGCGTGAAATGACAACTTTACTGATAGTTTCGTGGCATTAAGCCCAACGCTAGGGACATATTAACATCACGCCTTTTTCCCATGAGGATAGGCAGAAACTACTCACCGCTATAAACGGCACAAACGTCTGGCTAGCGTCCTCGTCGCCCGACTTCTCTCTGTACGCCACCATCGCCTCGCCGATCGGCACATGGTTGACCGGACCGATGCTGTTCAGATACCTGCACAAAGTATTACGTTGTTTAGAAGGCTCGCTTCCATTATAAATAATAACACGTAACACTCCAAATAGTAACACGAACGTTTCTGAATTTGTCGCAAGACCAACAGTTTTATCTAATTTTAGTATTAGCTCTTGTGAAAATAATAATATCCATGCCTTTAATAACCGCTGCCATAGTGATTTTGGGTCCGCGGTATAGGTTTTGGCTCACCGAAACCCTGGTACGTCCATTTTCCTCTTTGAATTTCGCAGCCCGCTTAAATTTTTGTTTGATGTCGCAAATCATTGAAAATTGTTCTACTTCTTGTTTGTTGTGTGGTCTTTTTATATATAAAGTGTTCATTATCAATTTAAAACCCTCCACAGTCCAGATTTTCGGACTAAACAAATTCTTTAAAATTCTGATCTGATTAGTCTGGTATTCCAGACTTGTTGATGAAAATCTATCAACGCACACTGCAACCGCTTATCAAATACCAAAGTCTAGGCTGTAAGTGACATCTAGTCTGTGTGAAAGTCTAGGTTACCTGCCGATCCTGGAAGACATCTCGGCGACATCCGTGACGGAGCCGTCGGTGGCTCGCTCGCAGATGTTCGCCCACGAGTCGCTCGTGAATAAGGACGCGTAACCACCGTCCGACAAGGACAGATGTCGCGCTATCACGCTCGGACCTACACATGGAAGGTATAATGTTATGATTTTTAAATAGACAATGATTTATAATAATGTCCTCCTGACCGATTTCGGTCACGGCAGCCAATCTCATAGGAGATTAGCCAACTACGCCAAGTGTGTGCGCAAACACAGGTGCTCTTTGTATTCCTTCACTCTCATAGCCCGACGGGACGGCAATCCGACACGACCGGAGAGAGATCAGGCGCAGGATCAACGGATTTACGTGGTTTCCGAGGCACGGTGTGTATTCACATACACAAAGACCCAGACCCGAAACAACTATCTATAGATCATACAAATATTTGTTCCGTTCGGGAATCGAACTCGCGACACGTAGCTCGGCAGTCAATCTCTCAACCACTACGCCAACCGTGCCGTCAAAAAATATACATATATGTAAAGGTATAATTTTGCTTTAGATGTTAATCTGAGTTTTATTATTCCGTCAAGTTGGCACGAGTTATCATATGGGAATTGCTCCTACAAGAGCGTATGGAAATATTAGCAGGTTTTATTTGAATTTATTTCTTAATATATACCATATACCATTTCCTTGTAGCATTGAATTATATTGATGATGATGATGATGATGATGATGATGATGATGATGATGATGATGATGATGATGATGATTTAAGTGCTACTAGCAATTTATTAAGCTCACAATATTGTTATAGTTAAGTTCATGCCGGTTACAGTTCGAAAGTAAATAAGGTGGCCAAAGCGATGTTCTAAGAAGCCCTCTGTGAGAACAGAGGACATCCTTATATTATACTAACCTATGGGTATGATGTAGAAGCGCACAGTGGGTGCGTCGTGTGGTCTCCGCGCGGCTAGCTCCGCGTGCGCGCGCAGCGCCGCACTAGCCGCCGCATCGCCCCCGCAGATCGCGACACGGACGCAAGAGCGACGGGAACTTCTGCACAAAAGTAATGAAACCTCTTAATCCTAATATCAAATGCATATTAGGATTAGGATACTATTGTAGCATATCTATGTTGAATCGGATTCAGAAAGCCAGAATGTTCAGTAAATTGACTTTTACTGAACATTCTGGTCTTACACCGCCGCACACCGCCACGCACTCGGGGCCCGCCGCCTCCTCGCCTATTGTATCAATATAGATAGGTGCGACTCACTGCTTGGCGCGCGAGTAGAGCGCGTGCAGCAGCGGGCGCGGGTCGGGCGCGGGCGTGGGCGCGTGCAGCGCGGGCACGCCCAGCGCGTGCAGCGCCGCGGCCGCCGCGCCCGCGCCGCTGCCGCACACCGCCACGCACTCGGGGCCCGCCGCCTCCTCGCCTATTGTATCAATATAGATAGGTGCGACTCACTGCTTGGCGCGCGAGTAGAGCGCGTGCAGCAGCGGGCGCGGGTCGGGCGCGGGCGTGGGCGCGTGCAGCGCGGGCACGCCCAGCGCGTGCAGCGCCGCGGCCGCCGCGCCCGCGCCGCTGCCGCACACCGCCACGCACTCGGGGCCCGCCGCCTCCTCGCCTATTGTATCAATATAGATAGGTGCGACTCACTGCTTGGCGCGCGAGTAGAGCGCGTGCAGCAGCGGGCGCGGGTCGGGCGCGGGCGTGGGCGCGTGCAGCGCGGGCACGCCCAGCGCGTGCAGCGCCGCGGCCGCCGCGCCCGCGCCGCTGCCGCACACCGCCACGCACTCGGGGCCCGCCGCCTCCTCGCCTATTGTATCAATATAGATAGGTGCGACTCACTGCTTGGCGCGCGAGTAGAGCGCGTGCAGCAGCGGGCGCGGGTCGGGCGCGGGCGTGGGCGCGTGCAGCGCGGGCACGCCCAGCGCGTGCAGCGCCGCGGCCGCCGCGCCCGCGCCGCTGCCGCACACCGCCACGCACTCGGGGCCCGCCGCCTCCTCGCCTATTGTATCAATATAGATAGGTGCGACTCACTGCTTGGCGCGCGAGTAGAGCGCGTGCAGCAGCGGGCGCGGGTCGGGCGCGGGCGTGGGCGCGTGCAGCGCGGGCACGCCCAGCGCGTGCAGCGCCGCGGCCGCCGCGCCCGCGCCGCTGCCGCACACCGCCACGCACTCGGGGCCCGCCGCCTCCTCGCCTATTGTATCAATATAGATAGGTGCGACTCACTGCTTGGCGCGCGAGTAGAGCGCGTGCAGCAGCGGGCGCGGGTCGGGCGCGGGCGTGGGCGCGTGCAGCGCGGGCACGCCCAGCGCGTGCAGCGCCGCGGCCGCCGCGCCCGCGCCGCTGCCGCACACCGCCACGCACTCGGGGCCCGCCGCCTCCTCGCCTATTAGCCGCGACACCTGCTCCGCCCACGTGCGCCGAGGCTGGATCACAAGTGGAAACATACTATTAAATCAGGACATTCGTCAAAACTAGTCGTTATTGACAAAGCGTGGCGAAGATAATTATTTGTTGACTCACGCCAGAAATCTAACCAAATTCAAAACAGTGCGAATTCTCTGTAGCAGTTTATTAAGTAAGTAAGCTAATTCTAAATAAGCTAATGTACCTCTAGCGTGGTGGGACTCTGTGCTGCCAACTCGTGCGCAGAGAGCGGACGCTCGGCGCCCACTACGAGCGAGTTCTTCTTGCGCGTTATGCCTGACCCCGGCGTTAGGTTGCTGCCACTGGTCGCGCTGCGGAATAAGCGGGAACGCTTATCCTCCTGAAAAGATGGAACACTTAGGTATGTTTCAGGATCTCTGGACTTCTCTTCTTCTGCCTTACATTAAACGCAGCAGAATTCATCTGAATACAAGAAATTTCGCACCACACGATCACTGCCTTTATCGACGCACGCCATTAGCGTTTTGTACACCATATGAAAGGGTCTATTTCTTCTATCATGCCAGATGAGTTTTTACGTCGCTTCGAGAGAATAATTTAAAATTGTGTCTCACCTTAATGTCATTAGGCGGGGAGCTAGACACAGAAGCGCCTGACACGGGCGCGTCGATGGTCGCGTCGCCATCACTGTTCCCGTCACTCGCGCGCTCGTCGCCAGCCGAGCTTCGTATCGCCTCTGATTCTGACGTCATATGATGGACCAATTAGCAGGGATTTTGGGTGCACAAAATATTGGAGTTCCTTGGTTCATGGCTAGTTTTTTTTACGTGAAAAGGGCGTTTAAAGTAAGATTGGATAAATGAAAGTAAAACAGGACACATTTATCACTTTTTTCATATAGTATTTATACAGAGTGTTTACTAAAATCAATGCCTTGAAGAACCAAATTCCTGGGTAAAAAAATTACATCATATTTCATGGTTCACGGACAACGATACGTAAATTACATGTAACATTTTAATTCTGAAAATGAAACATTAGATACCAGTGTATTATTGTAGTTAGAAAAGACAAGTTTTAAGTAAATTGAATTAAAATCGATCAAACCATGCAATCGTGCCACTTGTTCGAGTATTGACAAGTG